>JAYXKI010000004.1:1319884-2639768 GCA_037892935.1 Phlebopus portentosus | reverse complement strand
CTAACCCTAAGCCTAACCCTAAGCCTAACCCTAAGCCTAACCCTAAGCCTAACCCTAAGCCTAACCCTAAGCCTAACCCTAAGCCTAAGCCTAACCCTAAGCCTAATATTACGTAATCGTGTTATGTAATATAATTATGTAATCTTTTGTGGTTTGCTTTGTCATCTTACTTCCTCATTAAGTAGTTATTCTATATTGTTTAAATATATATATACTTTCACTTCTTTTTTGGGGTTAGGCTTTTTTTTAAAACAATATTAAATATATTTTAAGTTATATTTTACTCTATTTTATATATCTCTAGTTTTTACCTTATCTAAATTTTACTCCTTTAACTATCACTCTAGATCTTATATCATATAATATAAATGTAATTAAATTTAAAACAGCTTATATTTTATACACTATGTGCAAATATATATTTTTTGATTTGCTACTTAATTAAGCTATTATATAAAGTCAGACAGCCACCATTATACTTATAGAATTATTCTGCACAAAAAAAGTATATAAACTATCACATGTCACACTTAGTCACATCACAAATTGTAAGTCACTCTGTCACCTTAGCTGCTTGTCACACCCGATAAAACTAATATGGAAAAAATAGAATGTGTAGTCAGAATCTCTTAAGTTAGATAATTGTAAAGGCTCCTCCATTCATTGTAATTGCACATCTCTCTGTGCCACATCCTTCTGATGTCATTAACAGATTGGTCTGCAGATACTCCTATGGTATGCAAGTACTCCTGCAATACTTTGCACATCATCTATGAACTCATGAGCTGTGGGTAAGACGGCATTGTGCATATTTGGAATTCTAGAATGTGCGCAGTCAGCAGCCAATGTTCCTTCCTGACCCAAGGAAAGGCCACTATCTTTGAGCTCACCGAAGCAGCTTAGACTCACCGGTATCCAAAGCTCAAATTCAGTTGAGGCTTTTCATTCGCACCCTCTGGAGTCTCCTCAGTGGAAGTCAGCGGTCTGAGGTCACCTATGATGGCCTCGTAAGCCAGTCACTCCGTCTTAGCACGGCTATCTGCTCTGGCAATTATCAAGAACGGAGAGAACCGTCGGTGGCCTCGTTAAAGGTGTCGTTGTACCCAGTATGCTGCTGAAAATTCATGGAGAGTAGAGCAGTTTGAAGACGACCCTCTCGAATGTGTACGTCTCAGTGTCTCATTTGCTAGTGCAAGTTCGGCCGCGACTGCTGGCAGTTTGACTACAGACACGGCGCCAAGCCGCTGCAGATGTTCTGCGTGCCCTTGTTGCAAGCAGATATGAGGCAGTCACGACAGAGAGAAATTATGATCGGATGAGGCTTACAGGAGCACGCGTCTGATCCACGAGGTGAAGATAGCTGGAAGCAGAAAGATCGGAGTGTATATCTTCTCACTGCTGTCGCGACGCTTGGAGCTACCACTCAGGTAAGATGCTCTATTGTGTTGACCTGCCTCCTACAGTCTTGAATCATCTCGCAGCAAGGAGTGACGAGCACAAACTCTCTGGTGGTTGTCATCGTAGACTTTTTTTCGCGAAACGTATTCGGGGACCTACAAACTGATTCCGATGCTGTGCATCCGATCCTTCAAGTCGATTCGACTCGCTTCTTATACTCTTTCCGAAAAGAGGCAGGCATATTATACTCCTCTTGATCTTTGAAGAGTCTCTCTGATGGCACCATTATAGATCACAAAGGAACTGCTTGTTTCTGTTCTTCCGCTCCTCCTGCGCCATCTCGGTTCTTCCAATTACGTCACTTATACATACGCCGCGACAACTATTGAATGGATCCTCGTCACCAAGCGCAACTCCCCAAGTGCTGTAAGACGCGTTGCTCGCCGACGCCGCATCTCGACTCGGCGTCATTCTAGGTTCATTCAAGAAGACATTCGCGAGGTTGTACCTCAAATTCTAAATGCTGTACTTTCTAGAGTCGAGTCAGATTGGTCGCTGGAGAAGATTGCGGAAAATGACTACTTGATGAAATGTGCGTGTGCGACTTTTGTCCTCCGGCTCTATCTGAATTACTCCGTGTAGGTATCATGCGTGCCATACTCACTGCTCGTACGACGCTCGTCGCACTTATCAAAATCTTCTGCAATGTTTGATTGGCATTCTTGGAGCAATCACGAAGAGTCCGAGCAATCGAAATTTTGAAAGCATATCTGCTCTAATAACCTTGACCTTCGAGAAAATTCTTTTCGGACTGTTCACAATTATCTTACACTTACAACAGGATATCGATCGTTAGCCATCAGCACCCCTGCGTATTTCCTGACCATATACTGACTGCTTGGTAGAATTCACTCTTCATGTGCTCCGAATTATCTTGTAGATGCTGGAACTACATCGCGGAGGAATTCCTGTCGATCACCGGTCGCTTTTGCCATTCCTTCTGCAACCGTCAAGCTGGGTGCAGAAAGGAAGTATTCCTGGACTCGTTCGACTCTTAAAAGCTTTCTTGCGTACAGAAGCCACAGAACTAGCAAGCACGGGACAATTCACAAGCATTCTAGCCGTTGTGCAGCAGAAACTAATCCCGTCGAGAATCAGTAATACCTGGGGCTTTGAGCTACTTCAAGCGATAGTCGACATACTCCTCCGCCAGCACTTGACCGGTACATGAAGAAAATCGTAACCATGCTTCTGACTCGGCTGCAAACTGCTCGTATGGACAACTACGAATATCAGTTGATCTATTTCTTCTTGATTACGATGACTATAGACGTGGAAGGACTGACGCCGGATTTCCTTATCCGTGCAATAGAAGCGTGCAGCCTCAGTAAGTGTTGTACGGCAATAGCTGCCTCGTTTCTTTCTGACCTGACCACTTCAGGTTATGGTCGCAATTGCTGGGGAACGACATCGTGCCGCAGGTGCACAGGATTCTTCCCAAAGACAGAAAAGTCGTCATCATTGGCG
The DNA here is from genome assembly GCA_037892935.1 of Phlebopus portentosus. Classification (NCBI taxonomy): domain Eukaryota; kingdom Fungi; phylum Basidiomycota; class Agaricomycetes; order Boletales; family Boletinellaceae; genus Phlebopus; species Phlebopus portentosus. Next base: position 2,636,843 of record JAYXKI010000004.1, on the reverse strand, counting down.
TGTCGAAAATGCTAATAAGCAGCCCCATTACGCTCTCTGAACCAGCTGTTACGCATTGGTGAACTTTTTCGTCAATCTGTTAATAAAAATCCTCAGGCCGACTGCATTTGCTGAACTCGCAAAGCTCTTCAGTGAATCCAAGCATCTACAAAGCGCACAGACGACTGCGGCGGAAGATCCCGATGAGGTTCTCCGAACGATTGACTTCGAGGAGCAAGGTGCAGGATACCAAGCCGCTTACTCGAAACTTGCTGCAAGCGAGGGTCTCCCCGCAGACCCGGTTAGTGAAGTAAGCAATTCTAGGGCATTTGTAGGAGAATCGCTCGTGTCGACCGTGAACAGAGAGCCACGCATCCGTTCACTTGTCCAAGCGCAAGTCGTGGTGCGGGGGACACAGCAGTCGATGCTTTCGTTACAGAATCTCTCCGCGTCAGGTTATAGGATCTGAAGCAGTTTGTACCGATCCACTTGTTATGTCTTGTCACATGTCGACTTAGATTAGCATTCCGACCGAGATGTGTATAACGGTGAGAGAAGACAATTCAATTTGACTTTTCTTTCTCTACTTGGTCGACTCTACACACAGACTATGCGACACATGTCCAGATCTTCCGGAAAAAAGATGCATCGCAGCGGCACAAAATTGATTCGAAGCACATATATAAAGTACAGGGAAAGGAAGAAAGTCAAGCCACTGCACGATTTTCTCCTTTGAACTGAAGAATGTTATCTCGGAAGGCTCTGATACAGCCTTGTCAGATAACCATAGGACGAAGTCAAGTATAAACTCTCACCGCTTCCGTCTTCTGAGCCTCGCGTCCTAAGCGTATCTCCTGTCTCCGTCGCGCGTTCGGATAGGAATGTTTTCAACATCAACGCTGATAGACGATCATAATCCGTCTTAGGTGAATGACGGCACACCAACATTCCGCAATCCAAGCGTATCGACATCCGCTCTTCTAATTTCGCGTGCTTCCTTCTCGCCTTGACCCTTCACGCGATCTCCACCGAGGCCGAAGGAGGTTGTAATTATGTTGCTCCCACTGCACCGTCCACGTGTGTCGAGAACGTTAATAGGGACGGCCATGGACGACCCGGAATCCGACGACGACGAGGAGGAGGAGGAGGAGGAGGAGGAGGAGGAGGAGGAGGAAAGAAGCTCGTCGACGGCGCGCTCGTTTGAATACTAGCGGGCAGCGGTGGCAGCGGTAGTTGCATGGAAATAGAAGTTAATGCTGAAGAGATGTCCGTTGTCGACGTTCCAAGTGAACCTACAACGGTAGACTGCACACGTCGTTGCCCGCGATCACGACCACGAATTTTGGGCGCGCGCCGGGCGACGAGCTGGGTGACTTGTTCACCTGGTCGCGAGGATCCCGCACGACCAGATCCATATTGCTGTTGCGCAGATAGAGGCGTTAAGGGAGGCACGGCTCGTCCCATTGCATGTCCGTTTATCAGTGACAGACAGCGCTGGCCGAGCGGCAGAATGCAAGTAGCTATTTGGAATAGGGAGGGAATAGGGAGAAGCCAAATTTGCTGAGATACTGGCGCTGAGCCTCAAGTTCTTCCTGGCCAAATGCAAGCGCATCCAAGGCGCTATCGCTTGATACTGCATACAACACCAGACCGTCTGCAGGCCAGCTAAGACCCATAATCTGTCTTTCAAAGACCTCCCTTGCAATGGTGATCGGTCGCGCGTCTATGTATTACGAGAGATGATGGCCGCGGTGAATTCGTATCCATCGTTGTTTGTTGCATTCGACGCTATTATGTGCGCACCATCGGGGGACCGCTGAAGCAAATCCTATGAGCAGACAATTGAAAATATGACGAATGCAGACGCACCTCAGCCGACGGAAGAACGTGCTGCCCGGCAAGTGCTCAAAAAGTTTTGTGACTGTCGCCTCCAGACCCCAGCCAGTAGCACTCCATATGCACACAGTGCGGTCGTCAGACTGAGTAGGGAGGAATTCACTCACAGGGTCCCAGACCCTCTTTATGCATGTCGAGTTTGATGGGCCGTTACAGGGCGTAACCGCACCAGATCATGACCTGGGAATCAAGACCAGTCGAGGCAAGGAAACGGTCCTCTGGAGCCCAAGCGAGATCTGTTACATCTAATAAATCGATAAATGCAATGGAACATGATTGCAATTCATACCGCTTTCATGACCTGGGAGACGGGTTGCATCCCTCAACGTTGACTTCGTCCGAGCCCCAAAACTTTCCAGAATCTGTTCTGGCGGAGCTCTTGAGCACGGAATTCCTTCTGGTGTGAAAAGGCAAGGGGAACAAAAAACCTTAGGTACGGTCTGAGATCCCAGATCAGGATAATCTCGTCGTCGCTACCACTTTGCAAGCCAGCACCCTGAGTGTGCCCAACGGACAGTAAGGACGGGGCCAGTGTGCATGATGAGCGTGCAGAGCGACTTAGGCGGTCTGTTAGCTGCGTCGTCTGCGTCGTTGAGCAATAGGTTTCGTACTCCATACGCGGATTTTCGCATCGAATCCGCCTGTGGCCGTGCGGGAGCCGTCTGGGTGGACGTGGACTGAGAATGTCGAGAGCCTATTTGCGTTCTCGCTGCGTGTCCCGTCTGCACAAAATATTAGAACATACACACTGGTTGCTTGCGTATATGAACACGAGCCTTGCTGCATCACCCAAGATGGCTTTGTGAACTTCATCTTATCACACCTGCTTGAGAGCATTGGCGACAGCAACAACAACAAAAAAAAAAAAAGCAAGTCAGAAGGTGAGGAAAATACGTCGAAGGTGCGAACGGCAGATGAGACACTGTCGCTTCTTGCCCAGAGCCCGAGAAGTGCATCTGCTCATCGCATAATTAGCCGATAATGCATGGAAATATTAATAAAAAACACGCACGGAGTACAGAAAACATGGCCGCACTTGATGAGATGAGACCCGATTCTAGCTGCTGACAGCGGCTGCGCCTGACCTTGTCATCCATCCTTCTCCTTTTTCTTATCGGAGCGCGGAGGTCGATAAACGTGCTGCCACGGGGTTACATCTGCTCATCATCCCAGTACTGTAGTTGCGTTCTTCTTCTGCAGATATTAGATAACGAGCGCCATTGCATTTGCAAGTGCAAGGCAACAATCACGTGCTATAAATTAAACCTGGCCATGGTTGGTCGTGGGAGTCGCGTGACTGATAACTACTGTATGTGTGCATAATCTAAGCGAAACAAGTTTCTCACGCAGTGATTATCTGCTTTCCTGGAATATCTCCTAACTAACCGGCATGGACTTCAGCAACGATTTCAGGTACGTTCTCTAGCATGTCATCTCGTTCAGACAGACGTAATTACTAGCAGTTCGACCTGATTGTTCGGGAGAGAACTCGTCTACTGGTTGAAACCAAGGCAGCATGCTTGACAGAACCGGTCGTATTCGTCCTCGTGACGCGGCTCTTAATGTCCTATTGGAATCTTCGACCCATGTTTTGGAGTGTTCTGCAACTGGAATTTGTCAGAACAGTTGTCATGTGCTGATCTTGAGAACGGGACTTGAATGTGGACTAACAACTGCCTTCCGAGGTGGTGGTGTTGCTTTCGGAGTGCGCGGCAACTAATCATTGGATATATGGTAACGGTCGAAAGAAACGCCTATTCTCGGACCTCCTCATCGAGTTTCTTCTTGGTTCGTATTATCTAGGTAAGGCATTTGCGCCGTACATCGCGCTGAATTTGTGCTGGCATGGAACATCCCACCCTTTGTTCTTACTGCCGCGGCCGCTTCACAAGGTTCCTCTCTGCGACGGGCGAAGCGGGTAATCATTTGAGATAGTGAGTCCCAAAGAATTATCCGATCATTCAGGGTGCTCATTCAACTGGGTTCTATGAACATATGGAACATCGTTATTTGCTTGTTTACAAGAGTTCTTCCGAGTACTTTCAAGGCTTCCAAGCAACATTTTGGTATTACGAGATGCTCAGGTGATTCTTCCCGGTGTTTTAGGAAACGCGATGGTGCGTCCATCATGAGTCATTTTCCTGTCACAGTGATACTCAAGGTGAGAAAGAAATGGCGAATTTTACAGCTTTATGTCTGTATGATTTCACATTGCCAAAGACGCTTCGAAGTTCTTATTACGCCTCGAGAACCTCTCGAATCTACTATGAAGGTATTCGTCCACTATCCGTAAACGTATCTACAAAATAACTCGTATTACAGGGAAAAACTGATTTGTACAAAAGCAGTCTCGAGAACCTTAATGGTTTCATTCTTCCTGTCAACTATGTAAGAAACGATGCATTGTCAGGCCCAAACATAGCAATGCTCTGAATGAACATCTGGATGACCATAATGACCATACACCGTTGTCAGACGTTAGTCTAGAAGCAATATTGTCTCATCTCCCCACCTTCCCTTCAGTTGAAACTCCACCATCCCGCTTGCCTTTCCATTCCACATGCCACCTTAAGCTTTGTGCCCAACGGCATACTTCGTGGGTCCCCTCCTTTTTATCCGAAGAAATTTCCAGGAATACTTAAAAGGCCTGTACACAGCTCCCATAACCACAACCGCCTAGGTTTCTTTCTTGTCATCTCTTATATTCAGGCTCTAACGATGTCCAACAAATACTACCACGTCACTGGCGTCAAGACCCTCGGCTCCATTGTTCCGCCTCGCTTGGAGTTCAATCAGTTCGCCGAGGACGTTGACGTCCTGAACCTCTATCTACTTGCTCTACATGAAATTCAGTGTGCCGACCAAAGCAAGCTGATCAGTCACTTTCAGATCGCAGGTATGCGAATTTATCTTAACTTTTGTGACTTCAATTCTCAGGAACTTGCCGTTAATTAGGTATCCATGGAAAACCTTACCAGCCATGGGATGGTGTTCAAGGACAGGATAGCTACGAGTTCGGAGGATACTGCACCCATGGCAGCGTCATCTTCCCAACGTGGCACCGTCCATATGTCGCACTTTACGAGGTACCTGGTGACCTGGATATTCTATATATTAGCAAATTACTGATGCGAAAACACTATAGCAAGTGGTATGGGAAGAGGCCAGAAAGATAGCGAATTCGTATGAAAGGCACGATTTGAGGATCAAATATCAAGAAGCATCTCGGCGGCTTCGACAGCCGTAAGTTTTTTTGGCACACTCCTTCGGTGCTCAACCTCACAGAGACGCGCATATAGATACTATGATTGGGCAGTCAAACCAAACACTATCCATCCCCTCTTGAACTCTATTGAGACGGTAACAGTAGTCACCGCGCCCCACGGAGAGACGGAGCACATCGCGAACCCGCTTTTCGGTTACAAATTCCATCCTATCGACCCTTCCTTTGAGGATAGGTTTGCCATCTGGCGCAAGACGGTGCGCCATCCAGCGAGCACTACAGATCCAGATGCAGAAAGCCAACCTGAAGAGGTCAAGCGGTAAGAAATGCTGTGTTCTGTGATCTACCCGGTTCAATTTATAACTCTGTTTAATCAGCACGTTGAGTGAGCACAATGACGAAATCCGCGATTTAATATTCGATTTGCTGGCGTACAATCATGATTGGATGACCATGTCAAACCGCCGCAACGGCCAGGGAGCAAACAGTCTCGAGGAGATACACGACGACGTTCACCTCTATATTGGGGATCAAGGGCATATGGGAGACGTCCCCATGGCGGCATTTGATCCAATATTCTTCCTTCATCATACAAATGTAGGTCTTTAAGTTGTACTGAATTGAGCTGTCCGATTTTGATTACTTTGCATTGGTCTTCGTTTAGGTTGATCGAATGTTGGCTCTCTGGCAGGCTCTCAATCCGGATCTCTGGGTTGTTCCGGGTCCCTCACAGCAAGGAAGTTTCACTGTGCCACCCAATAAGTCTGTAGACACCTACACGGATCTGACACCATTCCATGTGGACGACTATACTTTCTGGAAGTCTGAGTCGATCCGTGACATGAAAGTGTTCGGATATACGTATCCGGAGATTGGCTGTGATGTCAAAAATCCTGAAGAGTTGCGCGAGGCCGTCATGAAGGCTGTGATGGACCTATATGGCCCTAATTTCGACGTTTCCCAAACTACAGCGACTGCTACAGCTTTGGCTCAATCCAAGTCACTGTCGGTTGTAAATCCTTCCTCCAACCGTGAGTAATTCTCAGTATCAATTGCTTTTGCAAACTTTGCTCTAAACCCGGATCACACAAACAGCTGGACACGAGGCAGCTGGTGGTGGAACAAACCCTGCCTACCCCGCTCGCTACTATGACTGGTTCGCTACGGTCACAGTTAATCCTGCGGAATTTGCAAGGAGCGGTCATATTTTCATATTCTTGTCCGAGAAGGTTCCATCGGGGGGTTACTTGCATGCCCCGGAGCGAGCTGGAGACGTCGCGATCTTCAAGAATTCAAGCGATCAATGTGCGAACTGTAAGAGGCGTCAGGAAGAGGGAGAGACTGTCTCCGGACAAGTACCTCTTACACGTGAGTTAACCTTTTAGCCTCTTTCTATGCATTAGCGAAATAGATCGCTCACGATTGTCCTTTCCTAGGCATATTATTGGGCAAGGGAAAGGATATCAACGATGTGGAAGGGATTAAAGAATATCTCAAGACTCACATACACTGGCGTTGCGCACTCGTACGCAAATGGTTTTCTTTCGCTGCAACATTCGTTATTGAAGTTCCTATGAATCTTCTAGGTCGGTGGTACGGAGCTCCCATTAGAGAATGTCCCTTCCCTTCAGGTCAAGCTATTCTCTGCTTTGTGCCAGAAAGGAGAGCGTAGAGGCGGCTTCGAAGGGTTCCCAACTCGCCAAGCACCGGAAGTTCACCGATCTATTACACATGGTAAGGTTGGAGGTTATTGTGCGGACAGTGACTAGAGATGAATTAAGGAAAGAAACATCCCGGACGACAAGGCAAGGGATAAATACGTGAAATGAATTTGAATGAATTTATACGATTCGTGCCAGGCTCTGTTGTACAATGTAATAATGAATGTAAGCAAGAGTTGAAGAGATGAAATATGAAGACCGCGATACATATCCGTTACATGCTCTTGTCGGCCGAATACGTGACGTAATGCAGTGATGATTATTGATCCGACTTTGCTCCGAGAGCCTCGAAGATCTCTCAGACCTCGGCTTCTTCAACTTCCTTGACTCAACAATTTCTCTTTCAGATAACGTAATCGTAGCCCAGTTTACTTCTCATCCTCAATGCTCTCTTCTTCGTTTTTAACCACCACGTCGACGGTGTCTACAAAATCGTCTGGGTCACGGCGGCGATGACGGTCACCGATGAAGAGACTCCTCTTTTGCACAACTCGGTCCAAGGTTACGAGCTTCCTGTACGAGAGCGAGAACGACGAGTCAAGGAGACTCCCATTCCGTGGGGCCAGTTTTCTATCACTCTCGTGCTCCAGCTCGCAGAGCCTATGTCTTCGCAGGTGTGTCTTCATGTATGCTAGTCCGTTTAGCTTGCTATTCATCCTATTTCAATTCTTTCAGGTCATCTACCCTTTTATCCCACAACTCATTCGTGAGACAGGCGTGACAAAGGGCGACGATAAGAAGGTTGCGTATTATGTTGGCATTATGGTGCGTTTTGCAACCCTCGGCAGTTGCTTCCGATAGATTTACTTTCGTATCAGCAAAGCATATTCTTTGCAACCCAGGCTATGACAGTTCTGCACTGGTCTCGCATATCAGATCGTGTCGGTCGTAAGCCCGTTATTCTTGTTGGACTCGCAGGTCTCTCGCTTTCTATGTTCTGTTTCGGGATTGCAAGGTCGTTTCCTGCTCTCGTGATTGCTCGTTCTCTGGTGTGTTGCTTCCTGTCATTACCTCACCACTTCATATCTCACTTAATCATCCCGAATCGGCAAGAACGGGGCATTAAACGGCAACATCGGTGTCGTGAAGAGCATGATGGGCGAGATGACAGACGCGACGAATGTTGCACGAGCGTTCGCATATCAGCCTATTTCCTGGTCGACAGGTGCTACTATCGGACCTTTGATCGGCGGAGCTCTCTCGCATCCGACAGAACGTTTTCCAGGTCTTTTCGGGGAGAGTAGTTTCCTGAAGAGGCACCCGTATTTCTTGCCTTGCTCAATTCCTGCGACATTCAGCATATTGGCGTGGCTCGTGACCCTCTTCTTATTGAAGGAGACGAATCCGACAGGCTTTACTTTTCGGAGCTTCATTGGCAGTCTCAAATCTCGGATGAAATCTCGTTCATCCCGCTTCGACCCGCTGAAGCTCGATCCTGGACATGATTCGCGTGCTAGTTCGATTCCCGATGCTTTACCCCTCAAATGTCTCCTCACTCGCCCAGTTCTTCTATCTACTACGGCATATGCGCTTCTTTCCCTGCTGGACATCGCATATCGTGCTCTTCAGCCGACATTCTATGCCTCTCCGCGGTCTTTAGGAGGTCTCGCGCTTCCTCCGAGTACGATTGGATCATTCTTGGCAGTTTTGGGATTCGCAAACGGCGTGTTTCAAGTAGGCTTCTTTGCGAGGTTAACGAAGCGGTGGGGTAACAAGAAGGTGTATCTTGTTGGCATCGCAAGCGCTTGCCCCATCTTCGCATTGTTTCCTATCATGAGCGCCGTGGTGCGAGCCGAAGACGCCGCAGCAGGCACGAGAGGTGAAGCAATGGGCGATGGCAGATTGAATCCGCTATTGATTGCGTTGGTCACGCTACAGCTTGCGTTGACGCTTCTCTTGAATATGTGTTATGGGAGCGTTTTTATTTTGTACGCTCAGTTTTATCATTGCTTGAATGCATGGCTAAATTTGCTCTTTCTTTCTATCAGTATTACAGCCGCTGCCAGCGCTATTCCTCTGAAGCCTCATGTCAAGCCAGTTGAAGGAATCTGTGCACTTCCATCTCCTTGGCCAGTGATAGCTTCTTCTTCATCTAGTGCGACGCTTGTCCCTACATCGGAATCTGGCAACAAAGACTACAAGTACCATCGGAAGCTGTCCACGGCAGAGGAGCCACGAGAGTCAAAGAAAACCCGTGGAGGGAAGAGAACACTTGGGGCAGTCAACGGGATAGCGCAGTGTACGGTTTCTGTAATGCGTTGTGTCGGTCCGTACTCTGCGTCCGCGTTATTTGCGAAGGGCCTTGCATGGGAATATGGGAAAGACGCCGGGTCCCGAGTTCCTGGGAACGGAGGACCTGTTGCGGACCCTTTGCCAGAGAGTATCTTGGTCACTGCGACGCTTGGTAATGCGGAGCCAGCTATGGTGTGGAGGAGATTGGGTGGACTGATGGTCTATGGTGTCATGATCACTCTGGTCATAATGACACTTATTATTGGATCGAGGTTGCCGGAGGTCCCGTGGAGGTCAGCGGAGGAGGAGGAGGAAGAGGAGGAGGAGGAAGAGGAGGAGGAGGAGGAGGAGGAGGAGGAGGAAGAGGAGGAGGAGGAGGAGGAGGAGGAGGAGGAGGAGGAGGAGGAGGAGGAGGAGGAGGAGGAGGAGGAGGAGGAGGAGGAGGGTGAAAGTGAAGGGGTACAAGATGAGGAAGTTGCAGATGGAAGGATCTGACAGTAATGACTTCATGGCGCATGCTTTCACTCCTGCCTTCCGCTGGGACAGATCCAATGTTTCGATGCTTTGTAGAGTACACATAAAATCCATTTCTCGCTCCTATGTTACATTGACTAGACAAAATGTATATAGATTGACGATAGAAATGCACATATCACGCTTTTTTCTGGCGAGGGAAATGAAAGAGAAGACCGGTTCTGTGGCGAACGTAGGCACCCCCGGTGGATAATACGCGGACCGATTGGAGACAGTGCTTTGTTTCAGTGCAAATTCACAATAAGCGACTCGTGATGCGTCAGACGGAGCGAAAGAACAGGTTCCCCGCAGCTCTCTATTTGATCTCATCACGATGTGGATACACCTGTTCCAGAATTTGAAATATGAAGTGATGCACAATTACCTCAGTTCCGTGTCGAGCTGAAGATCTTACCCGGACCATTGATTAATGCAAGTTCAAGTCACATGTTTGTTTGCTCGTAAGTTGTGGGAATGCCAACTTGTTTCGACTCGTTCTATTCTATCCCTTGTTTAAGGAGGCCAAAAGCCAAAAGCAACCTGCGGCAAGCTCTCATTACTCGTTAGATCAACTATCTGGCGAAATCCATTGCGTCGTGTCATTACCAAACATTGTAGAGTGTACAGCCTGAGCGGTCTTCATTCACGGACCAACTTGTATCACTCTATGGGATGCTGTCAGTTCCGATCTAATAAAACGTTAGGACTCCATCTTCTCTCCAGCCGAAAACTGCTAGACTCATGATCTATCCTTGTAGCGATCCCGTTTCAACCGGACGCACGTCTACTTGTTCGAAGTTTTGTCATGGGTGCACGTCGTTTTATCCGCAAAAATAACCCGCCGTGTTTAAAAGGCGCTCTTTTTTGACCGCTCTTCTGCACTGTGCTTTCTTCCTTTGACACTCTCGATAACAACCTGCTTTTCTGCTATGACTTCCAAACACTTTCACGTAACAGGTATTCCAGCTGTTGGCACTGACGTCCCTCTCCGCAAGAATTTCGACGACTTCGTCAAAGATACTGATGTTCTGAATCTCTATCTTTTGGCACTCGACCGTATACAGAACGACGAGCAGTCTGTACTGACCAGTTTCTTCCAAATCGGAGGTTTGCTACTTTCTTTCTCCCGTGCTGTGTTCCATGATTTTTACATCTTTCATTTACAGGTATCCATGGAAAGCCCTACATTCCATGGGACAACGTTCAGGGGCTGAACAATCCCACCTTCGGTGGGTACTGCACCCATGGAAGTGTCATTTTTCCAACCTGGCATCGTCCATACGTTGCCCTCTACGAGGTATATTTTCATTTGGAATAGGTAAGGCAACTGAGTCTGATCGAGAAGTCTATTAGCAAGTAGTCTGGGACCAAGCATCCTTGATCGCGAATTCCTACGAAAATCCGGCCCTGAGAAACAAATATCAAGAAGCCTTAAAGCGTCTTCGTCAGCCGTAAGCACCTTTTTGCTCGTTGATCCCTGATGCTTAGTGTCAGCGCTGTAGTTACTACGATTGGGCAGCAAACACCACGCTTCACCCACTTCTGAACACTACTGAGACCGTCTCAGTCGTCTCTGCCCCTGGAGGAGAGAAGAGGAACATCAGAAATCCACTCCTTGGTTACAAATTCCGTCCTATTGACCCGTCTTTCGATGGCACGTTCGCCGTTTGGCCGCAGACATTGCGTTATCCAACCTCAAACAATGCGGATGCAAAAAGCCAGCCAGACATGGTACAGAAGTAAAATTATCCATTATTCACGTATCTCCTGTGTTACTAATTCTGCGAGTAATTTAGTGCCATGGATAGTCGCGGTGAGCAACTGCGTGACAATACGTTCGATTTGCTCGCGTTCAATCAGGACTGGATTACCTTTTCGAACCATACAAGTTCTGGAAACAGTCTGGAGTCAATTCACGATCAGGTTCACGTCCTCATTGGTGGCAATGGGCACATGGCAAACATTCCTATGGCGGGCTTTGACCCGATCTTTTTCCTTCACCACACGAATGTAAGTAATTAGACTCATGGAGCGTGGATTTTCTCTAATCAATTTTCGATGAACAGGTTGATAGACTTCTTTCTCTGTGGCAAGCCCTCAACCCGACTCTATGGGTTGTTCCAGGCTCGTCTGAGGACGGCAGTTTTACAGTCCCGCCAGGAAAGCAAATTGACGTTAATACAGACCTTACACCGTTTCATATCGACGATGTGACTTATTGGATATCGGCCAACTCACGCGACACTAAGTCATTTGGATATACTTACCCTGAAGTTAGCAACACGGGCGCCAGCCCCGAAGAGCTGCGACAAACCGTCATGAGAGCCGTCATGGATCTCTACGGGCCCCAATCCGGCATCTCGGGAGCTGCCCAGACGGCCGAACCTAGTGCGTCATTGGTCCAATCAAAGTCTCGTGCCCCCGGTGTTCCTCCGGCAAACCGTATGTATTGCTTAAATACCACTCCGTCTCCATCCTTTTGTTACATGCACGAAATGACTGATACTCTGATTCCAGCTGGACATGACCAATCCGCTCATCCATCTAATCCACCTCGTTATCCCAATCGCTACCATGACTGGTTTGCAACAGTCATAGTCAACCCTTATCAGTTCGCAGGTAGCGGCTACGTTCACTTCTTCCTCACCGACACTGTTCCATCAGGGAACTGGATGTTCGCGCCTGAACGGGTTGGCGATGTTGGTATCTTCAGAAATACTAGTGGCCAATGTGCGAACTGTAGCAGGAGCGAAGCTGCAGGGGAAACAATCACTGGTCATGTCCCTCTTACGCGTAAGCTGAATCCCTGCAGCGGTCTGCAATCCCAATTAATGATAATTTCCATAGGCGTACTGATGCAGAAGGGGAAGGATATCAACAATGTTGAAGACATAAGAGCGTATCTCAAGAAACATTTGCACTGGCGTTGCGCACTCGTACGTGATTCTTTGCATCCTTTTTCGCGGGTCCCACTGATATGCTCATTTTATGACGACAGGTGGATGGTACAGAAGTTCCCCTGGATGAATTACCGTCCCTTCAGGTGAAACTATGCTCAGCTTTGTGTGAAAGGCAGGAGCCAAGAGGTGGATTTGAAGGATTCCCCAGACGCCATACACCCGAAGTGCATCGGTCTGTCACGCATGGAAAAGTAGGAGGGTATGGTTTGGACGATAACTAAGCCGGTATCCAGAGTATGAAATTGTATTTTCTACGTGCCATATTCATATATGTACGCAGGAATGACGCGTTCTTCTGTACGAGTACTTGTATTTTACCCGGAGCAAGTCTCCTGGCGTACATTCTAGTGATTCTATCAAATATTGTTATGTGTTTCTGTGTCATTTGAGGGACGTAGAAAAGATACCACGGCCATATCTTCCCCTTATTGTTCAATGAGGCTAAGCCTTACGCTCGCATTGGAGCATTTCTCGTGAAATGGACATAGACAAATCAGAAGTAAGCAACGGAAGAATACAAGTGCTATATTCGTGTACATCTTCTCTGTTCATAAGCTTCCTTGGGTCGAAGGAGCCTTTTGAAGCAGGAAGTGACTTACCAGGTCGGAAATCAAGACAATAGGAGAAATGACTTGCAGCTACATTTGCATTGTTTGACCTTAAGCGTTTTCTCCTTCTATGTACATTGATATCAATTAGCGAATGCCTGATGTCCTGTTATCGCCTTTCCCAAAATAAGTGCATGGACATCTGCAGTCCCTTCGTAAGTGTTCGTGACTTGCAGGTTCGCGACATGCCGTCCAACATGGTATTCATCCGCACATGCATTTCCGCCAAGTATATCCAGAACAATTCGTGAATGCTGAAGGGCCGCAATGCAATTTGCACTTTTAACAAGCGAGATCATCTCAGGTGCAAGCATGCCTTCTTGATCCTTCAGACGTCCAACTTGCAGCGAGGCAAGGAGGCCAAGAGCGGATGCTGTCGACGCATCGACGAGCTTCTTCTGCACGAGTTGGAAAGAAGCCAGTGGGCGATTGAACTGCTTACGCTCGAGGGCGTATTCGCGTGACCGCGCGATGCAATCTTCCAAAGCACCCATAACTCCCCAACTGATCCCAAGCCGAGCATTGTTGAGACAAGAAAATGCTGACTTTAGACCATTCGTTCCCTCGAGTAGTGCGTTTCTTGGTACGTGAACGTTATCCATAAAAATAGACCCTGTAAGTGAAACGCGTAGCGCGAGCTTGTTCTTGATTGCAGGAGTTTCCAGACCAGACATTTGTCCTTCCGAACGGTCGATAAGGAAGCCGCGAACCCTGGAGTCCCATTTGCAACGTGCCCAGATGACGAGTACATCGGCAACGGGGGCATTAGAGATCCATGTCTTAGATCCACTGAGGATAAAACCGTCATCGACGTCCTCCGCTGTTGTTTCCATTCCGGCGGGATCTGAACCATGGTTCGGTTCAGTGAGTCCCTGTAGACAAACGTTAGGTAAGGAAACAATCGAAAGGAAGGGATGAACATACGAAGCAACCAATCAGTTCACCCTTTGCGAGGCGCGGTAAGTATTTCTCCCTTTGGGAATCTGACCCAAATGCATAAATGGGATGCATCACGAGCGAGGATTGAACGCTCATGGTAGAGCGGTATCCGGAGTCTACACTAAGACAGAATCAGTATCCGTCTGTCAGAGGATGGGCCAATAAAGAACATACCGTTCGACCTCACGCGCGATAAGTCCATACGCTACACTACTTACGCCTGCGCATCCATAACCTTTGATGGTTGGACCAAGAAGGCCGAGCTCGCCCATCTCGGGGAGAATCTCTGGAGTAAATTCTGCACAAGTCTTTTAGACAGAATATGAATTGGAGACCGCATAGGATATACTTTCAGTTCGTTGGGCCTCGAGGACTCGAGGGAGTAGCCTCTCCTTAAGGAAGTGAATCTGTGTGAGGCAGAGCCAGACAGCTTTGGCGCGAAACGGACCTGACAGTAAGCCCGCGCAGTGTCCCTGAGATCACGCGGTATCATCGGTTTTATGATACTGGGCGTCAGAAAGGTACGCACCTGATAGCTATCTCTTCGTCTGAGAGCAAGGATTCAATATTAAGCGGGTCCTGTTCACGCCTTTAACGAGGCAGTAGACCCAAGACAGACAAGTAAGCTTACCTCCCAATTATACTTTGCGAAGGACGAAGCGTGTCTGCGTGCCAGATTTCCCGTTGCTGCAGAACGTTTAGATATACCAAGTAGCAGCAGCCTGGACATGGCCATATGCATGGTGGGTGGGTGGAACTTGAAGACTCCGAGTCGGTCTACTACGCGATCGGAGTTCCGGTGACTTACGCACGTGATGGAAAACTGGTTTATTCGATTTATTTTTGATTTTCTCGTTCTCGTTGTCTTTTTGTCGGTCACGCCGATGTACGCTCGTTATCTTCGCCGTGTGGCTGCCAGTTCCTTACTGCGATGGAACGCACCTTCTTCTACTACTCGGCGTTGTTTGGCAACTGTAGAATCAGCGCCGGCGACGAGCGACTCGCAACCTCAGCCTGCTGTCCTTGGTGCTGCTGCAACGAAGGGCGCGGCTAGCTGGGAGGCTGTTCTCGGCGCGTCTGTGAACAATGCCAATCGCCCCTCTGTTTCTCAAGGTGATGCTCTGGAAGATGTCGCTGAGGAAGTAAGCGAACACGACGAAATCGAGGCCAACGAGGATACGGAACGACAGAGCAAGAAGTCGGGCAGAACCAGCTCATCTCCGAGTATCGTTGTTACTACGGGACGCAAATCGAAACATATTCCCGGCACCCTTGCGGTAGTGCGAGAGCTTGAGCAACGGTTTGGGCGTATACGCGAGTTTCGTATCTTAAGAGTGCGTCGTTTGCCAGATGCTTTGTACGTGTCCTAACTGCTCGTAAGTGCAGGACAAAGACTCTCCTACCGACTACTTGACTACATTTTTCATCACATTCTATGATGACGCGAGCGTTGAAAAAGTTCAGGATGCTCTTCAAGGAGAAAGTTCAGGTAAGATAATGCTGAACGCACCGCTCGACTGGGATCGTTCGCGACAGCTCGAGGGCGGCGTTGGTCTCGAAGAAATTCAACCCTTTTTGCTCCCATTGACTGCCACAAGTATGGCAGCGCAGGACATCGGTACGGACGGGCGTATTGAACAAGCCGTTGATTCCGTGGAAAAGGCACTGGAGTCTTCTGAGACGAAGCTGGACGACGGGGTGCACGACGATTCGAGTCAAGTTGCGACTTCGCCCTCCGTCGATGCTTATGAATGTGTCATACGGATAAAGCCCGACTATCAAGTTAACATGCCGCACCTTCACGACAAAAGAATGCGGAGCTTGAGAACTCCAGAACAGCGCACGCGCCTAATGCATGCGTTCATCCGCTGGGCTGGCTTCTATCCGCATTATCACTTTTCCGACCTTGAAGCGGAACCAGAAGCAAAGAGTTCTGACGGATTGTCGGAGGAGACAAAGAAAGCGGAAACTGTTCGGCTGGCGACACGGGACATGAGCAGCGCGTTGCTTCGATTCAGGAGGAGATTACGGGACCTCGGCCACCTGGAGCATGGACTAACATATCGAGATGGCAAATTCATGATACCTGAATGGGAGGCACCAGTCAGACCCGAACAAATTGAAGCAGTTACGACGTCTACTGCTTCAGAATCAGATGTTTCAACCTCTCGTGCAAAAGTAGAACGACCGAAGCCAACGAAGCCGAAGTGGGATAAACCCAGAGCACTAACATCTGAGGAAGAGGGGAGCCTAGAACGACCTTTCGCACGCTCAAGCTTGCTTCGGGCACAGCCAAACGCAAAAACAATCCAATCGTCTACCGAGATTGCGAAGGCGGTATCAAAGACAGCTTCTCCAGAATCATCCCCTCAACAGGTCGACGCTCCTTCAAATTCGAAACCGGTGGTACGACAGCCCGAAGACCCAGACCCGGCTCCAACGGAGACATTTGCGTCGACATCGGCTTCTACTACCTCCCAAGAACGATTCACAGAGACAGTAAATAACCGCTCTAGGCGTGCAAAGAAGAAGGCGGAGCAGGAAAAAGCGGGATTCAAAGCGAAGTTGCTTGGATGGCTGAGTCGATAATCAAATTTCGTTAAGCGCTTGAATATATATTCGTCATCTAATGTGTTCATTTTCACCTCGATATATTCTAGCGTGCTCTGATAAATAGCACTAGTTTACTGCATACAGAACGGTCAAATATGTTGTCTCGTCAGATCAGGACGGATAAATCCGAGTCGCAATGTGCCAGTTCCGCATGCGAAATTCTACTATCCCTTCCACCAATATCTTCAAGTTCGAACCCATCCTGGAACGGCATTGGTAAGTTGTCGGTAAATCGAGGCAACCGGGTGTTGGATTAATATATAGAAAGGCGACGAGACTCACCAAATCACCCGGAACTGTTGCATGGAACGACAACGACTCATTCGAGAAGCCAGTAAGTAGTTGGGATGGATTATCAAGCTGCTTTTTCAGATGTAGGAGCATGTTTGGAGCCATAATTCCGAGCGTAACTATCAATAACATTAGATGCGTGTTCGCTAGATCCCATGTCTGGAACATTGTGAGACCTCACAACACGTCCGACAACAAGACTGTACACTTACATGGTGTGTCTTGAATACCAGATCTATTGGAACCGTGCTCATTCCGAGCGAACAACAGATAGAGAGACTTGTGCCATCTGAACAAAAATCCATGCTTCGCTATGAGAAACGAAAGGACGTACACGATGAAATGAGATATATTGTACCAGACGACACGCCATAGAAGGGCTGGTGTGTCTGTTTTCCTATACATCCATACTTTCCGAATTACGAGGAGAAATGTTATTGCTTCAGATATGAGAAATGGCAGCCAAACCAGAGGTGAATAAAGTGCGTTTTGCGTCGATCCTATTATGGGAGAGCTGAACAGAGAAGGTACTCGTATGATCCGAGGAGCCGGGATAGGACTTGTAACGCCAGCACGATGACTGTCGATTAGAATAAGGTTTAGTCGATTTTAGCTCACACCTTGTGCCAGACCGAAGTGGGAAAGATAACTGACTTGAGCTGAACAAGAATTGCCTCGCCGACGAATAGGATCATTAGTATGACGTCGATGGCACAGAAAAGAATCAACAGCTTCTTTCTTTTCCCGTACAAAACGTAGGTTCGAGCTTGTGACAGGCCTACAAACATCAAAGTATGCTGATATTTGATGAGAACACAACAGCTTACAGATGGCACTCCCGACGATAATGGTTGATGTATAAAACAGAACGTGGGTTCCAAGAAAATCTTCTATCAAGATATGAGGGGTGTGTGACTTGAGCCAATTTACCCGATCCTACCTCCTCTATTTACCGAAAGCCTGAGAATGAGGTTATCTTCGACGAGGAACAGAGTAAAATCGTACCTGAAATCTTGAGCAAACCTGAAATTACATGAAAAATAGTCGCATTGCCTTGGAGGGACTTGGCAATATCTCTGGCCAGATTTGAAACAATAATCGCCAGATTCGGGCAAAAACATCGCATCTGAGAACGTAATATTCTCTGTCCTGAAAGAATCTACTGCCAGTCTGATTTCGTCAACAAGTCTGTGCTGAACAACTCACCTCTTATCGTTGCCCAGTACCTGAACAAATGTGAATGAACGATTGAAATGGATGGAAGAATTCTCATACAAGAGCACCCCTGCTGACAGGTAGCGCGTCTAAATTAGAGACGTAAAAATGTTATAATAATCTTGACATAAATAGTCTTACAATGGCATAAAACATAGTTCCCATATTCCACCGTCTCCGCTTCCGCGGCATCATTCAGAAATTGTATGTGATAATATCTGTGGAAAAGCCTACCCATATAAGATTGACCTAGGGACAGAAGGTGAGCAAAGAAGTCAATACCGATTGGGTCATGAGACGAACCTCATCAACCAATGTGAGAACTTGACTGTGCATCAGAGGGCGGCAGACTAGAGATAACCTCCAAGACTTACGGTAATTGTACCAAAATAAGGTCAATAGCACAACTTGATCGACATTGAGGGTCTCCAGGAACGAGAGAAGGGATGGGTCACGTACCTTTTGCATACGGTAGAAAACTGCCTAAAAAATTTCGGCTGGAATCGAAAGCTTTAGGGAAAGCGAGTCGGACCTCCGAATCCATGACGGTTCAAGTTGGCTAACAATTTTCGAGCATATCATACGGATGATGCATGGTTTTAAGATCCTTTCTGGCACAGCAATTATTTTGATGGAATCAACGTGGTTGTGTAGCAAAGCGATAGATGAAATCTATTGACTGAGTTCGCGTAGCCCACCGCAGCATCATGCTTGTGATGTTGGCGCTGCCCGGCGTTTTTACTTTGGCCGATATCTGTAGAAAATAGGACGGAGTGATCTCCTTCATGACAACTGCAGGTGACAGGAAAGGATACCTTCGTCCTTCGCAGTCGAGCCTCAGTGGTATGATCATTGTCCGTTGTAGCCATTCTGATTACAGTTTATTATCTAATGTTTATCAAGGACTCCAACACGACACAGTCCTACGCATATGTTTCCAAATCACTCTTGAATCCCTCTCGAAATAGGATCCACCATTGCCTTCTGAACTTGTGCGCGTTGTATTCCGCATTGGTGAGTTCTGTATGAGCGCATCTCACCCGAACGCCTAGGAACGAGCACCATTTCTTGCGAAGTCTACGGGTCTGCACACTGGTCAAGTCTTGATAGATACGATGCCTTTTGACGTCCGACATCTTTCGAAAATAATCAGTCTTTTCCTCACGACCGTTTCGCGACATCAAGATTGAGTCAGGCTATTCCTGAGTGAAAAAGGGTCGAATAGCTAGTTCATGCTAGCCATCGTTGATGATGCTTCAGCTGTGAGAACGTCTCTTCCCACCCTGGCAACGATATTCATCATACGACCGGGCACAAGAAAAACAAGGAAAGCCAACGGATCACACGGGCGCAAAACAAAGACCGGATGCATCATTGCTGTCCTGCACATCACGGCATCACCCGTACAGCAGCACGAAAGAGAACATTGGTCCGATGTCAGGCAGCATGATGGCATGATATTTGACGACGAGCATGAAATATGATGCTTCCTGCGCGCAACGAGGATGCCGGGAAAGCGTTAGCAAAAGCGCAATGTTGCAGCTTTCGGGTACTTCGATACGAGAGCCAGAGCATGACAAACGTGCTCTCGCTCCAAGAATCGCCCGCGACCAAATAGAAAGTAAATCCCTACTCTAATCTCAATTGAGGTATGACGCGCTTTCTCGGAATTCGTTGGCCAAGGTTTTAGTTGAGGTTCTGGTCGCAGATCCCATGAAGCTAGGAAGCCTCTACGATTTCGTTATCATTTGCTCAACAACATGTCGTTAAATCCACAAATTAATTTCTGGTAAGTGCCTTTTCTCATATCCAAAATATCAATATATAAGAGCCATCAAGGACAGCGTATGAAGGTAGCATGTCTGTCGTCATCGCTTTTCCGATGCGGCACCTTCCGCGGCACCTTCCGCAGCACCTCGAGACCGCGCAGCACCCTCATAGCGGCGTTCAACAATACGTGCAATAGGATAAGCTATAGCACTGAACGCAAAGCTGAGCTCGAAACCGATGTCGCCTCCAGATGCAGGATCTCCAACTACAGCTCATGTCAGTGACGAAAGATATAGCTTATGAGGATCTGCACGAACTTTTACGGCCGAGAATTCCAATGTACCTGTCGGAAGATAGGAAAATCAACAGGCGAGCTGATAGAACGGATATCACAGCAACATACCACGTCGTCGCCATCCCGAAGACAGCACCCATCACACCAAACCCGGCAGCTACCGCAGCAGCTAGACCAAGCGGAAGGTGTCTGGGAGAATCATAATCATCAGGATTATAATTTACCCAGAGTCCCTTACGGAAAATCAAATGCTCTTCTATGAGAATTGTCGCATAGATAGCAAGCCAATAGCTTAGCAAGACGAGTAGCGTGTCAAGCCATTCCTCGAAATGACTTGCTCCAGCAATGGCAAGAATGACGTAGATGACGGTGCCAAGAATAACGAGGAATACGCGAGGGATTTTCTGCATTTGGACCCCGAGATTTTGGAAGGTGAGCGCGAAAGAGTACATATTCGGAATACTAAAGAGTTGAGACGTGAGCACGTCGAATGACGATGTATGAAGATGACTCATACGCACTTGTTCCCGACAATGGACAACGCCAAAACGACCTGCAAGAAACGCCCGAAACCGCCGGCAGGGGAAAGCGTGGCCATGAGAAGTCCACCAACACCACCTTCCGCATATTGCGCCTGCCAATCCTCTCGCGTGACCGTCGCAGCAGCAGCTCCCAGGCACTCAATCAAAATGCAAGGTAGGTTAAGACCAGCATACGTCAGCCAGAAAACGGCTGCTCCGTTGACGTCCTCGGGCAAGTTCACGGAATAATCCGCGGCCAGACTGCTCCATCCCAGACCAAATCCGACGATGGAGGCGCCGAAACCGAGAATATTTGCCGCCACGACTTCTCCTGATCCTGAGAATGGCCCAGAGTGCATGTATTTCGCCGATAAGCCGAGAGATACGATCAAAATGATGGCCATTGGGATCCAAGCGAAGCGCTCATAAAGATGGACGTATCGATACCCAAAGAGCGCGAAAACCATCGTCATAAGTGCAATTATGACGATAGCGGCTGCCTCGGGGATCTTGTTCGTGTCGGAGACGGCGCGCAAAGCCTGACCACCAACGATGGAATTTATGGCCGACCAGCCAATGCACGCGATGCCGTTCAAGATAATTGGGAGAACAGTGACTGAACGATATGTGAATACACTGGAACTGGGGAGAAAAACATGGTCACTCACAGTAATATCCAAAGCTGAAACGAGTGATAGTCATCTGACGCAACCCCAAACGCGGTCCAAAGACGGCGAAGTACGCGACAGGTGCCGTAGATAAAAGGTTGAAGAACAGGATAGTCAGACAGGCCTCCTTCAAGCCGAGTTGATAGACAGAAACTGCGAGTGTGCCGAGTGAAAATGTTGAGATAGTCGAGTTTGCGGCCAACCACATAGTGGCGGCGTCTAACAAGTCGGCGAATGAACGAGCCGAGCGGTCTTCAGGTCGGATGCGCTCAATCCCACGGACCTCGACGCCATATTTGTCGATATACAGAACTGCCTTCCAGAGGCTTCCTAGGAAACCAGTACGAGGGACATAGATACCCTGGGCCTCGAGATTAGCCTCCTTGATCTCAATGTCGGCATGAACGGAGCCCTTTTCGAATTCAGAGCCGTCAAGCTTATGGGATGAGGACGACATATTGTGGTTGAAAACGAAGAGAGCCTGGCAGTCCCAGATATTGCATTTAAAATCCACCCATATAAGTACCTTTTTTTTCGCGCGGCTTATCCTGGCTTATCGTTGATAAGGATGGACGTACGTGTATCTACGATACGTGCGTTTGCCCACGAATCTAGTCTAAAAACTTATCAAAGCTGGGTCCCTCGTGCCTGCCAATTCATTTTCTATTGATTGCGTTCCTTCGACTCAGTTTCGACTCTGAGTAGCTTCTAAGCATTCCTGTTCAGCGTTATCGTCGACTCAAGTTCATGAACATGAAATCTGTGCGAAATCCCGAGTCAATAAGAGGTCCGGTATCGCTGGCTTTTCACTCGCTGATTCGCTGGAATGCAATGTGCATCTGAAGGGGCTTGGAGTAGTGTAAGTCGTGAGAAGGAGGAGGGCGGAGGAGGAGAGGTGTTCGTTCGCCGTTCATGGGTGTCGCGCCATCATTGTCCCGCGTCCCACGGCGCCGTCTCGTTCGTTTGAAGTTCCGGAATCCGGATGGTTGAATACCCGACCACCGGCTTACTGGAATAAAATAAAGCTCACTCCGGCCTGCCATTATGTAATATTGCGTCCCATAAACACTAGTAAACAGAACTAGACCTCGTTTAATTCATCCAAGCAGTACATATGTGATTTGAATGGTGTACGACTCTTCCAGCAAAACTCCATACTCCTCCTTTGTTATGACCCCATACTTATCGAGATGCTCCATTAACTTGTCCCTGACGTACCCATGATCGTCAATGTCTACACCTTCGTAACCATCATATTCGCTTCGATCTGAGCATTAAAATCCATCTAAGTAACTTCATGGCACATCAGATGTAAATGATTCAGATAGCTCACCAACATAATGCACATATCTCTTCTCAATCAAGCCCAAAGCAAATGCAGAATATCGTCCTGTCGCTTTCTCGCGACCGAGCCGTCTGAGGACCTCCATCAAAATGACTTGTGAATTGTAGTCAAATTCTTCTTCCTTGAGCCTCTTGTAGAGCACAACACCCTCTTCGGAAAGACAAGGATCACCGCCATAACAAACGTTCCAGACTAGAAGGCAGTACGAACCATCTCTGACTAGGCCCATTGCTTCCTCCAGCGAAACTCTTGAAGAGCTAACCTGACGAACAGACCGTAATGTGTCGTCGCCTTCGTCGTCAGAATCGAAGTTCGTATCGAGATACTCGCTGCACGCCCAGCACATTTCGAATTCGGCCCTCTTCGAGTGATTGAGGATAAATTCCTGTTCTGCGAGATCCATCACATATTTATTACTGTGGACATGCGACTTGAGTCATGAGGTCCTCGCTTCCTGTCAGTCTGAGTCATTTTGACTAGATCTGAGACCATCTTGACTCAGAGACAGTCACCCAGGATATTGAGATCGTCGCCTCTTCCCATCAGTCAGAAAGCCCGTACAAGTACAGGTGAGTGAAAACTTGTCATAGGCACGAACATACCATGCGAGTAAGCACAATATCAGACTATTGGTCATTCACCATAAAATGTCATGTGGACCGGAATAATTTCCTTTTTCTCGTTGGGTCCACTGCCTGCATGGATTACTGTAGCGAAGCCTGGTATAGACTAGTCATTTGGCGTACAATCTTCAGAGGTTTTAATCACCATCCATGTGAGATTGCCAGTCATTATGAATCATTTGGAACACTTCAGCCATCATATTCGGATTTTCAGAGATACGACCAGTAAAGGTTAAGCGTTTAAGGGCATTCTACCAATGAGAGGTCATGACATATACGAAACAGTCGACATATACGATCCAGGTTCAAACATAAACAGTGATCGTCTTCACTCGCTCGGCCAACTTGACAGTCAGCAAATCCCACGCAGAATGTGAAGTCGGGTCGTTAAGCAGTCCCTCAAGTCTGCTACGGGATTTGTGGTATGCATGTCTACCCTTAATCACCTCAGAATCTAGTCCCCGTTTCACCCATTTTTTATACGCTTTCAGGTCGCCAAGGAATGCATGCATGGTCACGCACACATAATCGCCTCAAAGCGCCTTTCGTAGAGGTCCTCCTCATCCATTGCTCGAAGCAATGCCTCGACTGTCTTGGAAATGAGCTTTGCCTCGGACGTTCTGGTCCCTCTGTCGAGTCCCAGCTCAGCCCACTTGTCAAACATGCTTTCGATAGACGGCAAAGTCGTCTTTATGAGTTTCCGGCGTTCGTCGCTTACAGCACCATTCGAACAGAGTTTGCAAGCACACTTGAAAGAATACTTTTCGCGAAGCAGGTTCTGGCGTTCGGTAGTGGACAGGCCCTCATCATGGATGTAGCGCAATGAAACCTCTTCGCCTTTCGCAATACTCCTCGTGGCCCGTACTGAGAAAATGAATGTTTGCGTATCGTACTCGTACGAAGCATTCGGCGAGCAACTAGTGCATTAGATGTTCATTTGGCCAAACATTCGAATGAGATGAGAAAAAAAGAAAAAAGATGTGACTTAAGCATGATTGATATTGGAAACGGTTAAGCAAACCGCTGCGTACTGCGCGCATACACGCGAGTCAGGAACAGTGAAGCCCACAGAATTAGTCATGATGATGCCGCCGAGCGGACCCGGACGACCTTTTCCCGATCTTCCTGCTCGAGTAGATACAGCATTCGCAGTGGAATTTCTTCCATATCTCTCCAAGGGTTCAAACGATGGAAGCGTGGCATAGCGAGTGGTATCATCAGAATAGGCAACTCGCTGAGTATGACTTCTCCGAGCTTGATATCTCGAGTTGCAACCATGCCACGACCCTTTGTCTTGAAGGTGCGGATTTCGTAAGGCGGCGGAGTAGGAGTATCGGGTGGCAGCCAGCCAATGTCCGGAATCTTCTTGGCTGTGCCGTAGTACAAGGCCCACACTGCCACAGTACGTCTGCGGTCTGGCGTCCTGCAACCGCGAATCGTCAGGTCGTCGTCAGCGAAGGACATATCAACGGTTTTCGGCCGAACCGCTGAATATGGGATGAGGTGAGATTGAAAGAAGACAATGTGTTGGCGAGACGAAAGATGAAAGAGGAAACAATGTGCTACGTGCGCGAGAGCGGAACTAAGCGACCGAAGACGTCGTCGTCGTCGTCGTTATGGAACAAGAGAAGGCAGCGCGAACTGAGACTGTGCCACGAAAGGTTCAGAGGCGATTGCCATAACTTAAATCTAGAAAAGTACGGTGCAATCCCTTTTGAGTAGCCCTCTTTTTTTTTTCCTTCATCCACATCATCGATATCGGGACTTGGACGTCCACTACCTCTGTCTTTCATACAAAGCAGACCATGAGTCTACTTCGACTCCAGCGTCGACAGGTTACAGCATATGACAGGAATTCATGTCCTATCCACTCAACTTGAGGTTTTCTTG
This sequence comes from Phlebopus portentosus, assembly GCA_037892935.1. Lineage (NCBI taxonomy): Eukaryota > Fungi > Basidiomycota > Agaricomycetes > Boletales > Boletinellaceae > Phlebopus > Phlebopus portentosus. The sequence continues at coordinate 2,611,541 of JAYXKI010000004.1, read as the reverse complement.
AAACCCTACAAAAAGAAAAGGAGGATGACTCACTCACAAGGGGCAGAATTACGTTTCTGGGCCACTTATATAGGAAACAGAATTGGAAGGCTCGCCTCTGATTGGCTGGATTCCAGTTCCGGATCAAATTTTTTAGGTTCGGTTTTAGGGTTTTGCCCCTTGTGCCCACGATCATCTTATGTCATGAGGCAAATCAACACACACCAGGACCCCTGGCAATCCCAATACATGTCTGAGCCTGTTCCGGAAAGAAATTGGCGAAATTTTGGCCCTATGCCTGAGGTTTTCCGGATATTTTCGGCCAAAATCAGGCCGCATGCCTGATGCAAATTCCGGGTAAGAGTATGACCAAAAGCACAAGGCCTCATCCATTCCGGATACGAGAATCACCGGATTGACAGGGCCGAACCGTAAGACATTAGATAATGCACTCGATATACTTACTTTGTAGATCATTTGTAATGTGATATACTCGGCTTATTATGAAATGGATGTATTGTATACAGGAATGATTAGACAAACACTAGTACTAGTACCATCTAGTACAGATTTGGCCAAAATATACCCGATTTGGGGGTCTCCGCAAAAATCCGGACAAATTTGAACATAACCAGAGGCCTCAGCAAGATTCCGGATAAATTTAGCCTCAAAAAAGGGATGCCTAAGGATTTCCGGATAAAACGGGCGCGAAGCGCCCGAAAAATTCCTGCTATCTTTTTTGAAATCCGGCTCAGGCATCTATAAGCATTGACAGGGGTCCTCACACACCGCGGCCGGGCAAAAACTCATTCCGAGCCCTTAGAAATTTTGATCGGAACGGGTGAGCTCTCATCCGATTGGCTCTTTCCATTTTGGGTAACATTTTCACGGTTTGGAAATGAGTTTTTGCCCGGTGAGAATGATCAGGGAAAATCTGGCAGGGGTCGTGAGACTTCTTATGTAGTGACCTCAAGATCTCTCGGATCCGCCTTACTTTTGTATGTGGAATCTGTATCTTGACCTCAAGTGCTTTCGACTCATCTTATGCGAATTGTTGGCATTTCCTTTTGATAAATATCCGGACCACATAATCGCCTCCTTCGCTTTATCGTCCGAGCCATACAAGCAGATAATGGAACGGTCTACCATCATATGGATGGAACTTCATTATTGTGTTATCATGCTTACTCTGAAACTCTGCATAACCTGCCTAAACCATCCCGGTGTGGTTACAACAACCATAAACCATTGTATTCTGGTTTACAAATTGATAGCAACATTTACGGTTCTGAAGCCACTATGTATGTTCATGAGCATCGGAGATACCTGCCAAAAGCAACGGGTTTACGGAGAGAGATCCGCTGATTGCTCACTGCTTACTCGCCATTATTCGTTCATCACCCGCTGACCAGACTTTGAACACCCCGTAACTTCTTGTGTTGCTGGAAAGGGAAACAGTAACCTTGCACGTCATTGAGTGCAATATCCAGCTCGTGAATAATATGGGAGTCATATATTTAGACGTAAGAGGTTTGAGTGCGTATCGTCGACAATTTTCGTTCTGCGGATTGAGAATACGTTGAAAAAAGATAGGGCGTAAGAAAGAGTCACGAGAAATCGAGCTCGACAACCCAACATTACTGCAAAGAAGCAAAGAACTTCACATCTATTGTCCCTCCTCTGATACATAGACGAATTACGAAAGTATCTTGCGACACGGATGAAACTTTAATGACGTGAGGTTTCGCCGTCGGAGCTCTCCTGATCCTCGACGGCGTTCTGTTTGTCTCCAAGGTAGTAGTTAGGTATGAATAGTGCAAGTATTGTGGGCACCACTGCCACAGCGGTGCCTGCGATTATCATATCGCGCATCGTTTTGTCGTATGCTTTCGACAGCGAAAACTGTATCAATACTTCACGGAGAGGGAAATGAGAGATGATACGTACCGTTTATAACACCTTCGCGGATTTCAGATCCGCGAGGGTAGGATGTAACGGAGACGATGCTTCCGTAGAGCTCCTGAAGTAGCTCTTCAGAGACGTCCGGAAGTTCGCTTCTCATATTGTCCAGCATAGTATTCGACCAGATTGCGCCAGCTAACATACACTCATCAATATATCCGGACATAGTATTGCGTCACGCTAAATAGTTGAGATAACGACGTACCAATTGCACTCCCTACGCTTCCACCGATCTCAGTCCAGAGAAGACAAACAGCGGTGACGATGGCGACGTCAACATGTGGCACACCGGCCTGTGCAGCAGTTTGCGACGCTATAGACGAGAAGCCACCTCCTAGTCCTTGTAATATTTGAGACCAAACGATTTCCACTGTCGATGCATTCGCGCCACGGGAGTGAATCATGAGACCGACGCCCCTGGATTAGCATGCATATCAGAAGGTTATATGCTCGTTAGTTTTATGCGATTCCCTAGAAAGCAACAGAAAGAGCAAATGCTTACAGGAGACGAATTAAAAGTCCGCCGATAAGGAAAGGCTTGAAGCGTCGGACATAGAGCATAGCCGCACCAGCCGAGATACCGAAAACGGTCAGCGCGACGGTTTGCGCTGTCATGAAATACGTTGCGTCGAGCGTACTCCATGGCTTCACGACGAGGACAAAGGAGTAAAGATATACATATGTCAGATAGAATGAAGTCTGTTCGAAGGAATGAGATGTTTTCAAGATACAAGGGAGGAGAGACAAGACATACGAAATCGAAGAATCCGATCCAAGCTGCAAGGACAACGCCTTTGTTCCGGAGGAAGCGCGGAGCGACGACAGGCCGCTTTGCGAAGCGCAAGTCCCAGATTGCAAACACGAAAAGTAAGACGACTCCAACAACTAGCATTGCAATCATAGACGCTATCACCAATCAACGTATTTCAGTACTGTATGGTGAGAAGAGATTTGAATTTCAAACTTACAATTTCTCCATCGCTTATTCGCATTATTTGCGAGGGTAAGTGGCAGAAGGATCAGAGCGACGGCCGCACCGAGCAAAGTAAGTCCGATGATATCCAGTTGATCAAATGCGAGGCGAGCTCGTTCTGCGATGGTTTTGTTCGCAGCAGGATCTTACACAGACGCCCACCGGTCAGCGAGGGACGAAGAAGTGGACGAGAGGATGATAGTTACTCACCGAAAACAAGAGCTTCTTTGGGCACGCCGTTGGCCGCAAGTTCCTGGTCTACAATGCCGAGACGCTTTGCCTTCCTTTCAGCCCAGAACAGAATCGAAATCAAAGGGATCAACGTCGCCGGAACGAGGATCGCGAACATGCCATCTACAAAGTTGTAGAAACGATAAAGTTATCACTCAAGTTGGCAAGGCTGAATGGATAAGGGAAAATACGTACATCCCCAGCGCCAACTACTCTGCTCGAGAATATCATTGGCGATGTTTGCACCGATCCACGCATTGACAACGAAAGGCAGACTGGTCAAGCCTGAGATGAATGACCGCCATCTAAGTGTTGTCATGTCTGCGACGATGACTTGGGTGAGAAGTTGAAGGCCGCTGCGAGCAACGTCGGAATGTCACATGCGGCTTTGTTCGCCGATTGAGAAAAATGAACGTACGTATACCCCCTGTATAGACGGTTTCCGTACACTCCTATGGTCAGTCATGAATAGTGTACAACAAGAACTGACCAACATAGCATAGATGACGATTCCAGCAGCGACGGCATTGATGTTCTGTGCACTAGCGATGACAATATAGCCGATCACATAGAAGAGCACTGAATCAAGGGTCGACAATTGTGCATACGAAATGAAAACAGGGGAATAACGCACAGACTCCGAGATACGCGTATGCACGAGATGTGACATCAGCGACTTTGGCAATGACCGGCTTACCGACGGCGACTAAGAGAGAGAAAGATTACGACGATGTAGAGAAAGATGGAGACCGCGAAACCCATCAAAAGTGCGCGAAGATAACGTCACGAGGACACAGATAGGGGATGAGATAACGTTCCGATGGTGGAAGAGCGGATGACTGTCAGTAAAAAGGATGACATGGAAGAAAGAGGAACAAGGGACGAACTGATGATCGATTGAGCGACCTGAACGGAGGAGATGAGGGAGTGCTTGTTAAATGCGCTGGCTGCGAAGGTGAGATAGTAGCTGGTGGTCTGACCATCTAGCGAGTAGATGTAGCAGGCGAGTCCAAGGCTACAGTCCTGGTCAACAAAGCATCAACGAAAGAATAATTTAAAAAACGAACGAGACAAATAGGATCCACTTTGAATACTTTCCCCATACTCGCTCGGCTGCCTCGACACGTTTTACGCCGACATGGGCGTCGAGTTCTCTCTTGACTACAGAGTCGAGGACTGGAAGATTGTGAGCAACACCACGCTCGCTATCGAGCTCACGATCCTTTTTCTCGTTCTCCGACGACATGAAGTACTTGGCAAAGATACGGGACGAGGGGGAGGAAGGATGAAAGCAACCTTGACATGTCGATGGAACGAGAGTGATGGATTTATATCGGTGAGGAAGCAAACGACATCTGATTAGATTCACGAGCATGTGCACCATCTTATCTGATTATCATCAGTACAATTGAGTTAGTTACGTAACCTGCAATCCTCCGCTCGGACCCGCTATTCAACTTGCTTACTTCAAACTCTACCAACGAAAGTTCACTTCAGCCGGTCCAGCAAGGCACATCTTGGACCCGATTCGCGCTACCGATTGATTCGATGTCTTCGGACAATTCGGCATTCCGATCTGGTGCATGCCTGGGCCCCCGGCAATGCCCATTGATACCTAACCGGAATCCGGATAAAAACCTGCAAATTTTGAGCCTGAAGTCTGAGACCCAAAATTGTGTACAGCCCTGAGATATGAAGAGGTCTTGATCCAAGAGGCCTGTGCAAATCCGGATAGCAACAGGACATGAACTGACCTGAATATGTCTCATGTGTGTTAGTAGATTGCTGTCTTACAGCCTTTTTCATATGTATTGTCACTCGCGACTTCTGTGATTTTTGTCACACAGAACACCTCAAAACATAAAAACCACCATATCTCACTCAATTCTTGACCGTTTTGCATGATCTAGGTTGCTAAATCCATATTTTTAATATCCGTTTCAAACTCCAGCAAGGATAAATAGAAATGAGCAAAGAATGAGTGAGATATGTCACAAAAGGCCGATTTTAGACACTTCCTTCATGTGCATTTTTTCCTGCCCTCAGACTGGGTGCTACAACAACCTAGACTGCACCAGAGTGGTGATATTGGCATAATATGAATTTACAGACATCAGATTGCCTAAGAATGAATTTATTTTGAGATCTGGGGGCCCTTGAGAAAAGGTAGGTTTGAGCTCAGCTCAGACATGTACCAAACCAGCAGATACAACACAGAATAGAGCTCAAAGTCAGTCTGTAAATCTACAATAAAATAATCATATCATTTTGGACTTGCCTGTAGGACTGTAGAAGCAGGGATGAGGGCAGGAAAAACTGCACATGAAAGATGTATCTAAAATAGGCCTTTTGCGACATATCTCACTCATTCTTTGCTCATTTCTATTCATCCTTGTTGGAGTTTGAAACGGATATTAAAACTATGGATTTAGAAACCTAGATCATGCAAAACGGTCAAGAATTGAGTGAGATATGGTGGTTTTTATGTTTTGAGGTGTTCTGTGTGACAAAAATCACAGAAGTCGCGAGTGACAATACATATGAAAAAGGCAGTAAGGCAGTGCGGTTCGAGAGTAATATATTCTTTTTGTGTTAGTTGTAATCCAAATCATTCCTTTGTCATTCATTTTTCTAAATGATAAGGGGTAATACTAGAGCTGTACAGTCAAAATTTTACGCCTATCAAAATCCGAATAAAAAACACCCTTTTTAGATGCCTCAGCCGAAATCCGGACAAAATCGACCCTCTAGACGGTCATGCCTGAGGTTTTCCGGATAAAAAGGGCACGAAGCAAAAAAATCCGCGTATAAATTTTGAAATCTGAATCAGGCATCAATCAGCATTGCCGGGGGTCCTAGGCTGTCCTAGGGTGAAATGTTATTCTTCTTGATATGTTTTGTGGTCTGCGTCTGGAACCCCCGTGCCTGATACATACGGTTCTCGAAGCTGCCGGCTCCCGTTGCACAACCGCGCACTTTGCATCCATGACCATGACTAACGCCGTTCGATGAATTTAATTTCTAAATTTCCCGTAAGCTAGATTATCAGTAGCTTGACCTATCTCCAATATCGGACCTTACACCGTGAACGGAATATTGTTCGAATGCAAAGGCTTGACCAAGACATCCGGTGTTAATTTTGACCCATGGTGAATAATCTACGCAATTGATAGCTGGGTCCACCTCTGAGCTCTCTTTGATTTTCTAAGCCATCTAAGAACTCACGTTGAAGACGCTCAGCACGCATTATTGATGCATCGTGGATGCATCGTGATCATTGCTGCACTTCACGTCATGACTAGGTCATCTACAGAATATCGGATCTTTGCTTGCAGTCCAAATAAGCGAGAGTAACCACAGGACTAACAACCCATATCTAACATGGTTAACCGCAGACATAGAGAAGGCGATGACAGCTCCTAGACAATCTCAAGGTCAAGGAATGAGTGACGATAAGGCAAGCACGCCATACAATGCTTATCAATCCCGCAGGTTGTCCAAAACGTTGATCTAAATGAGATGAGGTGCTCAAATGGTCCAAACATAGAATCGCTGTAAGCACCTAATAACGTAAACGACATTAAAGAACATCATTGAATACACTTTGGTTCTGTCCTCCCATCTGCATCAATTATCTTCGACCAATCCGATTCTCGGAGAAATCTTCTCCATTGCGATTTCAAGAGTAGCTCGTCATGGTCATCTGTGCTGCTCGTGATGTCGGTAGTGGTATGGCAAGAACAGCATCGGTGATCCGGAGGCACCCATAGTAATAGTCCTCCATCCAACCTTCGAACCCATCCATCACCACGTATGTCAAGTAAGCTTGCTGAATAAATGAGCGATCCAATTTTCAACTTGTTTCGCGGCCACCAGCTTGGTATGGATACAAAGCATCGCCTCTCTGAATCCCAGCGACTTTCGCCTCGGCGTATGAGACCAACCGGTGAACCTGTCGTGGCATCCCAAATGCGAATGCTCTCGTCTCGAGAGGCCGAGAGAATTTTTCTGCCATCTCGAGAATAGCTGACGTCAACGACTTCTTCCTTATGACCCTCCAAAGGTTCGAGGAGTCGAACACCAGTCTGTGCATCCCAGACTCTCACCATTCTGTCCGAATGTCCCGATATAATACGTTTTCCATCAGGTGAGTACGCCACTGCCCGAGCATAGTGATCTCCGGTCCATTTAAAAGCATTACCGACTGGAATACCATTCTGCGCATCCCAGATACGAATGGTTGAATCTCTGGATCCAGAGGCGATTCTCTCTCCGTTCGGAGAAAATGCGAGTGCTGAGACGTTTTCCTCGTGACGACTCTGTGACTCTTTGATGAGCTCGCCATTCCTGGTGTTCCAAATGCGCAACGTGCCATTAAAGTCGCCCGAGACGACTCTGCTCCCATCTGGAGAATATGTGACAGCTAGCACCCAAGAGCTTTTATACACTCGCAAAGGACCGACAAAAAGCCGACCTTCCTCAGCATCCCAAATCTTCACTGTCCCGTTCAGAGATCCAGAAACGATCTTGCTGCCATCTGGAGAGTATTGGACGTTGTGCACTTCGTCCGTATGCGCCTTAATAGGTTCGCTGATCTGAGCGCCACTTTTCCCATCCCAAATCCGAAGTGTCCCGTCTTTGCCACCTGTAACAATTTTTCTTCCGTCTGCGGATCGCGCAATGGACGTTATTCCACCATCTGAGTTTGTGCAAATGGCCCGTGGGTTAAGGATCGCGGATACTTCGAACATGACTCTCGGAGGGTATCGGGAACAGAACGAGATTCCTCTAACCAGACGAGAATTCGGAGAAAGCCACAACAGAGCGGAGACATAGATATGAACAGCGCTTATCTCGATAGGACTTTTGAATTTAGAAAGGAAATCGAGTAGCTCTGTGATGACGTAGACGATTCTAGCCTCTTCCTAACATAATACCGATCGTGAGCAACCACTGTGATATTCATGACGAGAAATGTCACCTTAAAACAGTCTGCGCACTTCGAAAGAATTTCGATGCCCTTTTCTACGGCTCCAATTAAACTCAGAACCTCGATCCAGAATAACGCCTTCCGAGAACACAGCAGGTCCGCAACTGAGTCGCGGAAGTTCTGTGCCTCTTCGGACTGGGAAATAAGGTCCATCCAGTTCAAACTCGAGAATTGAATAATCCCCGGAATGTGTTTCTGGAGCCTCTGTTCCAGATTTGGAATGGCACGGTTCTCGAGATACGGCGACGAAATATTGCAGATATTGAATTTGAGCTTCTCGTGCATCGTGTCGAGGCAGTATTTCGCTAGGTTCTGTCTCATATAATCCATATCCACATAGAAACATCCGGAGCGTCGCTCCCTCGAAATAAAATCCAGGAAAGCAGGAACTGGCAATAGAATACGGACAAAAGCCATTGCGTCTCTGGAAACAATTGGAGACAGAGAAAAGACGATGGTCCGAAGCATATCCTCACTGAGGTGCGGCTGGAATAATTGCAAGAACGCTACGACAACGTCTTCCTTGGGGGGCTTCGTAGACGATATACAAGACAAAACGGCCATGATGTCTCGGACAACCGATACTTTGTCTGTGCGATATCCATTTCTCTCCATGACGCTTTGAATAAGCGTGCGAAAAAAGTCGCCCATGTCCCAAATTCTGGTCTTCGATTGGAAGACATCAGAACCGTCGGTAGCATGTAGCATTTTGAGCGACCTCGAGATTCTGGAGAAAAGCCCACGGACGTCATTTTCGAGACCCGGAGACCAGGATGCAGAAGCTCTCTTGGACTGAGCGCAGAGCATTGCATAAGCCTCAATGTCGCTCCGCAAATCGAGTGAAGGGTCGTCTAGACCGAGATTCTTGACTTTGGCACGTCGAAAATGCGCATCGATGCTCTTTGACCTCGTGCTAAAGACCAGAACTTTGAGCCAAGGCACGAGCAATGCAAAGTCAACAATGTAATCGGCGAGACATCGTCTAGACTGTAAGCAGTCATGTATCTCGTCGAGCGCGTCGAGGACGATAATCAACGGTTTGTGCAACGGTGGATAGCGGGTTGATATCTTCCTTATGGGCCGCCTTATCAAAATTTCGAATTGACTGTTTAAATCTTGAAAAAGTCCGAGTTCTTCCCGTGCTCTCAATACGTCAAGCACATTCGCGTGATAATTGCCGTGCCACTTCGCCATCTGGTACGCTATCGTAGGAATGACTCTCCTCGGATTTTGACGTTCTTTTTCCTCTTTGTCCGTGAAAAAACAGCCAGCGAGTCTATTCTGGTCGTCAAACATCTTTGCTGCAGAATGAGCTATTGCGGTCTTCCCTAGGCCTGGACAGCCATATATCCACATTAGCTTTGCGCTTGATTCAGACGCGGACCAATCTTCAAGGATTCGGAGTGTATCCTTTCTCGATCCGTCGAAACATGCTCTCCCTTCGTTGTAATACGCGTCCCAAACTGGATTTAGAAGTCGAAGAAGTAGGCTTTCCGTATTGACTTCTGAAGATGCACATGAATAGAAGACAAAGAGGGTGTACGCCAAGATTCATACCTATTTTCAGTGTCGTTTTCCAAATCTCAGTCGTCAGGCACCAGCTGAACGTCTCTTTAAGTGACTGAAATTTTCTTTTCAAGTCGCAAATCTCATCAGTTCGCTCGCCCATAAAGCCACCTAGCATTTTGATTGTTTCGTGATCAGATTGGAAGGCCGTCGGATTCACTAAAGCTCACCAAGGACAAAAGTGCTTGAATACGTCATAATTGTCCTACATATTTTCTCGAAGAGTTTCATCATTTGTTCTGCAGTGCATGCAGTCACTTCGCACTTTAAGCCATCCGAAGGAAAATCCGTGAAGGGAATAAATGTCGCCACATTTTCTATAAGCTCGGATGCTGTTGCATGACAGTCCTGCAGCGACCGACAGTACTAAGCCAGAATGTCAGTACTCAGAGCTTACGGCGATTTCCTTCCTTACCTCAAACAGTCTGCTTGCTACCATCGCTGCTGACCGAGCAGAGGGATGTACCTGATTATAATATTAGCTCGGTTCATACCTTGCCGCAGCAGTAACGAGAACACACCGCCGAAACAGCTTCAGTAATGGATGCAATGTAATCGAGAATTTCACATGCTCTTCTGAGTCTCTCTAAAAAGACTTTCATTGTTCCCAGTTGAACTTGCGACTGTTCGATAAGACGGCGAATAATATCGATAAACTGAGAAGTCAATCTGTCAGTATCTTGGTTAATGCAATCTAGCTAGAATGCTCACTGGTCCGCCCGCACCACAGTGGACCTTCATCAATATGGACCCGTCGCTACACTCTGAATAATACACATTATTTCTTCTCAGTCCATGGTCGCGACATCAGTGAAGCATATCCCACCGTCAGGCACGAAGAGCGGCTTCATCACTAGCTTAGCTAATGGGACATAGATAGTCATAACATTGACGGTGCGGCGAAATCGGCGATGTTCTCGAACAGAGATAGTGATATGCAGCGCCTTTGAAAGTTGCCTAATAATAGTAAATATCTGCGTCACCGAGTCAAAGGTCATATCCATTGATATTCACTTTTCGAATAGCCAGTGAACATTCTCCCCTTTCTCGTATTGCTTCGATCTGTGTGTTTCGTTGTCACCAATCTCGACTTTGACAGAGACGGGGTATGGCGACCGTCCGTTCCTGAACTCGACTTCGATGCCTTTAACAGACATGATTCATCAATGTGAACATATGTACACGAGAATTTGCACGCGTTACTTCGTATATGGACCACGCTTAAGAGATAAGAAAGTCATAAGTTATGATATTTAGGCCTTAGCTTAATGATATTGCACACGTACGACGGTGCATTAGAAGATCCCCCTCTGCTTGAAATGCTTGAGAGTGCCATAGACATGAGAAAATGTCCAGCGCTGGATCAGAAGAGCTAAACGTCTGCGGTGGAGGTGAGGGGGGCAAGTAACAATGATCTCGGCTCTTGTTAGGCACGCACCTTAAACGTGGTGTATTTAAAGTAGACGACTTCTACTGGTCAGCACCGACACATATCCTTTGGGAAGATCCCTTTATCAGCGCGCGAGTTGGTATCACTTGTTTAGTTCGACCGAGAGACGAAGCGAGAGGAGACAACTTGCATGGCTGTGCGGGGCATGGTTACCTCCAAATTCCATGACGGACGTACCGGAGCGGAACTGAATGGAAGCTCAAAAGATGATCATTCTGATGGGAAATGCAAGAATGCTTTCCACCAGCGAGATAATAGAGTGCGGCAGATGTACATTAACGCAGTCCTTACAAGAGTTTGAGCCACGATTAACAGAGGAGGGATTTCGAGAGTGAATCCTCTGTGCCTTCCAGAAGGCGGGAATCCTATGTCTCTGTAGTTTCTTGTCGCTCGAGACGCAGGTATCAAGTACAAAAGCCGCGATCGATCAATACCATCGAGAATTGCACCAGCGGTCCGACGAACGTGCGATGGCTAGAATAGGAAAAGACGTCGAAAGCGCCGAAACGATCGGGTAAAGTCAGCTTGTGTGAGATGAAGGAATTGATTGTACGACTAGATTTGGAGCCTTTCGGTTTGGTGGTTTGGTCCGCCGGATGAAAAGATCGCTGTCGATTGGAAAGATAGAGAAAGCGAGAAAAACAACAAAACATCCATGGTGAAAACTGAACCTGCCACTCGTCCGTGTTACGGATGCAGAGCAGCTCTATTCAAGCTTCAAGAGAGTCTACAGACAGACAAGTGTACCGCATGCGAGCACCATGCTGGACGGACAGAACGGATGTGCTGTAACTCAAAGTAAGCAAACCATTTAAGGAGGTGGGATACCTTAGATAATCACGAGGTAAAATCTGTTACATAATCCATAGGATCATCTCGGACCTTGTAATTGTGCCCACCCATTGCACAGCGGGCAAGAACCCGTTGTTCGCTACGCTTGCCGTGAGCCTCTAGAACTGCATTTGGACATGATGTAGCCGGTCAAAGAATGACTCGGACAAGCTTAAGTTCAAGTTGAAGTCGATTGAGCCTCTGACGTTGCCACACGTACGGTACCCGTCCCACCACAGCTATCCCTCATCCAACCACCACCACCAACAACAACAACAACAACAACAACAACAACAGCATCTCAACTGGTGTCCAAGGTATCAGCTCCTTACTCTTTTTTTTTGTCTTTGTGTGCGCGCTGTGCGTCCTTTCACTTGGTATTTCCGAGCTTCGCTGACTGCCTCCAGCAGCGCAAAGATGTTTTACTCCGACCATGATATGGCAATTCGCTGCTGCAGGACGCCAGACGGCAGGCGCACCGTGGCTGTATGGGCCTTGTACTACGATACGTTCAAAAAGATCCCTAACAAGGGTTGGCTACCGCCCATCACGCCAACTCCGCCGCCTTATGAGATTTGCACATTCAAGGCAAAGGGCCGTGGCATGGTTGCTACTCGAGACATCGGGTTTGGAGAAATCGTAATCAACGAGCGGCCGGTACTGATGATACCTTTCCGCATGCCGCGCTTCAATCCTTTGAACCCTTGGAGAGACATGGAAGAACTCCCGCTGCAGATGTTGTATCAACTCGAGCAGGAGGATCGCGAGAAAGTCGTCCGACTGCACAACTGCAAATCCTTGGACAACTACGGACCTCTTGGTGGCATTTTCATGACTAACGCTTTGAGTTTTTTGGTTGCGGACTCCCGCGTTTGCAAAGAATACGCTGCGATCTGCTTGACCATTTCCAACATCAACCATGCGTGAGTGCTATTACCTGACATCACAGACATGCACCTTCATAATGATTCTGTATACCAGTTGCTTGCCCAATGCTTCATATGAGTCCGACGCAGAGACAGTTGTCTTTACGATACGAGCAAAACGAAACATCGCAAAAGGGGAGGAGATCACATTGGCTTATATACAGGACGAAGGCCTGTCCACTGCCGAGCGCCAGGACCTGCTGCAGAGAAAGTATTCCTTCAAGTGTTCTTGCGAACTCTGCTCGGCGGGCGCTGTGAGTGACGAACGTCGGAAATTCATAAGGACAACTGTACAGTCTATTGATAGCATGTTCGACAAATGGAACGAGCTCGGACTTGATCGAGCGGCAAGAACAAACGAGGCGAAGCGTCTTTCCAAAACGGTTGAGGAGTTACTCCAGGCCATGGACGAGGAGGGCCTCCAGACAGGACGCAAAATTTCTATCGAGCTATGTATCGCAATGTATGCGATCCTCGGAGACACGAAAACATTCAGGAAATGGATAAATAGGGCACTAGATTCTGAGGCGATGAAGGGTAGGGACGCATCCCTCGAGACCGTGAAGAAACTGGATGGAATGCTCGACGATCCTAGCTCATACCTTCTGTGGGATTCACTTGCCGCAGGATTGCCTGAACGCACGTCTACGAACAATATTCGTGTCTAAGTATATTGAGTGTTAGAGATGGGAGCAAGCTGAGCCGTGAATCCCTCTTCATCTTGAAATTGTTGTGACTGTATGCGTGTATTTCAATGACGACGACCATCGATATTCGATATACGACTTAAGTAGGTGTAATGAAGTTATATTGATATGAAAAATTGTTGCGCTCTACCAGCCGGACGTCTTTTTGTCGCATTGACCAAGAACCGTCATTCGCGTATTTTTATGCTGGAGTTGCTTATCTGATATCTGGATCCTCCTCGTGCTTTCTATGGATGTGCGGTCTCATGAAGACAGAGCGATCCCAACTAGACTATAATATCAGGACTACTAGTGCAGCTGCAATGTTTGATGCGCTGTTGGTATTCAAGCGGGATGGTTTCGAGATTCAGGACAGTTTCAATGACAAACTTCTTCAGCGGAGCAAGGGATGCGTCGCCTCGTACGTTGTCAACGACATTCATTTGGTCTTTGAGCGACTGTTGTCAAATTCTGTCTTCTGAAGCTTCGGCTGTGTCGATTCCCGTTTTTACATGAACTAACTGCGTATGCGATACCATTAATTTCTATTTCTTGAACCCTGCTCCCTGCCTTACAAGCAAGCAGTCCTTCGGCGTGCCAGTTTCTACAGTGCGTACCAGAATTGCTTATAGGAAAGGCCGTTCTGCAAGTAGCCAGAAATACAGCGACAGAGGCGGACTCATCGTCGACAGGCAGCGCGGATCGGGCTGACATGTGACATGCATCATTCCATCTGACTCGACTCTAGAAAGTACAGCATCTAGAATTTGAGGAGCAACTTCGCGAATGTCTTCTTGATTAAATCTAGAATGACGTTGAGTCGAGATGCGGCGATGCGAGCAAAGCTTCTTACAGCAATTGGGAATTGCGCTTGATGACGAGGATCCGTTCGATAGTTGTCGTGGCGCAGAATGCTTGTGAGTTGTCCCCTGCTTGATAATTCTGCGGCATCTGTACGCAAGAAAGCTTTTAGGAGGTGAGCGAGGCCAGGAACACTTCCTTTCTGCGCTCAGCTTGACGGTTGAAGAAGGAATGGTAAAAGCGACCGATAATAGCAGGAATTTCTCCGCAATGTAGTTTCAGCATTTTCAAGGTAACTTGGAACACGTAAGGAGTGAATTTTATCCAAGCAGTCAGTATGCAGTCAGGGAAAAGCGGGGGTGTTGACGAATAACGGTCGATGTCCTGTTGTAAGATAATTGTGAACGGTCCGAAAAGATTTTTCTCAAATGTCGAAACCGACATCGGAGACGTTGCGACGGTAAATCTACACACAGGTCTAGTATGATTTTTGCTGAATCTCCGTGCCCACGTACCTTATTAGAGCAGATATGCTTTCAGTTATATATTGGTCAAAGTTTGGATTGCTCGGTATTGAGACGGAAGCTCTATCTTGTATTATGTAACATTAGCACGTGCTGTATCAGTAGTATATAAAAGCCTCTGGTAGGCTATCGTGTAATATAAGGATTCGCTTCCTCTCGTATCACCGTACATATGTCTTCGTACTGAAGACCCGTTAAGCTCATTCCTTTAAAAGGTTATGAGCCTTGCCTACCCCGCAAAGAAAATCTATTCAGATTTAACATTCATCGATACGGTGCACATAACAACGAGAACATACACGTTTACTACGTTCCTAGAACGTGATCCAGAAAATTTGGTTCCATACAGGATATATCGAAACTACTACGAATACGACGAAATATTATTTCCTGGGGTAAAAGAATGTCAACTATCACCGCACACGCTTCATACAGAACGACGGGACAGAGTACGCCTGATGAATATCCAGCAGCACGAGATGACTGGCACCGGGTGGATGGAAAGAGAGATGGAGAGAGCCAAACAACAACATGGTATAATCGTTCACAGGGAAATCGTGTAACTTTTACTACCAAACATAGACGTTTTTACCATTATGCTCCGATTGAACAACCACAACATCAACAGCAACAACAACGACCTCGTAGAGTAAGAAATGCTGGAACACAAACAATTAACGTTGTGGTAATGAGACAGGGGAGATTCATGCACTCAGGAGCGGCGCAACCGAGAATTGAGGAACCTTACCTCGAAAGAATAAACATTCCCGAACAACCCGAAGTTCTGTTAACTCAATTACCATATGGGGAATCACAAGATGCAACGGAAATTAATCCAATAGATGAGACTTGTAATGAGCAAAATGAAGATGAAGAATCTGCAAATGAAACTGATCATGCGAGCCAGCAAACTCGAGTAAGCTCTCATCCAACGCATATAAGCGCACCACGAACACTGCCTGAAAACCAGAACAATCTGCCTCCTAGCCCATCAATACCTTCTAGCTCATCTAGCTCTTCATCATCATCTTCATCTTCAATGGCAGCACAAGCACCACCAGCTCCAGTACCTACACCACCACCACAACCACCCGCCCACATTTTTTACACTCCGGATCTCGAATTCTGTGATGTTAACGAAGCATTTAAGGGCATCGAAAAATTGCAACCGAACGGTTCTAATTTCAAAATGTGGAACATACGTGTTCACACAACGATACGTGCGATGGGGTTAGGTGATTATTTGATTGCTACCCCTGAGGCAACTGACTTAGACGGTCAACGAACCAACGATCAACTTATTTCTGTCCTTCAATCGAGACTACCCGATACAATTCTAGCAAATATGATTGGTTTTCAAACCGTCATTTTATTTATGGGTTATCTTCGAACAAGGTTTGACGTGCGCACAACAGTTACTTCTGCAATAGAAGTATCGAAGTTATTTAACGTTCGAGGACACGTTACCAAATTCGATAAAACTTTAGACAAGTTGCAACAAATTTATGATCTACTCGCGCAGCACAACAAGACACCGACAGACGACACGTACCTGTCGGCTATTCAGAATTCAACCCCACCGCAGTATAGCTATGTTTTTCAACAGTTACAGGCGCGTATAGATTTTTACAACGCTACTCGAACTGCGGGACAACCCATTAGGTCTATCACACCGAACGAACTAATCGCCGAACTACGTGCAGCTTTTGCAAATTATGTGGCGCAGAAACAACCGTCTTCTCACCCAAGTCCCTTTCGGGGGAGACCAATTTCCACCCGAGCACGAAGTTTTTCTCATTGGTTGCAATACCAACGCGGTATGAATAGGGGCATGAATTATCAACACCCCTCGAATACAAATTATCATGGATCTTTGACACCTTTTTGGAAAGGCTCTTGGGATCGAAACTCTTTTCGTGGACGAGGTAGAGGCCGATCAAACTTTAGCCACAAACCCTTTACCCCGTTTACGCATGCGATAACGGGAGCACCTCAGTGCTTCAATTGCAAGAAATTTGGTCATCTATCAAAAGATTGCCATGTGCCACCTACGCCCCAAACAGTCAAAATTCGACAAACTTGTCCAAACAACGTTGGATCAACATCTTCGCTTATGCAAGCACCGGCAAATTATTTGAATCCGAATGCGGCTGCTCAAGCTATCATTCCTTCTTACGCATTACCCTCATCTAACTCAGCGCACATCGAAGAAGTGAATATGGCTCAAATGCGTTCAGGTACACCGACTTTGTCTCCCGAATCTAACTTTCCAGTGGTAACTCCACAACCAACAACGCTTGATCTTTCGGACGATGACAATGTTAACGAGAATCAAAAGCGTATTCGACTCTGGCAAGCATCCAATAATCCGTTCGAACCACCTGCGAAACGACAACAAACAGTCGCTACTCAACTGGCATCCGAATCACCAGCCGGCACAAATTATGTCGATGATTTCTTTAGACAACTATCGATGGAACAAGACCCCGATGACAACGGAGTTTTTTATGGTGAAAAATCACTTCCGCAGTTACTCGAACCGATCACTGGCGGTCACACATTTGGTTGGTATAAAGCCAATGAAGACGCGCTAATCGAAATGGGTTTTTGTAAGGACTCGAACATTTTCCTTTTCTTTTCTGACGTCATCATTTATTTTAATATTCTTTTTCTTTTCTTTTATTTTTCTTATGCGCTTATTCATCCTTTTGCCGGAACATTCCACAATGTTCTATCACGCTCACTAATCATCCCATTCCTTGTCATGTGACTTCCCATTAGGGTAGACCTTTCCTGTGCCCAAAGTCTATATAAGTAGATAGTTTGACTCTTTCGTTCCTTGTCTTTCTATTCTACTTACCTTCACTGCGACCTAGGTATCTACTCTTGTATTATTAGTTTGCTGAATTCTACTTACCTTCACTGCGACCTAGCGTTCGACGGTCTGGACTTAAGCCTTGTCTTAGCTGTCTTGACCTGAGCGACGTATTTGGGATTATCTCATTTACGCTTGTTTGTTGTTGTGTTGGCCTGCCTCGACTCAGTCCTTGAGCCGTCCGCCTAACATAATAGAAAGACCTACCTCTGGCTCACGCCCGATTCCGTTGTCGTCGAGCGCTCGCCTGTGACGTGTCCCCTGAAGTATATCTTCGAAGGACGACATCGAACGAAACCCGGTTCCTACCGTGCAGACAACAAACCCCTATCTTGCCCGTCGAAGTCCGATTGACTCCGACGTGACCCGATAGTACCCGAAGTATCAACCAATCACATCACCGTGGCGCTCCGAATCACCCTTCTCTGGAACTCCCATCAAACCTTCTCGTGGGTAACGCATAGAGTCCAGTCGTCGACAAGTATCTCCTTCATTATCTACCTCGGAGCCTTTCGTTTAGTCATCAATTTCAAAGACGAGCCGGTTATCCGAAGTCGGTCCCGCCCGAACAGCATCCCGATCCCCGTTCCACCCCCAGCCTATCAAGGTGGAGCTAACTGACGAGCAACGAGCGGCCCTCCCTGCGAACTCTAGGTGGAGCGCCTCGCGGGGACATTATATCGTCAGAGCAGGAAATCAAGTCTTCGGCGCCTGGTGGGACGAGACTGCCAAGAGGTGGTACTCCCAGAGGGAAGGAAGGTCCATCCACTGGAGAGTGAAACAAGAAGACGACGTAGACGAGCCCTCACCTCCTACTCCGACGCAACCAACGGCCCCCTTACCAGAACCATCGGGTTCGACCACCCAAGCGTTGGCCCCCACTGTTGAGCCTTCTCCGGCGTTTGGAAAGTTCCGAGAACCAGCGCCGCTTATACCGAGTGAAGAAGACGAAGAAGAAGAAGAAGAACACGAGATGTCATTATCGAAGGAAACGATGACTGATCTTGCGACGGCGGTCGCACTAGTGCTCCAAGCTGCAGGCGAAGGTGCGAACCAAGGATCAAAGGTGTCGAAGAAGGTCCACGTCGCCAAACCAAGAGACTTCGATGGTGAACACGATTATGTGGACTTCAAGCAAGAGCTGCGCCTCTACATCTACGCATCTGAGTCAGAGTTCAGGACGAACAAGAGTAAGATTATGTTCGCCCTGTCGTACATGAAGAGTGGTGCTGCGGCTCGCTGGGCAGAGAGTTACACCAGTGGAGCAGTCGACGCAGACGGCAACCTGACGTTCACGGACGCCTGGGACGCCTTCTTAAAGAAGCTGGACACTTCGTTCGATGACCCTGCCAGATCCCAAAAGGCCTTCGAACGACTAGATGCAATGTACCAAGGAGACCTCAACGCCGACGAGTTTTTCAACAAGTTTGACATTTGTCGAGTGGATGCTGGCCTAGCAACAGAGGCACACGACGAATGGTTGATGAGTCGCCTGAAGAGGGCGCTAAACCCGAAGGTTGTGGAAGGGGTCATGAGATTGCCCAATGAACCGACGTCGTATGAAGAGTTCAAGAAAGCCGCCGTCAAGGTCGACAGGGTCGAGTGCCAAATCAGGGACCTGATGGCTGAACGTCGGAGAAAGACAATTAGTTCGACAGCGATGAAACCAGCTCCGACACCACCAATGAGACGTTTTATGCCGCCTCAACAAGCAGCCCGTCCTTTCATACCCCCTGCTCAAGATCGTCGTGATGCTACAGGAGTAACATATGGAGGCTTAGGACAACCCATGGAGGTGATGATGAACCAGGCACGTCGTACACGTGCTTGTTACAAGTGCGGTCAGGTGGGCCATTACATCAGGGAATGCCCGCGAGGTCGTGAAGCAATACGTGCCATCATCGCAGCCTTCGTCCCAGCAGACAGAAAGGCGCTCTTCGAGGAACTCGGCCAAGCAAAAGAATCCTTCTTCAAAGAGGACGACGACGACGATGTACGAGCGGTACCCGCTGAGCTGGAAGAACTCATAGAAGGCGAGGGTTTTCCAGAAGACCAGGCGTAGACGTTGGAACGACTGGTCGGTCTCCTAAAGGACTCTTTTCGTTGGACTCGTTAAAATATAATTGTCCTGTTGTACAATATCAAGATGCGAATACCAGTGACGGTTTCATCCTTCGAAAGATCCTTACCGACGTACTGCCAGATGAATCTGAAGATGACAACGATGACTTCGAAGTCTATGAAGATTTATTTGTCAGAAGAACAGATGCGCAAGCAGGCAAATTGAGAGAGGAAGAGCGGAATCAAACCGCTATAAAAAATGAGGTTGTGGCGGAAGCACCTTACCGCGAGAACGTTGTTGCTCAGGCGAACGTCACTGAAGCAGTGTGGGATGTAGTAGGCAGACGCGCGGCTGAGGTATGGCGCGAGGGCATTGTGGACGCAGATCAGTTCGTGCGATGGGCAGGAGGAAAGGAGTTAGACGCCTTCGTTAGCATCGTACACCCAAAGGTAGCAGGTGATGACGAAGTAGACTTGTCGAACCCCCTACTCGAAGAGGAAAACTTCATTGATGCTCATGCACTGATCGACTCAGGGTGCACGGGCTCATGCATCGATGAAGGTTTTGTCAAACGGTATGGTTTCCCCACCCAAAGGTACATTCGGCCTAGACCAGTCTTCAATGCTGACGGAACAAGCAACGAGGCTGGATTGATCAAGGAATACGTAGCCGTACGAATGTTCTTTGGGAAACACGAGGAAGAGATTCGACTGGCAGTGACATCCTTAGCGTCAAGCAACATCTTCCTCAGACATGACTGGTTGACGAAGCATAATCCTGAGATTGATTGGAGGTTAGGAACAGTTAAGTTCACCCGTTGCCCTGATGAATGTGAGTCGCCACTGTCGAGCGAGGAGATAGATGAAGAGTTTGTGAGGAATGTGCGGATGAAGGAAGCGGCAAAATGGCCACCTTACCTGGAGGAATACGCCGACGTCTTTAGTGAGGAATCGTTTGAACGCTTACCAAACCACCGAACGTGGGACCACGCTATTGACCTGAAACCGGATTTCAAACCCAGCGACTGCAAGGTTTACCCGTTATCGCCAAAAGAACAAGAAGCGATGAGGGAGTTCATTGAGGAAAACCTAGCGTCAGGACGTATCCGACAGTCGAAGTCTCCAATGGCGTCACCATTCTTTTTTATCAAGAAAGAGGATGGGAGCTTACGAGCAATCCAAGACTATCGAAAGCTCAATGAAGGAACAGTCAAGAACAAATACCCGTTGCCACTGATAAATGAGCTCATCGACAAGGTTAAGAATGCAAGGTACATCACGAAGCTCGACGTTCGTTGGGGATACTACAACATCCGGATTCGCGAGGGAGACGAGTGGAAGGCAGCGTTCCGGACGAATCTAGGCTTATTCGAACCCACAGTTATGTTCTTCGGCTTGTGTAATGCGCCAGCGACGTTCCAAGGCTTTATGAATGACATCTTTCGGGAGCTAATTCATGAGGGTATCGTTATCATTTACCTCGATGACATTCTTATCTTCTCGAACGATCTAGAAGAACACCGCAGACGCACCAAACGAGTCTTTGAGATCCTTCGCCAAAACGGACTTTTCCTAAAACCGCAGAAGTGCGAGTTCGAAGTTGATACAGTCAAGTACCTCGGGCACATTATTGGCAATGGCGAAGTTCGAATGGATCCCAAGAAGACGGCGGCAGTACAGGACTGGCCAGTTCCAAGGAACGTCCACGAACTGCAACAATTCCTGGGATTAGGAAATTGGTTGCGACGTTTTGTTAAGGACTACAGTTCGGTCGTCAAACCCTTGACTACCCTAACGGGTAAGGTGGAATGGAGATGGGGCGAAGATGAGCAGGCAGCGTTTGAGGAATTGAAGCGTCGTTTGAGTAGTCCTCCCGTGTTAGCGATACCCAACAACGAGGACCCTTTCCGTGTAGAAGCGGATGCGTCGGACTTTGCGACTGGTGGAGTCCTTCTCCAGAAACAAGACGGTAAATGGAAGGTGATCACTTATCGGTCGTCAACACTCCTAGAGGCAGAGCGAAACTATGAGATTTACGACAAGGAAATGCTCGCCATCATTCAAGCCCTAAAGGAATGGCGACAATATCTCCAGGGAGCTAGCCAACCTTTTGAGGTATGGACAGACCATGCAAATCTAACGTACTTCCGATCGCCGCAGAAGTTAAATCGTCGACAAGCTCGTTGGCGACTCGATTTAGCTGAGTTCGATTTCACGCTAGTCCATAAACCCGGAAAGACGTTGGGAAAAGCTGATCTGTTGTCACGCCGGGCGGATTATGACAAGGGCGAGCGCGATAATGAGAACGTGACTTTCATCAAGAAGGAATGGCTGGTTAGAGGAATGGTTCAGACGTCAAGAGAAGTACTCGTTGAAAAGGTCGTGGAAGCGCAGAGACAGGAGGACGAGGGAGTGAGGCCAAAGGACGTCGAGAAGAGAGGGGACATGTGGAGAAAGGGCCGCCGACTATATGTACCAGCGAGCATCAGAGAGGACGTCATGAAGGAACACCATGACTCGACCCTGGCAGGACATCCAGGAGCAACAAAGACGATCCAGCTGATAGCACGCAGGTACTGGTGGCCGAGGATGAGTGCAGATGTGCGGGTGTACGTGCGGGGGTGTGATCGTTGTCAGCAGACGAAGGCTCTAAGGACAACGAGAGCAAAGGTTTTGCACCCTAATGAGGTGCCGGAGGCGCCATGGCAGATTGTCACGGTCGACCTAATCGGAGAGTTGCCAGAATCGAATGGGTTCAATGCGATTTGCGTAGTGGTCGATCGCTTTAGCAAACAAATCCATGCAATTCCAACAACGACAAAGTTAACGGCGGAAGGCATGGCTAGGATCTACAGAGACCACATCTTCCGATTACACGGACTACCACGGAAGATCATTCATGACCGAGGGGTGCAATTCGACGCAAAGATGATGAAGGAGTTGTACAAGCTCCTCCACATTGAAGGCAACCCATCGACAGCGTATCACCCACAAACTGACGGACAGACAGAGCGGGTTAATCAGGAACTAGAACAATACCTGCGGCTATACGTCAACCATCGGCAGTCGGACTGGGCGGACTGGCTGGCCCTCGCAGAATTCGCATACAACAATCGTGAACATTCAGCGACAAAGCTATCTCCCTTCTTCGTCAATACGGGAATGCACCCCTTAGACTTCACGGGGGTTGGAACGGCATCATCAAACCTGTCGGCAGAAGAATTTGCCAAACATGTCAAGGAGGTGCACGAACTCGCTCAAGGTAACCTAACCCAAGCAAACAAAGACATGAAGCGTTTCTACGACCGCCATGCTGGGAAGTCCATTACCTATGAGGCAGGGCAGAAAGTCTTCTTAGATGGACGAAATATCAAGACGATCTGACCGACGAAGAAGATGGATGATAAATGGTTCGGTCCCTTCGAGGTAGTGGAAAAGGTTGGCGCAAGTGCATACAGACTCAAACTACCGAAGACCTGGAAGAAGGTCCATCCAGTTTTCAATGAGATCTTGCTCAAACCAGCCGTCCAACCGTCCTTTGAATCGCAGAAGAAACCACCTCCACCACCGCCAGTGATCATTGATGAGCAGGAAGAGTACGAGGTTGAAGAAATACTCAACTCGCGTCTGCATCGAGGCAAGCTCCAATTCCTGGTCAAGTGGGTTGGATATGAGGAAGCGACTTGGCAGCCAGAATCCGACGTCAAGGATAATGCGCAGGAGTCAATTCAAGAATTCTATCGCAAACATCCTGGAGCTCCAAGGAAGTTAACGATACCTCGACAAAGCCTGCGAGCGCTGTACAAGTTCACGTCCTCAGAAGGCTTATGTGGTTGGTCGGGACGCCCAACCTTGAAGGGGGGGTGATGTAAGGACTCGAACATTTTCCTTTTCTTTTCTGACGTTATCATTTATTTTAATATTCTTTTTCTTTTCTTTTATTTTTCTTATGCGCTTATTCATCCTTTTGCCGGAACATTCCACAATGTTCTATCACGCTCACTAATCATCCCATTCCTTGTCATGTGACTTCCCATTAGGGTAGACCTTTCCCGTGCCCAAAGTCTATATAAGTAGATAGTTTGACTCTTTCGTTTCTTGTCTTTCTATTCTACTTACCTTCACTGCGACCTAGGTATCTACTCTTGTATTATTAGTTTGCTGAATTCTACTTACCTTCACTGCGACCTAGCGTTCGACGGTCTGGACTTAAGCCTTGTCTTAGCTGTCTTGACCTGAGCGACGTATTTGGGATTATCTCATTTACGCTTGTTTGTTGTTGTGTTGGCCTGCCTCGACTCAGTCCTTGAGCCGTCCGCCTAACAGTTTTCACCCTAACAACCTCAAAGGCGAAGCATCACCAGAGACAATCAGGAAAGCAGCCATCAAACATGGCAAACAAGTGAACATTATCGAATGTGAAACGACGATACCTGAAGATACGCAAATGGAATATGCTGAAACGGTGAGTTTTGCAAATGCACTACTTGATTCTGGTGCTAGCATCTATGTTACACCATATTGAAAAATTTTAACGAATATTACTGACTGTGAACCAATTACAGTCAGGACAGCCGATGACACCGCCATCACCGTTTCTCAAAAAGGCGATGTGAAGCTTATTTTGTTTAAAGTGAACAACAATATTTGCACGTCTGAAAATTGTACGATAATAAAATTGTCAAATGTCTATTTATCGCCAAAATTCAAATGCACTTTGATCTCACAAGCAGTAATGTGTGATAACGACTTCAAATTTATAACGGAGAAAAATATTTGCACTATAATAAAAAACAACCGACATCTAGGAACAATAATTAGGTCGGAAAGAAAACTATACAAAGTCAGAATTTATAATGACCCTAATTTAAGACCAAATATTATCGCCACAATAACAATTGATGAATTACATCGAAAACTTGGACATATAAGTTATGGTTATATACGAAAAATGTTAAAAGATCATCCAGAGATAATAACTGAAAAAGTTATAGCCGACAACACAACAAAAAATTGTATTGATTGCACAAAAGCAAACATTTCACGAAATATAATTCCACACCAAAGGAAATCGCCATTAGCAAATAACTTTGGTGATCTTTTTCATATGGATATATGGGGTCCAGCACCAACATTGGCGTTAAATTCGATATCTTATCTATTAACTCTAGTTGATGACTCAACGCGATGGTCAGAAATGTTACCATTTGTTACGAAAATTGTGGATATACAATGCGGCGTGGTATTAGACGCTTTACACACCGGATTATGCAGCCTGATCAAGAGCATTTCGAAAGGCTTCAAGGACAGAATAGTGAAGGCGATTCTCGCCCACTAGTACAGCAAGGACCTGGGGAGGTCGCTGTGGAATATATTCAAGAGGAACCCGATCGACGATATTACGAGGACGAACGCGACGAAAGGGAGGACCCATACGATTTACAGCAAGGACTAGCTGGGATGCATATTGGACATACTCCTCCACCCGAGCGAAGCTACGTGGACATGGAAGAACGGAACATCGCAAGATACGTGGAACTCCTGCAGAAGAGACGATATCGACATAGTGCAACCAGACGCTTTGTTCATGAAAGCCTGGTCTGTACAAACTGCTATTTGGCATACCAAAGGAGTTGGGTTCTTTCGGAGTGGCTCCTCAAGAACTTCGTGGAGCGCTTAGTAACTAGGGAAGGAGCCGATGTCAAGATTCGGCATAAACCCGGACCCTCAGAACGAACGTTTGACCAACCATTACCGAACCGCAGAATGAGCGCATACGACCACGAGGTATCTGTATGGCTCGGCGATAGGGATATCTATGCACTGAAGGTTGGCGTGAGAGCTTGGATCAATCAGCATCGTCACCAGACCTTGTGTCGAAACACTGCAGTGGAAGTCGATTGGCCAATCTATTATAGGGCGCCATCGGACGTCGAAAGTCTTATCGAAGAAGCAACGGATCGAATGCTAGAAGCATGGGAACGATCGGAAGAAGGGGTTATTACAGTCGACGAATGGCGCGGGACGAATCACCTGGGAAGAAGATACAGGTTAACGTCGGGTACCGGACTACAATTCTCCGACATCGATATTGCGGCTAGGCACAGAAGAGTGTCTGCTAAATTTACACAGCCGCCAAGGTTAATCTCCGAAGATCGGCAGGGGTTGCCGATCCCAAATCCCGAGATAACGGTCAGCCCCATGATGGAAGACTAACGGCAGAAGCTCGGCCGGAGTAACGGAGCGCCGGCGAAGCGAGATCGCGGCACATGGAAGAAGTCTCTCGTGGGAGGATTGGCGTTAAGGATTAACATGTGAAAGGAACGGAGATCGATAGAAGCCTGGGTAAAGCTTCTTCGGAACGGAAGGAAATTAGGGCCTGCCTAATAGGGAAGGAAGTAGTTGGTGGTGCAACCAGGAGTTTCGGTAGCACCACCAGAGTTGTCAGTGGTACTACAGACTTACGAGAGTAGTAGTGACACCAGCTGAAACACATTGTCCTGACCAATGGCGAGGCATGGTCGGTAGTATTTGGTAGTCGGTAGTATTCAGTAGAAACTTTATTTAAGGCGCCAGCTGAGCGGGGTGTTGTCCCTCAGCAAAATTATTTTGTACTTTCAATCATAACTGTACCCCTTTGATTGAACCTCTGCTCTACTACTGGGTCAAGCTTGAGCCTATAGCTCGCTTCTTAGTAGTACATCTAACCTTCGCTACTCTACTCTCCAATTATACATTGTCAGAAGGAGGAAGCAGGGACTTGTTCCGGTACGCTCGGACTAACCACCTCGTCCGAAAATACTGGTCCTAACATTATAATTTTGCTCCAATCCTGGGATAATCAATCTTGCTGTTTCATAGTGCAATACCCACTATCGATCAGTAAGTATTGCTCTGCCCCGGGAGGGTTTCTCCTGTGCCTGTTAATTCAGCTAGCTGATCACCGATAAGCGTATCGTCAACGGCTAAAGCAGGCTTATACACTCCATCGGAGTTTTGTTAGAGCGCTCCATACATTCGAAGAAGAAGTCAATTCGGCGTTTCGCACGATAAACTTCTATCGAGGTAAGAAGCACTCAAACACCCCTATCTTAGAACCCTACCGGTCGGTTATACTATCCGCCCTGGAGCTTCGTATCACCGCCGAAAGACACGAAAGAGTTGGAAGGAAGTTCTTGCTTGTACACGCGGACAACCTGTTGAACGGACACAGTTTCAATTGGGAGGCACTCAGAGGTCCGACGCCAGTTGAAGAAGAACTACTCGCTCTGTGTCAGGAATATAAAGCGTTCGAATACACCCTACTCGAACATTCTCATTTCCTCCACCAAGTCCTACTACAAGTCTATCAAGGCAACTATACTACTGCGAAACAGCTATGTCACCGATGGAACTGTGGCAAGCTGGTTGGTCTAGTCTCTGGATTACACTCTGCATCGTCTGGTTTTCTTCCATGGTATACGTCATTACTCAACAACTCCGAGGTCGAATCAGCCTTCTTCGAGGCTTTGGAACGCTATGGACGTGGATGGAACGGCAAGACAACGAAGGAAGTTCCCCACTCCGTCGTGCCGGTCGGAGATTTCTACTCCAAACTCAACGACTGGCAGTTCCTCAACCCGGACCTGGAGAACGTATGGAATCCGCTCTGGCACGCATCAGCGAACGACTCGACAGTCTACACGGACGCTTGGACCGAATGGTCAGTACTGACGGGCTACCCAACCAAGTTGTCTCCGCCCTGCGACACGCCGTCATCGACCTCGACAATCGACTTACTAGCGTTGATCGGTCCCTCAGAACTCTCACAGCTACTGTCGCTCGACTCTACGACATGGGCTCTCAATACTCCGAGAACCTTACCGTAGAAGGACAGACACTGGGGAGTTTCTGGCGCATATTCAGGGACATGTCGGGGATGCGATCGCCGAGGCAGTCATCACCAACCTCAGGCGAGAAGGCGAACAGCGAGACGTACGGATCAACTACGCGTTCGGTATTCTTCAGGCTCGTATTCTGGGAGCGGTAACAATGGCCATTCAGGGCAGTCAGTCAGCCCTTGCTCAACAAGTGGTCAACTCCCAGCAAGAAATTATTCGGCTCACTGGTACGGACTTCCTGCAGTTACACACGCAGGCTAGCTACCTGGTCGAACAGGTTGAGGCTATTCGAGCCCGGATCAGCAATGCCGAGGAAGAACTCGTGGCCCAGTACTCGATCACGGAAGGCATTCGTCGGATCCAACAAACGATTAGGCTTCGTCAATCCTACCTGACGCAGCGAGCTAGGCGAGGAAGGGCGAGGTTGAGCCCTGACTCCCCGCTGCAAGGTAGAGGCCTAGGTCTAGCCAGCCGCTTCGAAAGCGTGAGCTCGGACTCCGACGACGACCAGATGCCCCACCTGATCCCAGCAAGTGAACGCTTTGTGGATCAGATGGTTGAGATCATTCGCCAGAGCAGGGAACCTGAAGGAACGGACACTCGAACAGGACAACCGTCGTCGCAGTTGCGACAGCAGGCAGTAGAAGTTGGAAGGAACTATGTCGCCGAGGTAGTTGCGGAAGGAGGGCTGGTAGCGCCTACTGCGCTCGCCCAAGAGGAACAGGAAGTCGAAGGAAGCATCGAAGTCGAAGAAGATCTCCCGGACTACGTCTCCACAGAAACGCAACCCGGAAGCCTGGACCAGCAAGCAGAAGAACTGCTGAGAGAGGTAATTCCCGAGTCACCACAGCCTTGGCCATCCAACGACGGATGGGGACCGCCTCCCGATGCTGGGGAGGCATGGGAGGCGGACAACACGGCGGAAACGGGTTATGGTACGGGAATCCGGGAGCTCATGTGGAACGAGCAGGGAGAACTCGTCGAGGGAGCGATTCAACGGCTGGGATGGAATGGCCACTACGTCGAAAGGAATCATATTCAATACCCGCACCAGGACTCGCCGCCAGGATCGCCTACTCCAAGTGCTCTTGAGCTTGAGGAGAGAGAAGCAAGGCTCCAGGCGGTCAGTGAGTACTCCCCAGACTCTGATTATATCTATGATCCTATCATTCGTCCTAACAGCTGCCCTATACCATCGGTCTTTCTCGACATACGAGAGGGACCACTGAGGCAGGGGGTAGCAAACATGGCGATGGTAGTTTGGGTGCGGGGTAACAATGTAGAAGAGCCAACCAGCGAGGATCAAGAGTACTTCGATGCAAACGACGAATGGGAGACAGAAGAGGAAAGCGAGGAACACGAAAGCGGCGAGGAACGATACGAAGCTCGGGAAGAAAGGAGATAGGCCCTGGTTTAGAGCTGGGAGCTTGCCAGGAGGAAGAAAGACGCCCAAGAACCGACCGGGGAGGAAGGGTAAGGTGGCTAGTTGGAAAGCGGAGGTGGTACTCGCTGGATAACTTAGCTACTAAACCATGTATTATTGTAATGCGCTGAATGAAGGTGATACTCATAAAAATGTTGGTTGAATTCGTCTAGGTCATTATGTCAAACAAAGATATCATGAAGTATCCCTTGTTTAAGGGAAACCCTTATGAGTCGCTTGAGAACTTCCAGAATCAAATGATCAGCCGGTTGAATGAAAAACATCCGAGCGACCCAGTCAAAAGGGTTAAGATTATTTTGGAATGTCTGCGAGGTCAAGCTCAGACTTGGGTTAATGGCAAGTGGGCCGTGAACAGAAATCAATTAGTCTCCACCTACAAGCGAGATGCGGACGGCAAGCTTGTTGTAGACAAGAAGGGTGGATGGGACACCGAGGACGATCTATGGAACGAATTAGCGCTCAACCATAATGGCATTTTTGGACTTCAAGAAGAAGCCGAGCGGAATATTAGGACGATTTATCAGGAACGGGCGCGGGTGAAGCAGTATAACAGGGCCTTTGACGACATTAGGATGAGGCTGCCAAAGCACTACGACCATCAGGCACTGATTTACGAGTACAAGAGAGGACTCAATCAAACGATCCTAAAGGCCCTGCTTACGAATACAGACCACCCAGAATGGGACCTGAACCAATGGAAGGAGAACGCTAGTAATCTGGAGGCCAGTCTGATGGCTGCCAAGGTGATAGGCAGCAATAGGAAGTACACCCCTATGTTTAAAGATGGGCAGGCAGTATCGTACACGCCAGTGCCCCCAGAAGCTCGCCGTCCAGCTGAGTTTCTGGGTGAGCCTATGGACATCGACATGTCTAGGCGCTTTACTAGGGGTCCCGAGGAGATGCCGGGATATGCTGGGCATGCGGCAAGACAGGTCACTTCGCACGGGACTGCAACAATGTAGGGCGAGACACACAGGGAAGCCGTGGACACCGAACCAACTACAAGAGACGGGTGCAGAAGAGACGATCTGGCAAGACTGGCCGCTTCCTAAAACGCCGGGAAGTTGGGATTAGCAGCGATTCTGAAATGGAGGAACTACTGGACAAGAAAACGAAGTTACCAAGGCGTAAGGAACGGGCTTTGTATGCCCTCGAGGAGGATTCCGAGGAGGATTTTTGAAGGGCCGCCAGTCAACATCGGACACTGGCGAGGGCTCGAAGGACACACAAGAGATAAAGCGCCGATGGACTATTGCTAGACCAAACTCCAACCATCCCACTATACCCATTGACGTCATTCAGGGACAGAAAAAGGTTAATCTCTCGGCTATGATTGACTCCGGATCTGCGATCACTACTATTAGCCCCATGGTTGTACAGAGCCTAGGGCTGAGAACAGTGCCTGCAGAAGGTAATTATACCATTCGGAACGCCGATGGATCGATTAATCATGGTGGATGGACTCGGAACGTCAGAGCAATAGTGGACACAGGGATTACAAGAGGTTTAATGGACATCGCAGTGGTGGATACACACGAAGACAAGTTTCTCATAGGAAATGATTGGCTTGAACGGCATAAGCCAACCATCGACTGGACAAAGGGGATTCTTCGCAAAGGCGGGAAGGAAATTGCATTTAATGGAACGGCACGATTGCGTTCCATACAGCTAATCCTAGCCCCAAGGAAGCTCCGGAAACGCAGAAGATGGCGAAGAATTCCAGACTACATTCCACCCGAATGGGATGCCGATGATGAAAAGGAAGAAGCTTGGGAAACTAGGGTCTATTACCACAGCGACATCGAAACAGGACAAGAAACTGAGAAGGAAGACATAGAAGAAGAACCTACGATCGTACCACCAGACAAAGGAAAAGAAAAGGAATCAGCAGCACCGCTTGTCACGTTCGAAGAAGTCATGCACAAGCCGCCAGAACTCTCCTTCGCTAAGCAAGAAGGAAGATGGAAATTCTTTTGGTTCGGGGATAAGTGCCGAATAACGAAGGACGATCAAAACTGGCACAACTTTAACAGTCTCGAGGATGCAGATGGTGCAGTATACCGCACCATGGTCAGAGAAATGGACAAGGGTGCCAAACATGATGAACTCCTCGATGAATATGGCGGCATGTATATGGCGCGTCTTCAGCTGATAGCGATTCAGGGAGGCCTGGGAACAACGACCTCACCAACAACATCTGAAGACCAAGCAAGAGTGCGGGAAGAAATACAGGCACAAATGACAATCGACGCAGAAGGATCTGATACGAATAGAAGGAAGAAGCCTAGTGTACCACCTAAAGGAGGAAAGCCCGGACACTACGCACCTGATCCTCTCAAGATGCGTCGACAGAAGAGCGGAGGAAGTGGTACGGATTCAAACCCTGTCATGAGGAGTATAAGGGTGGAGTGGACTCCTCCATCCGTGCACGAGGGCCACAATGACTCAACCCTGGCAGTGCAAAAGCAGTCGGTAAGCTTCACCACACGAAGCAGAGGTACAAGCAGGAGTACTTCGGGTCGGGAGCGCCGTGGAACTAAGGCCACGAAGCGTACTAGGTTCGGCCACCTAGCGAGAACTCCTCCTACGAGAAACCGAGGAGTGACTAGACATGAGACGCCGTTCAAGGGTAGGCTAGTGTCTAGGAAAGTGGTCCACCCCAAAGGGAGGGTAGTCCCACTCAATTGGCACAGGGCCGAAGTTAGTACGCCGCAACCATCAAGTAGGCTAGCTTCGGGAGCTCAAGTGCGCCCGCGAAGACCACGGTTTAAGAACCAAATGCAGGGCCCTGCTCCGACAGGGAAAACAAACGGTAAAGGTAACAGGTTCATTTCGAATTATGCCGTGATGGAGCAGGAGCTCTCGCAGGGGCAGAAGAGGCGCCGATGGCGCACACCTGTTGACTCGGTCATGCAGCCGCCCAAAGTGGAAAGAAAAGTGCTAGAGAGAAGAGCTGGATCTGAGACGGAGTTCAAGGGTATCCTAGGATCGCACAAGCCTGCTACCTTAGGGGAAGCAGAGGACGCCTCTCGAAGAGGAGAGCCACCCAAACCTCCTCACTGGATCCGCCGCCTAGAGCATCGACAAGTCGCATCACGGAGAGAACGCCTTCTCAAATACAACAGCATAGCTCAAAAATATGCACAAGAGAAAGCACTCGATGAAAGGATGGCAGGCTCTGCTGGCGACAAATCTCTCGAAGACATTCTTCCAAAACAAATATGGGAGTTCAGGGATAGGTTCGACAAGGATGCTGCTAGGCGGCTACCTAAGTCGGGACAATGGGACATGAAGATCGAGCTCCTACCAGGAGCAGAGCTCCCGAAACCTGGACCGGTATATCCACTCGCTCCTGCTGAAAAGCGAGCGGTAGAAGAATGGATTCGCGAGGACCTGAAGAAGGGATGGATTCGTGTTGTAGGAAACCGAGTACCAGCTGAAGAAAAGGCGAACACTTGCGCACCAGTATTTGTCATAGCCAAGAAGACAATAGGGAAGGATGGCAAGCCGGAGTATAGGATTGTTATCGACTATAGAGGACTGAATGCGGTGGTCATTCCAGACCACCAACCGATGCCTCTATTACATATGCTCCCGGACGACCTTGCACATGCCAAATGGTTCTCTACACTGGATTTGCGAAGCGGGTATAACAACATCAGAATACACCCTGGGCATGAGAAGTATGCCGCCTTCAGGACTCATATGGGAGTATACCAGCCGATGGTAATGCAGTTTGGATTAATGAATGCACCTGCGGTATTCCAACGTGCAATGAACGAGCTCTTTCAGGACATGATTGGGCAGGGCATACTCATTTATTTGGACGACATTATAGTCTATGCGGAAACGGAACAGGAACATTGGGACCTGTTAGCAGAGGTATTGCGCAGGTTGAGGGAAGCAGACTTCTTCTGCAAACCAGAGAAGTGCTACTTCGGAAAGAAGGAACTCGATTATTTAGGATTTGTGGTTAACCAGTCGGGCATGCAGATGGATCCCTACAAGGTAAAGGCAGTTCAAGAATGGCCAGATTTGTCAAGCAAGCGAGACATTCGAAAGTTTATCGGTTTTGCAAACTTCTACCGAAAATTTATTGAAGGTTTCGCCAAGATCGCTAGGCCACTAACGGAACTTATGTCCGGCAAGAAGACGTTTACCTGGGGAGAACGACAACAAGAGAGCTTTAGGAAACTTAAAGAAGCTTTTACCACTGCACCAATGCTAGTACGACCGGATCATGAGAAGCAATTTGTGCTGGAAACCGACGCGTCAAACTTTGCGATGGGAGCCGTGCTCTCGCAGCTTGGGGACGATGAAATTTTGCACCCCATTGGATATTGGTCAAACACCTATCGAGACGCCGAGAATAACTATCCAGTAATGGACAAAGAATTACTAGCAATTGTCAAAGCCTTGAGCAACTGGAGGCACCACTTGGAAGGAGCTAAACATGAGATTCGAGTGGTCAGCGATCAAGCTAACCTTCGATATTTTATGGGAGCTAGGAAGCTAAGTGGCCGCCAAGCAAGATGGGCGACATTTCTCAGCAGATTTCGATTTCGAATCGAGTATCGACCTGGAACCAAGAATTCACGAGCGGACGCATTATCAAGGAGGCCAGACTATGAACAGGGCCAAGAGGACCAGCCAGAACAAGTCCTACTTCCTCCGCAATTGTTCAGAACATCGGACTTGCCCATGCGCACAGTACGGGTATTTGAGCTTACAGGGGGTCCTGAACTGGGAGAGAAGATTCGAGACGCCTATGAACGATCCAAAGAGCCAACAAACGGAACGTTCGAAGAAGGATATTGGTGGAAGGATGATAAATTGGTTATCCCACCAGATGAAGAAGTTAAGAAGGAAATTGTACGACAGTGCCATGACGCACCGGCGTCAGGACACCCGGGGTTACAGAAGACTATAGACAAACTGGAAAGAAGAGTTTGGTGGCCGAAGATGAGGGAATGGGTCGAAGAATATGTGCGCACATGCGACGTGTGCCAAAGGACGAAAGCGTGACGAGGAAAGACGCAACCACCGCTACAACCATTGCAGATAGCGACAAAGCCCTACGACGAGATTACCATGGACTATGTCACCGGACTTCCAACGACGAGCAAAGGAAACAATGCAATACTAGTGGTGGTAGACAGGTTCTCTAAAATGGGAACTTTTATACCTACTACAGTAAATGCAAACTCGAAGACCACTGCGGACTTGATGATCAATTATGTCTACAGCAAGGTCGGAACTCCGAAGACAGTAATCAGCGACAGGGGACCTCAATTCGCTAGCCGGTTTACAGAACAGGTGAACCAGGCCCTCGGGATTGAAACGAAGCTTAGCACGGCATATCATCCACAAACAGATGGTCAAACAGAGCGAGTAAATCAAGAAATGGAACAGCTGCTACGTTGCTATTCCAGCTTGCAGCAAGACGATTGGGACGAACATCTACCTATGGCAGAATTCGCCTATAATAGTCGCTCTCACTCTAGTACAGGCAAGACACCATTTGAATTGGTGTATGGATTTCAGCCGGAATTAGGATTCAAGCTTCCAATCCGAGGAACACAGGACTATGTGGCTATGCGAAAGAAGAATCAGGAAGAAGCAACAAAGGCGCTGGAGAAGGCACGAGACGCGATGAAGAGATTCGCGGACAGACACCGAGGCCCGATGCCGTCATTCGAAGTTGGCGATAAAGTTATGTTAGATGGTCGGAATCTAACCTTGCTAGTTCCCACGAGGAAGCTAGGGGATAGAAACCTGGGACCTTATCAAGTTATCGCAAAGCATGGGCTAGTCAACTACGAATTGGATCTCCCAAAAGAGTTGAGGATCCACCCGGTGTTCTATGCAGGACTATTAATTCCCTATCGAGAAAGAAAAGATCCGGCACAGAGAACAAGACCACCACCAGAAGTTATCGCTGGAGAAACCGAATACGAGGTTGAAGCGATCCGGGACATGAGGAAAAGGCACGGAAAATGGGAGTATCAGGTTAAATGGCTCGGCTACCCGGAGGAAGAGAATACCTGGGAACCTGTGGAAGGGCTACGCAATGCCCCAGAGAAATTGCGAGAGTATCACGAGAGGAATCGTTGGCCGGACACGATAGATCTTCCCTCTAGAAAGAAGATCGCGGATATTATAGACTCTACGCAGAGAGTAATCGACATCAAGAAAGAAGATGATGAGTTCCTGAGGACGGCACTAGGAGAGTCTGTAGCTCAGAGGGTAATCAAGAGAAGGAGATACCAGAGCAAGACAGGTATCAAGCAGCGAGATTTCGGTTATCCGGAATGGCACAAGCGTCATTGGAGAGCCGCAAAAAGGCCATTCACTCGAAACAAAGCGCTGCCAGTTCGCAGATGGGATCTGCCAGAAGAAAAAGGGGATCCTTCATACAAGGATTGGTTTTGGGCTGACTCCTCGGATAGCGAGTACAGCGAGGCTTAGGAAGGCCTAAGCATATTTGACCTGAACAAGTCGTTAAACTATTCCAAGCGTACTGGGACGTACCTTGTAAGTTGGAAGCCGACACTCAGCGAGGCTTTGAGTTATTGAGCAAGTGTCACGTGACCGCCGCCTTTCTCTGAGAACAGGTTGAGCGTCAATCACGTGACTGCCACCCTCTCATCCAAACAGGAAGTGTTTAAGTCACATGACTGCCGCACTTTTGTTCGAATGGGTTGTGCGTCAGGTCACATGATCAATAATGAGTGGAGGACTCTGGATGTACAGTGCTACAGTTATTCCAGACAAGAGGAATGAGACACTAGTACACAGGAAGGGTCTGGTCTAAGAAGCAACAATATGAAACAGCAAGATTATGGCTACCACAATTAAGGGATCCACACTCTCCTTGCAGTCCGAAGTGGATCTTAAGGGGAGGAATGTTACGAAAATTGTGGATATACAATGCGGCGTGGTATTAGACGCTTTACACACCGGATTATGCAGCCTGATCAAGAGCATTTCGAAAGGCTTCAAGGACAGAATAGTGAAGGCGATTCTCGCCCACTAGTACAGCAAGGACCTGGGGAGGTCGCTGTGGAATATATTCAAGAGGAACCCGATCGACGATATTACGAGGACGAACGCGACGAAAGGGAGGACCCATACGATTTACAGCAAGGACTAGCTGGGATGCATATTGGACATACTCCTCCACCCGAGCGAAGCTACGTGGACATGGAAGAACGGAACATCGCAAGATACGTGGAACTCCTGCAGAAGAGACGATATCGACATAGTGCAACCAGACGCTTTGTTCATGAAAGCCTGGTCTGTACAAACTGCTATTTGGCATACCAAAGGAGTTGGGTTCTTTCGGAGTGGCTCCTCAAGAACTTCGTGGAGCGCTTAGTAACTAGGGAAGGAGCCGATGTCAAGATTCGGCATAAACCCGGACCCTCAGAACGAACGTTTGACCAACCATTACCGAACCGCAGAATGAGCGCATACGACCACGAGGTATCTGTATGGCTCGGCGATAGGGATATCTATGCACTGAAGGTTGGCGTGAGAGCTTGGATCAATCAGCATCGTCACCAGACCTTGTGTCGAAACACTGCAGTGGAAGTCGATTGGCCAATCTATTATAGGGCGCCATCGGACGTCGAAAGTCTTATCGAAGAAGCAACGGATCGAATGCTAGAAGCATGGGAACGATCGGAAGAAGGGGTTATTACAGTCGACGAATGGCGCGGGACGAATCACCTGGGAAGAAGATACAGGTTAACGTCGGGTACCGGACTACAATTCTCCGACATCGATATTGCGGCTAGGCACAGAAGAGTGTCTGCTAAATTTACACAGCCGCCAAGGTTAATCTCCGAAGATCGGCAGGGGTTGCCGATCCCAAATCCCGAGATAACGGTCAGCCCCATGATGGAAGACTAACGGCAGAAGCTCGGCCGGAGTAACGGAGCGCCGGCGAAGCGAGATCGCGGCACATGGAAGAAGTCTCTCGTGGGAGGATTGGCGTTAAGGATTAACATGTGAAAGGAACGGAGATCGATAGAAGCCTGGGTAAAGCTTCTTCGGAACGGAAGGAAATTAGGGCCTGCCTAATAGGGAAGGAAGTAGTTGGTGGTGCAACCAGGAGTTTCGGTAGCACCACCAGAGTTGTCAGTGGTACTACAGACTTACGAGAGTAGTAGTGACACCAGCTGAAACACATTGTCCTGACCAATGGCGAGGCATGGTCGGTAGTATTTGGTAGTCGGTAGTATTCAGTAGAAACTTTATTTAAGGCGCCAGCTGAGCGGGGTGTTGTCCCTCAGCAAAATTATTTTGTACTTTCAATCATAACTGTACCCCTTTGATTGAACCTCTGCTCTACTACTGGGTCAAGCTTGAGCCTATAGCTCGCTTCTTAGTAGTACATCTAACCTTCGCTACTCTACTCTCCAATTATACATTGTCAGAAGGAGGAAGCAGGGACTTGTTCCGGTACGCTCGGACTAACCACCTCGTCCGAAAATACTGGTCCTAACACCATTAAAACATAAAAATGACGCATATACTGAATACATAAAATATTCTATGAAGATAAAATTACATAATGGAGTAACTATAAAAACATTACAATCGGATAATGATTCTGTATTTTTATCAAAAGATTTTACAGATTATCTCGATTCTCAAGGAACAATTTGAAAACTTACGGTGCATGACACACCTCAACAAAATGGTGTGGCAGAACGAATGCATCAAACTATTTTTAACCACGTACGATCAATGCTAACAGCAAAAAATTTACCGCAACGATTGTGGTATTATGCAGCACAACATGCATTATTTATAACAAATAGATCCCGAAAAAGCGCAATAAATTTCGAAACTCCATTTAAAAAACAATTTACTGCCAATTATATTTTAGACGGTCTTTATGAATTCGGTCAAGACGTCATTTATCGAAAAGAAAATGTTAATAAACTACAGAATAAAGGAATTATAGGGAAATTTGTTGGATATGACTCAAATACAAAAGACGGAATTTTCGTATATCATGATTCAAAAGTTACAACAGAACGAAATGTCGAGTTCATAATTTCAAAACAAATTCGAACTCAAGGGGAGAAAGATAAAATTGATCCATCAGAAATATTAGAACAGCAACCATTTGATAACGATAATGAGAATAACGAAACAACAATGAAAGAAAGACTACAGAGACATCGTGAACCATCTTGTAAGAAACGAGAAGCTGGCCTAGCAATAGAAAAACAAGAAGATATTTCAATTTTCTTAACTGAATTTAATCTCGAACTAAACAAAAGCATGAAAACACCAATAACATACTTAGACATATTCAAAAGACCTGATCACAGCAAATGGCGAGAAGCTATGAAAAATGAAGTAGATTCTTTAATAGAACACGATACATGGATATATGAATATCCACCACCAAATACCAATATTGTTGGCTCAAGATTCGTTTACAATATAAAATATAAAGCTGATGAAACGATTGACAAATATAAAGCCAGATTAGTTGCACAAGGATTCAGCCAAATAGATGGTATCGATTATTTTTCGCAAGACACATTTGCACCTGTAGCGAAACTATCAACAGCGAGATTATTATTACATTGGGCAGCAGCCAATGATTACGAAATTCATCAAATTGATATTAAATCAGCATATTTGTATGGAGAACTAAATGATGACGAAATCATATACATGCGACCACCACCGGGAAATTTTTGTAAAAACATAAAACCCGGACAAGTTCTACGATTAAAAAAGGCATTATACGGTTTAAAACAATCAGGTCGACGATGGTATAAGAAAATTAATGAAATATTAAACACCGCTGGGCTAACGAGATCAATTGAAGATTATGCGGTATTTTACCGATGGACTTTAAGAAAACCAGATTTGATCATATTTATGCACGTAGACGATATTACAATAATAAGCCAAACTAAAGGCATAAAAGACAAATTAATATCGGATATCAAAAGATTCGTAAACTTAACCGACAATGGTGAAATCCATTGGTTACTCGGTATCGAGATGAAAAGAAATAGATTCGATCGGACCATATTATTAAGACAAAAGAAATATATAGAAGATATCACAACGAGATTTGGGATAGAAGAAGAAAGAACACGTCAAACACCAATGATACCAAAAAGCAAATTAACTTCAAATTATGGAGAACCAAATCTTGAAGACAGAAAATTGTTTATGAGTTTAGTAGGATCAATTTGTTATGCAGCTGACGCAACGCGACCCGATGTGGCATATGTTGCCAGTCAGTTAGCTCGCCATTTACAAAACCCAGATAAAAATCATATTAATGCTGCGAGATATGCTTTGTCATATTTAAATACAACAAAAGACAAATGGTTAAAGCTTGGAGGACGCTATCCACTAATAATAGATGGATACTGCGATTCAGACGGAGCAATAACTGAAGGATATAAAGCGATAAATGGGTATATTTTCTCGATTCGAAATTCATCATTTTCGTGGTCATCAAAATGACAAGATTTAGTACCAGCTTCAGTTTACGAAGCTGAAATCCAAGCACTCCAACATGCTACTAAAGAAGCTATATGGATAAAGCATTTTACCGAAGAATTAAATTTGAAAGATAATGAACGATCAATTACATTGTACTCAGACAATCAAGCAGCAATCAAAGTAGTAAATTCTGAAGAATTTTCCCATGACATTCGAACGAAACATCTAGATCGAAGAAGAGCATTCGTACATTGTTATGTTCAAAATCATTCGATTCGAGTTGAATATGTTAACACTACAAATCAGAGAGCCGATACATTGACGAAATCACTCAATGTAAAGCAATTCAATCATTTAAATTCGTTAATAGGATTGACCGATGGTTAATCACAATCTAAGAAGATATAACCTTATTAGATTGAAGGGGAGTATTGAGACGGAAACTCTATCTTGTATTATGTAACATTAGCACGTGCTGTATCAGTAGTATATAAAAGCCTCTGGTAGGCTATCGTGTAATATAAGGATTCGCTTCCTCTCGTATCACCGTACGTATGTCTTCGTACTGAAGACCCGTTAAGCTCATTCCTTTAAAACTCGGATTCTTCGCGATTGCTCCAAGAACGCTAATCAAATGTTGCGGAAGATTTTGATAGGTGGGGACGAGCATACGGGCAGTAAGTATGACACGCATGACACCTACACCGTGACGGAGTAATTCAAATAGAGCCGGAGGACAAAAGTCGCACACGCACACTTCGTCGAGTAGTCATTTTCCGCAATCTCCTCTGTCTCTGCCGTGCCAGGACATCACACGTCCAATGTCCTCTTCGCTGTCACAGTGCTCCTGGCTGTTATGAGGGCCTGTTCGCTAGACCTCTCGCTGCCGTACCGGCACCTTCGCCTTCTCCAGGAATGGGCGTGGTTGACTTATCGCCACCATCTGGGTCCGGAGCGATGGGCGTTGGATGCCTATGGGAATGCCTTGTATGCCCGCGCCGTCTCCTGGGTTTTCTGCATACGATATGAATTTCGGAATCCATCCACCCCCGTCTCCTGGTTTCGGCCGTCCTGGGAATGCCCTCGCCTGGTTTTAGTGCTTCCTCAGCAAAGAAATGCCTATGAACATGATTCCTTGACCTACGCCGCGATGATGGCATGTTGGACGTCTTTTCCTGTGTTTTGACACTCCTCTTGCACATCTCCCTTGTCTCCGCATCCGTTCCATTTCTAGCATTTTTTTTAGCCCGGGGGCCATTGGCTTGTGACAAGATTCGCGAATCCCTAACCCCGGCCCCTTCTCAATGTGGGGTTCTTCACCGAGGAATGCTCATGAATAATTGTGACATCTCCTTCGCATATGTACGCCTCGATGATAGTCTTGGCAACTCTGTCTTTTCTCCCATTACATGTACCCTCGATACTTAGCTGCTCCTCAATCTCACGCTCACAGTGCACATGGTCCTCGAGTGACGTCCTTATTCATACAAAATACTACAAATACATAATGTATTTTGTCCATCTTTCCGCCCATGCCGCACACTATATACCGCCCGTAACAAACTGTAACGTCCTAGCCTTGGGCATACTCAATTCCTGATGAGAATAGATTGGTCTCACAAGACATGCTGAGGGCTCATATCGACATTTTCCAGCATCAATCTGACTCCTCTACGTTCATTCAACATCTTCGTCCAGTCCGTCCCTTGGAGAATATCCTTCCGCGTGGATGTCCTGAGCCGTTCGTCGCGGTCATTCGCGGTAATGGTGCTCTCCTGAGCAGCATGGCAAGAACAGTGCCTGTGTTCTGGAGGGACCCATAGAAGCCGACCTCCGTCCAATGTTTGAACCCATCCATCGTTTGGGATGTAAAGCGGGTTGGACGAATATACGAGAGATGGAATCGGCAGACCAGACCGCAGCCACCAGCTCGGAATAGATACAAAGCATTAAGTCTCTCTGGGTCCCAGAGACTCTCGTCTCGACGCAAGACACCAATCGGACCACCAGTTGTCGCGTTACAGAATCGTATCGTATCGTCACCTGATGCTGATATGATTCTGCTCCCGTCTTGAGAGTAACCAACGTCGGTGACCGCTTCTTCGTGACCCTTCAAAGGCTCTCCAACTTGAGTGCTGATATGTGCATCCCAGATCCGAACTGCGGCGCTCCGAGACCCCGAGACAATTCTGCTTCCATCCGGTGAATATCCAACAGCACGGGGACAGATTCCGATTCCTCGTGTCCCTTGAGAGGCTCCCCGATGGAAGCACCGGTCTGTGCATCCCGGATCCGAACTGTCCTTGATCCGGAGACAATCCTTCTTCCATCTAGAGAATTAGAGAATATGCAACTGCACTAACAGGATTCTCGTGTCCCTGCGATTTGGCAATGAGGTTGCCATTCTGAGCGTTGCAGATTCGTAGTATGCCGTTTTCATGCCCTGAAACGAATCTGCGTCCATCCGCAGAGAACGCGACAGCGTAGACTTTTGAGTCTGATTTTATCTTTGTCACGAGTTTTCCTGTGAAATCCCAGATCCTCACAGTCCTGTCAGCGGACCCCGAAACGCATTTGGTCCCATCTGGAGAGTACGTGACGTCATAGATTCGACGCGTGTGTCCCTTTATTGGTTCACCGATCCCTGCACCTGTCAGTCAGTCCGTACTGCCCAGAAATGATTCAGAATCGCTTCCGTCCGGTGAGCGTACAATGCAAAGTATGTCCTTCCCCAAGCCGATTGTGACGGTGTCTGAAGCGGGCTTCTGGAAGCTTTCGAAGACTATCTTCGGGACACGAGGCCTGATTCCGCTACGTATCGGCGAGTCTGAAGGCAGCCACGCAAACGCTGAAGTGTAGATGTGAAAGAGATTCAATGTCATCACCGGTCCGAACACGGTGATAAAATCGACGGTAGCACGGATAATTTTATCCTCGTCCTGGAATAAATTCCAATATTTTAGTACACATCATATCACAGCTCAGAGGATGGCTCGCGTTAAGGAAGCTTGTACATTTCAACAGGATTTCCTTCGCAGCTTGCAAACCACCAGTAAAACTGAGGACCTCTAACCAGTACAACATCTTTTCTGAGTACAGAAACCGAGAAACCGAATCATGAAAACCTCGACAGTCTTCGGAGGCAACGATGAGGTCCATCCAACTCAAACTAGAGCATCAGCATCGAAGAATTCTCAAAATACTCGCTTTGATCCTGCACTCCAGGTCAAATCCGCCTGCTAGGCTAGCAGTCTCGAGGCCGCAGATGTTGAACCGCAGGTCCGAATGCATAGTATCAAGGCACAGTTGAGCGAACTTGTGGCTCAAGGTGCGCACATCCACCCAGAGATGAGCTGATCTCTGCATATCCGAAATGAAATCCAGAAATTCGGCGGGTAGCAGGACGACGCGAAACCCGACGGCCTCATCTCTCAACAAAATAGGAGACAATGAAGTGATGGTCGTGTCTAGAACATCTAGTGTAATGCTCTTCTGGATTAAGTGCATGAATGGAAGAACATCTTCAGTGGTCGGACTGGAAGATGCAAAGCACGATATGACCACAAGTATATCTCGAATGATTGGAAGAAATTCTTCCTTACAACCTCCTACATACAAGGCACCAAAGATAGTCGCGCGGAAAATCTCATGCATCCGTGACTGTCCTATCGATTCGCTCGAGATAGTGGAAGTGAAAGAGGTGATCCATGAACTCGATCTGTGAAGCGCAACTCGGACCCGATTGGACAAGCTAATGGCCCTGTGCTCCATGAGGTGGTGTCCTCCCATTGAGGAACTTCCACAATCCACGCGATACTTCAGGAAATCTGCTAAGATTGCAATATCAGCGACCAGCAAGATCAATGATGCTAAAAGGAACGCAACGTTTTGCGCTGTCTTTTCATCTCCTACTTCCGCGCGTCTCGGTTGTTGCACTATCCTTTCGATATAGTCCGGACATTGACTGTAGCTTTCAATCGCGTTTTCGATAAGTATCTCTGCCCACTTCGGTTTCAAAGGAGGGCCAAGAAGATCGGACGTCATTTTGAAAGTCAACGCCTGAATTCTCTCATCCTTGAAGTTCATCTCTTGGTTAATATTCTTGAATCCTGAAGAATAATCAGATCAGCAGTGCCCTTCAGACTAGCAACAACCCACCGTGGCGTAACTCATTTGAATCTGAGGGACACGGTAAGTGAGTCTAAGAGTCAAGCCAGATACCAGCTTGAAAAGAGGAA
The DNA here is from genome assembly GCA_037892935.1 of Phlebopus portentosus. Classification (NCBI taxonomy): domain Eukaryota; kingdom Fungi; phylum Basidiomycota; class Agaricomycetes; order Boletales; family Boletinellaceae; genus Phlebopus; species Phlebopus portentosus. The sequence continues at coordinate 2,567,636 of JAYXKI010000004.1, read as the reverse complement.
GAAGCGCGACGCACCGGGAACCTCGATAAGCAGAATCTCATCCGGGGGGGGGAGGCGGAGTGACGTTATCTTTTGTCCCGTGCTAAGCTGTTCGGCCTTGGTCTCGTCAGTGAAGTCGACGTTACTCAAATTCTTCTTCAATTGTGCCCCCTTCAACTCTGCGAGCAGTTTTGGGTTCATGCATCTCCACACCTTGAGCATTGCGGCATCGACGTGCCCTAAGACATCTGGTCGCTTTTCCTTGACCTTCTTCGCCAAATGATAAATGTGTGTGTCTGGGTGGACGATGACGGGAAAAGCATTTCCGAATGCAGCTTTCTGTTTGCCGTCGACGAGGAGGCACCAGACTTTTTGTGATCAGCCATACTGACCGTCGTGTGCTTGGCGATACGTACCGGAACGAACCGACCGCCACGAACGAACACAGGGGGCAACGATGTGACTACAGATGGGACCGTTATGCAGGTCACATCACGTAGCACCTTGGCGTCCAGATATCAGATATAGTATGAGTTCTGAGTTCACTACGTCGCTCATCCGTTTCCTTGCACCTACCTTCTTGAATATTCTTTCCTCTCTCCACCAATGCTCACGAGCGAACCTGCTGTTGCTGTTGAAGATAATTCGTTGACATCGACACAAGACACCAATCGGACCACCAGTTGTCACGTTCCACAATTGTATCGTATCGTCATCTTATGCTGAGATGATCCCACTCCCGTCTTGAGAATAACCAACGTAGACAACAACTTCTTCATGACCCTCCAAAGACCCTCCAACTTGAGTGCCGGTATGTGCATCCCAGGTCCGAACTGTGGCATCCCGAGACCCGAGACGATCCTACTTCCGTCCAGTGAATATGCAACGGCATAGACAGATTCCTCGTGTCCCTTGAGAGGCTTTCCGATGGAAGCACCAGTCTGTGCATCCCAGATTCGAACTGTCCTTGATCCGGAGACAATCCTTCTTCCATCTAGAGAATAGGCTATGCAACTGCAAAGACAGCATCCTCGTGTCCCTGCGATTCGGCAATGAGGTCGCCATTCTGAGCGTTGCAGATTCGTAGCATGCCATATCCATGACCCGACACGACCCTGCGTCCATCCGCAGAGAACGCGATGGCTGTTGAGTTTGAATCGATCTTTGTCACGAGTTTTCCTGTGAAATCCCAGATCTTCACTGCACCGTCATCGGATCCCGAAACGAATTTGGTGCCATCGGGGAAGCACTTGACGTCTTGGGTCGGACTATATGACCCTTTATTTCCTCGCCGATCCCTGCCCCTGTCAGTCCGTCCCAGATACCCAGTTTCCCGTCTGTACTGCCAGAAACGATTTTGCTTCCGTTCGGTGAGCGTGCAATACATCGAGTTTCGAGTCGATTGTCACGGCGTCTGAAGCGGGCTTTGGGCTTTCAAAGACTATCTTTGAACCGAGTGGCAGATCATTGGACAAGCCCGTTCAAGGGCGGCCACATTTAGCGCATAAAAGTAGACATGAGGCGCGCTGAGTGCAATCGTAGGCTGGAATTCCGAGATGAATTTGAGCAGCTCTGTTGCAGACCTGACAATTCTATCTTCATCCTGTTATTGCGCATAACCATAAGCGGCTACTAGAGTAAACATCGAAAATGGACTCACTTTAGAATGGCTTACACAATTCAAAAGGATGGCCCTTCCCGTGTCCAGCTCACCAAGCAAGCTCAAAACCTCGATCCAGAAGATAATTTTCGGCGAGCACAGGAAAGCGACAACTACTTCGTCGCACGCTTGAATATCATCCAACTCCGCAATCAGATCCATCCAGCGCAGGCTGGAATACCGAAGCGTCTCCGACGCGTGAGAATTGAGCTTTCCCCCCAAGTCTAGAACACCTTTGTTTGCTAGTTGAGGATTGTCTAAGCCGCAGATGCTGCGTTTTGGTTCCGTATGCAATATAAGTAGAGCTAATCTGCGCTTTATCGATTCCACATCCGATTGGAAACGCCCGTATGGTATTTCTTCGGAAGGAATTTCAAGAGAATTTCGGGAGGAAACTAAACTCGAATCATAGTCTCGCCGTTCGCGTATATTATCGGAGACAGATGGATATTGACTGCGTGGAGATGGTCCAGCGTATGTCAGGCTTAATTGGCTGCAAACGTGAAAAGCGCTGATTCCATCGGAGGCAGGATCGAGGCCATATAACACATGATGGCAAGAATACGTCGGACGATGAGAATATCGTTGTCGTGGAACTTTTCTCTTTCCCTCTTTCCGTAACGCTTTCAATAAGCACAAGCAAAAATTGCTCAATGTCCCAAGTATCGATCGCTGGGCCCAAGATTTCAGCATTTCGGATTCCAGTTAAAGCACGGAGAGATTTAGAAATCCTCGTGGAAAGACCCCGCACGTCCTTCTCCAGGGTCGTAGTCCACGATTTATTCGATTCTTGGTGCTTATTTCACAGCTCTGCATATGCAGCGATTCAGATCGAGGATTGGATCGTCCAGATTGAGCTCCTAGGCCGCAACCCCGTTGAAAGTGCATCGGCAATTGCTGGTCTCTTACTGAAAAATGAGAATCTTAAGCCAAGGAACCAAATTCGAAATATTAGTAATATAGTCGGCGAGGGCGGCCCTGGATCTCGTTGGTTCATGGAACGAGTCCAGAGGGTCCAGGATGATGATGAGTGGCCCGTGCAGCAGAGGAAAGTTAGCAGAAATCTTCTCTATGTGCCGCTTTATCACAAGATCCAGCTGGCTATCCATGTTCATGCTCAAACCAAGCTCTCCCTTTTCTCTCAGGACATCAACGACATTTGCCTGGTAATCCTTGTGCCACTTCGCCATCTGATAAGCTATAGTAGGTATGATTTTCTCCGGATTCCGGCATTCTCCGTTGACATTGCTAACCAGGAAGTATCCAGGAAGTCTGTTCTGTTTATCAAACAGTTCGGCTACTGAGTGAGCGATCAATGATTTACCAAGAACAGAGGAGCCATACATCCACATCAACTTTGGACTGGATTCGGATGAGGACCAATGCTCGATTTCTTTGAGCGTGCCCCTTCTTGATGCGGAGGAGATTCTCCCGGTATTTTAATACGCCTCTTCGATCGGATTCAAGACACGAAGGAGTTCCTCCGTATCAGTCTCCGTATTGCGGTGAGTTGCATAGTTCAGGCGGTACGGAATGGATCTTACCTATCAATAGAGTCGTTTTCCAGATTTCCGTCGTCAAAGACCATCCGAGAGTCTCCTTCAACTTCCTAAACTGCTCCTTGAAAGACTGAACCACCTCGATCCGGTCGTATAAGAGATCTGCTATTTAAATGCCAATGAGATTGCATTTCCAGATGACTTTATCAAACTCGCCAAGAACGGATCCACTGGAATATTTGATTATCATCCTGCAAATAGACTCGAAAAGGACGAGAATATCTTCTATGATCTGTGCAGTCGCTTCGAATTTCAGACCTTCTCAAAAAGGGATGTTGGTGAATGGAAGAAATGTTGCCTCATCATCCATAAGTTCAGAGGCAGATGAATGACATTCCTGTAGCTATTGGCAAAACTAGTTTGAAGGTCAGCGATTTATGCACTTTCAGTGAGGTTGACGCATACCTCCAGGAGCTTAGTTGCCGCCGAAATGGCCGACTTTTGGCCGCAGGATGCACCTGTTGGTGGAAGTGGAGTCAGCTCAAAGTCGGCCGTTGTTCACGATTAAAGTCGTGACTTACCGATGAAACGGCCTCGGCAATTGTGACAGTATAATCAAGTACTTCGCATGCTCTCCCAGGTTTCTCTAAGAAGACCTTCATTGCTTCAAGTTGTCTGGGACTGTTCGACAAGGCTCGTCCGAATTGAGAAGTTCTCAATTCTGACGAGTCTGGGTCTACTAGCATGCGCAGCACCTCCTCCACTTTGTTCATTCTCGGGAATCCATGCAAATTCGATTGGGCAGAGGCTCGGGCTTACAATCATTAGAACCTCACCCGAGATCTGACATGGCACCGCTATCATCTCACCCGTTGCTCAAACTCGATGCTTGGATCAAGTTACGGTCACTACAAATGAAGATCAGATACGAAAGTATATCGTCCCATGGGGGCGGATCAGCGGCGCTTTCGGAGGTGTGAAATAAAGCAGAACTCGTGTGACTACAGATAGGACCGTTATGCAGGTCACATCACATAGCACCTTGGTGTCCAAATGAGTGCAGATATAATAGTATGAGTTCTGAGCTCACTACGTTGACTATCCGTTTCCTTGCGCCTACCTTCTTGAATATTCTTTCCTCTCTTCGCCAATGCTCACGAGTGAACCAGCTGCTGCTGTTGAAGATAATTCGTTGACGTTGCAAGTTGGAAATACCGGCTCATTAGCAAAGTGTCGGCTCACGGCAGAGCAGCAGTTTTACAAGGACTTCATCGGTGCCCTTAATTTGCGATTTGACCGTACACCTGGTGTACTCCATGATTTGCATATTGCCCTCTGCGATTTGAGACCTGCAACGTACGTGCATGCGGCTACATTATGACTAACTCTTTCCATCCCTACTCAGCCTCCTGACTGACGATGCCAATAACATATAGAAAAAGAATGATACACCGCGTATTGGAGCTTCTTTGGGGCCACAACGATCTTATACATCGATTCAATAACGTACTACCCGACGGATATTATATTGAGTTTCCTAGCGATGCCGCTAAGCCGATAACAAGTATACGAGTATCGACTCCTGATGGCACGATTGCATACTGCGACATGCGGGCCGGTGAGATACCATTGTTCGTGCCCGACGCGGAAGCCATCACCCATGACATCCAGCCAACTATTCTATCCTCTGTTTCTTCCCTCCGGTTTGACAAGTCTTTGCTTGCTTCCGGCTATTCAATTTCTTCCGAAGACTATAATTTGTCATTGAAGAGATACTGGGGGAGCGTGGCGCAGCTGCACGGCCCAGCGGGGATTTCGGATAGATAACGTGTGAGGCTCAGTTTCGGAGCGTAGACACTCAAGTTGCACCGCTGCATTCGCAATCATATGCGAGATGACCTTTCAGATTAGTTCGTGTAGCTATTAACATCTGTGTTGCTGATTCTATAGAACCATGTGCTTGAATTGAAACAATCTACACCACTCACATTCTCGTATCTTCAGATGCAAATCGAAAAGAAGGAGTGCTGAAAACAGAGTACTTGAATGACGGAATGATGCAAAGGTATAAGAAAATACATACATGTGAATCTATTTACTCTCGTATAATACTATTTTCTAAATTTCTAGTAGGTCGGCAACCTAAGACAGCTAGCTGCTTTCTTCGATACACTTTGCTTCTATTATCCCGACTAATTTCTTTTTTCTTTCTTGCAGGTCATTTTTTTCTCTTCAATTGAATAACGAAATGGTTCTAAAATCCCATCCTCGACTCAACATGGCAGTCGCTAGACCTGCAAACAAGATGGACAGCCTGGTATTGATCCAGGCTACTTTGCTGTGTGACGCATAGGCATTTGGTATGATATATGAGGATACCTGCATTCAAAGGCTGATTCTCATATCTTCCGATGTTGAGAAAGTTTGCAGAAGTCTCCGCCTATTGCACCAAGTTTGAGACAGCAAAAGGGAGGTCCAGGACAGGTATTTAAAGGGCTGGAGACCAAGAGTTGCCGTCAAGTCAACAGACGTCTACCACTTCTCACAAGATGGAAGAACATATGCGATCCGTTGAACATATCAGAAGGTCTTTCAGAGGCCATCCGACTAGTCTTACTGATTCCACGTCAAGAAATGCATTGTTTGGAAGTGCAACACATAGTGAGTACCATATGTCCCCAGTCAAACCCATATTCTTTAAAGATCTCTTTCTTTATGCAGTTGCCAGACAGGCAGGGCTTAATATACAGCTGCAACACGTCAGTGGGAATTGGGTCACTTACAAGATAACAGATGCCAACACACGTCATGTATATTTTACTCAACTTCACGCTCCTGAGAGCTTCGAGCTTTTCCTTAACAAGCTGAAGGAGAGTATAAGCCTCAGAATGAACTTCCAACAATTCATCCACATTTAATCGCCAAGACTTCTGGTGTTTAAGACTTGGAATTTCTAATCAGAATAATCATTCCTACAACTAGGGAGCAATTGCAATAGCTGCAACTTAGAATAGGTTTGCACAGGAGCGATGTAACTCCCTTCGTAGGCTAATGAATCAAAACATTGCAAATGACTTCCACCCATGTTCACTAGTAAGGTCGTAATCAAACCTTTCTTTCTAAAACAGGTGCTATGCAATTCAGAAAAGCAGAGGCAAAGTCAACCAATTGGGGCGAATTCAGATCGGACAACGCTGCATACATCAAACTGAATTCGATCAAATGCAATTCATGAGTTTCTAGCTGTTTGATACTCATAATGACAGTTGAGCATGACAGTTGAGCATATTTGGCTAGCAATGCCTTCTGTGAAACCCGTAGAGATAGCTAGGAAATACTGGGTTGAAATTCTATCACTCCGACTTTCCTACAGTGCGTCGGAGAGTCTGGATGATCGGTGTTGATGAAACCCGGGAAGTCGCTATGCACAGAAGTCATGATGACCTTCGGTGCATGGTCTTGATCCATTCACGTATGGAACAGTATGCGTAAATCCATTATTGGTCATATCATAAGTTCGATTCTGGAACTTGATGAGACGACCTTCTCAGCATCCTTTTTTTAACTCTAGCTACCGTCATGGGCGCAGACTCGGGTGTTTCCACCATCGTCACCGGAGTCCAGTGCAAGAGATGCTACTTTATGAACACAGAGACGTTGACATCACACGTTCTGTGCACGAATCAATGAAAACCTGCTTTCAGTAACGCAATTCAATTTGTGATTGATGATAAAACCGGTTCGCTGCGAGCCTGAATGCTAGGCCATACTCCTGAAGAACTTGCAATAGTAATAGGTAAGTACGTGCACTATTCTTCATTGTCATCTGTTGGAATTGACTATACCGCCTATCCGATGATTCCGGATAGATCATACTGCAAGTTCAAGCTTGAACAAACAAATATAGAGTTACAGTATGTATGTTCAAATAACAAACTGGAGGCTTGTTCGATGACGTCTTGTCATACCGAACTGAACTGAACATCATCCTGCAAGTTCATTGGAAACCGCAGGTTAACATAGGTAGCCCTTCATATGGATGCCTTTGTCCGTCATGGAGCTGGTAACACTGTCAGTTACTCTCTGGAAGACAGTTGTAACATACCGCAGTGTCCGGGGATCCAAGATGCAACTCCCATTGCTTGTCAAGATTTGCCTTCGGGACAATATTTTCTATCTCACGACGTGAGCCTCCTGTTCACACTGAAGATGATTCTTTGCAGCTGATCGAATTATTCTACAGCATACTCATATTCTATATTGGTAGATCAGTATTAGTGTTTTTGGTGAGCGGATCGTTTGCGAATGTCAAAACTAGCTTTACCTAACAGTACGCGAAAGACCGGTGACTTCGATGATACCTGCAGCAGCTTCGACTATACCTACGATGCAGTTCGAGTTGTCACCAGTGGACAGGTCTGCACTCGGAATAGCCTGTTTCCATACTGTGCTGACATGATTTCAGACCCGAGAGAGAGCACATTGTCCTACACCATACCCGATCGGACTCCTTATTCAGCTCGGAAATCTCGCAGTATTAGTCCGGCACCTTCGGCACAACCCTCAGTGCGGGATAGACGCGGGTCTACTCACTTAGTTCAGGTTGGAAGACCAAACTTTTTTCGGTTCATGGAGGACGAGATTAGGCTCGAGAACCTGCCCATGTTGCTATCAGTGCATTGAGAACGATGACGTGTGCTGCATGAACCTCTATAAGGAATATTTAGAGAAGAATCACTGTAGCATTTCTTGTTCAGACAGAAGTTTTCGTCCACGTACACTCAATCGAACGGGCAGCATCATTTCACTATTCGCTCAAGCATCGTGTCCACATACATAACGCATGAAGCCAAATTTCATCTCTTTCAAAGGATCGCACAAAATTGATTGATCTGTATCGGACTTGTCGATGACGCTGATTCTGGTTTCGAAAGGTCAAAACTAGTTGTGTATACCGCGTCTTAGGACCGGCCCAATGCCAGCGCTGTCAACCCGGCACTCCTTCCCGACGTGCAGAATGTTGAGATCTCAATGACCGAGTGTTCCTTACAGTAAAGGCCAGGGAACGCATTCTTCAATGTGTTAGTAACTTCTGAGCTCGACCAAGTGCCGCAGCACATCGCTGTCACATTCTGGACAGCATGTTGCGTATCATGAATACAGATCATAATGATGGATCTAAGAACTGCAGATCCAAGACAATGTGGAACAATAAGGGGAGTATAGGAGAAGTAGCGTCTTCTGAGGTTACAGTTAGATTTGTAAGGGACGCAGCACTTCCAAAAGAGCCACGGAGTACGTATGCTGGTGTTCAACAAAAAACATCACTGCCGTCGTGTTCTCCTTTTCGTTGGTGTTGTCATCCCCATATCCTCCGCCAGCTTCCCGAACAATCCCGCCCCTTTCATACCATCGCCTAATCCCGACCTGCTGCCTCTCCTTATTCGAGTCGCTGGAGACGGCGAGACCAGCATCGGACGGTTGTCATCCCCCTCTAATAGAGACACTTTTGATAGCTTGAACGCATCTATAAAGCTCTCATCGGAGTGTTCGTCGTGGCCGGGCTTCCCCATGACCGCTGGAGGCCTGTATAGTTGCCTACGTGGCTTCCGTGAAGATGCCAGTGAGTTCTTTAATGCTGAGGCTTTCCTTCCTCGTGTTTTTACATTGTCCGCCGCTGAGTTCATCGTGCTCGGAGCATCATCCGGCAATGGTGTCAAGGGTGAGAGCGCGTCAATTGCTACTTCATCCACTTGACGAACGCGCGTTGCAACTGGCGTGTCTTCGATGCAGACATCTCCTGGTTCACTCGAGCTCGTCGCAGGCGGACTGGGGACAGCGAGACGCGATTCCGACCGCCGGCGCCAAGTATCCCATGCAGCCTCTCCATTACCAGCCGTTTGCAAATGCTTCCGTTTCACGGGTGTCTCCTGGACAAGCGTCATTCCCACATCGCGTTTTATTCTGGGCTTCTCCAGGGGCTCTTGCTTTTGAACATCATTATAGGACATAAGCCTTCCCACCGCCTTCGGTTTCTCCTTGAAAACACGGCTCATGCTAACCTCTCGACTCAGCGACTGTTTCGGGGCGACAATGCAAGCTCGTTGTGAGGCCTCGTCTTGCGCGAGTGACACGCTCAACGATCTGCTTCTGCTCCGCTGCAGTTGCGGCCCGGTTAACCTAGACATGGAAGGTGCTCGAGTGTGAGGTACACGAGGAACAGATGGTGCTCGCGATCCTGCACGAGACGCTCGCCCGTTCAAAAGACTCTCAGCTTCGGACTCCTCAGCATCCGAGACTATTTGCTCAGGGAACAGCTTGGAGCGTAGGAGCTCGCACTGCTCTGGAAGCTCTGTCTTGAAGCTATAAGCACGCAGGAAGAACCTCAGTGCCACGTCGCGATAGATAATACTCATTGCTCACAGCGGTGCCACGACATCTTCGTAGAAAAATTGTGTCCAATGTCTGTCTTCTTTCGCTTTAGGATGATTTAAGCTAACGGACTGAGATATTGATTCGAGAGACTCGAGAGTCCCGGTGAGCTGCCAGACAGCGAGCTTGTCCATGTAACTTTCGAGTCGGTCCTCGATCGCTTCTGGAGGAAGCTCCTGTTTCTTGTTCTTTTTCTTCTTACCCTTTTTCCCGGTAAAGGAGAGTTGCGTGCCCGGACTACTAAGCTTGAGCATGAGAAGCAAAATCTGGATCATCACCCTAATATGCCGGATAAATAAGGATCCGAAAGCGAGAAAACGCTAGACTGCATACTCTCGTCGTTCTAATCGTTCAAGCCACGCTTTACGCCACTTCTCTTCATCAATGGTTCCATCTTCGCCGTTTTCAGTCTTCTCATACTCCCACGTGTACCACATCATCATCTCTTCCTGCTCTCCTGCACCGCCGCCGTCTGCCAGGATTTGCACGAGCTCAGTTCTGTACTTGTCGGACGCAGCACGGGTCGATAAAAGTATCGGCTCAAGTAACGAATGCAATGGATGAGAAATAGAGTTTTCGTCGGAGTTTTGAAAGAAGAATCTTCGCAGGGAGTAGATGAGATAGGATAATGGAGTGAATGCCTACGCAAGTGCTTGAACTAGCTGCGAAAATATGACAACAGTAAGGTGCTTACTTCTGGAAGCCACAGAGTCTCGAGATACCTTCGAATCACGAAGTCCTGATCTGAGTTGTCCTGATTCAAGCTTTAAGTTATATTATCAATATGGTGCAGATGAAGTGAATGTATGGATACATACAAGGGATAATCGCGATGAAGTTGACTCTCTGCCGATTCGTTCCAGGGAACAGGAGATGTCTCTTCCAGCGAGTACGGTAGAGGTGCCAGGGAGTGCATGGCTATGAAAGACCTTCGCGTGCCTGCAGCAGAACCGCAGAAGGCGAGTCGCGTTCAAGCTACAAATGAGAGGCGGTTTCAGAGAGTGACGCGACTGACACGGTCATGTGATCCGTGACCAGATCTTGCACTACGGGCAATTTAGTATTTTACATCGGATGATAAATGGATCGATATGTAATTTGATATTTTCAATATCATTCAATATCATTATGCATATCCTCATTAGGGATATTTAGAATATCATCGAAGCAGATATCCCTAAAAATTATCCCGATTGGTCAATCAGAATATCTGCTTTGATGATATTCTAAATACTTCGATGATATTCAAAATATCCCTAATGAGGATATGCATAATGATATTGAATGATATTGAAAATATCAAATTACATATCAATCCATTTATCATCCGATGTAAAATACTAAATTGCCCGTAGTGTTGTGTATGTAACTCCAAGTTTTGCCGCGGGAGTTCCTGACCCTACCCTGAGTCCCTGACCTGCTTAGGCTGCTAGCTTGGCCATGCAAAAGCTTTTATGTCTGATGCTCCCCCAAATCCATCTCTAAGTGGAATGTTACTAGTAATAGTTGTGAGCCAAACCTTTCAAGCCACAAAGAGTCAAGAGAGCACTGTCGAGTCATCATATATTTTCTCTTTTGCCAAGGATTCGCACTTACGTGACGATGTGACGATATCGCATAATACATGTATATCCTGCCAATGGTGCAAAGTTCATTTCTCTTTTCCTCCAAGTTGAACTAATCGATTTCCTAGATTCACGTGGTCATAAATCCGAGAACCGCCACAAATCTTCTCTGGTACTTGGCTTTGCACTTCCATGTTCAGAAGAAGCACTTTGATGAACGAAACTCTCTTACCTGCGTCTGATCCGCATCAGAAAGGAGATCGAAACCATACTATCCACCCAGATGTCTACTCTTGGACATTTGGTCGTGGTTCTGTAGTAAGTACGTCCCGCGCACTACCGACGTCCCCGCCACTGACGCCACATCAGATTTGGATTATATGGCCCGCTGTACTTCTGCACACAATTTTCGCGATAGGTATGCCCCTGGAACGACTATCGGCGAATATTGTCTAAGCGATTTTTCCAGTGGTGACATCGATTCATCTTTCAACACAAATCTCTCTCACTATCCCGTCCATCCTCACCACTGTACTCGGTGTTGTGATCGGCTTCGTGATATCATACAGAACGTCGAGCGGGTAAACATGTGGCTGGTCTTGTCTGAACGTTTCTGATGCGCATACAGCTATGACCGGTATTGGCTAGGAAGAGTCTCATGGAGCGACATCATCAAAAATTCACGAATACTGAGTAGATTAATCTGGATACACGTGCCACTTCGGTTAGACAAAGATTCACCTAGTGAGCTCAATCAAGCAGAGAAATGCATGCAAGAAAAACAGCTTGCGCTAGACTTGATAGAAGGGTAAGCCGTTCGATAACTAGATTAATCAGACTACGCTTATCAGAGGTCCTAGCTTTGCAGTTGCCGTAAAGCATCATCTTCGAGGTAGGTGAAAAAACGACTTTGATTTCCGCCGATTTGTTGACTGCTAATGTCCACTGGATAGGAGAGATGGGTATATATTACGAAGATCTTTATCCTTTAGTCGAACCTCTTCATGAAGTTGGGTTGAGATACTTCAGCTACGATATATATCGTCTAATTGGAACTTCTTCTAGCATTCACAACAAGATGAAAGACATCATGGAACCGACAACGGAAAGGCTCCATCAGATAGGAGTCGTCCATACATTCTGACAATATCCCTGGATCCCGAGGCCTCCTCCATTAACAAGGAGCAACCTTTACAGGGAGAGCCTTGCTCGTCTTGCTCTGGCTCTAACGAATCCGAAACGCCTGCTCTTCTACCAGCAACACCCAAACAGCCTCCTCGACCAAAAATACTTGTTGAACTTGTCCCGTTTGCTTCGCTTCTCCATATGCTTGCAATCTCGCTCAAACGGAATGAGAGGAAGACGGCAGAATTTGTTGTCAACGCTAACACTGACAACAGTAAATCAGAGCTACAGTCCAAGTTTGCAGGATCGTCTGGACGAAAGTTCCGACCGCTCGTAGCTGGTGGCGGCAAAAATATACCTCTGCAAATACTTCATTGCTTGAGCGAGTGGTTTTCTACACTCGAAGCACGAGACACAGTCCCGAGTAAGAATTAACTCCTCCTGGTCCATTAAATTTCTGAATGAATTGCATGCAGTGAATGCCTTGGCTGGAATGTACACTTGTCTCTTGACGTTCGAAGACAATCTTACAAGTTTGTTAGTTTGATCCTCGGCGCTTCCTATCCGCTCATTCATGAACAGCATTGGAACGAATTCTTACAACGCCTCTACCATTGTAAGTGTTTTCCAATGCAAAGTCCAGTTTACGGATCAGGCTTCCTTATAATAAATGCCAGTGTTTATTCTGCTCAGATCCTCCAGTGAGTGCATAGACTACGTGACTGTTGCAAAATTTCGAACATAATGAGCGCAGATGCGTTTGGCTCTACCTTTTTCTATTGCCATTCCAAATTGTCGATGAATTTGGTTGGTATACAATACCTGCGGTCACTATTGCGGCGTTTTTTTTCCTGGGCTTTCTTGCTGCTGCTGAAGAACTTGAACAGCCGTTTGGATACGACGAGGCAAGTTGATTCGGAAATATCAATACGACTCGGGCTGATAACTGAATTCATTTCATGGTTTCTCGGATCTAGAATGACCTCGACCTTGACTTGTTTTGTCGTGAAATTATACATGCTGACATTGAGATTCTGAGGCAGACACCAAATTCAAATGTTCTACCCTCAAAACCGGTATATGGCGACAAACCGAATACTGGAGATGCCCTCTCGAACTCCGCAGGAGTCAGAGCACGACATGTTGCGTTTCGTTGAACGACGTTCTTGTGATTTTTTTACCATATAATATATTACGAATATTCCGAATTGGTCTATCTTACGAATGCAGAAGTCTACGCGATCACGTGCTCCGTACCCTCGGAAACGGCTGAACAAATTCTCTGGATTGACTTCATCTTCATCTGATCTGACAATGAGCCTAGGCAAGAAACGATCATCGACAGGACACGTCTTACTTCCGGCATCGGACACATCCGCCCGGGATGCTGCAAAGCCTCTTCTCCTACACAAGGATGTAGGTTCTTGGACCTTTGGCCGGGGAACAGTCGTGAGTGTCGCTATTCATTGGCTTTTGGATCTCGATATTTCCCTCGACGTCGCGCTTTTCCAGGTCTGGACCATTTGGCCGGCTGTGCTCCTGCACACGGCGTTTGCTGCAGGTAACATATGCAGGCTTACTCCTTGATGGATGATTTCTCATCGATCGTTCCAGCCGTTACATCCGTTTCCCTCACCACACAATTTTACCTCGCTGTTCCGCCAGTACTCATCACCGTACTCGGTGTCGTGATCGGTTTTGTAATCGCATACCGGGCATCTAGCGGGTACGTGCACTAAACATCGTATCTTCGGCTCCTGGGTGGTTTTCGTCTAATACTCTCACAGCTATGATAGATACTGGACTGGTCGATGTTGCTGGGGCGATATCATAAAGACATCTCGGACGATGAGCCGATTAGTCTGGATCCACGTGCCAATCCGTATCGACAAAGCATCCCCATCGCACGACTTGGAACTTGCAGAAAGGTGCATGAACGAGAAGTGTCTGTCACTGGATATGGTTGAGGGGTGAGCCACACGGTAAAAATCTGGAGATGTCCGGTTGTTGAGATGTTGCAGATTTGCTGTTGCTGTTAAGCATCACCTTCGAGGTACCTCATTTTATCGTCAATGAAGCAAATTCAAGCCACGAACCTTACGAGCAATCTGTGATAGGCGAAGTCGGAATATACTATGAAGACCTCTATCACCTTGTCAGACCGCTACATAAGGTGGGTTTTCATTCAAGAATGCATCTCTTGTATTTGGGACTTAATGAAATCAGTACACTCGCTCCCAAAAGATTCGACAACACCATGTTCGCCATGAGCAAGACGGCATCAATGGGAGAAGCTCCTCCGTCAGCCCTTCCTCACTCATTGCATCTCCGCAGTATGAATCAACTTGGTCGCCCGACCCAATCATACCTGCTATCAACGAGTACGGGACATTCGGAAGGAGCTCTAGCTCCGTCTGTTCTAGTGTCGACGAGTTCGAAAGGCCCTTCCTTTTCCCATCTGCACCAAAGCAACCGACTCGCTCGAAGATCCTTACAGAACTCGTTCCGTTCTCATCATTCTTTTCATCACTGACCTCTAACCTTCGACGACGAAGGCGGGAAAAGTCTGCAGAGTCTGGTGGTGGTGGGAGTATACGTCAAGACGAGGATGGTGAAGACGATGCAAAGGAGCGCTTAGAGAGGAAGCGACGCTACACTGGGCCATCTGGTCGAAAGTTCAGGCCGAAAGTTGCAGGTGGCGGAAAGAATGTTCCCCTGGAGATTCTTCAATGCCTGAGCGAATGGCTGGCTACGCTGGATGAAAGAGGTGTTGTTTCCGGTACGTGGTGTGTCACCTTTCTCGCCTTTTTGTCCGAACATTGAACATTAGGAAATCCATTGGGTGGAATGTACGGTTGCATTTCTGCTTTTGAGGACAGTCTGACAGGCAAGTCAGTCACTGTGCCTTCAACATCCGTTCCTTGGTCCTGATTGCAGCTTTTCCTAGCCCTTGAACGAATCTTAACGACACCACTTCCATTGTAAGCGTCAAAATACCAACATCAAGTCATGCCGTTAATTTTTGACGTTATGCCAATAACAGTGTATATTCAGCGCACATCCGACAGTAAGCATTCTTCGCCTCTGCCTCATCTACGTTTCCGGTAGCTGAGACGGTGAACATCTGTTAGATGCGTCTGGCTATACCTCTTCCTCCTTCCCTTCCAGCTCGTCCAACAATTCGGTTGGTACACAATACCCGGAGTAGGGATCGCTGCGTTCTTTTACATCGGTTTTCTCGCTGCCGGAGAGGAAATTGAACAACCGTTTGGGTATGATGAGGTACGAACCAAGCTTCGAGACCCGCGGCTGGAGCGCTAAATCCAATGTCTGACAGAATGACCTCGACCTTGACTTATTCTGCCGAGAGATCATACATGCTGACATCAAGACTTTAAAGAAGGCGCACAACTCGAATGTCCTTCCATTGAGATCGGGTGTAGAGTTTGGTCCTGTGGGTTTGCACCAGGTAAGTAGTATTGCTGCTCTAGCTGGTAATGATAGGGTCCCATGAGCCCATGAATATTCTTGGCTGTTTATTCTGTTGAAATGTTATGGATGATGATGTGAAAACGAAAGTTCAAAGGACGTGGGGTCTGAGTCGTGAGTCACAGAAAAAGGCTGGGTGTGACGAGACGACGTGACAGTGCCAAGAGTCAGACAGACGCTTCAAAGTGGCTTGCCTCCTACACTCACCATCAGCCTGACACTCTCATGCCGAATCCGTATAAATCAAAGGAGCCAAATAAAATCAAGGTCACATTGGGGCCGACCCCGACAATCGAGCTGCTCGATTCGGATTGCGATGGTAGAATCTACGAGACGGTCCTCTCTGGAAAACGTATACTCACGAGAGCGCCGGAGGACCATAAACGTTATTGGCACGAGATGGTAGGGACTTTCCTGAGGAATGAACTGGGTCTGTGTCCGGAACTGCGTAAGCACCTCCGTTCGCGACATGCTATCGTCAGCTAACAATGCTGCCCTATTGGTCGTGTCCTTCAGCTAGACCTACGGTCTTCTGGTTCAAGTTTCCCAAGAACTACGAACTGTACGGTTCGATGAGACCAGATGGTGCATGGGACTATTATCTTCTAGGTACGTCCATTACAGTCGCCGACAGGCCAATCGCGAAGCTGAACCTGCGACTGTCCGCAGGCTTTTACAGAGATAATTCGATAGAGAAGTTCGATTCTCCTGCAGTAAGTAGACACCGCTCATCAACGCTGCACGTATCTTAATCAGTTCCACTCGATTACTTCTCCATAGAATTTTGTAATGCATGCCAAATGGCTCGCCTATGGCCGCCCTCCGAATTGCTGCGAATGCAAGCCGTGCAGTGAGACTCCTCAAAGGGAGATCAGCGCTCGCTTGACGTTAGGTGGTGCCAAGATAAGCATTCCAAGAGATGACGTGACCTCGACACGAACACAAGCTGTGCGTGCAAGCAAATGACAAGTTAGTTGGAAGAAAATGTCTGTTCAGCGTTGTGGGTTCAAACTCTCTCGGTATTTTTGTTCTGCTCACATCTACAGATAATAGCTTGTATACGAAGAAATCTGACGCGATTACTATGTACCCACAGTCATGCTATGCCCCTCCCGACGCAAGAATCCGAACCCGTATTTTGAACCTTATTCCTGTGTCAGGATAGAACTGACGCTCCGACCTCCACAGAATCATTGTGCTTTTATTGTAATTTTACTTAGGATGGCCATGAATATGTACATTGACGTTAGCGTTGAAGCATATCTTGCCCAGGCGTGCGATCGACGTGCTTAGGAAAGAAGTCTACTACTCCGCACTCATTTTGGATGACACCCATGTCTGACTAAGGAACGAGGCTACTCACTCCTGTCTCGTCTAAGTCTACTTCCCAGAATTTCATCGAGTGTGCGCGATCTATATGCAGGTTAAAAAATCCGCATTGAGACCGAATACGGTGACGAGTGCTTTGTGTCAGAAGTTGTTTAGACTCCAGCGGAACATACCATAGTCACTCTTCAAAGTCATATCTATCCGCGAAACGAGGAAGCGAGCGGAAGCTTCTGCGCTTTTATCAGAGACATCATCCCGCTATTCTTCCTTATGCTTGCTAATAGATATTCACGATAGAAGTTATTGACGGATCGTTTGTTTTTCGGATGAGGCCCCCATTCCTGAAACGTTTATACTAGTATTTGATATCTGCGGATACATGTACTCTTAGCAAACGTAAGCTATGCTCAACAGGAAGACAAGGAAGTCAATTCTATCATACCCCGCCTCTCTCGCTTCTTATCTTGACCCTTAGTCGCAGAAAGGCACTCGGCTTCCTCTACCAGGAACTGATACATTTCATCCATTCGTCGTGCTTCGGAAACTTTGTAAAGTCGAGTTTTGTCGTGAACGGGCAGCTGACGACACTGGCGTTCTGCGGTCGCCAAAGAGTTTGCCTCAGGTCAGGCGGGATCCAAATCAATGGTTGTTCCTCAGGATCGTGTATCCAACCGTCATTCGATAATGTCCAGGTAGGGCTTGAATGAGTATTGCGAACTACGTTCCATATCCTAATTGTTCCATCCTCAGAACCCGTGATTATCCGTGAACTATCTGGAAAGACAGCTATCGACGTTATGGGATGTGTGTGTCCCGTGAATGGACCGCAGATGACTTCGTCGTTTTCTACATCCAGCACTACGACGGTTTTATCTCCAGAACCTGAGGCAACCCATTTGCCATCAGGAAAGAAATCGACTGACCAAACGGTCGCTCTGTGTTGGTAAACACAAATTGCCTCGCCACTGTTCAGTTCCCATACAACGGTGAGTCCATCGTGACCACCCGACGCAATACGTCGTCCATCCGGAGAGAATGCTACCGTCAGAACGCTACGCATGTGTAATTCAAACTCCTGCTCAACGTCGATTCTGCCTGTCGAAGCGTCCCATCTCCAGACCTTTACCGAAGCGTCTCCACCTCCAGATACTACCTGCTCGCCATTTGGCGAGAACGCGACAGGGCAATAGCCTCCTGGATGGACTTGTGAAGGTCCAGCCAACACTCTACCGCTGTCGGTTTCCCAGACGTTCACTGTGCCATAATAGTCTCCTGTTACGAATTGTGACCCGGTGGGGCTGAAGGAGATGGAATAAACATGATTGATGTCATCCCCTTTTCTAGGAACCTCCGGTTGCTGCCGCTGATAAAGTATTTCGCCAGTCTTAGCATTGCGGAGTGCTAGCCCCGTCATATATCCCGATACAATCCGCGACCCATCTGGGGAGAGAGCACAGGCCCAGATTGCATTTGCAGGACTTTTTAATGGTCCGAGAATAGCCTTTCCGGATTGCGTATCCCATAAAATTACGGTTGAATCCCAAGAGCTTGATAGGAAATACTTTCCATCGCAGGAAACTGTGAGGGTCGATACGACCTTCGAATGATAGTTAGGAGTTCCGTCTTCTACTCTTCCTGTCTTCGCGTTCCATATCTTGGCCGTACCGTCATGAGATCCAGATACGATTCTCGTCCCATCTGGAGAGTATGCAACAGACTGGATTGAGTTTGTGTGTCCTTTGAAGGGGCCCGACACAACCGCACCCGTCACCGCGTCCCACGAGGTCACTAAGCGCTGCCATCCTGATCCTGAGACAATGCGTTGGCCATCGGGAGAGAATGAGATCACAAAAATCTCGTCGATACTTTCGGAGTCGCAGACAATCTGCTTCGTTACCGAATCCCAAACGGTAATTCCTTTTCCGTAATACCCGACGGCTATCCTCTTTCCGTCTGGAGACATCTTGAGCGACGTAGGCTCTGTATGATGATGCTTGAAGGGCCCAAACTCGATCTCGTCTTTTCGTGCATTCCAGACAATTGCAGCATCGTCGCACCAACACAACACAAGCAACGTCCCGTCAATCGAAGTCGAAAAGGATGCAATTTTGTGTTCAATCTTGCGTGTCATGACGTTCTCCCTTTTCTTTACGTCCCATATAGTAAGAAAACCATCGTCAAATCCTGAGAATATTTGCGAACCATCGTGCGAAAAGGCCACTGTCTTGATGTTGCCCGGATGCCTCGGAAGATCGAGCTCCTCTCCATTCTCGGGATTCAGCACTTTGATTCCACCATCCATTCCCTTAGAAACGATGCGAACGCCGTCGGGGACGAAGGCGACCGTAAAGCCTCTATGTGGTCCGTAGATGACCTTCCCACTATCCGGATCCCAAATATAAACTTCGTCATCTTGAGCTACTGACCCAACTTGCCGTCCATCAGGCGAGAACTCTACAGATAGCACTGGATGGTGATGCCTTTCGAAGGACTGCATAAGAAGGGCTTCTGCTTTCTTTCCTTCCCGGTGGAAACATGCCAGAAAATCTGATGACAGTCGTTCTGCATAATGAACTGAAACGACATTATCATCCTTCGTTAGGGGAAGTGCAGAAAGATAGATTTGCGATGTGCTCTCGGATATTGGCAGTGCAAACGTGATTGCGAGCGTGCGGGCGTCGTAGAGAAACATTGACATAGTCTCATCATGGGCCTATACAATGATAAATGTCGTACTGGGCTTTGATCACGAACACACACTCACTTCGATCCAACGGCTGCAATCTAGAAGGACTTGGCTGGCAATATGAAGGAATCTCTTCAATATGCTAAGAGCTTCGAACCAAAATAACAACCTGGTGTAAATATGATCCGATAGATTTTCGTGCAACAGAAAGGAATAATTGGTATCACACAGATGGCGAGCCCACCATAGACATGCATATTCCAGATGACTGGAGATATTTGTCTTGTCATTCATGTCAAGACCAGCCGAATAGTCATCGCCCATGCTTACGCGCGAAGATTTGATGCCACACATGTTAAAGTGGAGATTGTCCTTCATAACAGCAAAGCACCTGAGAGCAATGAATGAATTCTCAGATATTGCATCAATAAACCAAGGTTCCTTTTCGCTCGGAGTGCATGAAAGGAGGTAATCGGAAAGAGAGGTGTGGAATAGGCGCACGGGCCTCTCAGGATTTCGCTCCCCGCTGTAATCGACTATACTTCGAAGACGAGAAAGTACATCGTGACAATCCTGCCGTGACAAGCCGAGGATAGCACCGATGGTAGATATTGTGAGTGGTGCCTTGCCGAGAACGATTAACGCGAGAATCCTCGTTGTCCACGTCTTTGTCTCGTCGTCGTCCCATTTGATTGAGCCGAGCAGAATGGATGCATACAGATTATTGATGCCGGCAATTCGACGTGTGTTCGATGTCAGTTCCCGGAGTTTTCGGCGAGGGAAGGTGTACTCTTCCACCAACTTTATCACGGTGGAGGCCCAAATGAACAGTCCCGCAGCAGCATCGGCGAGAATGTTAATTTCGTTCTCTATCGTATCCTCCAAAGAGTCTTCAAGAATTCGTCGGATCTCATGACCAAGGAAAAATCGGACATCACGGCGGCTAGTTTCCGAATTGTAATCTAGCTCAATCACGCGAATGGGACCTTTTGCCGTATTTCGATACGAGAGAAATATGCTGTCGATGTCTCTTTCGCGACGACTCGTGATGAGGAATCGGAAGTTTCTCGGGAGCTCAGGAATATGTTGACGGAGAACCTCGAGAATTCTGTTTCGAATTCTTCCGGGAGTGCCGTATTCATCGAGTGCGTCCATAATGATAATGACCGGGCTTGTAAGACTCGTCGCTGAGGCTGCGAGTGGCTGCGAGATGAGGATTTTGAATTGCTCATCGATCGCAAGGTCGGTTATATTACTGTTAGCCGTCATGGCATCAGCAATATGCTTGGAAATAGTCGGATCGAATCCAGCAAGCTTATAGGCTAGAATAGGAATGATGGATCCTTCTCTACTTTCTCCTCTCTTGAAGCGCAAAATGGCACCGAGAGACATGTCGAATCGGGAGTTCGCAATCGTCGCGGCGATCGTGCTTTTTCCTGATCCCGCGACGCCATGGAGCCAGAGCAGGTTCTCCGGAGAATCTGATAAAAACCATTCTACGATGTCGTTCAAAATATCAATTCGCGTTCCAGGCAGGCACAGGTCGGATGACCACGCAGATTCGCTAGCGGGATTGACAGTGCCTGCTAAGCGTTGAATCACTTGTTGCTGTGCTGTCGAGCAAACTATTGGATCGCAACTTTGAAGACTGTGTGACGATTCTCACCAATTATGTCAAGCTTGTTAGATATCCCATCTAAAACCAAGGCAGAATTCAAGCCTATATTCGAGTCTAGCGAGGCCCTGAGGTCACGGAAGCTGGTTTCGAAATCAGTTATCCTCTGTCCAGCAGTTGTCATCGTAATTCGTCCTGGTCAGAAAATAAGTAATTATTCAAGTACCACGAATTCATACGAACTAAAAAAACCGTGGTCAAGGTATAATTTTACAAATCGAGCGCAATCAATTGTCTCTTGAAGAAGTTTCTCGATTATTTTAGGGAGGTTCTTTGTCTTATTCTGTAGCGTCTCGATATCAGTGACAAAGTTAAAGGCATCCGAGACCGTCGAAAGCAGGCGGATGAGAGCCTCATCCCTTTGGAACTGATCTGCAACGACCTGGAAGATGGTGTGTGGATACATGGAAACCAACCAAAGCCATGACATCGTACTTTGTAAAGTCCAGACATTAAAGCATACGCAAGCTTTGCATATGGGTGTAGCTGAACTTGGACATATTTGGATTAGCAAAGTTCCAACGAATATCAGTGATGAGGATGAGCCGCACCTCCGCCACGGCCGCAGCAAACTCATGAAACCTCCCAATGCGATCGGCAACAGTCTTCAGCGTTGTTTTGAGGTCATTGTTGTCCTCCTGAAGCGCGGACTTCGCATTCTGTATGTTGGTACTCGCCAGTTCCTTCTGCGTAGAATGCTCCAAACGCACAAAAACAGTTCCGACAGATTCCAGCGACTTTGGTGAAAGCAGGTCTAGACGAACTGTGTGGAACTTCACTTGGTCTTTCCGGATCCGAAACCCACATAATATTGCGTACCGTCTCCACTATTGCTCTCCTGTGCGAGCTTTGTCGGATCGATACTACAGAACCCGACGCACGCGTTTGAGAGCAACTTGAAGCGTTGCTTACGCTTGAGCTCGATCCGGATTTCCTCGCCATCACGTTGATCGGAAATTGGCCTACATAAATAACATTGATAATCTAGTCCAAAGAATTCCACAACGCGGAATGGGCTCACAAGTATAAATCCTCGTTCCAGCAAAATGGTATTCCTTCCTTCACTCGAGTTCGGGCTGACTCTCTCGCTAGACTTGCCTTGATAAAATAACGCGACTCCTTAAGGAAAGCCGACCGAATTAGTCGATCAGCACTGTCGTCTAAGCGAAGTACTTAGAGAAAAGACGTTAGGGTTCATAGAATCCACAAAGTACCGAAAGAACGAACCTCTCAAGCAATAGACAGCCTTAGCCATGGTGGGAGGTGACAAGGAGTAGGGCGCTTGTCGAGTACTTCATCTTACGGTGATGGCCGACGACATCTCATTATTAAAAGATCGTGATTTGAACTTATGAAGGATTAAGTTTTGCGCGTTTAGGCGCCGTTATTCTAGCCTTCTTCGGACGGATTATGAGAAAAGTAACAGGTGGGTGTAGCTGATTGTGAAGTCACGTGAAAAGTATTACACAAAGATCAGCGCTACCATATATAATTCATCAGCCTGGTGTTGCGACACAGAATCTTGTTATATTACAAATTGATTTATGTGGAATTCCAATACATGAGTGCATCTCTCCTAGCCCACGATTCTGTCTTTCTGTGGTGTGTTGAGCTGAGTTCTGGGCATGGAAGAACGACATGCATCCTCAGGCTTACAAGGCAATGCAAATCCTTATGTAATGCACGTGACTTCACGATCAACTACATCCACCTGTAGGTAGAGACAGACGCTAAGCTTCATGTGGATGGAAAGCTAGCTGCGGATCTGCGGACGGTGAAGACTCATTTTAGGGGACAATCAGACTCCGATAATTACGTAAGCCAAAGCTTCGTATCTCCACAGATGAGGTGTATTATTCTTCTACAATATTTATGGCTTGAAAAAGTAATGTCATAACGAGCTACATGCATGCCATCATGCGTAGAAAAGCTTCAGGCGAGACTACTGTGATCGGCACTTCCTCTGTCACGTTAGAATAGAGCATATTCCACTTCGGAAAAGAGCGAGGGTTCTTAATCCATCCTTCTACCTGGCTCTTATCATCGGTCTCATATTTCAAGAGCCTCCTGGCCCATCTCTTAAAGTTTTTCATATCAGCGGTAGCGCCGTATATCGCAATGCAATGCCTCAGCGCCATAGTTCTGCCTTTCACCTCATTCTCGATCTCCAGAGCATGCAGCAGTGCCTCAACGGTCTCGACGTCGCGCTTTGTTTGGGCGTTCTTTCTATTCCTCGGACACGCAACCCAGCTCTTCCACATCTCACCGGAGTACAGAGAATCGGTTGTCTTGGAGATGAACTTGCGTCGTTCGTCGCTCGCAGCGCTCTCCGCATCCGGCTTGGAACACAGCGAACAAGCACAAGTGAAGCAGTACTTCAACTTGAGTTCCGCCTGGCGCGCAGCACGTGGCATGAATCCGTCAATATACGAAATCGTTATCTCTTCTCCCGCAGCGATATCTTTTTGCGCCATAACAGAGAATGTCACGTCCTTCTCTTCGAACGAGTAGTATGCATTCGGGGTGCAGCTAAGTGCAACAACAGTGTTGACTCGGAGTCAGTATATCCGTGACGTCAGAGACGGAACAAGTTGCGAAGCACGGCTCACCTGTGGTTGATAAGACACATATTCAAGCAGATGGAGGAATAGTATTCGCAAACCTCAGAGCCTGAAAAACTGGCAGCAAGAGCATTCGTCCGGACGATCCCAGCAAGGGGACCACATTCTTCCGGGGGTTTGCAGTTATGCAGCTGAACCACCTTCTCGCGATCCTCCTGTTCAAGCCAATACAAGAACTGTAATAACTTCTTGTCTATCTCGAGCCACCGACTCTTGAGCGACGATCTCGTATAGTATATTTTCGCTGGCGTCATAAGTACTGGTCGTTCGCGGATGATCAGCTCCTTCACTTTGATGTCGCGCGTAGCTATCATGCCACGTCCTTTACCTTCTATCTCTCGGATTTCGTATGGAGCTGGCAAGGGCGTTTCGGGTATCGCCCAGCCATTATCGCAAGAGTACCTGTCGTTAACTTCCTCGTACAGTAGCCACGCGCCTATGACGCGCTTGCAATCAGGAGTCCTGCAGTACCGGTAAACGAGAGGAGGACGGAGGGGCCGATCCGCGTATTCGTCTGAGGAGTCGCTACACTCGGAAGAGCTATATTCAGAAGACGTATCTTCAGAAGAGCTTTCAGACATTTTTCACAACGAGCACTAGAGGGAGATGTAAGAGTGTGTAACACTTTGCTGCACGAAGACTGGGAGACAGAAAATATATAGCGCTCGTGTGTGGCCGTGGTCGCGTTGTCTTGGGTTGCCACAGCGCGAATGTTCTTTGTTAGCGAGGTGGCCGGTGCATAATGGAATATATGATGCTTTATTAAATTTTTATTGTGCGCGTGGTGGCCGTTCTTTTAGATTACAGCCTGAGTCATGCTTTGACCTCGCCGCTTATTTCATTGTTTCATTCTCAAAACCGGAGGGAATTGCGTCAACCGGGATGTGTTTCCAGCTGGCAATGAATATCAGCGCACAATACACGGCTATAGGACTTTTGCTCGATTGTTACCTTTACCTTGGGCATCTTGGTTCCCTCAGACTCAAGCAATCACATCACAGGGGGATGCTTATCTCCGATCTGCTTCTAGAGACGGAAATGTAGTCGTTGCCTTGTCTGGAATGAACAAGCGACTACAGTAAGCTAAGCACAAAAGGATGAACGTACGAACGGCATGCGTCATTTCGAGATAAATCGCCCTTTGAGCGTAGATGTAGTATGACACAACATCCGCGACGACCAGTACCATCGTGCAAGTCTCACAGTGCTTGAAAAGTCGACTCTCGGGGAGAAGCTGGAGTGAAACAATGGAGATAGCCACGATTATATTGGTACAGAGACCATACAAGTACAAATCATTTATTATCTGTCCGGTAGTATTAGGTTTAGACGTCGAGGATGGCGAAGTTTGGCTTACCGAGTAATCGCAAATCAGTGGACATCTTTTCGTGACTCTTCTTCCGGTGCTTTTGCTTGCCCAGCCTCTGCAGCTCCACCTCGTCCGATCGGGGAAATATTGATAGGAGGCCGCTTGTTTTCGACCGTTTCTGTGAGATGGACGATGCGGAAGTCACTTGAGCCAGGTGATACGGGCTCGACTCTGGCACAAGAGGGTTGATGGAAACTGAAAAGACTTGCAGAAGGACGAAGAACTTACTTGGCTTCGAAGGTACTGACACGATGAATCTGCGCGGGTGCGGCGCGAATGCGAAACTTGAGCGACCGAGTGACTGTCCATGTGCCTTTGATAATCGATGGTCCAGACTAGTAGCAAATTGAACAGACTGTCAGCGATGTCTAGGCAGTGCTCACATCAGTTCCTCCTTCACTCTGTTCACCTGCGGCCTCCTCTTTTAGGTCTTCGAATTTCACATCTGCTTTTAGCATCGCCGCCCTCTGCGCCTTAACTTCCTCCTTGAACTTGTCTCGCGACATCTCTTCACCGTTGACGACAACCGACGAATGATCATCCTGGGCGAATGCACTGTCAAAGGCAGCATGGAAGTCATCATCGGAAGGTGCAGTGAATAGCGATGTGAGGCGTTCTTCCGTCCACTTCTTAAGGTCTGGCTTCGACATTGTCTGCGTTTGTGATAGCGTAGTTGTTGAGAAGATGCGTGGCACGGCGGGAGATATTGAGCGATGAAGCGAGCTTCTAGACGTAGCGATGGCAGCTTTGAGCAGAGATCGGACAGGAAGCGTCATATAAAAGCTGTCATGTCAATGTCATGTCACTGCCTTGCACTAGTACTGTCATTTATGTCGGGCTTCGCGCTATCCATCGTCCTGATGACTTCATCATCTCGTCTTCCTCGTGGGGATGCTACACGTGATCGCGGTAGCAGTTATTATTCTCTCCGCTGCGAATTTAATTTCCAATTGCTTTTGGCCTCCGGCCTCCAAGTGCTTAACTCCGACTTTCGACCTCTGGAATCAACGACTCAGTAGCAAGCCAAGGCATTCGGGCCCCGTATATACCTGCGTTCTCACTTCTTGGCTCCCTGAAGGTGCTTTGAATTTCGTCGAAACCTACGTGATCATGATAGCGGGAACTAAAAAAGAGCCGACATATTCCAAGACGCTGGAATCTCATAGGGAGTCCAAATAACTCAGCCGATACTGTTGGATCGCATGAAAACGACAAGGGTGTACATGTTACCGCGACGTGACGGGTCTGGTCTTGCTTTTCTCTGAATTACTGGCACGTCGTGTGCACGTCCACAAGCAACTTGAATGTGTTTACTCCTAGGCATAGCGAACTGGTTTCGGAACAAGGCCTGGGATCTATAGCGATTATGTAACTACGGAGGCTTGATCGCATCTCATCTATTCCTGGGATTGACGTCGTTCGAGGTCGGTCCTCGCTCTCCCGCGAGTAGGCAAGTCACCCTCACTGTCCGTGTACTCTCTCCACCCGCAACGAATGTGATGATTCGCCCTGTATTCATTCTATTGGCATTGCTCGATAGCTCTGTTGGCATCAGAGCCTCATCCTGATCGATAGTCTACAACAACCAAGAAGCATGGCAGAGTTTGAAATAGACGGAAGATGGAAGCACAGCGTGCGATCTTGATATGATGTATTGCGCAGCTCCCCTAACCCGTCGGCGACTGGTTTCTCCTTCGCTCCTTGACCATAGATTGTACCCGACATTCGACCACGACGCAGCTCAGTGTGCGCTGATATGACAGACTCGCCGAACCAAAAAGCAAAACTATCTATTGATATTATCATCGTTGGCGCTTCCATAAGTGGTTTGGCCTGTGCTTACGCTCTTCGAGAGGCCGGTCACAATGTGCTCATCTTGGAAGCAGGAAAGCTACCAGAGGTGCGCCGATCTCACATCCATTCATCCTGTCAGAAGCTTAAATTGTCGTTTCGATCACTGACATGAAAGGGACTTGCGGTAATTCACTGCCCTCCAAACATGACGCGCATTCTCTTTGAATGGGGAATAGGACCTGACATATTGGCCCAGACGAGTGGAAGATGTCCGAAAATCGAATTTCATTCTGGTAAATTTTCACACCATCACCGGTCAGCAATCATAACCCCTAAGTCATCGGACATATTTTTAGCCTATACTCAGGAGAAAATCGGCGAATTAATATTTCATAAAAAAGTAATGGATGAACTCGGCGCGGAAATGTACTCCGTACATGTAAGCTAATACTTCAGTTTTATATGGTCTTAGTATTTTGACCACTAGAAGCACGCGGATTTGGTCCGTTCCCTTTACAAGCTTGCAGCCAGTGCTGGTGCACAGATCAATTTTGGATCCCGAGTTATCAGCGTCGATAACGAGACGGCAACAGTAACTTTAGGCTCGGGAAAAACTCTGAAAGCTGATCTCATCGTCGGTGCAGACGGTCACCAGAGCATCGTACGCGCGGGTCTTGAGCCTACCCGGAAAGAGAAACTAGATATTAATTACACCACCTATCTGTAAGTCTCAAGTTATTCTGTTTCGATGTATCCCATGTTAATATGGTCCGGTTAGATTCACAATTCCGGCATCAAGATTCAAAGATGATCAAGAAATTCCGAGGTTGTTGGGAGATGCAAGGGTATGTTTGCGAGCGGCTGTGTCTCCGTCAACTTCTAACGAAGTTTAGTGGTACATGTGGATGGGCTTTGGCTGGGGCATGAGCATGTTCGGAATAGTAAGCACAGTCGATGGATATAAGCATTAGTTGCTCACCCTCGTAACGACATCCAGCGAAATAACACCGTGCTTTCATGTACGCTTTTCATGAATGAAGAGGATGTCGACGTCAGTGTTGATTGGAAATCGCAAGTACCTGTCAAAGACCTTGGTACTGAGAAGCTGGGACTCACCCCAATGTATGTTATCTTCTCGCTGGAGCAGACCTAGCTGACTTTGTTAAGGCTCAACCGCATACTTAGCAAGGCGGATAGTGCCACACGAGTAAAGGTCGATAGGGAAAATGTGCCGGAGTACTGGTATGATAGTTCGGGACACGTTATTGTCGTCGGAGAAGCCGCCCATGCATCCTTGGTAAGTTACGTTTTTATATCATAGTTCGGCTTGCCTGATAAGATATAGGTTGGGACGGTGCATTCAGCTGCGCTTGGGATCGAAGATGCGGCTGTGTTAGGTCGATTATTATCAAAACTGAAATCCAAGCACGAGATCAAGCGGTTCCTCTCGGCATTCCACGAGATCCGTCATCCAAGGAGCGAGCGGCTATCTGCGTCAGAACAACAAAAAGTGGACTTCATCACTCTCCCCGCCGGTGCATTAAGCGAAGCTAGAGACGAATCCATGCGCTTGCAGATGAATGAAGGGCAAGGCGACTGGTCAGCCTCAGAAGATAGTTTCCTGACTAGATCTTGGGAGGAATTCCGCGACGCATTCGGTTACGACGCATTTGATGAGGCTGATACCTGGTGGGTGGAGTGGGGAGTACTCTTTGACCGTATCAACGGATCGGACAAGTCTGTCGAGGATGATATTTTCAGCGGTCAAATTACAGTTGAAAGGGAACGACATGCATGTACCCCGAGCATTTAGTTTCGTTGAAGCTATACCCGATTCTTTTTTTACTTAGACGCATATCTTACATAATATTAGATCAAAATTTGGATTGCATTACTTACGTAAAGCTTTATCGATCTGAGATTTACTCTTTTTCTTCTCGACGACCACCATGGCGGCATCTCGCTTCAAGCTCGTCTTCTTCTGCCCACCGAAGAATACTACAGAAGTCCTAGACCGCTTATTCAAAGCGTACCCTTTGCATGTCGGTCGCATTGGTGAATATGAACAATGCGCTTTTATGACTCAGGGAACAGGTCGGTATCCGGTGGGAATTTATCAAGCGAGATATGACCACCCGCGCTTTGACCATATCTATCCTATTCACAGGACAGTTCAGGGGAGTCGGGTCAGCCAGTCCTGCTATCGGCGAGGCTGGTAGGCTGGAGAAAGTAGAAGAAAATCGCGTCGAAGTGCTCGTCCGAGACGAGGGAACGAGCGAGCAGATCCGAGGTGCTGTAAGCGAACTGAAAAAGGTTTGCCAACAGCCTGTTTTTTTTTTTTTTTTTTCGGAGCGTTTTAGTGAAATATTAATCACCACTGGCAGGTACATCCATATGAAGAGGTCGCTTATGAAGTATATCGCATTGAAGATTTTTGATTGTGTAAATGGGAATAAATTCTGACTGTTATTTGCCTTGTATTCGAATTGCACTGTGGCCCGGACATCATGGGGACTTCCGAACCAATTTCCATATGGGCATTGTGACTTGGTGGCCTGAAGTCAGCCACGCCGAAGTACGCCCTACTGGGTATTTAACGCATGCGCCTTCTCGTATGCCCTCTCAGCCACCTCTTTTTCCTCCCATCTTCTCTCCACACAGTATGGCTTCCATGCTCTCGCTGCCTTTCGAACTCAAGTTAAAGGTCGCCCAGTCTCTGCTCTCGCTTGCCATGGACCAGAAATATGATGACCCTCGCAAGGTTGGGGAGGATGTTGAATGCATTATAATGGCTCTCAAGGATATTCAAAACTTGTCAATGATTTGTCGAGGATACAGAGCACTCTCCAGCGAGATCTCAGATGGGGTACGTTTGGTAGGCGGGGAAGCCCATACTCGCTTCCTACAAAAGATGGGTAAAGAGACTGCACCTCAAGCCACGGTTTATGGACGTAAGACAAAGTGCGTCCTTACGGATTATAGTATCGTCCTTCAGACTAATTATTGTGTCCCCTCTAAATAGATTCTTGTCATTGGAACGTCCGTCAATCTGTGAGATGTGTGGATTCAACTACGACATCGTTCGTCATGACCACGAAGTGGTCGTTACAAATCTACTTTCGCATTTCCCTTCGATCACTACTCTGAATTTGTCCAACTTCCGTATCACGTATGACACGATCCACGCCCTCATCCCTTTAAAGGCACTGCGAACCCTGTCCATTCGTCAGCCTGAGCCAGGATGGACTCGAATGAACGCTGTCCTGATGAGGAGGAGGTCGTGGTCGCTACCTCAGATAGCTAATTTGAGCATCCTGACGAATGACTTCGGAGCCTGCCACTCTGTGCGAGATGCCATGTGGTTCTTTGAACCCAAGCTTATCACGCTGTCTATCAGGAGCGAGAAGCACTTGTGCACCAAGATGGTAGATTTCCTTGGAGCGGATGACGGAATATATGCGCCCGGAGGACCTCCCTGTTTCCAAAAATTGAAGCATTTCTCGATAGACTATCTCGAATTTAGGTCAAGCTCCCTTCGAGAGTTTATCAGGAAGTGCGCACACTTAGAGTTACTCTCGGTCGATTGTCGCGGAGTTCCAGAGCTTATCCCTCTGTTCTACGTTATCGACTTACTCCGTGAACAGATTGGTGACGACGAAGGGCAGCATGACTTGACGGATTATGATGCTCTTCGAAACAATCGTTTCGAGGATCCAGAGGCGCCGCCTCAAGAACCCTACGTAGAAGATGCAAAGATTTGGAGAAGGAGCGTTGCAAGCTTTGCGTGTACCTTTGGTGTGACTGGGTCAACGCCAGGCGGAACAAAATGGGTCAAGAGCCTAGAACTTGAGTTTGCTTCAGCTGATGCTGATTCCAAGCCTCGGAACGAAGACATGCGTTTTGACGAGCTATCTGAGGTGTTCCATCAACGTGCACCAACTATGAGTCATCTGGAGACACTATCCATTTCAATGTCTAAAGAGCGAGAATTCGAGTCTAGTGAGAATGTGGATGAGGTGGAGGTCAGTTGCCTTTACTTGGCGTATGTGTATTGACTGACGCATTATTACAGCGAACCATCTCACAGATAAGCCAACAAAGTTTACCATCGTTGAAAAACTTCAACATAGACTGGGGAAAGGTTTCTTTCTGCTTTGCCGAGTAAAGCTGTTCACGGAAAAGGAATTATGTACACACAAATCCCAAGCGACTGTGTTAGAAAGGAAGTACTTACCTCATGCATCTTGCCTTTGACGTGATTCGATACGACTGTCGGTAATCTTCATAAGCACTCATCTATTAATGCAGACCGTCATTAAGTTGTACCTATGTAATAAATAGACAGCAATAATCAGATTTCTAGAACTGTACAGACGAAGGAGGAGGGTTCCATCGGTCCCCAAAAGCCCGCCTCAAAAGGCTCAGCATATCCACAGTGCGCGTCAAGCGACACGTCTCGCGCCTTCGCGTCCACCACTCTTTCCTCCAGAAGTCCCAGTACCACTGTCGGTCCCATGCCCGCGTCATCTTCTCCCTTTCCGCCTCGCTCGCAAGGAAGAACTGATAATAATACCATTGGTCGCCGCAATCACCTAATAAGAGCTCACTGTCGTCCGAAGACGTGGTGGCTGGTTTGAAGAGCACCGCGGGAGCGTCGGGGTCACCGTGCCATACGGATATGAAATGCGATGGTTGCAGTACAAAGAGCGCGTTGATGAGCGTTTGATCTTTCCCGACGAAGACGTGCTGCGCGAGGTAATGGTCGTGATACGCGTAGTAGTAACGTTCCCACCATTCCGCGACTTTGGGGTGCCCACCGAAGAAAGAACCTGTAGACATCTCTGTTATGTAAGAGTCTATAACGACTTATGAGATGCTCACCTTCGGATACGTCATTGTCTATAGGACCCAAGTTCTCTGTCCAGAGTTGCATAGAGACGCCTGGTAGGTGCTGCAACGGGAAGAAGACGAGTTCGTCCTTCTTCATCCCACTCAATGTCTCTCCGTCCTTCCATACTTCGTCCAGACGAGCCAGGTCGGGCCAAGAAGCGTACGTATGCGTTCGTCGAAACGAGCCTGCGTCCGACCAAAACGCATATTCGATATCATCGGTATTTTTCAGCCCGAGCTCTGTAAGCCCATATCCATCACGCAGCCGTCGCAATGCTTCAGCTAGCAGAAAAGGCTTCGCAGCCCAAACAGCATAGAGTTCTGGATTATGGTGTTCCTTTTCCCGGTCCCATCCATACATCTTTTCGTAATCCGTCTCCCTGCCCTTCAGCGGTGGGATGTCAAAAGCCGTCTGGAATCGCGTATCGATGACGATGGGCAACGCACCGCGGATGGATCGTATCGTCGGTTCGAGGTCAGGAGGTGCGAAGAAGTAGACTGGCGTCGTTATTTTCGCGAGAAAACGTGATAGCCAGTCTGAGTACTGCGCCATGGAGTGCTTCGACTTGGAAAGCGGGAAGAAAGCAGAGACAAGTAGAATTTGGGCGCCCGCACCATCTGCTGCCTGAGACGAGTCGGGTTTAACGACATGCGGAGAGGACCCGAAGGCGGGAGTGACAGGGACGATCTTGTTTGATGCCCACGCCGATACTTGTGCGCCAAAGTTAGCGTATAGGAAGAGCGACAAAGGGATGAGGAGGACGAGGAGGACGAGCGGGTAACGACGTGGGAGGCGGATCATTGCAGTGGAACATCGCAAGCTGGGCATCTTGCAGCCGGTCGGTCCATGCGCAGTCGGTCAAAGCAGACCTCGCGTCGAAGGGTCTCGGTCACGTGCGACTACTTCTTGTCATGGTCATCGACATAATTCACATTATTTGCCTGCTTCTTGATTATCGGGATATACGCAGTCTGCAAAACGCGAGAACCTCGCATTCAGCCTCATATACCGAGCCTGACCCTCAACAGACTCATCCCCACTGATTGAGTGATATATCGGGCAACAAGCACCGCTGCTTGTTCTTATGTCTTCTGTCGCGACATGCAGAACTCATCTTTTCCTGTGCCATCCATTCTTAAAGGCATAGACGAGGTTCCGGTTGAGGATATCCAGTCGTGGATAAGACACTCAAAACTGCTTAGGCGAGACTACAAGACTGCAAACAAATCCCTATCTGTTTGCGAGATAGGTATACGTATTACGCCCGGGTCTACGCGTGACTTGGCTGAAGCTCACCCATGCGCGGTGATGCATAATTGCAGCTGCAGGCGAAGATGAGAGCGAGTTGTCCCTCTGGGAGATCGAGTCTCATACCATCGAATCCGACTGGTCGCGAGGATATACTTGGATGCACCTGTAATAGACGGCAAGGTCGACCATCGCAAGGATGGAACTAGATATGCCGTCACAAGGCACGACGTACGTACCCCGGTCTGTCGTTACACGATTCAAGCTAATGTGCTGCTTTTAGACGGCCATGTGTTCTTGTTCTCGTTCTTTCCCAGTATTCAGGAAATGCATCATCCCAGCAACTAGCCCATATGTGCTATTCTTCTAGGATGATCTCATTGGACTAGGCGCCCGCGACAGTGATGACACATATCCATATATTGTCAACTGGAAGACTGGAGAAATACATTTCCTATTATTTCCGCCCTCCGATCCATGGGTTAAGTGTCCTCTTCCCATCGTATAGATCTGCCAATTTATCTATCATTGCAGTATTCTTATTGCAATACTAGGTACCTTGCAAAGCGATCACCCTGAAGCATTGTGTCTATGTGTCTTAGCGGACCGGTTGCGGATCGTTACTTCCTTGAAACGTTCACGCCATGTCGACCTATGTCCCAGGACAAGTTGGTATATCAAGGATGTTCTCCATGAAAGAGTTGACATTCGGACCCAAGGCCGGATCCGACCGGGACCATCTTTGGTACATTGGAACGAGAGGAAAGACTCTATTTTGCATAAATTCTTCAGATGAATATGTGGGAAAGACTTTTGTTTCCTTCACGTCTTTGAAGGTCACAAACGGAGTGGACAACACACCACCCCTTGAATTGGATCATACGCAGATTTTCGATGAAAACCTTACTCTTCTCAAGCTTATTTTATGCCTGGATTTCGATGATGCAAAATGGGCTTTTTGCCGATGAGTACCGCACTGGGAGATGTACAATTCATATCGGTGCTAACAGAAGCCATAATCTCTCCGGAACCCAATGACTAGGGCACCGATACACAGCGCAAACGTGCACCAGGCAGGATTTATCATGTGAGTATTGCTCTTCCTTGCTTGTTATTCTTCTCACTTGTGAGAACCAGGTCCTAACAGATCTTGATCAAGCTAAGGCCAGATCGGGATGGAAAGGAACACGAACGCTTGTCCACAGCATGACAGTGGCACGATAAAGGATCAACCACCTATGGTTACCGTAAAGAAGGTGCCTAATGGAAGTCAGGTCTTTGGGGAATGTATTGCGTACTGTGCGCCGCGTTTCTTCATTAAGCATTGCAAGAGATGGCCGAAACTTTTCTATTGTGCATTACAACATTTCATTCTCGCGAAAACTTGAACATTACTCCACTACTCCTCATCCTCGCATCTACCTAAGAGTTGTCATTAATGGATAAGTCCGTAGGCGTAGGCAGCGAGTTGTACCTGGCGGAAAATTCCTGCGGGTTCTTCCCACGCATCTAGGTTTCTTCGAGCAACGACGGTTCGAAGAGCAGCTGCTACCTCCATCGGATGAGTGAGAAGCCTTTCGTATGAAATTGGCAAGACGCCAATATGACGCATGGGATCTGTGTTGAAATCGTCGGGATCATCACCCCGCCTTCTTGTTCTCAGGTAAAATAGGCGCTTCCCAATTCGAAATACCACTTCGTGGTGATTCTCTACGCGATACAGGACGGGAATCATTTCACCGACGGTCTGCAGACGGTTTCTGAAAACCACGTTTTCTGTTTTGTGTAGGAAATCACGATCCAATGGACCCCACCGTGAAATCGGCAGAATCCAATCCCACAGGCGACTGAATCGTGTCCAGTCATTTGACCAACCGTCGATCTCGACGCGTCCTAACCTAGTATCAGCCCATTCTGTGATGACGAGTCGGGTTATTTCTACAGGTAGGTCTTCGTGAATCTGGTACTTCTGTCGGATAGCGTAAAAAAGAGGAAGGTCCGAACCGACCGGAACCTAGTATTCACGTTAAACAGAAAGATGTGCAAATCAGAGTAACACCCACTTGATAAATCTTGCTCGTAGAATCCTCCAGTTTTCCTTTTTCGCCCAAATCTGACTGTCTACTATCGGAGGTTATTATAGGTTCTGCTAAGACCGAAGCCAGTACTACATCGCCCAACGTGCTACTTATCAGCAACAGTCCAGTCCCATCGTCAAAATCGAGGCATGAGACAAGCCGAAGAGGAGGTATGTTTTCGTCTCTGATAACTGTGTAGTCTACCTCAAGGCAGGTCGTCATGCCCGCGTCGTGCGGGGCCTTCCGAGAGGCAAGTAAGACGAGAGGTTTCTCGCGGTAATTGTCTGAGGATATCGAGCAAAAAAATGACCTTCCCTGCTCCCCGATGTAACATAGATGCAGATCTGCATCATCGACTATCTCCTCAAATGCGAATTGCTCTAGAGAGAACATTTGCGTGGAGTGGGTTTTCGGATTGATTGATATAGTTACTTGCTGAATTTGAGTGTACACGTCGTAGTATAGGAGACGTATCGTGAATGCCGGATAAAGCCTGCTGTTTGGCGTGATTGCACTTTCTAAAAAGCGTCCGTGTGCCACCGGCTCGCTAGAGGCAACATTGCAAGATGTTTCGGGTGATGCGTATCTTCCTCACCGATGCCAAACACGTGAATCGCGCGCATGTGTAACGTAAAAATAAACCCGTTTCTCGTTCTCATAGCTTTGCAAGACTCCTAGACAATGTCAAATTTAGGACGTGGCTCAAACGACAATTTTCTACATACAATAGGAAGAGGGCAATTGATGTCTGGTATAGAGTGCGGAAACACAAGGCAGTGTAAATTTCCCGTTTTCCAGTTGGCAAGGTATGGATAGGTGTCATCCCCGCCTCGCGCAGCGAAACCGAGAAGATCACCCTCAAAAAATGTAATGTGCGAGGCGTTCGGCAGATGTGCCAGCCGTCGAAGCGATACACATTCAGAAGATTGAGACAGTCCGAGAACTAGTATGTATGGTTTTCTAAAATGCATGCATTAGCTTGGTTACTAGTAAACGTACGAGAGAATTGTATGTACGTTGCTCCTACTGTGACAGCGCATTTAGCTCCACCATCGCAATAATCAATCTCTCCGTCCATAACTGGTGCATCTAAGTATACTCGGGTCACCATGCGAGTTTGCTGGTATGATGAGATTTCCCAAAGGGACAGCTCGCTCTCCTCATAGTCTGCAGCCGCAATTAGGCACCATCGCGCACACATGAGCTTCAACCAAGTCATGCGAAGCCCTGATTTAATTGCGATGCTGGACACGGATAGCTGCCTGTGTTCACTAGTGTAATAAAAATTGAGACTGATAGAGTGAAGAAACCATGAGATAATATCTTGCGTCTTCGCCTCGTCTAGGTTCTTAAGGTTTGTTGGCATAGGTAGAGACCGAGATTCTATGATTGCATTGTACAGGTAAACCCAATCCTGCTTGTCACTTGATATAAGCTTCATCGCCTGGTGAGCGTTTGATACGCCCACGCACTACCATATCAGACGTAAGCGTGTGAATATTGTGCAGACTGAGTGCATAGACTTACCCGAAAATAATTATAGATGTCCTTGCTTTCGAAAGCTTTCAAAAGCTCGAAGAAGATATCAAAAGGAAACTCATGAGGGATCATGTTGAAAATGAGGATGGGATACACTGGTGTACGTTGAACTGAGGACCACAGAGAAGCGGGAGAGTATGTATCTCGCGGAAGGAGGATAAGATACAAGAATAAGATGTCCTCCGACTTGACCAGCCCCCATGATCGGAGTTTGCCGCACATTAGACATTTGCTTGCTTCCTGTGTCCGCGACCTTGGATAACGTTCACATGATTACAGTCCAAAGTTGTTACAGTAGGAACATACAGATCCACAGTCTTGGTCGGGCAGTGACATGTTCAGCAGATAGAATGTCTTCCGACCGTACCGCAAATGAATAAAAGATGCTTTATGCAATCCATGCTCATCTTGCACTGAATTATTCTCACTTGCCATTACCTGTCTCTGCAAGGCTCTACTTCTTTCTGATTTAGTCCTCTAGTCAGCCATATATGCTCTTGATCGAATTGTGTCAGCTTCCTCACAAAATAGTTCTTCGCCAGTTAGCTCATATACCTAATGTACCAGCGGTGCAATTCTTACGGGGGGCCTACGTCGGGGTTGCCGCTCGTGACGAGGATGACACTTATCCATGTCTTGTTGGTTGGATGACTGAGCAAAGGCACCTTAATATTCTTCTGCCTATCGTACGTTCTTGCTTTATTATTGGACGCATCTACTACAAACCTGTTATGTATGTGTATGCGAGTAAGATACTTTTGGAATGTGCAATCATCACAAACATGAAGTAATGTACAGAACAAGAAATGAGAAAAAGAATATATAAATGTGTACATTTCTTTCAAATCCAAGTATTGCCAATCATCGCATCACTGAATGTATGTATAATGTGTGTTCATCAATGGCTCTCCGAATATAGGAAGTCTTCGAAGGATGTTAAGGTTCGTACGAAGACCGGGCTGAGTAAATGTCTCGCATCCTATTCGTAATGCAACGCTCGTTTCTGTCCCAATCGTCATTCGTCCAAGTCTCCATTTTGTCGACACCAATTGACGGGCCCGGTATGGCTTGATAGTATTCGAGAATCTCGTAAGCGTAGAAGGCGGCATCCGTCCCCCAAGTCAGGCTGTGCGAAATCGTACATGTGTCCAGATTGGTTAAGACATTGGAGTCAGACAATGGATCGAGGATATCCGCAGGACGACTGAGAAATTCGTCGTATGTCATGGGTAAAACACCCAGGAAACCCAATAGGTGCTGTAAGAATTCCTCATGATCATCATCGTCATCCATCGTCCTAGAATAGAACAGACGCTGGCCAATACGAAAGACAACCTCATGGTGACGGTATAATAGCAGTATCATGTCTCCGAGGGCAAAAGCCGACTGAGGAGAGTATGCATAGAGTTTTAGTGATGGCTGACACTGTTCTCAAAAAATTTGCATACTTGTTATACTTCATTCTGGTTCGATTTGTCGTGGAACCATTACACTGTCGCGAAATCGAGCTGTTTCAGTGCTGTGAGTGTTGCAATCCTTGGATCTGATGCCAACTAAAGAGATGTCTGTTACGACCTTGATTGGAATGAAAAGAACACTAGGCATCTGTCGTAATGTGTCCTGAGGTCCGTAGTGTCCCTTCCTCCGGAGTCCGGAATCACTAGAGATCTGGCCCAAGTTTCTGCCGGAAATGCGATACTGCGCAGCAGCTCGGAGCAACGCTTTACCCAGGTTAATCAAAGCGACTTGATAGAACTGCAGAACTTGACGGAGATTTATACGCTCGCCCGACAAGATGGAGAGCGCAAGAAACATGTTGCCTGTAACTCTCAAATGAAAACATTGTTTTCGGAATAGCACGTTCTAACAATTATATGTGAGTGATCATCAAGAATTTAACCCTTGCATTGCTTCCCTGCTGAAGTTTTATGGTGGAAAAGGCCGACTGGACAATAGGCAGGAAACAAAAGATCTCGATTTCGCGGGAAACCAGTCGTTAACGGGCAAAATGATGAGTGTATGTTGGAGCCATTCAACATACGGAAATGGGCCGGTCATCTTTTGATACTGACAAGTACTGCACGGGAGTCGGGGACTTCGGGAGGTAATATGTTACGTAATCACTAGCCGCTGTTCCTTTATCTTTGATGCGATCAAGTGCCAATAACCTT
This sequence comes from Phlebopus portentosus, assembly GCA_037892935.1. Taxonomy (NCBI): domain Eukaryota; kingdom Fungi; phylum Basidiomycota; class Agaricomycetes; order Boletales; family Boletinellaceae; genus Phlebopus; species Phlebopus portentosus. The sequence goes on along the minus strand of JAYXKI010000004.1, from coordinate 2,528,486 downwards.
CAATAAGCACGCTACTCTTTCTTCAACATACCAGAACAAGACGTCAGGACTGCCTTCCCTCGACTTATAAGTTCATCCCGACTTCGCTAAACTGAAAAAGCAGAAAAATGTAGGGAACCAAAAAAAAAGAGGAAACAGATGATGACCATCATTGACACGGGTTCATGCCCAGTTCTAACATGAATAAACTCTGAGAAGGTTCTGAACAATAAATTAGTTCCCCGTTCTCCCCTATTCCTTGAAGATATCGTCTATCTGATCAATGGAAACACTAATAAAACAATACACTGACAATATCGCGTCCCTTGTTTAAGTCTTAGCCTTCGGGCCAAACTCAGTAGTGCCATGCCTCTTGTCAAATAGTCTGAATTAGGCGAGACAGACTCCATAGACACAGGAGATGCGCACTCCAAGGGAGTAGATGATTGTAATAGACTGTCACAGGACCAGGTTCGGGATGTACAGCCTTCTATACAGATTGATTTGCCAAGACGTTTCCAGATAGATAGCAGTCACACACGGTATGTGATTCTGGTTAGTCAATTCGGCTTCTTCAGGATTATCCAGTATCGACCAAATCATGAAAAGACATTTCGAGGGACCGCAAGTCGTTTCATCGATGTGGGTTGTGATTCCTAAGCTATTTGACTATATACGACAACTATGAAAAAGGCATGATAATTTCGTAAATTCTGTCACCCGATTGTGGTACATACTATACATTTATATCACAGCGAATACTCTGACCAAGTACAATAAATAATAAAGTTTCTATACTGTACATCGGTCAACTAGACCTACATGAAAGGCGCGTAGTTACTCCATTCCTCATCGGACCAATTCTCCATCGATGATGCATCGATTCCTTTCATCTTCAAATGCTGAAGAACTCGATGCGCTCCATGCGCCATATCAACTCTCCAATCATTGCAGACGGGACCAAAATTCCAAGACATGTTTGTTCTAATGATGGAATTCCCAAGACTTGGTAGGATTGAGGATGGCTGGTTCACGTACTGATCGTACGTAAGTGGAAGAACACCGAAGAGACCCAAGCTGTGCATAAGAAAGTCATCCAGACCATTCGCATCCTCGTCATCCCTCATTCTCCTGGAATAGAATAGACGTTGCCCGACCCGAAAGACAACCTCACGGTGGTTGTGTACGCTGAACAAAACAGGTATAATGTCACCAAGAAATTGAAATCTATGCCGAATATAAAGCCCGTCAAATACGTTCACTTTGACGAAGTCCTCATCTAATGGACCCCACCGCGACAGAGGGAAGATCCAGTCCCAAATACGGTCAAATTTGAGCCAGTCATTAGACCAATCAGCTAGCGAAAGGTTGTTGAGTCGGAAATCTATCCAGCGGGACGTTATGCGGCGTGTTAGCTCATCAGGAAGCTTGTCATAGATCCGGTAAGTCCTGCGTATGCTATAAAACAATGGAATATCCAAAACGCGGCGGATCTACAATACATTGCTCATCAGAGGAAAACAGGAACAGCTAAAAGCACGGACACACCTCCGAAATCATTGTTGGGTGCTCTTCGATATGAAAACTATTTGGAATATCGCTATCGGTGCTTGTCGGTGTTAGGACAGATTCTGATAGCACCGACGCAATCCGTACATCTCCATTATGAGTGCCCATCAGTAACAAGCCGTTGCCATCATCAAAATCGACGCAAGATAGAAGATGCAGAAGTGATTGGTCAGTCTTGGCAATGCGAATGTAATTGCCAACGATTTCGAGCGAATCGGTGGAAGATGAAGCTCTCAGACGAGCAAAATGAAGCGCCGGATCCCATTTAGCCTTCCTCCCCCGCAGAGTGGCGCAGAAGAGTATTCTTCCAGAGTATCCCATCCGATAAAGAAAAATGAATCTGGGAGGCTTGAATATGGGTTCGAGGAGAGAATCTTCCACGGAAAAAGATCTCGACTCTGTATCGCATCGGACTACTGCCTGTCGAAGACACGAACGCGAATCTTGGTACAGAGTATGTATTGGAGCCGGGGTTCCAAGTTCAATGCCAACGTCATTCAAAAACTCTCCTGAGACAGCTTGATCGCGAAGCGGCAAAGCTGCTATATGTCGAAGGTGATTGAGTGCGTCATCGTCAAATTGAGCCGACGGTACGAAAACATGTATGGCGGTTCGGTGCAATGTGTACACGATTCCGTTTAGCTTAGTGATTGCTTTGCAAGGTTCCTAATGTTAATCAATGAGATATCCGGAATCGGATGGTTGTTAAAGAACCTACAATTGGAAGGTTGATGTTCAGCTGCGGGGTATTGTTCGGGAATTGCATACAGCGCATTTCACCGGTCTTTACACTTGCAAGATATGGGTATGTGTCGTCACCATTACGGACTGCAAATCCGACGATATCATCCCGAAAGTACTGGACGTGCGATGCGTTGCATATCCTCATTAGTTGCTGGAACGATACATTACCCTTGGATGAATAGATTCCGATAGCTAGAATATACGGATGTCTAGGACGTAAAAAGTCAAACTATGCAGCAGAAAAAGTAAACAAAGTATACGTTGCTCCAACCGTGATCGCACATCTGACTCCTCCTTTGGAGTAGTTCACTACTCCATCCATGACGGGTGCTTCTAGGTATATCTGGGTTACGAAGCGTGGACTACTCGTCGAGTTCATGTCCCACAGTGAGAGCTCGCTATTCGTCTCATTTGAAGCAGCTATCAGGCACCATTTTCCAAGCACAAGTTTCAGCCAGGTAACGCGATGATCCCACAAGGTATCAAGTTTCCGAATGGTCAATTCTTTATCTTGATTTCCGTATTCGCGATCCAAGGAGACAACGTGTCGGATCCAAGATTCAATATCGTGGGCGTTTACGGCATGGACGGGCCTCAGATTGTACGGTACGGGCGGATGCCGTTGCTTCACAAAATTGTCGAAAATGTTCGCCTGAAGCTGTTTGTCGGCTGATATTGCATTTGACAATTCTGGAACGGCCTGGATATGTATGAATGAGACGGCATAGGTACACACAGTTATGAATGTCTACTCTTCGCAATTTCTCTATATGCTCATAATCAAGCATCAACCAGATCAAGGAGTGAACGTCCCAAGGTATTGTACGTAGCCGGAATTTCATGCCGAAGATCCTGATTACCTACAGAAGTATAGTGCATAAGGATTCGCCGTGAAGCATAGAAGACTTGACCCACGAGAAGGACCATAGATGGAAGCCGTCGTGAAGAGGGGATAAAGCTGAGGTTGGGTGGACATGGCTCATCCCCGAAGCGACCAGGTCACCGATCTCGCAAAGGCATGTAGAACAGTCAGAAGGTCATGTGCTCCTGAAGAGTCAGTCACAATTGCAAGTCTGATGTGACACGTCACAATGTACACTACACGCAAGTACCCAAACTCGCGATGCTGATTAGTTTGAATCTAAACCCTGTTTCTTTCTCATCAGACTCATCCCCACTTATTGAGTGATATATCAAGCACCTCTGGTCGTATGTCTTCCATCGCGACGTGCAGAACCCATCCCTTCTTGTGCCATCTAATCTTCGAAGCATCGAGGAAGTCGACGCAAAGGACATCCAGCCATGGATAAGACGCACGAACTTGGTTAGCCGAGGCTACAAGACTCCCACGAATCCCTATCTGTTTGCAAGACAGATATATGTCCAGGACTTCGCGTGACTCGGCTGAAGCTCATCCATGCCTGATTGGGTTTAGACAAAGAAGAGAGCGAGCTGTTTCCTGAGATCGCGTTGTACCAGCGAATTCGAATGGTAGCGAGTGAAGGACGACGGTGAGGTTGAACTGTTGCAATGATGACACCAGATGCACCATCCCAGTGGGAGAAACGTGCGTACAATCCTCCCTTATTTCTTGAACCAAGCTGATGCATGCGTTCAAGGTAGCTGTATATACTCATTCTCGGACTTTCCCAATCGCCTGACCCTGCGTCATTCAGACAATTGGCGCGTTTTCCCAGTGCCTTTCACATAACATTCATTCGAGGAGACCTTTTCGGTTTCACTGCGCGTGACGGGGACCACACCTATCCATACCTCGCCAATGGGAGATTTGAGCTACCTTCTGTTTCCGCTTCTCTACACCAGACATTAATTGCCCCCTTCCAATCGTATGTCGTGAATTGCCTTCACCCTAATATCTTATTTTGAACTCTTGATATAGGAGTCTTGTAAGGCCAGAACAACAAAAAATGGGTTCATCTTGTCCTTACATATACATGCAATTCACGTCTTTGGCTTTAGTGATAAGGAGCCGGGTCGCCCAAAATGTCTTGCAACATCACTCTTTAGCGAGCTTTCGGCCCACGGGTGCTTTCTGGAGAGTTCAGAGTCGGCGGTTAATCTTCTATACTTTGACGTGTACACCGAAATTTACAAGGTACCCTTATATATTAAACTGGAGTTCTCATCCTCGGAGAAGGTGTCTGTAGAGGAATTGATACTTCCGGTAATAGACGACGATAAAAATTTGCATTTTTGTCACATCGTATCGCGAGGAAAGACGCTGTTCTGCAACTTTCATCAGACGACTACCGCGATGAGCTTTTCGTTTTGTTCACGTTGGTGAAGACTTCTAACGGTACAGATGAGACATCCCGTCCACGTCTCGGTACAGAGCATGCGATGGTTTCCAAGGAGAACCTCCCTCTTCTCCGATTGATTTCATGTGTCAATTTCGACGATGGGAATGGGCTTTGGTAATCTTGTCAGTCATATTTCGGTTGTAAGTTTCCTAGACTATGCGTTTTGGAGCTCGGATAAATTATGCAAACTTCCGATCGTGATACATGCCAACGCGGCTGTAATTTCAGAACACAATATCATCCAAGGGAAATCCATGACAATCGCAGTGATAAAGAAGAAATAAAAGAAATTGAGTCCCCGGTCATTCGAGTCTTGGGTATCGCTTTGGCCATTCCTCAAAAACACGGCTCATTATGATCAGTCAAAGCCGTCGGAGCACGTCCCAATCTGTAATTGAGCACAGCAACGACACAGTACCAATTCACTTCAGAGCTTGGCCCAAGAGGTATAAAGTCTTCTGTCTAGGGTCGACGCTTTGTTTAATCATGAAATTCAAACCTGACAAGACGTGCGATATTGGCCGGTGTCTTGCATCATCTGTACTCACAATGAGATGGACGAGGACATAATCTTAGCAATCTTTCGCTTATATCTGCATGAGCTATGGTCGCAGCCCAATACCCTCATTTGCAAAAGGCGAACAACCCGTAAGTAAACATATCTGGGCCCCGTGTTTTGTTCTACACTATATATTCATATTGACACCTACAGTAAATGTAACGAGATAAGGGGTGTCCTGACTTCATGCATCTCCCGAAGATCCCGACTTCAGTTTATTGCCCCAAATAAGATTAACTGTCCGAAGTCTCCATCTAGTTTGCTTTATGCGACCATGACCAGCCTCTTTTCCAAGATGACGTGTGACCGCAAGGCTAAGGCTAAGAACTTCTCATGAGAAAGATTAGCAGACCACGAGCAAATTAATCCCATATTGCGTAAAATATGGTTACTTGAACAAAATTGCGAGCCACCTACCAAGCCGATTTAACGATCCGTACGCCCAGAAGATTCGAGGAGTGCAGAGTTCGCACATGCCCAGGGAAAGGTCACAGACACGAATCAGAAGCGCTATTTTAAACAAAACGTACCGAAGCAGAATATGCTATGGGAATGAATTTCCGTTTGAGAATATCGAAAACGAGAGAATCTCTCCAAACCTCACACATGCTCCTCATCAACAAAACGAGGCCAGTCCTCATCAAAGCAGCTGCTCGACTCCTCTGTTGATTCCATCTCTAGTTCGCGCGGCACATGGGACTGATAGCCCCAAAGCGCGATGCTTACAGTAATCGATGACTCAGTGCTCTCGGATAGGTCCACGAATTCAGGTTCGTTTGTATTCGATGGTCTTGAATAAAGTTTAAGATCCCATGTGGGTTATCAACGAAGTGGTCGTAAGAAAAAGGCAAGACTCCGAGAAATCCATAGTCATCGTTTGCAGACACGTCCAACTCTTGGCCATCCTCATCTTTGGTATCCTGATTCGAATAATACAAGCGTTTGCCAACACGGAAAACCACTTCCTCGTGGTTGTTCATGCGATAAAGTACAGGAATCATTTCGCCGACCGTATGGAGACGATATCGCACTGTGACGTTCAAGAAGTCCCTATCCAAAGGTCCCCAACGTGAAAGTGGTAGAATCCAGTCCCAGATACGCTCGAACCTAGACCAATCATTTGTCCAATTACCAAGCGACATGATGCCTAGTCGGGAATCCGACCATTCCGCGCTGACATGTAAAACTATATCCTGGGGTAACTGGTCGTCAACTGAATGGAACTGCCGGATGTTATAAAACGATGGAAGATCCAACGAGATAGGCACCTAGAAATTCATTCGTGAGTGGAGATGCAACCAGAAAAGACCCGGGCTTGCACTGACCTCATAGAGCTTTTCTTGTCCGCCAATACGACGGGAGTCGATGTCGAAAGCATTTCTGACACTACCCGGGGTTATTACGGATTCATCCAACACTGACGCCGAAAGTGCATCTCCCAACGCACTTCCTATCAGAAGCTGACCATGTCCGTCGTCAAAGTCCACAAATAAGATAAGCTGTGGAGGCGGCAGAATTTCGTCGGAAATCGCAACACAGCCTTCGTGAGATACAATAGGAGCTTCTGGGTCCTCTTGATTTGGGGCCTTAAAGGAAGCAAAGATGATGGAAGGCATCCTCCGAAAATTAAATGAAGAAGTCAGGCCAACGATTGTCCGTTCCGCAGATCCAAATCTCCAGTAGTAAAGTACTCTGTGATCCGGTACTTGTTCCATTGTAGTCTCGCATATTGAGAACGACCTCGTTGACAGAGTGTATAAGTCGAATAGTATCGCTGCTTGTCGAAGCTGCGATTCTGTGTCTTGGTATACGAGCCGAACCATTGGACGGTCTGTCTGGCGCTGCTCAACGTCTAGAAAGCTTCCACAGGCAGCTGATTTGCTAAGTGGAAGCGTTGAAAGATGGGACGATTCATCGTCATAAATCCCTCCTGGGACACCAAAGATCCGCACCACATTTGCATGCAACGTGAAAATCAATCCATTTGTTACGATGAACGCTTTGCATGGTTCCTGATCACAAGTATCAGTGCTTCACAGTCAAGTCGAATTAGTAAGTCAATACATACAATTGGAAGAGGGAAATCCAGCTGCGGGTCATTATGTGGAAACTGTAGACTGTGTGTATCTCCTGTATTCCAGTTGACGAGATATGGCTACGTGTCATCTCCATTTCGACACGCGAACCCGATGAGGTCTCCACGCAAATACTTCACGATCGAGCTGCCTGGTATGTGTGCTAGTTGCTGTAATGTTACGCATCCGGATGACTGTGAGATCCCGAGGACAAGTATATACTCGTGCCTGAGAGTAGCGTATCAACAGGGTGCAAAGAATGGGAGAGGGGAATACATACGTCGCTCCTACAGTAATAGCACATCTGACTTCATCGTCGCAGTAGTCGACCTGCCCATCCATCACTGGGGCATCCAAGTACTTCCTTACCACAAGCTGTGCCTGGAGATTTGATTGGACTCTTCAAAGGGTCAGCTCACTCTCGACATCGCTCGCGGCTGCAATCAAGCACCAATTCCCGAGGAGCAGCTTCAGCCACGTTACCCGAAGTGTAGACTTGATGTCGATTTTGCGAACGGACAACTTCCTATTTTGAGTCATGTAGCCGATATATAGCATGGTGGAGTGTATAAACCAGGATGCGATGTCCTGTGCCTCTACATCATCTATATTCTTTAGGTTTATTGGCATAGGCAAGTGGCGATTCTTTACGGCCATGTTGAGCACGTATTCCCAGTCTCGTTTGTCTCCTGACAGAGATTTGATCGCCTGTTCTACGTGCAACAGATTTACTGCCTGCACATCGGCGTTAACATAGGATATAAGAAAGATACTTCGCAGACTCGCCTTCAGATGATTATGAGTGTCGCGATGCCCGAACGACATCAGTATCATGAGGAAAACATCCACAGGAAGCTCGTGAGGTAGCATTCTGGATATTCTGTCCGAACAGACAAGTACTCGAGTGCTTCAGTACGAGATTAATCGCCAGAAATGATAGATGGATAAATGACAGATGCGATACCAAATGTAGCTTCACCGACGTAACCGAGTTCGCCGTTTTCGGAACTTACCGCTGATCAACATAGGCTAGGCATTGAGTTTCCAGCGATCTTGCCCCAGATCTTCTGGTAAAGTGACTAGTTCAAATGATATTGAAATGGCTATGACATGAGCCTTATAATTCAGATCCAATCGCAAAATCTGGCTGGCCCAGTGGTTGCCGTCGCCGACAACTCGTCTTAAGGTTGAAACTACCACAAGAACTCAATGGGTCTCTTCCACCTGAGAAATAGAAAGGTCTAGCATGGTGAATACATTACAGTGTTACTCTATCAACCGTGCAAAAAAAAAAAAAAGGAAAGAAAAGAAAAGAAAAGAAAGCAGATCTGTTATGCATTTCATAAGGTCGGAAGGATGATGGTTTCACTCTTCATTGTGGGAGTATTTGACATCTGCTTCCTTCATTCCTGACTTGCTATATAAGAAATCACATTGTTTTGTATGATTTGCAGTTTGTTATTATAATGTACACTGCATTTTCGGGAAAAAAGGAGAGGAGAAGAGATGGGTGCCAGCCGCTGAAAGCGACTCCAGTTCCCATCGTCATGACCGAACCTACGAGTGGCAGAAGTCAGCATATAGCCGTAGTAGATCATCAGCAGGGAAACATGTCTTTATTTTTATAAGAAACAAACTAATCGATGCTGTAATACGCCCTTGACTACCGGATTTATGGGAAATTATTTATTGTTCAAACGGAGATACGCTACAAGGTTACGAACTTCGCCATCACTCATCACCCATATGAAATGAGTTTTCAGATGTCTCAGCGTCTCTTGATTCCAGACTCTCGTAAGCTGAATGAGCGATTGTGACGCGCCAAGACAACGCCTCTGATCCCTCCCACGAAGCCAAATTTGTTTGATTGTCAGGTATCATGGCTGACGAAATGACGTCTGATGGATGAGCGAGAAATTGGTCGTAGGTAAGGGGCAAGGCACCGAGACGGCCCAACATATTCGTCTCAAAATCTCTGCCATCGTCCTCCTCCCTTTCTGTCCTTGAATAAAATAACTTTTGCCCGATCCGAAACAACATTTCTTGGTGGTTTTCCGATCGATATAATATAGGAATGACTTCTCCAATGGTGTGAAGACGATCTCGCACGATAACGCCTTCTGTATCATGCAAGAAATCCCGATCTGTCGGGCCCCATCGTGAAAGCGGAAGGATCCAATCCCAGATGCGTTCGAATTTTGACCAGTCGTTTGACCAGTCGTCGATCGTCAGAACACCAATCCTGGAGTCTGTCCATGCTGCACTTACTTGCTGTACAATTTCGTCAGGCAGTTCGTCATGAACTCGGTGGTTTCTGCGGATAGCATAGAACAAGGGGAGATCCAAGTTTGTCGGGACCTAGAGCTTATAAGTGAGAAGAACTAAAAGCGAGGAATTAATAATACTCACATGATAAATCCTGACTGAATCAGTGGCTTCGCACTGTGCGCTGGCGCCCAGGTCATTGCGCGTGCTCTGGAGCGAGATAATGCTTTCCTTTAACACCGATGCAAGCCGTACATCGCCAGACGCGGTGCTCATCAGCAAAAGCCCGTTTCCATCGTCAAAATCCGCGCATGAAATAAGCTTGAGATGAGGAAGGTTCTTATCCGAAATCCGCCTGTGGTCCATCTCAAGAGGTGATGTATTGTCCTTCGCGTTCGTGACCTTCAAAAACGCGAAGGAGGCGGAAGTCTTTCCCGAATATTCAACCGAAGAATTTACGCAAAATAGAATCTTTCCACTCGTTCCAACGTACCAAAGATGTGCCCAGTCGGTTCCGGGCCGGGGTTTGAATGTCGACTCTTTCATGGAGAACATCCTTGACACTGCGGCTTCTGGGTTAATTTCTATGGTTGCCATATGAAAGCCAGAGTAGGCACTTTGATATATGAGATATACCGTCGTATCTCGAGGCACAGATGGATACGACGTGAACGAATCATCAAGGAAATAGCCATCCGCAACTGGTATGCTGAGAGGCAGAATTGCAAGATGCTGCGGACAACACGAGCCCTCGCGTTCTCGGTTGAAGACATGCACCGAATTCACATGCAAAGTGAATATAAGTCCGTGCTTCAGGATGATCGCTTTGCAGGGTTCCTAATATTGCAATAAGAACGTCGCAATGATAACAAACTGGAAGCTACATACGATGGGAAGAGGACAATTAATTGATAAATTGGTTTGCGGAAACAGCAGGCAGCTTATTTCTCCCGTTTTCCAATTGACGATATATGGATACGTGTCGTCGCCGTCGCGAGTACCTAGCCCAATGAGGTCCCCTTGAAAAAACAGAACATGCGAAAAATCAGGCACATAAGATAGTTGCTGGAACGATGCACTTCTTGAATGCTGAGAAAGTCCCAGAACAATGACATATGGTCGCCTGAAAGAAGCATGTTAGCTTGACTCGAGTGACGAAAGGCTAAGATACGTACGTCGCCCCTACCGAGATGGCACATCTAGTCCCTTCATTGTGATACTCGACCCGACCGTCCATCACTGGCGCATCCAAGTATATCCTCGACGACAATCGAGTTCCACCGCGCGTCTCGATCTCCCAAAGAGAGAGGTCACTCTTACTATCATCTGCGGCTGCAATCAAGCACCAATGCCCAAGGAGAAGTTTCAACCAAGTAACACGAGAACTGACCCCGATTTTGCGCACGAACAATTCCCTGCGTTCATGTGGGTGCAGACTGGTGTACTTATAATTAAGTGTAATAGAATGCAAGAACCATGATGCAACATCTTGCGGATCGGCTTCGTCTATGCTCTTCAGGTTTGACGACACGGGCAAAGACCGAGCTTTTACGATCACATTGAAGAGGTAAGTCCAGTCCTGCTTATCTCTCGATAGCACCTTCACTGCTTTCTCAGCTCTCAATATGTTTATTGACTATCACAGAGGAGGTAAAATCATGAGCACCATGGACATTCCGTGTACAAGCTTACCTTAGAATAGCTATAGATGTCATTACTGCCGGACATCTTCAAAACCAGAAAGAGGATGTCTAGAGGAAGCTCGTGTAATAGCATTCTGGAAATACCAACTGTAGATTATGAATCGGTTTGCGTGCGAAGAATCGAGTAGTTGTAGAGATACAGGAGACGTCGCGTCAGAGCAAAGATGCGTTCGTTGTTCAAGTAGTCAGGAGTGAAGGAAGAATCGCATGATCGCAATTTGCCGAGGCCCACGTGATGTCATTTCCAAACCCGGAAGTTGGCCTCCATTGCACATCGAACATCATGTGTTGCACTGTCTGCGATGCCCGTTGACATCTCGATAAGAGAAGCCATTTGTATAACTGAATTCGGTGTGGTATATCTTATCTATTGCTCTATTTTGGGCTAATGATCAACCCCGGTAGAGTTGAAAATAGTCGGGTCGACAAAGAGACAGGTAGCATGAAAGACAGTGAGCATCCCAATCTGTAGTCGAAATGCATACTTACTCTTTGACACGCTCGCTCCTTTTTCTTTCGTCTCGACGATTCAAGGCCATGATGGTCGCAACTTCGATGAAGCGCAATTTCAAACTTACTTGGTCCTAATGCATCTGCTCTCCCTCGCTTGAGATAGGTCTCGGTAGCCATCCTTCCTATAAATTAAGTCCTTCATTGAGTGTCAATCGGTAGACTGAAGCTCACTCTCGCTGCTCCGTTCTAGCCATCAGTCGTCTGAAAACTATACCGTATTATCTCGTGAACTTGCAAATCCCTCGTGTCTGTTTCCTTCGTGCGCCATGTCAAACACAGGATATTTCTTCTATAATCATGACTAAGCCGGAGACTGGTGCTCCGGAGTGCTGGTACTGGGACATAAACAAAGTGAGAGCTATCTTATTATCTGAAATGGCTCTAATATAGCTCGCATTTCAGATCAAGGAATATAAGTCAACAGCGTCAGCATGCTCGCGCTGCTTATTCCAGCTTACACAGTGAAAATGCTCCAAAATTCAATGCTGTGGTTGACAATATCCTTCTCAACTGCTTGTGTGTAACTCCAATTTTGGACTAACAGTTTTGATTCCTTACCTTAAGCAGCCGTGATACTCCCGACGCATACTCCTTCGATGTTAATGGCGATCCAATAACCATTTATGTGCCGTTTCATTATCGCACTCAAGGTGAGTTTGAGGTACCTATCTCGGATGTTTATGGAGCGCTAGGTAGGGAAAATGAGAAGCAAATGTATATGAATCACACAATTTTTTTGATAGGATGGTTTTTGTCAATCTCTGACGCGCAGAATCTGAATGAAGATCAGAAGATCCATCTACTCATTTGCTGCACACGCCTCTGCAACATTATATTCTGGCGAAGCGTCATCAAGATGTGCCTCGTAAACTGTGAGAGCGTTCTGTCTTCCTGCCAGTCATGACAAACATACTCTGGCGGTCATCTATATCTGTGATTAGTTCAGGGCCCGAAGGGATCCACGCTGGGGAGGGAACAGAGCGCATCTCGATTTCTGCAAGTCTTTCTTGGACTACAAAGAGGAACCATCGGGTCCCGCGCTCAAGGAGTCCTAAGCAAGACGCAAGAGGCCCTCACTTCCGGTAAATAATGGAATTTGTCGGAACCGAAGTTGTGGACTGGATGGGCAAGCTCCAAAAGGATCATATAGGCATTTGACGGCAGATGAAGGAGGCTCATAATGACGCCGCGACGATCACAATACTTCGACAATTCGTGTCAGCGGCGACTCGGCAACGTCGGTCTTACTTTTTGTTTTCTCATTGCGAGGACATACTTGTTCTGATCCCCACCGCTTGCATCAGCTCAGCTCCATCGTATCCCATATAGATGTTGAGATAGTCTATCGCGCTACTCTCAGAATGCTTCTCAAAACGCATCCTTTCCCTTCGCTTCCTTGGGATGTGCACTTCTTGATTTTGACTCAGCTTGATCATCAGGATATCGTCTCTCTTCGGATAGTTAGTAGTCGTTGTCATAGTTGCATGATGGGATCTGACTCTCGTCTCTGCAGGTATGCGATCTCAAACGACAAGAACCTCTGGTCGCACATTTTCAAGAGAGAGCTGAAGAAACGGTCATTACCCATACCTTCTAATCTTCGGAGTATAGACGAAGTAGAAGGTGCCGACATTGAGTCTTGGGTGAAGCATTTACACGTCCTGGATGGCGTTTACGATGCTCCGGACAAGGAATTGACCATTCATAACATCCGCGTCCATCCAGAGCTTCGTGTCACATGGTTGAAGCTCATTTTCGGGCGATGGTGTTTAATTGCTGGATCAAATGATGACAAGAGCGAACTGTCTTTATGGAGAATTAGCCCAGATAGTGAAATACGCAGGGCGGCTCTCGTGTATCTGGATGCGCCAGTTCTTGATGGCCAGATCGACTGTTCCGATAGTACAGTCAGGTGCGCTGTCACTGTCGGTGCGACGTGCGTCTCATTTTCTTCTGTCACTTTCCCCTCGTGATCTATCTCGTTGCAGAAAACCTTACATTAAGATTCTTGGACTTTATCAGTCAGAGGTCGATCCTAGTATCCGTCAGTTAGCAGAGATACGAGATGCATCCCGTGTGCAGTTCCTCCGAGCTGAATACGCCGGGTTCTCTGTTTGTAGGGGTGATGATACGTTTCCACACCTTTATAACTGGCAAACCAGACGATCATTTTGTCTTCGTTTCCGGCACGACAATCCAGAAATTGATTGTCCCTTACCAACAGTAGGTTCTATAATTTACTCGACCCTTCGATTCTCACATATATTTTAAGGAACCTTCTATCGCGCTCACTGGCCGAAATGGATTTATATTCTCCTTACACACTACTGCCATCCATGTCTTCAGGTTCCCGCAATCCGTCACGGATGTTGAAGTGACTGCTCCAAAGCATCTGGTAACGCTGCCTCTACAATTTAGAGCCGCAAGCGGCTACTTCCTAGACAAAGCATTTAAGGAGTCGAACTCTGGGCAGAAAAGTCCAATTTGCATACACGTATTCTATCAAAGATATGATTCGCTGCTTCAGCAAGTTACTCTAACTCTGCATCGCGAGAATGGTCGAGACCTTTCCTCTTCGGTAACGGAGGTCAAGATCAAAACGGCGACAGACATTCCTAGCCTTCGGTGCATTTACTTTATGTCTCCAGGATCGTCTGGACGGAGATTTCTTTACGTAACCTCCCCGGTCCTGCGCAACTCTGTGTACAATCATTCTGTTTTCGTTACGCCTATGCAGTTCAACGATGGGCACGATTCAGGGAGATCACTCTGCGACAAGCTTGATGATCCTCATCCCTTTGACGAACACGGTCCTGTCCTAAGCCACGCCGACCAGTGTACAAGTTCTTCGAGCTCCCGTGGCCAACACGAGGGTGCCTCAAGTCTCTTGGATGAATGCAGCGCCATTCCGATTTCTTTAAGCAATTTCTCTTCCTTACACCTTCTTTCTTGTGTCGATTTTGATGACTGGAGTGGCATTTTACTGATGGGAACTACGTCAGGAGAGATTCGACTCGCCTCATTCTTGCCAGAGGTCCGCATGACTCCGAAGGGCACGCGAAGTATGCTAAGCGCGGTCGACTGGCTCAAAGAAAGCACGAGCAACCTATCTGAAGTCAGTATGCTCCTTTTTTGTTTTTGCGCTAAGTTTCTCAAATTTACATATACGATTCCAGGCACCTGTTTTTCTGGATCTTCCATTGTTCTACAGGCTGCGCAAACGCTATCGAATCTTCCACAAACTACCTGAAGACGTGATTATACAAGCGACTTCAGATTGGAGAGATCCCAGAATTGGTCTCATCACGATCGGTGGCTGGTCGAATGATTGGTCGAAATTTGAGGACATTTGGCACTGGATTTTTCCTTTCTCGAAATGGGGACCGCTAGACACGGATTTCCACGATGAGATCAAGGGGTCTTTTTCCGATATCGACTTCAGACCCTTGGAGAAATTGTGCCCGTTTTATACCACACGAGCAACCAGCAAGAAATCGTGTTTCGTATCGGTCAGCGAATATTCTACTCTGACCCCGAACAAGATGATAGAAACGAGCAGGGCTGCCTTGGAGTTCTTCCTCTTACCTATGACCAGTTTCTAAACGACCCCGACACGATATTGCCCTTAATTTCGGATCATGGTTTAAGGTCAAACTTGCGTTTTCGGGAAGCGCCGTTCGCCTTGAACATGAGAATGAGCTTGGCTGGTTGCTCAGATTGACGTGACATCCTTCGATCCAATTCGCTGATATTATGATACTTGTGTAGAGTGTATAGTATACAGTAAAAGCTCATTCCGCGACAATACCAAGCGTCCCTTTTGCGCTTCTGAAAAGCACTGTTTAGTCGATACCAGGAAGGACTCTCGTCTTCAGAGGAGTAACCCAAGTACATTATTGCTGCAAACCAGCAATAGCTTTGATCTCAGCATTGACTCAAGTGGAGGTGAATATTCGAAAGAAACTATAAATGTTGCACAGAACAACGTTGTCTAACAAATTTTGAAAGGATCTGAGACCGAATGTAACAACACATGATACTGAATTGCTACAGATATTGGCCTGAAATTATTACTTATTCTGTGTGATTCGTTTAGCTTAAGTATCCTTAGGCCTAACAAGATAGCTAATGGCCATGGCATTGTGCTTCCACCTGAAATGATTATGGCCGAAAGGGTCCACGACTTGCAGAAGAATAAAGGACATGTTCTTCACAGGTTGCTACTGGACATAGCTTCCATGCCAACGATGGGTGCACCTGATTTCATTTCATTTTAACATCTAAATTATCAAGGTATGACTTATACTTACAAATATGCAGAGCGTGGGGCCGATACCTTGTTCCAAAAGGTAACTTCGTGAAAATATTCAAATAAAGGATACGCATACATAAGCACTTGAGGAAAAGCACCACAATGGAACAGCAAATATATTCATGATGCACTCCCCAAAGAAGCCGACTTCAACGAGAAACTGTCTGTTGGCATCTGACGGAATCAAGAGAGAGAAGCCCTCCGGCATGTGCCAACTTATTTCAAAGGCACTTCAATGTCAATGTAAGATATACACATGCACTAGATGCACTGAATGAAATCGAGTCAGTATTCCATGCCTTTCGATGATGGTAAGATTTGTTTAGACGTTGTGATGACGACAACACTGATGACGAAAGTTAGAGGACGATGTAAGGAATTAGCAGATGCGATGCTGAAACATGTATAATAATTGCTTGTTGTGCTCTTGTTCGAGTAGCTGGATGTTGAAACGAAGGCGCTTGCGAAGATGGATTATGCCTTGGAAAGAAGGTTACGTTGTGGGTGTGCTGGTCAAGGGAACGGTTGTGCTCTTGAAGACAATCGGAACGACGCTTGACCCTCATACATAACTTGTCCTATGCAGGAGAGGTGCGATTTGATTCCGTCTACAATATTCTGGCCCAAAACCAACCTTGTAATTCCCAGATCTCAAAGCAAATCTGCACTTATCAAACGGACAATTAGAGCGTGAGTACAGTTTTCAACCGACAATTATGGTTTGGTTTGAAAAGGTGGATTAGGATCGAAGGAAGTGCCGGTATATTAGCCACCGTACAATACATCAAATGGTCTGTGCGGGAATAGTTTAGCCGTCGAGTGCCATGAGTGCCCATCACAGAGTCGGGCGCCTCGGAGTACGTACCACGACATAATTACACGAAATACAGGACGGGAGTTTCGCCGGGACGTCACCAATTATACCTAGTCAGAGCCCTGGTAGAGGATGACAGAATCTGTATCTGTCCGCCTCCATGCATAGACACTGAACGTCTTGAAGTATTTCGTAGATAGGTCATTTGACAGCTCTACGCACTCTGGTTGTGTATTATCTGGAGAAAAGAACGCGAACTGGAAGTTGGATCCAAGAATAGCAGCGCCATGATTATTGTAAGCACCTCGATGACCATCCTCGGGGCACAACGCACTCCAGGAAAGGTCACGACCGTAACAGATCCAGGAAGGCAAGGAACCACTCGCATAATTGCTCGAACAGATGAGTGATTAGAGACAAGTGTATATAGTCTGAAGTTAAGGTCTAACGTCTACCTTCGATGACAACACGGGGCATTCCTTTTCCTCCTATGAAAATATTTGTCAAGTTGAAGCCAGAATGGCGTTTCCATACAGGTCGTCGGGTTTTTGATGATCTCTTCATTAGGGAGGAGAGGTACCCACGATAATCGGCCAATCAGAATTTATGGAATACATATGTATGTCCCACAAGCTCGGTTGGTTTCCTCCCATTGCTCTGTTCCAAACGCGACAGCATTCGCTAGACGATCAACATTGATATCAGATGTAATGACGGCGTGCACTGGTTGGTCAACGTGTTCTCAGAACATACCTGGGAAATCATGCCTCCAATCGTTGCACTGATGTCAGGATCAAGCTTGGAAAACGACCGGAGCCAAAAGAGCTGTAAATTTGCTCACTCGCGTATATAAGCAAGCAGACAAAACTCTAACACACTAGGTGGTGAGATGTTAGGATTACCTGAGCAGCCGCACACCTTTGCTTTCAGAAGACCATCCAACTCGTTTCGCACGATACCAGCTTCACATTCCACGTCTGCATCTTCCCCCATCAGGCTGAGTGTGCAATAACAATCACTTGACGTTCCAAGAATACTGTCCATTTGTAGGATTCGTTCATCCCGGAAGGTTAATGCAGATTCCCCTCCTATTTCCTGCTACCTTCCAAGGCTCTGGGATATAATGACATGAGAAACCTTGCTAGCGTACGTTTCCTTCAGGGCTTGTGCCTCCAGTGAAATGCTTCATGTGTTCTCGGTGCTTATTTACCGTACTCACGGCCTATATGACCTGATCAGTCGAAGTGACACGAACAGGAACTGGGTGAGGCTCGCTTTTGAAAGAAAAGTCAAGCTACATGTTAAGGAGCGTGAGGGTGCACGACTGCACGTACAAGCAAGCCGAGGAAATGCTTGCCGAAAATCAACATCGTCGTCTATCGAAGTTGGATTTCTGGATGGTGACCATTGCATCCGGCGATTTGATTTTTTCAGATAAAGGTGGAGTTCTCTCAGAGAGACGGCTCGTAAATTAGTTATTGGATGCCACGCGTCATTTCGGCATCTTGACCAATAATGTTCGGCTTGCCGATTGGGTACTGATCCACAGACACGGAAAGATGCCGCTTGCGACCAGGATAATCACACACCAAGTACACCTCATAATATTATTCCCACCCAAGAACTTGCATGACTTGCAATACTGACTGCGACCGTTACCTGTAGAGGTTCTAGCTTCAACTTGGACATGGCTTACATATGAAGAAAGAACTGATCTTCGTAAAGTGGGGCTGGAAAGTCGCTCCTGTTTGAAGATCTGAACTCATCTCATCCATCCGTCCACAGGCATTTCCCAAATCTACAGACGTTATATCCTGCGACAAACGACTTTGGGTATAGAACTGTGGATCGTTCATGCTATGGCTATCGATAATAAATACAAAGTGCACAACAAACAAGCATATGCTCGTAGAATTGGCAACAATAAGGAGCTTCGCGTCACTTGGCTGAAGCTCGTGCATGGTTGTTCATGTCTTGTCGCAGCTGCAGCGAACATTCCTCTGGGCAATTGTGTTCGAAAGCAGCTCGCGCGTAGCGCGAACTTACCTGGAAGCGCCGATTCTCAACGGTCGCGTCGACAGGTCCAGCGGTATAGCGTAATAGTCGGAACGAGGTGCTGACGTGTCTCGGTGAAGTTACTGAAGTAGGCCCGACACAGACAGAGAGCGGTATCAGTCACCGATCTGATTTCGATAAATTTTGAGATGTATGTCAATCACACTATAGTCGGACCTGGATGGAACCGAATACTAAAGCCTGTCCGCTGCATGATAGAGGGGCGGCCATTTATTGTCACCGTCAAGAATATGCGTAACGGAAGTCGGAGTCTTCGGGATATGTGCTTCATAGGCTTCAATCACTGCTCCGCTATCTTGTTGCGATCAAGCTCCAATACTCACGCTTTTTTTTCTCTTCCTCAGCAAGATCGGTTTATGAGATCATTTACTAGAACAAGACACTAAACCCATGTCCTGCTGATTCTCAAGGTCGTTCAGTTCAGCTATTTGAAAATGTAGAAAAAGGACGGATCAAATGATGTCCATCGTTGACATGAGCTCATGCCTAGTATGACAAGAGCAAATTTCGATAAGACTCTTAACAATAGTTTTACGTTCTTCCCGTACTCCTTGGTAATATCCTCTGTCTAGTCAGCGCAATATTTTTTCTAAAAAGATAATACAATGAACTGACCAATCTAATTTCGCTTGTTAGGATTGAATTTGCGACTCTAACCTTCCGGCCAAACTCTATAATTACTCGGTGTCGTGATGTTTCTGAGGACAATTTCAAAATGTTGATCCAGGTGAGGGATATGTCTCATGTACTGTCCAGAAGTTGCGGAGTATACTATTTCCAACAGAAATTCGAGTCAGGTCTCATGAATTTGGCCGAAGGGTTATGGCGGCGCAAAGGCTCAAGCACGCAGATTGCTCGTGGCCTTTCATCCTATCCTATTCTTGTATCTTACGTGTTATCTCTATTACAGACAGCGAGTCTGATGAGTACCAAAGTAAGGTGTGCTATATGACAGCGTGTTACCGGCGGCCCGCTGTTGTCATCAGTTCTCTTGCATGCTACATCAGGTAATCTCTTCATGGCACAGATATATTGAACCATTTACAAATTTATAGATATTTCAGTTGTGGCCCACTCGTTACGTCTCCATAATTTTATCTTCGACTTGGTCAAGTGCTTCACGGGAAGGATTGTAGCGTCTCTGATCTAAGGCCGACTTGTCGTTCAGTCCTGTAACAAACATCCTGCAAGAAAGATGTTGTTTGTTCGTGTCCCGTATGATCTTTCCACGCGTTTAGATGAACGGGGTAGCGGAGAATAGAAGATGATCAAGACAATTGTCACATCGTCTTCACAAGTTGGTAGATTTCGGCATGAGCTCCGTGGAAGCAACGGTCGTTATTCAGTTCCTTCGTTCCGAAATGACGAAGAACCTATGAGTCAAGAATTCCGGTTCGAGATCTTATTGTAGTATACGATAGTCTTATAAAGAAATATTGCGAAATAAACTTGACATGAGTGTTGCATCTATTGGCACTTGCAGTAAGGACAGTAAGGGGAAGGAACAATGAGTTGACGCGTTCTCCGAAGATCCCCACCTCCATGATGGGCTCCCGATTCCTCGCTCTATACAAGTTGCACTAACTAAAATATGTAATTAGCTACTTTTATGCGTCACTCTCTGAACGGCTTTCTAAAGAGAAAGCGTGGCTACAAGCCACGAACGAAGAGATTCTTACGAAGAACGTTGTCAGGATGAGACAAATTATGTACAGGACGGACGTTATGCGACATCACAGTTTACATGATATGGCATATTAAATAAGTTTCGTACGTGTGACAAGGAAAAGTTATACAACAAATGTGAAAGCAAAATTCAAGCGCAAGCGCCCCTGAGCACCCCAAAGCTGAAGATATGACTTGCAAGCGAATCGTTAAGGTCAAGTACGATCTAGTCTCCCCATCTCCAAGTGTCTCCACCATCAACGTAACAGGGCCATCCCTCTCCAGAATATGCGTTTGGTTCCTCCTTTGACTTTGTCTCTATCTTGGACCGTGCGGAGGATTCGTAGCTCCAGTATGCAATAGTTGTTTGGTGGATTTTTCCTGTCGCAACACCCCATGTGCGCAAGTTCGACTGTATATGATGGTTCTGAAGGCAAAGTATGATCGATTGCGGATTATTTACGAAGTTATCGTAAGAAAGAGGCAAGACACCGAGTAATCCATATTCGTCAATTGCAGATACGTCGATTACTTGACCTTCCTCGTCCTTGGGTTCCTGGTTTGAGTAGTACAACCGCTGGCCAATGCGGAAGACCACTTCATCATGATTGGTGACACGGTATAACACGGGAATTATCTCGCCGACCGTGTGAAGACGGGATCGCAACGTGACGGACAGGAAGTCCCGATCCAATGGACCCCATCGTGAAAGTGGTAAAATCCAACGCCAGATACGCTTGAATCTAGACCAGTCATTTGACCAGTCTTCAATCGGCATGGGGTCAATCCGGGAATCTGACCATTGAGAGCCAGCTCGTAGGAGTATTTCCTGGGGTAATTCGTCACGAGTGGTATATTCCTTTCTAACATTATAAAACAAAGGAAGATCCAGTGAAATCGGAGTCTAGGAATTCATTCGTGAATAAAAGCGCAGGCAGGAAAAGGATTCCACTGACGTCATGGAGCTTCTCCCGTCCAGTCCCACACGGAACACTGCTGCTCAATTTGCTTATGCTGTCCGTAGTTATTATGGACTCCTCCAGAACTGATGCCAACAACACGTTTCCCGTTGTACTTCCTGTCAACAGAAGGCCATGTCCATCATCAAAGTCCATGCAAGAAGTAAGCTCGGGGAGCGGAAACACTTCGTCTGAGACCATAACGTCATCGGCATCAGGTTCCGTTGCTGCGCCATTTTGATTCGTAACGTTAACAGGGGCAAAAATGGCAGTAGGCTTCTGCCAGAAATCGAATGATGAAATCAAACCAACGATTGTCCGACCTGTAGATCCAATTCTCCAGAAATGAAGTATTCTATCGTCGGGCGCTTGTCTCATTATTCTCTCGTGCATTGAGAACAATCTCGTAGATCGGGAGTTGCAGTTATATAGTATCGTTGCTCGTCGAAGTTTCGATTCTCCGTCTTGGTATATGAGCCGAATCGTTGACATTGACCACTCAGTCTGGCACTGAGTGAAGCCCAGAAAGCTGCCACAGGCGGCCGATCTGCTGAGTGGAAGCGTTGAAATATGGCGGAGAAGTTTCATGCTATCACCAAGACTTGTGCCCAGAATACCATCAGGAACACCAAAGATCTCCACGGTATTTACATGCAAGGCGAAAACGAATCCATCTTTAACAGTGATCGCTTTGCAGGGTTCCTATCGCAGGTATAAGCGCTCCATAATCGACTCGGTCAAACTTAGATAAAAATAAGCACTTACAATAGGAAGAGGGCAATTCAGATGCGGATTAGTGTGCGGAAATCGTAGGCAACATGTTTCTCCTGTTCTCCAATCGGCAATATACGGGTATGTGTCATCTCCATCTCGAGATGCAAACCCAACCAGGTCCCTACGAAAATACGTCACGTACGAGGCGCCAGGTATATGTGCAAGTTGCTGTAATGACACATGGCGAGATGTCTGGGAAAGATCCAAGACGAGTATATACGGTTTTCTGTAAGTGTTTTATCAGCCTGGTTCGATGATAAGGATAGGAATATGTGTACGTCGCTCCTACAGTAATAGCACATCTGGCTTCACTGTCGCAGTAGTCCACCTCCCCATCCGACACTGGCGCATCCAAGTACTTTCTTGATGCGAGCCGGATCTGGCGATTTGACGGAATCTCCCAAAGAGATAACTCGCTCTCGTTATCATTCGCAGCTGCAATCAGGCACCAGCTCCCGAGGAACAGCTTCAACCACGTTACTCGAAGATCGGACTTAATATCGATCTTGCGAGCATATAGCTTCGTATTTTGGGTCCTATACTCTTTATACAAAACGACAGAGTGAATGAACCAGGATGCGATGTCTTGCACTTCTATTTCATCTGTACATCGCAGGTTTGATGGCACAGGGAAAGAACGATTCTTGATGACCGTGTTATGCAGGTACTCCCAGTCTTGCTTGTCTCCAGACAGAGACGATACCGCCTGTTTGATGCACAGCAGATTTACCGCCTGGAAGGTGCAATAAATGTACGTCTAAATAAAGTGGCTTCGCGGGACTCGCCTTCAGATAGTTATAAATGTCGAACTCTCCGAATAACATCAAAATCATGAAGAATGCGTCCAAAGGTAGCTCGTGAGGCAGCATTCTGTAGACTTTTTATGAAAGTGCAGGCTAGTGCGCGATTTAGAGGCAGAAGCGATAAGGTAGCCCCGATCTTACTGATGGGAGAATTACTGTAAGTGTTATTCATCACAGAAATTACACGCAATAGCATCTCACAGAACAAAAAAAAAGTATAATATCAATAAGAATTCTGGCAGATGATTGGTGCGCGTAAGCTTATTGAGTCAAGTTGACCGTTTCATACGAACGTGCTCGTTAGCGTACCGGTACACAGTGCCGTCGTCAGTTTCCAAGCGGTGAAATCACTCCAACTTGCATCGCTTGTAATTGTGCCGCGGTGTGTTCTCCGAAGTCCCCGAGACCGAGATGGATTCTCACGAGGCGCAACGATCAAGCCATTCCTGCACTAACTATTTGATGCATGATGGACAATATACCGGCACTTTTATAGGTCCTCATCTATCATTTCAAACCAAGCCATTATTGTCTGTTATAAACCGTATACACGCTCCACTTGTCCGACTGATTATTACAGATTTGCTTTGAGATCTAGATGAAGCTGTATATTACAAGGTCGGTTTCGCACCAGAATAGTGCAGACGGAATCTGGATCAAACAAATTAGGTGGATCAGGCGCCGCTTTGGTTGTCTTCAGCCATGGTCTTCGCCCAGCTTGTCCACAAGGTGACCCTTCTTCCTATGGCCTACTGCATGTTTGCCGGTGTCTTCATTTCGATTGTCAGCTACTCGACCAAGAGCGCAACAAGCAATTATCGCACAAGTTCCATACCCATCTAAACCATATTCCCTTGTGAACAGTCGTGTCTGTTATATTTCTGACAATTTTGATTTCCTCGTCGTTGCGGAACAGGATGAAGTAGTGAAAGTTTCCTGAGAAGACAATTCATCAGTCCCTTTGTCTGACGGAGAGTAAAGCGGAAGCTCACCATTCCCGGCGTGTCCTCCCAAAGGTGATACAAGACCAGGGGGCCGAGGCCCTGCTTCCTGAAAGCACCAAGTCTGGTAGTCTAGATCCTGAGGCTCTACAGTGACGGCAGCTTCAGAGATATACCGGTGAAGAGAATAATAGCTCCTCGTCCTTAGTGATGTGGTGCGGGTGTATCGTTCTCTGCTGTATTGAGTACGATACTATCGACTGGACCTAACGCCGCCAATCGTGCGTGCACCCCCCACAGCCTTGGTACTGGAAAAGAACAATGCCCACATCTGCCCAGTTCATGGACATCGCCTTTTTTAAGGGTCTTCGTTGTTAAGTTATCCCAAGAGCTCCGCACATTCTGGTTAGATGTTAGTCGGACGAGAGTGCTCGAAGCCGGAGCCGAAGATCGACCCACGAATAACTGAGCCGTGATTCTCTTTTTCAATGACCGCCTTCGAGGCACTTCACGTATCAGAACAGGTCACGATATAGGAAGGCGAGGAACCAGCCGGATGCTCTCTGGAACAGATGAATGACTAGCGATAAATACGTATGTACAGTATGAAGTTAAGGATTCTACCTTCCGTGAAAGGTTTTTTCCGCTTCTATGAAAATTTTGTCAAGCCGGAGCCAGCACGTTTGGTGGCGTATTCTCCTCCAGCATTCGCAAGACGAACGATCTTGATATAGGAGTAATGACGACGTGCACCGGCTGGCCAAAGTACTTTCAGAAAACCTTGTCCAATCATTGCGCCGATGCCAGAATTAATCTTGGAAAACAACCAGAGCCAGAAAGAGCCATGATAACTGCTCAACCACGCATCTGAGAGAGTAGATGAGTTCCTAATACACTGGGTCAATGAAATATTAGGACTGCCTCGGCGGCCATGCACCTTTGCTTTTCAAAAGACCGTCCACCTCATTCCACACAACACTAGCTCCACGTTCCACGTCCGCACCTTCCTCCATCAAGTCGAATGTGTGTCAAAACAAAGTAACAGCCACTCGGCCATCAAAACAGACTGTTAATTCGAAGGACTTGTTCATCTGGGAAGTCAATGCAGATTCTTCTCCCTTCTCCTGCTTCCTTCCAAGTCGACAAAAGAAATGAAACGGAAATCCATGTTGACACGCGTTTCCTTTAGGGCTTGTGCCTCCAGCGAAATGTACCACGGGAGCCCGGTGCTTATTTGCCGCGCGGACGACCTTTACGACCTGCTCGGTTGAAGTGACATGAACTAGAACCGAGTGAAAACTCAAGCTGCATGGCAAAAAGCGCTAGTGAACACGTACAAGAAATTTGAGGATATCTCTGTTGAAAAGCAATATTGCCTGTCGAAACCGCCTGTGAGTCAGCGAGCACGTCTTGCAACTCATCCGAGTCGATGATTGAGACTAAATAGTTCCTGCGGAGTTGGATTCCCGACGATGACCGTTACTGCTAGCTATAGCAAATACCGAGTCAAGTCATGTGACTCATGTCCTCGTCTAAGGCTACACTTTTGACGCTCCCTTTCGAAGTGTTGTCTGCGATTTGGATTCGGTTCAGCTATAAAGAATTAGGCGAATTCCGCAAAGTGAGTACGTAGAGCTCGCTGCTGACATTCTCAGGTTTACACGTCACTTCTAAGGCTATTCCTGAATATTCCAATGCAATTTCATCCGATAAGCGGCTCTGGACACGATTCTTCGATGACTATGAGAAGCAGCAAAAGTTCATCTTCCCATCCTTTCTTCGAGATATTGAAGACGTAGTCGGACTGGATGTGGAATTGTGGATCGCCCACGCTGTCGCTCTCAGACAAGGGTACAAGAAGCAGAACAAACAAGTATATACTCGCAAAATCGACATCCGAAGAAGCCTCCGCGTCACCTGGCTGAAGCTTGTGCTTGACCACTGGTGCCTAGTTGCCGCTGCAGATGAATGCGAGAGTGTTCTCTACATTTATGACGCTGATGATCAACAATGCAAGTATCAAACATACTTGGAAGCTCCAGTCCTTGACGGGCGTGTCGACTGGTCAAGCGGTGAAGTCATTTGCGCCATTACGATCGGAACGAGGTGAGAATTCCTGACATTTTTCTTTTCATGATATTGATCCAGTCCACACAAGAAAACCATATATCCTTGTTCTAGGATTATACCAATCGCCAGAAAACGTGATTCTCCGACGACTGGGCCATATTCTCAATGTGTCGCACGTGCGGTACCTTCAGGGAGACCAAGTCGGATTCGCGGTTCGTGATGGGGATGACACTTTTCCATACATTGCGAACTGGCGTACTGGAGCACTCTACTGCTTACGATTTCCACACAGTCATCCGCAGATACTTTGTCCCTTGCCGATCGTAGGTTTCTGTGATGTATGACTAGTGAATCACTTGAGTCTAAAAGAGTTTGTCAGGAGTCTTGCAAGGCAATCACGACTGAGAACGGGCTCATATTCACCCTGCATCGTACCATCGTTCAAATTTTTGAGGTACCTGATGGATCAACAGGAGGCTCTTCAGATCATCCCATCGCTAAGCACCTCGTATCGTTATCATTTCGATGGACCGTAGCCGACGGCGAGTTTATGAAGGTAACAGCTCGTTCTCGAGCAGGCCAGTCAGTGCTACGCGTTGTATTCGAGGATGAAGGAGCTCACATTCAACAAGCGGTGATAAAATACGACGCGGCCTCTCGCGAAGCCAATACTTTCTCTATGCATGATTTCGACATTAAATCTCATCCGACAGGCAAAGGTCTTCATCTCTGTCAAGCGGGATCATCCGGACGAACTATTCTTTGCATGACACGACAAGATCGCCTGTCATATGTCGAGGACAATTCGCTTTATATAGGTTCCCTTGTACCAGCGGACGATGCGAAGGAAACTGATCCGCTCGAACTAGACGGTGGCTTCATCCAGATTTCTAAGAAAGGGTTTCCCCTTCTACATCTCGTCTCATGCGTCGACTTCGACGACGGATATGGACTGATACTGATGGGAAATCTGCTTGGGGACGTACGACTTGCATCATTTTTACCGGAACCCATCATAAGCCCCGGAAGCATGCGAAAATTAGGCACGCTTGTTCGCCCAGACGTCGATAGAGAAATGTCTTTCGAGGTGAGTAGCCTGGGCAGATTGTCTGTTTGTAGTCTAAATGATGAGTGCAGTTTCCGGTGACGTTGGACCTTCCGTACTACTATGAACTTCGAAAGGACCACGCACTATGCGACCAAGTATATCGGGATGTCTTTGCGCGCGTAACTTCTGAATGGACGGACCCAAGAGTTGGCACCCTGACAGTCGGCAGGTGGTCAAATAACTGGATGGAGTTCGACGATATTGGATCATGGATCCAGCCACTTTCACGATGGGGTCCGTTGGATCGGGACTTCTTAGAGGAGTCTGGCTGTACAGACATTCGAAATCGGCTTCAGATTCTCGGAGAGATCATACCCGTTCTCTATGGAACTCGCAATCACGCCGAAGTCATATTTCGTGTGGGTCAACGCATCTATTACAGCTTGACGAGGAGAAAAGGTGATGACGGAGGCCTTTTCGAGTTTTACGACGACGGGTATCTTGGCATCCTTCCGATCACATATGATCAATTTGCAGATGACCCCAGGGAAATTAATTTTGCTGTTTCTGATATGCGCGCCCGCACAAATCTCGCGTTTAGATGCTGCTCGGACAGCCTTTATAAACAGATAGTGAACGCACGCGTCGTTTACAGGATTATCGATCATCAAGAAGAAAAACGGGGTATTCCATTGGAGAGCAGTGAAATAGAAAGCTGGTCGGATGAACACTGGAAGAGAAATCTGGAGATGTTGCCTAAAATCGAGTAAGTTTCTTGAGTTCTTCCGACATCTTTTCTGATCATAAGGGACTTGTTTTAGTTCTTCCGATGATGATGACACTGATGATGGCGACGAATGTTAGAGGACCGTTTAGGAACTAGTAACAATTCCCTTCAAACATATCGGTACAAGTGACTTGACATATATTTATTGTTGCTGTCACGAATACCGATTATTTCTGTTTGGAAGTGTACTTGACCAATAAATTATGTTCTGGAACCTCAATCCTGACATTATCCCGAGCCAACAACAGAAGGCAACAACTCCCGCCATCGCAGGTTAATAGTCACATATTTCTATTCTTCGTCAGAAATTATGTACAACGGCACTTCACAAAACGAAGCAAGCTAATATACTATATATTCAAATCTTGACATGAAAAATTCCTACCACTGGTTGGTACCATAAGCTGTACTGGGTCAGGTTGACTGATTGGCAGGCAGCGTGTCCCTTTGTGGATCCGTACAAATGGCGTCAGCAGTTTCCCGCCGGCGATAACAAATCTCCCAACGCTTGCTTTCCTTGTCTTGTAATTATGTCGCGGGGTGGTCTCCGAAGTCCCCGGCCTCGTGATGGACACTCATGGTACGCAACGGTCAAGCCATTCCTTTACAAGCCAATTGCTGTAGCCTGATGCAGAAGGTTGTTCCATTATACCGGCACTTCTTTCGTCTCTGATCTCTTGTTCGCAATAAGACCATAATATCCAACCTTAGCTGATTACGCACCTTTTGTCCGAATGATGGTTACAGATTTGGTTTGAGACCTGGATAAAGCAGTAAATAACAAGGACAGTTTCGCGCCAGATAGTGTGGACGGAATCAAATCGCACCTTTCCTGGATTGAATAAGTTATATGTATGGGCCGAGCGTCACTTTGATTGAGCACAACCGTTTTCTCGCACAGCACGCCCGCAAGGTAACCGTTCTTTCCAAGGCCTGATCTACCTTCTCCGGTACCACCGTTCCAACGATCAGCTGCGCGAACAAGAGCACAACAGGCAAGTGTTGCACATGTTTCATCCAAAGACGGTCGCGTTATGAACCATCGCGCCTAGAACGTCTTCGACAAGTTTGAGTTTTCATCGTTGTGAGAAAGAATGGGGGGAAGCGCGGTGAAAGTTTTTGCAAGATAGAGAAGATTGGTAATCAGTCTCTTCCTCTGACGACCGGTAAATGAGAAGCTCACCATCCTCGTTGTGTCGCTTCTAAAGGCGATATCAGCCAGGGCGGGTGAGCTCCTGCTTAGCTGAAACCGAATCTAGTAATTAAGATGTGGGACACTATTGATGATCACGAAACATCTGTGATGTACCCTTTGTAATCGGGATACATCTTCAATATCCCAAACAGCACGGATGTGGGTACCCTTCTTCGCCGTACTTGAGAACGGTACTTTCGACAAGCCGCGATGTCGCAAATGGTAACCGTCCGGCAACACTTGCCAGACGAACGACCTCGATATTAGGTGAAATGGCAATGTGGATTGGCTGGTCAACGTACATCCAGCATAACTGAGAAATCAGGCCTCTTGATCAATACGCGGACTCCGGGATCTAGCTTGGTAGGCAACCGGAGCCAGAAAATTCTTCGATACCTGCTCGACCACATACAGGAAAAACAGAGGAATATCGCATCAGTGAAATGCTGAGTTTGTCTGAGCGACCACACACCTTTGCTTTTCAACGGATAGTTCAACACGTTCCACGCAACAGCAACTTCATACACCATGTCTGCGTCTTCCTCCATCAAGTTGATCGCTTGCCAAACAAACTGACAGTCACTCGGCTTCCAAAATAGACTGTTTATTTGTAAGATTCTTCGGTTCATCCTGTCGTAGCCGATGCGGATACTTCTCCCAATTCCCGCTACCCCCCCAAGGCGATGAGGTAAATATGACTGCACGGACGACCTTTACGACCTTTTTGGTTGAAACGACATGAACTAGAATCGAATGAAGGAAAACTCAATCTACATGATAAAAAGCACTAGTGAACACGTACAAGAAAATTGAGGATATTTCTGTTGAAAAGTAATATTGCCTGTCGAAACCGCAACTCATCCGAGTCGATGAGTGACTGAATAGTTCTTGCGAACATTGTACGTAGTTGGATTCCCGATGGATCGCATCTAACGGCTTTCGTTGATATAATATGCGGGTTCAGAAGAAAGAGACGGGAACACTTTATCGTAAAGAATGCCACGTGTCATTTCGGCATCCTGACCAATTATACCGATTTGGCCTTGCCCAGAACTGATCTACTCTACAGATATCGCGGCCCTGATTCATCACCCACCGCATGATCATTGATGGTGATTCTATCAATACACAATTCACCACACTTTCCTAAAGTGCCGACGAATTCTCCTGCCTTCCTCGATTCTTGTCCTCCTTACAACTGCGGGAGCCGACATCTTGGCCTCTGCTCCACCTTGTTACCTCGCGAGGTAAAGGTAATATACTTCGGAGAACACACTCTCGCGCCATTGCGACCAATCTCGATATATAGTAGATGATGAGGAATTTACTATTTCTTTGAAGTTTGATTGAGCTAGCAACTCAATCGCATTATTTCTGGGCGCAGATTCGGCATCTTACCAGGTCCGGATCTGGATTTTCCTCCGGGTAACTTTATTGAACCAACTTGAAATATTACGGTGTCGTTGAAAGAAGCTCACTCCGAGCCAGCATCCTCTTTCCTCCAAGGATCTTGCTCGGCCAGATGTCGATCTCCACAGACCGGTACTTTCTCCCTCAGATTGCATATTCGTAAGATAATCTATTGGTAGTCTTTCATTCCTGCTTCAAATATCAAATCAACTCATCACGGGCATCAAGGTTTACGTTCACAGGAGACGTTCCCAACTCAGCTGGCCTTATAGCGCTCGTTCTTGTCTTCACTCCCTGCTTCAAGCCATCATCTCCTTCATGGACGCGCTTCTCACTGGTGTCCGCGACGCTTTGACAGCCCGCGTGGGTGCACATGAGCTGGTTCCTCTTTCTGCCTCGCACTGACATCGGTTTTCGTCTGTGATAGTACCTGATTGGTGTGTGTCCGACGTCTGCTAGAATTTCGAAGACTTATCTATTTCGCCACAGTCGCGACGGTCGCATTCCAGGTCAGTTGCATCGTCGGCCCTGTCATCTGAATCGGACTAAGAGCAACCCAGACGTACGACTATTTAACCAGTCTCGACGAAGAGGCAAGCGGAAGCTACTATTAGCGTATAAAGTGACACTTGAAATTTTGATAGACTCGCTTCATTTGGACCAGCAAGATTGGCGTCCGCCATCTTCATTTCTTTCTCAACCGATACGCTCCCTTTGCGACTTCTTTTCTTGGTCTCTACTGTCAGTAGATGTCTGATTATCCTTCAAATGTCGACTGAGTTGATGATGTCAAATTAGATGTTGTGCTCAAAGGAGATCTAAAGGCAAGTATTCCTCGCAAATTATAGCTTGTAGCGCCTCTTACCTTCATCACAGGGCTGCAGGTCTGGTTTCGGATCTCTTGTTTGTAAGCGAACTCCCATGCGCACGAAGCGAATCTGTGATTTTTGAGCACTCTATTTGAATAGTTACAACTATCATCGGCATGCTTATCGCAGAACGTGAGAGTTATCAAATCTGTTTGAACCGAGCGTAACCTTAATCCATACTCACAGTCACTGTGTTTCTCCGAGTGGATGCTGTTTGGGGGCATAAACTATTTATCCGTATCCTGCTGGGACTCTCGTTTCTGGTATGATCCGAAACTTCTACCCTTGATCCTGACTCTAACAGTGTCTCAAAAGTGCTCATGCACCGTGATATTGTATTTCGCCTCGATACACATCGAAAAGAACCATGGTGAGAGAGAGAGAGGGGAAAAGTCTCGTGGAATCATCAACTGATCACATCCTATTTCTCCAGTCCTACAACTTCATTACATGTCTGGCTGTCTGTATGTTCACGACGATAGAATGATATGGATAGCACTATTAGCATACACGCTATGTGAACTAGGTAAGTAACTTTGGTTATGTCTCCTCTACCTGATCTCACAATTGGGTACAGTCGCCCTCGTTCTATTGTTGACCAAGGCATTTCTCGGATGTAGGAGCTTCATCCTGACTTGTCTATTGTCAAAGTTAACGCGCCCATGCAGTCCGTCTCGACAATTCTCCTGTCATGAAGAATCTGTATCAGGACGGTATGTCCTTGTATTAACTCTTGTCGCACTCGCTAAACGAAGTTTCGATCAAGGGATCGTGTACTTCAGTATTATCACAAGTGAGCATTCTTTTCCTCGTGAAGTTGGCTCTCGACTGACCGTGTTCGCCAGTATCAACAATTGCAAACCTTGTTTTGCTTCTGACCGCGTCGGTGAGCTTTTCACGCTTCAATAGATACCATCGATAGCTAACTCTTTTTTTCTGACAGTCGACTCTGAGTGACGCATTCCTAATGTTAGTGAAAAGCTAGCGTCAGAGACGTATTTTCTTCTTCTGACGACCTTGAATGAACAGTCCCGAGAGTGTGTTAGTGAACGTTCTTTGTTCGCATATGCATCTCAGAATCCGCAAATCGAACCTAGAGTCTCTCCATACCACAAACGACGCTCTTGGAATTGAGCTCAGAGCTCCGGTCTTTGCATCATTCGAGGGATCTCAGACAGAGGACTTAACTATTTCGCGCTACGCCTTTTGATATGCTTGAACAATGTCCTTCGGACGTAATCATGTTTGTTCTATTTATTTGGTTTGCATTTTTGTGAACTGTTTACTTGCATGGATCGTGATTGTGTTGGTGAACTGGATCTATTGATATACAGTCCTACCCATGGATTCAATGACTTATGTAAATTCCAACATGACCTTTTGTGTATTTCCACAGACATCTTCATGTCAAGCAGCTCAAAATCGTTCAGAAGTCGTGCCGAAAACACACATAATCGAATTCAAAGATTGCTGTGAAAGCGAGGAGACGAGCACGCAAGGGAATACTAACACAAATGTATTCTACCGGAGAATGTATGTAAATAAAGTGCAGATCAAGGAATGAAGTGCGATCGAAGCTCACCTCAGTAGATTACGAGAGGCGCAATCGTCTGAGGATATTGCTGAATGAAGTACAGTGTTTTTATACTACAATAAAGGGGGTCTGTATAGAAATAAATGGTTTCGAAGACCAAGCATAAAAGAGACACGAAGATCAATTCAAAAGCATAACTGGGGGGTAGAAAACTGTCCTGGAATGAACAAACAGAAAGGATAAACATAAGAAAGGCTCGGGCGAGACATTCGGCTACGAGCGGTGTCCAATGAAGAAAGAGAATGTCTCGTGCCCTCGAGACGAGGGCGTTGAGTCCGTGGTTCCTGCCGATCCGAGGTTAATCACGCTCGGGTATCCCCCGGGATACTTTGCCGGATTGTACTCCAACATGCTGTTACTGGGAGACCTTGGAAGTACTTTCTGTTTTTCGACGAACAAATTTCTAACCTGTTTCTTTGATAATCCTTTTCCTTTCCGTTCTTTTCCGACTCTCTTTTCACCGCATGTATGGCTGCACAATCACGAACAATGTAATGCTCGGAACGAGGGGTAAGCTTCTTGTTGGATTTCAGTTCTTGATGTGCTCAGAGCAGACTATTCGCTGGTTCTCAGCTCAATGAATTCATCAGACGAAAAGAAACGTGGCAGAGTTATTATTAAGGGAAATTTGCTTGTCCGTCGCTTCAGCCAGTTTCATGATCTCAAGCTTCTGTGGTACAGCAGAACTGGACAGTGATGTTACCATTAAGGGTCCCTCCGTTTCCATTTGTGCAAGTCTCGGTAGACGGGACGCAATTTCCCCAGTTCTGCCCATCTGACGTATGCACAGAAGTCGGAGTGTTTCTGTAATCGGAGTAAGCCTTATAGCGCAAGGATTCCAAGGACTAGTGTCTGACTTACGTTCCGTCATCGCAGGTGACTGTGGATCCATCCGCATAAGTGCCACAGATGCTCGCATCGTTGATATCCGATTTTCCATCAATAATCGAGCAGTCGTTTCCGACGATAACACCTCTCTGAAATTGGGGTCAGAGAGCTTTCTTCTGCATCTGAGATGCTAGACGTTACCTCAGCACGAGCACCTAAAATGAAGAAAGGCTCAATGACGTCGCCAACTCCTATATTGCCCGAGGGGCAGACAGCGCCTACACAAGACGCGAGTAATGTACATAGGATTGTTGCCGCAATGGACGTAGGGTGAACTCGAGCCCTGGTTGAAGTCTTCATGATGTTCGATTATCCTTGAAGTACTGCCGCTCGCTGCAGTCAGAAGATGAGAACGGCGGCTCTTTATACGTTTCTGGTGGCTTATGTATTTCATAACTTTTTGTCCTGAGACGTGAAGCCGGTGCCTTGAGCGGCGTGTGTGAGCTGTTCTTGACCGGCGATTCTGGTCTGTTCAGCCCGCCAGACTGACTTTTCCTCCGATGATATCGCTCGGGAGCAAAGCTCTCAACGAAAATATGCCCTGGAAGGAAATTCGAGGACGTACCGTTTATTCGAGCGTTGTTTTGAAACAATTTTATTCGACTCTGGGAAGAATTCTGTCAATGCTTTCTGCGCTTATTGGCCAAAAGACTAGGCACATCACTTTCTGTCTTACAAATAGCTTGAACATGTTTTGAAGGGTGCGACAAGTGGTAATTGATTCTGACGAACCTCTGAACTGTGCATGGCTTACGAGGGAAGATTAATCTTCTTGGTGGCCTGAAGAACTCTTTCCCGGCATACGAAGGAGGTACACTCTGGTTCTCTCTCGAAGCTCGGGCTGATCTTGCATCCGATCGGAGAATCACCAATCAGGAGATACGTTTTTGCGAGGAATTCTGGGTAGTTTGGTTACCAGTCAACTTGCAAGATCCGCTGAGCACACGTTGGCATTCTTCACACGGTGATATCTATTCGGACCTTTCGATCAGCTGGTAGGAAAGGCTCTTGATTTGAGACACCGAAAGACATGTTTCGACTGTTATGTAGAGAGACGTACTAAATGTGACACGAAATTGACGGGTGGATGTTGGTCGCATGTCGGGCTTGTAATAGAGCTTGTGTGCACTTCGCAAGCTCCTCGAAGCCGAATTGCTGCCGATATCATCAGTGACAACACCAACGCTCAATGTAATTATCGCTGCGAGTTCTCCACGAAAGACGGATCCTAGTCTGTCTACTCATTTGCACGACCGAACTCTACCAGACTCTATCCCTTAGGAATATCGGAATATCGCCGGCTACGATCGGTGAGCATCACGCGATGATGCTGGCTTTGACGAGGTTGGACGAATATGAGAAGAAAGAAAGCGCTCGGTATACAGAAAGGTCCGAATGAGAATAGCATCCGATGGATGGTCATCCGCGTCTTCAAAGGAGAGCAAAAAGCCTCGACGCGGACCCAAACGAGGATGGACACGTCATTTGCCGATCATGCCGATCAGTTGTTGCTTGGGACTGGACTCCCATCACACCACTTTATTCAGGTTTCAGAGTCTCGTCAAAATGCGGAACCATTATCACTCACGACTGTTCTGCTGTTTGTAAGCCGTTGTAAGTCCACTACAAATGTATCAATTCGTTGTATATCTGCTTACCTGAACCGTGACGGTTCAATAACCAGCTCGCAAATTACCATGCCAGTAATCCTTCATCGGCTTTCAGTTAGAAGCGATTGAAAGAGACTTTGTGAAATGTGCCGGATAGGTAAGCACCTGTATTTTGTCTTGAATAGCGACGACACGGGGTATCATCATATTCTGTAGCCACCTCTGGATCGACTGAAAGCGTTTATCTTATTTTTCAGTGATATATTTGTAGTGCAGTACATGCGTAATTACAAGTGAACTTTTATGAGTTTGCTTACTGGTTTCATTAGACGCATGGTGATTTCCGTGCCTATGAAAGGAACGATCCGAAGATGCCGCGCTCGCATTGGTCAGACGAACTGATCGTTCTAAGTATATTGTACCTCGACCTTAAGCCATCAAAAACGAGGCCTTTGCACTACTTCGACCTCTCTCAGTTTCCTCTACGACCGCCATTCGACCATCAGCATCCTCAACTAGACGTTCCGCTATGGCGTCGCTTATTGCAAGTACTCCAAATGCGATAACGTCCTCTGGTACTCCATGGTAAGCACGTCTTGCATTGCATTGCCTGTCTAATAGTGTCATTGATCAACGACGATGATGCACTGTAAGCGATGTTCATGTCCGAAGCAAATCAGCCATTTTGAAAATATGCTCGTCAATGGCTGCAATTCATAACTCTTGTAGGCATTGAAATCAAATTCAAAGACGGACGAACCAGATATCCGGTCTCCATCAAGGCAAGCTTTGGAGAGAATACGACTGACAAGTCGAGGCAGTACGAGACTCATGAAAGTGTCCATTGGCCTATTGAAAAGTAGGCATTGAATGCCAAATCATTCTGCGCAATGTAGCTCACCTATCATGCCAGACGACTCACATCCGGATCCCAGTTCATCGTCCATGTCTGAGAGCATCATAGTCTCCGCCGTACCACCAATGTTATGACTATCCCCATCTCAGTGTCTGAGCTTATGGCAAAACCGTTCTTCGAAGCTAGTGGTGAGCAATACTTCATATAGCTATCAAAACATTATTTATAGTTGAACTCTCCGCTAGGTTCTGTTGCAAGCCCAATTTCGTTAACAATCCATTGCGGTCTTGGTGGCCCGGTAACAATCTTTGCCTCAACTGTGTATACTGAAATGACTGGCTGAGCACATACCTAGTTCATTGAAGTCATCCGTCGTCTCGTCGAGCAATCCGAGGTACAGCTTAAAGCAATGAAGGGTTTCTTGGAAAAACTCAGGAGAGCATGCGAAGTACTTGATTATGTTGACACAATCACTGAGGTTGTTTCATCAGTAAGTTGTGAATTCGATCAGTGAGAATAGGACGGCTTTATATTTACTTTGCTGACAGGTGCATCCTGCTGCCGAGTCAGCAGCCTCAGCAGCGGTTAAGCTCCTGGAGGTATGCATCAGACTCATTACAAAACATAATCTGCTGACATTCACTTTAGCTCTGCCAAAAGCTACGGGAGTGCCATTTATCTGCCTCTGAACTTATGGAAGACGTAGCGACATTTCTGCCGTTCACCGACATACCAGAGAAAGGACTGAAATGCAAAGCGACTGCGCAAACCACAGAAGAGATGCTTGTCCTTTTTGAATCTATTTGTAAAGTGATAATCAAGTATTCTAATGGACCTGTTCTCGGTAAATTTCGATAGAATTGTCAACCCATCAAGTCTCACTGGCTCTTTAAACAGGAGGTCTCCTGAATGACCGTATTGAGGAGATTCGCTCTTTCAAGGAGAAGTTTAGGAGACTAAAGGAGACGTTCGGATGGTGCTTGACTACGGAAATTTGGAAGACGACCCTAAAGATAGGTGAATAGTCACATTCATGTTCCATGGCTCCACGATTCTCATATCGATTTTTGCTGTAGAGGAGAACACAGATATTCTTCTTCTCCGTAATCTACTGTCCCCGGTCACGGAAGCTTTTTACAGTGAGGATAGACTGTGTTTTGAAGGATCGAGGAGAGACACGCTCTGAATGATAGAGGCTTGGTCAGAATCTGAGTCGAGCCCGAAACTATTTTGGCTGAATGGTTCCGCCGGACTCGGAAAGACCGCGATCGCGCATACGGTTGCTAAACACTTTCGTGATCAGAACTGTCTCGCGGGCTGCTTTTCGTCGAATGAGCGACAGAATTCAAGCCGAGTCATGCCTACGATTGCATATCATCTGGCGAAATGGCATGCAGATTACCAGAAGCACATACTTGACGTTCTACGCAGTGCGCAGGAGACGGATATCTATTCTGGTCTGAGAGGTCAGTTCGACCTTCTGATGAAACGGCCAACATTAGAAGTCACTGTCCACTCACCTCCCGCCCACAAACCATTAATTGTGGTTTTGGATGCTTTGGAGAACTGCTACGATTCAGAGGACTGCAGGCGACCTTTCGTGGACTATCTTGTTGACATTGCAATGCTAGTGCCTTGGCTGAAGGTTTTTGTCAGCAGCAGGAAACTGAAAGATGCCGTCGATTATATTAGGAGGAGGAGACGAAATGAACATGCCAGATGGGAAAGACGAGGAGGGGATGGCCTGCATGCTTTCAGACTGTATATGGGGATCAAAAAGATTTGAAATCAAGTCGTCTCGCTCAGACGACATGGTGGGGACTCATTAAGCTGTTGGGGGGGGACATCAGTATGGTCATTTACATATTTTATGTACATGATCTGCAATTTTCTGTAACTTTTTTCATGTGGATTTGACACAGCTCAATGCAAGAATGTCATACAGGTGGTTCCCAAAAGTCTTCGGCCCCCCTATTTTTGGTAACTGATCGACATTTATGCTAGACTTGGTCATTTGTCCACAACTAGAAATATTTTTTCGTAAACATGCATCTCTCAATTAATATGGGAAGCATTTGGCTTTGTTTCTTGGAGGAACAGTTCAAGAGAGAGATGTGGTGTCAAGGAGAAGAGAGCATAGTTGGTGTGTCAGACACGCGTCGATCCTTCCACTCCTGTCTGCCTGAGATGCAACTTCACCTTTGCACAACATTTATGTTGACATCTCTCTCATTTTTTCTGGCTTTCTGGTAGCATCTAACTCATACTTATTTTCAGACAACTTTTCTGCATGAAAATGTGAAGTGGGATGACTAAAAGTGCAGGTCTATGACAAACGTCGATCAGTTACCAAAAATAGGGGGGCCGAAGACTTTTGGGAAACAACCTGTAATTGACGCGTTATTTATATATATTTATTTTGTCCTGCGAATATAGTAATTATTTATAATCCAAGTGGACTTACAATTGATATTGGTCAGCGAATAAACTGTTATGGCCAAACAGAGATCAATCCAGATAGCATACACCCTTGCTTAGCAAGATCAATATATATGATATAGTTATGTATTCATTATGATTAGACCAGCTCATCTATGGTATGCCTTACATAGGTAGGTGTTGTGAGCGTTCGTAATGCTCTGGCTGGATCGACACACATCACATGAGACAGGGTGTCACAGGGCAAACTAGTACATCTATTTTCATCTGTGTAACCCCCCAATATCTAGACCCAACACGCGGTGCTTCGCTTGATTTGGCAGGAGAAGTAGAACTAGATCTTTCTAAACCAACACGCTGTGCGTAGCTGCCACGCTTCAAGAGACAGTGGATACGGCTGACTTGGAATTGAAGACCAGCCTTTGCAGAGTGTCGTGCCATCGAGGTTGTCTGACGGTGGCACGGGCTGACCAGTTAGATATGGACTCCCAGAATCTCGAATACGCCTTGCTGTGTTGCCGGTAGAAATCAGATAGCTGAAATTAAAATAAGAATTGATATTTTGTTTGTTTGTTGTTTTTATAAGGACAAGTAACGACAGTGGGGGCGTGGCAGCGGAGCCGCAAGGCTCATATTACATGTTTCAGTGTGTATGGTACACGACTCTGAATAGGATCTACCTGTTAAGAATACATGTCTAGGGATGAAATAAGACAATGTGGTTGTGCGGAATGAATGGCTAAAAGCTCACCTCAGTGTGTATGGTACACGACTGAGGGGCAAAGATGCGCGGCGGGCATGCTAAAGGCCGCGGCCGGAAAAGGAAAGTGGAAGTCACGGGGTGCGTCGACTAAATCTCAACAATTTCGCAAACTTGCATAAAGTTCCTCAGTGTTGACTCCTAAGACGTACTGGTCAATCCTTCTTTTCCATGTAACTGCTTCAGAAGCAGGTGCCCATGGCTGCTCAGTGAGACCACTTGCTTCATCCTCGGGAACAATAAATATGTACCTCCATTTCAAATCACTGAGGTGATTGATCTTCCACAGCGCTTTCACGAAACCTGTCTTGATCGGGTGATCAACGGAGATGGTGAACTGGAATAAGATAACCTCGGTAGCATGGCCTTCGGTGTCTACCGTCACAGCGAAGGAATCAACGCCCGCCAATCTTGAAGACAGAGGACGATAGTACTTGGTTGTATCTATGTTTTCAACCTTGCCGAAGTCAAAGGTCTTGTCAAGATGCGACAAGTTGAGGGCCACCGTTTCTCCCGGAGAAGATAACGAGGCCGCGGTAAGCAGCGACTTGCACGCTCTGAGCAGCCATCTATGCCCCGCCCCTTCAAATAGCAGTCCGGCGGCGGTCCGTGTGCCCTGATGTCTCATGAGAGTTTCATAGCTGCGCTGCATCTCGGACGCTATCTCGATCTGCGCCTGCTCTATAATCAACTCCAAGATGGCTTGCGAAATGATGCCGCCCGATGCAATACTTCGATCATACCGCGCAGATTGCGGATCTGTCATGGGATTTATTTCGACCAAGAAACTGCTGACGTCGTCTTTGAACTCTATGTCCGTCGAGTTGAACAAGTCTTTCGCATTAGCCTGTCGGATGGCTTGTGTCGTCTTGAATGAGAGTTTTGTTTCTTTCATTGCAAGAAGATGTCTCGCTGATCCTCCATATTTCAGGAAGGCCTTGCGCCATTCATCGTCCGAGCGATTTGTAACAGCCATACCGCTGAAATTATATCACTACGCGGCAAATTTCCCTAAATAAAAAGAGTGTTCGTACCGGGATATGTACACCTCTTCCCATCCCCACGTCTTCATAATATACGTCTGCGATTGGGTTTCCTTCTCCCATTCTTTCCACCGGCTATTTTTGGGAGAGGATGCCACAACAATATGCCAGTTTCGCATCTCATATGGCCTGGGCTGATTAATGTTCAGATCGTACAGAATAAGAGCATCCCTGTCACGATCATCGGTAACCTTTGACCCAGCAGCGGCGATGGTTTTAAAGGGAATCCAAAAAGCACCATTATCTTGGAACAAATAGCGACTCGTGTCTGACCAAGAGACGATGGTGCGTTTTCCACTGGAAAGACGCTTCAGGAGGCAATACGTCAAGTATACCGTTTTCCCTGGTCATGAAAATCAGACGACCAATTAGCAGAAAGTAAGTGCGACGCACCAATTCCTGGTTGTCCTATGAGCAACACACGTGACGTCTTGCTTTTATCCGCAGACGCCAGGAATGAATCAAGCTCCTCGTATTCCTTGCGTATCAGAAACCGCGGCATAACCAAATTGGATAGACCCGCGGACCAACCTTCGAGCTTGGTCAGGTCGAGAAATCGGCCAACCAGCTCCGTATCCTCCGTCTGCTCACCAGAGATAGAGAGCTCGAGGCTAGGGACGCGATAAGTGCCTTTAACAATCAGGTCCGCGAGGTTCCCTTTTTTCCAAAGGCCTGCATACAGCAAATATCGTAGTCTGTGTTCTGTGTTTGTTTCAGAATCGTCCAAGCGCAAAACTAAATAGCACAAATGGAAGTCAGAGACGTGTCAGCTTAGATTTTGTCATGTAACTGACTTTCGCTATCTCGAGTGATTTCAGTAACCGATCCATCACTTCTCAAGCGTTTGGAAGGGATGGTCGTAGCCAGTTGCGGTTCTATCACCAGCATGAGCAGAACAGAGCTAGATACCAATTTGAAAAGAGGAAGAAGCGCGACGCACCGGGAATCTCGAAAAGTAGTGTCT
Source organism: Phlebopus portentosus (assembly GCA_037892935.1). Taxonomy (NCBI): domain Eukaryota; kingdom Fungi; phylum Basidiomycota; class Agaricomycetes; order Boletales; family Boletinellaceae; genus Phlebopus; species Phlebopus portentosus. The sequence continues at coordinate 2,486,881 of JAYXKI010000004.1, read as the reverse complement.
CATCTGCAAGTTGTTCCACCCCCTGCTTCGGATTGAGCTTCTTAACTTTCTTCTCATCGGGGGAGAAGACCTCTTTGAGTCGCTTATTAAAGTCGTCAGAGTCCATGTTGCCAAAGTCGATTCCGGGATCCGTGCATCTCCACACCGTGAGCCTGGCAGCATCGACGTGCTCGAGATCAACTGATCGCTTCTCCTTGGCCTTCTCTGTCAAGTCTTCAATGCATGCGTCAGGGCCGACGATGACGGAAAAGGCATTTCCGAAGACAGCCTTCTTCTCGTGGTCGATGAGGAGGCACCAGATTTTGATAACCGCCATGCTGACCGTCGAGGTGGTGGTCGTGGCTAGTGGCAGAAAACAGTTGGTGGCTGTGCTCGTAGGTTCAGTTCACATGACGGGCCTTGGCATCAGTCACGCGACTCCCAGGAGCACCAATTTACACAGCGGGCAACAATGGTGCACAGCGGGTTTTGGCATGGCTGCGATAACGGTCGAAAGTAGAAATGAAATTAGTAATTTCATCAGAGATTGCATCAGGAATGTGATTTGTCAAGTCAGAACTGCCAAGATCAGGATTAAAATTTCAAGTTTTGACACAGTTGCCAAAAGAAGTTTCGGCCTTGTTGAAATTGTAAATTTGCTGCTATAATGGTGAATAACATAAATGATATTAATAATATTCTTAGCCATATTGAAACATGGAATAATTATAATATCTGATGAGATATCTGAGGCCTATATATTATACAGTGGCTGACAAAGTATTGCACAGCCACATCACACCATCTTTCTGATGAAATTGCACGACAACAAATCATCTAAATTTCATTGTAGCTACTGAGTTATGTACTGTAAGATATGCCATTAAATAAAAAGGTATTGAAATTTGAAAGAAATGGAGTGGCAATTTAATATTCAGGAAGAAAGGGGGAAAATGCTGTGCAGTACTTTTGACGTTACATATCTACAAGAAAGATAAGGTCAGAAAAATTCACGGAGTAAAGCTATCACTTACCTGTAAGTTAGTACTTTGTATAGCCACCATGGGCTTTCAGAAGAGCAGCTACGTGATAGGGCATGCTCCCAAAGAGTGTGTCCAATGAGTGCTTTGGGAAGTTGGCCTATTCCTCCTGTAAAGCCTGCCATAACTCTTCAAGATTGCATGGCAGATGGTTGCATGCACATATGAGACAGTCCAATTGGTCCCAGACATGCTCTATGATATTCATATCTGGGCTGAATGATAGCCATGCAAGTTAACAGATTCTTTTCTTCTTGAACCATGCTTTCATGTAAGGACTCGAACATTTTCCTTTTCTTTTCTTATGTCATCATTCATTTTAATATTCATTTTCCTTTTCTTTTATTTTCCTTGTGCACTTACTCATCCACTTGCTGGAACATTCTACGATGTTCTATCACGCTCACTAATCACCCCATTCCTTTGTCATGTGACTTTCCATTAGAGTAGACCTTTCCCACACTCAAAGTCTATATAAGTAGATAGTTTGACTCTTTCATTTCCTTGTCTTTCTATTCTACTTACCTTCACTTCGACATAGGTATCTACTCTTGTATTAATAGTTTATTGAATTCTACTTACCTTCACTTCGACATAGCGTGCATATAGCCCAGCAACTCGCGTTAGCCAGTTGTTTGTTGTTGTGTTGGCCACCTCAAGATTGATGTTCGTTAGTCTCACCGCCTAACATAATAGAAAGACCTACTCTCGAACCCATAGGTTAACCACTCGTTCGTCGCTACTGTAAGGACTCGAACATTTTCCTTTTCTTTTCTGATGTCATCATTTATTTTAATATTCTTTTTCTTTTCTTTTATTTCTTTCTTATGCGCTTATTCATCCTTTTGCCGGAACATTCTACAATGTTCTATCACGCTCACTAATCATCCCATTCCTTGTCATGTGACTTCCCATTAGGGTAGACCTTTCCCGCGCCCAAAGTATATATAAGTAGATAGTTTGACTCTTTCGTTCCTTGTCTTTCTATTCTACTTACCTTCACTGCGACCTAGGTATCTACTCTTGTATTATTAGTTTGCTGAATTCTACTTACCTTCACTGCGACCTAGCGTTCGACGGTCTGGACTTAAGCCTCGTCTTAGCTGTCTTGACCTGAGCGACGTGTATGGGATTATCTCATCCACGCTTGTTTGTTGTTGTGTTGGCCTGCCTCGACTCAGTCCTTGAGCCGTCCGCCTAACATAATAGAAAGACCTACCTCTGGCTCACGCCCGATTCCGTTGTCGTCGAGTGCTCGCCTGTGACGTGTCCCCTGAAGTATATCTTCGAAGGACGACATCGAACGAAACCCGGTTCCTACCGTGCAGACAACAAACCCCTATCTTGCCCGTCGAAGTCCGATTGACTCCGACGTGACCCGATAGTACCCGAAGTATCAACCAATCACATCACCGTAGCGCTCCGAATCACCCTTCTCTGGAACTCCCATCAAACCTTCTCGTGGGTAACACATAGAGTCCAGTCGTCGACAAGTATCTCCTTCATTATCTACCTCGGAGCCTTTCGTTTAGTCATCAATTTCAAAGACGAGCCGGTTATCTGAAGTCGGTCCCGCCCGAACAGCATCCCGATCCCCGTTCCACCCCCAGCCTATCAAGGTGGAGCTAACTGACGAGCAACGAGCGGCCCTCCCTGCGAACTCTAGGTGGAGCGCCTCGCGGGGACATTATATCGTCAAAGCAGGAAATCAAGTCTTCGGCGCCTGGTGGGACGAGACTGCCAAGAGGTGGTACTCCCAGAGGGAAGGAAGGTCCATCCACTGGAGAGTGAAACAAGAAGACGACGTAGACGAGCCCTCACCTCCTACTCCGACGCAACCAACGGCCCCCTTACCAGAACCATCGGGTTCGACCACTCAAGCGTCGGCCCCCACTGTTGAGCCTTCTCCGGCATTTGGAAAGTTCCGAGAACCAGCGCCGCTTATACCGAGCGAAGGAGACGAAGAAGAAGAAGAAGAACACGAGATGTCATTATCGAAGGAAGCGATGACTGATCTCGCGACAGCGGTCGCACTAGCGCTCCAAGCAGCAGACGAAGGTGCGAATCAAGGATCAAAGGTGTCGAAGAAGGTCCACGTCGCCAAACCAAGAGACTTCGATGGTGAACACGATTATGTGGACTTCAAGCGAGAGCTGCGCCTCTACATCTACGCATCTGAGTCAGAGTTCAGGACGAACAAGAGTAAGATTATGTTCGCCCTGTCGTACATGAAGAGTGGTGCTGCGGCTCGCTGGGCAGAGAGTTACACCAGTGGAGCAGTCGATGCAGATGGCAACCTGATGTTCACGGACGCCTGGGACGCCTTCTTAAAGAAGCTGGACACTTCGTTCGATGACCCTGCCAGATCCCAAAAGGCCTTCGAACGACTAGATGCAATGTACCAAGGAGACCTCAACGCCGACGAGTTTTTCAACAAGTTTGACATTTGTCGAGTGGATGCTGGCCTAGCAACAGAGGCACACGATGAATGGTTGATGAGTCGCCTGAAGAGGGCGCTAAACCCGAAGGTTGTGGAAGGGGTCATGAGATTGCCCAATGAACCGACGTCGTATGAAGAGTTCAAGAAAGCCGCCGTCAAGGTCGACAGGGTCGAGCGCCAAATCAGGGACCTGATGGCTGAACGTCGGAGAAAGACAATTAGTTCAACAGCGATGAAACCAGCTCTGACACCACCAATGAGACATTTTATGCCGCCTCAACAAGCAGCCCGTCCTTTCGTACCCCCTGCTCAAGATCGTCGTGATGCTACAGGAGTAACGTATGGAGGCTTAGGACAACCCATGGAGGTGATGATGAACCAGGCGCGTCGTACACGTGCTTGTTACAAGTGCGGTCAGGTGGGCCATTACATCAGAGACTGCCCGCGAGGTCGTGAAGCAATACGTGCCATCATCGCAGCCTTCGTCCCAGCAGATAGAAAGGCGCTCTTCGAGGAACTCGGCCAAGCAAAGGAATCCTCCTTCGAAGAGGACAACGACGTCGATGTACGAGCGGTACCCGCTGAGCTGGAAGAACTCATAGAAGGCGAGGGTTTTCCAGAAGACCAGGCGTAGACGTCGGAACGACTGGTCGGTCTCCTAAAGGACTCTTTTCGTTGGACTCGTTAAAATATAATCGTCCTGTTGTACAATATCAAGATGCGAATACCAGTGACGGTTTCATCCTTCGAAAGATCCTTACCGACGTACTGCCAGATGAATCTGAAGATGACAACGATGACTTCGAAGTCTATGAAGATTTATTTGTCAGAAGAACAGATGCGCAAGCAGGCGAATCGAGAGAGGAAGAGCGGAATCAAACCACTATAAAAAATGAGGTTGTGGCGGAAGCACCTTACTGCGAGAACATTGTTGCTCAGGCGAACGTCACTGAAGCAGTGTGGGATGTGGTAGGCAGACGCGCGGCTGAGGTATGGTGCGAGGGCATTGTGGACGCAGATCAGTTCGTGCGACGGGTGGGAGGAAAGGAGTTAGACGCCTTTGTTAGCATCGTACACCCAAAAGTAGCGGGTGATGATGAAGTAGACTTGTCGAACCCCCTACTCGAAGAGGAAAACTTCATTGATGCTCATGCACTGATCGACTCAGGGTGCACGGGCTCATGCATCGACGAAGGTTTTGTCAAACGGTATGGTTTCCCCACCCAAAGGTACATTCGGCCTAGACCAGTCTTCAATGCTGATGGAACAAGCAACGAGGCTGGATTGATCAAGGAATATGTAGTCGTACGAATGTTCTTTGGGAAACACGAGGAAGAGATTCGACTGGCAGTGACATCCTTAGCGTTAAGCAACATCTTCCTCGGACATGACTGGTTGACGAAGCATAATCCTGAGATTGATTGGAGGTTAGGAACAGTTAAGTTCACCCGTTGCCCTGATGAATGTGAGTCGCCACTGTCGAGCGAGGAGATAGATGAAGAGTTTGTGAGGAATGTGCAGATGAAGGAAGTGGCAAAATGGCCACCCTACCTGGAGGAATACGCCGACGTCTTTAGTGAGGAATCGTTCGAACGCTTACCAAACCACCGAACGTGGGACCACGCTATTGACCTGAAACCGGATTTCAAACCCAGTGACTGCAAGGTTTACCCGTTATCGCCAAAAGAACAAGAAGCGATGAAGGAGTTCATTGAGGAAAACCTAGCGTCAGGACGTATCCGACAGTCGAAGTCTCCAATGGCGTCACCATTCTTCTTTATCAAGAAAGAGGATGGGAGCTTACGAGCAATCCAAGACTATCGAAAGCTCAATGAAGGAACAGTCAAGAACAAATACCCGTTGCCACTGATAAATGAGCTCATCGACAAGGTTAAGGATGCAAGGTACATCACGAAGCTCGACGTTCGTTGGGGATACTACAACATCCGGATTCGCGAGGGAGACGAGTGGAAGGCAGCATTCCGGACAAATCTAGGCTTATTTGAACCCACAGTCATGTTCTTCGGCTTGTGTAATGCGCCAGCGACGTTCCAAGGCTTTATGAATGACATCTTTCGGGAGCTAATTCATGAGGGTATCGTCATCATTTACCTCGATGACATTCTCATCTTCTCGAATGATCTAGAAGAACACCGCAGACGCACCAAACAAGTCTTTGAGATCCTTCGCCAAAACGGACTTTTCCTAAAGCCGCAGAAGTGCGAGTTCGAAGTTGATACAGTCAAGTACCTCGGGCACATTATTGGCAATGGCGAAGTTCGAATGGATCCCAAGAAGACAGCGGCAGTACAGGACTGGCCAGTTCCAAGGAACGTCCACGAACTGCAACAATTCCTGGGATTAGGAAATTGGTTGCGACGTTTTGTTAAGGATTACAGTTCGGCCATCAAACCCTTGACTACCCTAACGGGTAAGGTGGAATGGAAATGGGGCGAAGATGAGCAGGCAGCGTTTGAGGAATTGAAGCGTCGTTTGAGTAGTCCTCCCGTGTTAGCAATACCCAACAACGAGGACCCTTTCCGTGTAGAGGCAGATGCGTCGGACTTTGCGACTGGTGGAGTCCTTCTCCAGAAACAAGACGGTAAATGGAAGGTGATCGCTTATCGGTCATCAACATTCCTAGAGGCAGAGCGAAACTATGAGATTTACGACAAGGAAATGCTCACCATCGTTCAAGCCCTAAAGGAATGGCGACAATATCTCCAGGGAGCTAACCAACCTTTTGAGGTATGGACAGACCATGCAAATCTAACGTACTTCCGATCGCCGCAGAAGTTAAATTGTCGACAAGCTCGTTGGCGACTCGATTTAGCTGAGTTCGATTTCACGCTAGTCCATAAACCCGGAAAGACGTTGGGAAAAGCTGATCTGTTGTCACGCCGGGCGGATTATGACAAGGGCGAGCGCGATAATGAGAACGTGACTTTCATCAAGAAGGAATGGCTGGTTAGAGGAATGGTTCAGACGTCAAGAGAAGTACTCGTTGAAAAGGTCGTGGAAGCGCAGAGACAAGAGGACGAGGGAGTGAGGCCAAAGGACGTCGAGAAGAGAGGGGACATGTGGAGAAAGGGCCGCCGACTATATGTACCAGCGAGCATCAGAGAGGACGTCATGAAGGAACACCATGACTCGACCCTGGCAGGACATCCAGGAGCAACAAAGACGATCCAGCTGATAGCACGCAGATACTGGTGGCCGAGGATGAGTGCAGATGTGCGGGTGTACGTGCGGGGGTGTGATCGTTGTCAGCGGACGAAGGCTCTAAGGACAACAAGAGCAAAGATTTTGCACCCTAATGAGGTGCCGGAGGCGCCATGGCAGATTGTCACGGTCGACCTAATCGGAGAGTTGCCAGAATTGAATGGGTTCAATGCGATTTGCGTAGTGGTCGATCGCTTTAGCAAACAAATCCATGCAATTCCAACAACGACAAAGTTAACGGCGGAAGGCATGGCTAGGATCTACAGAGACCACGTCTTCCGATTACACGGACTACCACGGAAGATCATTCATGACCGAGGGGTGCAATTCGACGCAAAGATGATGAAGGAGTTGTACAAGCTCCTCCACATTGAAGGCAACCCATCGACAGCGTATCACCCACAAACTGACGGACAGACAGAGCGGGTTAATCAGGAACTAGAACAATACCTGCGGCTATACGTCAACCATCGGCAGTCGGACTGGGCGGACTGGCTGGCTCTCGCAGAATTCGCATACAACAATCGTGAACATTCAGCGACGAAGCTATCTCCCTTCTTCGTCAATACGGGAATGCACCCCTTAGACTTCACGGGGGTTGGAACGGCATCATCGAACCTGTCAGCAGAAGAATTTGCCAAACATGTCAAGGAGGTGCACGAACTCGCTCAAGGTAACCTAACCCAAGCAAATGAAGACATGAAGCGTTTCTATGACCGCCATGCTGGGAAATCCATTACCTATGAGGCAGGGCAGAAAGTCTTCTTAGATGGACGAAATATCAAGACGATCCGACCGACGAAGAAGATGGATGATAAATGGTTCGGTCCCTTCGAGGTAGTGGAAAAGGTTGGTGCAAGCGCATACAGACTCAAACTACCGAAGACCTGGAAGAAGGTCCATCCAGTTTTCAATGAGATCTTGCTCAAACCAGCCGTCCAACCGTCCTTTGAATCGTAGAAGAAACCACCTCCACCACCGCCAGTGATCATTGATGAGCAGGAAGAGTACGAGGTTGAAGAAATACTCGACTCGCATCTGCATCGAGGCAAGCTCCAATTCCTGGTCAAGTGGGTTGGATATGAGGAAGCGACTTGGCAGCCAGAATCCGACGTCAAGGATAATGCACAGGAGTCAATTCAAGAATTCTACCGTAAATATCCTGGAGCTCCAAGGAAGTTAACGATACCTCAACAAAGCCTGCAAGCGCTGTACAAGTTCACGTCCTCAGAAGGCTTATGTGGTTGGTCGGGACACCCAACCTTGAAGGGGGGGTGATGTAAGGACTCGAACATTTTCCTTTTCTTTTCTGATGTCATCATTTATTTTAATATTCTTTTTCTTTTCTTTTATTTTTCTTATGCGCTTATTCATCCTTTTGCCAGAACATTCCACAATGTTCTATCATGCTCACTAATCATCCCATTCCTTGTCATGTGACTTCCCATTAGGGTAGACCTTTCCCGCACCCAAAGTCTATATAAGTAGATAGTTTGACTCTTTCGTTCCTTGTCTTTCTATTCTACTTACCTTCACTGCGACCTAGGTATCTACTCTTGTATTATTAGTTTGCTGAAATCTACTTACCTTCACTGCGACCTAGCGTTCGACGGTCTGGACTTAAGCCTCGTCTTAGCTGTCTTGATCTGAGTGACGTGTTTGGGATTATCTCATTCACGCTTGTTTGTTGTTGTGTTGGCCTGCCTCGACTCAGTCCTTGAGCCGTCCACCTAACAAGATTATGTTCGCTCTATCGTATATGAAGAGCAGTGCTGCGGTGAGCTGGGCAGAGAGCTACACAAGTGGTGCAATCGACGAACATGGTAGAATAACATTCAAGGACACTTGGGACGCTTTTCTGAAGAAACTTGACACCTCGTTCGATGATCCGGCTCGTTCCCAGAAAGCCTTCGAAAGGCTCAATGCGATGTACCAAGGGGACCTCAACGCTGACGAGTTCTTCAATAAATTTGACATCTGTCGAGTTGACGCTGGACTGGCCACAGAGGCTCATAACGAATAGCTGATGAGTCACTTGAAACAAGCGCTAAACCCAAAGGTAGTTGAAGGTATCATGCACCTACCCAACAAACCAACGACGTATGAGGAGTTCAAGAAGGCTGCAGTCAAGGTCGACAGGGTCGAGCGCCAGATCAGGGATCTGATGGCCGAACGCAGGAGGAAGACGATCAGCTCGACGGTAATGAAACCAGCACCGCTACCACTGAAACGCCCAGCGCCACCTCAACAAGTGACTCGTCCTTTTGTTCCTCCTGCCCAAGATCGTCGTGACACAACTGGAGTAACGTATAGAGGCCTAGGTCAGCCGATGGATGTGATGATGAACCAGGCGCGTCGTACGTGTGCTTGTTATAAATGTGGTCAAGTGGGCCACTACATCCGGGAATGCCCGCGAGGCCGAGAAGCGATACAAGCGATCGTCACAGCATTCATTCCAGAAGATAGAGAAGCACTTCTCGAGGAGCTCGGCCAAGCAAAGGAATCTTCCTTTAGTGACGTCGACGTGCAAGCAGTGCTGACTGAGCTGGAAGAACTCGTAGAAGGTGAGAGTTTTCCGGAAGACCAGGTGTAGACATCAGGACGACTGGTCAATTTCCTAAAGGACTCTTTTCGTCGGACTCGTTAAAATATAATTGTCCTATTGTACAATACCAAGATGCGAATATCAGTGATGGTTTTACCCTTCGAGAACTCCTTACCGATGTAATACCTGATGAACCTGAAGCGGATGATGACAACTTTGACATCTACACAGATTTGTTGGTTAGAAAAGTGAATGTGCAAGCAGGCGATTCAAACGAGCTTAGAGTGGAAGAGCGGAATCAAACTGCTATAAAAAATGAGGTTGAGGTGGAAGCACCTTACCGTGAGAACATTGTTGCTCAGGCGAACGATACTGAAGCAGTGTGGGATGTGGTTGGCAGATGCGCAGCTGAGGTATGGCGCGAGGGCATAGTGGATGCAGATCAATTCGTCTGGAGGGCAGGAAGGGCAGGAGGAAAAGAGTTGGACGCCTTTGTTAGCATCATACATCCAAAGGTAGCAGGTGATGACAAAGTAGACTTGTCAAACCCTCTACTCAAAGAGGAAAACTTCATCGATGCTCACGCTCTAATTGACTCGGGATGCACGGGCTCATGTATCGATGAAGATTTTGTCAAATGGTACGGCTTCCCCACTCAGAGGTACATTTGACCCAGACCAGTCTTTAATGTGGATGGGACAAGCAATGAGGGTGGATTGATCAAGGAATACGTGATTGTACGGATGTTCTTTGGGAAACATGAAGAAGAGATTCGATTGGTGGTGACATCCTTAGCATCGAGCAACATCTTCCTCGGACATGACTGGTTGACAAAGCACAATCCTGAAATTGATTGGAGAGCGGGAACAGTTAAGTTCACATGTTGCCCAGATGAATGTGACTCACTATCCTTGAGTGAGGAGATAGACGAAGAGTTTGTGAGGAATGTGCGGATGAAGGAAGCGGCGAAGTGGCCACCTTACCTGGAAGAGTATGCAGATGTCTTTAGTGAGGAATCGTTTGAACACCTCTTTCTTGGCCTTGTCAAGGTAGGGCTTTCATTTTTGTATATGGTAGACCAGTCCTTGCTGAAACAAAGTACATTGGACAGTCCGGGGTGACATGTCTTTAAATCCCTTCTTCTGCACCTCAACAGCATTGAAAGCCTCATTTCTGGCAATCATTCTGGCAGCAACATGGGCATCTCAGTCATCCAGAAGACAAGAGCAGCCTGTCTTAGGCTGTACGTGATAGTAGTCAGAAAAATTGATGAACCATTTGATGACACGGAGGACAGTGGTATGGTGAATCTTCAGTTTTGTAGTGATGTCATTGTGACTCATTTCACGCTTGTTCCACTCAACAATGCAGCATTTTTTTGTTGGGGATGTATAGACCATGTTGTTATGATTCGAATGCAGGTAGTTTTATGGAAATCGGCCCAGTTGTTGTTGAGATATGGTGAGTCAGAAAATGTGTTGTGCAAATAACAAAAGTATTGCATGGTACATTTTATGTGACTTTTCAGCTATTTTTTTCATGACATAAAATTTTGTCTTGCCACACACAGACTATTGCAGCCAAGGTCTCAAACATTATATCTATGTATTTGAAGTGGCAAAATATAGCAACAGAAATTTTATGGGAAGGATATTTCAGCATGTACTAGGTGCGTACAATACTTTTGTCAGCCACTGTAAATATACTAATCCATATCAGAGGCAGAGATAGTTGAGATATCTGAGCCACTATTATGCTGCTAGATATTATAAATATTTCTATCTATATCAATAGACAGGATAATAGAACTATCTGAGCCTCCAATATATTTTTGAAAATTACAAATATAAGAGCATATATCCAGAAAAGTATCAGAGGCTCAGATATTTCACTTATTCCAATTTCCAATATCTATAGGTAGCCTCATGTAACATATTAGTCATGTGTAAACAATTACAAAAGCTTAGTCAGCTTGTTTATCATGGCTCCCTGCTCTGTAATTCTCCATAGTTTCAGTTCATACTACTGGATCTCAATTATTATATATAGGCTCTGATATTAGCCTTAAAGCAAGGCAAAACTATAGAGCAGGGAGCCATGATAAACAAGCTGACTAAGCTTTTATAATTGTTTACACATGACTAATATATCATGTGAGGCTATCTATAAATATCAAAAATTAGAATAAGTGCACTTGCAGGAAAAGATCAATTCCAGCTATTGTAAATTTGGTGTTCGGGATTAGTCCAATGGTGGCCAACTTTGTCATGTCTGCCATCTTGATAGTTGTGCTTTAGTCTGGTGATAGGGGCACTTGAAGTTTCTCCTAAATATCTTTCAGATACACTGCTGTACTTTGATTGAGTACACACTCCACTTCCATTGCATCCTCTACAATAGCTGTAACTGTATGAAGTGGGAGAGTTGCTTTCGTAGTCACTTCTGATATTTCAATAGATAGAATCAAGTCCTCTGGTCATTGCAACAATGCATTTCACATAGTTGCATGGTGTAACTCAGCAATTCAATGAGATTCACATTAGCAGTGTTATATCTCTTTATGGTAGTGAGTTCCTTTAGTTGCTTTCATAGTTTGGGGGCAATTGATAATAGTTTTCTTTGACTAAGCATAATGCTCATGTCAAGTATCCAAGTGAGCACATTAGAGATGGCATTAGAATCTTCAATAGGGACTATGTAGCAGTACTGGGGCTGGGGGTTCAAGGGTTTTCTAATATCATTCTGCTGCAGTGATGAACATCAAATTGCCAGAGGCTTAGGAATAGGGGGTGGCAACTGCTGCACCTTTGAAGCCCCTCTTTCTGGCAGTTCTACCTTAGTTAGAATGACTACCCCATCAAACTTTTACCTCTTACTAGTTGTCGCTTTCTTCTTGGCCTCATTGAGCAAGATTTTCAAATATTCTACTTTATAATTGGTTTCTTCTGTCTGATCTTTATTGACTTCTTAGAGCATAGCTGATGCTATCAGCTCAGCTGAGGTTTTCAGATGCTTGGTGACTTTGAAAATGTTGACTGGATGCAATGGGTTCAGCTTTAACAGGTTGTCAATTTGTTCTATCAGGTTCTGGCCTGGAATCCTACTTGATACAAAGGCTCTGTTTGGCATGACTACTCATCCGTTTGAGTTACATAGACACTTTCTGGCTTGGATATACTTGAGTACCTTTGGGCATGACCTTCACAGTGGGCAGAATTCTGTTTCTGAGCTGCTTAAATAGGAAACAGAATTGGAAAGCTCACCTCTGATTGGCTGGATTCTAGTTCCGGATCAAGTTTTTGAGGCTCAAAAAAAGGGTTTTGCCCCAGGTGCTTATAAAGTGGCTGGATTGTTGTAGAATGTACATCTGGGTATGCAAGCCAATAGGGCAGGTTGCAGACCTGTTGCAATTTGAGAGCCCTGGCCCCTAGTGAGCGATTCCAGCATTACCTGAAAACCTTTCAGCATTTCCCAAACTTTACTCAAGTCCACCTCTTTCTTCTTGATGGTCATGCCATGTCCTCCCAATGATGTGCTTATCATTGCACTCATTTCACCACTCATCAGGTCAGATCTGATCTGATTGACTGCAGATTCTGAAAGAATATACATAGTTATATTTGCTACTTTCTCAATGTCATAGGGGTCACCCTTCTCATGGTCTGGGTCCTTGATTTTGAGCCTCTGCAGGATATTCTTCCTAGTCTGGCCTGATATATCTCGAAGAAACATGAATTTTGAGTTGTTCTCAGTAAGTTTATTGCTGGCAATGAGATATCTGGCTCTAGATAGAAACTTGTGATAATAAGTGCTGAATTCATCTCTGGTGTGAATACCTTTCTCAGCCCATTTGGCAAACTGCTCTAATTTGTCTCTAGAGTATCTCTTGCTGTCTGCCAAACTTGGGTAAAACTTCTTGATGGCTATCTTAAAATCTCCAACACTCACAGGAGTGGTAGAAACTTTAGGGAGGGTTTCCCATACTTCTGCAACATTAGTTTTTGTATAGTATAGGTACCCACATCTGATCATAGTCAATGCATCCCAGTTGGAATCTATTGTGATCACATTCATATTGTCAAAGAAGTAGAACAGTTCCTTCAGATTGGAACTGTCAAATACTAGTGCTCTCTTGTCACCTCGAAGAGGTAGTCTATGTTAGAGGTGTAGGTCTGGGGTTATACCAGTTTCAATCCTTTTGCCTAAGCAGCGGTATGTTGTGCAGAGGTGATTTATCTACCCATATTTAGCTATACCATGCAGTCCCCTTACTAACCTTCCTAGTCACAGTCCTGGTTAGGGATGCTTTCAGAGACAAGGTAGAGTAAGAGCAGATTGGGATTTTCAAGAGGCATAGTAGTACAAAGTACACAGAAGATAGTGAGTTAAGACACTGTCACCATGTGTTAAGAGGATCGAAAGATGAGGGAAAGAGGGCCTACTTTTAATACTATTTATGCTTTCTAGATAATCCATTTTCCATCCTATTTCTTACTCATCTTCTCTCCACTTTACTCCACTTTGCTCCACCTTTCTCCACTTCTCTCCACTATTACATCACTTCTTTCGTCATTCTACTCCACTGAGAGCCACTTTGCTCTAACATATCTCTACTATGACAGAATTTGTTAGGACTAGTGTTTTTGGACGAGGTGGGTAGTCCAAGCATACTGAAACAAGTCTCTGCTTCCTCCTTCTAACAATGTATAATTGGAGAGTAGAGTAGCAAAGGTTGGATGTACTACTAAGAAGCGAGCTATAGGCTCAAGCTTAACCCAGCAGTAGAGCAGAGGTTCAATCAAAGGGGTACAGTTATGATTGAGAGTATAAAATAATTTTGCTGAGGGACAACACCCCACTCAGCTGGCACCTTAAATAAACTTTCTACTGAATACTACCAACTATCAAATACTACTAACTATGCCTCGCCATTAGTCAGAACAACATATTTCAGCAGGTGTCACCACCACTGCCTACCACCCATGTCGTCACTAAGTCCTAGCACCCAGTGTCACCACCGCTCCTAGGGACTGGTGGTACCACCAGTTACTTCCTTATATAATAGGCTAGCTTTTATTTACCTCTGTTGCTCCAAAGCTTCTTCTGCGCTTCTTCTGATCACCTTTCCTATCACATGTTAATCCTGTTTACAAATTCTCCCATGAGAGACTTCTTTTATGTGCCAAGATCTTGCTTCTCCGGCACTCCATTTTCTTGGCCAAGCTTCTACTGCTAATCTTCCATCATGGGGCTGACTATGATCTCAGGGTTTGGAGTCAGCAGTCTCTGCTGATCTTCTGAGGTTAATCTCAGCAGCTGTGTAAACTTGGCAAATACCCTTCTATGCCATGCCACTATACTGATATTGGAGTACTGTAGTCCAGTGCCTATTGTTAACCTGAACCTTTGTCCCAGGTGATTCGTTCCATGCCATTTGTCTACTGTAATAACCTCTTCTTCCAAGCATTCTCATACTTCTAGTATCTATGCTATCACTTCTTCTATAAGATCTTCAATGTCCGATGGTGCCCTGTAATATACTGGCCAATCGACTTCCACTGCAGTATTTTGGCACAAGGTCTGGTGACAATGTTGATTGATCTAAGCTCTCATGCTGACCTTTAATGCATAGATATCTCTATTGCCAAGCCATATAGATACCTCATGCTCATATGTGCTCATTCCGCAATTCGGCAATAGTTGGTCCAACGTTCATTCTGAGGGTCCAGGCTTATGACAAATCTTGGCATCGGCTGCCTCCCTTGTTACTAAGTGCTCCATGAAGTTCTTGAGGAGCCACTCCAAAAGAACCCAACTCTGTTGGTATGCCAAATAGCAGTTTGTACACAGTAGGCTTTCATGAATGAAGCATCTGGTTGCCCCATGTCGATAGCATCTCTTCTGCAGGAGTTCTATGTATCTTGCGATGTTCCGGTCTTCCATCTGTATGTAGCTTCGTTCTGGTGGCGGAGTATGTCCAATGTGTATTCTAGATAATCCTTCTTGCAAATTGTATGGGTCCTCCCTCTTGTCATATTCATCTTTATAATATTGTTGACCGGGTTTATCTGTAACATCTTTAGCAGCTACCTCCCCAGGTACTTGCTGCATTAGTGGGCAAGAATCGCCTCCACTATTCTGTCTCTGAAGCCTTTTGGAATACTCTTGATTAGGCTGCATAATTTGATATGTAAAGCATCTGATTCCGTGTCGCATCGGGTGTCTACAATTTTCATAACAGAATTCTGTGGGGTTGCTGACTGAGACAATAGAGGTGCTGTTCCAGTATGGAAAGCTCTACTGTCAGTGCTCTATTATGACATTGATTCCATCACCAGGTGGGATTGTAGCTCTTGGTGCAATGTAAGCAGCTTGATATGTGACTCTTTACTATTTGTTTTGTGGTCTAAAGGGTGTAAGCACAACTCACACATTGGTATTGAGATGTCGGGTTGGTGTAGAGTATGGTCTAATGCATATCATAAACTGTATGAGTTCTGCTGGGGGATGCAGTTGTGTTTGAGTGACTAGCCATGCTTTTCCTAAGAGTCAGATATCATAAATGTACTGTCATATCCTTCATTGGAGTACCAGTTGTAGTTGCTTGGTATCCTGGTTTGCATTCCTTGGTAAATAAAGGTTTGCTTATACTGTAGAAGCTAGACATGGGTTGTGCAGCTCTGGCTTGTACCATCCTATTATCCTCCAAGTTATCGGGTCTGTAGCTTGAGGGGTTTGAGTTGTAACAATGAGTTCCTCATGTCACTTGGTGAAAGGATCCACTCAAAAACTCGCATCAAGATCGACACGATCAGCAGATCAACAGGATCAGCATTCCAAATGCGACTAGTAACAGTCTAGCAGTCACTAGAGCCAAACTACTGTTAACATGACCAAGGCAACGGTCACGGGCATCAACGGCAATATATGGGCACCTGAGAAGCATGCCACAAGTACGTAACCCCGTGGACTACTTAACACCGCCGACCAGTAATTACCACCGCCAATTTACTACCGCCGACCAAACTCCTGATCCGACCCGATCAAAAGAAGTCAAGAAACGATCAAAACTACTAGAAGCCCGAGAAGTCTAGAACACGACTACTAAAGCCTAACACCTAAAGTCTAAAGGCTAATCCGAGCCCAATGGAGACATCACTGGCATTCCAGCACTGTCAGACTTGTGCCTGAGTGTACATGGTCCTTTACGAGATATACTTCACAGTATGTCATGCTACAAGTGAAACGCGTGACTGCCAAATTGAAGTCCAACATCACACGCAAGAAGCGTTACATGCCAATCCACCAAATTCTATAATACCCAAGCGACATGAGGAACTCATTGTTACAACTCAAACCCCTCGAGCTGCAGACCCGATAACTTGGAGGATACTAGGATGGTACAAGCCAGAGCTGCATAACTCATGTCCAGCCTCTACAGTACAAGCGAACCTTTATTTACCAAGGAATGCAAACCTGGACACCAAGCAACTACAACTGGCACTCCAACGAAGGATATGGCAATACATTCGCGATGTTAGACTCCCAGGCAAAGCATGGCTAGTCACTCGAACACAACTGCATCCCCCAGCGGAACTCATACAGTTCATGGTATGCATTGGACCATACTCTACACCAACCCGACATCTCAATACCGATGTGCGAGTTGTGCTTACACCCTTCGGACCACAAGACGAACAGTGAAGAGTTACATATCGAGCTGCCTACATTGCACCAAGAGCTACAATCCCACCTGGTGATGGAATCGACGTCATAGTGGAGCACTGACAGTGGAGCTTTCCATACTGGAGCAGCACCTCTATTGTCTCAGTCAGCAACCCCACAGAATTCTGTCATAGTGGAGATACATTGGAGCAAAGTGGCACTCAGTGGAGCAGAATGACGAAGGAAGTGATGTAATGGTGGAGCAAGGTGGAGCATGGTGGAGTAAAGTGGAGAGAAGATGAGTAAGAAATAGGATGGAAAATGGATAATCTAGAAAGCATAAATAGCGTTAGAAGTAGGCCCTCTTTCCCCCATCTTTCGATCCTCTTAACACACTGGTGATAGTGTCCTAACATGACTCACTGTGTGCTTTGTACTACTACGCCTCTTGGAAATCCCAATCTGCTCTTACTCTATCTTGTCTCCGAAAGCATCCCTTACCAGAACTGCAACTAGGAAGGATAGTAAGGGGACCGCGTGGTACAGCTAAACGTGGGTAGATAGATCACCTCTGCACAACATACTGCTGCTTAGGCAAAAGGATCGAAACCGGTGTAACCCCGGACCTACACCTCTAACACTTGGGTATTATAGAATTTGGTGGATTGACATGTAATGCTTCTTGCATGTAATGTTGGACTTCAATTTGGCAGTCATGTGTCTCACTTGTAGTATGGCATACTGTAAAGTATATCTCATAAAGGACTATGTACACTCGGGCACAAGTCTAATAGTGCTGGAATGCCAGTGATGTCTCCATTGGGCTCAGATTAGCCTTTAGACTTTAGTTGTTAGGTGTTAGGCTTTGGTAGTCACTTTTTAGACTTCTCAGGCTTCTAGTAGTTTTGATCGCTTCTTGACTTCTTTTGATCAGGTTGGATCAGGAGTTTGGTCAGTGGCGTTAAGGTGATGGTTAGTGGTAATAAGTCGGCAGTGGTAACTGCTGGTTGGCAGTGTTAAGTAGTCCGCAGGGTTACATACTTGTGACGTGCTTCTTAGGTGCCCATATATTGTCATTGATGCCCATGACCATTGCCTTGGTCACATAAACAGTAGTTTGGCTCTAGTGACTGCTAGCCTGTTACTAGTTACATTTGGAATACTGATCCTGTTGATCTGCCAATCATGTCGATCTTGATGTGAGTTTTTAAGTGGATCCTTTCACTACCCCCCTTCTAAGATGAACTTTCGGAGAAATGTTCATCCTAATCTATGAGAAAGCTCAGATAAAGAAGTCGCCTAGTGATAGTTGATGTTGCTATCAAACCATCATCATCACTACCCAGTTATGTCCAAAGTCACTGCTGTCTGCATTGTTTTCATCATTCTTGTCACAATTTTTAGTGTGAATCTTTAGATTCTAGAGTGCAGGAGGCATAATGAGGTGAGTTCTCTTGCCTCTGTTTGCAGGTTGTAGCTGCTAATAGTCTTATAGGAGGACAATTATGAGATGCAATTGGTTCCTGAAGGGACTATAGAGATTCAGCAGCGTGTTAACTGTATATTCCCTGACCCTAATGTACCTTTCAATTCAGCTGAAGCTATCGATAAGTCGGGTATTTCGGCACAGGAGAGTTATGAGAAGGGTGTTTAGAAGTCATTGAATTGTAAAGAGTGGTGAGAAGGGATATGAATGTAAAATGTGAAATATGCATCATGTAACAGATTATGATGCAATTTAAAGTGATAAGAAAGAAAAAGTCATAAAGTCATTACTGAATGAGTTTTTATGTCACTTTAGAAGCAACTTGCCTGGTGTATTAACTGAGAAAGAGGTGATATTTAACTAACCCAATGCACAGCAATAGGTTCACCTATGGTTCACCTGCCTCCAAAGTGGTTTTCGAAAAGTAAAAATAGAGTTGGAGTGCCTATTTATTGCATTGTTCTCTTTGCTTAGATAAAGCGAACTGTGCAATAGTTGACTTGGCTCCTCTTCCTCTGCATAGAAGATAAGAAAAGGGGTGCATAGTGCACCATGTATCACTGGCATGCACAAGAAGTGCAACAGTGGGTAGGTAGTTAAACCTAGTAGATTTGGACCAGGTCAGCTGAAACTGCCTATCAACTGTTCACAACTTGGCATATCAGTGAATATAATGAATAAATACTATAGTGAGTTGGGAATGATAGTTGCATAAAGGCATAATTTGGTCAGATGAGACCATAGATACCATAGAAAGAATAGAATGCATAATAGATCATGTTAGGTTGCGATATGGGAAAGAGGGTTGCATAAAAGAATAATGAAAAGCTTGCATAAATCATAGTTCCTCGCTCTCAGGTATGATTTCCTGTGAGTTTATTGGTGTAGGCAGTAGTTTATCAACCTCATCTTCTTTATCTGATTTAGTTTCATCTAATGAACCAAATTCTTTATCCTGCTCCATGATAGTGAGCATGTTGTCTGGCTGGTAAATCTTGCTTGGATACTGATAGATTGTAATCATCATATCCTCTAGCATTGGATGTCTCATCACCTGTAGTCTTTCCCTTGCTTCCTCTTCTCACTTATTGAGTTTCATAAGGTATTATGGATCATAGTTGATTATCCTTCCTTCGACTAGGTGGTGTGTAATGTTGTCAATTAACAGACCATGCATCTGGCCTATAGATCATCTGGCTTCAATGAGCCTCTGGTACCTAGTACCTTTGTAGTACTTTATCATGTTGAGTACCACCATGAACTGTATGGCATGGGAAGTGTAAAAGGCTATCTGATTAGCTAGGTAGTTTATGTACTTCATTGTATCCACACTGATAGAATAATAGTGACTCCATTGCATTAATCAGTTAAGAATTTCAATTGTCAGGCCTCATCTGTAGGCACAAATTTAAATTGCTGAATAGTAGATGCTCATAATATTCTTATATGTCAGCTCATGGTCAAAGTCAATTTGTCCTCAATGTAAGGCTCATGTCTTGAGTTTGACTGCATAGGTAAGGAATGCATTATCATTGAGTCGTTGGACTGTTGCATCTCGAGGGTTACTGAGTTTGATCAGTTGTCCTTCTGGTTGCTTTGGTATCATAAGATTGGGTTGTTCTTCATCTGGGTGATGGACTACATTCTATTTGTTAAATATGTCATCAAAGTATTTCCCTGGGTATAGGGGTATAATCTCTTCTTCATAGTTCTCTTGGTTAAAGTGGTTGCATAGCTGTGGCCATTGATAACATTTGATAGGTGGCCTTAGTGCAAATGTCCAATCAGGTGTATCTTTAGGTGCACTGAATGCTTGGAGTTTATTGAAGACAGGCATGTCTGAGTAGTAGTTGTCTTTAAGAGATGACTAGCTGTTAGGATTTGAGTTGATGATCCTTAAGCTCGAGTTTCTTCATCTTTTTATACTATCTTATTGGTATATCACCTCTCTCTTATCTAATTTGTCTTCTTCTGCTTTTGCTTTGAGGTGCCACTGTGATGTCATTGCTTGGTAAGGTCATTGGATACCTTACTCATCATCTCTATTGTGGATCCATATGTGGCTCCATTGGGTGAAGTGCATGTGATGCAATTATCTCCTAATTTGTCTTTATTTGACAATCTATTGATTAAGGTTTGGTGGCCTCATCGCCTGAGGGTACCTCTTGTGGAACTCTTCTATCATTTGATAAGAGTTCTTGAGGTTATTGAGTGGCTCCCATGTTTGCTCTTGGTATCCTTTCTATTGAATAAGATACTGTATCTTATTTTGATGATGTCATATGTCATGAATTGTCTCCACTTTATATTCTGCTTAGCCCCCTACTTCAATAGGTGGTGGTTCATCCAAAGTGGGTCTTTCAGGATAGTCCTTTTGCTTGTAAGGCCTAAGAAGACTTGCATGGAATACAGGATGTATCAGAAGGGATTGAGTAAGTGTAATCTGAATGACACTTGTCCAACTGCCTTCTCAACTTTATAAGGGCCTGCCCATTTCATTGCAAGTTTCTTTTTCAGTTCCAATTGACTGAGATTCCTCATGTCTAGTAACACTTCATCTTCTGGCTTGTACTCTAGCAGTTTGCCTCAATGCAGGTCTACATAAAGCTTCATTGCCTTATTCACTTGCCTAATTGAATTATAGGCTTTTTGCTGTACTTGTCGAAGCTCCTCTAGGTGATTTATTGCTTCTGAGATGTTTGAATCACCAATCTCTGCTTCATCCAGGTGAGGGTGCCATCCATACAGTGTATAGAATGGTGACTGATGAGTGGTACTGTATTTTCGATTATTGTAGGTGAATTCTGCCATATTGATATACTCTGCCCAATCTGTTTGGTAGTAGGACACGTAGCAGTATAAGTACTGTTCAAGTTCCTGATTGAGTCACTCAGTTTGACCATCGGTTTGTGGGTGATATACTGTACTAGTTTTCTAATCAACATCGATGAGTCTGCAGAACTCCTTGAGGAATTGTACAGTGAAGTTGCTACCTCAGTCAGAGATTACTTGTTTAGAGGCCCCATAGTATTTGAAAATGTGTTGGCAAAACAAGCATGTCAACTGCTTAGCATTAGGTATCCCCTGACAAGGAATCAACTTTCCCATTTTAGTGAGTTTGTCCACTATAACAAGTATCAAACTGTAGCCTTCATTGCTGACTGGTAAATTAGTAATCAGGTCACAGGTTATGGTTTCTCATGGTTGATGCAGTGCTGTCAATGGTTGGAGCAGCAGATTTCGAAACTGTCAAATTGATTTTGCACGTTAACATACTGCATGTCACAGGATAAGATATATTCTCAGATCATCTCTTCTATCTTTGGCCAATAGTATAATCGCTGAAACTCCTGTGGACGTTCTGATGCCGGACAGGGAGTGTATAGTTCGAGGGGCTGCCCTAGAATACCTTCAAACGGTCAGCAGAGAATTACACCCGAGCTAAGGGCACGAAGGAGTGGAGGGAAATAGGGATAGACAATGGAAGGGCTTGGTGAGAACCGGGGATATGAGGGAAGCGCTCGAGGAGGAATTCCGAGGGTAGGCTTCTCCCGAGATCGTCGGTGGCGGTGCAAAGGTTAAATCGACTCTCCGGCTCAGCTGCAAGCTCTGGACTAAAGCCGACTAACCCAAGGCACAAGAACTAAACTAACTAAGCTACGCTAGTCGAACCACCAACCCGAATGTGACTAATCGACTGTGCTAACACACTGGCAAGCGACTGCAGCCGATCTCACTCATAGTCTAAAGTGTCGGAATGCGGCGTAACGATTCAAAACGCGATACGATGGACGAAGGACAATTGCTGAGTGAGTCGAAATGTGATGCGAGGGATGGAGGTGCGAAACGATGACGGAAGGGGACTGAGAGAATCCAAGGATATGTGTGGGACGATTAAACTGACCGTTTCCAATCGAAACGATGTGGAATAGCACCGGGCTGGTCTTGAGGAAGCGGAGAGTGGAAAGTCAAGAGGAAAGGGGTGATATGGTGTCCTTTCCCGACGACAATGGAGAGGAGAAGGTGTTGCGAGACCAAATGCGAGCGGTACGCAGAGTAACTGGGTTATGAGCGAAACCGGGCAAAACGGATTGAAACACGTGAGGGGATCTTGTTTCGGGTGAGAGAAGATAGAGAAGCCTTTATACAATGACGGCGAACTATACGAATGCACGAACGGCTCTACTGCGAAGAGAGATCACCGATCGACTGTACAGAACACGAAATGTCATATATTAGACTATAGAGACGAGAGAGTCCACTACAAACAAGTAGACTAGAGGTCGAGAGGCTTTGAGACGATGTGAGAACTGCAAGCTAAGCTCCCACTCAGCTCCGACTAAGCTGTCTCTCTACTACGAGAGTCGTGCTATATTTATACTAAACGTCCAAGGCTGAGCCTCCCAGCGGTCAGAGAACCTACGTCATAAAGAAAAGGGAACGCATATCGCTATCTACAAAGGAGAGGAGCGCATAGGAATGGTTTAAGGGACACATAGGTCAAAAGAAACAATACTAAGCATGTCTGGAATGAGAGCATAATGGATTAAAGGGGACACATATAGAAAGGTCAGAAAATGTGCGGAACCTTCGGAACTGGGTCTCTTTGAGTGGAACGAAGCGGAACTCGGGGAAACGACTCGGAAGGGCTCTGGCTAGCCTGACAAAGTAAGTCTGCGATGTTTAACAAAGGAGAGGGACTGAGGACGAGGTTGCAGGGTCAAATCTCTTTGTCTGGAATGTGGATCCGAGGTCCGGAGACTTGTGATCGACGCGTTGAAGAGTAAGTCTGAAGCTTGGGAACGTACGGAGTCGTTATGACCAGTTCCGCGGTGTTCCGACTGGTTTTGCTCGGTTTTGACTGGTTTCGCTCGAATGAGTAGACTTAGCAAGAACGCCATAGTCCAGATGGCACGTGCACCGTTCTTTGATCGGCCATCAAGACGGGAGAATCACGGCATCGAGTTTGCACGCGTCGATCACAAGTCTCCGGACCTCGGATCCGCATTCCAGACAAAGAGATTTGACCCTGCAACCTCGTCCTCAGTCCCTCTCCTTTGTTAAACATCGCAGACTTACTTTGTCAGGCTAGCCAGAGCCCTTCCGAGTCGTTTCCCCGAGTTCTGCTTCATTCCGCTCAAAGAGACCCGGTTCCGAAGGTTCCGCACATATTCTGACCTTTCTATATGCGTCCCCTTTAATCCATTATGCTCTCATTCCAGACATGCTTAGTATTGTTTCTTTTGACCTATATGTCCCTTAAACCATTCCTATGCGCTCCTCTCCTTTGTAGATAGCGATATGCGTTCCCTTTTCTTTATGACGTAGGTTCTCTGACCACTGGGAGGCTCAGTCTTGGACGTTTAGTATAAATATAGCACGACTCTCGTAGTAGAGGGACAGCCTGGTCGGAGCTGAGTGGGAGCTTAGCTTGCAGATCTCACATCGTCCCAAAGTCCCTCAACCTCTAGTCTACTTGTTCGTAGTGGACTCTCTCGTCTCTATAGTCTAATATACGACAATTCGTGTTCTGTACAGTCGACCGGTGATCTCTCTTCGCAGTAGAGCCATTCGTGCGTTCGTATAGTTTGCCGTCATCGTATAAAGGCTTCTCTATCTCCTCTCACCCGAAACAAGACCCCCTCACATGTTTCGATCTGTTTTGCCCGGTTTCGCTCGTAACCCAGTTACTCTGCATGCCGCTCGCATTTGGTCTCGCAACACCTTCTCCTCTCCATTGTCGTCGGGAAAGGACACCATATCACCCCTTTCCTCTTGACTTTCCACTCTCCGCTTCCTCAAGACCAGCCCGGTGCTATTCCGCATCGTTTCGATCAGAAATGGTCGGTTTAATCGTCCCACACATATCCTTGGATTCTCTCAGTCCCCTTCCGTCATCGTTTCGCACCTCCATCCCTCGCATCACATTTCGACTCACTCAGCAATTGTCCTTCGTCATTGTATCGCGTTTCGAATCGTTATGCCGCATTCCGACACTTTAGACTACGAGTGAGATCGGCTGCAGTCGCTTGCCAGTGTGTTAGCACAGTCAATTAGTCACGTTCGGGTTGGTGGTTCGACTAGCGTAGCTTAGTTAAATTAGTTCTTGTGCTTTGGGTTAGTCGGCTTTAGTCCAGAGCTCGCAGCTGAGCCGGAGAGTCAATTTAGCCTTTGCACCGCCACCGTCGATCTCGGGAGAAGCCTACCCTCGGAATTCCTCCTCGAGCACTTCCCTCATATCCCCGGTTCTCACCAAGCCCTTCCATTGTCTATCCCTATTTCCCTCCACTCCTTCGTGCCCTTAGCTCGGGTGTAATTCTCTGCTGACCGCTTGAAGGTATTCTAGGGCAGCCCCTCGAACTATACACTCCCTGTCCGGCATCAGAACGTCCACAGGAGTTTCAGCGTGCAAACTCGATGCCGTGATTCTCCCGTCTTGATGGCCGATCAAAGAACGGTGCACGTGCCATCTGGACTATGGCGTTCTTGCTAAGTCTACTCGTTCGATCGAAACCAGTCGAAACCGAGCGAAACCAGTCGGAACACCGCAGAACTGGTCGTAACGACTCCGTATGTTCCCAAGCTTCAGACTTACTCTTCATCTCCTGGGTTCATGAAATAGTGATCGTCCGCGGTCACTCCCATCTCAATCCGACACGTGGGAGTTTCGAAGCATAACACGTCGCGTCCAAATTTTCTTCCGCTGTCATCTCTTCTTCATTCTCCAACATGTTCACTTCCGAAGAAATCGTCGCGCTCTTGGGACCCATCAACTCCGATGACGACTGGAAGGCAGCGGTCGTGAAATTCGAGGCAGACGTCGCCTTGGCCAGGTCGGCAATGGATGAACTAGACCATGGCATCACAACGGTAATTCTGCCGGATAAGACAAAACCGGTCGAATGGATTGCACCTACAGGTTCGATGACGGTTCGGTGGTTGACGAATCCGGTGATGGAATCTTTGATGGATGGGTGGAAGGCAACCACGGTGCATAAACTGCGCACTCTAATCAAGAATTTTTGTTAACGAAATTCGACAGGCACGGAAGGAAGCGTTGGAGCAAGTCCGTCCCAAAGGAACGAAAGAAGTCTGGTCGGAGACGGCGTACTCCAACTACTGCGACACGGATGCTCTCCTACGGACGCTGTACTACGATCGACGGGAATTTTATGCCAGGATGGAGACCAAACGACGAGCTTTCTTCCGCAGATGCAGGGTTCCATTCCATCCTGCCTCGTTCAATTCGACTCATGGGTTCTTCTTGGGCAATTCATTCTCTCCAATGTTCCCAAAACCGCGCCCTGACATCGAAAAGGCTCTCGAGAACGTGAGAATGGAGAGCTCCAAGTTCCAACAAACGGCGAGGTTCACCAGCAACATGGACTACACACGAGACGAAGCTGTCCGGAGTCACGTAGGTACTTCTTCTTGTCTATCATCTCCATCTAATCCTTCCTACAGCAAGCGTTCGAATATTGGGAGGATATCGAGCAACGACACCTTCGTGCAGGGCACATCCTTCGCATCGACAGGGTGAAATTGAGAACGGTCCGGCTCCTCTGGGAATACTACGGCTATTCCATCCTTCGTTGTCGGCTCTATCAACTCGTTCGTGCTCAGGAATCTGAAACGCAACAACAACAACAGCAACAACAACGATCCCAACAAGTGCTGTCTGAACCTTTCTCTCAACTGCAACAACAACAGCAGCAACAACCAATGCTGCCTGAACCATTTCCTCCGCAACAACAACAACAGCAGCAACATCAAATGCTGCCTCAGGACGTCGATAGTCCAATGGAGGTTGATTCCGCTCCTCTTCAGGTCGAAACTGGCGAAATAATTGAGGACGGAGAGGTCGCGGAACCGGTCGAAATGCTCGAAACCGGAGCGGAACGTTTGGAAGGGGCTAGCCGTTGAAGAGTAAGTCTGAAGCTTGGGAACGTACAGAGTCGTTACGACCAGTTCCGTGGTGTTCCAACTGGTTTCGCTCGGTTTCGACTGGTTTCGCTCGAACGAGTGAACTTAGCAAGAACGCCATAGTCCAGATGGCACGTGCACCGTTCTTTGATCGGCCATCAAGATGGGAGAATCACGGCATCGAGTTTGCACGCGTCGATCACAAGTCTCCGGACCTCGGATCCGCATTCCAGACAAAGAGATTTGACCCTGCAACCTCGTCCTCAGTCCCTCTCCTTTGTTAAACATCGCAGACTTACTTTGTCAGGCTAGCCAGAGCCCTTCCGAGTTGTTTCCCCGAGTTCCGCTTCGTTCCACTCAAAGAGACCCGGTTCCGAAGGTTCTGCACATTTTCTGACCTTTCTATATGCGTCCCCTTTAATCCATTATGCTCTCATTCCAGACATGCTTAGTATTGTTTCTTTTGACCTATGTGTCCCTTAAACCATTCCTATGCGCTCCTCTCCTTTGTAGATAGCGATATGCGTTCCCTTTTCTTTATGACGTAGGTTCTCTGACCGCTGGGAGGCTCAGTCTTGGACGTTTAGTATAAATATAGCACGACTCTCGTAGTAGAGGGGGAGCTTAGTCGGAGCTGAGTGGGAGCTTAGCTTGCAGTTCTCACATCGTCTCAAAGCCTCTCGACCTCTAGTCTACTTGTTTGTAGTGGACTCTCTCGTCTCTATAGTCTAATATATGACATTTCGTGTTCTGTACAGTCGATTGGTGATCTCTCTTCGCAGTAGAGCCGTTCGTGCGTTTGTATAGTTCGCCGTCATCGTATAAAGGCTTCTCTATCTCCTCTCACCCGAAACAAGACCCCCTCACGTGTTTCGATCCGTTTCGCCCGGTTTCGCTCGTAACTCAGTTACTCCGCGTGCTGCTTGCATTTGGTCTCGCAACACCTTCTCCTCTCCATTGTCGTCAGGAAAGGACACCATATCACCCCTTTCCTCTTGACTTTCCACTCTCCGCTTCCTCAAGACCAGCCCGGTGCTATTCCGCATCGTTTCGATTGGAAATGGTCAGTTTCATCGTCCCACACATATCCTTCGATTCTCTCAGTCCCCTTCCATCATCGTTTCACACCTCCATTCCTCGCATCACATTTCGACACACTCAGCAATTGTCCTTCGTCCATCGAATCGCGTTTCGAATCGTTACGCCACGTTCCGACACTTAAGACTACGAGTGAGATCGACTACAGTCGCTTACCAGTGTGTTAGCACAGTCGATTAGTCACGTTCGGGTTGGTGGTTCGACTAGCGTAGCTTAGTTAGTTTAGTTCTTGTGCCTTGGGTTAGTCGGCTTTAGTCCAGAGCTCGCAGTTGAGCCGGAGAGTCAATTTAGCCTTTGCACCGCCACCATCGATCTTGGGAGAAGCCTACCCTCGGAATTCCTCCTCGAGCGCTTCCCTCATATCCCCAGTTCTCTCCAAGCCCTTCCATTGTCTATCCCTATTTCCCTCCACTCCTTCGTGCCCTTAGCTCGGGTGTAATTCTCTGCTGACCATTTGAAGGTATTCTAGGGCAGCCCCTCAAACTATACACTCCCTGTCCGGCATCAGAACGTCCACAGGAGTTTCAAGTGGAGCCCACGGCGAGGGGGATTTCACTGTCCAACCATTACGAATACCCCGCCAAATTTGTCTAGCAGACGAGTAACACGTAGCCAATCCGCTCAAGTCCCTGTAGAACATCAGGTTTTGCCGCCGACTCGAAGGCCGAGGATTGTCAATCGCAACTTACGTTCCGCTGCGGAAAACGCGGAACACAGTGAAACACCCTTGCGACAATCCGTTAGCGCCATTCCTTCCAACACCGATTCCCTAGATCATTCCCCATCTACCATCGCCGATTCAGAACTCCCCAACCTCTCATCCGTGCCAGCTTCCACCCCAAGCTCACCGAACAGACCAGCTAGCCCGCCTACCAATTACCAACTACCTACCGGAACTCAACAGATCTTAGCCAGCAATGCAGCGATAATAGCTCGTCTGTCTGCAAACGCTAACATATTACAACAACTTGCAAATCGACAAACCGCAATGGCGTACCAACCGCCCTCGCGTGGGGACAAACGTGCCCCAACGTTTGATGGCTCAGAACCAAAGGAACTCCCTAGGTTCTTCGAAGACGTTGCAGAAATCGCAAGACAGGCCGCATGGAACGATAGAGATCACGTCCGAAAGTTCTTGTACTATGCGAAGACCGACGTCGCGGAACTTTGGGAGACTACCGACGAGATTAATGACCCGAACCCTGATGTGGAGACGGTGAAGAGAGAGATTATAGCTCTATACCCGAGTCTCATGGCAGGGAAACGCTACTCCAAGGGAGAACTGGAGCATTTGGTCGTAGAACGGGCAAAGAAAGGGATCAAGAACCGAGAAGACCTAGGCGAATATCATCGAGAATTCACCAGGTGCTCTAAGTATCTTATAACGAACAGAAAGATCTTGGAGTCCCAAGCTGACGAGATGTTCCTGATGGGAATTACAGGAGACCTTAGAGAGGCGCTCATTCGTCGTATCGAGATTAAGTTGCCAGACCACGACTCATCTACGCCTTACAAGATTAAAGACGTTCTCGAGCATTCGAATTTCGTGCTAGGAGGAAAGATTGTGGGCAGTTTCGGCAGTAACTTTCCACCCCCAGCTACCGGAGAAGCTTCGACAAGTATCGTGAAGAAGGAAGAAGTGGATTTGGCCAGGGTAATGGATACGTTGAAGAGTTTTCAGGTTACGCTCGACGCCCTGAGCAAGGGGAACGTTCCGCATCGACCAGGGGCGGAACATAGCGAAACTCCACGAAACCCAGTTTGCAACTTCTGCGGCGAAGCAGGACACTATATTCGATCGTGTACAAAGGTTCTCGAGTACATCCAAGCCGGAAAGTGCGTTAGGAGCCAGGATGGAAGGATTGTGTTGCCGAACGGCGGTCTCATTACGAGGTCGCTACCGGGGAACAATCTCAAAGAACGAATCGATAGCTTTCATGCTAAAGCCCCGGCGACACACACAGTAGGGATGGTCGAGTCGGTCACGCCCGCATATAGCCATCAAGCTGGTCCAGCGTACGCATATAGTCACGACGAAGAAGATCAGGACGAGCAGGAAAACTACGACATCGAACGTTTGGAGATTTTGATTAACGAGGCGAAGAAGAAGGCAGCTGGTGGACGAAGAACGAAGCCCGATGGCATAGAGATCCCTAGAGTTCAGCCTCATAAGAAGGCGCAGGCGAAACCGCAGCCCACGCCACCAAGTGGCGCGCGGCCCTCGACAAGGTCACTCCAGTCACCACAGCAGGACAACATTACCAGGAAATCACAACCCCAGTATAAATACATCGTACCAATAGAAGACTCGAGCGCAGTCTCCAACGTTCTGACTCGTACCCTCGATACCCCTATCACCATCAGCCAACGTGAACTCCTCTCAATCGCCCCGGACGTTAGGAAACAGATGAAGGAGCTGACGACGGCAAAGAGATACAACACGGCTGAAGTCAAATACGGTGAGGTCGTAGATGATTCACTTATGTTACAAGTTGGGCATTTCGCGTCGGAACAAGTCGAAACAGGCGAAACACTTTCGATGGAGGAAATACTGGCACTCAGTGGACAAGGCATTGCCGCAGAGGCATCCATGCCCCTCAGGACCGTTAGCGCGTTGATTGAAGACACTCTGGAAGTCGAATGCGTGCTCGACCAGAGAGCCGTAGTGTGTCTGCTCCGCGAAGACATGTGGGAAAAGCTTCAGATACCCCTATCCCCTGACAAAGGAATGATCCTCGAGACAGCAGATGCAGCTAGGTCATCTACCATTGGCATGATCTCTAATGCGAAGTTCACGATAGCCGGGATTGACATTTCGCTCCAAGTGCAAGTCGTTCCGAACGCTCCCTTCCAGGCTTTGTTGGGGAGACCGTTTTTCGCTATTACGGAGTGCGAAACAAAGGATTACACGTCAGGTGACCAACATATCACCTTAACGGACCCGAACGATCGCAGAAAGCAAAGCAAAGTGGCCACCGGAATTCGAACGATCGCGCGAGGACCACTTCCAAAGGGTTTTCCGCAAGCGTCAAGGAACTGATTGAGAGAAATCGGCGAGACGAGAATGGTAGTAACCAATTGCCGGTTCAGGTATTTTCCTATGATTTCGAATTTATTTCACACATGATCTCATCTCTTTTCAACCAACGATTGCCTTATTTATTAAACAAAAATTGCTATACTACTGACAAAGAAGAACGGTCTTATCATTCATGTGTTTTAGAAACTTCAGAAGAAGAAGACGCGGCGGTAATGGCTTACAAACGAGTAGCACAGAAAGTCAGGCCGATCCCGGGAGTCCTTCCAGAAGAGTACAGGATTGTTCGAAGGCAGCATCCGGATCCGTTGAGAGGGATGCCCGAGATGCCAGTTGTACCGAAGCCGTTCGAACCCACGGGTCGTGTAACCGCCGAAAGGATGGAGGCACTGAAGATCGACGAGAATACCTTTCTGTGGCCGGCGGAGAGGTTGTTAGTGAAGAATCTAATTATGTTGCAGGAAGAAGCATTAGCATGGACCGAATCTGAATGCGGAACACTCAATCCGACATATTTCGACCCGATACGCATTCCCATGATACCGCATATACCGTGGCAGCACAAGAGCATTCCAATTCCCCCGGGAATTCATGACAAGGCCCTCGAACTTATTCGAGAGAAGATTCGCAATGGGGTTATTGAACCGTCGAATTCGTCGTATCGATCTAGATGGTTTTGCTTGGTAAAGAAAGACAAGGAAACGTTACGATCCATTATCGACTTGCAGGACCTTAATGCGGTTACGGTCAAGGACTCGGCAGTACCACCGAATGTCGAAACGATCACAGAGAGCAGTGGTGGACGAGCTTGTTACACGGAGTTGGATTTATTTGTGGCATTCGATCAAAGAAAGCTGGACGAACAATCTCGAGATCTTACTACGTTCCAGACACCCTTGGGAACATTTCGAATGACGGTTCTACCAATGGGATACACCAATTCCTTGCAGATTATGCATAACGACGTGGCCTTTATCCTTCAGGACGAGATTCCGCACGTTACGAACCCTTTCGCAGATGATGCGCCCGGTTTAGGTCCGAAATCGCGATACGAGTTACCAGACGGTTCGTACGAGACCATACTGGGAAACTCCGAGATTCGTCGTTTTGTGTATGAGCATATATGCGATGTGAACAGAATTTTGCAGCGAATGAAGGCCGTAGGAGGAACATTTTCAGGAAAGAAGTTGGTTCCGTGTGTGGAGTCAGCCGTATTCGTGGGACACAAGTTGACATACCAGGGACGCGAGCCAGACGATTCGAAAGTACAGAAGATACGAGATTGGCCGCCATGTAGAACGTTGACGGAAGTCCGAGGATTTCTGGGAACGGTAGGAGTCCTTCGGATTTTCGTCAAGGATTATTCGAAACTCGCTCGCCCGTTGTACCGCATGACAAGGAAGAACCAGATTTTTGCGTGGACAGACGAAGAACAGAACGCAATGGACGAACTAAAGCAAGCCGTTATTATTTGCCCGGCGCTGTGCGCAATCGACTACGCGTCAGACAACGAAGTAATACTGGCGGTAGACTCGTCTATTATTGGAGTTAGTTGGTATTTAGGACAAGAGCACTTGGATGGAAGGCGTAGGATCAATCGTTTTGGTTCTATTAACTGGAATCAGACCCAGGCATCGTATTCACAGCCGAAAATCGAGTTATACGGCTTATTTCGGGCACTGCACGCGATGCGACTGTATCTCATCGGAGTCCGAAATCTAGTAGTCGAAATGGATGCAGCATACATCAAGGGGATGATCAACAATCCCAATCTACAGCCCAATGCGACCATTAACAGATGGATCGCAGGTATCCTTCTCTTCAGTTTCAAGCTCAGACACATCCCAGCAGCCGATTTCCGGTGTACCGATGGATTATCCAGACGAAGAGCAGCTGAAGAAGACCCCCCTCCGGATGAAACGTACGAAGACTGGGTAGACGAAACGTACGGATTTGCGATAGAAGAGCCGGTTTCGACATACCAAGTAGCGCAACAGAGTGGAACACCTAGCGAAACAGCGACCGGAAACCTGTTTCCTTCTACGGAATCTGCGAGAAGGAAGGATAGCCGCTTAGATGACGTCACAAAGCTAATCACGCATCTCACACGCCCAGACAATCTTAGCAATAGTGGCTATGCGAAGCTAATCAGGTACGCAGCTGACTTCTTCGTGAAAGGAGGCCGTCTGTGGAGAAAAGCGCGGAACGGCCGGCACCAAGTCGTAATAGAAGCGAAATGTAGGTGGGACCTAGTCAAGCAAGCTCATGACGATCTAGGACACAAAGGAATTTTCTGCACTCGAATGCGACTGCTGGAGAGATTTTGGTGGCCGTCCTTAGGACAGGACGTGAAGTATTTCGTGCGCACCTGTCATGAGTGCCAGATACGCCAGACGAAGAATATTCTTATCCCACCGAACGTACCGGAGGTAGCCCCTCTGTTTCAACGCATCCATATTGACTCGAAGGTTATGCCGAAATCGAGTGGATTCCGGTATATCGTGCATGCGCGTTGTTCGTTAACCGCGTATCCCGAATTTAGACTTCTTCGAGAAGAAACTGGTAAGACCGTAGGCCAGTTTATCTTTCAGAACCTTTTGTGTCGATATGGAGCATGCCCCGAAATCGTTACAGATAACAGCACACCATTTGTCGCCGCGCTAGATTACTTGAAGACGCGGTATCACATCAACCACATTCGGATTTCATCATACAACTCACACGCAAATGGATTAGTCGAACGCAGACATTTCGACGTACAGGAAGCCTTGATTAAAGCTGCAGACGGTAATGACAAGCGTTGGAGTGATCACGCTGACTCGGTATTTTGGGCAGAAAGAATCACGATCAACAGAGCAACAGGAATGTCCCCGTATTACATGGCCCATGGAGTCGAAGCAGTTTTGCCTTTTGACCTCGCAGAAGCAACATACCTAGCACTGCCGCTCAATTTGCCAATTACGACGTCGGAACTCATCGTAATACGTGCGAAACAACTCCAGAAACGTCCAGAAGAGTTGGATCGCGTTGCGAAACTTGTCATGAATGCAAGGCATGCATACGCAAAGCAGTTTGCCGAGGTGGAGAAGCATAGAATCAAGGACTACGACTTTCAGCCAGGAAGCCTCGTACTCTTG
This sequence comes from Phlebopus portentosus, assembly GCA_037892935.1. Classification (NCBI taxonomy): domain Eukaryota; kingdom Fungi; phylum Basidiomycota; class Agaricomycetes; order Boletales; family Boletinellaceae; genus Phlebopus; species Phlebopus portentosus. The sequence goes on along the minus strand of JAYXKI010000004.1, from coordinate 2,453,309 downwards.
CGAAACATGCGTATCAAGATGGAACTCAATCGTAAAATGAAACCCCGCTATTTAGGCCCCTATGTGGTAGTTCGACGCACCCAAGGCGGTTTGTATATCGTCGCCGAACTCGATGGAGCAGTTTCGAAACTCCGAATAGCAGCGTTTCGCCTGGTTCCGTACTTCCCGCGTTCGCATTTGACTGTTCCGGTGACCAAGCTCATTGGATCGGACAAAGATGATGACATACCCAAAATAGAAGATTCGCCAGAGAAATTCCCTGACGATGAGTCCCAAAATTCTGATTAAATCATTCATTTCCCTTCATATATGCTCCTTACTTATTTCCGATTCTCTCTCTCTCCTCTGATCAATTCTAATCTTCCAATTCTCCTTCTATAGTTTCGTCTCTGCTAGCGTGATCCACAATAGGATCTAACGCGTGTACTTTTACTTAATACGCAGTTCCGCACGGTTTCGCCGTTCAAAACAGCGGAACGACGGCGAAACACCTCATTTCACTTCGTATCAGTTTCCTTTCATCCTATTCCTTGAATTCTTTGATCTATTCTTCTAGCCTTCACTCAGTCTAGCTCGATCGCACGAAAATTCACAAAAACCGAAACAAAATCATATAAATTAACTATAAAAACAACTATGTACAGTACAAGTTATTTTTCTTTTTCTTTTGTCCTTTTCTTTTTCTATTTTACAAAAGTCCGACCAGGACATAGAGCATACACGACGATTATACTCTATTCCCGAGCCCTACCTTTCCCCTTCGACTGACGAACCCTCTCCACTTCCCCTCTATCTTCCTCTTCCTCGTCTTCACCTTCCCCCGTCTTCACCCCAGCCAACTCGAGCAGCAGATGACAATCGGCGTGTGCCTGCGCTACGAGGACGCTGAATTCGTTCAGCATCCGGGACAGGACCTTGTCCCGGTGATCCATCCGCACCAGCACGAACTGCAGCTCGGATTCCCCGACCTCCTGCTGCAGAGCTTCATGCTCAACGCGACCACCCACCGATCTGGCCGCCAGAGCCGTGACTTTCCGGCGTTTTGCTTCCCGATCGCGCGCCTCCCGAGCTGCCTTACGCTTCGCGGCTACAGCCCTGCCTTTCGTGGCTAGACTACAGCCCTTCGCCTGCTTCAAGCACGGAGCGCAGGTCCTCTGCGGAAGACCCACGCAATCACGGCCACGCTTCTGGCACTGGTCGCACGGAACCCAATGACGAACGCGCCCATTGCTCAATCGTTCGTCGTCGTTGTCGTTGTCATCGTCGTCGTCGTCATTATCGTTGTCGTCACCACCAGAACCACCACCATTAGCCGGTGTAAGAAGCATCGACACGCTAGGTCCGAGATCGCGCACGTGACACGTGTTCCGCGGTGATCAGCATCGTAACAGCGGAACTCAGTGCGGATCGATTCGATTCGAAGTGGAACGGACTACTGTAGCCTCTCGCACTTGACCGCTGCGTAGGAAGAACCTTCGGATGCTCGAGCCACCCAGTCAAAAACTTACAAAGGCTGACTTAGCTAGCTCGTCTTACTAAACCCAGGCACGAGAGGTAAATTGAAGGATCTGCAATCGGCCCCCGACACCTCCCAAGTTTTGACCCGACGCGACGCGCTCCGGCTTTTCCCCTTTTGAGTCCCATATGCGTTCATATTTTGTTTTGTTCCTTATGATTCTTATGCTCATTATTCCGTGTGCGCTCACATGTCGTATTATGCTCTATGGTCATTATCTCGCCACCTTCCAGATATGCTCACCTCGTACCTTGTTCCTGTGCGTTCCCTTATGATTTTCACTTCCGATTTCCTTTCGTTATGCTCCCTGACGCTCCGATGGCTCAGGTTTGGACAAAGTTATAAATAGGCGAGCAACTTGTAGTAGGAGCCCAGTTTTAGCCTGGAGAGTTTTAGCAGAAAACAGTTTAGCTCGGGCTTGAACCCACTTCAGCTACAGTCGAGACCAATTCGACTCTTCCTGTACTCTCCTCGACTCTATCTCCCACAAATACACGATAGTTCTGTCTCATACGCCTCGAGTCTCCTGCTCTGCAGCCGTACCCGAGCCCAGTGTGATCAGTTCAACCCGTGTTGAAGTCAGAGACCCTCATCTCTCCTCCCTACGCCTCTATGCAAGGTCTCACTTGAGTCCCTTGCGTATCGCTTCGTTCCGCGTCGTATAGCTCCGTTTCGCTTCGTAACCCACCGAAACTCGTCGTAACTCATCGTAACCCGTTATATCGTGTCAGATCCTCGAAGGGATCACCTTCGAATCGTCAGCGCTTAGGGGAGGTCCTTCTCTAAGCTTCGTCCCATCGTCTTCCGCCTCCAGGGTTCGAATCCATCGAGGGATTACCTGTGAGGACATCAATTACCTTCGCACCGCCATCGCCAATCCCCCTTGCTTCGACTTCTCCCGCCTTGCTTCTTCGCCTATCTCCTTTAATCCAATCCCCCCCCCTTGCATACATCCAGCAGCCTTCAATCCCATTTCTCCTCCATCCCTTCCGGAACCGCTCTGGAACCCAGATTGACGCATCAGCGCTTCTCTAGTTTTCCCCCCCAAGAGTCACCCTTCTCTTTCCACTCATTTTAATCTTACTGAACAGCCCCCAAGAACTGTGACACTCCTCAGCTATCAGACAGTGCACAGGAGTTTCAAGTGGAGCCCCCGGCGAGGGGGGAAATTCACTGTTCGTCCAAAACGAGTAACCAAACTCCAGGTAGTACTCGGACTACCCGAAGCCAATCAGCCCGTATCCCCGTAGTTCACCAAGCCTTACCCCAAGTCACACCTCGGACACCTAGGCAGAGGGCAAGCGCTAGAAGCACCACAGCATCGTCGCTAAGTTCTTCAGTAATTCAACCTTCACCTCTAACCGAGTCCAGTACCCTACCATTGTTCGAGCCGTCGGCCGAATCGTCTCCTTTTAGTTTCCAAGAAACCGATCTACCTACCAAATTCTCCGAGCAAGAATCCTCGTCGCCAGAGGATATCACTGTTCGACTCGATTACCCAGACCCCGCTAGGCTCAGACAGCCTCAAACCTCCGATCAAGCGATCCAAGTCGATCCGCTTGCGCAACAGTCGCAACCAAGCGGATTGACTCTCGCTCACCACCTCCAAGGACTGGGAAGCAACCTGCAGATCCTTAACCAACTTCAGACCAATTATCAGCAGTTGCAGCGTATATCGAACCAGATGGCTGCAGTTAGACCACCTCTTCGAGGTGACAAGAGAGCACCAGTATTCGACGGTTCCAATCCGAAGGAACTGTTCCGCTTCTTCGACGACGTGGATGCAATCGCAATAGATTCCAACTGGGATGCGTCGACTACCATCAGACGTGGGTACCTGTACTATGCGAAGACTGACGTTGCAGAAGTATGGGAGACCCTACCTGAAGTTTCTGCCGCCCCTGCGAGCGTCGGGAATTTCAAAACGGCCGTCAAGAAGCTTTATCCAAGTTTGGCAGACGGCAAGAGATACTCTAGGGGCGAATTGGAGCAGTTCATCGCCGAATGGGCCGAGAAAGGTATTCACACCAGAGATGAATTCGGCACTTATCATCGCGAGTTCCTACGCAGAGCCAGGTATCTAGTTGCCAGCAACAAACTTACCAAGAACGACTCAAAATTCGTGTTTCTTCGAGGCATTTCGGGCCAGACTAGGAAGGATATCCTGCAAAGGCTCGAAATCAAGGACCCGGACCACGAGAGGGGCGACCCCTATGACACCGAGAAAGTAGCAAACGCAGCCATGTACATTCTTTTGGGATCCGCAGTCGATCAGACCGGATCCGACCCGATGAGCGGCGGAACGAGCGCAACGATGAGCGCATCGTCGGGAGGACATGGAATGACCGTCAAGAAGGAAGAAACGGACTTGAGTAAAGTTTGGGAAACGCTGAAGGGTTTTCAGGTAACACTGGAATCGCTCACTAGAGGCCAGGGCCCTCGAATCGCAACAGGTCCGCAACCGGCCCCATTGGCTCGCACGCCCGGATGTGCATTCTGCAGCGATCCCGGCCACTTTATAAGGTCGTGCCCGATGGTACTCGAGTATATCCAGGCCGGAAAGTGTCTACGTGACTCGAACGGACGAGTAGTCATGCCAAACGGAGCCTTCGTATCAAGTAGGGTTTCGGGCCGGAACCTGATGGAGCGAATTGACAACTTGCTAAAGCCGAACCCGTCACATCCAGTCAACATCATCGAAGTCGCCGAGCACCCGGAAACCCCGGCCGAGCCGATAGCATCAGCTATGCTCCAGGAAATTGGCGAGGATCAGACAGAAGAGACCGATTACGAAGTGGAACGTTTAGAAATCTTGCTCAACGAGGCAAAGAAGAAAGTGGCGACTGGTAAAAGGCAGAAGTTCGACGGAGTAGTCATTCCGACTAAGGTGGGACCGCCGGGAAGAGGGGCTTCGAAGGCGCAGCAGTCGCCACCCCCTATTCCTAAGTCCCCGGCGGTTTCACGTTCGTCACCGCAGCGGGATGATATTAGAAAACCCTCGAACCCCCAACCCCAATACCGCTACGTAGTCCCCGTTGAAGATTCTAATGCTGTCTCTAACGTGCTCACTCGGACGCTCGACACGAGCATTACGCTTAGCCAAAGGGAACTGTTATCGATCGCCCCCGAACTATGAAAGCAACTGAAGGAACTCACTACCGCAAAGAGATATAACGCTGCCGATGTGAATCTCGTCGAATCGCCGAGTTACGCCACGCAACTGTGCGGAACCGCATCGCAACAACCTGAGGACTCGATTCTGTCCATCGGAACGTCGGGAGTGACCGCGGAAGCAACTCTCCCCCTTCGTACGATTACAGCCGTAGTGGAGGACGCGATGGAAGTGGAGTGCGTACTCGATCAAGGCGCAGCAGTGTGTCTGATTAGGGAAGACGTTTGGGAAAAACTTCAAGTGCCCCTATCACTGGACCAGAGCACGACCATCGAGATGGCGGACACAGCGAAGTCGGCCACCATAGGATTAATCCCGAACGCCAAGTTTACGATAGCCGGAATTGATCTTTCCCTGCAAGTGCATGTCGTTCGTCAGGCACCGTTCCAGGCGCTACTCGGACGACCCTTCTTCGCAGTAACCGAATGCGAAACCAAGGATTATACCTCGGGAGACCAGCATATAACGCTATCAGACCCCAACGACAGGAATCGACATAGTAAGGTCGCAACTGGAATTCAGAACGTGTTGCGCAACGTTGCGCAACAGGGTTTTCAGCAGACGTCGAGGAACTGATACTAAGACGTCAGCGAGACGTAGGCGATTATTCGTGTTCAAGCCTCAACAATACGTTTTCTATCTATTCTATCGATGTTTCCGACACTTTCACCTCACTATTTAGTAACCAGCTTCGGAAGCTGATGAAAGACCCAATGCGTTTCGCTACTGACTATTCAAATCGACCTTATAGATCATGTATTCTAGAGACCCCGGACGACGACGACCCGGCGGTACTCATGTACAAACGCGTCACTCAGAAAGTACGGCCCGTCCCCGGGGTACTACCAGAAGAATTTCGGATCGTCCGAAGGAGGCATCCGAACCTGCTCGAAGGACTGCCCGAAATACCAAAGAAACCGAAACCGTTTACGCCCATAGGCAGACTAACGAAGGAGCGGTTTGAAGCCCTCAGGATTGACGAGAATCAGTTCTTATGGCCCGAAGAAAGGCTGCTAGTTGCTAACCTACTTATGCTGCAGGAAGGAGCACTAGCATGGACGGAAGCGGAACGGGGTAGTTTCGATGCGCAATACTTCGATCCGATTCGCATCCCGACGGTACCGCATGTACCGTGGGTACACAAGAACATACCTATTCCTCTGGGTATTCTCGAGCGTACCATCAACCTGATTCGCGAGAAAATCAAGAATGGAGCCATTGAACCATCTAACTCCTCGTACCGATCACGATGGTTTTGCCTAGTCAAGAAAGATGGAGTCTCCCTTCGATTTATACTCGACCTGCAAGACATGAATGGCGTTTCCGTCTGAGACTCAGCCGTTCCGCCGAATATAGAGACCATTGCGGAGCGTTGCGGCGGACGAAGTTGTTATTCGAGCCTCGATTTCTATGTGGCTTTTGACCAGCGAGTTCTAGACGAACGCTCTCGAGATCTCACGACATTTCAGACTCCCTTGGGAACGTTCAGAATGACGGTTCTCCCGATGGGATACACGAATTCCCTTCAGATTATGCACAATGACGTCGCTTTCATCCTACAAGACGAGATTCCGCACTGTACCGATCCGTATGCAGACGATTCGCCCGGATTAGGTCCCAAAATGCGCTACGAACTCCCGGATGGCTCTTACGAAACCCTGCCAGAGAATCCAGGGATTAGGCGATTTATTTACGAGCATATATGCGACGTAAATCGAATTTTGCAGCGAGTCAAGGCAGTGGGAGGGACGTACTCAGGAAAGAAAATGGAGATCGGTGTTGAGTCAATCGTATTTCTCGGACACAAACTGACATATTATGGATGAGAGCCAGACGAATCGAAAGTCCAGAAGGTCAGTGACTGGCCGCCATGCCGATCGGTAACCGAAGTCAAAGGATTCCTCGGAACAGTGGGAGTCCTGCGAATTTTCATTAAGGATTTCACCAAGATGGCACGCCCCCTCAATCGACTCACTCGGAAGAACAACATTTTCGATTGGACAGACGAAGAACAGGAATCAATGGACGAGTTGAAGGAAGCGGTCATTAGGTGTCCAGCTCTATGCGCAATAGACTATCAATCGGAACTCGAAGTCGTACTTGCGGTGGATTCATCGATTATCGGAGTAGGATGGTATTTGGGTCAAGAACACGTAGATGGATGAAGAAGGATTAATCGCTTCAGTTCCATAAACTGGAATGCCACGCAAGCAACATACTCCCAACCGAAAATCGAACTTTACGGACTATTTCGTACGTTACACGCCATGCGACTATATCTCATCGGAGTGCGCAAGCTTGTCGTAGAAATGGACGCAGCATACATCAAAGGCATGATTAACAACCCGGACTTACAACCAAACGCTACGATCAACTGCTGGATCGCCGGGATACTTCTATTCGACTTCGAGATTCGCCACATCCCGGCGGCGGACTTCAAATGCACCGACGGACTTTCTCGACGACCCCCGGCACCCGAAGATCCACCTCCGGACGAAGGATACGAAGAGTGGATAGACGACACGTATGGATTCTACATCGAAAACCCGGTTACGACGTATTGCACAGACTTACGTGTGCGCAACCAAGCGAAACGACTCCCATCGAGCCCTGGAAATGCGCAAGCAACTCTCGGATCAATAGGATACCTCGAGAGATCGAATAGGAAACGCCGGGAGAGAAACGGCGACTCTGACTTCCTGAAGATGACTGACATCGCTTTGACCTTGTTTCCCAGCTCCGAGAAAGCTAACCCGAAAGACGCTCGCTTGGATGACGTCAAGAGCTTCTTGATCGGCCAGAAGCGACCGGATCAGTTAGACGATCGTGGCTATGCAGCACTGATCAGGTACGCGGCAAATTTCTTCGCTAGAGACGGACGTTTGTGGAAGAAAGTGCGGAACGGACGACACCAGGTCGTAATCGAACCGGAACGCAGATGGAACCTCGTAAAGCAAGCGCATGACGATCTAGGCCACAAGGGAGTATACTCTGTTCGAATTCGACTCCTGGAACGATTTTGGTGGCCTACCCTCGGTCCAGACGTCAAATACTACGTGCGCACCTGTCATGAGTGCCAAGTTCGCCAGACGAAGAACATTCTAATTCCCCCGGTCGTACCAACAATACCATCGATTTTCCAGCGCATACACATCGACACCAAGGTAATGCCGAAGTCTGGAGGATACCGGTACATCGTACAAGCCCGATGTGCTTTATCTGGTTACCCCGAATTTCGACTCTTGCGTGAAGAAACCGGCAAAGCGATAGCCCAGTTCATTTTCCAAGACCTCCTTTGCCGATACGGCGCTTGTCCCGAGCTCGTAACAGATAATGGGAAACCGTTCATCGCAGCACTCGATTACCTCAAGGATCGATATCACATCAATCACATACGCATCTCAGCATACAACTCTCGCGCCAATGGAATTGTAGAAAGACGCCACTACGATGTGCAGGAAGCCCTGATAAAGGCTGTAGACGGTAATGACAAACGATGGAGCGACCAAGCTTACTCAGTATTTTGGGCAGAAAGAATCACCATCCAGAAGGTGACCGGAATGTCCCCGTATTACATGGTACACGGAGTAGAGCCTATTCTACCTTTCGACCTCGCCGAAGCCACGTACTTAGCCCCCCCGGTCGATACGCCTGTTCCGACTGCGGAACTTATCACAACTCACGCGAAGCAGCTCCAGAAGCGCCCTGAGGAACTGGATCGAATCGCCAGACTAGTTTCCGATGCCCGGCATGCATACGCGCGACAATTCGAAGAGATCAACAAGGCCAAAATCAAAGACTACGATTTCCAGCCAGGACGACTCGTATTGTTGCGAAATACGTGCATCAAAATGGAACTTAATCGCAAGACGAAGCCCCGATACCTAGGACCCTACGTGGTAGTACGCAAAACAAAGGCCGGCTCATATGTCATTGCAGAACTCGACGGATCAGTCTCGAAGATCCGAGTAGCTGCGTTTCGCCTGATTCCTTACTTTCCTCATTCGAATCTCTCTGTACCCGTTACTAAACTCGTAAACGCAGCAGATGACGAACTCGAGGACGACGCCAACCCCCCAATCAAACCAGAAGAAGACGACGTTTCCGACGCCCAGTCGGAATCTCAAAACCTCAACTTATAAACACCATTCAGTTCTGATACCCTCCATGCAAACCACTGACATTCTTCTTCTATTAGATCCTTTCGATTATTCGTTTCATTTCATTCCTCTCCCGATTTTCCTCTCGATTTTTCCTTCCTTTGAATTATTCGCGCTCAACCGCATTTAGACCCTCGGAAAAGTGTTCGCGCAAACCGAGATACGCGTTCAACCGCGTGTTCACCTTCATGCGCTCAGTTGCGAATCGCAACCCGGCGTAGCGCTGCGCAAAACAGCGCAACTAGCTTATTTTTCTCTCAGTCCTTTCGACTCAATAATCACCGCTTATTTTCTCTAATCTCTCATTTTCTCATATCTCAATCCTCATTCTTCCATTATTATTTACCTTCACCCCAAACGTCAAAACCGCAAACAAAAATTCATAACATTCAAAAACGCACAAAAACTATATATATACAAAAGTTCAAATTATTTTTTTTTTTCTTTTTCTTCTTTTTCTTTGTTTTTTTTATTCGTCCCATGAGGGGACACTAGATGAAAAAGCGTTGTTTTGACGCACTCTACCCCCTCTCCTCACGCCTCTTACTCCTTACTCTTCCTCCTCACCCCTTACCACCCTTCCTAGCGCACTGGTCTCGGCCAGCATCTCCTCCGCTAGGTTGCGCAGTTGATCTGCAGCGCGGAACAACACGCGCGCGCGCCTCTCCAAGGCCGCCATCCGGAAATGGACGGCGCTCTCGTCCGTCCCGGCGACCAACTCCTCGATGTCACTCACCTCGAGGACAGGCGCAACCGGCATCCTCAGCACCTGCGCCGTTGCGTGCTGATGAGCTTCGCGCATCTTGCATTCCACCCGCTCGTTCCGCAGGCGACGCGCAGCCCTCCCGTGCATAGCCAGCTCGCATCGCCGCCTGGCCTTCGTGCGGCAGTAATCACAGGCCTGCCCAGGGAAACCCTCACAGACCCGGCCTGCCCTCGTGCACCTCTCACACCCCTCATCATGCACGACCCAGCCACCAGCAGACGAATTGCTGCTGCTGCTGCTACTGCTGCTACCGTCCCTGCCATCGCCTTGGCTTCCCTCATCCTCTTCTATTCGTTCTGCACTCGGAGACTCGCTCGCAGCCGGAGGATTGCTGTTGCTGCTGTTGCTCTCGCTGACAGCACCGTCCGGAAGAAAGAGGGGCGCTTTGTCAAAAGCCCCAAAGTCGTCATCTCCAGCCGGACCCCCAGAAGAGAAACCGTTGGCAGCAGAAGGAATGTTGCTGCTGCTGTTGTTGCAGTTCCCCTCTACCGACTCCTCGTCGCTCGAATAATCGACAATCCGAGGCCGCTTCGTGGGCCTCTCATCTCTCTCGCGATCCGAAGACGGCGATGGAACCCTGACTGCGCTTGCCATCTTCTCCAGCTCGCTCAAGTACGAAACTCGGTCCGCACGATCTTCCAGCTCGCTGATGATGGACTCCCGCTCCACCTGACTCAAGTCTTGACGACCCAGCAGCGTCCTGAGGGCAGACTCGGTCAATTCGGATATACCCGACAAAAAGGGGCCCGATCCGCCGAGATGCACGTCAGAATGCAGCGCAACGAGTGCGTCTGCGGCTTTGACTGAGCACGGGCAGCACTTCTCCTCATACGCAGTCCAGCACCGCAGGGCCTCGTGGACGTGACTCTTCAGCGGCGCTGAGAGGAGGATTCCCCAGATCTCCGCCCAAGCGAGCCACCCGAATTCGGTCTAGACGTCGTCAATCTCCGTGCCGGGAGGACGACGACCGACCCAAAACATCCGCCATAGCTAGAAGTTCAACAGTTAGCAAGATTAGAAGAAGAAGCGAGAATGAGCACTCACCTGGTCCAGATCGATCTTCATGACCGTATTCTCCAGCTCGTCCTTCCTTTCGTCGAAATGGCCAACCAGTGGCCGTAGCAGATCGCGATGACGACCGATCGCCCCTTCTAGACCGGTCAAACCCGCGCACCATTGCTGAACGTAGACTTCGGTGTCCGGCTTCGAACGCTTTTCGTCCTCGAGGTACGAAGCCTTGAGCGCATCGAGCTGGTCGCAGTTGATGTTGAGGGTTGCGCAACGATCCGCAAGCGCAACCACGCTTTCTGCCCAGAAATGCGTGGCATACGGCGGCCACATCAAATCGATGGGCACCCACTCGGGCCGAAGGTCCTCGAGTCTCCTTCTCGCGGTCTATGAAATTCAGGAAGTCGGAACGGAACGAAGAGAATAGATGAAGACAGAAAAGAAAGCGCACCTGGATCTCACGCATTTCCTCCGCCCTCTCAACGGACTGCGCAACGGTCATCCTCACGAACCGTCTCTGATCCACGTCCTCGTGCAAACGCTCGATGACCTGGACCTGGTTTCCGACACCGTAAAGCCACGTGTCGCTGAACACGAAGCCCTCCGCTGAGACAGGAATCTCGTCGAACAGCGGCTGTTGTTGCTGCTGTTGCTGTTGTTGCTGTTGTCGCTGTTGTTGTTGCTGTTGATGGGACATGATGGAGAGAAGAGAGGATAGATGAACGGAACGCGTCGCGAACCGCGTTTTACGCGTCAAGAATCTAGAGACGCCGAGTCTAACCCTATTGGGAGTGTGACTGCGGACAGTCACGATTTCAAGAAACCGGGAGATGTAAGAAGCATCGACACGCTAGGTCCGAGATCGCGCACGTGACACGTGTTCCGCGGTGATCAGCATCGTAACAGCGGAACTCAGTGCGGATCGATTCGATTCGAAGTGGAATGGACTACTGTAGCCTCTCGCACTCGACCGCTGCGTAGGAAGAACCTTCGGATGCTCGAGCCACCCAGTCGAAAACTTACAAAGGCTGACTTAGCTAGCTCGTCTTACTAAACCCAGGCACAAGAGGTAAATTGAAGGATCTGCAATCGGCCCCTGACACCTCCCAAGTTTCGACCCGACGCGACGCGCTCCGGCTTTTCCCCTTTTGAGTCCCATATGCGTTCATATTTTGTTTTGTTCCTTATGATTCTTATGCTCATTATTCCGTGTGCGCTCACATGTCGTATTATGCTCTATGGTCATTATCTCGCCACCTTCCAGATATGCTCACCTCGTACCTTGTTCCCGTGCGTTCCCTTATGATTTTCACTTCCAATTTCCTTTCGTTATGCTCCCTGACGCTCCGATGGCTCAGGTTCGGACAAAGTTATAAATAGGCGAGCAACTTGTAGTAGGAGCCCAGTTTTAGCCCGGAGAGTTTTAGCAGAAAACAGTTTAGCTCAGGCTTGAACCCACTTCAGCTACAGTCGAGACCAATTCGACTCTTCCTGTACTCTCCTCGACTCTATCTCCCACAAATACACGATAGTTCTGTCTCATACGCCTCGAGTCTCCTGCTCTGCAGCCGTACCCGAGCCTAGTGTGATCAGTTCAACCCGTGTTGAAGTCAGAGACCCTCATCTCTCCTCCCTACGCCTCTACGCAAGGTCTCACTTGAGTCTCTTGCGTATCGCTTCGTTCCGCGTCGTATAGCTCCGTTTCGCTTCGTAACCTACCGAAACTCGTCGTAACTCGTCGTAACCCGTTATATCGTGTCGGATCCTCGAAGGGATCACCTTCAAATCGTCAGCGCTTAGGGGAGGTCCTTCTCTAAGCTTCGTCCCATCGTCTTCCGCCTCCAGGGTTTGAATCCATCGAGGGATTACCTGTGAGGACATCAATTACCTTCGCACCGCCACCGCCAATCCCCCTTGCTTCGACTTCTCCCGCCTTGCTTATTCGCCTATCTCCTTTAATCCAATCCCCCCCCCTCGCATACATCCAGCAGCCTTCAATCCCATTTCTCCTCCATCCCTTCCGGAACTGCTCCGGAACCCAGATCGACACATCAGCGCTTCTCTAGTTTTCCCCCCCAAGAGTCACCCTTCTCTTTCCACTCGTTTTAATCTTACCGAACAGCCCCCAAGAACTGTGACACTCCTCAGCTATCAGACAGTGCACAGGAGTTTCACTGGAATCCTAGAAGGACCAGCCTCAGGTTGAGAAGACAATCGTTGTGCTGGAGAAACGCGTCTCGCTTGCGTTTCGACAGTTTCGCACGGAACAGCAGCAGTACCGCTATTGTTGTTGTTGTTGTTGCTGTTGTTGTTGTTGCTCGCGGTATTGAGAGCCTGAATCTCTTCTGGGCTTGCGTCCGCCTCAAACGGCTCATTCACCTCCATTCCCACATCACCGATATCCATTCCTCCGTCGCCTGGACTCATGACAACGGAGTCTTCTCCCCGATGACCAGGAGGAGGACTCTCAGGACTTTCCTGAATCGCAGGAGTCTCCTCATCCGAGTCCACCACTTGCCAAACACCACGAACGCGGCGAGTCCCTGCATCCAGCCGTCGTCGCATGTTGGCCTCGATTTCGGCAGCCATCCGGGAGATTTCGGCGCGTTGAGCAGCGCGTTCTTCTTCTTCTCGTCTTTCACTCTCGCGAAGCTCAATCTCGAGCATTGTAGGTTCGAGTGAGGTCAAGGGTGTAGAACGGCTAGCCCCTTCCAAACGTTCCGCTCCGGTTTCGAGCATTTCGACCGGTTCCGCGACCTCTCCGTCCTCAATCGTTTCGCCAGTTTTGACCTGAAGAGGAGCGGAATCAACCTCCATTGGACTATTGACGTCCTGAGGCAGCATTTGTTGTTGCTGCTGTTGTTGTTGTTGCGGAGAAAATTGTTCAGGCAGCATTTGTTAGGACCAGTATTTTCGGACGAGGTGGTTAGTCCGAGCGTACCGGAACAAGTCCCTGCTTCCTCCTTCTGACAATGTATAATTGGAGAGTAGAGTAGCGAAGGTTAGATGTACTACTAAGAAGCGAGCTATAGGCTCAAGCTTGACCCAGTAGTAGAGCAGAGGTTCAATCAAAGGGGTACAGTTATGATTGAAAGTACAAAATAATTTTGCTGAGGGACAACACCCCGCTCAGCTGGCGCCTTAAATAAAGTTTCTACTGAATACTACCGACTACCAAATACTACCGACCATGCCTCGCCATTGGTCAGGACAATGTGTTTCAGCTGGTGTCACTACTACTCTCGTAAGTCTGTAGTACCACTGACAACTCTGGTGGTGCTACCGAAACTCCTGGTTGCACCACCAACTACTTCCTTCCCTATTAGGCAGGCCCTAATTTCCTTTCGTTCCGAAGAAGCTTTACCCAGGCTTCTATCGATCTCCGTTCCTTTCACATGTTAATCCTTAACGCCAATCCTCCCACGAGAGACTTCTTCCATGTGCCGCGATCTCGCTTCGCCGGCGCTCCGTTACTCCGGCCGAGCTTCTGCCGTTAGTCTTCCATCATGGGGCTGACCGTTATCTCGGGATTTGGGATCGGCAACCCCTGCCGATCTTCGGAGATTAACCTTGGCGGCTGTGTAAATTTAGCAGACACTCTTCTGTGCCTAGCCGCAATATCGATGTCGGAGAATTGTAGTCCGGTACCCGACGTTAACCTGTATCTTCTTCCCAGGTGATTCGTCCCGCGCCATTCGTCGACTGTAATAACCCCTTCTTCCGATCGTTCCCATGCTTCTAGCATTCGATCCGTTGCTTCTTCGATAAGACTTTCGACGTCCGATGGCGCCCTATAATAGATTGGCCAATCGACTTCCACTGCAGTGTTTCGACACAAGGTCTGGTGACGATGCTGATTGATCCAAGCTCTCACGCCAACCTTCAGTGCATAGATATCCCTATCGCCGAGCCATACAGATACCTCGTGGTCGTATGCGCTCATTCTGCGGTTCGGTAATGGTTGGTCAAACGTTCGTTCTGAGGGTCCGGGTTTATGCCGAATCTTGACATCGGCTCCTTCCCTAGTTACTAAGCGCTCCACGAAGTTCTTGAGGAGCCACTCCGAAAGAACCCAACTCCTTTGGTATGCCAAATAGCAGTTTGTACAGACCAGGCTTTCATGAACAAAGCGTCTGGTTGCACTATGTCGATATCGTCTCTTCTGCAGGAGTTCCACGTATCTTGCGATGTTCCGTTCTTCCATGTCCACGTAGCTTCGCTCGGGTGGAGGAGTATGTCCAATATGCATCCCAGCTAGTCCTTGCTGTAAATCGTATGGGTCCTCCCTTTCGTCGCGTTCGTCCTCGTAATATCGTCGATCGGGTTCCTCTTGAATATATTCCACAGCGACCTCCCCAGGTCCTTGCTGTACTAGTGGGCGAGAATCGCCTTCACTATTCTGTCCTTGAAGCCTTTCGAAATGCTCTTGATCAGGCTGCATAATCCGGTGTGTAAAGCGTCTAATACCACGCCGCATTGTATATCCACAATTTTCGTAACATTCCTCCCCTTAAGATCCACTTCGGACTGCAAGGAGAGTGTGGATCCCTTAATTGTGGTAGCCATAATCTTGCTGTTTCATATTGTTGCTTCTTAGACCAGACCCTTCCTGTGTACTAGTGTCTCATTCCTCTTGTCTGGAATAACTGTAGCACTGTACATCCAGAGTCCTCCACTCATTATTGATCATGTGACCTGACGCACAACCCATTCGAACAAAAGTGCGGCAGTCATGTGACTTAAACACTTCCTGTTTGGATGAGAGGGTGGCAGTCACGTGATTGACGCTCAACCTGTTCTCAGAGAAAGGCGGCGGTCACGTGACACTTGCTCAATAACTCAAAGCCTCGCTGAGTGTCGGCTTCCAACTTACAAGGTACGTCCCAGTACGCTTGGAATAGTTTAACGACTTGTTCAGGTCAAATATGCTTAGGCCTTCCTAAGCCTCGCTGTACTCGCTATCCGAGGAGTCAGCCCAAAACCAATCCTTGTATGAAGGATCCCCTTTTTCTTCTGGCAGATCCCATCTGCGAACTGGCAGCGCTTTGTTTCGAGTGAATGGCCTTTTTGCGGCTCTCCAATGACGCTTGTGCCATTCCGGATAACCGAAATCTCGCTGCTTGATACCTGTCTTGCTCTGGTATCTCCTTCTCTTGATTACCCTCTGAGCTACAGACTCTCCTAGTGCCGTCCTCAGGAACTCATCATCTTCTTTCTTGATGTCGATTACTCTCTGCGTAGAGTCTATAATATCCGCGATCTTCTTTCTAGAGGGAAGATCTATCGTGTCCGGCCAACGATTCCTCTCGTGATACTCTCGCAATTTCTCTGGGGCATTGCGTAGCCCTTCCACAGGTTCCCAGGTATTCTCTTCCTCCGGGTAGCCGAGCCATTTAACCTGATACTCCCATTTTCCGTGCCTTTTCCTCATGTCCCGGATCGCTTCAACCTCGTATTCGGTTTCTCCAGCGATAACTTCTGGTGGTGGTCTTGTTCTCTGTGCCGGATCTTTTCTTTCTCGATAGGGAATTAATAGTCCTGCATAGAACACCGGGTGGATCCTCAACTCTTTTGGGAGATCCAATTCGTAGTTGACTAGCCCATGCTTTGCGATAACTTGATAAGGTCCCAGGTTTCTATCCCCTAGCTTCCTCGTGGGAACTAGCAAGGTTAGATTCCGACCATCTAACATAACTTTATCGCCAACTTCGAATGACGGCATCGGGCCTCGGTGTCTGTCCGCGAATCTCTTCATCGCGTCTCGTGCCTTCTCCAGCGCCTTTGTTGCTTCTTCCTGATTCTTCTTTCGCATAGCCACATAGTCCTGTGTTCCTCGGATTGGAAGCTTGAATCCTAATTCCGGCTGAAATCCATACACCAATTCAAATGGTGTCTTGCCTGTACTAGAGTGAGAGCGACTATTATAGGCGAATTCTGCCATAGGTAGATGTTCGTCCCAATCGTCTTGCTGCAAGCTGGAATAGCAACGTAGCAGCTGTTCCATTTCTTGATTTACTCGCTCTGTTTGACCATCTGTTTGTGGATGATATGCCGTGCTAAGCTTCGTTTCAATCCCGAGGGCCTGGTTCACCTGTTCTGTAAACCGGCTAGCGAATTGAGGTCCCCTGTCGCTGATTACTGTCTTCGGAGTTCCGACCTTGCTGTAGACATAATTGATCATCAAGTCCGCAGTGGTCTTCGAGTTTGCATTTACTGTAGTAGGTATAAAAGTTCCCATTTTAGAGAACCTGTCTACCACCACTAGTATTGCATTGTTTCCTTTGCTCGTCGTTGGAAGTCCGGTGACATAGTCCATGGTAATCTCGTCGTAGGGCTTTGTCGCTATCTGCAATGGTTGTAGCGGTGGTTGCGTCTTTCCTCGTCGCGCTTTCGTCCTTTGGCACACGTCGCATGTGCGCACATATTCTTCGACCCATTCCCTCATCTTCGGCCACCAAACTCTTCTTTCCAGTTTGTCTATAGTCTTCTGTAACCCCGGGTGTCCTGACGCCGGTGCGTCATGGCACTGTCGTACAATTTCCTTCTTAACTTCTTCATCTGGTGGGATAACCAATTTATCATCCTTCCACCAATATCCTTCTTCGAACGTTCCGTTTGTTGGCTCTTTGGATCGTTCATAGGCGTCTCGAATCTTCTCTCCCAGTTCAGGACCCCCTGTAAGCTCAAATACCCGTACTGTGCGCATGGGCAAGTCCGATGTTCTGAACAATTGCGGAGGAAGTAGGACTTGTTCTGGCTGGTCCTCTTGGCCCTGTTCATAGTCTGGCCTCCTTGATAATGCGTCCGCTCGTGAATTCTTGGTTCCAGGTCGATACTCGATTCGAAATCGAAATCTGCTGAGAAATGTCGCCCATCTTGCTTGGCGGCCACTTAGCTTCCTAGCTCCCATAAAATATCGAAGGTTAGCTTGATCGCTGACCACTCGAATCTCATGTTTAGCTCCTTCCAAGTGGTGCCTCCAGTTGCTCAAGGCTTTGACAATTGCTAGTAATTCTTTGTCCATTACTGGATAGTTATTCTCGGCGTCTCGATAGGTGTTTGACCAATATCCAATGGGGTGCAAAATTTCATCGTCCCCAAGCTGCGAGAGCACGGCTCCCATCGCAAAGTTTGACGCGTCGGTTTCCAGCACAAATTGCTTCTCATGATCCGGTCGTACTAGCATTGGTGCAGTGGTAAAAGCTTCTTTAAGTTTCCTAAAGCTCTCTTGTTGTCGTTCTCCCCAGGTAAACGTCTTCTTGCCGGACATAAGTTCCGTTAGTGGCCTAGCGATCTTGGCGAAACCTTCAATAAATTTTCGGTAGAAGTTTGCAAAACCGATAAACTTTCGAATGTCTCGCTTGCTTGACAAATCTGGCCATTCTTGAACTGCCTTTACCTTGTAGGGATCCATCTGCATGCCCGACTGGTTAACCACAAATCCTAAATAATCGAGTTCCTTCTTTCCGAAGTAGCACTTCTCTGGTTTGCAGAAGAAGTCTGCTTCCCTCAACCTGCGCAATACCTCTGCTAACAGGTCCCAATGTTCCTGTTCCGTTTCCGCATAGACTATAATGTTGTCCAAATAAATGAGTATGCCCTGCCCAATCATGTCCTGAAAGAGCTCGTTCATTGCACGTTGGAATACCGCAGGTGCATTCATTAATCCAAACTGCATTACCATCGGCTGGTATACTCCCATATGAGTCCTGAAGGCGGCATACTTCTCATGCCCAGGGTGTATTCTGATGTTGTTATACCCGCTTCGCAAATCCAGTGTAGAGAACCATTTGGCATGTGCAAGGTCGTCCGGGAGCATATGTAATAGAGGCATCGGTTGGTGGTCTGGAATGACCACCGCATTCAGTCCTCTATAGTCGATAACAATCCTATACTCCGGCTTGCCATCCTTCCCTATTGTCTTCTTGGCTATGACAAATACTGGTGCGCAAGTGTTCGCCTTTTCTTCAGCTGGTACTTGGTTTCCTACAACACGAATCCATCCCTTCTTCAGGTCCTCGCGAATCCATTCTTCTACCGCTCGCTTTTCAGCAGGAGCGAGTGGATATACCGGTCCAGGTTTCGGGAGCTCTGCTCCTGGTAGGAGCTCGATCTTCATGTCCCATTGTCCCGACTTAGGTAGCCGCCTAGCAGCATCCTTGTCGAACCTATCCCTGAACTCCCATATTTGTTTTGGAAGAATGTCTTCGAGAGATTTGTCGCCAGCAGAGCCTGCCATCCTTTCATCGAGTGCTTTCTCTTGTGCATATTTTTGAGCTATGCTGTTGTATTTGAGAAGGCGTTCTCTCCGTGATGCGACTTGTCGATGCTCTAGGCGGCGGATCCAGTGAGGAGGTTTGGGTGGCTCTCCTCTTCGAGAGGCGTCCTCTGCTTCCCCTAAGGTAGCAGGCTTGTGCGATCCTAGGATACCCTTGAACTCCGTCTCAGATCCAGCTCTTCTCTCTAGCACTTTTCTTTCCACTTTGGGCGGCTGCATGACCGAGTCAACAGGTGTGCGCCATCGGCGCCTCTTCTGCCCCTGCGAGAGCTCCTGCTCCATCACGGCATAATTCGAAATGAACCTGTTACCTTTACCGTTTATTTTCCCTGTCGGAGCAGGGCCCTGCATTTGGTTCTTAAACCGTGGTCTTCGCGGGCGCACTTGAGCTCCCGAAGCTAGCCTACTTGATGGTTGCGGCGTACTAACTTCGGCCCTGTGCCAATTGAGTGGGACTACCCTCCCTTTGGGGTGGACCACTTTCCTAGACACTAGCCTACCCTTGAACGGCGTCTCATGTCTAGTCACTCCTCGGTTTCTCGTAGGAGGAGTTCTCGCTAGGTGGCCGAACCTAGTACGCTTCGTGGCCTTAGTTCCACGGCGCTCCCGACCCGAAGTACTCCTGCTTGTACCTCTGCTTCGTGTGGTGAAGCTTACCGACTGCTTTTGCACTGCCAGGGTTGAGTCATTGTGGCCCTCGTGCACGGATGGAGGAGTCCACTCCACCCTTATACTCCTCATGACAGGGTTTGAATCCGTACCACTTCCTCCGCTCTTCTGTCGACGCATCTTGAGAGGATCAGGTGCGTAGTGTCCGGGCTTTCCTCCTTTAGGTGGTACACTAGGCTTCTTCCTTCTATTCGTATCAGATCCTTCTGCGTCGATTGTCATTTGTGCCTGTATTTCTTCCCGCACTCTTGCTTGGTCTTCAGATGTTGTTGGTGAGGTCGTTGTTCCCAGGCCTCCCTGAATCGCTATCAGCTGAAGACGCGCCATATACATGCCGCCATATTCATCGAGGAGTTCATCATGTTTGGCACCCTTGTCCATTTCTCTGACCATGGTGCGGTATACTGCACCATCTGCATCCTCGAGACTGTTAAAGTTGTGCCAGTTTTGATCGTCCTTCGTTATTCGGCACTTATCCCCGAACCAAAAGAATTTCCATCTTCCTTCTTGCTTAGCGAAGGAGAGTTCTGGCGGCTTGTGCATGACTTCTTCGAACGTGACAAGCGGTGCTGCTGATTCCTTTTCTTTTCCTTTGTCTGGTGGTACGATCGTAGGTTCTTCTTCTATGTCTTCCTTCTCAGTTTCTTGTCCTGTTTCGATGTCGCTGTGGTAATAGACCCTAGTTTCCCAAGCTTCTTCCTTTTCATCATCGGCATCCCATTCGGGTGGAATGTAGTCTGGAATTCTTCGCCATCTTCTGCGTTTCCGGAGCTTCCTTGGGGCTAGGATTAGCTGTATGGAACGCAATCGTGCCGTTCCATTAAATGCAATTTCCTTCCCGCCTTTGCGAAGAATCCCCTTTGTCCAGTCGATGGTTGGCTTATGCCGTTCAAGCCAATCATTTCCTATGAGAAACTTGTCTTCGTGTGTATCCACCACTGCGATGTCCATTAAACCTCTTGTAATCCCTGTGTCCACTATTGCTCTGACGTTCCGAGTCCATCCACCATGATTAATCGATCCATCGGCGTTCCGAATGGTATAATTACCTTCTGCAGGCACTGTTCTCAGCCCTAGGCTCTGTACAACCATGGGGCTAATAGTAGTGATCGCAGATCCGGAGTCAATCATAGCCGAGAGATTAACCTTTTTCTGTCCCTGAATGACGTCAATGGGTATAGTGGGATGGTTGGAGTTTGGTCTAGCAATAGTCCATCGGCGCTTTATCTCTTGTGTGTCCTTCGAGCCCTCGCCAGTGTCCGATGTTGACTGGCGGCCCTTCAAAAATCCTCCTCGGAATCCTCCTCGAGGGCATACAAAGCCCGTTCCTTACGCCTTGGTAACTTCGTTTTCTTGTCCAGTAGTTCCTCCATTTCAGAATCGCTGCTAATCCCAACTTCCCGGCGTTTTAGGAAGCGGCCAGTCTTGCCAGATCGTCTCTTCTGCACCCGTCTCTTGTAGTTGGTTCGGTGTCCACGGCTTCCCTGTGTGTCTCGCCCTACATTGTTGCAGTCCCGTGCGAAGTGACCTGTCTTGCCGCATGCCCAGCATATCCCGGCATCTCCTCGGGACCCCCTAGTAAAGCGCCTAGACATGTCGATGTCCATAGGCTCACCCAGAAACTCAGCTGGACGGCGAGCTTCTGGGGGCACTGGCGTGTACGATACTGCCTGCCCATCTTTAAACATAGGGGTGTACTTCCTATTGCTGCCTATCACCTTGGCAGCCATCAGACTGGCCTCCAGATTACTAGCGTTCTCCTTCCATTGGTTCAGGTCCCATTCTGGGTGGTCTGTATTCGTAAGCAGGGCCTTTAGGATCGTTTGATTGAGTCCTCTCTTGTACTCGTAAATCAGTGCCTGATGGTCGTAGTGCTTTGGCAGCCTCATCCTAATGTCGTCAAAGGCCCTGTTATACTGCTTCACCCGCGCCCGTTCCTGATAAATCGTCCTAATATTCCGCTCGGCTTCTTCTTGAAGTCCAAAAATGCCATTATGGTTGAGCGCTAATTCGTTCCATAGATCGTCCTCGGTGTCCCATCCACCCTTCTTGTCTACAACAAGCTTGCCGTCCGCATCTCGCTTGTAGGTGGAGACTAATTGATTTCTGTTCACGGCCCACTTGCCATTAACCCAAGTCTGAGCTTGACCTCGCAGACATTCCAAAATAATCTTAACCCTTTTGACTGGGTCGCTCGGATGTTTTTCATTCAACCGGCTGATCATTTGATTCTGGAAGTTCTCAAGCGACTCATAAGGGTTTCCCTTAAACAAGGGATACTTCATGATATCTTTGTTTGACATAATGACCTAGACGAATTCAACCAACATTTTTATGAGTATCACCTTCATTCAGCGCATTACAATAATACATGGTTTAGTAGCTAAGTTATCCAGCGAGTACCACCTCCGCTTTCCAACTAGCCACCTTACCCTTCCTCCCCGGTCGGTTCTTGGGCGTCTTTCTTCCTCCTGGCAAGCTCCCAGCTCTAAACCAGGGCCTATCTCCTTTCTTCCCGAGCTTCGTATCGTTCCTCGCCGCTTTCGTGTTCCTCGCTTTCCTCTTCTGTCTCCCATTCGTCGTTTGCATCGAAGTACTCTTGATCCTCGCTGGTTGGCTCTTCTACATTGTTACCCCGCACCCAAACTACCATCGCCATGTTTGCTACCCCCTGCCTCAGTGGTCCCTCTCGTATGTCGAGAAAGACCGATGGTATAGGGCAGCTGTTAGGACGAATGATAGGATCATAGATATAATCAGAGTCTGGGGAGTACTCACTGACCGCCTGGAGCCTTGCTTCTCTCTCCTCAAGCTCAAGAGCACTTGGAGTAGGCGATCCTGGCGGCGAGTCCTGGTGCGGGTATTGAATATGATTCCTTTCGACGTAGTGGCCATTCCATCCCAGCCGTTGAATCGCTCCCTCGACGAGTTCTCCCTGCTCGTTCCACATGAGCTCCCGGATTCCCGTACCATAACCCGTTTCCGCCGTGTTGTCCGCCTCCCATGCCTCCCCAGCATCGGGAGGCGGTCCCCATCCGTCGTTGGATGGCCAAGGCTGTGGTGACTCGGGAATTACCTCTCTCAGCAGTTCTTCTGCTTGCTGGTCCAGGCTTCCGGGTTGCGTTTCTGTGGAGACGTAGTCCGGGAGATCTTCTTCGACTTCGATGCTTCCTTCGACTTCCTGTTCCTCTTGGGCGAGCGCAGTAGGCGCTACCAGCCCTCCTTCCGCAACTACCTCGGCGACATAGTTCCTTCCAACTTCTACTGCCTGCTGTCGCAACTGCGACGACGGTTGTCCTGTTCGAGTGTCCGTTCCTTCAGGTTCCCTGCTCTGGCGAATGATCTCAACCATCTGATCCACAAAGCGTTCACTTGCTGGGATCAGGTGGGGCATCTGGTCGTCGTCGGAGTCCGAGCTCACGCTTTCGAAGCGGCTGGCTAGACCTAGGCCTCTACCTTGCAGCGGGGAGTCAGGGCTCAACCTCGCCCTTCCTCGCCTAGCTCGCTGCGTCAGGTAGGATTGACGAAGCCTAATCGTTTGTTGGATCCGACGAATGCCTTCCGTGATCGAGTACTGGGCCACGAGTTCTTCCTCGGCATTGCTGATCCGGGCTCGAATAGCCTCAACCTGTTCGACCAGGTAGCTAGCCTGCGTGTGTAACTGCAGGAAGTCCGTACCAGTGAGCCGAATAATTTCTTGCTGGGAGTTGACCACTTGTTGAGCAAGGGCTGACTGACTGCCCTGAATGGCCATTGTTACCGCTCCCAGAATACGAGCCTGAAGAATACCGAACGCGTAGTTGATCCGTACGTCTCGCTGTTCGCCTTCTCGCCTGAGGTTGGTGATGACTGCCTCGGCGATCGCATCCCCGACATGTCCCTGAATATGCGCCAGAAACTCCCCCAGTGTCTGTCCTTCTACGGTAAGGTTCTCGGAGTATTGAGAGCCCATGTCGTAGAGTCGAGCGACAGTAGCTGTGAGAGTTCTGAGGGACCGATCAACGCTAGTAAGTCGATTGTCGAGGTCGATGACGGCGTGTCGCAGGGCGGAGACAACTTGGTTGGGTAGTCCGTCAGTACTGACCATTCGGTCCAAGCGTCCGTGTAGACTGTCGAGTCGTTCGCTGATGCGTGCCAGAGCGGATTCCATACGTTCTCCAGGTCCGGGTTGAGGAACTGCCAGTCGTTGAGTTTGGAGTAGAAATCTCCGACCGGCACGACGGAGTGGGGAACTTCCTTCGTTGTCTTGCCGTTCCATCCACGTCCATAGCGTTCCAAAGCCTCGAAGAAGGCTGATTCGACCTCGGAGTTGTTGAGTAATGACGTATACCATGGAAGAAAACCAGACGATGCAGAGTGTAATCCAGAGACTAGACCAACCAGCTTGCCACAGTTCCATCGGTGACATAGCTGTTTCGCAGTAGTATAGTTGCCTTGATAGACTTGTAGTAGGACTTGGTGGAGGAAATGAGAATGTTCGAGTAGGGTGTATTCGAACGCTTTATATTCCTGACACAGAGCGAGTAGTTCTTCTTCAACTGGCGTCGGACCTCTGAGTGCCTCCCAATTGAAACTGTGTCCGTTCAACAGGTTGTCCGCGTGTACAAGCAAGAACTTCCTTCCAACTCTTTCGTGTCTTTCGGCGGTGATACGAAGCTCCAGGGCGGATAGTATAACCGACCGGTAGGGTTCTAAGATAGGGGTGTTTGAGTGCTTCTTACCTCGATAGAAGTTTATCGTGCGAAACGCCGAATTGACTTCTTCTTCGAATGTATGGAGCGCTCTAACAAAACTCCGATGGAGTGTATAAGCCTGCTTTAGCCGTTGACGATACGCTTATCGGTGATCAGCTAGCTGAATTAACAGGCACAGGAGAAACCCTCCCGGGGCAGAGCAATACTTACTGATCGATAGTGGGTATTGCACTATGAAACAGCAAGATTGATTATCCCAGGATTGGAGCAAAATTATAATGTTAGGACCAGTATTTTCGGACGAGGTGGTTAGTCCGAGCGTACCGGAACAAGTCCCTGCTTCCTCCTTCTGACAATGTATAATTGGAGAGTAGAGTAGCGAAGGTTAGATGTACTACTAAGAAGCGAGCTATAGGCTCAAGCTTGACCCAGTAGTAGAGCAGAGGTTCAATCAAAGGGGTACAGTTATGATTGAAAGTACAAAATAATTTTGCTGAGGGACAACACCCCGCTCAGCTGGCGCCTTAAATAAAGTTTCTACTGAATACTACCGACTACCAAATACTACCGACCATGCCTCGCCATTGGTCAGGACAATGTGTTTCAGCTGGTGTCACTACTACTCTCGTAAGTCTGTAGTACCACTGACAACTCTGGTGGTGCTACCGAAACTCCTGGTTGCACCACCAACTACTTCCTTCCCTATTAGGCAGGCCCTAATTTCCTTTCGTTCCGAAGAAGCTTTACCCAGGCTTCTATCGATCTCCGTTCCTTTCACATGTTAATCCTTAACGCCAATCCTCCCACGAGAGACTTCTTCCATGTGCCGCGATCTCGCTTCGCCGGCGCTCCGTTACTCCGGCCGAGCTTCTGCCGTTAGTCTTCCATCATGGGGCTGACCGTTATCTCGGGATTTGGGATCGGCAACCCCTGCCGATCTTCGGAGATTAACCTTGGCGGCTGTGTAAATTTAGCAGACACTCTTCTGTGCCTAGCCGCAATATCGATGTCGGAGAATTGTAGTCCGGTACCCGACGTTAACCTGTATCTTCTTCCCAGGTGATTCGTCCCGCGCCATTCGTCGACTGTAATAACCCCTTCTTCCGATCGTTCCCATGCTTCTAGCATTCGATCCGTTGCTTCTTCGATAAGACTTTCGACGTCCGATGGCGCCCTATAATAGATTGGCCAATCGACTTCCACTGCAGTGTTTCGACACAAGGTCTGGTGACGATGCTGATTGATCCAAGCTCTCACGCCAACCTTCAGTGCATAGATATCCCTATCGCCGAGCCATACAGATACCTCGTGGTCGTATGCGCTCATTCTGCGGTTCGGTAATGGTTGGTCAAACGTTCGTTCTGAGGGTCCGGGTTTATGCCGAATCTTGACATCGGCTCCTTCCCTAGTTACTAAGCGCTCCACGAAGTTCTTGAGGAGCCACTCCGAAAGAACCCAACTCCTTTGGTATGCCAAATAGCAGTTTGTACAGACCAGGCTTTCATGAACAAAGCGTCTGGTTGCACTATGTCGATATCGTCTCTTCTGCAGGAGTTCCACGTATCTTGCGATGTTCCGTTCTTCCATGTCCACGTAGCTTCGCTCGGGTGGAGGAGTATGTCCAATATGCATCCCAGCTAGTCCTTGCTGTAAATCGTATGGGTCCTCCCTTTCGTCGCGTTCGTCCTCGTAATATCGTCGATCGGGTTCCTCTTGAATATATTCCACAGCGACCTCCCCAGGTCCTTGCTGTACTAGTGGGCGAGAATCGCCTTCACTATTCTGTCCTTGAAGCCTTTCGAAATGCTCTTGATCAGGCTGCATAATCCGGTGTGTAAAGCGTCTAATACCACGCCGCATTGTATATCCACAATTTTCGTAACAGCATTGGTTGTTGCTGCTGTTGTTGTTGCGGTTGAGAGAAAGGTTCAGACAGCACTTGTTGGGATCGTTGTTGTTGCTGTTGTTGTTGTTGCGTTTCAGATTCCTGAGCACGAACGAGTTGATAGAGCCGACAACGAAGGATGGAATAGCCGTAGTATTCCCAGAGGAGCCGGACCGTTCTCAATTTCACCCTGTCGATGCGAAGGATGTGCCCTGCACGAAGGTGTCATTGCTTGATATCCTCCCAATATTCGAACGCTTGCTGTAGGAAGGATTAGATGGAGATGATAGACAAGAAGAAGTACCTACATGACTCCGGACAGCTTCGTCTTGCGTGTAGTCCGTGTTGCCGGTGAACCTCGCCGTTTGTTGGAACTTGGAGCTCTCCATTCTCACATTCTCGAGAGCCTTTTCGATGTCAGGGCGTGGTTTCGGGAACATTGGAGGGAACGATTCGCCTAAGAAGAACCCACGAGTCGAATCGAACGAGGCAGGATGGAATGAAACCCTGCGTCTGCGGAAGAAAGCTCGTCGTTTGGTCTCCATCCTGGCATAAAATTCCCGTCGATCGTAGTACAGCGTCCGTAGGAGAGCATCCGTGTCGCAGTAGTTGGAGTACACCGTCTCCGACCAGACTTCTTTCGTTCCTTTGGGACAGACTTGCTCCAATGCTTCCTTCCGTGCCTGTCGAATTTCGTTAACAAAAATTCTTGATTAGAGTGCGCAGTTTATGCACCGTGGTTGCCTTCCACCCATCCATCAAAGATTCCATCACCGGATTCGTCAACCACCGAACCGTCATCGAACCTGTAGGCGCGATCCATTCGACCGGTTTTGTCTTATCCGGCAGAATTACCGTCGTGACGCCATGGTCTAGTTCATCCATTGCCGACCTGGCCAAGGCGACGTCTGCCTCGAATTTCACGACCGCTGCCTTCCAGTCGTCATCAGAGTTGATGGGTCCCAAGAGCGCGACGATTTCTTCGGAAGTGAACATGTTGGAGAATGAAGAAGAGATGACAGTGGAAGAAAATTTGGACGCGACGCGTTATGCTTCGAAACTCCCACGCGTCGGATTGAGATGGGAGTGACCGCGGACGGTCACTATTTCATGAACCCGGGACCGTTGAAACTCCTATGGACGTTCTGATGCCGGACAGGGAGTGTATAGTTCGAGGGGCTGCCCTAGAATACCTTCAAGCGGTCAGCAGAGAATTACACCCGAGCTAAGGGCATGAAGGAGTGGAGGGAAATAGGGATAGACAATGGAAGGGCTTGGTGAGAACTGGGGATATGAGGGAAGCACTCGAGGAGGAATTCCGAGGGTAGGCTTCTCCCGAGATCATCGGTGGCAGTGCAAAGGTTAAATCGACTCTCCAGCTCTGCTGCGAGCTCTGGACTAAAGCCGACTAACCCAAGGCACAAGAACTAAACTAACTAAGCTACGCTAGTCGAACCACCAACCCGAACGTGACTAATCGACTGTGCTAACACACTGGCAAGCGACTGCAGCCGATCTCACTTGTAGTCTTAAGTGTCGGAACGCGGCGTAACGATTTGAAACGCGAAACGATGGATGAAGGACAATTGCTGAGTGAGTCGAAATGTGATGCGAGGGATGGAGGTGCGAAACGATGACGGAAGGGGACTGAGAGAATCGAAGGATATGTGTGGGACGATTAAACTGACCGTTTCCGATCGAAACGATGTGGAATAGCACCGGGCTGGTCTTGAGGAAGCGGAGAGTGGAAAGTCAAGAGGAAAGGGGTGATATGGTGTCCTTTCCCGACGACAATGGAGAGGAGAAGGTGTTGCGAGACCAAATGCAAGCGGTACGCAGAGTAACTGGGTTACGAGCGAAACCGGGCGAAACGGATCGAAACACGTGAGGGGATCTTGTTTTGGGCGAGAGAAGATAGAGAAGCCTTTATATGATGATGGTGAACTATACAAACACATGAATGGCTCTACTGCGAAGAGAGATCACCGATCGACTGTACAGAACACGAAATGTCGTATATTAGACTATAGAGACGAGAGAGTCCACTACGAACAAGTAGACTAGAGGTCGAGAGGCTTTGAGACGATGTGAGATCTGCAAGCTAAGCTCCCACTCAGCTCCGACCAGGCTGTCCCTCTACTACGAGAGTCGTGCTATATTTATACTAAACGTCCAAGACTGAGCCTCCCAGCGGTCAGAGAACCTACGTCATAAAGAAAAGGGAACGCATATCGCTATCTACAAAGGAGAGGAGCGCATAGGAATGGTTTAAGGGACACATAGGTCAAAAGAAACAATACTAAGCATGTCTGGAACGAGAGCATAATGGATTAAAGGGGACGCATATAGAAAGGTCAGAAAATGTGCGGAACCTTTGGAACCGGGTCTCTTTGAGCGGAACGAAGCGGAACTCGGGGAAACGACTCGGAAGGGCTCTGGCTAGCCTGACAAAGTAAGTCTGCGATGTTTAACAAAGGAGAGGGACTGAGGACGAGGTTGCAGGGTCAAATCTCTTTGTCTGGAATGCGGATCTGAGGTCCGGAGACTTGTGATCGACGCGTGCAAACTCGATGCCATGATTCTCCCATCTTGATGGCCGATCAAAGAACGGTGCACGTGCCATCTGGACTATGGCGTTCTTGCTAAGTTCACTCGTTCGAGCGAAACCAGTCGAAACCGAGCGAAACCAGTCGGAACACCACGGAACTGGTCGTAACGACTCCGTACGTTCCCAAGCTTCAGACTTACTCTTCACCGTTCTACACCCTTAACCTCACTCGAACCTACAATGCTCGAGATTGAGCTTCGCGAGAGTGAAAGACGAGAAGAAGAAGAATGCGCTGCTCAACGTGCCGAAATCTCCCGGATGGCTGCCGAAATCGAGGCCAACATGTGACGACGGCTGGATGCAGGGACTCGCCGCGTTCGTGGTGTTTGGCAAGTGGTGGACTCGGACGAGGAGACTCCTGCGATTCAGGAAAGTCCTGAGAGTCCTCCTCCTGGTCATCGGGGAGAAGACTCCGTTGTCATGAGTCCAGGCGATGGAGGAATGGATATCGGTGATGTGGGAATGGAGGCGAATGAGCTGTTTGAGGTGAACGCAAGCCTTGAAGAGTTTCAGGCTCTCAATACCACGAGCAACAACAACAACAGCAACAACAACAACAACAATAGCGGTACTGCTGCTGTTCCGCACGAAACTGTCGAAACGCAAGCAAGACGCGTTTCTCCGGCATGACGAGCGTCGTCTCAACCTGAGGCTGGTCCTTCTAGGATTCCAGCTAATGGTGGTGGTTCTGGAGGTGACGACAACAATAATGACGACGACGACAACGACAACGACGACGATGGTGACGAACGATTGGGCGATGGGCGCGTTCATCATCGGGTTCTGTGCGACCAGTGCCAGAAGCATGGCTGTGATTGCGTGGGTCTTCCGCAGAGGACCTGCGCTCCATGCTTGAAGCAGGCGAAGGGCTGTAGTCTAGCCACGAAGGGCAGGGCTGTAGCCGCGAAGCGTAAGGCAGCTTGGGAGGCGCGTGATTGGGAAGCAAAACACCGGAAAGTCACGGCTCTGGCGGCCAGATCGGTGGGTGGTCGCGTCGAGCATGAAGCTCTGCAGCGGGAGGTCGGGGAATCCGAGCTGCAGTTCGTGCTGGCGCGGATGGATCACCGGGACAAGGTCCTGTCCCGGATGCTGAACGAATTCAGCGTCCTCGTAGCACAGGCGCTCGCGGATCGTCGTCTGCTGCTCGAGTTGGCTGGGGTGAAGATGGGGGAAGGTGAAGACGAGGAAGAGGAAGATAGAGGGGAAGTGGAGAGGGTTCGTCAGTCGAAGGGGAAAGGTAGGGCTCGGGAATAGAGTATAATCATCGCGTATGCTCTATGTCCTGGTCGGACTTTTGTAAAATAGAAAAAGAAAAGGACAAAAGAAAAAGAAAAATAACTTGTACTGTACATAGTTGTTTTTATAGTTAATTTATATGATTTTGTTTCGGTTTTTGTGAATTTTCGTGCGATCGAGCTAGACTGAGTGAAGGCTAGAAGAATAGATCAAAGAATTCAAGGAATAGGATGAAAGGAAACTGATACGAAGTGAAATGAGGTGTTTCGCCGTCGTTCCGCTGTTTTGAATGGCGAAACCGTGCGGAACTGCGTATTAAGTAAAAGTACACGCGTTAGATCCTATTGTAGATCACGCTAGCAGAGACGAAACTATAGAAGGAGAATTGGAAGATTAGAATTGATCAGAGGAGAGAGAGAGAATCGGAAATAAGTAAGGAGCATATATGAAGGGAAATGAATGATTTAATTGGAATTTTGGGACTCATCATCAGGGAATTTCTCTGGCGAATCTTCTATTTCGGGTATGTCATCATCTTTGTCCGATCCAATGAGCTTGGTCACCGGAACAGTCAAATGCGAACGCGGGAAGTATGGAACCAGGCGAAATGCTGCTATTCGGAGTTTCGAAACCGCTCCATCGAGTTCAGCAACGATATACGAACCGCCTTGGGTGCATTGAACTACCACGTAGGGGCCTAAATAGCGGGGTTTCGTTTTACGATTGAGTTCCATCTTGATACGCATGTTTCGCAAGAGTACGAGGCTTCCTGGCTGAAAGTCGTAGTCCTTGATTCTATGCTTCTCCACCTCGGCGAACTGCTTCGCGTATGCATGCCTTGCATTCATGACGAGTTTCGCAACGCGATCCAACTCTTCTGGACGTTTCTGGAGTTGTTTCGCACATATTACGATGAGTTCCGACGTCGTAATTGGCGAATCGAGCGGCAGTGCTAGGTATGTTGCTTCTGTGAGGTCGAAGGGCAAAACCGCTTCAACTCCATGAGCCATGTAATATGGGGACATTCCAGTTGCTCTGTTGATCGTGATTCTTTCGGCCCAAAATACCGAGTCAGCGTGATCACTCCAACGCTTGTCATTACCGTCTGCAGCTTTAATCAAGGCTTCCTGTACGTCAAAATGTCTGCGTTCGACTAATCCATTTGCACGTGAGTTGTATGACGAAATCCGAATGTGGTTGATGTGATACCGCGTCTTCAAGTAATCTAGCACGGCGACGAATGGTGTGCCGTTATCTGTAATGATTTCGGGGCATGCTCCATATCGACACAAAAGGTTCTGGAAGATAAACTGGCCTATGGTCTTACCAGTTTCTTCTTGAAGAAGTCTAAATTCAGGATATGCGGTTAACGAACAACGCGCATGCACGATATACCGGAATCCACTCGATTTCGGCATAACCTTCGAGTCAATATGGATGCATTGAAAAAGAGGGGCTACCTCTGGTACGTTTGGTGGGATAAGAATATTCTTCGTCTGGCGTATCTGGCACTCATGACAGGTGCGCACAAAATACTTCACGTCCTGTCCTAAGGACGGCCACCAAAATCTCTCCAGCAGTCGCATTCGAGTGCAGAAAATTCCTTTGTGTCCTAGATCATCGTGAGCTTGCTTGACTAGGTCCCACCTGCATTTCGCTTCTATTACGACTTGGTGCCGGCCGTTCCGCGCCTTTCTCCACAGATGGCCTCCCTTCATGAAGAAGTCAGCTGCGTACCTGATTAGCTTTGCATAGCCACTATCGCTAAGATTGTCTGGGCGTGTGAGATGCGTGATTAGCTTCGTGACGTCATCTAAGCGGCTATCCTTCCTTCTCGCGGATTCTGTAGAAGGAAATAGGTTCTCTGTCGCTGTTTCGCTAGGTGTTCCGCTCTGTTGCGCTACTTGGTATGTCGAAACCGGCTCTTCTATCGCAAATCCGTACGTTTTGTCTACCCAGTCTTCATACGTTTCATCAGGAGGGGGGTCTTCTTCAGCTGCTCTTCGTCTGGATAATCCATCGGTACATTGGAAATCGGCTGCTGGGATGTGTCTGAGCTTGAAACTGAAGAGAAGGATACCTGCGATCCATCTGTTAATGGTCGCATTGGGCTGCAGGTCGGGATTGTTGATCATCCCCTTGATGTATGCTGCATCCATTTCGACTACTAGATTCCGGACTCTGATGAGATACAGTCGCATCGCGTGCAATGCTCAAAATAAGCCGTATAACTCGATTTTCGGCTGTGAATACGATGCCTGGGTCTGATTCCAGTTAATAGAACCGAATCGATTGATCCTTTGCCTTCCATCTGAGTGCTCTTGTCCTAAATACCAACCAACTCCAATAATAGACGAGTCTACTGCCAGTATTACTTCGTTGTCTGACGCGTAGTCGATTGCGCACAGCGCGGGGCAAAGAATAACGGCTTGCTTTAGTTCGTCCATTGCGTTCTGTTCTTCGTCTGTCCACGCGAAAATCTGGTTCTTCCTTGTCATGCGGTACAACGGGCGAGCGAGTTTCGAATAATCCCTGACGAAAATTTGAAGGACTCCTACCGTTCCCAGAAATCCTCTGACTTCCGTCAGCGTTCTACATGGCGGCCAATCTCGTATCTTCTGCACTTTCGAATTGTCTGGCTCGCGTCCCTGGTATGTCAACTTGTGTCCAACGAATACTGCTGACTCCACACACGGCACCAACTTCTTCCCTGAAAACGTTCCACCTACCGCCTTCATTCGCTGCAAAATCCTGTTCACATCGCATATATGCTCATACACGAAACGACGAATCTCGGAGTTTCCCGGTATGGTCTCGTACGAACCGTCTGGTAACTCGTATCGCGATTTTGGACCTAAACCGGGCGCATCGTCTGCGAAAGGGTTCGTAACGCACGGAATCTCGTCCTGAAGGATAAAGGCCACGTCGTTATGCATAATCTGCAATGAATTGGTGTATCCCATTGGTAGAACTGTCATTCGAAATGTTCCCAAGGGTGTCTGGAACGTAGTAAGATCTCGAGATTGTTCGTCCAGCTTTCTTTGGTCGAATGCCACGAATAAATCCAACTCCGTGTAACAAGCTCGTCCACTACTGCTCTCCGCGATCATTTCGACGTTCGGTGGTACTGCTGAGTCCTTGACCGTAACCGCATTAAGATCCTGCAAGTCGATAATGGATCGTTGAAACTCCTGTGGACTTTCTGATGCCGGACAGGGAGTGTATAGTTCGAGGGGCTGCCCTAGGATACCTTCAAACGGTCAGCAGAGAATTACACCCGAGCTAAGGGCACGAAGGAGTGAAGGGAAATAGGGATAGACAATAGAAGGGCTTGGAGAGAACCGGGGATATGAGGGAAGCGCTCGAGGAGGAATTCCGAGGGTAGGCTTCTCCCGAGATCGACGGTGGCGGTGCGAAGGCTAAATTGACTCTCCGGCTCAGCTGCGAGCTCTGGACTAAAGCCGACTAACCCAAAGCGCAAGAACTAAACTAACTAAGCTACGCTAGTTGAACCACCAACCCGAACGTGACTAATCGACTGTGCTAACACACTGGTAAGCGACTGCAGCCGATCTCACTCGTAGTCTAAAGTGTCGGAACGCGGCGTAACGATTCGAAACGTGATACGATGGATGAAGGACAATTGCTGAGTGTGTCGAAATGTGATGCGAGGGATAGAGGTGCGAAACGATGACAAAAGGGGACTGAGGGAATCGAAGGATATGTGTGGGACGATGGAACCGACCGTTTCCGATCGAAACGATGCGGAATAGCACCGGGCTGGTTTTGAGGAAACGGAGAGTGGAATGTCAAGAGGAAAGGGGTGATATGGTGTCCTTTCCCGACGACAATGGAGAGGAGAAGGTGTTGCGAGACCAAATGCGAGCGGTACGCAGAGTAACTGGGTTACGAGCGAAACCGGGCGAAACAGATCGAAACACGTGAGGGGGTCTTGTTTCGGGTGAGAGGAGATAGAGAAGCCTTTATACGATGACGGCGAACTATATGAACGCACGAACGGCTCTACTGCGAAGAGAGATCACCGATCGACTGTACAGAACACGAAATGTCGTATATTAGACTATAGAGACGAGAGAGTCCACTACGAACAAGTAGACTAGAGGTCGAGAGGCTTTGAGACGATGTGAGATCTGCAAGCTAAGCTCCCACTCAGCTCCGACCAGGCTGTCCCTCTACTACGAGAGTCGTGCTATATTTATACTAAACGTCCAAGACTGAGCCTCCCAGCGGTCAGAGAACCTACGTCATAAAGAAAAGGGAACGCATATCGCTATCTACAAAGGAGAGGAGCGCATAGGAATGGTTTAAGGGACACATAGGTCAAAAGAAACAATACTAAGCATGTCTGGAACGAGAGCATAATGGATTAAAGGGGACGCATATAGAAAGGTCAGAAAATGTGCGGAACCTTCGGAACCGGGTCTCTTTGAGCGGAACGAAGCGGAACTCGGGGAAACGACTCGGAAGGGCTCTGGCTAGCCTGACAAAGTAAGTCTGCAATGTTTAACAAAGGAGAGGGACTGAGGACGAGGTTGCAGGGTCAAATCTCTTTGTCTGGAATGCGGATCCGAGGTCTGGAGACTTGTGATCGACGCGTGCAAACTCGATGCCGTGATTCTCCCGTCTTGATGGCCGATCAAAGAATGGTGCACGTGCCTTCTGGACTATGGCGTTCTTGCTAAGTTCACTCGTTCGAGCGAAACCAGTCGAAACCGAGCGAAACCAGTCGGAACACCGCGGAACTGGTCATAACGACTCCGTACGTTCCCAAGCTTCAGACTTACTCTTCATCTCCCGGGTTCATGAAATAGTGACCGTCTGCGGTCACTCCCATCTCAATCCGATGCGTGGGAGTTTCGAAGCATAACACGTCACATCCAAATTTTCTTCCGCTGTCATCTCTTCTTCATTCTTCAACATGTTCACTTCCGAAGAAATCGTCGCGCTCTTGGGACCCATCAACTCCGATGACGACTGGAAGGCAGCGGTCGTGAAATTCGAGGCAGACGTCGCCTTGGCCAGGTCGGCAATGGATGAACTAGACCATGGCATCACAACGGTAATTCTGCCGGATAAGACAAAACCGGTCGAATGGATCGCGCCTACAGGTTCGATGACGGTTCGGTGGTTGACGAATCCGGTGATGGAATCTTTGATGGATGGGTGGAAGGCAACCACGGTGCGTAAACCGCGCACTCTAATCAAGAATTTTTGTTAACGAAATTCGACAGGCACGGAAGGAAGCGTTGGAGCAAGTCCGTCCCAAAGGAACGAAAGAAGTCTGGTCGGAGACGGTGTACTCCAACTACTGCGACACGGACGCTCTCCTACGGACGCTGTACTATGATCGACGGGAATTTTATGCCAGGATGGAGACCAAACGACGAGCTTTCTTCCGCAGACGCAGGGTTCCATTCCATCCTGCCTCGTTCGATTCGACTCGTGGGTTCTTCTTGGGCGAATCGTTCCCTCCAATGTTCCCGAAACCACGCCCTGACATCGAAAAGGCTCTCGAGAACGTGAGAATGGAGAGCTCCAAGTTCCAACAAACGGTGAGGTTCACCGGCAGCACGGACTTCACGCGAGACGAAGCTGTCCGGAGTCACGTAGGTACTTCTTCTTGTCTATCATCTCCATCTAATCCTTCCTACAGCAAGCGTTCGAATATTGGGAGGATATCGAGCAACGACACCTTCGTGCAGGGCACATCCTTCGCATCGACAGGGTGAAATTGAGAACGGTCCGGCTCCTCTGGGAATACTACGGCTATTCCATCCTTCGTTGTCGGCTCTATCAACTCGTTCGTGCTCAGGAATCCGAATCGCAACAACAACAACAACAGCAACAACAACGATCCCAACAAGTGCTGTCTGAACCTTTCTCTCAACCGCAACAACAACAGCAGCAACAACCAATGTTGCCTGAACAATTTCCTCCGCAACAGCAACAACAGCAGCAACATCAAATGCTGCCTCAGGACGTCGATAGTCCAATGGAGGTTGATTCCGCTCCTCTTCAGGTCGAAACTGGCGAAACGATTGAGGATGGAGAGGTCGCGGAACCGGTCGAAACGCTCGAAACCGGAGCGGAACGTTTGGAGGGGGCTAGCCGTTCTACACCCTTAACCTCACTCGAACCTACAATGCTCGAGATTGAGCTTCGCGAGAGTGAAAGACGAGAAGAAGAAGAACGCGCTGCTCAACGCGCCGAAATCTCCCGGATGGCTGCCGAAATCGAGGCCAACATGCGACGACGACTGGATGCAGGGACTCGCCGCGTTCGTGGTGTTCGGCAAGTGGTGGACTCGGACGAGGAGACTCCTGCGATTCAGGAAAGTCCTGAGAGTCCTCCTCCTGGTCATCGGGGAGAAGACTCCGTTGTCATGAGTCCAGGCGACGGCGGAATGGATATCGGTGATGTGGGAATGGAGGCGAATGAGCCGTTTGAGGCGGATGCAAGCCTTGAAGAGATTCAGGCTCTCAATACCGCGAGCAACAACAACAACAGCAACAACAACAACAACAATAGCGGTACTGCTGCTGTTCCGCGCGAAACTGTCGAAACGCAAGCGAGATGCGTTTCTCCGGCACGGCGAGCGTCGTCTCAACCTGAGGCTGGTCCTTCTAGGATTCCGGCTAATGGTGGTAGTTCTGGTGGAGACGACAACGATAATGACGACGACGACGACGACGACGACAATGGTGACGAACGATTGAGCGATGGGCGCGTTCGTCATCAGGTTCCGTGCGACCAGTGCCAGAAGCGTGGCCGTGATTGTGTGGGTCTTCCGCAGAGGACCTGCGCTCCATGCTTGAAGCAGGCAAAGGGCTGTAGTCTAGCCACGAAGGGCAGGGCTGTAGCCGCGAAGCGTAAGGCAGCTCGGGAGGCGCGCGATCGGGAGGCAAAACGCCGGAAAGTCACGGCTCTGGTGGCCAGATCGGTGGGTGGTCGCGTCGAGCATGAAGCTCTGCAGCGGGAGGTCGGGGAATCCGAGCTGCAGTTCGTGCTGGCGCGGATGGATCACCGGGACAAGGTCCTGTCCCGGATGCTGAACGAATTCAGCGTCCTCGTAGCGCAGGCGCACGCGGATCGTCGTCTGCTGCTCGAGTTGGCTGGGGTGAAGACGGGGGAAGGTGAGGACGAGGAAGAGGAAGATAGAGGGGAAGTGGAGAGGGTTCGTCAGTCGAAGGGGAAAGGTAGGGCTCGGGAATAGAGTATAATCGTCGTGTATGCTCTATGTCCTGGTCGGACTTTTGTAAAATAGAAAAAGAAAAGGACAAAAGAAAAAGAAAAATAACTTGTACTGTACATAGTTGTTTTTATAGTTAATTTATACGATTTTGTTTCGGTTTTTGTGAATTTACGTGTGATCGAGCGAGACTGAGTGAAGACTAGAAGAATAGATCAAAGAATTCAAGGAATAGGATGAAAGGAAACTGATACGAAGTGAATTGAGGCGTTTCGCCGTCGTTCCGCTGTTTTGAATGGCGAAACCGTGCGGAACTGCGTATTAAGTAAAAGTACACGCGTTAGATCCTATTGTGGATCACGCTAGCAGAGACGAAACTATAGAAGGAGAATTGGAAGATTAGAATTGATCAGAGGAGAGAGAGAGAATCGGAAATAAGTAAGGAGCATATATGAAGGGAAATGAATGATTTAATTGGAATTTTGGGACTCATCGTCAGGGAATTTCTCTGGCGAATCTTCTATTTTGGGTATGTCATCATCTTCATCCGATCCAATGAGCTTGGTCACCGGAACAGTCAAATGCGAACGCGGGAAGTACGGAACCAGGCAAAACGCTGCTATTCAGAGTTTCGAAACCGCTCCATCGAGTTCGGCGACGATATACGAACCGCCTTGGGTGCGTCGAACTACCACGTAGGGGCCTAAATAGCGGGGTTTCGTTTTACGATTGAGTTCCATCTTGATACGCATGTTTCGCAAGAGTACGAGGCTTCCTGGCTGAAAGTCGTAGTCCTTGATTCTATGCTTCTCCACCTCGGCGAACTGCTTCGCGTATGCATGCCTTGCATTCATGACGAGTTTCACAACGCGATCCAACTCTTCTGGATGTTTCTGGAGTTGTTTCGCACATATTACGATGAGTTCCGACGTCGTAATTGGCGAATCGAGCGGCAGTGCTAGGTATGTTGCTTCTGCGAGGTCGAAAGGCAAAACTGCTTCGACTCCATGGGCCATGTAATACGGGGACATTCCTGTTGCTCTGTTGATCGTGATTCTTTCTGCCCAAAATACCAAGTCAGCGTGATCACTCCAACGCTTGTCATTACCGTCTGCAGCTTTAATCAAGGCTTCCTGTACGTCGAAATGTCTGCGTTCGACTAATCCATTTGCGCGTGAGTTGTATGACGAAATCTGTTAGGCGGACGGCTCAAGGATTGAGTCGAGGCAGGCCAACACAACAACAAACAAGCGCGAATGAGATAATCCCAAGCGCGTCGCTCAGGTCAAGACAGCTAAGACGAGGCTTAAGTCCAGACCGTCGAACGCTATGTCGCAGTGAAGGTAAGTAGATTTCAGTAAACTAATAATACAAGAGTAGATACCTATGTCGCAGTGAAGGTAAGTAGAATAGAAAGACAAGGAACGAAAGAGTCAAACTATCTACTTATATAGACTTTGAGTGCGGGAAAGGTCTACTCTAATAGGAAGTCACATGACAAGGAATGGGATGATTAGTGAGCGTGATAGAACATTGTGGAAAGTTCCAGCAAAAGGATGAGTAAGCGCATAAGAAAAATAAAAGAAAAGAAAAAAGAATATTAAAATAAATGATGACGTCAGAAAAGAAAAGGAAAATGTTCAAGTCCTTACATCACCCCCCCTTCAAGGTTGGGCGTCCCGACCAACCACATAAGCCTTCTGAGGACGTGAACTTGTACAGCGCTCGCAGGCTTTGTCGAGGTATTGTTAACTTCCTTGGAGCTCCAGGATGTTTGCGGTAGAATTCTTGAATTGACTCCTGCGCATTATCCTTGACGTCGGATTCTGGCTGCCAAGTCGCTTCCTCATATCCAACCCACTTGACCAGGAATTGGAGCTTGCCTCGATGCAGACGCGAGTCGAGTATTTCTTCAACCTCGTACTCTTCCTGCTCATCAATGATCACTGGCGGTGGTGGAGGTGGTTTCTTCTGCGATTCAAAGGATGGTTGGACGGCTGGTTTGAGCAAGATCTCATTGAAAACTGGATGGACCTTCCTCCAGGTCTTCGGTAGTTTGAGTCTGTATGCGCTTGCGCCAACCTTTTCCACTACCTCGAAGGGACCGAACCACTTATCATCCATCTTCTTTGTCGGTCGGATCGTCTTGATATTTCGTCCATCTAAGAAGACTTTTTGCCCTGCCTCATAGGTAATGGACTTCCCAGCATGGCGGTCGTAGAAACGCTTCATGTCTTCGTTTGCTTGGGTTAGGTTACCTTGAGCGAGTTCGTGTACCTCCTTGACATGTTTGGCA
Source organism: Phlebopus portentosus (assembly GCA_037892935.1). Taxonomy (NCBI): domain Eukaryota; kingdom Fungi; phylum Basidiomycota; class Agaricomycetes; order Boletales; family Boletinellaceae; genus Phlebopus; species Phlebopus portentosus. The sequence goes on along the minus strand of JAYXKI010000004.1, from coordinate 2,413,811 downwards.
AATTCTTCTGCTGACAGGTTCGATGATGCCGTTCCAACCCCCGTGAAGTCTAAGGGGTGCATTCCCGTATTGACGAAGAAGGGAGATAGCTTCGTCGCTGAATGTTCACGATTGTTGTATGCGAATTCTGCGAGAGCCAGCCAGTCCGCCCAGTCCGACTGCCGATGGTTGACGTATAGCCGCAGGTATTGTTCTAGTTCCTGATTAACCCGCTCTGTCTGTCCGTCAGTTTGTGGGTGATACGCTGTCGATGGGTTGCCTTCAATGTGGAGGAGCTTGTACAACTCCTTCATCATCTTTGCGTAGAATTGCACCCCTCGGTCATGAATGATCTTCCGTGGTAGTCCGTGTAATCGGAAGACGTGGTCTCTGTAGATCCTAGCCATGCCTTCCGCCGTTAACTTTGTCGTTGTTGGAATTGCATGGATTTGTTTGCTAAAGCGATCGACCACTACACAAATCGCATTGAACCCATTCGATTCTGGCAACTCTCCGATTAGGTCGACCGTGACAATCTGCCATGGCGCCTCCGGCACCTCATTAGGGTGCAAAACCTTTGCTCTCGTTGTCCTTAGAGCCTTCGTCCGCTGACAACAATCGCACCCCCGCACGTACACCCGCACATCTGCACTCATCCTCGGCCACCAGTACCTGCGTGCTATCAGCTGGATCGTCTTTGTTGCTCCTGGATGTCCTGCCAGGGTCGAGTCATGGTGTTCCTTCATGACGTCCTCTCTGATGCTCGCTGGTACATATAGTCGGCGGCCCTTTCTCCACATGTCCCCTCTCTTCTCGACGTTCTTCGGCCTCGCTCCCTCGTCCTCTTGTCTCTGCGCTTCCACGACCTTTTCAACGAGTACTTCTCTTGACGTCTGAACCATTCCTCTAACCAGCCATTCCTTCTTGATGAAAGTCACATTCTCATTATCGCGCTCGCCCTTGTCATAATCCGCCCGGCGTGACAACAGATCAGCTTTTCCCAACGTCTTTCCAGGTTTATGGACTAGCGTGAAATCGAACTCAGCTAAATCGAGTCGCCAACGAGCTTGTCGACGATTTAACTTCTGCGGCGATCGGAAGTACGTTAGATTTGCATGGTCTGTCCATACCTCAAAAGGTTGGCTAGCTCCCTGGAGATATTGTCGCCATTCCTTTAGGGCTTGAACGATGGCGAGCATTTCCTTGTCGTAAATCTCATAGTTTCGCTCTGCCTCTAGGAATGTTGACGACCGATAAGCGATCACCTTCCATTTACCGTCTTGTTTCTGGAGAAGGACTCCACCAGTCGCAAAGTCCGATGCATCTGCTTCTACACGGAAAGGGTCCTCGTTGTTGGGTATCGCTAACACGGGAGGACTACTCAAACGACGCTTCAATTCCTCAAACGCTGCCTGCTCATTTTCGCCCCATTTCCATTCCACCTTACCCGTTAGGGTAGTCAAGGGTTTGATGGCCGAACTGTAATCCTTAACAAAACGTCGCAACCAATTTCCTAATCCCAGGAATTGTTGCAGTTCGTGGACGTTCCTTGGAACTGGCCAGTCCTGTACTGCCGCCGTCTTCTTGGGATCCATTCGAACTTCGCCATTGCCAATAATGTGCCCGAGGTACTTGACTGTATCAACTTCGAACTCGCACTTCTGCGGCTTTAGGAAAAGTCCGTTTTGGCGAAGGATCTCAAAGACTCGTTTGGTGCGTCTGCGGTGTTCTTCTAGATCATTCAAGAAGATGAGAATGTCATCGAGGTAAATGATGACGATACCCTCATGAATTAGCTCCCGAAAGATGTCATTCATAAAGCCTTGGAATGTCGCTGGCGCATTACACAAGCCGAAGAACATGACTGTGGGTTCGAATAAGCCTAGATTTGTCCGGAATGCTGCCTTCCACTCGTCTCCCTTGCGAATCCGGATGTTGTAGTATCCCCAACGAACGTCGAGCTTCGTGATGTACCTTGCATCCTTAACCTTGTCGATGAGCTCATTTATTAGTGGCAACGGGTATTTGTTCTTGACCGTTCCTTCATTGAGCTTTCGATAGTCTTGGATTGCTCGTAAGCTCCCATCCTCTTTCTTGATAAAGAAGAATGGTGACGCCATTGGAGACTTCGACTGTCGGATACGTCCTGATGCTAGGTTTTCCTCAATGAACTCCCTCATCGCTTCTTGTTCTTTTAGCGATAACGGGTAAACCTTGCAGTCGCTGGGTTTGAAATCCGGTTTCAGGTCAATAGCGTGGTCCCACGTTCGGTGGTTTGGTAAGCGTTCGAACGACTCCTCACTAAAGACGTTGGCGTATTCCTCCAGGTAAGGTGGCCATTTTGCCGCTTCCTTCATCCGCACATTCCTCACAAACTCTTCATCTATCTCCTCGCTCGACAGTGGCGACTCGCATTCATCAGGGCAACGGGTGAACTTAACTGTTCCTAACCTCCAATCAATCTCAGGATTATGTTTCGTCAACCAGTCATGTCCGAGGAAGATGTTGCTTGACGCTAAGGATGTCACTGCCAGTCGAATCTCTTCCTCGTGTTTCCCAAAGAACATTCGTATGACTACGTATTCCTTGATCAATCCAGCCTCGTTGCTTGTTCCATCAGCATTGAAGACTGGTCTAGGCCGAATGTATCTTTGGGTGGGGAAACCATACCGTTTGACAAAACCTTCATCGATGCATGAGCCCGTGCACCCTGAGTCGATCAGTGCATGAGCATCAATGAAGTTTTCCTCTTCGAGTAGGGGGTTCGACAAGTCTACTTCGTCATCACCTGCTACCTTTGGGTGTACGATGCTAACGAAGGCGTCTAACTCCTTTCCTCCCGCCCGTCGCACGAACTGATCTGCGTCCACAATGCCCTCGCGCCATACCTCAGCCGCACGTCTGCCTACTACATCCCACACTGCTTCAGTGACGTTCGCCTGAGCAACAACGTTCTCGCGGTAAGGTGCTTCCGCCACAACCTCATTTTTTATAGCGGTTTGATTCCGCTCTTCCTCTCTCAATTCGCCTGCTTGCGCATCTGTTCTTCTGACAAATAAGTCTTCATAGACTTCGAAGTCATCGTTGTCATCTTCAGATTCATCTGGCAGTACGTCAGTAAGGATCTTTCGAAGGATGAAACCGTCACTGGTATTCGCATCTTGATATTGTACAACAGGACGATTATATTTTAACGAGTCCAACGAAAAGAGTCCTTTAGGAGACCGACCAGTCGTTCCGACGTCTACGCCTGGTCTTCTGGAAAACCCTCGCCTTCTATGAGTTCTTCCAGCTCAGCAGGTACCGCTCGTACATCGACGTCATCATCCTCTTCGAAGGAGGATTCCTTTGCTTGGCCGAGTTCCTCGAAGAGCGCCTTTCTGTCTGCTGGGACGAAGGCTGCGATGATGGCACGTATTGCTTCACGACCTCGCGGGCATTCCCTGATGTAATGGCCCACCTGACCACACTTGTAACAAGTACGTGTATGACGCGCCTGGTTCATCATCACCTCCATGGGTTGTCCTAAGCCTCCATACGTTACTCCTGTAGCATCACGACGATCTTGAGCGGGGGGTACGAAAGGACGGGCTGCTTGTTGAGGCGGCATAAAACGTCTCATTGGTGGTGTCGGAGCTGGTTTCATCGCTGTCGAACTAATTGTCTTTCTCCGACGTTCAGCCATCAGGTCCCTGATTTGGCGCTCGACCCTGTCGACCTTGACGGCGGCTTTCTTGAACTCTTCATACGACGTCGGTTCATTGGGCAATCTCATGACCCCTTCCACAACCTTCGGGTTTAGCGCCCTCTTCAGGCGGCTCATCAACCATTCGTCGTGTGCCTCTGTTGCTAGGCCAGCATCCACTCGACAAATGTCAAACTTGTTGAAAAACTCGTCGGCGTTGAGGTCTCCTTGGTACATTGCATCTAGTCGTTCAAAGGCCTTTTGGGATCTGGCAGGGTCATCGAACGAAGTGTCCAGCTTCTTTAAGAAGGCGTCCCAGGCGTCCGTGAACGTTAGGTTGCCGTCTGCATCGACTGCTCCACTGGTGTAACTCTCTGCCCAGCGAGCCGCAGCACCACTCTTCATGTACGACAGGGCGAACATAATCTTACTCTTGTTCGTCCTGAACTCTGACTCAGATGCATAGATGTAGAGGTGCAGCTCTCGCTTGAAGTCCACATAATCGTGTTCACCATCGAAGTCTCTTGGTTTGGCGACGTGGACCTTCTTCGACACCTTTGATCCTTGGTTCGCACCTTCGCCTGCAGCTTGGAGCGCTAGTGCGACCGCCGTCGCGAGATCAGTCATCGCTTCCTTTGATAATGACATCTCGTGTTCTTCTTCTTCTTCTTCGTCTTCTTCACTCGGTATAAGCGGCGCTGGTTCTCGGAACTTTCCAAATGCCGGAGAAGGCTCAACAGTGGGGGCCAACGCTTGAGTGGTCGAACCCGATGGTTCTGGTAAGGGGGCCGTTGGTTGCGTCGGAGTAGGAGGTGAGGGCTCGTCTACGTCGCCTTCTTGTTTCACTCTCCAGTGGATGGACCTTCCTTCCCTCTGGGAGTACCACCTCTTGGCAGTCTCGTCCCACCAGGCGCCGAAGACTTGATTTCCTGCTTTGACGATATAATGTCCCCTCGAGGCGCTCCACCTAGAGTTCGCAGGGAGGGCCGCTCGTTGCTCGTCAGTTAGCTCCACCTTGATAGGCTGGGGGTGGAACGGGGATCGGGATGCTGTTCGGGCGGGACCGACTTCGGATAACCGGCTCGTCTTTGAAATTGATGACTAAATGAAAGGCTCCGAGGTAGATAATGAAGGAGATACTTGTCGACGACTGGACTCTATGTGTTACCCACGAGAAGGTTTGATGGGAGTTCCAGAGAAGGGTGATTCGGAGCGCCACGGTGATGTGATTGGTTGATACTTCGGGTACTATCGGGTCACGTCGGAGTCAATCGGACTTCGACGGGCAAGATAGGGGTTTGTTGTCTGCACGGTAGGAACCGGGTTTCGTTCGATGTCGTCCTTCGAAGATATACTTCAGGGGACACGTCACAGGCGAGCGCTCGACGACAACGGAATCGGGCGTGAGCCAGAGGTAGGTCTTTCTATTATGTTAGGCGGACGGCTCAAGGATTGAGTCGAGGCAGGCCAACACAACAACAAACAAGCGCGAATGAGATAATCCCAAGCGCGTCGCTCAGGTCAAGACAGCTAAGACGAGGCTTAAGTCCAGACCGTCGAACGCTATGTCGCAGTGAAGGTAAGTAGATTTCAGTAAACTAATAATACAAGAGTAGATACCTATGTCGCAGTGAAGGTAAGTAGAATAGAAAGACAAGGAACGAAAGAGTCAAACTATCTACTTATATAGACTTTGGGCGCGGGAAAGGTCTACCCTAATGGGAAGTCACATGACAAGGAATGGGATGATTAGTGAGCGTGATAGAACATTGTGGAAAGTTCCGGCAAAAGGATGAGTAAGCGCATAAGAAAAATAAAAGAAAAGAAAAAAGAATATTAAAATAAATGATGACGTCAGAAAAGAAAAGGAAAATGTTCAAGTCCTTACAAAATCCGAATGTGGTTGATGTGATACCGCGTCTTCAAGTAATCTAGCGCGGCGACGAATGGTGTGCCGTTATCTGTAACGATTTCGGGGCATGCTCCATATCGACACAAAAGGTTCTGAAAGATAAACTGGCCTACGGTCTTGCCAGTTTCTTCTCGAAGAAGTCTAAATTCGGGATACGCGGTTAACGAACAATGCGCATGCACGATATACCGGAATCCACTCGATTTCGGCATAACCTTCGAGTCAATATGGATGCGTTGAAACAGAGGGGCTACCTCCGGTACGTTCGGTGGGATAAGAATATTCTTCGTCTGGCGTATCTGGCACTCATGACAGGTGCGCACAAAATACTTCACGTCCTGTCCTAAGGACGGCCACCAAAATCTCTCCAGCAGTCGCATTCGAGTGCAGAAAATTCCTTTGTGTCCTAGATCATCGTGAGCTTGCTTGACTAGGTCCCATCTGCGTTTTGCTTCTATTACGACTTGGTGCCGGCCGTTCCGCGCCTTTCTCCACAGACGGCCTCCTTTCACGAAGAAGTCAGCTGCGTACCTGATTAGCTTCGCATAGCCACTATCGCTAAGATTGTCTGGGCGTGTGAGATGCGTGATTAGCTTCGTGACATCATCTAAGCGGCTATCCTTCGTTCTCGCGGATTCCGTAGAAGGAAATAGGTCCTTGGTCGCTGTTTCGCTAGGTGTTCCGCCCTGTTGCGCTACTTGGTATGTCGAAACCGGCTCTTCTATCGCAAATCCGTACGTTTTGTCTACCCAGTCTTCATACGTTTCATCAGGAGGGGGGTCTTCTTCGGCTGCTCTTCGTCTGGATAATCCATCGGTACATTGGAAATCGGCTGCTGGGATGTGTCTGAGCTTGAAACTGAAGAGAAGGATACCTGCGATCCATCTGTTAATGGTCGCATTGGGCTGCAGGTCGGGATTGTTGATCATCCCCTTGATGTATGCTGCGTCCATTTCGACTACTAGATTCCGGACTCCGATGAGATACAGTCGCATCGCGTGCAATGCTCAAAATAAGCCGTATAACTCGATTTTCGGCTGTGAATACGATGCCTGGGTCTGATTCCAGTTAATAGAACCGAATCGATTGATCCTTCGCCTTCCATCCGAGTGCTCTTGTCCTAAATACCAACCAACTCCAATAATAGATGAGTCTACCGCCAGTATTACTTCGTTGTCTGACACGTAGTCGATTGCGCACAGCGCGGGGCAAAGAATAACGGCTTGCTTTAGTTCGTCCATTGCATTCTGTTCTTCATCTGTCCACGCGAAAATCTGGTTCTTCCTTGTCATGCGGTACAACGGGCGAGCGAGTTTCGAATAATCCTTGACGAAAATTCGAAGGACTCCTACCGTTCCCAGAAATCCTCTGACTTCCGTCAGCGTTCTACATGGCGGCCAATCTCGTATCTTCTGCACTTTCGAATCGTCTGGCTCGCATCCCTGGTACGTTAACTTGTGTCCAATGAATACCGCTGACTCCACACACGGCACCAACTTCTTCCCTGAAAACGTTCCACCTACCGCCTTCATTCGCTGCAAAATCCTGTTCACATCGCATATATGCTCATACACGAAACGACGAATCTCGGAGTTTCCCGGTATGGTCTCGTACGAACCGTCTGGTAACTCGTATCGTGATTTCGGACCTAAACCGGGCGCATCGTCTGCGAAAGGGTTTGTAACGTGCGGAATCTCATCCTGAAGGATAAAGGCCACGTCGTTATGCATAATCTGCAATGAATTGGTGTATCCCATTGGTAGAACCGTCATTCGAAATGTTCCCAAGGGTGTCTGGAACGTAGTAAGATCTCGAGATTGTTCGTCCAGCTTTCTTTGGTCGAATGCCACGAATAAATCCAACTCCGTGTAACAAGCTCGTCCACCACTGCTCTCTGCGATTGTTTCGACGTTCGGTGGTACTGCCGAGTCCTTGACCGTAACTGCATTAAGATCCTGCAAGTCGATAATGGATCGTAACGTTTCCTTGTCTTTCTTTACCAAGCAAAACCATCTAGATCGATACGACGAATTCGACGGTTCAATAACCCCGTTGCGAATCTTCTCTCGAATAAGCTCGAGGGCCTTGTCATGAATTCCCGGGGGAATTGGAATGCTCTTGTGCTGCCACGGTATATGCGGTATCGTGGGAATGCGTATCGGGTCGAAATACGTCGGATCGAGTGTTCCACGTTCGGATTCAGTCTATGCTAACGCTTCTCCCTGCAACATAATCAGATTCTTCACTAATAACCTCTCCGCCGGCCACAGAAAGGTATTCTCGTCGATCTTCAGTGCTTCCATCCTTTCAGTGGTTACACGACCCGTGGGTTCGAACGGCTTTGGTACAATTGGCATCTCGGGCATCCCTCTCAACGGATCCAGATGCTGCCTTCGCACGATCCTGTACTCTTCTGGAAGGACTCCCGGGATCGGCCTGACTTTCTGCGCTACTCGTTTGTAAGCCATTACTGCCGCGTCTTCTTCTTCTGGGGTTTCTAAAACACATGAACGATATGACCGTTCTTCTTTGTCAGTAGTATAGCAATTTTTGTTTAATAAATAAGGCAATCGTTGGTTGAAAAGAGATGGGATCATGTGTGAAATAAATTCGAAATCATAGGAAAATACCTGAACCGGCAATTCGTTACTACCATTCTCGTCTCGCCGATTTCTCTCAATCAGTTCCTCGACGCTTGCGGAAAACCCTTTGGAAGTGGTCCTCACGCGATCGTTCGAATTCCGGTGGCCACTTTGCTTTGCTTTCTGCGATCGTTCGGGTCCGTTAAGGTGATATGTTGGTCACCTGACGTGTAATCCTTCGTTTCGCACTCCGTAATAGCGAAAAACGGTCTCCCCAACAAAGCCTGGAAGGGAGCGTTCGGAACGACTTGCACTTGGAGCGAAACGTCAATCCCGGCTATCGTGAACTTCGCATTAGAGATCATGCCAATGGTAGATGACCTAGCTGCGTCTGCTGTCTCGAGGATCATTCCTTTGTCAGGGGATAGGGGTATCTGAAGCTTCTCCCACACGTCTTCGTGGAGCAGACACACTACGGCTCCCTGGTCGAGCACGCATTCGACTTCCAGAGTGTCTTCAATCAATGCGCTAACGGTCCTGAGGGGCATGGATGCCTCTGCGGCAACGCCTTGTCCACTAAGCACCAGTATTTCCTCCGTCGAAAGCGTTTCGCCTGTTTCGACTTGTTCCGACGCGAAACGCCCAACTTGTAACGTAAGTGAATCATCTACGACCTCACCGTATTTGACTTCAGCCACGTTGTATCTCTTCGCCGTCGTCAGCTCCTTCATCTGTTTCCTAACGTCCGGGGCGATTGAGAGGAGTTCACGTTGGCTGATGGTGATAGGGGTATCGAGGGTACGAGTCAGAACGTTGGAGACTGCGCTCAAGTCTTCTATTGGTACGACGTATTTATACTGGGGTTGTGATTTCCTGGTAATGTCGTCCTGCTGCAGTGACTGGAGTGACCTTGTCGAGGGCCGCGCGCCACTCGGTGGCGCGGGCTGCGGTTTCGCCTGCGCCTTCTTATGAGGCTGAACTCTAGGGATCTCTACGCCATCGGGCTTCGTTCTTCGTCCACCAGCTGCCTTCTTCTTCGCCTCGTTAATCAAAATCTCCAAACGTTCGATGTCGTAGTTTTCCTGCTCGTCCTGATCTTCTTCGTCGTGACTATATGCGTACGCTGGACCAGCTTGATGGCTATATGCGGGCGTGACCGACTCGACCATCCCTACTGTGTGTGTCGCCGGGGCTTTAGCATGAAAGCTATCGATTCGTTCTTTGCAATTGTTCCCCGGTAGCGACCTCGTAATGAGACCGCCATTCGGCAACACAATCCTTCCATCCTGGCTCCTAACGCACTTTCTGGCTTGGATGTACTTGAGAACCTTCGTACACGATCGAATATAGTGTCCTGCTTTGCCGCAGAAGTTGCAAACTGGGTTTCATGGAGTTTCGCTGCGTTCCGCCCCTGGTCGATGCGGAACGTTCCCCTTGCTCAGGGCGTCTAGCGTAACCTGAAAACTCTTCAACGTATCCATTACCCTGGCCAAATCCACTTCTTCCTTCTTCACGATACTTGTCGAAGCTTCTCCGGTAGCTGGGGGTGGAAAGTTACTGCCGAAACTGCCCACAATCTTTCCTCCTAGCACGAAATTCGAATGCTCGAGAACGTCTTTAATCTTGTAAGGCGTAGATGAGTCGTGGTCTGGCAGCTTAATCTCGATACGACGAATGAGCGCCTCTCTAAGGTCTCCTGTAATTCCCATCAGGAACATCTCGTCAGCTTGGGACTCCAAGATCTTTCCGTTCGTTATAAGATACTTAGAGCGCCTGACGAATTCTCGATGATATTCGCCTAGGTCTTCTCAGTTCTTGATCCCTTTCTTTGCCCGTTCTACGACCAAATGCTCCAGTTCTCCCTTGGAGTAGCGTTTCCCTGCCGTGAGACTCGGGTATAGAGCTATAATCTCTCTCTTCACCGTCTCCACATCAGGGTTCGGGTCGTTAATCTCGTCAGTAGTCTCCCAAAGTTCCGCGACGTCGGTCTTCGCATAGTACAAGAACTTTCGGACGTGATCTCTATCGTTCCACGCGGCCTGTCTTACGATTTCTGCAACGTCTTCGAAGAACCTAGGGAGTTCCTTTGGTTCTGAGCCGTCAAACATTGGGGCACGTTTGTCCCCACGCGAGGGCGGTTGGTACGCCATTGCGGTTTGTCGATTTGCAAGTTGTTGTAATACGTTAGCGTTTGCAGACAGACGAGCTATTATTGCTGCGTTGCTGGCTAAGATCTGTTGAGTTCCGGTAGGTAGTTGGTAATTGGTAGGCGGGCTAGCTGGTCTGTTCGGTGAGCTTGGGGTGGAAGCTGGCACGGATGAGAGGTTGGGGAGTTCTGAATCGGCGATGGTAGATGGGGAATGATCTAGGGAATTGGTGTTGGAAGGAATGGCGCTAACGGATTGTCGCAAGGGTGTTTCGCTGTGTTCCGCATTTTCTGCAGTGGAACGTAAGTTGCGATTGACAATCCTCGGCCTTCGAGTCGGCGGCAAAACCTGATGTTCTACAGGGACTCGAGCGGATTGGCTACGTGTAACTCGTCTGCTAGACGAATTTGGCGGGGTATTCGTAATGGTTGGACAGTGAAATCCGCCTCGCAGTGGGCTCCACTTGAAACTCCTATGGACGTTCTGATGCCGGACAGGGAGTGTATAGTTCGAGGGGCTGCCCTAGAATACCTTCAAACGGTCAGCAGAGAATTACACCCGAGCTAAGGGCACGAAGGAGTGGAGGGAAATAGGGATAGACAATGGAAGGGCTTGGAGAGAACCGGGGATATGAGGGAAGCGCTCGAGGAGGAATTCCGAGGGTAGGCTTCTCCCGAGATTGACGGTGGCGGTGCAAAGGTTAAATCAACTCTCCGGCTCAACTGCGAGCTCTGGACTAAAGCCGACTAACCCAAGGCACAAGAACTAAACTAACTAAGCTATGCTAGTTGAACCACCAACCCGAACGTGACTAATCGACTGTGCTAACACACTGGCAAGCGACTGCAGTCGATCTCACTCGTAGTCTTAAGTGTCGGAACGCGGTGTAACGATTTGAAACGCGATTCGATGGACGAAGGACAATTGCTGAGTGTGTCGAAATGTGATGCGAGGAATGGAGGTGCGAAACGATGACGGAAGGGGACTGAGAGAATCGAAGGATATGTGTGGGACGATTAAACCGACCGTTTCTGATCGAAATGATGCGGAATAGCACTGGGCTGGTCTTGAGGAAGCGGAGAGTGGAAAGTCAAGAGGAAAGGGGTGATATGGTGTCCTTTCCCGACGACAATGGAGAGGAGAAGGTGTTGCGAGACCAAATTGCGAGCGGCACGCGGAGTAACTGAGTTACGAGCGAAACCGGGCGAAACAGATCGAAACACGTGAGGGGGTCTTGTTTCGGGTGAGAGGAGATAGAGAAGCCTTTATACGATGACGGCGAACTATACGAACGCACGAACGGCTCTACTGCGAAGAGAGATCACCGATCGACTGTACAGAACACGAAATGTCGTATATTAGACTATAGAGACGAGAGAGTCCACTACGAACAAGTAGACTAGAGGTCGAGAGGCTTTGAGACGATGTGAGAACTGCAAGCTAAGCTCCCACTCAGCTCCGACTAAGCTGTCTCTCTACTACGAGAGTCGTGCTATATTTATACTAAACGTCCAAGACTGAGCCTCCCAGTGGTCAGAGAACCTACGTCATAAAGAAAAGGGAACACATATCGCTATCTACAAAGGAGAGGAGCGCATAGGAATGGTTTAAGGGACACATAGGTCAAAAGAAACAATACTAAGCATGTCTGGAATGAGAGCATAATGGATTAAAGGGGACGCATATAGAAAGGTCAGAAAATGTGCGGAACCTTCGGAACCGGGTCTCTTTGAGCAGAACGAAGCGGAACTCGGGGAAACGACTTGGAAGGGCTCTGGCTAGCCTGACAAAGTAAGTCTGCGATGTTTAACAAAGGAGAGGGACTGAGGACGAGGTTGCAGGGTCAAATCTCTTTGTCTGGAATGCGGGTCCGAGGTCCGGAGACTTGTGATCGATGCGTGCAAACTCGATGCCGTGATTCTCCCGTCTTGATGGCCGATCAAAGAACGGTGCACGTGCCATCTGGACTATGGCGTTCTTGCTAAGTTCACTCGTTCGAGCGAAACCAGTCGAAACCGAGTGAAACCAGTCGGAACACCACGGAACTGGTCGTAACGACTCCGTACGTTCCCAAGCTTCAGACTTACTCTTCAACGCGCTAACGGTCCTGAGGGGCATGGATGCCTCTGCGGCAACGCCTTGTCCACTGAGTGCCAGTATTTCCTCCGTCGAAAGTGTTTCGCCTGTTTTGACTTGTTCCGACGCGAAATGCCCAACTTGTAACATAAGTGAATCATCTACGACCTCACCGTATTTGACTTCAGCCGTGTTGTATCTCTTCGCCGTCGTCAGCTCCTTCATCTGTTTCCTAACGTCCGGGGCGATTGAGAGGAGTTCACGTTGGCTGATGGTGATAGAGGTATCGAGGGTACGAGTCAGAATGTTGGAGACTGCGCTCGAGTCTTCTATTGGTACGATGTATTTATACTGGGGTTGTGATTTCCTGGTAATGTTGTCCTGCTGCGGTGACTGGAGTGACCTTGTCGAGGGCCGCGCGCCACTCGGTGGCGCGGGCTGCGGTTTCGCCTGCGCCTTCTTATGAGGCTGAACTCTAGGGATCTCTACGCCATCGGGCTTCGTTCTTCGTCCACCAGCTGCCTTCTTCTTCGCCTCGTTAATCAAAATCTCCAAACGTTCGATGTCGTAGTTTTCCTGCTCGTCCTGATCTTCTTCGTCGTGACTATATGCGTACGCTGGACCAGCTTGATGGCTATATGCGGGCGTGACCGACTCGACCATCCCTACTGTGTGTGTCGCCGGGGCTTTAGCATGAAAGCTATCGATTCGTTCTTTGAGATTGTTCCCCGGTAGCGACCTCGTAATGAGACCGCCATTCAGCAACACAATCCTTCCATCCTGGCTCCTAACGCACTTTCCAGCTTGGATGTACTCGAGAACCTTCGTACACGATCGAATATAGTGTCCTGCTTTGCCGCAGAAGTTGCAAACTGGGTTTCGTGGAGTTTCGCTACGTTCCGCCCCTGGTCGATGCGGAACGTTCCCCTTGCTCAGGGCGTCGAGCGTAACCTGAAAACTCTTCAATGTATCCATTACCTTGGCCAAATCCACTTCTTCCTTCTTCACGATACTTGTCAAAGCTTCTCCGGTAGCTGGGGGTGGAAAGTTACTGCCGAAACTGCCCACAATCTTTCCTCCCAGCACGAAATTTGAATGTTCGAGCACGTCCTTAATCTTGTAAGGCGTAGACGAATCGTGGTCTGGTAGCTTGATCTCGATACGACGAATGAGCGCCTCTCTAAGGTCTCCTGTAATTCCCATCAGGAACATCTCGTCAGCTTGGGACTCCAAGATCTTTCCGTTCGTTATAAGATACTTAGAGCGCCTGACGAATTCTCGATGATATTCGCCTAGGTCTTCTCGGTTCTTGATCCCTTTCTTCGCCCGTTCTACGACCAAATGCTCCAGTTCTCCCTTGGAGTAGCGTTTCCCTACCGTGAGACTCGGGTATAGAGCTATAATCTCTCTCTTCACCGTCTCCACATCAGGGTTTGGGTCGTTAATCTCGTTGGTAGTCTCCCAAAGTTCCGCGACATCGGTCTTTGCATAGTACAAGAACTTTCGGATGTGATCTCTATCGTTCCACGTGGCCTGTCTTGCGATTTCTGCAACGTCTTCGAAGAACCTAGGGAGTTCCTTTGGTTCTGAGCCGTCAAACGTTGGGGCACGTTTGTCCCCACGCGAGGGCGGTTGGTACGCCATTGCGGTGAAACTCCTGTGCACTGTCTGATAGCTGAGGAGTGTCACAGTTCTTGGGGGCTGTTCGGTAAGATTAAAACGAGTGGAAAGAGAAGGGTGACTCTTGGGGGGGGGAAAACTAGAGAAGCGCTGATGCGTCGATCTGGGTTCCGGAGCGGTTCCGGAAGGGATGGAGGAGAAATGGGATTGAAGGCTGCTGGATGTATGCGAGGGGGGGGGATTGGATTAAAGGAGATAGGCAAAGAAGCAAGGCGAGAGAAGTCGAAGCAAGGGGGATTGGCGGTGGCGGTGCGAAGGTAATCGATGTCCTCACAGGTAATCCCTCGATGGATTCGAACCCTGGAGGCGGAAGACGATGGGACGAAGCTTAGAGAAGGACCTCCCCTAAGCGCTGACGATTCGAAGGTGATCCCTTCGAGGATCCGACACGATATAATGGGTTACGACGAGTTACGACGAGTTTCGGTGGGTTACGAAGCGAAACGGAGCTATACGACGCGGAACGAAGCGATACGCAAGGGACTCAAGTGAGACCTTGCATAGAGGCGTAGGGAGGAGAGATGAGGGTCTCTGACTTCAACACGGGTTGAACTGATCACACTGGGCTCGGGTACGGCTGCAGAGCAGGAGACTCGAGGCGTATGAGACAGAACTATCGTGTATTTGTGGGAGATAGAGTCGAGGAGAGTACAGGAAGAGTCGAATTGGTCTCGACTGTAGCTGAAGTGGGTTCAAGCCCGAGCTAAACTGTTTTCTGCTAAAACTCTCCGGGCTAAAACTGGGCTCCTACTACAAGTTGCTCGCCTATTTATAACTTTGTCCGAACCTGAGCCATCGGAGCGTCAGGGAGCATAACGAAAGGAAATCGGAAGTGAAAATCATAAGGGAATGCACGGGAACAAGGTACGAGGTGAGCATATCTGGAAGGTGGCGAGATAATGACCATAGAGCATAATACGACATGTGAGCGCACACGGAATAATGAGCATAAGAATCATAAGGAACAAAACAAAATATGAACGCATATGGGACTCAAAAGGGGAAAAGCCGGAGTGCGTCGCGTCGGGTCGAAACTTGGGAGGTGTCGGGGGCCGATTGCGGATCCTTCAATTTACCTCTCGTGCCTGGGTTTAGTAAGACGAGCTAGCTAAGTCAGCCTTTGTAAGTTTTCAACTGGGTGGCTCGAGCGTCCGAAGGTTCTTCCTACGCAGCGGTCGAGTGCGAGAGGCTACAGTAGTCCGTTCCACTTCGAATCAAATCGATCCGCACTGAGTTCCGCTGTTACGATGCTGATCACCGCGGAACACGTGTCACGTGCGCGATCTCGGACCTAGCGTGTCGATGCTTCTTACAGCGGTTTGTCGATTTGTAAGTTGTTGTAATACGTTAGCGTTAGCAGACAGACGAGCTATTATCGCTGCATTGCTGGCTAAGATCTGTTGAGTTCTGGTAGGTAGTTGGTAATTGGTAGGCGGGCTAGCTGGTCTGTTCGGTGAGCCTGGGGAGGAAGCTGGCACGGATGAGAGGTTGGGGAGTTCTGAATCGGCGATGGTAGATGGGGAATGATCTAGGGAATCGGTGTTGGAAGGAATGGCGCTAACGGATTGTCGCAAGGGTGTTTCGCTGTGTTCCGCATTTTCCACAGTGGAACGTATGTTGCGATTGACAATCCTAGGCCTTCGAGTCAGCGGCAAAACCTGATGTTCTACAGGGACTCGAGCGGATTGGCTACGTGTAACTCGTCTGCTAGACAAATTTGGCGGGGTATTTGTAATGGTTGGACAGTGAAATCTGCCTCGCCGTGGGCTCCACTTGAAACTCCTGTGGACGTTCTGATGCCGGACAGGGAGTGTATAGTTCGAGGGGCTGCCCTAGAATACCTTCAAACGGTCAGCAGAGAATTACACCCGAGCTAAGGGCACGAAGGAGTGGAGGGAAATAGGGATAGACAATGGAAGGGCTTGGTGAGAACCGGGGATATGAGGGAAGCGCTCGAGGAGGAATTCCGAGGGTAGGCTTCTCCCGAGATCGTCGGTGGCGGTGCAAAGGTTAAATCAACTCTCCGGCTCAGCTGCGAGCTCTGGACTAAAGCCGACTAACCCAAGGCACAAGAACTAAACTAACTAAGCTACGCTAGTCAAACCACCAACCCGAACGTGACTAATCGACTGTGCTAACACACTGGCAAGCGACTGCAGCCGATCTCACTCGTAGTCTAAAGTGTCAGAACGCGGCGTAACGATTCGAAACGCGATACGATGGACGAAGGACAATTGCTGAGTGAGTCGAAATGTGATGCAAGGGATGGAGGTGCGAAACGATGACAGAAGGGGACTGAGAGAATCCAAGGATATGTGTGGGATGATTAAACCGACCGTTTCCAATCGAAACGATGCGGAATAGCACTGGGCTGGTCTTGAGGAAGCGGAGAGTGGAAAGTCAAGAGGAAAGAGGTGATATGGTGTCCTTTCCCGACGACAATGGAGAGGAGAAGGTGTTGCGAGACCAAATGCGAGCGGTACGCAGAGTAACTGGGTTACGAGCGAAACCGGGCAAAACGGATCGAAACACGTGAGGGGATCTTGTTTCGGGTGAGAGAAGATAGAGAAGCCTTTATACGATGACGGCGAACTATACGAACGCACGAACGGCTCTACTGCGAAGAGAGATCACCAATCGACTGTACAGAACACGAAATGTCATATATTAGACTATAGAGACGAGAGAGTCCACTACGAACAAGTAGACTAGAGGTCGAGAGGCTTTGAGACGATGTGAGAACTGCAAGCTAAGCTCCCACTCAGCTCCGACTAAGCTGTCTCTCTACTACGAGAGTCGTGCTATATTTATACTAAACGTCTAAGACTGAGCCTCCCAGCGGTCAGAGAACCTACGTCATAAAGAAAAGGGAACGCATATCGCTATCTACAAAGGAGAGGAGCGCATAGGAATGGTTTAAGAGACACATAGGTCAAAAGAAACAATACTAAGCATGTCTGGAATGAGAGCATAATGGATTAAAGGGGACGCATATAGAAAGGTCAGAAAATGTGCGGAACCTTCGGAACCGGGTCTCTTTGAGCAGAACGAAGCGGAACTCGGGGAAATGACTCGGAAGGGCTCTGGCTAGCCTGACAAAGTAAGTCTGCGATGTTTAACAAAGGAGAGGGACTGAGGACGAGGTTGCAGGGTCAAATCTCTTTGTCTGGAATGCGGGTCCGAGGTCCGGAGACTTGTGATCGATGCGTGCAAACTCGATGCCGTGATTCTCCCATCTTGATGGCCGATCAAAGAACGGTGCACGTGCCATCTGGACTATGGCGTTCTTGCTAAGTCTACTCGTTCGAGCGAAACCAGTCGAAACCGAGCGAAACCAGTCGGAACACCGCGGAACTGGTCGTAACGACTCCGTACGTTCCCAAGCTTCAGACTTACTCTTCATCGCTTTATAAGCTCTATAGTCTTTTCTACTCCTAGGTGGCCTGTGAGCTTGTGGTCATGGCACCTTTGGATTAGCAATGCTTTTAGGTTGGTGGATGGTGGGACATATAATGCATTGGTTATATAGTGCAAGCCATTCCTGTAACTGTAGCCATTGCTCTTCTTAATCGCCAATATTTCCTTCTTGGCCTCCTTGGTATTGTAGTGTCTCTTGATCATTCGAATGATCGGATTAGAGATAGTGACCATTTCTGTTTCTAGCCTGTATAGACCATTGATCTCAGTTTGTCACAATGTCTGCTGCTTGATTATATCAGGTGGTAGTAGAGTAACTCCTAAGTTATCCTTGTCCTCTGACATATAATTGGCTCATTGTGATAGTGCATCTGCCTAATTCTTCTTGCCTGGCCAATGGAGAATCTTGAAGTTATATCATGATAACTCTAATGCCCATCTTGCTTGATGTCTTGTTAGATTCTGTGCTGTCATGAAGTATTGAAGGTTTGCATAATTGCTTTAGATGGTTATTAGTTCTTTTGTTTCTTCTAATAAGTGTCTCCAATGTCCGAGTGCTTCCATAATTGCTAGCATCTCTTTGTCATGTGTCAGATAGTTTTGTTGAGCACTTGATAGTGTCTTTGACATGAAACCTAAAGGTCTCAGTTCTCCTTGGTCATCTTCTTGTTATAAGACTGCACCAATTGCTACATTGGATGCATCAGTTTCCAATGTATATAGTTTGTCTGGCTTTGGCATTGCCAATGCCACTTCAGTTTCAAATGCCTTCTTGATACTTTCAAAAGCTTTGTCCTGTACTTCTGTCCAAATGAACTTGTGATCCTTCTTGATAAGTTTGCTAATAGGTGTATATAAATTAGCATAGTTCCTAATAAATCTTCAGTAGAAGTTGCAAAAGCCTTGGAACTTTTGGATCTGTCATTTTGTCTTTGGTGTTGGCCATTCTCGTATTACATTGAGTTTGTAAGGATCCATTTGGATGCCTTTTATTTCTACTACAAATCCCAGGTAGTTGAGTTGGGTTTGAAGGAAATGACATTTCTCAATTTTGAGGTAGATGTCGAGTTTCCGGCATTTCTGTAGAATTGTTCTGAGGAGTGTCCAGTGCTCCTCTTCAGTTTGCGCTTGGCCAATAAGGTCATCTAGGTAGTTTAGTGCCTCTTCTATTCTGAGCCAATATTTGAAGTTATCATTCATGAATTGTTGGAATACTGCAGGTGAGTTCTTCATTTCAAACATTATGACTGTAAAGACTCGAACATTTTCCTTTTATTTTCTTATATCATCTTCTATTTTAATTTCCTTTTTCTTTTCTTTTATTTTTTTACTAATGATTATTCATCCATTTACTGGAACTTTCCATTGTTCTCCACAATGCTCACTAATCACTCCACTCCTTTATCATGTGACTCTCTAATAGAGTAGACCTTTCCCACAAGTGCTATATATATAAGTAGCTAGTTTGACTTTTTGATCCCTCATCTTACTATTCTACTTACCATCACAATGACTTAGGTACTTACTCTATTCCTTGTATTATTTAGTTGTGAATTCTACTTACCACCACAATGACTTAGCGTTCGACAGTCTGAACTTAAGCCTTGTCTTAGCTGTCTTGATCTGAGCAACATATTTGAGATTATCTCGTCTACACTTGTTTGTTGTTATATTGGCCTGCCTCGACTCAGCCTCTGAGCTGTCTGCCTAACATAATAGTAAGATCCTACCTTTGGCCCATGCCTGATTCCATTGTCATCGAGTGCTCACCTGTAATGTGTCCCCTGAAGTATATCTTTAAAGGACAACATTGAACAAAACCCGGTTTCTGCTGTGCAGACAACAAACCCCTATCTTGCCCATTGAGGTCTAATTAACTCCAACGTGTTCTGATAGTACACCACTGTGGCACTCTGTATCACCCTTCTTTAGAACCAACACTAGACGTTCTCATGGGTGATGCATAGAGTCCAGTTATTGACCAGCATCTTATTTATCATCTACCTCAGGGCTTTTCATTTAATAATCAATTTTAAGGATGAGCCATTCATCCAAGGTTGGTCCTATCTGAACAACATACCAATCCCTGTTCCACCTCCAGCCTATCAAGATGGAGCTAACTGATGATCAGTGAGCCACTCTCCTGACAAACACTAGGTGGAGTGCATTACAAGGACACTACATCATCAAGTCGGGTGATTAAGTCTTCAGCACCTACTGAGATGACTCTGCTAAGCACTGGTATTCTGAGAGGGGAGGAAAGTCCCTTTACTGAAGAGTGAAGGAAGAGGAAGATGAAGATGATGAAGAGGAAGAACAAGAGATGTCATTGTTGAAGGAAGCCATGATAGATCTCACAATAGCTATTGCACTGACACTTCAGGCTGCAGGCGAAGGCATGAACCAAGGGTCGAAGGTGCCAAAGAAGGTCCATGTTGCTAAACTATATAACTTTGATGGCATACACAACAATGTAGATTTCAAGCGGGAGTTGTGCCTCTACATCTACTCATCCAAATTGGAGTTCAGGATGAGCAAGAGCAAGATTCTTTTTGCATTGTTGTACATGAAGGATAGTGTAGCTGCAAGTTGGGCAGAAAGCTACACCAGTGAAGCAGTTGACAAAAATGGCCAATTAGCATTTAAGAACAACTAGGATGCTTTTCTGAAGAAGCTTAATACATTATTTGACAACCCTACCTGATCCCAGAAGGCCTTCAAATGGCTCAACATGATGTATTAAGGAGACCTCAATGCTGATAAATTCTTTAATAAGTTCAACATCTGCCAGGTGGATGCTGGCCTAGTGACAGAGGCACATGATGAGTGGTTGATGAGTTGTCTTAAGAGGGTGTTGAATCCAAAGGTTATCAAAGACATTATATGGCTACCCAACAAACTGATGATGTATGCAGAATTCAAGAAGGCCACCATCAAAGTAGACAGGGTCGAACGACAGATCAGGAAACTGATGGCTAAGCATTGGAAGAAAGCAGTAAGCTTGACAACTCCAAGGCCAGTGCCTGCACCACCGCTCAGATGCCCCATGTAGCCTCAACAGGTGACACACCCATATGCACTGCCTCCCCAGAATGATTGTTGCAATGCAACAGGAGTGATGTACAGAGGACTGGGTCAACCAATGGACATTGTCATAAACTAAGCATGTCATAACCATGCATGCTACAAGTGTGGCCAAGTAGGCCACTTCATCAGGGAATGCCCACAAGGTCATGATGCAATATGTGCCATCATTGCAGCCTTCATTCTAGAAGACAGGGAAGCACTTCTTGAAGAGTTCAGCCAAGTGAAGGAATCCTCCTTTGAAGATGTCGATGTGCGAGCAGTGCCCACTAAGCTGGAAGAACTAGTAGAGGGTGAGAGTTTTCTGGAAGACCAGGCGTAGACATTGGGATGACTGTTAGCTTCCTAAAGGACTCTTTTCATTGAACTCATTAAAATATAATCGTCCTGTTGTACAATACCAAGATGCAAATATCAGCAACAGTTTTACCCTTTGAAAACTCCTTACTGATGTGTTGCCAAATGAATCTGAAGAGGTTGACAATAACTTCAAAGTCTATAAAGATTTGTTTGTCAGAAGAGTGAATGCGCAAGAAGGTGATTCAAATAAGTTGAGTGTAGAAGAGTGGATTCAAACTACTATAAAAAATGAGGTTGTGGTGGGAGAACCTTACTGCAAGAATGTTGTTGCTCAGGCAGATGTTACTGAAGTAGTGTGGGATACGGTCAGCAGGTGCACAGTGGAGTTTTGGTGCGAGGGCATAGAGGATGCAGAGCATTTCATCAAAAAGACAGGTGGAAAGAAGTTGGACACTTTCATCAGCATAGTACACTCAAAGGTAGCTGGTGATGATGAAGTTGACTTGTCTAATCCTATTCTCGAAGAAGAAAACTTCATTGATGCTCATGTATTGATTGATTTGGGGTGCATGGGTGTAAGGACTCAAACATTTTCCTTTTATTTTCTTATGTCATCTTCTATTTTAATTTTCTTTTCTTTTCTTTTCTTTTCTTATTAACAATTACTCATCCATTTACCGGAACCTTCCATCATTCTTCACAATGCTCACTAATCACCCCATTTCTTCATCATGTGACTTCTTATTAGAGTAGACCTTTCATGTGCTCAAAGTCTATATAAGTAGATAGCTTGACTCTTTCATTCCTTGTCTTTCTATTCTACTTACCTTCACTTCGACATAGGTATTTACTCTTGTATTGATAGTTTATAGAATTCTACTTACCTTCACTTCAACATAGTGTTCAACAGTCTGGACTTAAGCCTCGTCTTAGCTGTCTTGATCAGAGCAACATATCTGGGTTTAACTTACTTATGCTTGTCTGTTGTTGTGTTGGCCTGCCTCGACTCAGCCCCTGAGCCATCCATCTAACATAATAGAAAGACCTACCCTTGGCTCATGCCTGATTCTGTTGTCGTCGAGCACTCACCTGTGACGTGTCCCCTGAAGTATATCTTTAAAGGACAACATTGAACGAAACTCGGTTTCTACCATGTAGACAACAAACCCCTATCTTGCCCATTGAAGTCTCGATTGACTCCGATGTGTTCTGATAGTACTCAAAGTATCATTCAATAATACCACTGTGGCGCTCCAAATCATGCTTCTTTAGAATCAGCACCAGACCTTCTCATAGATGACACATAGAGTCCAGTCATCAACCAGCATCTTGTTCATCATCTACCTGGGGGCATTTCATTTAGTCATCAATTTCAAAGATGAGCCAGTCATCCGAAGTCGGTCCCGTCTGAACAATATACCGATCCCTATCCCACCCCCAGCCTATCAAGGTGGAGCTAACTGATGATCAATGAGCAGCTCTCTCAACAAATACTAGGTGGAGTGT
Source organism: Phlebopus portentosus (assembly GCA_037892935.1). NCBI lineage: Eukaryota > Fungi > Basidiomycota > Agaricomycetes > Boletales > Boletinellaceae > Phlebopus > Phlebopus portentosus. The sequence continues at coordinate 2,391,443 of JAYXKI010000004.1, read as the reverse complement.
GTCATGAGGACACTACATTGTCAAGTCAGGCGATCAAACCTTTACTGCTTGGTGGGATAAAACCGCACCCCCTACCCCAACACAGTCAATGGCTTCCTTACTAGGAGCATCAACATCAACAGCGTCAACATCAGCTCTCTTGGTGGTGCCCTCGCTATCGTTCAATAAATCCCAGGAGCCAGCTCCACTCATACCAAGTAAAGAAGATGAAGAGAGCAAAGAAGAAGAACAAGAAATGTCATTGTCAAAGGAAGCAATGACTAATCTTGCAATGGCTGTCACACTGGCACTCTAGGCTGCAGGTGAAGGCACTGACCAAGGTTTGAGAGCATCAAAGAAAATCTATGTTGCCAAGCCACAAGACTTTGACGACGAACACAATTATGTGGACTTCAAGCGAGAGCTACGCCTCTACATCTACGTGTCCAAATCGGAGTTCAGGACAAGCAAGAGCAAAATCATGTTTGCCTTGTCATACATGAAGAGCAGTGCTGCTGCAAGCTGGGTGGAGAGTTACACCAGCGGAGCAGTCAATGAAAATGGCTGGTTGGCATTTAAGGACAACTAGGACACTTTTTTGAAGAAGCTTGATACATTGTTTGATGACCCCGCCAGATCTCAGAAGGCTTTCGAACGACTAGACACAATGTATCAAGGAGACCTCAATGCCAATGAGTTCTTCAATAAATTTGACATCTGCCGAGTGGATGCTGGACTAGCGATGGATGCACATGACAAATGGCTGATGAGTCATCTTAAGAGGGCGCTGAACCCAAAGGTCATTGAAGGTATTATGCGATTGCCCAATAAACCAACAACATACAAGGAATTCAAGAAAGCTGTTATTAAGGTAGATAGAGTTGAGAGTCAAATCGGAGATCTGATGGCCAAATATTGAAGAAAGACAATAAGCTCAGCAGTAATGAAGCCAACTCCAGTGCCACCACTGAGACATCCTATGCTGCCCCAACAAGCAACTTGTCCCTATGCACCACCCCCCCAAGATCGTTGTGATGTGACAGGAATAATGTACGGAGATTTAGGGCAACCGATAGATGTTATGATGAACCAGGCGCGATGCACACATGCTTGTTATAAGTGTGGCCAAGTAGGCCACTATATCAGGGAATGCCCATGAGGTCATGAAGCAATACGTACCATTATTGCAGCCTTTGTTTCAGAAGACAGGGAAGTGCTCCTCAAGGAGCTCAGCCAAGTGAAGGAATCCTCCTTCGAAGAGGTTAATGTACAAGCAGTGCCCGCTAAGCTGGAAGAACTGGTAGAAGGCAAGAGTTTTCCTACAGACCAGGCATAGATGTTGGAATGACTGGTCGGTCTCCTAAAGGACTCTTTTCATTGGACTTGTTAAAATATAATTGTCCTGTTGTACAATACCAAGATGTGAATATCAGCAATGGTTTTACCCTTCGAGAACTCCTTACCAATGTGCTGCCAGACAAATCTAAAGATGATGACAATAACATCAAAGTCTATAAAGATTTGTTTGTCAGAAAAGCAGATGTACAAGAAGGCAAATTAAGAGTGGAAGAGTAGATTCAAACCACTATAAAAAATGAGGTTGTGGTGGAAGAACCTTACCACAAGAATGTTGTTGCTCAGGTGAATATTACCAAAGCAGTGCGGGATGTGGTTGGCAGATGCACGGCTGAGGTATGGTGCAAAGGCATAGAGGATGTGGAGCAGTTCATCAGGAGGGCAGGTGGAAAGGAGCTGGACACTTTTATCAGCATCGTACATCCTAAGGTAGCCAGCGATGATGAAGTTGATCTGTCAAATCCTGGCCTTGAGGATAAAAACTTCATCGATGCTCACACTCTAATTGACTCGGGGTGCACAGGCTCTTGCATCAATGAAGGTTTCATTAAGCAATATGGTTTCCCGACTTAAAGATATATCTGATCTAGGCCAGTCTTCAATACTGATGGTACTAGCAATGAGGGTGGATTAATCAAGGAGTATGTCGTAGTACAGATGTTCTTTGGCAAGCATGAAGAAGAGATCTGATTAGTGGTCACATCTTTGGCATCAAGCAATATCTTCCTCGGTCACAATTGGTTACAGAAACACAACTCAGAGATTGACTGGAAGATTGGATCTGTCAAATTCATGCATTGTCCAGATGAATGTGATTTAATATTGTCGAAAGAAGAGATAGACGATGAATATGTTAGGAATGTGAGGATGAAGGAAGCAGCAAAGTGGCCACCTTACCTGGAAGAGTATGCCAACGTCTTTAGTGCATTAGGAAAACAGTCCAAATTATCCACTGCTACCCATAGCTACCCATAGCTACTCATAGCTACTCACTACTATAGGCTGCTATATAGCAGCCTATAGTAGGTTAGTAGTCCATAGTGATTTATCGTGACCCCCCTACTATATAGAGGGCTGTAACAGTGTATAGATGCTATAGTTAATATTTATTCATAGTACTAGAAAGAGATGAATAGTGCATAATATATAGCAACCTGTAGCAATTGATACAGATTTATAGTACTACTAGCGCATAGTGCATAGTGCCTTATAGTAATTAGTATGAGTTTATAGCTGATACTAGATGCTTATAGTTGATAGTTCTTATAGGTGATATATTGCCATAGCATATTAAAGATATAGATAGTCATATATTATCATAGATAGCACTTATTAGAGACCACGAGCATATCGGAGAACATATTTAATTTTTATTAAATTTAAATATATTGATAGTATACTACTTACAGACCCATACAAGCATGTAACTAATTACATGTACAGCTTACTACAGAATCTATGTGAGCTAGGCATACACTCATATACATCTATACTAATATAGACCAATGCTACTTGTCGGAGATAATAAATAGTCAAAAGTGTTAACACTAGACACTGTTGACAGGACAAAGGAACTTCCACTGGCTTCAAGGCCCAAACTGGTTAACACAAGGTCAGAGTGCACTAGTGCCGCCCCAGCTAAGTGGCACAGGTTCAGCAGTGCATAGCACACCTCCAGCTGGCTGGCAAACAGCCACAGTATAATAGGTGCCGCCCTGGCTAAGTGCACAGGTTCAGCAGCACTCAACATACTGCCTCTACACCTGGGCTGCCCGCTGCGACAGGGACAGAGGTATCCAAGAACCACAGACCTCCCAACAGCCAGAACAACAATTAAAAGAAAAGGTAATGAAGTGGCCTGAAGCCATTACAATCTGCAAGGTGAGAGACGGTTCAGAATGTGGATGCGTACGCATCCACAATTCGGTGGCTCAACATAAGGAGCCAATTACCTTACAGGTCCATTCAGCACCAGCCTGGAGACGTGCATGAGTGCATTCCATGTCCCACACAGCATGGCCAATGCACTGCGTGAGTTCATGCAGTAATCTTGCAGTGCCGTACCTAGGAGGCTGTTGACTTGCGCAGGCACATTGTTGCTGAATTTGCTCAGTCTCAGGAACTATCGCAGAATGTGCAGGGCATCGTGCATGATGGCGTCGGTCACCTTGTCGCAAAGCTGCTGCTGCTGAAAAACTTTTAGGTCACGGTGATGGCACCGGCCCCGTCATCCGAGGAACTGGGTGCACGCACACATGATATCCCGTACTTTGTCACACTTGTCGGACCTAATCCTCTTAAATCAGTGGACCTTGCTGGGTAAGGCTTGCCCTTCGACCGTAATCTAATAGTGATACTGACTTCTTTCTTCAACAGGTACCTACGTGGTGAGAATCCCGACTACAATCCTGCACCTATCGTCTCGGCCTTCAACCTGATCATTATAGTGCATGCCGCTCACACTGGTTTTCACACACTCACCAAAGATGCATACTATTTCGACCCCAATGCGGATACGGGTGTGCCTACTCGCCCTAGCATCAAGGTCGTCAATGGCTTCTTCGCTTCCATCTGTCCAGTTCACAAGTCCCTCATGGTCAGCGTGAATACGTGCATGAGCGCGTTCCACGTCCCGCAAAGCATGGCCGATGCGCTGCACGAGTTCATGCAGCAATCTCGCGGTGCCGTACCTCAGAAATTCTTCAGTAATATGAGGGTAGTTACAAGTTACCTCGGGTACAATAGGCGCAACACTGTGAAGGCGATTGGACCCGGTACAGCGAGACGGACAAAGATCCAGAGTGAAAAATTCGGCAATATCATAGTGGAGGAATATTTTCAGAAAAGTAAGTCATCCGTTGAAGAGTAAGTCTGAAGCTTGGGAATGTACGGAGTCGTTACGACCAGTTCCGCGGTGTTCTGACTGGTTTCGCTCGGTTTCGACTGGTTTCGCTCGAACGAGTGAACTTAGCAAGAACGCCATAGTCCAGATGGCACGTGCACCATTCTTTGATCGGCCATCAAGACGGGAGAATCACGGCATCGAGTTTGCACGCGTCGATCACAAGTCTCCGGACCTCGGATCCGCATTCCAGACAAAGAGATTTGACCCTGCAACCTCGTCCTCAGTCCCTCTCCTTTGTTAAACATCGCAGACTTACTTTGTCAGGCTAGCCAGAGCCCTTCCGAGTCGTTTCCCCGAGTTCCGCTTCGTTCCGCTCAAAGAGACCCGGTTCCGAAGGTTCCGCACATTTTCTGACCTTTCTATATGCGTCCCCTTTAATCCATTATGCTCTCGTTCCAGACATGCTTAGTATTGTTTCTTTTGACCTATGTGTCCCTTAAACCATTCCTATGCGCTCCTCTCCTTTGTAGATAGCGATATGCATTCCCTTTTCTTTATGACGTAGGTTCTCTGACCGCTGGGAGGCTCAGTCTTGGACGTTTAGTATAAATATAGCACGACTCTTGTAGTAGAGGGGGAGCTTAGTCGGAGCTGAATGGGAGCTTAGCTTGCAGTTCTCACATCGTCTCAAAGCCTCTCGACCTCTAGTCTACTTGTTCGTAGTGGACTCTCTCGTCTCTATAGTCTAATATATGACATTTCGTGTTCTGTACAGTCGATCGGTGATCTCTCTTCGCAGTAGAGCCGTTCGTGCGTTTGTATAGTTCGCCGTCATCGTATAAAGGCTTCTCTATCTTCTCTCACCCGAAACAAGATCCCCTCACGTGTTTCGATCCGTTTCGCCCGGTTTCGCTCGTAACCCAGTTACTCTGCGTACCGCTCGCATTTGGTCTCGCAACACCTTCTCCTCTCCATTGTCGTCGGGAAAGGACACCATATCACCCCTTTCCTCTTGACTTTCCACTCTCCGCTTCCTCAAGACCAGCCCGGTGCTATTCCGCATCGTTTCGATCAGAAACGGTCGGTTTAATCATCCCACACATATCCTTGGATTCTCTCAGTCCCCTTCCGTCATCGTTTCGCACCTCCATCCCTTGCATCACATTTCGACTCACTCAGCAATTGTCCTTCGTCCATCGTATCGCGTTTCGAATCGTTACGCCGCGTTCTGACACTTTAGACTACGAGTGAGATTGGCTGCAGTCGCTTGCCAGTGTGTTAGCACAGTCGATTAGTCACGTTCGGGTTGGTGGTTCGACTAGCGTAGCTTAGTTAGTTTAGTTCTTGTGCCTTGGGTTAGTTGGCTTTAGTCCAGAGCTCGCAGCTGAGCCGGAGAGTTGATTTAACCTTTGCACCGCCACCGACGATCTCGGGAGAAGCCTACCCTCGGAATTCCTCCTCGAGCGCTTCCCTCATATCCCCGGTTCTCTCCAAGCCCTTCCATTGTCTATCCCTATTTCCCTCCACTCCTTCGTGCCCTTAGCTCGGGTGTAATTCTCTGCTGACTGTTTGAAGGTATTCTAGGGCAGCCCCTCGAACTATACACTCCCTGTCTGGCATCAGAACGTCCCCAGGAGTTTCACCGTGCCAGTATTTCAGATGGCCAGCATGTGTGGGTAATGGCCACCGAGATCAAGCAGCTGAACAAAGCATTCGGTGAACTGAAGAAATACAAACCGAAGTTGACTTACATCACTTGTAGCAAAGGTCATCAGACTCAGTTCTACCCCAGCCGCAGATGATCCTAAGTTCGAAATGCCCCTATACAGTTTCTTGAGTTGCTGTACGAAAACACTGGAACTTGCATATTCCCGAGGCTGCCCGTCAAACAAGTGTCGATGATGTTGACGACTGTCAGTGGTGGTCGCTAGTTTGGCAAACGTTTGCATGGCAGCCCCATTGACTCTGAGCTTCAAAGTCTTCATGATCAGACTGTGGCAGCCTGGACTTCACTGCGGAAACGGGATATAAGCTGGAAGGCTAGGTCGCTGGCGATATGTAGTGGAGGTCTGTCATTTCATTCGTGCTGGTCATGGATGAGGCTGAGACAACGGTATACACACATCTCCAATTTGTTAGGTGATTCAGCCTTTCCTCTTTGATTGTCACAGAACTCCTTTAGAGACAGCAGAGCTTTTGCAGGTGTAAAGATCCAGACAACAACTTGACAGCAAGGTTGAGGACTCACAGTTCATAAGCTGCTGGATCTCCAAAGCTCGATCAAACGTAGGTACGTCATACATGAGATAGAGTGAAAGGATATGAAAACGTGTACATCGTTTGTGAGACTCGATAGCTATTGGTCCGTTGTCTTGCTGAATTGTGAAACCGTTGCGTACAGCTCGAGAGCAATCTCTGGCAAATGCCCGAGTCTCCATGAAGTCACTGAAGTTCATCAGACGCATCCTGCACATCACGACGACTGACAAGACCTCATGCTCTATGGTGGGAACAAGCATAGACCAGGGCATGATGAGCATTTACGACTACAATTTCTCTTTGCAGGCTCATGCAGGCATGCAAGGTATCGCTCGTGCAGTTCACTACACCATCCTCCATAATGACAAGAAGTTATCTCCCAACACCCTACAGCAAGGCATCAATGAAATCTCATACCTGTGGTCAGCATCAACGAAGGGTGTGAGCCTGAAACTGCCAGCCTACTGGCAAGTCAAGCATGTGCAAGGTGATGTCGCTGGTCGAGGGCAGTAAGGAGGTGAGGATGGGGAAGGAGGGATGTGACTTGTGTGAGTTGCGAGTTGCAAAGTCAACTTTGTCACGTGCAACAAAAGGGTAAGACCGAAAAAAAAAGACAAGATTGATGCTCCCCATGTTCACAAGTCCTAATGATAACAAACAAATCTTGATAAAATTGAACCTAAATTTATATCATTATAGCACTTTCTAAAGCTGCCTGATGTAAACAAAGCAAGCTCAGAAGGTCAGCATAACCAGAAAGTACTGTACTATATTTAAGGTGTTATTTAACTCTATCATGTGATTGTGGGAAAGTCTTCAAAAACTCGGATGCATACGCATCTGTTGCTCTTACTCTTAGGAGGTGTGTATTTGGGTAGGTCATGTAACCCATGACTACACTAGCTTTGTACATCATCTACACGAGATCCGTATTAAATTGCAAATGTATAACCAGCACTGGTTTAGCATGGACCGTCTAGATGAAATAGGTTGTACATACATATAGATATGCATACATGACCTACATCTCTATATGTAGGCCTGCATATATTTACTCTCTGCTTTGTTAACAGGCTCTGCTGCCTCAACAGTTAGAAATTTTGTTTTCCGCTTTCAGACCAATTTATAATTATATTTGATTAGAAATTATCAAAATACATGCAAGCTTAGCAGATGGTGGCACCGTACACAACAGTCTCATCTGGGTTGATAGACTTGCATGGCTCCTTGCTGTTGAAGAAGTCAGGCATGAACTTGACAATTCGGGGTATACAGGTGGAACCATTGACGAGGATGATCTTGTGTACATTGGAATTGTCTATCTTGGAGTCCCGGATAATCTTCTCAACAGGCTCAAGCATGGAATGGAAGAGATCCTGGTACAGCTCCTTGAATCATTATCGGCATACGTCAAGAAGATCTCTGACTTCTTCATTGGGACAGTCATATTATGCTTGATAAATGCAGTCATGACACTGCCAGTAGTCTCGATACCAAGCGACAGAGGAGTGACATCAAGCAAGAAGGGGTCTTGGGTCTTCTCCGAGGTGTTGCCCTTGAGGATAGCAGCCAACAATCTTGTTCGCTTAGAGCAAAATGATCTGCCTGGCGACTCACACTATTTGACTGAGTTTGGCCCCAGTCTTCTCGCTCTGGGGAATGCCACACAGAGATCAGAGACAATAACACAAAGCGAAAGCGATACGACATACTACATGTTTATTCATCACTATAGAAGCCGGCATTGTACAGAGGAGTGACAGAAAGATTGAGACAAAAGCCTGTATAAAATTGGTCAGAGTTCAGACATGAATATATAGGTTGGGTATGCACTCAAATAGGGCACTAGTCAGACCTGGAGACACACCATAGACATCTTGTGCAATGATGGCTGTCAGTTGAAGATGATATAACCATGTTGATACTGAAGAAAGACGTCCATATGCTTATTGTACCAAAGATCTATATGCTTTCCAGTATCTTGAATCACATATTGCACTTGAGGATATTCTCTTGATCCATTCTGCACAAGCTCTTATAAGTACGTGATATTATATGGAGTCACTGTCAAACAATTTTAAATCACACATCAACCAAGATGCTCTTCCTACTAACCTCTTTCTTGGTACGTGAGAGGCATGATGATGCTCTTCAGTGCGGCAACTTCGTCCAGTTCCAGATTTGGGTCTCCAGTGATGACAGTATGTGCTAAAAAATCAATACATTTCTCTATCAAGTTACTATGTAGACATCCGCGACAGCCTCATCTGGGTTGCCAGACCTGCATGGCACCTTGCTGTTGAAGGAGTCAGAAAAGAGCTTGACAATATAGAGGATATGGGTGGAACCTCCGACAAGGACCATCTCGTGTACATTGGACTTATCAACCTTGGAGTCCCAGAGAACCTTCTTAACAGGCTCAAGCATAGACCGGAAGAGATCTTGGCATAACTCCTCAAATTGTGCATGGGTGATTGAGATGTAAAAGTTGATACCCTCATAGAGTGAATCAATTCCAATGGTCATCTATGCTGCTGATGACAGTGTACGCTTCACACGCTTGCAAGCGGTACAGAGTCAGTAAAGAGCACAAGGGTTCAATGAAAGATCTAAGAAAATTAGTGTCAATACCATGATCATACGCTATCGGAATGACTTAAATTACATACCCTTCTTATTCTTGCACTTGAACTCCTGAATAAAGTGGTTTACAAGGTGATTGTCAAAGTTCTCATCACCCAAGTGACTATTGCTGACAGTTGCCTTAACTTCAAAGATACCCTCCTTAATGGTCAAGAGTGATACATCAAAGGTACCTCCACCAAGGTCAAAAATGAGGACATTGCACTTGCCTTAGAGCTTCTTGTCAAGACCATACATGATAGCAGCCACTGTGGGTTCATTGATGAGTTAGAAGAAGTTGAGGCTAGAGATAACACTGGTGTCGCCTGACATTGCAAGTTGTTAAAGTAAGCAAGAATAGTGATGACAGCCTCAGTGACGGTGCTGTAAAACAGTCATGAATGAGGAGGATAAAGCAGGGATGGAGATGATTTGTAGGTGCTGAGGGTGAAAAGAGTGGCATGACAGTGGTGGCAAGAGACAAAGAGGACAACATGTCAAAATGAATCTAAGCCCGTCAAATACTGGCACTGGCCCATGTAGATCTATGTAGATTTACATAGTTCTATTATGCAAATCTAGTCCAGTTCTTGTATATCAACTCTCAAAACCTAATCAAACACCATGTCAGCTAGACAAAACTATACAGACATTTATGTTAGGTGATCTACACAGAAATGCATATATTTGTGTACCTAATGTACCTTGTTCTACACAAATTTTCTGTGTGATGTAAGACAGATTTTTGTGTAGATTTCCTTATCTTGGGTACATTCAGCTACACAGGCATGTGTTAAGGATCTCCAATATGCAGTGATTGATTGCTATTCATAACTATGTACTAATATTGATATAGAATATCATCTATATGCATTTATATATTACTATATATTACTAATCTCTATCCAGTAATATAGACAGTTTACCACTATAAACAACTATATACTTCTTTAAACTATGGACTATAACTATTTATTAGGATCTATACAGAGATATCAGACAATATACTACTATTGATTACTATTTATATCTATGTAGTATATGTTACTATAGGATATCATCTATATGCATCTATATATTACTATATATTACTATATAACTAATCATATATTGACTATATATTACTAACCTCTATTGCTATCTAAATACTGTTATGAATTGCTCACCACTATAAACAGCTATATACTTCTTTGAACTATTACCTATAACTGTCTACCAGGCCCTATACAGAGGTATCAAACTATGTGATACTATTAATTGCTATTCATATCTATATACTATGCATTACTATAGAATACTATCTATATGTATCTATATATTACTATATATTACTATAGTATACTATGCACTACTATGAACTACTATGGTGTTATAACTCACTATCCATTAATAACTCAAATGGACTGATTTCCTGATGTGAAGAATTGTTTGAACGTTTACCAAATCATCAAACATGGGACTACGCTATTGACTTGAAACTGGACTTCAAACCCAGTGACTGCAAGGTTTACCCATTATTGCCAAAAGAACAAGAGGTGATGAAGGAGTTCATTGAGGAAAACCTAGCGTCAGGACATATCTGACAGTCGAAATCTCCAATGGCATCACCATCTTTTTTATCAAGAAAGAGGATGGGAGCTTGCGAGCAATCCAAGACTACCAAAAGCTCAATGAAGGAATGGTCAAGAACAAGTACCCATTGCTGCTGATAAATGAGCTCATTGACAAGGTCAAGGATGCAAAATACATCACAAAGCTCGATGTTTGCTGGGGATACTACAACATCTGGATTCATGAGGGAGACAAGTGGAAGGCAGCATTTAGAACAAACTTGGGCTTATTTGAACTGACAGTCATGTTCTTTGGGTTGTGCAATGCACCAGCAACTTTCCAAGGTTTTATAAACAACATCTTTCAAGAATTGATCCATGAAGGTATCATTATCATTTACCTCAATGACATCCTTATCTTCTCAAATGATCTGGAAGAACATCAAAGGCAGACCAAGTGAGTTTTTGAGATCCTATGTCAGAATGGACTTTTCCTGAAGCTGCAGAAATGCGAGTTTGAGGTCGATACAGTTAAATACCTCGAACACATCATTGGTAATGGCAAGGTTTGAATGGATCCCAAGAAAACAGCAGGAGTACAGGACTGGCCGGTTCTAAAGAACATCCACGAACTGCAACAATTCCTGGGACTAGGAAATTAGTTGCGGTGTTTTGTTAAGGATTACAGTTCGGTTGTCAAACCATTGACTACGCTGATGGGTAAGGTAGAATGGAAGTGGGGTGAAGAGGAGCAAGCAGCATTTGAAGAGTTGAAGCAGCATTTGAGCAGTCCTCCCATACTAGCAATACCCAACAACGAAGACCCTTTTCAGGTAGAAGCTGATGCATCAGACTTTGCGACTGGTGGAGTACTTCTCCAGAAACAAGATGGCAAATGGAAGGTAATTGCTTATTGGTCATCAACCTTCTTAGAGGCGGAGCGTAACTATGAAATCTATGACAAAGAAATGCTTGCCATCATTCAAGCCCTCAAGAAATGGCAACAATACCTCCAGGGAGCTAACAAACCTTTTGAAGTATGGATGGACCACACAAACCTAACGTACTTTCAATCACTGCAGAAGCTGAATCATTGACAAGCTCATTGGTGACTCGACTTAGCTGAGTTTGATTTCATGCTAGTCCATAAGCCTGGAAAGACATTGAGTAAAGCAGATCTGTTGTCGCACTGAGCAGATTATGACAAGGGCGAGCATGATAATGAAAACATGACTTTTGTCAAGAAGGAATGGCTAGTCAGAGGCACGGTTCAGACATCGAGGGACGTACTTGTTGAGAAGGTCACAGAAGTGCAGAGACAGGAGGATGAGGGAGAGAGACTGAAGGAAGTCGAAAGGAGAGGGGAAGTGTGTTATAAAAATTGTAGATACCCAATGCAACGTGGAATCAGACACTTTACGCACCGAATTATGCAGTCTAATCAAGAGCATTTTGAAAGGCTTCAGAGACAGAATAGTGGAGGCAATTCTCGCCCACTAATGCAGCAAGTACCTGGGGAGGTAGCTGCTGAAGACATTCCAAATGAACCCGGTGAAACTCCTGGCTACGTTCTGATGCCGGACAGGGAGTGTATAGTTCGAGGGGCTGCCCTAGAATACCTTCAAACGGTCAGCAGAGAATTACACCCGAGCTAAGGGCACGAAGGAGTGGAGGGAAATAGGGATAGACAATGGAAGGGCTTGGTGAGAACCGGGGATATGAGGGAAGCGCTCGAGGAGGAATTCCGAGGGTAGGCTTCTCCCGAGATCGTCGGTGGCAGTGCAAAGGTTAAATCAACTCTCCGGCTCAGCTGCGAGCTCTGGACTAAAGCCGACTAACCCAAGGCACAAGAACTAAACTAACTAAGCTACGCTAGTCGAACCACCAACCCGAACGTGACTAATCGACTGTGCTAACACACTGGCAAGCGACTGCAGCCAATCTCACTCGTAGTCTAAAGTGTCAGAACTCGGCGTAATGATTCGAAACGCGATACGATGGACGAAGGACAATTGCTGAGTGAGTTGAAATGTGATGCAAGGGATGGAGGTGCGAAACGATGACAGAAGGGGACTGAGAGAATTGAAGGATATGTGTGGGACAATTAAACCGACTGTTTCCAATCGAAACGATGCGGAATAGCACCGGGCTGGTCTTGAGGAAGCGGAGAGTGGAAAGTCAAGAGGAAAGGGGTGATATGGTGTCCTTTCCCGACGACAATGGAGAGGAGAAGGTGTTGCGAGACCAAATGCGAGTGGTACGCAGAGTAACTGGGTTACGAGCGAAACCGGGCGAAACGGATCGAAACACGTGAGGGGATCTTGTTTCGGGTGAGAGAAGATAGAGAAGCCTTTATACGATGACGGCGAACTATACGAACGCACGAACGGCTCTACTGCGAAGAGAGATCACCGATCGACTGTACAGAACACGAAATGTCATATATTAGACTATAGAGACGAGAGAGTCCACTACGAACAAGTAGACTAGAGGTCGAGAGGCTTTGAGACGATGTGAGAACTGCAAGCTAAGCTCCCACTCAGCTCCGACTAAGCTGTCTTTCTACTACGAGAGTCGTGCTATATTTATACTAATTGTCCAAGGCTGAGCCTCCCAGCGGTCAGAGAACCTACGTCATAAAGAAAAGGGAACGCATATCGCTATCTACAAAGGAGAGGAGCGCATAGGAATGGTTTAAGGGACACATAGGTCAAAAGGAACAATACTAAGCATGTCTGGAACGAGAGCATAATGGATTAAAGGGGATGCATATAGAAAGGTCAGAATACGTGCGGAACCTTCGGAACTGGGTCTCTTTGAGCGGAACGAAGCGGAACTCAGGGAAACGACTCGGAAGGGCTCTGGATAGCCTGACAAAGTAAGTCTGCGATGTTTAACAAAGGAGAGGGACTGAGGACGAGGTTGCAGGGTCAATTCTCTTTGTCTGGAACGCGGATCCGAGGTCCGGAGACTTGTGATCGATGCGTGCAAACTCGATGCCGTGATTCTCCCATCTTGATGGCCGATCAAAGAACGGTGCACGTGCCATCTGGACTATGGCATTCTTGCTAAGTTCACTCATTCGAGCGAAACCAGTTGAAACCGAGCGAAACCAGTCGGAACACCGCGGAACTGGTCGTAACGACTCCGTACGTTCCCAAGCTTCAGACTTACTCTTCACCGGTCAACAATATTATAAAGATGAAGATGACGAGAGGGAGGACTCATACAATTTACAAGAAGGATTATCTAGAATGCACATTGGACATACTCCGCCACCGGAACAAAGCTACATATAAATGGAAGACTGGAACATCGCAAGATATGTAGAACTCCTGCAGAAGAGACGCTATCGATGTGGTGCAACCAGATGCTTTGTTCATGAAAGCCTGGTGTGTTCAAACTGCTATTTGGCATATCAAAGGAGTTGGGTTCTTTTGGAGTGGCTCCTCAAGAACTTCATGGAGCGCCTAGTAACAAGGGAGGCAGCCGATGCCAAGATTTGACATAAGTCCGGACCCTCAGAATGAACATTTGACCAATCATTGCTAGACTGCAGAATGAGCACATATGAGCACGAGGTATCTATATGGCTTGGCAATAGGGATATCTATGCATTAAAGGTTGGTGTGAGAGCTTGGATCAATCAGCATCATCACCAGACCTTGTGCCAAAACACTGCAGTGGAAGTTGATTAGCCAGTATATTACAGGGCACCATCGGACATTGAAGATCTTACAGAAGAAGTGATAGCACAGATGCTAGAAGCATGGGAACACTCGGAAGAAGGTGTTATTACAGTAGATGAATGGCGCGGAACGAATCACCTGGGACAAAGGTTCAGGTTAACAACAGGCACCGGACTACAGTACTCCGACATCAGTATAGCGGCATGGCATAGAAGGGTATCTACTAAGTTTACACAGCTGCTAAGATTAACCTCAGAAGATTGGCAGGGACTGCCAATTCTGAATCTGGAGATCACAGTCAGCCCCATGATAGAAGATTAGCGGCAGAAGCTCAGCCCAGGAATGGAGCGTCAGAGAAGTGAGATCTTGGCACATGAAAGAAGTCTCTCATGGGAGGATTGGCAGACAGGATTAACATGTGATAGGAATGGTGATTGGAAAAAGCACGGAAGAAGCTTTGGAGCAACGGAGGTAGATAGAAGCCTGCCTAATATAGAAGGAAGAAGATAGTAGTGCTACCGAGAATGTTGGTAGCGCCACTAGGATTGTCAGTGGTACCACCGACTAAAGACTGTGGTGGTGACACCAGCTGAAACATATTGACCTGACCAATAGCAAGGTATAGCCGGTAGTATTTGGTAGTCAGTAGTATTCAGTAGAAACTTTATTTAAAGCACCAGCTGAGCAGGGTGTTGTCCCTTAGCAAAATTATTTTGTACTCTCAATCATAACTGTACCCCTTTGATTGAAACTCTGCTCTACTGCTGGGTCAAGCTTGAGCCTATAGCTCACTTCTTAGTAGTATATCTAACCTTCGCTACTCTACTCTCCAATAATACATTGCCAGAAGGAGGAAGCAGGGACTTGTTCCGGTATGCTCGGACTGACCACCTCGTCTGAAAATGCTGGTCCTAACAAAGTGTGGAGGAAAGGCAGATAGCTATATGTACTGGCAGGCGTTAGAGAGATTGTCATGAAGGAACACCACAATTTGACTCTGGCGGGACATCCAGGAGTGACAAAGATGATCCAGTTGATAGCACAAAAGTACTGGTGGCCAAGGATGAGTGCAGATGTGTGGGTGTATATGTGAGGGTGTGATCATTGTCAGCAGACAAAGGCTCTAAGGACAACGAGGGCAAAGGTTTTGCACCCTAATGAGTTGCCGGAGGCACCATGGCAAATTGTCATGGTCAACCTGATTGGAGAATTACCAGAGTCAAATGGGTTTAATGTAATTTGCATTGTAGTTGATCGCTTTAGCAAACAAATCTATGCAATCCTGATGATGATGAAGTTGACAGCTGAAGGCATGACAAGGATCTACAGGGATCACGTCTTCCGGTTACATGGACTACCTCAAAAGATCATTCATAATCGAGGAGTGCAATTTGATGCGAAGATGATGAAGGAGTTATACAAGCTCCTTCATGTCAAAGGCAACCTATTGACAGTGTATCACCCACAGACTGATGGACAGACAGAGAGGGTTAATCAAGAACTTGAACAATACCTCCACTTGTATGTCAATCATCAACAATTGGACTGAGCAGACTGGCTGGCTCTTGTGGAATTTGCATACAACAACCATGAACATTCAGCGACGAAACTATCCCCCTTCTTTGTTAACATGGGAATGCACCCCTTGGACTTTATGGGAGTTGGGATAGCATCATCAAACCTGTCAGCAGAAGAATTTGCTAAGCATGTCAAAGAGGTACATGAGCTTGCCCAGAGTAACCTAACCCAAGTGAATGAAGACATGAAACAATTCTATGACCGTCATGCTGGAAAATCTGTCGATTATGAGGCTGGACAGAAAGTCTTCTTAGACAGATGAAATATCAAGATGATCTGACCAATGAAGAAGATGGATGACAAATGGTTTGGTCTCTTTGAGGTTGTAGAAAAGGTTGGTGTGAGCGCATATAGACTCAGGCTACCAAAGACATGGAAGAAGGTTCATCCAGTCTTCAATGAGATCTTGCTCAAACTGGCCATCCAACCATCCTTTGAGTCGCAAAGGAAGCCACCTTCACTGCTGCCAGTGATCATTGACAAGCAGAAAGAGTACGAGGTTGAAGAAATACTCGACTCATGTCTACATCAAGGCAAGCTCCAATTCCTAGTCAAGTGGGTTGGATACAAAAAGGTGACATGTTAAAGACAATGTATAGGAATCGATTCAAGAATTCTATTGCAAACATCCTGAGGCTCTGAGGAAGTTAATGATACCTTGACAAAGTCTGCAAGCACTGTACAAATTCACATCGTCAGAAGGCCTATGTGGTTGGTTGGGATGCCCAACCTTGAAGGGAGGTGATGTAAGGACTTGAACATTTTCCTTTTATTTTCTTATGTCATCTTCTTTTTTAATTTTCTTTTCTTTTCTTTTCTTTTCTTTTCTTATTAACAATTACTCATCCATTTACCAGAACCTTCCATCATTCTCCACAATGCTCACTAATTACCCCATTCCTTCATTATGTGACTTCTCATTAGAGTAGACTTTTCATGCACTCGAAGTCTATATAAGTAGATAGCTTGACTCTTTCGTTCCTTGTCTTTCTATTCTACTTACCTTCACTTCGACATAGGTATTTACTCTTGTATTGATAGTTTATAGAATTCTACTTACCTTCACTTCGACATAGCATTCGACAGTCTGGACTTAAGCCTTGTCTTAGCTGTCTTGATCAGAGTGATGTATCTGGGTTTAACTCACTTACACTTGTCTGTTGTTGCAAATATACAATTCCCGGGTTTTATACACCCGGCAATAATCCAACAAGCACTGTCCTCAATGCAATTCCCATCCACAATGCCACCCATTTACCCATTCATGATGCCACCACTGACCCCTATGCAACTTCCATTCATGAGACCAGCTGTGCATAATAATGCAGCTAGGAGAAGACCCAGAGATTGGCCACTAGTTAGCAACTGGCTTGAGTCTCTCCATGACGACATCAAAAGGGGCAAGGAACCATGTCCTCCATATTGTATATTTCACGAATCATTCAAAAAGAGAGGCTACCTTCGACTCGACGATATTTAACACATCACCAAAGAAGAGCTGCAGGAGATAGCCAATGTGGACAATTTAGACGTGACAATTAGGCTCATTAATCAGATTCTTCGCTATGCAGAACAAGACTGCACTACAATTTAATCTAGCTCATAGATGAACATAGTTGCTTATCTACATAAACCACATTCACCTATAGTTGTAGTAATAGCATAGAATGTAAATCAGTTATCTCTCCTGATCAATCAGAAACCAATGAATGAAGACTACACACCAGCCATATCCACAGTGTTCATAGAAGGTGCAGTAGTTGGCCACACCAATTGACATAACCTCTCTATAAAGCCTGGTGTAGACTGCGGCATCACCTCCACCCTCTGGCAGAGGAATGCGCTGAAGTTGGGATTTGAGCAATGAAAATGCCAGCTTGATTTAATTGAAGTCAGGAGAGTATGCTAGCAAGAACTCAAGCTTCATGCCCCTAGACAGACGTGGGGCATGATGAATAGCCTGCACATGATGATCCAGCAGGAAGACCATCTCACCTGGATTCAATGAGTTGGCGCACATCATCGGACTTGTGAATAGAGCAATTGTCCATGATAACAACTGAGTTCCTTGCCGGCCAGGGCTGCATGCTGTCTAGGAGGGTATTAATGAATGCTGCAAAGGAGTCCACATTGAACGAGCCTTCCACGATAATGCATTCAAGCATCCCATCTAGAGAGATGGTGGGAAGAACCAAATACCTATGTAAATTGAGTTCTGGCTTGTGTAATTTTAAGAATGTAATGCAGCACACCTTTTTTCCCTAGCAAAGAACTGTTTCCAAGTAGCGTGATGGCCATGCAAGGCCCACACCTTGTTTTATAAGAAGGTTCGATGGTCACAGGCACTCTTGTCAACAAATACAAGTTGCTCAGGGGTGTACTGTGAGCCCATCCTGAGGCGGTATTCGATTCGCACAGTTTTACTTTGTTCCCATGCTTTCTTCATGATCTGGACCTGGTCAGATAGATATGAACATCTCTGCATGCCAAAGAAGGCCGCACCTTCTTCATTGTGAAGCCCGTGTGCACTCTAGCATCCGCTATACCATCAAATCCAAGATGAATTTATCAGATGCTCCACCTAACATGTTCTTGAGTTCATCAAGAAACAGATCCCTATAGAAGTCAATGGCACTAAGTAGATACTGACAGCACAATGAGCAGCTCAGCAGGTGACAATACACTCAGAGGCTCACATGGACATCTGGATATTTCAGTATCCTTGGCCTTCCTGTCCGCAGAATGTCTCTCTTGACGCTGCCAGTCTTCTGAACCTGCTGGTTGATGCGGAATATTGTCTGGCAGTTGATGCCCATCAGAGCAGAAAGATGATTTGTGCTGAACTTCTTGGTCTCAAACAGATTCTGTATGATCTGTCAGGCATTGTTTGAGAGAGCCTTCCCAGGCCATGGTAGTTATGCCAAAAGCAGAAGGGTGTCACACACTCACACAGCATGACACATGTGCTGTAACCACTTCTCCCCTCTTTGCTTTACATCCATGTCTGTTGTGTGTCTTTTGGCTCCTGCACGCACTGTGGGCAGCTCTGGAGGTGGTTCAAATGAATTATTCCTACAAGTCTGAACAGATTCCTCAGTGGCAATAGAAACAAAACAGAATGATCTCTAGCTAGTGGGAGCCTGGGTGAAGTTACAATGATGCATATGCTCAGGTGGCTTTAACTGGTCCAGATACACCTTTTCATTTATTGCAGACAGGGGCGGCTGAGTGCATCTACAACAACTATGAGCTGGCTCCTGTGTGGCTCAATCCAAGTGCTTTACTTGCACTATATTTGTTGCTGTTCCATGGTCGCTGTGGCCCCCTATTGCTTCATTGGTGTCAGTATGTCTCTTCTCCTATCTCATCTCTCTACTATGGGTGCTGATGCAGACTCCCTGTCTCTGTATACAAGATCACATAAAGACGCGTAGAGCCTGGTAAGCTGTCCCTATCCTCAAAACATCTGACTTTTCCAGGAGCATGAAAGAGCATCTCTGTCAGACAAAGGCCTACTTGGCAAATTAAATGGAGAAAGTGGATGACCATAATAGCAATGGTTCACTTGCTGTGGATTCTATTCTGGGAAGAGCATGTGCAAGGGCCCGAGAGGCCTGTGGAAATAGAAGATCAATTTACGGCTGATAGAATGTGTAGCAATTTGACTCAGAGGCTCTATTAGAGAAAGTTTGATTGCAATGACTACGGTGTTTGCACAGGACATAGCGGTACCATTAGCACCGTCACTTGCTTGACTATTGAATAGTGAGTGGATATAATACAGTCGCAAATGCTAAGGTATGTGCTACTTATCTGGCTTGCTGCTTCTCACCTCTTAGTTCATAGTGGCACAGCTGAGATAAGGTCAGATGTATGAGATGACCCACTGTGGTGGCAATGAGGAAGGAAAGAGAAGTAGGTCAAGGTGCAGCCAGGTGTCTGTGATTGTGAGCAGAATTGATGGTGGGTCTACTGGATTTGTTGTCTGACTGCATCTCTGGACTGTGTTGATCCCATACTGTCACCTGTGACAGTATAGCATTCACTGCCCCTTGTTCTGCTCATGCATACTAGATATGTTATCTGGCTGTGGCAGAGAAGCATTGTGATGATCCAGATATGACGGAAAGGTGTAAAAATTAATGCAGGTAGGAGTGAGCCACAGTCTCTTGTATAGATTGCATAAATAGAAGCACCACATCGAGCATATGGAATGAATACCATAATGGTTTCTTCAGATACAAGCAAGTTTGGAATTTGTTGCCTTTGAATGACAGTTCCTGAGAATGCTGTAGAGACAAAAGACACTTGCACTGTTGCACAAATACTGCATAGAACAGATCAAAAGCTTACCAGAGTATTGCAAGGTATATAGACCTAATTTACAGATCAAGAGAAAAACTATGATGGCTTGTGTGAAGAGGAATGATTTTTTGAACAGTCCAGATGACCCACTGGAACAAGGGTTGATGAAATTGTCTGATGTTTCCTACACAAACACTGGACAAAATGATGCAAAACTTCGTCAGAGCAGTGCCATGTATATAGACTTAATTTACAGACCAGAAGAAAAAATTATTATGGCTTGTATGAGGAGGAATAATTTTGTGAGCAGTCCAGATAATCCTTTGGAGCAAGGCTCAGTAAAGTTGTTTGTTTTGTTCTGATACACACAGACAACAAATTACAAATATTTCTACATACATCTACATGCACGAGCTAGTACTTTTTTTCAAGTGCTAACTGGTCATGAAACATGCAGAATTGACAGAGAAAAGCATCATTTACTTGAGTTTTTGCTGTTTTGGCTTGGACGCATCAGAGCACATGAGATGTGGGTGTGACAACACTTATGAAAAAGGCAGTAATTACTGCCTTTACTGAGTCGAGGCAGGCCAACACAACAACAAACAAGCATAATTGAGTTAAACCTGAAAATGTCACTCAGGTCAAGACAGCTAAGACAAGGCTTAAATCCAGACCGTCAAACGCTATGTCGAAGTGAAGGTAAGTAGAATAGAAAGACAAGGGAACGAAAGAGTCAAACTATCTACTTATATAGACTTCGAGTACAGGAAAGGTCTACTCTAATGGGAAGTCACATGATGAAGGAATGGGGTGATTAGTGAGCATGATGGAATGTTGTAGAATGTTCCAGCGAATAGATGAATAAGTGTATAAGAAAAAGTAAAAGAAAAGGAAAAGAATATTAAAAATGAATGATGATATAAGAAAAGAAAAGGAAAATGTTTGAGTTCTTACATCACCCCCCCTTCAAGGTTGGGCATCCCAACCAACCACATAAGCCTTCTGAGGACATGAACTTGTACAGCGCTTGCAGGCTTTGTCGAGGTATCGTTAACTTCCTCGGAGCTCCAGGATGTTTGCGATAGAATTCTTGAATTGATTCCTGCACATTGTCCTTAATATCGGATTCCGGCTGCCATGTCGCTTCCTCATATTCAACCCACTTGACCAAGAATTGGAGCCTGCCTCAATGTAGACGTGAGTCGAGTATTTCTTCAACCTCGTACTCTTCCTGTTCGTCAATGATCACTGGCAGGGGTGGAGGCCACTTCTTTTGTGACTCGAAAGACAGCTGGATGGCTGGTTTGAGCAATATCTCGTTGAAGACTGAGTGAACCTTCTTCCATGTCTTTGGCAATTTGAGTTGGTATGTGCTTGCCCCAACCTTTTCTATTACCTCGAAGGGACCAAACCACTTGTCATCCATCTTCTTCATTGGTTGGATCATCTTGATATTCCATCCATCCAGGAAGACTCTCTGCCCTGCCTTGTAATTAATGGATTTCCTGGCATGACAATCGTAAAAGCGCTTCATGTCTTCGTTTGCTCTGACCAAGTTACTCTGAGCGAGCTCATGGACCTCCTTGACATGTTTGGAAAATTCTTCCACCGACAGGTTCGATGAGGCCGTCCTGACTCCCATAAAGTCCAAGGGATGCATTCTGGTGTTGATGAAGAAAGGAGATAGTTTCGTCGCCAAGTGTTCATGGTTGTTGTATGCAAATTCCACAAGCGCTAGCCCGTCTGACCAGTCCGATTGATGGTGATTGACGTATAAGCGAAGGTACTGTTCGAGTTCTTGGTTAACCCTCTCTGTCTATCTGTCAGTTTGTGGGTGATATGCCATTGATGGGTTGTCCTCAATGTGGAGGAGTTTGTACAACTCCTTCATCATCTTTGCATCAAATTGTACTCCTCGGTTGTGAATGATCTTTCAAGGTAGTCCATGTAGTTGGAAGACATGGTCTCTGTAGATCCTAGCCATGCCTTCAGCTGTTTACTTCATCGTTGTCGGAATTGCATGGATTTGTTTGCTAAAGCGATCAACTACCATGCAAATCGCATTAACCCATTCGACTCTGGCAACTCTCTGATCAGGTCAACCGTGACAATCTGCCATGGTGCCTCTGGCACCTCGTTAGGGTGCAAAACCTTTGCCCTCGTTGTTCTCAGAGCCTTTGTCTACTGACAATGATCACACCCCCACACATACACCTGCATGTCTGCACTCATCCTCGGCCACCAATACCTTCGTGCTATCAGCTGGATCATCTTCATTGCTCCTGGATGTCCTGCCAGGGTCGAGTCATGGTGTTCCTTCATGACGATCTCTCTGATGCTTGCTGGTATGTATTACCACCTACCTATCTTTCACACTTCTCCTCTTCACTCAACTGCCTTTGGTCATTCCGCTTCACCTTCCCGTCCTTGTGCTTCCCTGACCTTGCCGACAAGAACATCTCTGGATGTCTAAATCATTCCTCTGACCAGCCATTCCCTCTTGACAAAGGTCACATCCTCGTTATCGCATTCACCCTTGTCGTAATCTGCTCGACGTGACAACAGATTGGCCTTACCCAACATCTTTCCAGGCTTATGGACTAGCATGAAATTGAACTCAGCTAGATCGAGTCGCCAACAGGCTTGTCGACAATTTAGCTTCTGCGGCAATCAGAAGTACGTTAGATTTGCATGGTCCATCCATACCTCAAAAGGTTAGTTAGCTCCCTGGAGATATTATCGCCATTCCTTCAGGGCTTGAATGATGGCGAGCATTTCTTTGTCGTAAATCTCATAATTTTGTTCTGCCTCTAGGAATGTTGATGACCAATAAGTGATCACCTTTCATTTGCTGTCTTGTTTCTGGAGAAGGACTTCACCAGTTGCAAAGTCTGATGCATCTGCTTCCACACGGAAAGGGTCCTCATTGTTGGGTATTGCTAACACGGGAGGACTACTCAAACAATGCTTCAATTCCTTGAATGCTGCCTGTTCATCTTTGCCCCACTTCCATTCCACCTTACCCATCAGCGTAGTCAAGGGTTTGATGACCAAACTGTAATCCTTAATGAAGCGTCGCAATCAATTTCCTAGTCCCAGGAATTGTTGCAATTCGTGGATGTTCTTTGGAACTGGCCAGTCCTGTACTGCTGCCGTCTTCTTAGGATCCATTCAAACTTCACCATTGCCGATGATGTGCCTGAGGTACTTGACTGTATTGACTTTGAACTCGCACTTCTGCAGCTTTAGAAAAAGTCCATTCTGATGAAGGATCTCAAAGACTCATTTGGTGCACCTGCGATGTTCCTCTAGATTGTTCAAGAAGATGAGAATGACATTGAGATAAATGATGACGATACCCTCATGAATTAGTTCCCGAAAGATGTTGTTCATGAAGCCTTGGAACATCACTGGTGCATTACACAATTCGAAGAACATGACTATGAGTTCAAACAAGCCTAAGTTTGTCCTAAATGCTGCTTTTCACTCGTCTCCCTCACGAATCTGGATGTTATAGTAACCCCAATGAACATTGAGCTTCGTGATGTACTTCGCATCCTTGACCTTGTTGATGAGCTCATTTATCAGTGGCAGTGGGTACTTGTTCTTGACCGTTCCTTCGTTGAGCTTCCAGTAGTCTTGGATTGCTCGTAAGCTCCCATCCTCCTTTTTGATGAAAAAGAAAGGCGATGCCATTGGAGATTTTGACTGTTGGATGCATCCTGACGCTAAGTTTTCTTTAATAAATTCCTTCATCGCCTCCTGTTCCTTTGGCGATAATGGATAAACCTTGCAGTCGCTGGGTTTGAAGTCCGGTTTCAGGTCAATAGCGTGGTCCCACATTCGGTGATTTGGTAAACGTTTGAATGACTCCTCACTAAAGATGTCGGCGTATTCTTCCAGGTAAGGTGGCCACTTTGCCGCTTCCTTCATCCTGACATTCCTCATGTACTCATCATCTATCTCTTCCTGTGACAACATCAAATCACACTTGTCTGGACAATGCATGAACTTGATAGACCCAACTTTCCAGTCGATCTCCGGGTTATGTTTCTGTAACCAGTCATAACCAAGGAAAATGTTACTTGATGCTAAGGATGTGACTGCCAATCGGATCTCTTCTTCATGCTTGCCAAAGAACATCCATACCATGACATACTTCTTGATTAGCCCACCCTTGTTGCTGGTACCATCAGCATTGAAGACTGGTCTGGGTCGGATGTATCTTTGAGTCGGGAACCCGTATCGCTTAACAAAACCTTCATCAATGCAGGAGCCAGTACATCCCAAGTCAATCAAAGCATGAGCATCAATAAAGTGTTCATCCTCAAGTCCCGGATTTGACAGATTGACTTCATTGTCGCCTGCGACCTTAGGATGTACAATACTGACAAAAGCATCTAGTTCTTTACCACCCACCCTCCTGATGAACTGCTCTGCCTCCTCTATACCTTCGCACCATACCTCAGCTGTGCATCTGCCAACCACATCCCACACTGCTTTGGTAATGTTCGCCCAAGCAACAATGTTCTTGCGGTAAGGTTCTTCCACCACAACCTCATTTTTTACAGTGGTTTGAATCCGCTCTTCCTCTCTCAATTTGCCTGCTTGCGCATCTGTTCTTCTGACAAATAAATCTTCATAGATTTTGAAGTCGTTGTCATCATCTTTAGATTCATCTGGCAGCACGTTGGTAAGGATCTCTCGAAGGGTGAAACTGTCACTGATATTTGCATCTTGATATTGTACAACAGGACGATTATATTTTAATGAGTCCAATGAAAAGAGTCCTTTAGGAAAATGACTAGTCATCCCGACATCTACACCTGGCCTTCTGGAAAACCCTTGCCTTCTACTAGTTCTTCTAGCTCAGCGGGTATTGCTTGAACATCAACCTCTTCAAAGGAGGATTCCTTTGCTTGACTGAGCTCTTCGAGGAGCGCTTCTCTGTCTTCTAGAACAAAGGCCGCGATGATAGCATGTATTGCTTCATGACCTCGTGGGCATTCCCTGATATAGTGGCCCACCTGACCACACTTGTAACAAGCACATGTACAATGTGCCTGGTTCATCATCATGTCCATGGGTTGACCTAAGCCTCCATATGTCACTCCAGTTGCGTCATGATGATCTTGGGCTGGTGGTATAAAAGAACGAGCTGCTTGTTGAGGTGGTGCAGGGTGTCATGCTGGTGGCATTGGAGCCGGCCTCGTTGTAGTCGAGCTTACTGCCTTCCACCTACATTCAGCTATCAGGTCTCTGATTTGGTGCTCGACCCTGTCGACTTTGACAGCAGCTGTCTGTGAACTTCAAGTTGCCATCCTCGTCAACTGCTCCACTGGTGTAACTCTCCACCCAGCGAGCTGCAGCACCACTCTTCATGTATGATAGGGTGAACATAATTTTACTCTTGTTCGTCCTGAACTCCAATTTGGATGCATAGACATAGAGACGCAACTCTCGCTTAAAGTCCACATAGTCGTGTTTGCTATCGAAATCCCTCGGTTTGGCAATGTGGACCTTCTTCGATGCCTTTGAGCCTTGGTTCACACCTTCACCTGCTGCTTGGAGTGCCAGCGTGACCGCTGTTGCAAGATCAGTCATTGCTTCTTTTGACAATGACATCTCGTGTTCTTCCTCTTCTTCTTCTTCTTCTTCTTCTTCACTTGGTATGATTGGAGCTGGTTCTTGGAGTTTGCCGAATGAGGATAAAGTCACGATGGGAGGAGATGACATCAGAACAGTCGTCATTGATGGGCCTGGTAAAGGAGTTGTTGGCTGCATCAGAGTAGGGGGTGCAGGCTCGTCTACATCTCCCTCGTGCTTCGCTCTCCAATATTGGGACTTTTCTCCCTTGTTGGAGTACCACTTCTTTGCAGTTTCGTCCCACCAGGCAACAAAGGTTTGATCACCTAACTTGATGATGTAGTGTCCTCGCAATGCACTCCACCTTGTGTTTGTCAGGAGAGCTGCCCGCTGGTCGTCAGTTAGATCCACCTTGATAGGCCAGGGGTGGAACGGGGATCGGGATAGAGTTCGGACAGGACCAACTTTGGATGATTGGCTTGTCTTTGAAATAATGACTAAGCAAAAGGCCCCGAGGTAGATGATGAATGAGATACTTGTCGACAACTGGACTCTATGCGTTACCCACAAGAAGGTTTGGTGGGAAGTCCAAAGAAGCGTGATTTGGAGCACCACGATAGTGTGATTGGATGGTACTTCAGATACTATCGGAACACGTCAGAGTCAATCGGACTTCGACTGGCAAGATAGGGGTTTGTTGTCTGCATGGTAAGAATCGGGTTTCATTCGATGTCATCCTTCGAAGATATACTTCAGGGGACACATCACAGGTGAGCGCTCAACGACAACAGAATCGGGCATGAGCCAGAAGTAGGTCTTTCTATTATGTTAGGCGGACGGTGTGGTATTTGGGGTGGTCTCTCTATCTGAAGGCGCTACAGATGTCCGTCCTACTAAGGGAGCTGAATGTGTGAAGAAACCTCCAGAAATGAAGCCTCAAGCTATCAGACTCTAACCACTAACCACCTGGCAGGTGCCAAAGACCGTCAGAGACGTGGGGAAGTGGCCTAGTGACGCCGAGGTATGAAAGGAATGCTCTAGTAGGTCCGCCGGATCGAAGGGGAGGTCACAGGAGTCCGCCGGAGTAGCGCAATCTCAGTAGGGGGAAGCTAGAAACCGTATATGATGAACATGAGGCGTAACGTGCGGCGAGTAGGTGAAAAAGACGCCGAGGTGAAATACAATGGAAGGCCTGTGTCGCCGGAGGGCCGCCGAGGTCGAATAGGGGGCCGCCGGGGACGAGGGAGCATGTACAAATCCACCGCAGAAGCGTAAACTGGATAAACAAAAGGAAGGGTCCGTATACGATGAATATAAGGGGCAATGTGCGGCCAGCAGATGAACAGGACGCCGAAGGGGAATAGGAAAGGAGGCCTGGGTTGCCGGAGGGCCGCCGAGGTCGAATAGGGGGCCGCCGGGGACGAGAGAGCTCGTGCAAATCCGCCGCGGTAGCGTAAACTGGATAAATGGAAGGTAGGGACCGTATATGATGAATATAAGGTGTAACATGCGGCGAGTAGGTGAAAAAGACGCCGAGGGGGGATACAGTGGAAGGCCTGTGTCACCAGAGGGCCGCCGAGGTCGAATAGAGGCCGCCCGACAGGTATGATGTAGTGCGGCGGACGTTTGGGGGTAGGTTCCCAGTCCCAACTCACACACTAAATGTCAGAGGCGCCGAAGGAGAATAGAACAACAAGTCAAGGGTAGTATATAGTCAATGGGGGAGCCCAGTACATGAGGGGGAGCTCAGAGTGGGGGAATCTCGAACCCTGGCCCTTGGGTGCTGTATAAGCTCTCTATCCCATCTATCTCTTGTATATGGTGTCGTCTACTGATGAATATACACTATATATATACTCTACTGCTCTCGCCGATGAGTCCTACTGTCTGACAACATCTCCTGAGTCACTGGGCTCACCAAGGGCCGCCGCTGGAGCATCTAGGAGGCGTACGGCAGCGCCAACATGAGGGGGCTATCCAATAGTATGATATATCGTGTATCTGCAATAAAACGGGCGCCGGCGGAGTCTGGCTTGGCGGCGGCGGTCGGTGGCTTGGCACGCCGCTGTACCACATGCCTGACTACCATATATGGTCTAGAGTCGCCTGCCGCTTGGGGGGAAGTCGGGAAACATCAGGGCCGATGTTCGGAGGCTCATATCGCATATATGAGATAGAGGGCACATCAGTCAGGGTCTCTGGGCCGCCCAAGGCCGCCGCCGCACTCAATATAGAGTGTAGGCGATCCATGGTAACTAAGGAGGGCGCCGGAGCGGCGGATCTGCAACTCGCCACTCGATCGGCGGCGGATTCGTAAAGGTGCAGCCTTTGGTGGCATATGAGCAGGGATGATACTAGATAAATCCATAGGCCTTGGGGGACTGCCTGGTAAGTTGTAGGAGGCCTCGGCGAGGGCACCTGAGGACGCCTGAGTGGCCGCCGCAGGGGTGTCCAAATCTGCCTCGAGGCTGTACATATGAGGAATCGTAATAACGAAGGCCTATAATGATTGGGGGACATCTCCTATGGTGTCTGGTGCTGGGTAGGAGCCTTTGGCGGATGTGTATGGGTGCCAGGGAGCCAGCGGCGGACTCGTCTGGGCTCTTGGAGGGCGCCGCAGGGGGAAGCGTAGGCTAGAATCTATAGATATGTGCTCGTATGGCCTCTAGAGTGTGGTATGAGTATGCCCTGGTCCTCTGAGGTGTAGGCGGCGAAGGGATATGGTATCTGAAGTAGGGGAGAGCCATAGTATGAGTGTCCTGGCACAGGACTGGCCAGGGCACTACAACGGCTCAGAGACTGAGTCGAGGCAGGCCAACACAACAACAAACAAGTATAATCGAGTTAAACCCAAAAACATTGCTCAGGTCAAGACAGCTAAGACAAGGCTTAAATCCAGACCGTCGAACACTATGTCAAAGTAAAGGTAAGTAGAATTCAATAAACTATTAATACAAGAGTAGATACCTATGTCGAAGTGAAGGTAAGTAGAATAGAAAGACAAGGGAACGAAAGAGTCAAACTATCTACTTATATAGACTTCGAGTACAGGAAAGGTCTACTCTAATGGGAAGTCACATGATAAAGGAATGGGGTGATTAGTGAGCATGATGGAATGTCATAGAATGTTCCAGTGAATAGATGAATAAGCATATAAGAAAGTAAAAGAAAAGGAAAAGAATATTAAAAATGAATGATGACATAAGAAAAGAAAAGGAAAATGTTTGAGTTCTTACATTTCCACTCTGTCTCTGTTACTCCTTGTGATGTATTTTATTTGTATTTGTGCCTCACATTTGCGTCATCAAAGAAATGTAGAAAGCCTATAAATATGTAGTTTATTCTCATATATTTCTTTAGTTCTTGAATCTAATAGCTGTGTGCTCGAATACTTTGTTTGCTCCCTTGCTCACAGGTTATGAGCCTTGGCTTTCACTGCGCTTGAGATTCACTTTGTCTAGTCAAGAAGAATTTATATTTCAAAGATGACTACCAATCAGTATGCATACAATTTGCTTACTGGCGCTGTACCGAAGCTCAAACCTTCAGGGGAAAATTGGGCCATCTTTTCATATCATTTTGAAGATGCTGTTCATGCCAAATGCATCTGGGGCCATTTTGATAGCACTTCTATTCGTCCTGGGCTTGCAGCAGCAACTGCACCTTCAGGAACACAACTAGGGCCTCATCAATGGCCACCTATGGGGACTGGAAGTGCACTTGGCACAACGCAGCCCCTGGGCACTTCATCCTTGACCCCAGTTGTGCCTCAAGCTCATTGAGAAATGAGATCACAAACCCAGGCAGCAGTAGCAGCAACAGCCACTCCAGCTACTCAGGTGCAACCGCAGGTGACTGGAACTGCACCTCCAGCTCAAATGCCTTTACCATCTTCTGCTCCACCTTTGCCGATGCCTCCTACTGTTGAAGAAAAGAAGGCTCAGCAAGATTGGGACAATAATAAAGCTTTATCCCAATACTTACTCTCGCAGAGAATTCCTGATTCGACCTTGATGCGTGTTCATTGATTCTCCACTGTTGCGCAATGATGGACCGCAATTGTTATTGAGTATACAGACAAGTCCATGTATGCTCAAATGTCCCTAAAGGCCAAATTCCTCGAATCAAAGTGTCCTAAAGGATCAAATGTCAAAAATTTCTTGTCAGATCTTTGTTCAAAATGAGAGACACCCACCCAGTCTGGTGTAACTGTCTCAGATGATGATTTTCATTCTACTATCATCTCTAGTTTGCCTGGACACCTAGCCAAATTTGCATCAGTGCAAATAACTTCAGCCAAACTTACCACGAGAAATGCTGCTGCAATGTTTGGCTTGCAGCTGCCCCCGGGTGCTCTTCAGGCCATGTGAACTGTCGATCCTGACATCTTGATCCATATCATTTTGGACAAATCTGAAAGGGAAGCTAAAGAATGTGAAAAGCGCATTATGAATCGTGATTAGAAGCAGAACATGAACAACAAAGTCAAAAACGAAGCACTTACTGTTCAAAGTTGTCCTCAAGATACTCGAACTTACTATAATTGCAATCGGACTGGTCACATTGTGAAGTTCTGTCACTCGCCTCGCAAGGACAGAAGAAATCAGAATGTTTCAAATCTTTGTAATGAAATGAAGAACTTATCAAAGGAGAAGGAATCAAATGAGATGCCTAAGAGCTCTGCCAATGCAGTTGTAGACTCGGATTCTGAAGATTGGGCTTGTTTGGCTCATGACGAAGGGCCAAACATGGCCATTGACTTATGCAGGCATATTGAATGTGCACCTGGCTTTGAAGATTGGTTGGAGGAGGAAGAAGATGGTTATAGAAAGAAGAAAGAGATTAGTGTGGTATATCAAACCATTTTGAAAGTTTCAGATGAACCTGATCCCCCAGTTGCAAATAAGCGTCGTGTTATTCTCAATTCTGGTGCTACGAAGCATATCTCACCATATAAAGAAGATTTTCTGGACCTCCGTCCTATTGATCTGAAACCTTTCGATACTCTGAGCAAACTGATCCACGCGATAGGAATCAGAATGCTCGCTGTAGATATGCCAAATAGAGATTCATCATCGAGATTGAACATCGAAAATGTTCATTATGCACCTATGTTGCCATACACTTTATTGTCTCAGAGATCCTTCAATCGATCCGGATTTACTTATTCTGGAGGCCGTGGAACTTGTATTCTTTATGATTCAAATGAGCGGCGCATCACCACTCTCAATCTGTCAAAAAACAGTCTATATCGCTTCACACATAACCCAATCAGTCGAGAACCCGATTATGCAATGGCTGTACTTGAAAAACTCACCATGAAGTCCCTCCATGCGAGGTTAGGACACATTTCCCCTTCCACAGTGTCCCAAATGTTGAAAAATGGTGTAGTAACCAGTCTTCAACTTGATGAAGCAGCTCCCTGGGTCAACACATGCGAATCATGCATCTATGGGAAAGCAACTCGAAAGGAAGTTTTGAAGGTTAGACATGGTGATCCAGTGAAGAAATTTGGCGAAGAGACTCACTCTGATCTTTGGGGACCATCTCCTGTCCAATCTCTTGGAGGGAAACACTACTATGTCACTTTTACGGATGATGCGACTTGCCACACTGTGATCCAAATCCTACGAACCAAAAATCAAGTACTTACCGCATACAAACAGTATGCAAAGTGGGCCGAAACCCAACATGGAGTGAAGCTGAAATGCTTGCACTCAGATTGTGGTGGCAAATATACTGGAAAGGAGTTTGTCAGTTTTCTTGATACACAAGGAACCGAGCAAAAACTTACCACACACGATACTCCCAAACACAATGGTGTTGCAGAATGTCTAAACCGGACTATTGGAGAATGTGTGTGCACTATGCTGCATGCAAGTGGCTTGCCGAAGAATTTGTGGGCCGAATGTGCCAAACACACCTGTTAGGCAGACGGCTCAAGGACTGAGTCGAGGCAGGCCAACACAACAACAAACAAGCATGAATGAGATAATCCCAAACACGTCGCTCAGGTCAAGACAGCTAAGACGAGGCTTAAGTCCAGACCGTCGAATGCTAGGTCGCAGTGAAGGTAAGTAGAATAGAAAGACAAGGAACAAAAGAGTCAAACTATCTACTTATATAGACTTTGGGCGCGGGAAAGGTCTACCCTAATGGGAAGTCACATGACAAGGAATGGGATGATTAGTGAGCGTGATAGAACATTGTGGAATGTTCCGGCAAAAGGATGAATAAGCGCATAAGAAAAATAAAAGAAAAGAAAAAGAATATTAAAATAAATGATGACGTCAGAAAAGAAAAGGAAAATGTTCGAGTCCTTACATCACCCCCCCTTCAAGGTTGGGTGTCCCGACCAACCACATAAGCCTTCTGAGGACGTGAACTTGTACAGTGCTCGCAGGCTTTGTCGAGGTATCGTTAACTTCCTTGGAGCTCCAGGATGTTTGCGGTAGAATTCTTGAATTGACTCCTGCGCATTATCCTTGACGTCGGATTCTGGCTGCCAAGTCGCTTCCTCATATCCAACCCACTTGACCAGGAATTGGAGCTTGCCTCGATGCAGACGCGAGTCGAGTATTTCTTCAACCTCGTACTCTTCCTGCTCATCAATGATCACTGGCGGTGGTGGAGGTGGTTTCTTTTGCGATTCAAAGGATGGTTGGATGGCTGGTTTGAGCAAGATCTCATTGAAAACTGGATAGACCTTCTTCCAGGTCTTCGGTAGTTTGAGTCTGTATGCACTTGCGCCAACCTTTTCCACTACCTCGAAGGGACCAAACCATTTATCATCCATCTTCTTCGTCGGTCGGATCATCTTGATATTTCGTCCATCTAAGAAGACTTTCTGCCCTGCCTCATAGGTAATGGACTTCCCAGCATGGCAGTCGTAGAAACGCTTCATGTCTTCGTTTGCTTGGGTTAGGTTACCTTGAGCGAGTTCGTGCACCTCCTTGACATGTTTGGCAAATTCTTCTGCTGACAGGTTCGATGATGCCGTTCCAACCCCCGTGAAGTCTAAGGGGTGCATTCCCGTATTGACGAAGAAGGGAGATAGCTTCGTCGCTGAATGTTCACGATTGTTGTATGCGAATTCTGCGAGAGCCAGCCAGTCCGCCCAGTCCGACTGCCGATGGTTGACGTATAGCCGCAGGTATTGTTCTAGTTCCTGATTAACCCGCTCTGTCTGTCCGTCAGTTTGTGGGTGATATGCTGTCGATAGGTTGCCTTCAATGTGGAGGAGCTTGTACAACTCCTTCATCATCTTTGCGTCGAATTGCACCCCTCGGTCATGAATGATCTTCCGTGGTAGTCCATGTAATTGGAAGACGTGGTCTCTGTAGATCCTAGCCATGCCTTCCGCCGTTAACTTTGTCGTTGTTGGAATTGCATGGATTTGTTTGCTAAAGCGATCGACCACTATGCAAATCGCATTGAACCCATTCGATTCTGGCAACTCTCTGATTAGGTCGACCGTGACAATCTGCCATGGCGCCTCCGGCACCTCATTAGGGTGCAAAACCTTTGCTCTCGTTGTCCTTAGAGCCTTCGTCCACTGACAACGATCACACCCCCGCACGTACACCCGCACATCTGCACTCATCCTCGGCCACCAGTACCTGCATGCTATCAGCTGGGTCATCTTTGTTGCTCCTGGATGTCCTGCCAGGGTCGAGTCATGGTGTTCCTTCATGACGTCCTCTCTGATGCTCGCTGGTACATATAGTCGGCGGCCCTTTCTCCACATGTCCCCTCTCTTCTCGACGTCCTTTGGCCTCACTCCCTCGTCCTCTTGTCTCTGCGCTTCCACGACCTTTTCAACGAGTACTTCTCTTGACGTCTGAACCATTCCTCTAACCAGCCATTCCTTCTTGATGAAAGTCACGTTCTCATTATCGCGCTCGCCCTTGTCATAATCCGCCCGGCGTGACAACAGATCAGCTTTTCCCAACGTCTTTCCGGGTTTATGGACTAGCGTGAAATCGAACTCAGCTAAATCGAGTCGCCAACGAGCTTGTCGACAATTTAACTTCTGTGGCGATTGGAAGTACGTTAGATTTGCATGGTCTGTCCATACCTCAAAAGGTTGGTTAGCTCCCTGGAGATATTGTCGCCATTCCTTTAGGGCTTGAACGATGGCAAGCATTTCCTTGTCGTAAATCTCATAGTTTCGCTCTGCCTCTAGGAATGTTGACGACCGATAAGCAATTACCTTCCATTTACCGTCTTGTTTCTGGAGAAGGACTCCACCAGTCGCAAAGTCTGATGCATCTGCTTCTACACGGAAAGGGTCCTTGTTGTTGGGTATCGCTAACACGGGAGGACTACTCAAACAACACTTCAATTCCTCAAACGCTGCCTGCTCATCTTCGCCCCATTTCCATTCCACCTTACCCGTTAGGGTAGTCAAGGGTTTGACGACCAAACTGTAATCCTTAACAAAACGTCGCAACCAATTTCCTAATCCCAGGAATTGTTGCAGTTCGTGGACGTTCCTTGGAACTGGCCAGTCCTGTACTGCCACCGTCTTCTTGGGATCCATTCAAACTTCGCCATTGCCAATAATGTGCCCGAGGTACTTGACTGTATCAACTTCGAACTCGCACTTCTGCGGCTTTAGGAAAAGTCCATTTTGGCGAAGGATCTCAAAGACTCGTTTGGTGCGTCTGCGGTGTTCTTCTAGATCATTCGAGAAGATGAGAATGTCATCGAGGTAAATGATGACGATACCCTCATGAATTAGCTCCCGAAAGATGTCATTCATAAAGCCTTGGAACGTCGCTGGCGCATTACACAAGCCGAAGAACATGACTGTGGGTTCAAATAAGCCTAGATTTGTCCGGAACACTGCCTTCCACTCGTCTCCCTCGCGAATCCGGATGTTGTAGTATCCCCAACGAACGTCGAGCTTCGTGATGTACCTTGCATCCTTAACCTTGTCGATGAGCTCATTTATCAGTGGCAATGGGTATTTGTTCTTGACCGTTCCTTCATTGAGCTTTCGATAGTCTTGGATTGCTTGTAAGCTCCCATCCTCTTTCTTGATAAAGAAGAATGGTGACGCCATTGGAGACTTCGACTGTCAGATACGTCCTGACGCTAGGTTTTCCTCAATGAACTCCCTCATTGCTTCTTGTTCTTTTGGCGATAACGGGTAAACCTTGCAGTCACTGGGTTTGAAATCCGGTTTCAGGTCAATAGCGTGGTCCCACGTTCGGTGGTTTGGTAAGCGTTCGAACAATTCCTCACTAAAGACGTCGGCGTATTCCTCCAGGTAAGGTGGCCATTTTGCCGCTTCCTTCATCTGCACATTCCTCACAAACTCTTCGTCTATCTCCTCGCTCGACAGTGGCGACTCACATTCATCAGGGCAACGGGTGAACTTAACTGTTCCTAACCTCCAATCAATCTCAGGATTATGCTTTGTCAACCAGTCATGTCCGAGGAAGATGTTGCTTGACGCTAAGGATGTCACTGCCAGTCGAATCTCTTCCTCGTGTTTTCCAAAGAACATTCATACGACTACGTATTCCTTGATCAATCCAGCCTCGTTGCTTGTTCCGTCAGCATTGAAGACTGGTCTAGGCCGAATGTACCTTTGGGTGGGGAAACCATACCGTTTGACAAAACCTTCGTCGATGCATGAGCCCGTGCACCCTGAGTCGATCAGTGCATGAGCATCAATGAAGTTTTCCTCTTCGAGTAGGGGGTTCGACAAGTCTACTTCGTCATCACCTGCTACCTTTAGGTGTACGATGCTAACGAAGGTGTCTAACTCCTTTCCTCCCGCCCGTCGCACGAACTGATCTGCGTCCACAATGCCCTCGCGCCATACCTCAGCCACGCATCTGCCTACTACATCCCACACTGCTTCAGTGACGTTTGCCTGAGCAACAACATTCTCACGGTAAGGTGCTTCCGCCACAACCTCATTTTTTATAGCGGTTTGATTCCGCTCTTCCTCTCTCAATTCGCCTGCTTGTGCATCTGTTCTTCTGACAAATAAATCTTCATAGACTTCGAAGTCATTGTTGTCATCTTCAGATTCATCTGGCAGTACGTCGGTAAGGATCTTTCGAAGGATGAAACCGTCACTGGTATTCGCATCTTGATATTGTACAACAGGATGATTATATTTTAACGAGTCCAACGAAAAGAGTCCTTTAGGAGACCGACCAGTCATTCTGACGTCTACGCCTGGTCTTCTGGAAAACCCTCGCCTTCTATGAGTTCTTCCAGCTCAGCGGGTACCGCTCGTACATCGTCGTCGTCGTCCTCTTCAAAGGAGGATTCCTTTGCTTGGCCAAGTTCCTCGAAGAGCGCCTTTCTGTCTGCTGGGACGAAGGCTGTGATGATGGCACGTATTGCTTCACGACCTCGCGGGCATTCCCTGATGTAATGGCCCACCTGACCGCACTTGTAACAAGCACGTGTACGACGTGCCTGGTTCATCATCACATCCATGGGTTGTCCTAAGCCTCCATACGTTACTCCTGTAGCATCATGACGATCTTGAGCGGGGGGTATGAAAGGACGGGCTGCTTGTTGAGGCGGCATAAAACGTCTCATTAGTGGTGTCGGAGCTGGTTTCATCGCTGTCGAACTAATTGTCTTTCTCCGACGTTCAGCCATCAGGTCCCTGATTTGGCGCTCGACCCTGTTGACCTTGACGGCGGCTTTCTTGAACTCTTCATACGACGTCAGTTCATTGGGCAATCTCATGACCCCTTCCACAACCTTCGGGTTTAGCGCCCTCTTCAGGCGACTCATCAACCATTTGTCGTGTGCCTCTGTTGCTAGGCCAGCATCCACTCGACAAATGTCAAACTTGTTGAAAAACTCGTCGGCGTTGAGGTCTCCTTGGTACATTGCATCTAGTCGTTCGAAGGCCTTTTGGGATCTGGCAGGGTCATCGAACGAAGTGTCCAGCTTCTTTAAGAAGGCGTCCCAGGCGTCTGTGAATGTCAGGTTGCCGTCTGCATCGACTGCTCCACTGGTGTAACTCTCTGCCCAGCGAGCCGCAGCACCACTCTTCATGTACGACAGGGCGAACATAATCTTACTCTTGTTCGTCCTGAACTCTGACTCAGATGCGTAGATGTAGAGGCGCAGCTCTCGCTTGAAGTCCACATAATTGTGTTCACCATCGAAGTCTCTTGGTTTGGCGACGTGGACCTTCTTCGACACCTTTGATCCTTGGTTCGCACCTTCGCCTGCAGCTTGGAGCACTAGTGCGACCGCCGTCGCGAGATCAGTCATCACTTCCTTCGATAATGACATCTCGTGTTCTTCTTCTTCTTCTTTGTCTTCTTCACTCGGTATAAGCGGCGCTGGTTCTCGGAACTTTCCAAACGCCGGAGAAGGCTCGACAGTGGGGGCCAACGCTTGGGTGGTCGAACCCGATGGTTCTGGTAAGGGGGCTGTTGGTTGCGTCGGAGTAGGAGGTGAGGGCTCGTCTACGTCGTCTTCTTGTTTCACTCTCCAGTGGATGGACCTTCCTTCCCTCTGGGAGTACCACCTCTTGGCAGTCTCGTCCCACCAGGTGCTGAAGACTTGATTTCCTGCTTTGACGATATAATGTCCCCGCGAGGCGCTCCACCTAGAGTTCACAGGGAGGGCCGCTCGTTGCTTGTCAGTTAGCTCCACCTTGATAGGCTGGGGGTGGAACGGGGATCGGGATGCTGTTCAGGCGGGACCGACTTCGGATAACCGGCTCATCTTTGAAACTGATGACTAAACGAAAGGCTCCGAGGTAGATAATGAAGGAGATACTTGTCGACGACTGGACTCTATGCGTTACCCACGAGAAGGTTTGATGGGAGTTCCAGAGAAGGGTGATTTGGAGCGCCACGGTGATGTGATTGGTTAATACTTCGGGTACTATCGGGTCACGTCAGAGTCAATCGGACTTCGACGGGCAAGATAGGGGTTTGTTGTCTGCACGGTAGGAACCGGGTTTCGTTCAATGTCGTCCTTTGAAGATATACTTCAGGGGACACGTCACAGGCGAGCGCTCGATGACAACGGAATCGGGCATGAGCCAGAGGTAGGTCTTTCTATTATGTTAGGCGGACGGCTCAAGGACTGAGTCGAGGCAGGCCAACACAACAACAAACAAGCATGAATGAGATAATCCCAAACACGTCGCTCAGGTCAAGACAGCTAAGACGAGGCTTAAGTCCAGACCGTCGAATGCTAGGTCGCAGTGAAGGTAAGTAGAATTCAGCAAACTAATAATACAAGAGTAGATACCTAGGTCGCAGTGAAGGTAAGTAGAATAGAAAGACAAGGAACAAAAGAGTCAAACTATCTACTTATATAGACTTTGGGTGCGGGAAAGGTCTACCCTAATGGGAAGTCACATGACAAGGAATGGGATGATTAGTGAGCGTGATAGAACATTGTGGAATGTTCCGGCAAAAGGATGAATAAGCGCATAAGAAAAATAAAAGAAAAGAAAAAGAATATTAAAATAAATGATGACGTCAGAAAAGAAAAGGAAAATGTTCGAGTCCTTATAACACCGTCTGGTTGAAGAACAGAACGTCAACAAAAATTTTGGGAGGAAAGACACCATATGAAGCACTTACTGGAGAGAAGCTGAACCTATCTGGGCTTCAAGAATGGGGAACAAAGTGTTGGGTTCACGATAAAACAAAATCGAAGCTTGATGAATGAGCTCGCGAAGGACGATGGCTCAGATATGATCCTTCATCGAATGGATCGCGCATCTATTTTCCTAACAATAAATCCATTTCAATCAAACGAAGTGTTTATTTCTCACCTCAAGAAGCTTCCATTTGTCATTTTGAGGGGGAGGAAACAAGCAGGCCATCAGTAATGAATAATTTGCAAAAATTCAATCAAAATGACACTCACCAAGTCAAAACACCAAATTCCAGCAATCCAAGTGAAATTCAACCGAGGGAATGCCAAATTTGAAAACCCTCAGCATATGTTTGACGTGTAATGGCCAGAGCTGGAATCGATAGCATGCTCCCCAGAGCTATGAGGACGAATGCTGCGGTGATTGCTGTGGATGTGATAGATGAGTGGAAGGACGATTATGATGAAGAATATGCACTCACCACTGTAATGGACCATAAGGATCCATTGGAACCAAGGATCATCAAGGAGGCAAGGAGCCTCCCTGAATGGCCAATGTGGGAATAGGCGATTGAAGAAGAAATGAAGGCATTAGAGAATGCTGGGACATGGGAGATCGGACATGCACCTAAAGGAACCAACATTGTGGGCTCCAGATGGGTCTTCAAGGTGAAGAAGGATGCTGGAGTGAAGCCTATATGCTATAAAGCAAGACTGGTTGCACAAGGATTCAGTCAAATACCAGAAGTCGATTTCTTTGAAACGTATGCACCTATTGTGAAACTTTCCACCATTCAAATGATCCTCGCAATGGTAGCCAAAACCAACATGGAACTAGCTCAGGTGGATGTCAAAAGTGCTTACCTGAATGACTAATTTGATGAAGGAGAGAAGAGTTTCATGAGGCCGCCACCAGGCTTCAAATGAGGAGGAACTGAGGTGTATGAACTAAAGAAACCAATTTACGGCTTAAAGCAGTCTGGCCGTAAATGGTACCAGAAAGTCATGTGGATTTTCATCAATCAACTGGGTTTTAAATGCTCGGATCTAGACCTCGGGGCCTTCTACTGCTGGGATGGAGCTTATCATAATTGTTATTCATGTGGATAACTTTACGATCACCGCTGATCGATGTAACCAAATCCTCAATTTCAAAATCCGTCTTCGCAAATTTGTAGACATTTCTGATCTTGGTGACCTCCACTGGCTATTAGGCATCAAAATCACTCGAGATCGTGAATTAGGCACTATTGGGCTCTCCCAATCCAGTTATATTGGGTCTATTTTACATCAATTCAATTTGGAAACCATTCGACCTGTCTCCTCACCCATGGATCCAAATGTTCACCTCAGTTCTGCTCAATCCATGGTCACTTCAGAAGAACTTGGTTTAATGAGAGATGCCCCATATCATGAGATGGTTGGCTCTCTCATGTACGCTGCTTTGGCTACCAGGCCAGATATTGCCTTTGCCGTCACTCTGCTTTCAAAATTTTCAATTAATCCTGGTCTTTCGCATTTCAATGCCCTTCGATGCATCTTTGCATATCTAAAAGGAACTATCAATCTTCAATTAACTTATGGGGGTGTTGATAACATCAAATTCAAAGGATTTACAGATGCAGATGGAAGTATGCAAGAAGACCGTTGAGCAATTTCAGGAAATGCTTTTCTTATTAATGGTGGCGTGGTATCCTGGTACTTGAAGACTCAAGAGATTGTTTCGCTCT
Source organism: Phlebopus portentosus (assembly GCA_037892935.1). Classification (NCBI taxonomy): domain Eukaryota; kingdom Fungi; phylum Basidiomycota; class Agaricomycetes; order Boletales; family Boletinellaceae; genus Phlebopus; species Phlebopus portentosus. The sequence goes on along the minus strand of JAYXKI010000004.1, from coordinate 2,351,335 downwards.
CTACCATTGAATCAGAGTACATTGCAGCAGTTCATGCTGCAAAGGAGGCTATTTGGCTCAAACAACTTATTTCACAAATCTTTTCGACCATTAACAAACCAATCATACTTTATGCAGACAACAAAGGAGCTATCGATTTAGCCAAGACTCGCCAATTCTCTGCTCGAACGAAATACATGGACGTTCAATATCATTTCTTACATTGGGTATGCAAAAATGGGACCATCAAACTTGTTTACTGCCCTACAGAAGATATGACGGCCGATATTCTTACAAAACCACTTCCTTCCTTCAAGGTCAAACATTTTGCGAATGCACTTGGACTCCGTATGATTTGAGGGGGAGTGTTGGAATCCAAATCGATGAAGTAGTCTTGATCTGGGAATATTCTTGGCATGTGACCTAAAAAGTATTATCTTCATTTTACAGCCGCAATTCGGCTTAATCATTTCATGTTTCCACTCTGTCTCTGTTACTCCTTGTGATGTATTTTATTCGTATTTGCGCCTCACGTTTGCGTTATCGAAGAAATGTAGAAAGCCTATAAATATGTAGTTTATTCTCATGTATTTCTTTAGTTCTTGAATCTAATAGCTGTGTGCTCGAATACTTTGTTTGCTCCCTTGCTCACATTTAAGATATGTTTCAAATTCCAACAAGGATGAAGAGAAATGAGCAAAGAATGAGTGAAATATGTCACAAAAGGCCAATTTTAGACACTTCCTTCATATGCATTTTTTCCTGCCCTCAGACTGGGTGCTACAACAACCTAGACTGCAGCAGAGTGGTGCTATTGGCATAATATGAATTTACAGGCATCAGCTTTCCTAAGAATAAATTTATTTTGAGGTCTGGGGGCCCTTGAGAAAAGGTAGGTTTGAGCTCAGCTCAGACATGTACCAAACCAGCAGATACAATGCAGAATACAGCTCAAAGTCAGTCTGTGAATTTACAATGAAGCAATTATATCATTTTGGACTTCCCTGTAGGACTGTAGCACCCAGTCTGAGGGCAGGAAAAAATGCACATGAAGGAAGTGTCTAAAATCGGCCTTTTGTGACATATTTCACTCATTCTTTGCTCATTTCTCTTCATCCTTGTTGGAATTTGAAACATATCTTAAAACTATGAATTTAGCAACTTATATCACGCAAACCGGTCAAGAATTGAGTGAGATATGGTGATTTTTATATTTTGAGGTGTTCTGTGTGACAAAAATCACAGAAGTCGCGAGTGACAATACATATGAAAAAGACTGTAAATGTTGATGGGGGGGATGAAGACATGCTCAAGAAACAGCCTGTAAATGCACCAATGAGATAGTTGAACTAAACTATATAGCATCATGGCATTCTCAAAAAGCCCGACGACCCACAATGCGTGAACGGCTGACACGCTCTGCGAAACGACGGTCGAGGTCCGCCGCGAGAGCGACTTCTACATCGTGAATAGAACGGTCATCATCTGCGTCTTCATCTTCGTCCTCGTCCTCGTCATCTTCGGCATCCGACGCGCGCGCGAAACCAGCTTTAGAAGCATTGGAGTTCACGTTGGCCGTGTTGCTGTTCATGCTAACTCCATTCGCTCCGTCCGCATCACTCACACTAGAGTCTGTGCTTCCTGTTACGGCACCGGCAGCAGCAGCAGACGTAGAAACAGCGGCGACAGAGTCTGTTGCAGCGGTAGCAGCGATGTCGGCCGTGTTGACAACGCTTGACGCATCAACAGTGGCCACAGCTGCGTCAGTTGCAGTTTCATCCGTAGCAGCAGCCGCTGCAGTTGCATCCGTAGCTCCAGCCGCCGCTGCCGTAGCATTATCGCTCCCAGCGTTGGTCACTAAAAAAACCCATGTCGTATTAACCACTACCTCTATACAAATCATAGAGGGATGAAAGCACGTACCAGCTACGCAGCCACCGAAAGGACCGGCAGCAGCCGAGTTGCGGCAGCGCACAAGGCACGCATCACCGTTCGGACCGCCAGTACATGTGGCTCCGGCAGGCATCTCTATAATCGAGAAATTCACCTTTCAGTAATTTGATTCGACACACAAAAAAAAAAAAAGTTGGACGTACGCGCGACAAGAGCGAAATCAGTCGCTTTCGCGTTGCTGCGGGAATTGCGACCTGGCACGTTTGTCGTTACCGTCATAGCCGCGAAGTTCGCTCCCGTTGCGTCTGTTGATACCTCGCAGGTGTACGGACTATTAATGATATTAGCAGAAGAGAAATTTGGAAAAGAAAAATTATACTTACCCAGCACCATCACCGTTCACTTGGTGAAGAGTCATGGTGACTGTACCGTCGTCAGCGGCAGATGGGAGACCAGCTGCAACAGCGGCTATAGAGAGAAAGAAAGAACATCGGTTTAGATGACTTGGGCGACGGGGAAATGAAGACTCACCGTTAAGCTGAGTTGTAACGTCGTTGTCCCCACCAGCGAGCGTTCGTCCACAGACCCCCGCATCTCCCCTGTTGATTTCTCTATCACGGATGATGCTGGTATCTTGCTACTCAACGTCAGATCAAATATCAAAAGATGTTCTAATCAGAACCAGATGAAATTCTATGATACAGTTAGACGTACTTGGAACGGGTTGCGCTTTGACCCATCACGCGGCGTACTGGCAATGACACCAAAGCCCTGGCCAGTGACACCATTGGTTCCAGTGACGGCCGTTAGAACACCGTGAGCGCGGACGTGGAGCGCAAAGGCGAGAAGGGGGACGAGCTGGGAGATAACCTTCATAGTTATAGTCGAGAAATAAAGTGGACGTTAAGGGGAGACGGAAGGTCGGAATGAATATGCAGAGCTGGTACGTTCAGGCTGGCCTGGAGAAACTAGATGAAGATGAGTAAAAGGAAAACGTGCACAGCACGGTTGACGAGGTGGAAGAAAGGTGAAGACTAAAGTAGGAGACTGTGCTCTAAAGACCAGATAGTAAAATTCCGAGTCGCATTTATACCGTAACTCGATTTCATACTTTCCAACAGTACAGAGGCGAATAGTCTACTGTGTTCAAAATCTTCAACCTTCAATCAGGACAAAAATAGCCTGTGCTCGGCAACGAGATGGGATACGGGTGCAAATATGGCTTCTTCCGAACTCATCAAACCAACTGCACCCGCTTCTGTCGGTCAATCGGGCTTGAGAAATGATGCGGGTGCTGATGATGGTCCAATAGAAGGATCTGGGCGTAAACAAAATGATCATGTTCAGCAATTCTCGGGGGACTTCATAGAAAGGCGCCCACCTTACTGAACCTTCATTTGCACGACCAAACCGAATCAGGTTTCCAATTGATTGAGGCAACGTTGTTCGGTGCGAAGCAGTCGCCTTGGAAGGGCGAGTAAGCGGCGAACAATCAGGCTTGAACCTGTGAAACGCACGACTATCAAAACATTGCTTGATTTTGCGTTGTACAGCCTATTCCAAAGGAGAAGAACCGATTCTGCTTTTAGCTCACTTCATTGGTTCAATGGTTGGCTAACACAAATGGAAGCTCCAGATCAAGACGTCCAGTGGTTACAAAATGAAAATAGCTCGCTTCTCGCCTTCCCACGGTCGCTGTTTTCGCAAGCTCTCCGTATAGCGATGGCAATACCGGTAACAGTGGCGAACCATTGAGGCCTATGCCGACCTGCGTTCTCTTCGAGAAAAGGATCAAACGGGAGAGGCGATGTGCTGCACAGGCTGTAGTTTAGGCTACAGCAGGTAGTAAAAGACGATCACACAACGCGGGTGCAATCTTTGCGAAGCATTTTGAAGCTTATGCATATCCATTCCAGATGGTCCTCGTAACTAACAGAAAAGAGGCAAAAGCTGTTCTGAACGTTCTGCGGGATACTCATCAAGAGTCAGAAAGGGAATGCGGCTGCAGAAGGGAACGGCATGCTATCAGTTGAGTGAGAGAAAGCACCTAATGACATGTTCTTACCTAGAATCACTGTATGGATGAAGCCTACGCCTTGACCTTAGCTGTATCTTAGTCATATCCAATCGGCTCGAAAGAGGCTTGACCAAGCTGTCGCGACGGGCAACGTCGCTTCCGCATGTACCAAACGACAAATAGAATGATGATGATTGGATGGTTGTAACAAATCGATATTACAAGACGAGACAAGGGACAAAATTGACACTATGAGCTACACGAAACCTGTTGAGAATCGACGCGTCGTCGTGATCGTCATGTTTAGATTTAGACCATTTCCTTTTCTTGTTCCCTTATAAACTTCCTTCCGCTCGTTTGACACCTCAGTCTTCTACTACATTCATAGACTGAGGTGAGAGATCTTTACACAATTTCCTATAGTACTATGTCCTTACATTCCTTGTAGTACATTCTCAATAGGTACACGAATATGAGTCTTCTACTACATTCATAGACTGAGTACATTCTCAATAGGTTATGAGCCTTGGGCTCCTCTGCTAAGCGCAACCGTCAGCCGCCCAATCCTTTTATGCCAGTCAACACTAGACACCAGAGAGCGTCCAATAACAACCCTCTTCCTGTGATAGACTTAGACCCCTGGTTGTCCAATACAAACCGTTTACCACCTGCAGAAGTAAACTCGGTGGCACCTGTGGCACAGAGCCAAACATCATTAAGTTCTCTTACAACACTTCCAATGACTATGTCGCATCAACCTTCACGAGCACAAACTGCTTCGCCTCCTATGGCCGATGCTGCACCAATTCCGGCACATATTTCTCCAGTTCCTAGTCGAACATCGATCAATCACATTGCAAGTCAGACTTCACCGTATCAATCTAGATCTCAAAACAGAACTACGTTTATCTGCTCACCTGAACTCGACTCGGATGCTTTGTTCCAGCGTTTCAATCACGAACTCTCTCTAGTCCCACTCGCGAAGAACTAAGCAAACGATCCCAAAGTTAAACAACCATGGGAATACTGTGTCAAGGAGTTCTCAGAGTCCAACCATCTAAAACCAGACAGCTCGAATTTTGTATCCTGGAGAAAAGTTCAACTTGTTATTCTCCGTACGCATAAATGGATTGGGCACGCTGAAGGGACTGATACAGCTCCTCATGATTCGTCGAGCAAAGCTTATGACATCTGGCAGACTGTTGATAACTTGACAACGTCACAACTGGCAATGAACATGGACTTTGATCTCTATGGAGAATTGGCGGATGATCTTGATTCTGCAGCTGAGCTATGGAGAACCATCAATAACCGCTTCTCTAAGAAGACTTCCGCTGCTCGTGCAACTGCAAAATTGAACTTAGACCGAAAGAAAATCCAACTGGAAGAGAAGATGAAGGATCACATAACTTCTCTTCGCAATTTGCGAGCGCAATATGTCAACTGTGGAGGCAAGATGGATGATGATGACTGGCATACTACGATCGTAAACTCACTAGAAGATAATGATCAATGGAAATCACTTGCCGTATTCGGGGATTCTTTACCACAACCTGATCGCTTCATTGCATTCCTCGAGAACCAAGATGCCCGGGGTTTCGCAAAAATCAACAAAGTTGAGGAAGCTCTTCAAACTAGGGTGCAGCAACCACGACCTCGTTTTCGTGGTAGAAACGGACAGGTTTGCACTAATTGCAACCGTGTCGGCCATTCGATACCAGACTGTTGGGCGCCAGGGGGGGGTTCCATTCATAGACGCCCTCAAAACTATCGAATTCCTCCCGACCTGGCTAATCATGAACATGCAAACCTGTCAGCGCAAATAGCAGCCCTAGAGAGACAACGTGCAAACCTCTCTGTAGTCAATCTATCTTCGAGCTCTGAGTCAGCTAGAGTCGCGAATACAATTTAACACCGCATAGGTGACGCTGCCATGATAGCCAATGAAATTGGACTATCGCGCGAATCTTGGGTGTTTGACTCTGGAGCAACATCTCACATGACGAACGAGAAAGCCAATTTTATGACCTTTGAGGAGATCGAACCCATTCCAATATCTACAGCCCACGATAATGCACAACTCCTCTGGGGGGTTGGACGTGGCACCGTCCTAGGAACATTTCAATATAAGGGAGAAACCACGGTCGTTCCAATCAAGGAAGTTTTGTACGTACCAAACGTCTCTGTCAACCTTCTCTCTCTCCATCAGTTACATCGAAAGGGTGTCAGAATATTCTCAGACGATGAAAGTATCCAATTCATGATCAAAGGGGTTCCCTATGCGAGGGCAGTGATCCAAAGAAATCAGTGGATAATGCAAATGGGGGTCAAATGTGAACACGCATACCTTACGTCAACAGAAGAAGGAGCTCATCAACCCCTCCATGTGTGGCACCAGCGTCTAAGCCATATCGATCCCAAGAGGATTGAACAGATCGCACGAGACAACCTGGTCGATGGCATCAAAATTACCGACGTGCAAACTACAAACAATTATTGCGAAACTTGCGTGTTGTCCAAAATGCCAGCATTTGAAGCTACCACAAAGGAACTTCATGCCACCGAACCCGGTGATATTATCCACTCGGACCTCGAATTCATGGGGCATAAGTCATTCTCGGGCGCATCTATCAGTCTTAAATTCATCGACGAATACTCCAATTATGTGTGGTGCCATGCGATTGCTGACAAAAGCAGCCAAATGGTCCTTTCTCTCTGGAAGATGCTGTTCTCGTCTCTGAAGACCCAGCACTCCATTACAATCAAAGCTCTTCATTCGGACAACGGAACTGAGTTTGTCAATGCAAGTATGAATGAATTCAACCAACAGAACGGCATTGTACATCACCTTACAGTTCCATACCGACACGAAATGAATGGAAGAGCTGAGAGGATGAACCGTACTGGGTCTAACGCGGTGCGTGCAATGCTGGAGTTTGCACACTTGCCACCTGTGTACTGGGCTGAAGGATATGAAACATTCGTGTACACCCACAACAGATGTGGGAGGTCACATCATGGCAGCACCACACCATTCGAGGTCCTTCATGGCCGAAAACCGAACATCGATCACATCAGAACCTTCGGGTCGATGGCTTATGTCCATGTGGTACCTGAAAAACGGAGAAAACTAGAACCGAAAGCTACAAAGAAGATCTTGTTGGGGTACCGAGACAACGCGGCATATCGACTGATCGACCCAAACACAAAAGGAATTTCATACTCTCGTGATGTCATCTTCGATGAATTTCAAACATTCAGAGTCCGTGATCGACACTCATCCTTGGTAAAAGACATCTCATCATTGCCTACACCTTCTTTCATAACTCGTCCTCGAACGTCTTTGCGACCTCATGTCTTGACCGAGCGTGGAAAGGCCAGTGCTCAACAAGAAAGAGACTTAACCTACCTTGACAGACGACCCACCAAGAACGAACAAGTCTTCACGGCAACCTCTTTCGGGAAGATTTCCATTCCAAAATCAGCGTCAGAAGCTCTGTCATCACCTCAATCATCTGAATGGCATGCCGCCATGTCCTACAAGATATCCAAATTAAATCAAATGGATGTCTGGGATGTGATAGAGAGACCATACGATCTTCATGTCATAAAGGGCTTGTGGGTGTTTGCCATCAAGGAACAGGCCGATGGAACTCTGGAGTTCCGAGCTCGCTGGGTCGCTCATGGAGATTCTCAAGTCCCTGGTCTAGAGTTTGGTGAAACTTTCGCTTCGTCAGGAGATTTTGTCTCAGCACGGTTAGTCTGCGCACTGAGTTGTGAGGAGAACAGTCAGCTTGTAACTCTGGACATTAGTTCTGCTTACCTCCACAGTCCTCTTTCGGAGCAAGATCTCATCATTGAATACCCCTCAGGCTTTTCAATCGATGGATTCTCGCTGCCATGCTGTCGTCTCAAACGGGCCTTATATGGTCTTCGTCAGGGTGCCAGGGCATGGTCCGATCATTTTTCGGCCAAGCTAGCCAGTCTCGGCTTCAAAAGATGTGTATCAGCGCCTACCGTCTACATACGTTCAGACAGCGAGGGGGGGAGAACGATTATTTCAACCCATGTGGATGACTGTACAGCAGCCCCGAAGTCTAAGACGCTGTCTGGTGGCAACTCGGCTGCACAGCTTCGAAATGACATAAGAAGATATTTCGAATTCAAGGAGAAGAAGCCCCAAGATGGGGCGAACATGCTAGGACTCACCCTCAAATACGACGAGAAGGCTAAAACTGTCAAGTTATCCCTAGCGCAGAAAATTGAACGAGCTGTCGAAAAATACGGAATGAAAAATGCGTATACAGCACGTACACCAATGGCACAAGATGCCTTGAATATCTTCGCTCACGATCAACTTCCCGTGGAAGCCAAGCCCACATGGCCGTACACGCAATTGGTTGGGGAGCTACTATGGTTCGCAACGGTCCTCCGAGTCGACATAGCTTTCTCTGTGAATGTTCTAGCTCGGTATCTTCAAAAACCAACAAAGACTCACTGGGAAGCAGCGCTCAGAATCTTGAGGTACTTGTCCAGGACGAAGGACCTCGGAATAGTTTATCGTAAAGACAACGAGACGAAGCTTACTGCATTCTCAGATTCTGACTGGGCTGGAGACGCGACTGACCGTAAATCTATCTCTGGGTACGTCTTCATGTATGCAGGTGGTCCCATTGCTTGGAAATCCCGAAAGCAAAGCGTAGTGGCGAAGTCAACAGCAGAAGCGGAATACTTGTCGGTCTCAGTTTGCACTCAAGAGGCTATTTGGTTTCGTAATCTTCTCGAGGAATTAGGTATCGGCTTTGGAGAATCCTCGCTTGATATTCATGTCGACAACGAGGCTGCAATTCTAATGACAAAAAATCCGGTATACCTCTCCAGAACTAAGCATATCGACATTGCTGCCCATCATATTCGGGACGAAGTCTCCAAACGGCGGATCCACTTGATTCACATCAGTGGAGAGAGTAACCCTGCAGATATTCTCACCAAACCTCTCGGTGCAGTCGCCCACGAACGTTGTGTCTCCTTGCTTGGACTTCAGTAAATTTTCTTTGCATGGTATGCCACGACGAGGGAGGGTGTTGAGAATCGACACGTCGTCGTGATCGTCATGTTTAGATTTAGACCATTTCCTTTTCTTGTTCCCTTATAAACTTCCTTCCGCTCGTTTGACACCTCAGTCTTCTACTACATTCATAGACTGAGGTGAGAGATCTTTACACAATTTCCTATAGTACTATGTCCTTACATTCCTTGTAGTACATTCTCAATAGGTACACGAATATGAGTCTTCTACTACATTCATAGACTGAGTACATTCTCAATAAAACCACTGGTTGGGTAGTTGATATGGTGGAAGTGAGAGTCGAAATGTAATGTTTTGTTGTGTCGAGTAGGGAAAGATGGAGGTCACGGGACGGCTGTCGGCGAGTGCGCGAGGATTGGCCCAGATGACGCGAGTTTGACTTTTGCTTGCAATCTCAACGCCACTCACAGTCAACAATGCATTATCAATCTCTCCTTCTATACTCGCTCATCTTCTCATCCACATCCAATATTGATGTCCTATCCATTGGACAGCGAACCACTATTAGGTGAAGAACGAGTTGAGCGACGCTACGATGGTAGAGATCCGTCAAATGATACCCACCATCAACGAGAGTTAGGGGCTGCTCCTGTATGGACGCCAAATGTACCGCACACAGGGCTTCGACGGGACCTTTCGATTCGTCAAGTGTCGATGATCGCAATTGGTGGGACCATCGGAACTGGCCTTTTCTTAGGTACTGGCCGTTCGCTGGCTCAGGGTGGTCCAGCCAGGTATATCCGCTCACTGGTGTCTCCTTTTATTCCTCACTTATGATCATTGTTTCAGCATTCTAATCTGCTACGGGATTGTCGGTTTCATTGTCTACATCACCGTCTCCTTGCTTGGAGAGCTTGCTACGCAATACCCAGTTGCCGGCTCGTTTACAGTTTACACAGCACGTTTCTTCTCTCCTTCCTACGCCTTTGCTCTGAGTTGGAATTACTGGTTCAACGATGCTGTATCGGTCGCGTCCGACCTCACCGCCGCGCAGCTCGTTTTACACTTCTGGACTGACTGGCATCCTTGGGTCATCTCTGTCGTTTTCCTCGCTTTCCTCCTGGGTGTGAATGCTCTCAGTGTACGTTCTTACGGCGAGATGGGTTCGTTTGCTTCCGTTATCTTCACGTGTTTTGGAAGGTCTCTGATTCTGAGTTATAGAGTACATACTCTCGTCGTTGAAGGTGTTCACCGTGGTGCTCTTCATAATTGTTGGAGCACTCGTCAATGCAGGTGTAAACCGCCAACATACACCAATCGGAACCCGTTATTGGCATATTCCCGGGGCGCCCTTCGTGGATGGTATTGCGGGATTTGCCCGTGTTTTCGTAACTGCCAGTTTCGCCTATGGTGGTACGGAGAGCCTCGCAATTACCGCAGGAGAGACGAAGAACCCTACCAAGAACATGCCACGCATAGTTCGTGTCGTATTCTGGCGCATCCTACTTTTCTATATCTTTTCTATTCTAATGATCGGTCTTAACGGTAATCATGGTCCTTGCCATCGTCTCTCTTTGCATCCCTGATTATTTCATATTTCTAGTACCATACGATTACCCTAATCTCTCAAACCGTTCCACGACTACATCACCGTTCACGATTGTTTTCCGAGAGGCGGGTTCCAGTATGTAACATGTGTCCATTTCTGGAACCATCAATTGAACTTGATGTTTGCAATGCAGATGTCGCAGCGTCCTTCATGAATACCGTTATCCTCACGTCCGTGCTTTCTGCTGGTAACCATGCACTATATGCTGGAACTCGTGAGTGCATTTCTGTCGTCTCAAACTGTGCTCGTGCTGACTGTTGGTCCTCATAGGCATTCTATACTCGCTATCCACGTCAACTCCGGCACTTGCACCGCGTTTCTTTTCGCAGACGACCTCTCGCGGTGTCCCTCTCCGAGCCCTTCTTGGAACTGCTAGTATCAGTGCTCTGTGCTTTTCGAGCTCCTTCATCGGATCTGGTGAACTTTGGGGTTGGTTACAGAACATTGTTGGGGTGTCAAATCAGGTCAGCTTGCTTCATTGGGTATATCCCGAATTATCTCTTGACACCTGTTCAAAGATCGCTTGGCTATCAATTGGGATAGCGAGCTGGCGCTTCCGCAAAGCCTGGATCGCGCAAGGCAGATCTCTCTCCGAAATGAAGTTCCGAGCTAATTGGACATGGCCATGGGGTGCACCCTTCGTCGTGTTCTCCGTGTCGTTGATCATCCTCTGTGCGTGGTCTTCGTTCTTCCGTGAACCTTACCTTGACACTCATACTGAACTTTTCCTCTTCAGTCCAAGGCTGGACATCCTTCTATCCCTTATTCTCGTTTATCGATTTCTTATCATTGTACCTCGAGCTTCCTGTGATGGCGATTATGACCTTCGCCTGGTACTTTATCCGACACAGAAAAGAGTTCGTTCACTCGCACCATCCCATTGGTTCTGATGCAGACGCGGGCTACCCGACAATTCAAAGTGTGATAGCTTCGAAGCACACCAGCAGGGAAGTGGTGGACGTGGATACCGTTGACCTATATGCGGACGAGCATTTTGATGACGAGCATGATGCGGAAGACGATGCACTGCACGCGGCGAGGAGGAAAGGTCGATGGGGATGGTTTTGGAGACTGTACGATATCATGGCTTAGGAAGCTGGGGAGGATGTATTTCCATCGTTCAATTGAGCTGCATCTGAGCCTGTCTACGCATGACAAGACAATGTGATGCTGTATTGGCGAGAATGGGAGATTTTGTCCTCCAGTTGTCTCGGGCCCCATGTGCATCTTCGAGATCCGGGGACAATTGGTGTTGTATGCCCTCGTCAGCTCACTCGATTCCTCGACAGCGGTGACCAAATTTTAAAAAGAGCTTCAGGTTCAGCTGAGCCCAGCAACGACATTTTATTACTTACTAATATCTTATGTAAGCTAACCAATCATAAAGGTCGCGTCAAGCTTGAACTCCACTCACTATTGCTTGTTACTGGGATCGTTACTCGCTATGGTACGCGCTACCCCTCTTCTTCGGTCTTACTGTCTCCGCTTACCCAAATCGAGAACACCTCTGTTATCTCAGTTCCTTGGCTATATTCTTTTTCTTTTATCAAATTGTCTCCCTTATCTCGAGCATACGAATTCCTCATTGCTCCTTGGAACTACCTAGCTACGCACTGCATAACCGAGCGTCAATGAGGGGCGCCCGCTGAGGCTTTCGTGGCTGAATCCGGTGACATAGGGTCGAGCATCATAAATACTTACAGAGAAGATATGCCGAGAAATCGGTTCGTGTACATAAATCTCAAACAGTCTGACCGCGTGTCTCTGGCCAGACTTCCCGCTGTCATCCAGACTAAGACTAGAAGCTGAAATATTCTTTCCCTTGAAACTGCCCGATTAACGCTTGGGGTTCTGAGACTGAGTTCAACCTTGTGTAGGGCTCAGGGTTCTTTTTTTGTATGATTGACCCGGTACGACCTGGGGTCTTCGCACAGTGTCTCTCCCAATCAAGGACTACACGTTCGCTAAAGCCAAATTGCTTTGCCTGTTGATTGGCGTCATGTCCGAGTCCGGCGGAATTTGGGCATATCTTCAACGTTCTTTCATCCTTCATCAACTGAGCAGAAACAACTTACGCGTTTTTATCTTGCTGAAAACCATACAGAATAACGAAGGCGGACATTATTTTAAATTCTAATTCGGGATGGTGCAAGCGATTTGCGAACAAGTTCATTCTTCTGACACCATTTCTTCTCGGGATTACCGAGTGTTATCTTCCGAGACATACATCATCAGTGCATCCAGCACAACGCGGCGAGTCTTTGCGAATGATCAGATCAGTTTGTGACACAAGAACTCAAATACTAACCTGTTCGGGGCTTATGAGTTTCTCTCCAACATCGACGTTTGGATGAAACGGAACGTTTGCCGGAGGCACTGGATTGGCAATTGTGTCGCGTATGACCTTGCGTGCTGTAGCCTTCTTTTCTTCAAGACTTTTGCCCGCAAGTCCATCCATCGGCTTGTTAGCTGCTTGTCCATTCGTCTCATTGTCTCCTTCGTGGGTTTCCGTAATGATTTTGTCGAGGTTACCAGGCTTGTTGTCAACGATGGCCTGCGTATCAGAAGAAGACTGTGTGATTTTCTCCTCAGACAGTTCATTCGAGGAACTGCGACTTCCGTGTTCTTCATCGTGAGTCTTCTCGGAGCGCGCTTCGCTTAAGGGATTATGACTGAAGCTCTCATGGAATGACGCTTTGTTCAATGGCTTGTGTGCTTCTGTGATTTCATCGCAGTGTCTTTTTATGTCTTCCGGTTTGTGAGTAAATGATGGCCATTAAGCAAGAGGGTACTTACCCTTGTTGTCCTCTTCTATGCGAGAATCCTCGGCACTACGTCCCTGCGAATCGGTCGTCTTGACGCTACTGTCTGGAGCTGGATGTCCAACATCAGTCCGGTGCGTGGTATCATGCATATCTGGCTTTCTGTCAGATATGTTATCTGCATTACAAGATTAGTACTGAAGTTTGGTAGAAATATTTGACGATTACCTGAGCCACCCGGGAAGTTTTGGGGTGTATCTTCATCGGTTACATGTAAGTGGTCTGTCTTGCATGGGTCTGAACTTGGAGATGTTTTAAAACGATTAATATCGTCGCGGCCTTCTTCATCTCCTATCCGATTGCACTCAGAGTTTATCCGAAGGAAAGGAGAATGCGTGATCTATATACCAGACAGAGAATGATGCTGTTGATTGTCCTGGAACAGTTGTGGTGAAAGGCTGCACACAGAAGATATAAGCTGACGCCAGGTATCTAGAATACCGCGACTTCAGCATATTGTAGGTCCCAAGGAAGATAATTTCGACACCTACACGTGTTGGAGACGACGACATGAATCATAAGCGTAAGTGCCAAGATATAGATACAGAGCTTGACGAGTGATAGGAATGCTATTGCCCAAGAATCAGCATTTCTATTTGTTATGATTGAACACAGATGAAAGAAACGCACACGATAACACTTGAAGTTGATGACGAGGTATTTTCCAAGACCGTCAAAGAAGGAATAGGTGTGAATTTACACGCGTATGCCACGGATGATGTAAGGCCCGGAAGACTTACGTTTGATGAGCATCGTAAAAGCTGTTGAAATGTACAGAACTATGACACCCCGAAACGTAATGTTGGCAGAGCTTTCTACTTTCCTTGGCTCTATGATGGCTTTTCCGGAGACGTGGCCAGAATCCGGGAATTTTATTATGACTAGCGTATCGAGCATTCTAAGGACAGACAAAGTATCTGAGGTGAGCAACCCTGTCCTGTAGGATGCATCGACAGAGCCAATCAGGAATGTCGATATTGCGAGCAGAGCGATCATATTCACTATGAAAGCACTGATGAGAAGCCCACTACGTGACTCATAGGCACGACCTCGAAAATCCGACATACCTTGCATCTACGCACGAGTTAAACGATCAATGAAATCAACCTCGACGGAAATGAACTTCTCCCGGAATCATACGTCAGAAGGTTTATGATGTCCTCAACAACTTCTGAATGGACTTCAGGGATTTAGAGATAAAGTGCACAATGTGTGACCTGTTGATGGTGGACAGCTATTTGAACAGTAAGTCGGAGAGGAAGTTGGGGTGATTTAAGAATGAGGAGAACGAAACCGTATAAAGTAGTGCATTTTGGGCTCATTGTGAAGCTATCCGGTCCCATGCGATTTTCCGACTGTGGCGGAGATTTACCGCTCTTCGGGTGCTTTACAGATCAGGAGTTCCAGCGCTAATGTCCATTCAACTTATTTTCTGAGAATCTGAGATATACATTCTTGCGCGCGGAAAATTTACGACTCGAGACCCGAAGGAAGCGAATTCGTAACGGAAGTTAGTAAAAGGCAAGGCGCTGTAGTGGAACACTCCAGGAAGCCTTCAGCTACCCGGTGAGATCCCTGAACGAAGAGGAAGCAGCGGGCGCCTTATTGCCAATACCCGCTATAATGACTCAGAAAGTATTAGCCTTGTGTTTTCAGCGTGTTCCTTACCACGATTTGAGTATACTTCCTGGTATGCGAAGAAGTGACGATCAATCTCCCTCCATGAGTTTGCACGAGGCATCAAATCCCGCGCATTTCAAGTCAATCTGGGAGTTAAAGTGGACAACGTGCATGAAGCGCTTCAGAAGCAACCAGTAATAAGACGCTAAGGCAGGCAATTTGGCGTACCTGGCAATATATACATGGTCTAACATAAAGTTTGGGTTAGACGTCTCGTACATACAAATCCAGACCAAGCAGACAAGATATCTGATGGTTCGATTACATAACATCGTAACTCCCTATCCCGACGTTGGTTACAGAGCTGGTGCATAAACGACCAACCTACTCAAGACTGACTGAAAATATGTTCCACATCGATATCGCTATCCTTACTGAATGTACGTCTGCGGAAAAGCTATTAGGAAAAATAAAATTGAGGAGAATGGCAAAAAAAGAACGAACGAGAAGTTCTTTGTAGATCTCCCACACACAAGTGCAAAGTTAATCGGAATGTTGATACTAAATTTCCTGATCATGACATGGCCATTTGGAACGATGAGTTGTCCTTTCATGTCCCCGGATTCAGCATCGAATAAGTGCAGTTCCATGATGTTGGATCCCGTGTTCTTAAAGTACACAGACACGGTAAAATTACGTCCTCGAGATTGGGTACGCTCGTATTCTTTGATTGCTTTCATAGATGCAAAATTGACACGAGTTCCTGGCACCTGATATCACGAATACTATTAGCAGAATGCATGAATCAATGCAAAGACCCACCCTCTTTAGTGACTTCTTTGCTTCAGCAAGCGACTCGCTACTGAGGAATGCCTTGTAATTCCACAATGCAGCGGGAAGATCATTGTATATGTTACCCGTCTGCATCGTAGTCACCTGGGTATCTTGAGAGGCAAGCATCCTATGAACTTCTCCGACGACGTCGTCAAGGGATTGGCCATCCTCGAAGATGCGTCTCCATATTTCTTCCCGGTACCGGAGGCTCAGCCTCTTGAGATCAAGTCTCTCTAGTACGAGGCCGATGATGACAGCTGCAATCTGTTTGCTGTCCGTCAAAGAGCAGAGGGTTCCTCTGAAAACATGATGGCTAAATGACAGGGCGAGGTCAGAGTTTTCATGAAGTGTTCTTACAGAGTCAAGGTCGTTATCGCTTTGTAGAAATCTACCGCGTATTCCTGGGGAAGTTAAGAAACGAGATGTATTACGAAGACTTTATGAACCTACTGTAGTCTTTCCAAGGGTAGGTTCGCAAGCTAACACGAACTACGCGATATTGTTAGGATTAGGGATGCTCTCTTACAGCACGACACGCACAATTGAGAAATCCATATCTGCCATAACTTTTGCAAGCTCAAGAGGATCGCGGACATTCATGCCTAGATAACCGGTCTGTTAGGGACCAACAGGTCGAACAATCACAAGGCTCACCAGAAGGTCCTCCATCAGGGAAACTATCGCCCTTCTCATTAATCCCATGTGGAGCAGCGTCCGTGACCACAATTATCACCTTCAGAGCTTCCTCTCTCCAATCGTCAATTTCATCATAGGCGTATTCGAGTGCTGTGCCGAACGCCTCCGGATTGTCATACCCTCCCTCTGCTTTCAAAGGCGTGAGATATCCCTTCATGACCTTCAAGTCCTCGGTAAAAGGGTGCGGAATGAGCACGGAATACTTGTCCCCTGCTGGATAGTCATGATACGCGAGCAGGCTAACACGAAGCCCATCTTCTTTCTTAAGTCGTCCAGACGCACGTAGCATGCTGCAAATCTCGATTATGTTGTTTTTTGCACTTTCGATGTAGCTGCCCATGCTTGCTGTGACATCTAGGATAATCAGGAGGTCCCTGAAAGACGAAGTTGATAAGAAATTTCCGGTAGCGCGATTTGCGTAGAAGAAACCAACAATTTGACATCAATCTCCATATCCTCGCCCATAGTTGAAGCTGTACGGTTGACACAAAAGAAGACTTTGTTGAAGAGGTGTCGTAGAGACAGGAGGCCGTGCTTATCGTACGTGCTGCAACATCACAGTAGTAGGATTTAAGCTATGGGTTACTCCCGCCATGCAGCTACGTTCTGGATAGAGCGCTAGACGTGATGGGTAAAAAAATGCATGTATAGAAGCATCGAAATGCCGTGAGCGTACATGACTTCCGGTGGTTCATAATTTCCGTCGTTAGTCTCCTGGGTCAGATAAGAGTCCTCATTAATTACTCGAAGCGCTCGTGTCTTTCCGAGAAGTGACAACGAGGCTAAGGCAATCCAGCTGAACTTTGACGCAGAAGCGAATTTTGACGCTGATCAGCATTTCCCAAATATGGAATTGGCGGTCGGAAAATGCCATGGCCAGTTCCTACCTACGTACCTACCTACGTGAAGGGGAATCACTGGCAAAAGGGAAATGCTCAGCGATGACTTGTAGCAAACCGTTAGTGCAAGCCCATTGATCACAGCTTTTTGGCTCTCAATAAGCTTTTGAGGCCTTACGGATTACAATAAGCTTTTTATTATCCTTGTGAATGGTATTATAGAACAGACTCTCGGTATTCAACTTTCATAGATGTACGAGCATTGACTGATTCCCTACTAATTCGACACAAGATCTCCGGCTGTATAAGACGTTATCTTATTACACGAGCAAATCCAATACAACGGATCATCCTGCGCAAGAATTGGCTTAGCGATACGCAGATGCCCCAAATCAAATCAGAACAAGACGAACCTAGGACTCAACGTGCCCTCAATTGATTGCGGAACGCCTGAAGTGTGGCGATCTGGCTTGATCTCTCGACGTGATTGGAAAGCACCCACTCGATTTCAGAGGGAAATTCTCCTGATGTCGCAGAAAGCTGCATCGCCGTGATTACGGTTCCAGTTCTTCCGTGTCCATACCCGCAATGGACAAGTATGCAACTGTCCGGAATACTGAGAGCGAACTCGATTGCGTCGTTGAGTTGCTCAATTGTCGGTGGGTGGTAATCCGGGACCAAGAAATGGCGATACTTGATGCCAGCTTTATCGAGCATTGCTATTTCATCAGCCGCGTATGATCGTGCGTTGAAGCTCAAGACACAGTTGATACCCTTTTCTTTCAGAAAAGCGACGGCAGTTGGCGTAAGCATCTGTGTCTCATCTCGACCAGCATAGTTCGGTGCAGAGGAGCGAAAAAGCCTGCGTCCCGGAAAGACATGCTGAGTAACTTCTCCAAATCTTTGCCATTCGATGCTCATATCTTGA
Source organism: Phlebopus portentosus (assembly GCA_037892935.1). Taxonomy (NCBI): domain Eukaryota; kingdom Fungi; phylum Basidiomycota; class Agaricomycetes; order Boletales; family Boletinellaceae; genus Phlebopus; species Phlebopus portentosus. Next base: position 2,333,069 of record JAYXKI010000004.1, on the reverse strand, counting down.
ATAGATGAGAATCGTCCTCAAGGAATAGAGGGATAGCAATACGTACCGTGAGGCTAGGGACAAAATGTAAGACAAAGACGCCGAGCCCATCCAGGGTGACGGTTTCCCGTGATCAGAGTACTGTACATAATCAGCCCGTCTCATTTTGGAAATTGTGTCCCTTTTTCCAAACCCAAACAATCTTGTACTGAAGTTGACGGTCACCGCAAAACATTTTTATTTTTATCTGATTGGACTGCTACATTCGAGACTGTCCTATAATGACCACTTACAGGACAACTCACATAGTGTAAGCAGCCTGACGTTTTTCAATGTCCTATGAAGAGACAAAACATCGATTTAACAAAAACGTGAGCGATAGACTTGGTGCATTCGATTCAGATATCGACTACAACTGCGCCGCGTTTCAGTTCGTCTCGAAAGCCACCCACGACGGAAGAATTCACCAGTGTCGTCTGAAACTCTCTCCTAGATCCTTTAGCGTAGTCGATCATGACATATGCGATCAAGGCAAGCAAATCCCGCCAGCCACCTCGTTGCGCGCATACCCTTTCATAGGCATTCTGAAATAAAGTCCAAGATATAATCTCGACTCCTCGAGCAGCATGGATGTGACCGAAAACGTGAAGCCGTGGACGGACCCTCCATAAAGCATGCAGAAGTGCAGGACATCCTGAACTGCCGTTATCGAGATGATATGCAGGCGGGCCGTGCGTAATCAATATGTCCGTGTTTGAAGGTATTGCAGCCCACTGGTTTGATGACGCAGCCTGCGGAACCTGCACGCGAGGGTACTGGAACCGCCAGGGGCCGTACCGGGGAGTTTGAGGACTCCCGTATATGTTCAATACGCGCCCGTTGATCGATATAGCCACTTCGCTGTCCTGAAGGTACACCAGATCCGGGTAGGTCGCTCGTATGTGCGTGACAACGTCTGGATTGGCGAGGGCTGCGTCATGGTTTCCCGCAATGAAGAGCTTGTGTCTATGCGGCTGATCGCTCAGCCATCTCAACGCATCTTCTAGTTCTTGCAAGCTCCCGGACTGCGTCAAGTCACCTGCATGGATAAGGATGTTACCGTTGGGCAACGGTGCGACTGATTCGTGCTGGTTGTGGGTGTCCGATATGCAGACGACGCGCGCTCGGTTTCGCGTCGGACTTGACTGCGACTGTTTCTGCACAACTTCATATATTCTTTGCGCGAGGAAGAGACACGGTGATGTTAAGAAGGTATTCCAGCTCGAAGGCTCGCTGCGTCGGAGGATGGCGTCCATGGCTACATGTAGAACAGACACGTAGCCTGGCCTGGAAAGATCGACAGGATCGGCGTGATCGATTCAGAAATTTATTGGATCTAACGAACAAACATTTCTAAGCTGACTTTCATGGGACTTTTACATCGTTTGCTATCTACTCATTATCCATGCGCATGTCACGTAACTGATGCGTCTGACCCATATCATTGACGAGATATCGACGTTGATAATCCTCCCCAGTAAAAGCACCTAAAAAAGGTATTTAAGCAAGATTCGCATGCCTATCAACTTCTAATTCCTGCCCAAACCTACCGAGTATATTCAAGGCTTCTTGAAATTATCGCGAATGTGCCGAAGTACGACTCGTTGCTCATTTGTCTCAACGTGATTGTCACTCCACTTTGATTCATCTGGCGAGTCTCCCCACGTCGCGAAGAGCTGCATTGCTGAGACTCCAGTGCCTGTTCTTCCGTGCCCGTACCCGCAATGAATAAGCACGGAACCGTTAGGAATACTACGAAAGAATTCGATCGCATCCTTTAGTTGATCCTCCGTCGGTGCAGTAAAATCCTTGACAGCAAAGTGACGATAGGAGATTCCGACATTATCGAGCATCGCTATCTGAGATGTCGTGTATGAATATGTGTTGAAACTTATGACTCCGTTGATGCCCTTGTCTGTCAGGAACTTGACAGCAGTTGGTGTGAGATTTTGCGACTCGTCGTCTTTATCGTCGTAGTTCGGTGCAGCAGAGCGAAAAAGTTTACGGCCATGGTACACGTATTGAAGGACTTGCTCGAAGCGTTTCCATTCGCTACTCATATCTTCAATAAGTTAGAGACTGTTGAGGTATAGATGTATGGTTATCACTCACTGTTCTATGGAGTCTACCGACAAGAAAGGACGATGACTTCGAGAGTTACTAGAAAGCACTTCAGGGTTAAAATTGAAGTAGGGAGACAAGAGACTCGAATTAGAACTTTCCTTTATAGGACCGATACAGTTCACGCTAATGTCTTTTGCGAACTTGTTCATTCCGCTTCCATGCCATCATGCAGAGGACCCCTGCGGGATTCTCTCGAGTTGACAGTCGCATTTAAGGCCATACTGCAAAAGGTAAGCTGGTTTCACATATTGTCTTTAGCCTCAGGCGCTTAAGTAGACGCCCAAGCTCGTGAACTACTTTCTGCCGATACTAGAATTCCGCCTTCAATCAATCGCCTGTTCTTTGACGTACGAAGACCGAAAGAGAATGAGGTATTTATTGTAACCCATTTCGCCGAGCTGTATCTTCATCGCAACCCACGTTTGCAGCCATGCCAGACTACTCCACCTACTTCAGAATTCATAATAGACTTGATATTGATCTTCAGCTCCAAGACGACAAGATCCCCTTCGGATACTGGGAGAAAAAGCCGAATGGTGGACTAGTGCCGGCGTTCTCTGTCTCAGATGAGTTCCAGGTCAAGGATAAAGCCGGTCAGTATGCGATTTTGCGTCTACCTGCATGTTCATATGCTTACACTACTTGTGCGTAGTCTGGCCAGAAGGCACCGAGGCCGACATGTACTTCAGAGGTTCTCGTGGCGATAGGAAGATATCAGTTCACGTCTACTTCACTTGTCCTTGGGGCAACGAGTATTCCAACGCTGCAGACTGCACTTCCGACGGTTCCCAGCTCCTATGCTCCGTTTCTGGTCTCAACTCGAAGGAGCCAAAGTACCATCCATTGAATGGTAAGAGGACTATAGTCTCTATACTCCCAGACACTTACACCAAACAACCTTCAGCGGACTTCATTATCGACAGACGCGTCAAATGAGCTCAGTGATTAGGCAGTATTAGTAGATTGGAGTGCGAAAGGATGATTTCTTGATGGCCAGACAATATGAGAATGAATAAACTATATGACTGTGCCTCTATTGGTCCAACACCAGTAGCTAGAATACCACCGCGAGTAAGAAAAGCTCTTTATTTGATATTGAAAAAGACGTGGCAATTATCGCAGCACAGAGGAAACACTAAGGAAACGTAATGCGCATGGAATAGGAATAAATCCCATGCTCATCAGTTGTTATTACTCTTATTTTGGGCAAATTCAATTGGTTCCTGGTAAGCGAGCTCAAGTGGGCACCAGCCAGCATGTTGTCTTGGGTCTCACGCAATCTCACACGTCGGAGAACACAACCATGGAACAATGCTAGCGAAACTATGGGCATAGTGGAAAGAAGCAAGGAAGACTGTCCGTTTGCGTTTGAAACTTGAAGAATCGAATCCAATGATTGCTCAGATACGCTCTCGGAGATTTATGAGCTCCGTCGTGAAGCGTCTATTATGCTGATACAAATTTGCAATGAGGCAGGAGTTGGTCAAGGCATAAACCCCTGGTGAACTCAAAACTTGGCCTGACTGGCGCCTATCAGCATATTTTACAAATGCGGAACTTGCATGCGGGAAGTTCCGGTCGCTTCTATCTTCTACCTCACCTCATGATTCTGCGAAGGTCTCGAGGTAAGTGTTAGAAGTTTTGGCAGGGAAGACCGCCTCATGTTTCTATTGAAGCAAATGAAGATACAATCATACGGCTGTCACATGCGGAAACGGCCCCTCCTATCTAGATATGAGTACTTCAGGCGCCCATAACTCCTTCATCCAGCCGACAGCGGGTTGTTCTGCACCAGCATGATCCCCCACTTTTGTTCTTTGTTTGCATTCTTCCCCACCTTTACCCAGATGCAGGTGCTTATATTAATGCGAGAAGTGTTCATGGATCAGATATGAAGTGGAGTACGTTTCATATCCGGAGAGATTTCCGACCAACTCACCACTGGCAACTGCATCCCATCCAGTTCTACAATAAATCAAAATAAGAGATGATATAAGTAGTCCGCAGTGCGTCTTGAAGAGAACTTCAAGCTTGTAGCTATTGCAAGGTCTTCATTTCGACTCTGGCTTTCCGGGATATCCTTCGATACTTTGCTCCTCCCACCATGTCTTACTCCTCTGTGAATGTCGATTTCACCAACACTGGTACGGAGATCGCAACCATCTCATTCACAGACCATGTTGGGAATGAGATCGGCCCTCTTGTGCGTCCTCACTTTGCACCGCTCGTGCCTCACTTTACTGATGGACTTCATGTCTGTATTCAGGTACTCCGTCCCAACCAAGTCATCCGCCGCAGATTTGAAATCAACTTCTCTTATTTCTTTACCTTCGGTCGTGGACGTCACGAGCAGACGACTACGTATGCAAATCCTTTTCTTTTTCACTGCTGCGGCTCGTATTGATGTAACTCTTCGAACTTGCAGTCAGAACTTTACAAATAATGCGACTGTTGATGTCAACAAGTACTTTGTTTAGTCTGAATACCCAATGTGGGTACAATCAACCATCCATCTTTATCCGACTCACATTACCTAAATGTGTGGTTTCTGTAGGATACGTGCAGCCTTGTACCCTTGTAGCTTTGCATTTGAATTTGCTGCCTCTGTAATAAATACATGAATGTGAATGGCGAAGAGCACGGAGAAAAGCCATCATTGTAAATAGTTCTATAAACATTACTCATTCGTCGGCAGTCCGTTTCGTCTCTCAGTCCGAAATACAAGGGGGACACCTTGAGATGCAGCAGATGTATTTCATAGGAGACGAAGAAAGCTCGTGTACACTTACAAGCATCGAGACTCATGTAATCAGTTATTTACAAAGAATGCACTCAAATTCTTCTCTTCAAAAAATTTACTTCGAGAATCGATCAAACCAAGCTATGATGCCCCTTGCACTCTCTTCCTTGGCCCATCCTATTCGAGATATGGATTAAGGAAGCGTCGTAAAAGAGAGAAATAATTTCTAAGACTTACGCTGGATAGGAATGTTAGGATCTCCGCGTACGGCGAAACCGTGTTCTACGCCTCCAAAGACTTGGAAAAAGTAATCGTGCTTCTTCTCGACAAGAATGTCCTCAGCTCGACGCCGAAATTCAAGCGGGAATGTATGATCAATCTCTATAAGGACATTAGTATTCCATTATGCATTGGATATATCAGAAGAGAATCGCATACCAGAGCACGAGAGCATCAAGGGAGCTGAGAGGAAGAAACGATTAGTAGAGCCGGCTTTCCCGTCATAATCTGCTGTATCGCACCTTTGACATCCTGGAAATGGGTCTCCGTGAGAAAAGCTGGATGTGCAACGGCTCCTGTGAAGGAATGGGCGGAAGTCTCTTCAGTTAGGTTCAAGAGAATAGATCGGATCCGAGCCACTTTACCTGCAACTATCTTACCCGATGCAGCGGCCTCCAACACAAATGGTGCGCCAAAGCAGTAGCCTGTTTTTACGAACAGGAAGAGAAGGCAAATACGAGTCAGGACTGAACTATCGTTTCGCGATCTCGTCAAACTTGCCCACGGCACAATATTTAGTATCTTGTCCTTCATGTGGCATAAAGCGTTAGCTAATAATAGTGGAGATTCTAAATTTATCGTACCGTACCGCTCCTTGATTGCCTCGAACCACCCCGGCCCGTACTCTCGAGCCTGAGCCTTGCTCTTTGCCATCCAGGCAGGCCTGTCGAATCCCTCCTCTCCATTATGGATATACACCGGATCTCCAAAGAAATAGTCAATACCAACAACGGTGAATCCTGTTCAAGCAAGGTGATTGAGACGACTTGTTGGGATGAAATGACTACTAATCACACTCACCTTGAGACGCGAAGAAATCCTGGATGAGCTTATTGTTGATGAACATTGACCCCCATACATCGGCATAAAACAGTATGACGCCCTTCGATTTCTGACCTTGCGGTGGCTCGGCAATATACGTTTCGACTCCTGCTATATTCTCAATCTTGCCCCTCGGCTCACCGGAATGCTGCACGCCACGGCAACAGGCATCACCAGGCTCTCCAGCAAGAGACTTGTCCGACATGGTTGAGGTTCAAGTGAAAGACTGCTGACTGAGCTAGCTCGCACGGATGAACTGAAATACGCCATGAAGGAATAAAGAAGCCTTCCTGGAACTTCTGTAGGTTACACAGGTGCTACAATAGCATGAGTTAGAAAACCGGCGATACTTTGCCTTGATCAACTCACCAAAGCACGCAGCATTACATTTTCAGCAGCCGGTATCCCGGCATTGAATCGCGGATGGAAAGCAAAGGTTTCTAAGCCAAGCGATCATGATGGCAGGCTAGTTAGAATCTTTATTTGATTCCCACGATTAGGAAGTAAACTTGCAATTTATATAAATGGCAATCATCCCACGAATAGACACGGCCCGGACCGTCGGACTCTCACTCCGAGCCTAATCCCAATGCCTGAAGACGAAAATAGACAACTTGGCTTCTTTCCACTTTTTCATGGAAATATGATAACAAAACACGTTGTCGCTGCTTGCCTTCTAACCTCCTGCAGCATCTGCAGCGACGACGAGCGACGAATACTGTTCTTTCGATGAATCAAATCGAATTGTCCGTCGTCCAACACAACGATGCAGCACCGGTTACGGTGGACTCGGAGTCCACTGTGCCACCGAGTCACACGACAACGGCGATGAATACGCCTGCGCACTCTCTGTCTAGGGCTGCATCAGTGCGGTCTTCCTCGCATGAGCCAACGAAAGATGAACATGGTGCAGCGACTCTGGAGAGTCATGAACGTCGCGCTGAGCTCAGACTGACGGACCAGACGAATCTGCTGCCCTTCCGCAAGGTCGTGTCCGTTTTTGCAGGCCTGGCAGTCTGTGTCGTAGTCTCGACCCTCGACATGACTCTCGTTGCGACCGCACTCCCCAGTATCTCTGCCGAGTTCCACGCGGGATCGGTATCCTCATTCATACCTTCGGCTTACTTGCTGACCTCGACGGCTTTCCAACCTTTGTATGGTCGCTTCTCCGATATATTCGGAAGAAAGGCCGCTTTGTGTCTATCAATGGGGGTCTTCATGCTGGGAAATCTTGCCGCCGGCTTTTCGCGGAAGATAAGTGAGGTCATAGTTTTTCGTGGTCCGTCTATTCTTTCCATTATCATTCAATTCGCGCTCAAGATTTTTCCTCTTAGGTATAGCTGGAGCAGGCGGAGGTGGTATTGTATCCATGGCCCAAATCGTCATGTCTGATGTCGTTAGTCTGAGAGACAGGTACGAGGTAACTTAATTATCTCATTTGTGTGGCAACTCATTGCAACAGAGGTAAATACCAAGGCATTATTGGCGTAGTCGTCGCACTGGGCTACGGTATCGGGCCTCTGATTGGTGGTGCACTGAGCGAGAAGGTCTCGTGGAGGGTATGTCTATGTTTATAACCCCCTTCGACCTACTAATACTGTCCCCCTCAGTGGTGCTTTTGGATCACTCTGCCTGTATCTCTTTGCGGCATTGTGATTGTCACATATATACTCCCTCTCAAGAATGTCGAAGGTGATATAAAGAGGTGAACTGCTCTTGACAAGAGCCAGAATTTTCTAGCTCATCTGCCTGTAGAAAGCTTCTGGCGATCGACTACGTAGGCACGGCTTTGACACTGAGCGGTTGCACTCTTCTTATTCTGCCGTTGATCTGGGTGAGTATTTTGTGAGTTGGCACATCTGTTTGAATTATTGATGTTTTCCTTCCTAAGGGGGGCATCACGTTTCCGTGGCACTCAGCAATTGTTCTCGCAACCCTCATCTCTGGAATATTCCTTGTTTCACTGTTCTGCCTCTGGGAATGGAAAGCTGCGAAGCTTCCTATCGTGCCGAGTAGGTCTGTCATTGCTCTGGTTCAATTCAAGTCTGACACTCCTGGCAGTGTATATATTTAAGCATGTTACAGTGTCTGGCGTGTACATCACGATGTTCGTCAAGTATGTGTCGTCCCACCCATTTCGTGAACAATTGTATTGACATCCCGATTTCCAGCGGGTTCATTTTCAATTCATCGCTTTTCTATCTTCCGCAATTCTTCCAGGTAGCTCTGGGATACTCGCCGATACATGCAGGAGTGTTCTTGCTACCAGTACTCGTGACCCAGACACTAGCGAGTTTTGTTGCTGTGCGTTCCCGTTCCATTTCCATCCCATGCCCATTTTATCTAGGTCAAATGTTAATTAGGGTGTCACTGTGTCCCGAACAGGGCGGTATCGCGTACGTTGCCATCCATTTGGAGATGGTTGTTTTCAACTCATGACATCTTTCAGAGCATTATCTACATCGGATTCAGCGTCTGGGCCGTCGGTTGTGGACTGATTTCAATGATAAATGCTCAATCAGGTCAGATTCGATCTGTTGTGTACATGCTAGTTGCAGGGATTGGAGCAGGGCAGGTTAGCAATCGCTTCTCTATTCAAAAACTTTATGTCGTGACAGTTTGAATAACAGACCTTGCAAACAACTACTGTTGCTGCCCAAGCCAGTGTGTCACGACAAGACATGTCTGTCGTCACCGCTGTTCGAAACGTAAGTAAACTTCTGATGTAGTATGGCATGGTCGCTAATACATCCGATTGGGAACTTCATCAGTTCGTGAGGCTGCTCGGTGGAACCTTGTCGCTCGCTGTCGGTAGCACGATAATGTCTGTCTATCTTCAGGACTGCGTGGGTGCAATATTAGCTAACTTCGGAAACTCAGAAATAACTCTCTACGATCGATGATGACTTCACTTAAACTCCCGGAGTCTACGATCAACACGATCATCAATGATCCGACTATCCTTCATCCCCTTCTTTTATCTTCCTCCTCGAACAATAGCAACTTGTCAGGAATCAGCTCTGGTACGGCTCAGTTCGTCCTCGCCGGGTACACACACGGTTTCCGCATCGTATTCGTGTTGAACGCGTCGCTCGCGGCTCTCTGTGTATTTGTCGCAGCCATAATGATCAAGCATAAGGAACTCATTCGAGCTGATGAAGTCGAGATGCGGAAACGAGCTTTAGAAAGCCTCCGGGGGAGAGAGAAGGTAGAGAAGAACGGTCATGATATGCAGAAAGGAATGAAAGATATTGAGAGTGGGAAGTAGGGGAGACCATGAATGTCCATTCATGTGTGTAAGTCTGGAGAATGATATGAATAACTGGCTTTTTGTAATAGATCATTGCCTGATAAAAAGGCTTGTTACTAGAAATAGACTTAGAAATCGATGCGTATGATGCTTATTCTTGACAATGAAAGTGAAAACAACCTCCTCAAGTAACACTATGTCCACGTCAATAAGTAAATGCACGGATAAACAAATAGTGAGTGAGTATATTCCGGTTTCGCGGGATCGGCATCTTCATCCATACCTTCGGAATCGGCTTACCTGCTGACCTCGACGGCTTTCCAAGCTTTTTATGATCGTTTCTCCGATACATTCGGGAGAAAGGCTGCCTTTAGCGTTCGCATCCGGGAAATCTTACCGCTACCTTCCACAGTTCTTCCGGGTAGCTCTTGGATACTTACCGAAATATGCAGGAGTGTGCTTATTATAAGTACTCATGACCCGGACGCTGGCTAGCTTTGTTGCTGTATTTTCCATCCGGTATTCGTCTTATCTTGGTCAACTGTCAACAGGGCGTCACAGTGTCCCGGATAGGGTGCTATCGAGTGTGTTGCCACTCTTCAGAAATTTATTGCTTTCAAGCCCGACATCTCACAGAGCATCATCTGCATCAGGTTCAGCGTCTGATTAGTCGGTTGTGGACTCTTTTCAACGGAAAACGACAGATTCGATCTGTTGTGCACACAGAGCTTACTTTCAGTAATGACTACGCAAATTTTTGCAGCGCGCCAGTCATTGTCAGGAGACAAAGAACACTCATAATTGCTTCGACAATGTTGCAAGAATGCCAGTAAATCTCAGTCCCCAGCGCTTCCGTCAGTGTACCACTTACATTTTCACATTGCAAAGGTGAGTATTTTCGGGTGGAACGAGCTTGCGTCTTTCAGATGTCCGTCCTAGCTTCTAGTTGAATGCAAGCGGCAGCGGCTTCAGAGCAGCCGGACTAAATTATTCATATCATGCTACAAGTCGCAAAAGAAAGTACATACACACCAGCATCAGAAATTATTATGCATCGAGAAGGGTTTGAGTGTCCTCCTTTGGTGTGGGTACTGAAGTGCATCACGTACACGGACAAACAAGATCTGAATTGTTGATACCAAACACTAAGCATATTCATGCGCCCTACAGACTTCTAAATGCCCTCATCCTCTAGTATCCTCTCCTGTAGTTCCCACAGGTCCTTCGCCAATTGCTCATTTAATGCCGGACCGGATAATTTAGCGATCTTTTGTCCTGGTACCAGATATGCACCACTGTACTTCTCCTTCTCCTGACGAACCTTCGGAGAAGCAGCCGCGAATGTGCTATTGTATGCACCTTCAGTGGGAGTCATCGCCGCAAATCTGATGAACACCGCGACTAATTTCTTGAAGATCCCGGAAAAGATGCCAGGGAATGTTTCTTGGACACCCTCGGTATAAACACCGCCCGGATACAGGGATATGACGATGATATTTGATCCTCCATCTTCCGTTGAGAGTTTGAGCTGTCGTGAGAGCTCTCGCTGCCAGAGGATATTCAAGAGCTTCGTTCGTGCATAGCGCTTCATCGACTCGAAGCGCTCGCCTTCGTATGAGACGTTGAGATCCTCTTTGCTAGTTAATTTAATGTCCTTGATGAATTTATACGTATCGGATGCGACGATAACGATTCGGACGTCGGCGCTCGGATGCAGAGCCGTCTTCTTCATAAGAGGCAGAAGCACGTTAGAAAAGACGAACGGAGAGATTTGGCTGGGAAATGATATCAAGGCATTAGGAAATTCCACGCGAACGTGAAGCGGATTACTTATTACATACTTGACGACTGTATCGTTCTCGCAGCCTAGTTTCCCAAGCTTATACGGTGTCAGAAAACTGTACGCTGCTTAATTCATCTGACAAGAGCATGAGGGTCGCAAGACCTTACGTCGCTGCGTTGTTAACTTTACATGACGAACTTCAGATGATTCGAAGACCGCGTTAAGCACAAGAGGCATTCTCACCCAAGATATCAAGACGTTCTTCTCTTTTCAAGAATCCTTCCGCGGAGGCCTTCGCATCTCGGGGATCGTCAAGAGACAGCCTATGGAATACTGGCTTTCCGTTTCCTGGGCCAAGTCCTTCGGCTTTCAAGCGCTCGATACAACTTTTTGCTTTCTCTTCGTTCCGTGCTGCGAGATAGACCGTTGCTCCCTTACGCAAAAGTTGTTGTGCGGTCATGTAACCTATTCCTGAGCTTCATTCGTTGAAACTGTCACAACGATCCTTGTACTTGAAAGATGAACAGTAAACTCACGTAGCCCCAGTAACGATTGCGACTTTTCCCGTGAGGTCTCGGACGTCTCGAATTGGATCGAATTTGCCCATTATTCACTCCAGTGCACTTTAGTCGATTGATATGCTGGAGATTCCTGTGCACCGTGCACGATACCGGGTTATATATTATATTGCATGCAGATTTCGTTGGTGAGTTTGCAACCGAAGGCCGGTGAACCTCGTCATCGGCGAGAGGTGTTCATTTGTTGACCCTGGCAATTGAATTACTCGTACCCTAGGCCTATGACTAAAATGTACGCAAACCCGATGCAACGTGGGATCAATTACAACTCATCCTTTTCCTCTTTCCTCCCCCGCAATTGAATCGGATTTGAAGACTTCTGTTTGCGTTCGTACCAAGGTATTGTTTATCGGGGAATCATCTGGCATGTGCCACCTGAACGGAGACCATAAACGTTTCATAATTGCTATGGCAGGGATCAAGCAGGGTCAATGTCGAGACGCGCCACTCGAGGGTTGTCACAGGATGTCGATCAATTCAAAGATACCACATGAGGTAGGAAATATTAAACTTTGGATGACCGGCTTGATTTGACGGCAATCACCGCAAAGAGTTTTTATCGGCTATCAACATCTCTGATCCGAGTCTATCCAGAAGCTTTAGCTCACGCCTCAGAGTCGACCGCGTCTATGTTATGTGCTGTCCACTATTAGGAAATGATCGATCGGCAATGGAGAGTCGGGTCTCGGGCAGCATGAGATATGGGATCGGTGCGATGCGGATTAGATTCCGTTGTAACTTGATCTGACGAACCGAACGGTGGACAACTTCATAATGTCTGTCCTTAGATGTCCGAGACAAAGAATCTTGTCCTGTCATTCTGTCAATATCTCGGCCGAGCTCTTCTCCGTGGGCATCGACGTATCCTGTCAGAATTGTCAAGAACGAGTTAGCTCTTCAGAGCTGATCATTTGACGATCGCCTAACAGTGACGACGCGAAACCGGCGAGCTGACGTCATTTTCACTCTGCTGTACAAAAGGGACCCGGATACGCGTGACATCTGGCAATGAAGCGTTGGATTTTGAACATCACACGGCGCGGTACTAATTGGGTTTCGCTGTGAACGAGTAATTGCAGATTATCACATGTATACAACTCGCATGGTACTCTTTCTATGGCAAGGAAGAGAAAAAAGGATCCAGATGCATTGATTGGAACTCTGTGACTGCCGCTCTCTCATTTTTTTCCCCCTTACGCGTCTGTTCGCTCATTGATCCTTTCTGATAGACAAAGAATCTTCACCCTGTCAATCCGTCAACCTTCCGGCCAATCTATCCTCCGTATCGCCGGCACATCCTGTCCGAACTGTCAGCGATGAGTCAGCCCACTAGAGCCGTCTCTTCTACAGAGACATGAAACTGACGTCATATTTTGCGTCATGGTTCCGCTATATAACATCACATTTCGGCGTCTTTATTACGACTGCAGCAAACATACAAGTTTCTCTTACACCTTAGCCTTCCGTGCTCCAATGAGCGGAACGACAGCGTCTTCTCTGAATAGTACAGCCTTCAGAAGGAGAGGCACATCTGTTTGATACTCTTGCCCTTATCTGGGCTGGCAGCTTCAAGGCGCCAATAGGCTTTGTCGCGAGGCCGGCTTGCGAGTCCATGGAGCTTACCCTGAACCTGGTCATCCATGTGAAAACCCAGTTAGGCACTCGCTCGCTTCAGTCCGTCCCAGGAACTTCTTCCGGACCTCACCGTTATAGCCAATGGTCCGTTCGGCGTCTTCAAGATCGACATCAAAGTCACTCACGGCCACGATGAGGACGGTGTGGCGGTCGTCCCGACGGCTGGCTCCTTATTACACGACGACACGTTCCGTAATGACGAATAGAGTCAGCAGTAGCTCTATGTGAAAAACAGGACATATATAGTATATTTGTCAAGTCCGTAATGTACCCGGACAATTCCATCATAACTGGACGGTAATATGTACCCTTCGTCGGTGAGATTTAAGCCGAGCCCCGTGGGGGCCGAGTGGCAATATTAATGTTTCCAGCGGTTTAGGAAGCTACAGTGCGGTAGGCATACCCGCCTTGGTCCTTGGTTTGCTCTGCGAGAGCTTCGGGAGACTTGGTCAAACTTTCAACCACGCCGCGTTGAGAGGTTAGACTCGCAGTCTTTATATCCCGTTCCCAAAATCTTACGAAAGGATTGAGACCCCCTCACGAGTAAAACTACTAGGTCGACGTACTGTCGTGCAGCGACGCAAAAGAAGAATATCATGCGTCTTTGAATGTCGTACGTACAAGCATATTATCACGACTATAGAGAGATTGATTCCTGTGCCTCTTTCAAGCACCTATTCGATATTAGCCTTGTAGCTTCAACAAACGGAACGACAACGTTCTCGCGGCGATGATACGCGTCTTCTCTATACGGTGTGGTTTTCGGAAAAAGCGGTACGAGTCGCGTCTTCTGATACTCGGGTCCCTTGTTGCCGAAGTATCTTCTGCCCTCAAAACTCCAGCACATGTTACCTCGTACCCAATTCGCGAGTCCATGAATACACCGCTTAAGCTGACGATCAACATTGGGACCCCAACTAGGCAGCTGATTCAGTCCATTCAGGAACTTCGTCTGCACTTCGCTATGATAGTCCGCTGCCCACTGTATAGCGCCCTCTAAGTCGACATTGAGCTCGTTTATTATTACAGTGAGAATGTTGTAGTGGTCGTCACTCTTTATTGTAAGACACGAGATCCTGACATAACTAATCGGCAATGACCCACAACATTATTTGGAACTCAACTCACATCGTCGATGATGATCATGTCGGTGATATACTGAGTGAGCTCTATCGTCGTGGGATGGTAGAAAACTTCATCCCGGAGGTCCATATCAAGCTCCAACGGAACGAATGATGGTCGCGTGCCAACGTTTTCACGACGGTTCTTGAGATATTCAGCAACAGACAGACATATGCTGGTATGGTATCGCGAACTCTTGCCTGTTCGACAACAGATTCGAGGTATGCGGTGAAACTTTCAATCACGTGGCGCTGGGACGATGTATTTGCAGTCTTAGTTGCCAATTCCCAAAATCTGGCGAGCTCTGTCAGGATTATGCTGTTATCACTAGAACGATATCTTGGCAAGTTACTGTCGCGTTATCTCACCAAGGATGATTTCGTCTGCAGGACGTGGCTTGTGCGGGTTGTTCACGGAGTCTATGACAACATTAACCATCTCGCGAATGACATGTCCAGGTTCCACATCAGTGTACTCGTCAATGATAAAAACCAGATTCAGCCATTCGCATCCAGTGCGAAGGTACTCTTGGTCGATCAGTATGACTGAGTATATATGCTTCAGTACTCATAATCTAGGGTACATGGCGTGGCTGAGCTGAAAATGAAAAGGGGGAACCTTAGTTCAAATGAGATGAGGGTTTACTTACGAAGCGCGCCCTAATAGCTCCATCAGTTAGGATGATGCATAGCAGCCTGTAGCAGCCTGTATCGCATTTTTCGCAATGGCAAATGATACTGCTCGCTGATACCAGAACTGATAGATCCGATATCGAAAGGGTTGTCGACAAGAAAAGAGCGGATTGCACGTGTCAAGTTCAAAACAGTTGTCGCGAATCTGACGCGAGTTGGACACAACTTCACACGATCCATCCACCCTCACCTCACAGCTCAGAATGCGTCCTTATCTTTCGCAACCGTTTGCCTTTCAACAATGCCGCCAACGATAGCTGTCGTCGCCGCAGGAGAAATGGGCGCAGCCCTAGGCGCTCGGCTCGTGTCCGTCGGTCGTTGCACGGTGTACACAGTCCTCGCAGGAAGGTCCCAAGCAACGATTGACCGTGCTCACAAGGCCGGACTGCTGGACATCCCTTTAGCTGATCTCCCTGCTCGTGCTGAATGGGTCCTGAGCGTGCTCCCACCCATTGATGCCCATAGCTTTGCCAGATCGTTCCTTCAAGCGCGCTCTCAAACGACTGGCGAGATCGCAACGCGGGTTTTCGTTGATTGCAATGCCGTCTCTCCAGCAACCGTGCGAAATATTTCATCATTGTTCGCCGGAGCTGGTGTTTCGTTCCTGGATGCATGCATTATCGGCGGACCTCCGAGTGAGGGCTACGATCCCACGATCTACGCTAGTGCAGACGCTGTCGACGAGAAGCATCTTGACGCGTTTGAGCGTTTCAATGAGCTCGGATTGAAAGTACGAGCATTGCGTGGTGAGAGTGGTGATGAAAGCGGAGGCATAGGTGACGCGAGCGCTCTTAAGATGTCCTACGCGGTTAGTTATCTTCCGTTTCCTTCCCGGTAATGACGCCAATTTATGTTGTTTTTTTTTTGAAAATTGCTCAGGGAATTGCAAAGGGCGTCACAGGCTTACTCTCTACTATGATTCTCTGTACGGCGTCCTTTTGCTTAAGTCAAGAATTTTTTGTTCTGATGTGTATTTTCAGCCGCGCATGCTGCTTCGCCCCGGACCGCGTCTGCACTCCTTACCGAACTCTCCCTAAGCCAACCCATGCTTCTCAAACGCGCCGGAGCGGGTATTCCTCCGATGATCTCTAAAGCGTACCGCTGGGTAGGAGAAATGGAAGAAATCGCCGATTTCGTTGACTCCGGTCTTGTTTCGAGTCCGTCGTCAACTTCTCATGTGGGTGGCTCCGCGAAGGAGAACGGGGTTGAAAAGGGAAAAGAAGGAGGGAAAACACCAGGAGAAATATATCGAGGTCTTGCTGCACTCTATGCCCTCCTTGAGGGTGAACTTACTCGAAATGGTCGTGAAGCAGGCGACGTGCGCACGCTGCTAGACTTCGCTGGGGAAGCGAAACGCAAATCTGACTCGAAGACCGTCTCAAAGTAAGTGGTCAAGTGGATGGTATCTTGGCGGAGGTGAAGAGAACGAGAAGTGTATTCGTATACTGTATAGTAACAAGGCTTAACGGCCACCAATGAATTCTGTCTGACACGTTTTTCTTCAACTGCTAATTCTCGAATCGGTTCTACAACTATTAGTACTATGTGTACCCACTCGAAACCACTTTCCGAATTCAGCACTCTACCGGCACCAACGCGTAGCACCTTGATCGCTGTATAAGGAGACAGTACGAATCATAACGTTCGTTATAACCAATATATATGGTGGTAGCTTCCAGATCGGAGACGCACGCAAAAGTGAGCTGAGCTCCCATTCCCGCTTTGCATGTTTATTATGCCGGTTCTTGTTGATATAAGAAAAGGAATCTCAGGCCATCAACGGAATGAGAGCTCCAAATCACCGACTTGTCGCCAGTGCCCCATTCTCTGTTCGTGTTCGGTATGAGAATTTCCGGCTTTCTGAAAACTGTCGTTCTTATCCGCTAAGATTTGATATGGCAGGAAGCGGTATTTAGGGATGGCGTACTCGGACTCGGGGAAAGTGAAACCCGGTGTTGTGTTCTCGACAGGGAGATTACGTATCTACTTGTTACCTATGAGCGAGCTTGAGCGGCCCACTCCTACTTATGTTGTGATTAGGTACCCGTTCTCCACAAGAAAGACAAGTTGACTTGTTTTCTTGAAATGTAGAATAGAAACGGATCTTCCGTTATCATGGCCATTTCACATTGGCATTTGCAGATCAATGGGGTTCGTGATAGCCGGACTACAAAACTGTGCTTCTGAAAGCAGCGAGCTGTGGAGTCACCTAAAGCCTCCAATACCTCCCTGTCAAGTCCGTCGAGGCATTCAATTCAGGCCGTGCGTCACTGTGTTGATCATCGCCAGCTACTACCGACAGTCGATGACAATATGTCAAAAAGCGGAATGGAGAAGCGCGAGCATACGCTATGCTTTCGAGGTGCATGAGCTCTTACGGAGGCCCGCCTTGATCACTTGTAGCCATAGCACATTCCTTCATCCAAATAACAAGGAATTACTATTTCGTCAGTTTGATTCTTTCTACTATATATTCGTATTACGCTTCGAGTGATTTATGGCCTGCATCTGATAGATCTGGAACATACCTGTGGTGTCCGTTAAACAAATTTAAGGAAAAGCATGCGATGGGAGCGGATAAACAGTAAAGAAATCAGACAGACCCCTCTCGGGCTTCGCTCTCGTATTTAATGCTGAGATATCATCGTCAGAGACGCTTGCCTCAGCGAAGTTGCTGACTATGTCCAGCGGGAATAAGCTGCTTCATCTTCCTGATACCTTGACGTGCTGGCCTCGACCTCGCACAATCAACCAGCACTACGAGGCTGTCAAGGCGGAGTCAGATGCTTTCTCGGCCCAGTCTCAGTATGCGTTTGAAAAATGCGATCTCGGTCAGTTCGGTTTATCCATCTCCATTCGCAAGGACTAAACAGAAAGTTCATACCGCCGATTCGGAGGCGCGAAGCACTCGGGACTATTGCCAGTCGAATCAGATTTCGCTCTTATCATGGATATTCATGGGCATGGGAACCTGTTCGGGTTACAGGACTTTAGTCCTCTGTCTCAGGTCGCAGATGAGGTGGCCATTCTTCATTCGCGAGTTACGCTATTTGATGTAGCCTATAGTTGCAATCATTTCTGCGTCTCGTTTACAGCACAGCGCATAGCAGTTGATCTAGGTGCCGCAAAGGGCCACATCAATGCCACATTGTCCGTAAATCAGATCGTTGCCTCCTTCGGATGAGTTCGTGGTAACTGAGCGCCGTAAATTGTTTTTATATTGCTTTGCATCTGGCATCTCCTGGAAGTTCTCTTTCCCTTTGTCTTTGACCTTCACAGTTCAGCCGGTCTGGAAATCATTTCTACACGATACGGCTGCGCCGTCCAAAGTTCGAACTCTCGGTGATCTGTGTTCTCCGAATCATAAAGGAGCCAGCATCCTCTAAGAGGTCTTCTCCAAATGCATGAATTGGTTGCCAGTGAATCGCTGCCCGAGATGACGTATCAGCAGAAAGTTCTGTACGTGAAGTGGGCGCACGCCGGTAGACTTCTCGATCTGAAGCAGCTTTCACAGGCTTATTTCCAAATACTACCAACTGGCATCATGCAGTGAGTTGCAAATTTATGTGGCTGTGGTTCGGACTAATAACAATTTCTGACATCTTGTTGTTCTAGTTTGTCCTTTTGTACTGTACGACTATTTTATGGCATTTGGCCTGGAAGTTGAGAGAGTATGGGAACGCTCTTTTTGCTTTCTCTGAAGTATTATTCTACTTGGTGAGTATTCTATATTTTCTTGATTATCGCTATATCTGAATTGTACAACGTCAGAATCGTGTACTTTCTTTTGCTTTCGTAAATTTGGATTCTCATTGGTACGCACCTGCCTGACATCCAAACCAATTTTCTGACCTCACGTTTTCCGGAAGCGTATCATCAAACTTCTTGGCCCTCATCGGTGCGTTGTCATCCTTTATAATTTTTTTCTGGCTATGACATCGCTAACATCTGATAGGCGTAAGTTGTCGAACATATTTTCAAGTAAACATCTTCGGCGTTGCTTCAGATGCGAAACATTCCTGCACTTCCCTCTGACGATGAACGTGATAAGCGATCCAGTGATATGCAGTTAGTGCGCATGAACTTCATGCACATACGACTGCTGAGATCCATATCGATCTAGCTATTATGGTACTGAGATTATACGCAATGTGCCTTGGTAAACTGAAAGTGCTAGTTTTCCCTGGTGCTCTTGCGGTAGTTCAAATTGGGTTAGGAGCGGTAGGTCCCTGTCCAGGGCACGAGAATATCACTAACTTCTCGATAGTGGGCATCTAGGGAAGTCGCTTTGCTCGATGTGCATCCGTATTCAAATTTCAGGATGCATATTGTAACAGTCAAGGACGACTCGTGAGTACATGTAGCAACGTACTATCCATCTTATTCTTATTGTCTATACCTAGTTACTTCGGTGAGCACACCGGGTTAATCTTCATGTTTTACTCATGACTGTTTGGAAATGCAAGCAGGCCCGGCGCTCTTTAGTGGGTAGAGTTAAAACGCCATTGCTGGATCTCCTTGTTCGAGATGGTGCGTCATTCAGTTAATCAGGAATCTACCAGTGTGGATTTGGGCCCCTATATACAGTATTTTTTGTAACCTGGACTTACGATTACTTTCATAGGTGTCGTTTATTTTGTGTAAGAGTAAAAGTGCCATACGATCGATTGATGTATCTTTGTCGGTGGTGTGATGTTTGCCGCCAAGGTCGCAAATTTCGTAGTATTCTGGGTAAGTTTCGGCTTTTTTTTTTTGACTGAAATATCTCTCTTGAAGCTGGTATCTGTGCGTAATTCTGCTGCAGCTTCTTCATTATCTTGACTCTATTGTGCAGCGCGACCTGATCACGATCAATTGGACGTTCAACCACACGTATGTACAATGAGATCATTTGTTCCGTCTTCGGCTCTCGAGTTTATCTCGCTGCCCATTTTGTCGACAGGATCACGATCATTGTGATACACCGCCTCTTCCTAAATCTTCGAGCCGCGGGTAGCCTCACATACCATCCCTCGCAGCTGTCCGTGCAGCAGGACACGAACGATCTATCATCTCCAATGAAATTGGACGACCTGTAGATTAGCTATTACTAGAAAATTGGAACGAGGAAGTCTCTGATCAGATGTATGATTACGGCAGGAGGAACTTGAGCCGCTTGAGATGGATCGCTGTTTGGTTATAGGAATCCATTATAGAAATGCAAGACAGGAAGAAGGTCACTGGTGCAGAGCATAGTCAGAGTCAAGCTTTAGGTCATTGGATTACTAGACTCGTAGAATGTGATTAACAAGCAGGCATCACCAGAATAACTGACAAATAAGTAAAAGGTCGACAGGCTATACGGCGGGGGTATACTAGTAGACAACAGGAGCGCAGAAACACACGGTCTCAGCAACTTCAGAGAGGGATCCGGAGGTCTTTGATATTGATTTCTTCGGGAAACGCAATAGGAATAAAGCCAAGCGAAACTGAAGTAGCACGACCTTTCAACCGAACTTGAGGATATGCGGGTTCTTGGAATAAATCGACGGACTCTTCTTGAGAGGCTTCAACAAGGTTATCTGGAACCAGATTGGTGCACGGAGAAAGGGTGACCTCATTTAGTTGAGATGCAAGCTGCGATATAAAGTCATCGTCGATACATCCGCTGGTAGTCTGGCTGCAGCGTTTGTCGGATTCGCTACGATGAAGTCCTGCTCCGGTGTCTGTATCCATTGTATGGAGCTCCTGAGAAATCGGGCCCAGAGAATATCGAGTGTATAAATCTGAATCATCCTCCAGAGGTCGGAACAGACGAATTGAACGACGATCGGTTTTCCCCAGCAGTGGAGTCGACTGAGATACGATGCTTGCGGTCCTAAAGCTTGACCGTTTCATAGTGTCGATTGAAGAACGACCGTAACGAGAGAACTTCTTCGTACTGGGATAACCAGGTTTAGACGACTTGAGTGTGCTACCGTACGCCAAGCGGTGGCTACCAGAAAAGGCTTCACGAGAAAACAGAGTAGCAGGCTGAACGTCGTCATATGTGTTCGCGACGAGGGCCTTGTCAGGCTCTGTTACTACGTTCGTTCTACTAGCAACATCTACGCTCCTCAGGTTCCTATTCCAAGGACAAAGATCAGATGGATCCATGTCTTATTTGGATGGAAATGCCAGGAATATCGCCTACATAGCTCTAAAACCAACCGTAATTTGCCTGAAAACGCTTGTTTCTTCCAGCCGCGACTGAGCATTGTTGGTGGTAGACACACCCGCTGGAGGTCTTCCCGATATGTTCTTGATATCTCGGGCGAAGCAACGTCCTTGGTCAGAATAGCGAGTATTCCCTGAAAGTAGCTTCTTCGTAGCTGTATCGTCTTCGTTGTTGTATGCCACAGCTGACCGTGTCATATTAACTCTTCTCCTTGCCTCAGCGTTCTCATCGACAAGCTTTTTGCGAGGCATCCACACTTATGATCTGAGCCGTATTAAAATCGAGGCGATGGTCAGCTCCACGAATCAAGCTCGTAAAATGAGTGGCAGCAGAGAGAGTGATGCGAGAGTCGCCTGACATAAACCAAATATGTGTAAACACATCTGGCAGGTACAGTATAATATCCCACATCTTATGAATGTCTCTCGCCATGAAGAAGATTGCGAACACGCCAGCTTTCAAGTGACGTTAGGAAAATAGAAAGAAGTTTAGACAGAACGACGGCATCAAGTGAATAATGTACGAGCAAACTACATAGCATACGAGATTTCTCGGGCAGTGCGATCTGACTACTGCGCAGCTCCTTGAGGACCACCTACCCAAGGAGTTGGTGTCTCAGGATCGACGTTCCGTCGTAAATGAGAATTCAACGCAGTCGTGTCGTCGACCAAACCCTGACCATGCAATTGCAGATGACCGGCGCTACCAGCAAAACGTTGAGCATGTTGCATCCCAAAAATCGTCGGCTCTTCACTCCCGTGTGCTCCCCTATCATCATAGTTGAATGAATCATCAAAGCTATCATCAACTGGCATAGCATTGAAGGCGAACGGATGTATAGGTTGCCCTCCTTGAGCGCCGTCATCGAACGAATTGTCTGAACCGAATGAATCATCTTGAATCTGTTGTGCATTGGGTATAAACGTCATGGCGGGAGGTGGACCGTCATACATATCGTCGAAGGAGTCATCGAAAGAGGAGTCTCCTTCATTAAAATCTCCCATACCATCATCTGGCAGTGCAGTCAGATGAGGGAATACTGGTCGTCCTAGGGTATCGTCAAAAGAATCAAAGTTGTTATCGCGTGCTCCGTGCTCCGGTCCCCGTTCCATCTTAAAGCGTTGCATGATATCCTCAATTGATGGTGGCACATCAGATGTACTTGTATGTGAAGTGCTTCCATATGCTTGACCCGTTGAAGAGTTACGATCAGAGCTGCCAACACCCATAGCATGCTTTGAGAACATGGTGATACTTGGGGTGGACATAGTTCCAGTCAGACTGTGATCACCCGGCACGTCGAAACGAAGCTTTGGTTGGAAGCGTTCAGCATCGCCGACAAGGTCACGGCCAATACGAGCTGCTGCCTCTCGCACTGGTGTTCTCCCAATTTGCGCCGCAATGCGCTTCCCGAAAGCGGACCTCGGTGGAGATACTCCTGGAGGCGGGAAATCCTCTTCTTCGGAACTCCAATCTGTGGACGAACCTGGTGCACGGCGAGGAGTAGCCGGATTCCTCAGATCGACGATACCATCCCAGTCCGCGCGACGAACGTGTGGAGGTACATATGGATTCTTCTTGGGTGTTTTCCTCGTCTTGACCGGCGAAGCTTGCCTCTCCTTTTCCGCTCCACGAACGTTTTTCGGCAATGCATTCTGAAGAAAAGTTAGGGGAGCCTTCGATTTGCCCTTTTCCGGAACCGTAAAGACAGGCCGACGAGTCGAAGAGGCATCCGATCGCATAGATTGCTGAGCCACGGAATCACTATGTTTGCTGTGATCGATAATCGAGTCCTCCTGTTCTCCGAGACTCTTCAAGCCTTCGTTCAAGCGTTTCAGAGGAGATTGAATGGATTCGGCCCATATATCATGCGCATCTGAACTCTCAACGGGGGCTCGCTCATTCGCGACGGGCATGGGGGTCGACGAGACAGCCGCGTTTTCCGGAGCAAATGAACTCTCCGCGGGTGTCACGTTCGGATCAAAGATTCCAGGCTGCTGTTGTCCTTCGTGAGGCTGCTCAGTTTCAACCTCCTCGTCCGAGACCGTGGTCTGGCATTCACGCTCGGTACTGAAGTCCTCGGTCGTCGGAATGCGCACTTGTGCAGCCTGCTCGTAGAATGAAACCCAAAACTACGCGAAGCGGGCGGGCAGAGTCAAATAAGCGCTATGAAGGGGTAACGATGCGCCGGGAGCCACTTACTCTTGCAGCTTCACGGACAGGTTCGGTGTTTACCGCATATCGCTTCACCGCCGGAAGGATTTTCGTAGACAAAATCTGATGAGCACGCGCGAAGTTCGCGTCAATATTCTGATTCTCAAGTTAGTACATTGTCTCTTGACACGGCTCAACGCATAAACGTACCTGTAGCTTGATAGTAATGAGCTGCTCGATCTGTTCAATCTGGTCTTGAACCGGGGCTGATGTATCGAGGCCAGGAACTTCAATGTTTGCTGGTACAGGATTAGGTTCCCATCGTTCGCGCAGAGGCTCGATAGGCAGTAGCTGATCCTTTTCCGCTGTCATCTTCGTTGTTGAGGGTGAAAGACTGAGCGACGCGATCCACCCATCGTTCGGTGACGCAAAGTCACGCGTTATTTAGTAGTATTTGGTCTCTTCGGACATTGCCGCGGTATAGAACTTCTATAAGCCTAATTTCAAAAGATCATACATATTATTGACATACAAAGTACTTTAAGACAGAAGTATCAGATCACATAGAAGTAGGTAAGAAGAACTCCAGAGCAAGTATCAAAGTAAATTTAAAGTTTATAAAATCATGGAATGGCAGAAAGCAGAACTTTAATATATTAGTTATGAAAATATAAGTCTATTTTATTATTATATATAATAAATCTGGAGTAATATTGCTTATACAAAGTGTAAGTGGTCAACTTATCTTTATAATCTTCTTAATTGATATAATGCAACAACTTAGAGATTGTTTTATTCTGTTAGACAGAAATGGGATAATATAAAAATATCTTGCATCTAATGTAACAAAGTCTTATCTTAGTTTTTGGGTCTTACCTCTTTTTAATAAAGGCATTTACTATTTAGTCTTGCTATATATAAGAGTCTGGAAGTATTTAAGGAACAATAAAAACTAGGCTTCATAAACTGCCTTAAGCTTTTTCTTATCAAGAGATCAGTCATGTACTTTTTTGTAGATGGTTTCTTGCTCTCAGATTTTTGAAACTAATATTTGAACACATATGCACTATGCAGAGTTTTTGCAACACTTCTGGTCATAAAGGTTTTTTGGCTATCTAGTAGAGTATATTTATTAAATAATTTACTTAGGAATTGGCCCTGACTAATTTTCTATAGATTGATTATGTATCACTTTCAATAGCAATTACAGCTTCTTGAAAGGATCTGCTCAAAAACTCGCATCAAGATCGACACGATCGGCAGATCAACAGGATCAGCATTCCAAACGCGACTAGTAACAGTCTAGCAGTCACTAGAGCCAAACTACTGTTAACGCGACCAAGGCAACGGTCACGGGCATCAACGGCAATATATGGGCGCCTGAGAAGCACCCCACAAGTACGTAACCCCGCGGACTACTTAGCACCGCCGACCGGTAATTACCACTGCCGATTTACTACTGCCAACCGTCACCTTAACACCGCCGACCAAACTCCCAATCCGACCCGATCAAAAGAAGTCAAGAAGCGATCAAAACTACTAGAAGCCCGAGAAGTCTAGAACACGACTACTAAAGCCTAACACCTAAAGTCTAAAGGCTAATCCGAGCCCAATGGAGACATCACTGGCATTCCAGCACTGTCAGACTTGTGCCCGAGCGTACATGGTCCTTTACGAGATATACTTCACAGTATGTCATGCTACAAGTGAAATGCATGACTGCCAAATCGAAGTCCAATGTCACACACAAGAAGCGTTACATGCCAATCCACCAAATCCTATAATACCCAAGCGACATGAGGAACTCATTGTTACAACTCGAACCCCTCGAGCTGCAGACCCGATAACTTGGAGGATACTAGGATGGTACAAGCCAGAGCTGCATAACTCATGTCCAGCCTCTACAGTACAAGCAAATCTTTATTTACCAAGGAATGCAAACCTGGACACTAAGCAACTACAACTGGTACTCCAACGAAGGATATGGCAATACATTCGCGATGTTAGACTCCCAGGCAAAGCATGGCTAGTCACTCGAACACAACTGCATCTCCCAGCGGAACTCATACAGTTCATGGTATGCATTGGACCATACTCTACACCAACCCGACATCTCAATACCGATGTGCGAGTTGTACTTACACCCTTCGGACCACAAGACGAACAGCGAAGAGTCACATATCGAGCTGCCTACATTGCACCAAGAGCTACAATCCCACCTGGTGATGAAATTGACGTCATAGTGGAGCACTGACAGTGGAGCTTTCCATACTGGAGCAGCACCTCTATTGTATCAGTCAGCAACCCCACAGAATTCCGTCATAGTGGAGATACATTGGAGCAAAGTGGCGCTCAGTGGAGCAGAATGACAAAGGAAGTGATGTAATGGTGGAGAGAAGTGGAGCAAGGTGGAGCATGGTGGAGTAAAGTGGAGAGAAGATGGGTAAGAAATGGGACGGAAAATGGATTATCTAGAAAGCATAAATAGCATTAGAAGTAGGCCCTCCTTCCCCCATCTTTCGATCCTCTTAACACATAGTGACAAGTGTCTTAACACACTGGTGATAGTGTCCTAACACGACTCACTGTGTGCTTTGTACTACTACGCCTCTTAGAAATCCCAATCTGCTCTTACTCTACCTTGTCTCTGAAAGCATCCCTTACCAGGACTGCAACTAGGAAGGATAGTAAGGGGACCGCGTGGTACAGCTAAATGTGGGTAGATAGATCACCTCTACACAACATACCGCTGCTTAGGCAAAAGGATCGAAACCGGTGTAACCCCGGACCTACACCTCTAACATTGGATCGAAAGATCACTCACTAGTTTTAACACCACCTCTCACGGGCAAGGTTCTTGGCTAGTGTTTTATCGAGGCGAGGACCGTCGACCTCAAGTCCCTATCAACGCTGCCAGTTTCGAGATTAGCAAACCTATTTCCTAGGACAAGTGCACATCCTGGAGAACAAACCCGATTTACTCAAATCAAACATCTATTATCATAACCCCTTTACCGACGAAGTGTACCTAATAGCAAAGGCATCTGGTAGCCCTGCAGTTGGGAGCACACAAACAACAACAACCAAGGTAGCAACAGTACCAGCTACTATTGCTAAATTTGATGAGAAAGGAACAGCTTGGTCTACCGTACCTCATAACGATTCACCTGAAGCCATAGGCGAGAAACGTGGTTAATGAACCATCCAGAGAACTCAAGTGGAAGAAATAACAACCAAAGGACGAGTAACCGAACAAATAACCGAACAAGATCAGGATCGCACCGAGATAGCGAACTGAATCATATCCAAGGAAGAATATCGAGATTGGAACTGGATAGAGACATTCTTTGGGGAACCGCCACCCGAACAGACAACGAATATCCACCCATAATACTATCTCTACGAGAGAGAATAGTACGACTCGAAGGACTACAAACTAGTCAAGCAAGAGCTCAGGCAAATAACAATCTGCCGAGCGGAGCATACGCAACTACAGTTGGACAACGACTCGAAGCACTCGAGATTAACACCAACGGACTAGGAGCACAAGTAGCAACACTACATCGAAACGACGATTCACTAGATCGATCAGTCATACTCCTAAGCCAACAAGTTACCACAGAGATATCAGTAGTTCAAGACGAGATAGGACGTTTACGCGATACAATTAACGCTCACGAGCAACGAATCCAAGCAGTTGAAACAGCAACTACAGAACTTACAAGGATCGCTCAATCGACACCAAACGTTGCAGAAGACATTAGCAACTTACACGAAGCACTCCTGATGCTAGGACGTACAGTCGAATCAAGTCAACAAGCCTACTTGACATTGATTGCATCAGTACAGACAACAGAAAGTACTGCAAGGAACATACTCGAGCACGCAGAGTATCTCAGACAGGAAGCTCAACGAATCCGAGAGCTACATCATTGAACAGAGCATACTTCCGAAGGAACAGTATCATCCGACGAGGAGTTATCACGAGCACTAAACCCATACTTATTGCAAGGGTTTAACAATCAAAGCGCTACACTCCAAGTACCAACCAGTGGTTCAATAGCAACCCAAGCACCAGAACATCCAGCTACATATTCGCCACCAGCAGTGCCTATAATCACATACGATCATGTCGACCACCGACCAGAAAGTTCAGATCCTGGAGACGCAACTACAAACTCTTCAGATACAACTCTCTAAATACAGTATCAAACTGCCAAAGTACTATGGCAAGCGAAGCGAAGATATTGATCTGTGGGTCAGCCGATGTATTTCGAAATTGGCACAGCATGGAGTCAAGAGCGAGGACGAGATTGCAAAGAGTCTATTTGCAGCACTCGAAGGCGACAGCTACGATTGGTTTGCAGAGAAGCAGACCTTGACATCATTTGATGATAAAGGAAAGCTGAAACCAGTACCAGCAATTATCGATCCGAATGGAGGAGGAATGTTCACATCTTTGAAGCAGATGTTGGATTGGATGAGAGTCCGAGCAGGACATCCAATAGTTGGAGAACAAGAAGCACTATTCCATCTTCTATGCATCCAGCAAAAAGGATCAAGCATCAGGGCATACAATGATGAATTTCGACGACTCAGAGCTAGAGCACCACCATCAATCGATGCTACTATGCTCAAGTACATCTATGTCAAAGGACTAGATAATTGGGTCAAACGACGAGTCGAATCTGTACAACCCGACGCTTTCGAAAAGTACAAGCTGGAAGAATGGATGACATGGACAAGCAACTTAGCAGATGTGGATGCAAGACAGAAGCTGATTGGAAGTCAGACATATACTCCGAGATTCAAGACAAATGGGCAATCATCATTTCGACCACCAATACAACAAGCAAAACGTGATCCAGACGCCATGGATGTAGATGCACTCCGAGGCTTGCCGAAGAAGGGAGCGAAATGCTACAACTGTGGAAAGATTGGACACTACTCGAAGAATTGCAAAGCACCAAGGAAGCAAAAGGGTTCTTCCTTAGGACAGCCGAAGAAGAGAATAAATGGTCAGAAACAAAAGCCACTGACAGCACGAGCTGTGAATTTCAAGGAAACATGTCCCGACCCTCATTGTCGAAGGCCAGTCCACTATGATCACATAGCATGGGCTAGAGGAGACGAATCAGCAGGATACACCTGCAAGCATAATGAAGAATACCAAAACAACTTCCGGAATTCCCTAGCAAGTAAAGAGCAACAGGGAAAAGACTAGAACCTCCATCGAACGAGACTGCGCGATGCGAGAGTACGAAGGGTAGCAAGAATGGTTTCAACAACCAGTGTTTCATACCTCCTGGGTTCAACCCCAGTGAAGCGATGTATAATAAGCGATTGCCAATACATGCATTGCATCCTCGATTACCTATTCGAGTGAAGGTTGGAATAAAGATCCTAGCAGTCCAAGCGTTAATCGATTCCGGAGCAACATGTAGTACGATACACCCCAACTTGGTATGACACCATAACCTATTCAAGAAGAGACTTGATCACCCTCGACCCCTGAATAATGCTGATGGAAGCCCAAACCAAGGAGGAGCAATCACACACGAGGTCTATTCATTAATCTTTGATGGACCTAAGCCACAGCCACAAACGCTGGCAGTAGCAACTACAGGACAGGATCAAGTGATCCTAGGCATTGACTATTTGGCCAAAGTCAATCCAGAAATTGATTGGAAGAATCAGATATGGAATCGAAATGGTAATGCGATACCATTCGAGCTCAACATTATACGAGCTATCAGGAAGCGAAAGCGCAGAAAGCGCAAGCGAAAACGGCAGAGGAAAGACAAATCCGACAAGACAAGACCTAGGCATAACACGAAACAACGGGCTCAGAACAGAGACAACTATCGACACTCTGGAGCACCAGGAATACTATTCGCACCATGGAGGGAAAGTAACAATGGAAACCCTCAAGAGACGAAGCCGCAAGCAAAACAGGAAAGTCGACCAGTAACACCGAAACCAGGACAGCCAAAGAAGGCAGACAAAACAAAGAGTCCAAGCATGGAAAATATACCAGACTCTACATCGAGACAATCATCAGAAGGAATGATTACAGTGCAACGACAAACAAGGCACATACCGAGAAGGATGATCCCAGCACGGCAATTGTACCAGACATCCGAAGGCGAAGTTACTGAAGTAACAGGCAAGCATAGCCGAGACGAACAGGAGGAAATAAATGACTCTCCTAAACGATGGAAGAAACAGCCACTACAAAGAAGGCGACCACTACCACTGGTACAGAAGAAACCAGATGGTGAAGAAATCCAGCCAGTACCAAAGGATAATCCTGGGATGACAATTAGTACACATCCACCAGAGGAGCGATATCATGACAGACGAATGGCAGGAACGAAACGAAATTGGACACCACGACCAATACCACTCAAAGAAGCAACTCCCACACCAAAGCGTACAAGATGGGCAGACGAGAATAACGATATCGATATGCAAGATGAACAGGAGACAACAGAAGACACTTCTATGCACGATATAGAGCCACTAGATATCGAAAGGCTCAGAATGACTGATCAACCAATTACCCTCACCAGAAAGGAAGAGCTCGCTGAAAAGCTAGAGCTAGACCTTAAACGAAATTGGTCACCAAGGAACCAAGTCTCGCAACCACTGAACAAAGTGAGTTCAGTATCACAGCAGTATTCGCAGCAGAAGGCAGCCGCAGAAGGATTACTCAGCACAGAGAAACGAGATTGGCGAAAACTCCTACCAAAGCAAATTGCAGACTATGCAGACGTATTTGATCCAGACAGATCAAGGAGGTTACCCAAACATACGAAATGGGATATGGCGATAAACCTCAAGGAAGGAGTACCATTACCGAAACCGAGGCCTATTATCAAGCTCACACGAGAAGAGCAGGCAGCACTCAATGCCTATGTCCAAGAATTACTGGACAAAGGATGGATCGAGAAGGTTCACCCACATGAACCATGTCCGGTAGCAGCACCAGTCTTCTTTGTTGGAAAGAAAGATGGAGGAGCACGAGCAGTAACCGATTACCGAGACATCAACGATGCGACAGTATCAGATCCATACCCAATACCGATTATGAGCGTTCTACCAGAGAAACTGGAGAAAGGAAAATTCTTCTTCACCCTCGACATGCGATCAGGATACAACAACCTGAGAATTCGAGAAGGAGATGAATGGAAGGCAGCATTCCGAGTTGGCAATGCAGTCTACAAGCCGAAGGTCATGATGTTTGGAATGAAGAACTCACCTGCAGTATTCCAACGATTCATGAATGATAACTTCGAATATTGGCTCAGAACAGAAGAGGCACTAAACTACCTAGATGACCTCATTGGCCAAGCGCAAACCGAGAAGGAGCACTGGACACTCCTCAGGGCAATTCTACAGAAATGCCGAGGACTTGACATCTATCTCAAAATCGAGAAATGTCATTTCCTCCAAACCCAACTCGACTATCTGGGATTTGTAGTAGGAACGAAGGGCATCCAGATGGATCCTTACAAACTCAAAGCGATACGAGAATGGCCAATACCAAAGACGAAACGACAGATCTGAAAGTTCCAAGGCTTTTGCAACTTCTACCGAAGATTTATCAGGAACTATGCCGATTTATACACACCTATTGGCGAACTTATCAAGAAGGATCACAAGTTCATTTGGACGGAAGCACAGGACAAAGCTTTTGAAAGTATCAAGAAGGCATTCGAAACCGAAGTGGCATTAGCAATGCCAAAGCCAGACAAACCATATACATTGGAAACCGATGCATCCGATGTAGCAATTGGTGCAGTCTTACAACAAGAAGATGACCAAGGAGAACTGAGACCTTTAGGTTTCATGTCAAAGACACTAACAAGTGCTCAACGAAATTATCCGACGCATGACAAAGAGATGCTAGCAATCATGGAAGCACTTGGACACTGGAGACACTTATTGGAAGGAACAAAAGAACCAATAACCATCCGAAGCGATCATGCAAACCTCCGATACTTTATGACAGCACAGAACTTAACGAGACATCAAGCAAGATGGGCACTAGAGTTATCACGATATAACTTCAAGATTCTCTATTGGCCAGGCAAGAAGAATCAGGCAGATGCACTATCACGACGTGCCGATTATATGCCAGAGGACAAGGATAACTTGGGAGTTACCTTGCTACCACCTGATATGATCGAGCAACAGACATTGCGACGAACTGAGGTCAATGGTCTATATAGGCTAGAAATAGAAATGGTCACTATCTCTGATCCGATCATCAGAACGATCAAGAGACACTACAATACCGAGGAGGCCAAGAAGGAAATATTGGCGATCAAGAAGAGCAACGGCTACAGTTACAGAAATGGCTTGCACTATGTAACCAATGCATTATATGTCCCGCCATCTGCCAACCTAAAAGCGTTGCTAATCCGAAGGCGCCATGACCACAAGCTCGCAGGCCACCCAGGAGCAGAAAAGACCATAGAACTTGTAAAGCGATCATACTATTGGCCGAAGATGGAAGAGATGATCCGAGAATATATCTCATCCTGTGACATATGTCAACGTGCAAAACCGATTCGGCAGTTTCGAAATCCGCCACTCCAACCGTTGCAGGCACCGCATCAACCATGGGAAACCATAACCTGTGACCTGATTACCGATTTACCAGTCAGCAATGAAGGCTACAGTTCGATACTTGTTATAGTGGACAAGCTCACTAAAATGGGGAAGTTCATTCCTTGCCAGAGGATACCCAATGCTAAGCAGTTGGCACGCTTGTTTCGCCAACACATCTTCAAATACTACGGGGCCCCTAAACAAGTAATCTCCGACCGAGGTAGCAACTTCACTGCGCAATTCCTCAAGGAGTTCTGCAGACTCATCGATGTCGAGTGGAAAACTAGTACAGCATATCATCCACAAACCGATGGTCAAACTGAGCGACTTAACCAAGAACTCGAACAGTACTTACGCTGCTACGTGTCCTACCGCCAAACAGATTGGGCAGAGTACATCGATATGGCAGAATTCGCCTACAACAATCGAAAACACAGTACCACTCATCAGTCACCATTCTATACACTGTATGGATGGCACCCTCACCTGGATGTAGCGGAGACCGGTGATTCAAACGTGCCAGAAGCAATAAATCACCTAGAGGAGCTTCGACAAGTACAGCAAGAAGCCTATAATTCGATTAGGCAAGCAAATGAGGCAATGAAGCTTTATGCAGACCTGCATCGAGGCAAGCTGCCAGAGTACAAGCCAGGAGATGAAGTGTTACTAGACATGAGGAATCTCAGTCGATTGGAACCGACAAAGAAACTTGCAATGAAATGGACAGGCCCTTATAAAGTCGAGAAGGCAGTCGGACAAGTGTCATTCAGATTACGCTTACCCGAAACCCTTCCGATCCACCCTGTATTCCATGCAAGTCTTCTCAGGCCTTACAAGCGAAAGGACTACCCTGGAAGACCCACACTAGACGAGCCACCACCTATTGAAGTGGAGGGCCAAGCGGAATACGAAGTGGAGACAATTCATGACACACGACGTCATCGAAACAAGATACAGTATCTTATTCAATGGAAAGGATACCAAGAGCGAACATGGGAGCCACTCGATAACCTCAAGAACTCCTATCAAATGATAGAAGAGTTCCACAAGAGGTACCCTCAGGCGATAAGGCCACCAAACCTTAATCAATGGATCGCCGAACGAAGACAAATTAGGAGATAATTGCATCACATGCACTCCACCCAATGGAGCTGCATATGGAGCCACAATAGAGACGATGAGTAAGGTATCCAACAACCTTACCAAGCAATGACATCACAGTGGCACCTCAAAGCGATAGCAGAAGAAGACAAATTAGGCAAGAGAGAGGCGACATACCAGCAAGATAGTATAAAAGACGAAGAAACTCGAGCTTAAGGATCATCAACTCGAATCCTAACAGCTACTCATCTCTCAAAGGCAACTACTGCTCAGACATGCCAGTCTTCGACGAACTCCAAGCATTCAGTACACCTGAAGATGCACCTGATTGGACGTTTGTACTAAAGCCACCTACCGAACGTTATCAATGGCCGCAGCTATGCAACCGCTTTAACCAAGAGAACTATGAAGAAGAGATCATACCCTCATGCCCAGGGAAATACTTCGACGACCTATTCGACAAATGGAACGCAGTCCATCAGCCAGCTGAAGAACAACCTGATCTTATGGTAACGAAGCAACCAGAAGGACAACTGCTTAAACTCAGCAACCCTCGAGATGCAGCAGTCCGACGACTCAATGACGATGCATTCCTTACCTATGCAGTCGAACTCGAGACACGAGCCTTACATCGAGGACAAATTGACTTCAGCCACGAGCCGACATACAAGAATGTCATGGGCATCTACCATTCAGCAATTCAAATTTGTGCCTACAGACGAGGCCTGACAATCGCAACTCTTAACCGAATAATGCGATGGAGTCACTACCATCCTATCAGCGTGGATATGATGAAGTACATGAACTACCTAGCCGATCAGACAGCCTTTTACGCTTCCCATGCCATGCAGTTCATGGTGGTACTCAATATGACGAAGTACTACGAAGGTACTATGTACCAGGAACTCATCCGAGCCAGACAATCTACAGGCCAAGCGAATGGTCTGTCAATTGATGACATTACACACCACTTAGTCGAAGGAAGGATAGTCAACTACGATCCACAATACCTTATGAAACTCAACGAGCGAGAAGAGGAAGCAAGGGAAAGACTACAGGCGACAAGACATCTGATGATGGAGGATATGATGATCACGATCTATCAGTATCCAAGCGAGATCTACCAGCCAGACAACATGCTCACTATCACAGAGCAGGATGAAGAATTTGGTTCATCAGATGAAACCGATTCAGACGATTCAGACGAGGTTAGTGAACCACCGCCTACACCGATGAACTCACAGGAAATGATACCTGAGAGCGAAGAACTATGATTTATGCAAGCTTTTCATTATTCTTTTATGCAACCCCTTTCCCATATCGCGACCTGACATGGTCAATTATGAATTCTATTCTTTCTATGGTATCTATGGTCACATCCGACCAAATTATGCCTTTATGCAACCATCACTCCCAACTCGCTATGGTATTTATTCACCATATTCACTGAAATGCCAAGTTGTGAATAAGTTGATGGGCAGTTTAAGCCTACTTGGTTTAACCAACTATCAACTGTTGCACTTCTTGTGCATCCCAGTGATACATGGCGCATTATGCACCCTTTTCTTATCTTCTATGCAGAGGAAGAGGAGCCAATAGGCACTCTGACTCTATTCTACTTTTCGAAAAACCCCTTTGGAGGCGGGCGAACCGTAGGTGAACATATTGCTGTGCACAGGGTTGGTTGAATATCACCCCTTGACCAGTCAATACACTAGGCAAGCCACTTCCAAAGCGACAGAAAACTCATTCAGTAACGACTTTATGACTTTTTCTTTCTTATCACTTTTAATTGCGTCATAATCTTTTACATGATGCATATTTCACATTTCACATTCACATCCCTTCCCACCACCCTTTACAAATCGACGACTTCCCAAACGCCCTTCTCACGACTTTCCTGCGCTGAAATACCCGCTTTATCGACAGCTTCAGCTGAATCGGAACGCGTATCAGGGTCAGGGAATATGCAGTTGACGCGCTGCCGAATTTCTGCAGTCCCTTCATTAGGAACCGATTGCATCTCATAATCGTTCTCCTATAGGACTATCAGCAGCTGCAACCTGCAAACAGAGGCAAGAGAACTCACCTCATTACGCCTCCTGCGATCTAGAATCCAAAGATTCACGCCGAAAATTGCAACAAGAGCGATGAAAACAACGCAGACAGCAGCGACTTTGGACATAACTGGGCAGTGATGATGATGGTTTGATAGCAACATCAACTATCACTAGGCGACTCCTTTATCCGAGCTTTCTCACGGATTAGGATGAACATTTTTTCCAAAAAGTTCATCTTAGGAGGGGGGTAGTGAAAGGATCCGCTCAAAAACTCACATCAAGATCGACACGATCGGCAGATCAACAGGATCAGCATTCCAAACGCGACTAGTAACAGTCTAGCAGTCACTAGAGCCAAACTACTGTTAACGCGACCAAGGCAATGGTCACGGGCATCAACGGCAATATATGGGCGCCTGAGAAGCACCCCACAAGTACGTAACCCCACGGACTACTTAGCACCGCCGACCGGTAATTACCACTGCCGATTTACTACTGCCAACCGTCACCTTAACACCGCCGACCAAACTCCCAATCCGACCCGATCAAAAGAAGTCAAGAAGCGATCAAAACTACTAGAAGCCCGAGAAGTCTAGAACACGACTACTAAAGCCTAACACCTAAAGTCTAAAGGCTAATCCGAGCCCAATGGAGACATCACTGGCATTCCAGCACTGTCAGACTTGTGCCCGAGCGTACATGGTCCTTTACGAGATATACTTCACAGTATGTCATGCTACAAGTGAAATGCGTGACTGCCAAATCAAAGTCCAATGTCACACACAAGAAGCGTTACATGCCAATCCACCAAATCCTATAATACCCAAGCGACATGAGGAACTCATTGTTACAACTCGAACCCCTCGAGCTGCAGACCCGATAACTTGGAGGATACTAGGATGGTACAAGCCAGAGCTGCATAACTCATGTCCAGCCTCTACAGTACAAGCAAATCTTTATTTACCAAGGAATGCAAACCTGGACACTAAGCAACTACAACTGGTACTCCAACGAAGGATATGGCAATACATTCGCGATGTTAGACTCCCAGGCAAAGCATGGCTAGTCACTCGAACACAACTGCATCTCCCAGCGGAACTCATACAGTTCATGGTATGCATTGGACCATACTCTACACCAACCCGACATCTCAATACCGATGTGCGAGTTGTACTTACACCCTTCGGACCACAAGACGAACAGCGAAGAGTCACATATCGAGCTGCCTACATTGCACCAAGAGCTACAATCCCACCTGGTGATGAAATTGACGTCATAGTGGAGCACTGACAGTGGAGCTTTCCATACTGGAGCAGCACCTCTATTGTATCAGTCAGCAACCCCACAGAATTCCGTCATAGTGGAGATACATTGGAGCAAAGTGGCGCTCAGTGGAGCAGAATGACAAAGGAAGTGATGTAATGGTGGAGAGAAGTGGAGCAAGGTGGAGCATGGTGGAGTAAAGTGGAGAGAAGATGGGTAAGAAATGGGACGGAAAATGGATTATCTAGAAAGCATAAATAGCATTAGAAGTAGGCCCTCCTTCCCCCATCTTTCGATCCTCTTAACACATAGTGACAAGTGTCTTAACACACTGGTGATAGTGTCCTAACACGACTCACTGTGTGCTTTGTACTACTACGCCTCTTGGAAATCCCAATCTGCTCTTACTCTACCTTGTCTCTGAAAGCATCCCTTACCAGGACTGCAACTAGGAAGGATAGTAAGGGGACCGCGTGGTACAGCTAAACGTGGGTAGATAGATCACCTCTGCACAACATACCGCTGCTTAGGCAAAAGGATCGAAACCGGTGTAACCCCGGACCTACACCTCTAACACTTCTGTTGTGAGCCTCATGAGTCAGAGCCTTTTTTTTAGTCTGCATAAAAGATATAAGAGGTTATTTCCAGGCTCAAGTTCTTAGATATCAGATCTTACAGTAGCCTAAGACATTATTACTGACAGCTTTTAAGCCAGCAATTGTCACTCCCAACAAATAGGTGGAACTGAAGTAGACTGGCTTATTTCATTTGGTGAATAAATAGAAGGATATTATCTGTACAGATCTCTAACCTTTATTCTACACAAGAGGCAAAACCCTATTTCTAAACCTAAAATTTTGATCTGGAACTGAATCCAGCCAATCAGAGGTGAGCTTTCTAATTCTGTTTTCTATAAGCAGCTCAGAAACATAATTCTGCCCTCTGTGCAGCTTTGATGATGATAGGGACAAGTAAATACTGCCAACCATCCAGAACTTCTTATTTATTAGGTGCTTTGA
This sequence comes from Phlebopus portentosus, assembly GCA_037892935.1. NCBI lineage: Eukaryota > Fungi > Basidiomycota > Agaricomycetes > Boletales > Boletinellaceae > Phlebopus > Phlebopus portentosus. The sequence continues at coordinate 2,295,617 of JAYXKI010000004.1, read as the reverse complement.
TGAGACCAATATACCTATGACTTGAACTATTGGATCCATTGAAGTTCTTTTGAATGTAATGCGTATGATTTTATTGGAGGGATACTTACATTACGAGAAACAGACCGTGTAAGGCATCATTCAATAGGAAGCGTCGATCGCCCAAATCGGTACAGATATTCCCGTCGTCGCGACTGAGTTGTTGTGCACGTACAGCCCCGTCGGTGGGCGCAATACCCACGCCTGCTGTGGATGCTCTGATGGTGGTCGGCGCTTCTCTTTCTTCCCCCTCCATCGTCTGTCTACCGGCGGTTTCTTGTCGAGAATACTAGCACAGTCATGTCGGCTCCTTCGACAAGTTCAAATCTGTCGGCAAACACCCCTGCTGTTACCGCGACTGGTTCGAGTGCAACGGGTTCGACTACCACAGCGTCAAGTGGATTCAATCCTTCAGAATCACCTAGGCCTTCAGGTCTCAGCGGAGGAGGCGGGGGCAACAACAATCAGTTCGCATCGCCAGCAGCATCCAACTTGTATCGTAAGTGAGCCGTTGCTGCTACCCGTGTGCTTCGTACTCATTCCTTTCAAAGTATACACTTTCTTAGGTAGACTGATCGATCAAGTACCACATTCGAAGCTTATTTCATTCCCGCCTGTTGTCTAGCTACTCTTGTATTACTTCTCTTGGTATCTGGTGCTGTCGTAGCCCGCTCCATCACTCTGCGGGTCAGAGCGCGTCGTGCAATCGAGGAATCTATCCGAAATGGAACGTACGTTCCCCTTCCGCGAGGTCTCAATGGAACCAATGCACCAAAACCGGAGTTCTACGATGCACATATAAAGGATACACATTCAAATCCAGTCGTTGACGAAAAGCAGGCGCGCTGGAATCAGCTGCTGGTAAGCCTCCATCCTGTTTGACCCCGGCATCGAGATGATCTGAGGTTTTGATGTCACGAACAATGTAGCCAGTTGCAGCTTCGTTTATACCCTCTAATTCTCCCCATCCTCTTCCACAGCCAGCAACATCTGCTCCTCCGCCTCCACGTCCTGCTCTTTCCACTCGCATTCGTGGCCTTAACCCATTCCGAGCTGTACAAATACAGGATATCCTGGACGAGCTCGCTTCTTGGGACCTCCATTCTCGTATGATGAACCAGCCAGATCCTCAGCCAACGCAAACCCAACTTGCAGCATCAGCGTTTCGAACGACCTCTGCAGAAGGTGAGAATGCAGATCAACAGGACTCGGAACGGCCGTCAGCCGTGCGCGTTGCGGTGTTCATCGCCATGCCTGACCCTTCTCGACCGCTGAGTAATAATAATTATGGGCATGATGACGTGTCCCCGTCAGCTTCTTCTGTGAAAGGGAAATCACCCATCATCGGGAATGCGAGCAAATCCGATGATGAAGCTGAAATGCCATATGTCGAATTTGGTGTTGCTGAAGTGCCGTTCGCACCATTCATCCACCAGAGCTCTTAATCTTCATCGTCCCCTCCATCTCCACCTAACGGCATGCATTTACGTTTGTAGACTTTCTCTTTGTTGCTGTCTGTGTTGTAATGTATTCCAAGGACACCATGTTTTCCCAAGTACCTTTCTTGCCTCTCGTTTCTTATTTGCTTTGTACGTTCATCGGATTGCAAGGATAGGATAGTATATTAGATTAGAAATGTAAGATGTTAATATAGTGTGTTCCCACGGTTACAAGCTTCAAGCTCTGATATAAACTCCGATAGTCATTGCGGCCACTATGCTATCTTCGGCCCGCTCCTCGTCTTTCTTGATGATTAACATCGGGATTCTTCTGGATGCCCTTACGTCTCATGGTTGTCCTCCGAAAGATGGATTATCTGCAAGAATGACAAATTCACCTCAGGTGCGGCATGTGCCATGATCTGTGCTATTCCTGTACGCATGCCACTCTTTCCATTGGATCCTTCGTGATTGATATCTGAAAATGTGCATGCTCTTTGGAATCGTGCAATTCTTGGGAAACCGGAATCACACCTCTGCACTGAACAGAGTTGTTTGCTCTATAACAAGGCAACAGAGGAGCCGCTCCCGCCTTTATCGTTAGCGAACCCTACATTTCTCACTATGCGGACCATAGAGAAGATAACAGAGTCCTCGTCTACTCCCTGCATGTCGGGCTTCGAGGAAAAAACTACGCTTGGCACTATTCATACTGAATTCAAACTGGGTTGCGCTAGTATAGACGAAGATAGGTCATTCAAAGTCATCGTAATATGGACTAGATTCAGCGGCATATTGGCCGGAATCAGGTGCGTGTAACATCTCGCAGCACTGCTCTAGCCACTCTCACTCTCGAATAGGTTTCCTCAGAGAATGAAGAATATAGACTTGAAAATCTACGAAAATAATGAAGGTGTCGGAGGGACCTGGTATTCAAATAGGTATCCAGTGAGTATTGAGCCAGTTCCGATATTCTCGGGAAGCTAACGCTTACTTTCAATAGGGAGCCGCATGCGATCATCCATCTCATTGTGTATGCCATTTGATCTTATTCTGGGATGCATGGCTTCAACATCTGTTCCAGTACCAATATTCTCTCGAAGAAAAAGTCCAGGGCAGAATGTTACTGTTCTTGGTAAACTTCTAGCCAGGAAGTGCAGACAGATTGGTCCGCGTTCTACTCTCCAGGGCCGGAGATCCTGGCAGATCTTAAGCGAGTTGCCGACAAGTATAAGCTCATGCGCTTCATTAAACTACGCCATGAACTGATACACGCAAGCTACGACGAGAAAACAGGCAAACGGCACTTGATGCTTCGTCGCCAAATTCTTGAATCTCAAGAGTCAAAAATCGTTGAGGACAGTGCGGATTTGGTCCTACTGTGTACAGGCTCGCCAAGTCGATGGAAGTGGCCAGACATTGATGGTCTTGAATCCAAGGCGCATGGTATCTCGACCCGATGGAGGTCGACATTCCAGCAGGTATGCCCATTGATTTGCTTGTCATAGACGAGAAACACAACGTGCATTTATAGCCCCATGATCCGCGAGAACAAGATAAAATAGTTATCTATATTGATCTCTAGTTCTGCGTTGTCTCTTATAGACGAGGCTGATCTCCGGAATAATATGTATGAAATACTGATTTGACAACGTTGACAAGTTACACCATAAAATTTCATCTTTCAAGAGTCAGACGCAAAGTTTTAAAAGTTGATTCTGCAGTAGAGCATGCGCCTTCTAATGACAACATCGCTGAAGGTGAAGGCTCTTTCGTTTCTTCAATTACCAAGCATGGTGACCTCCAGTGATAAGTATGCTGTGGAAGAAAATACATGAGTGGTAGCGATTTAGATCGTAGTAACAAAAACGTACTCGCTACCAGTACAGAATGACGAAGCATCTGATGCCAGCCAAGCCACAACGCCTCGCAAATCGTCCGGCCTGCCGATTCGCCCCAAGGGGTTCTGTGAACCCCATTCTTTGATAAGGTGAGGATAGTCATCGAGGTAGAGTCGTGTCATACTAGGTGAAAATTGACTTCAGCATAGCTACAACAGCATCAACATCATTTTCGTACTTTGTGTAGATATAACCAGGAGATATGGTATTGACTCGTATTTGATTCGGCCCTAACTCACATGCCAGATACCGACCCATCTGCTTTACAGCAGATTTGCTCGTTCCATATGCGGACCAATGTTCTTTCTACAGAATTTAGAGAATTAGCGATGCGTACACTGATGAGAAGATCAACACGCATACCGCAAATGCAACGGATGCGGCCATTGATGCAATCAAAATGATGCTTCCAGGTTCGCCGAAGTTGACCATTTGGCGACCGGCGGCTTGAGCGGTATAGTAGACACCATTTACGTTTACTCTCATGATCTTGTCAAATTCTCCCGGTGTATACTCAAGAGCAGGTTGACTTCCTATGACACCTGCAGCGGCAATGCATACGTCCAAACGACCTTCCTTTTGTGCGATCTTTTCAACGGCATCCCAAATCGCCTTTTGCTTCGTGACGTCAACGGATGCATACTCGAGTCGTGCGCTATCTGAAAGCCCGAGCTTCGAGAGGTATGATTGGGTCGCGTTGAACGTTTTGTCAGGCTCAGTCGGGAGGTCGAGACAATAGACAGCAGCGCCCGCTTCTGCGAGCGTTGCCGCCATTTCAAGTCCAAGGCCTCGCTGCCCGCCAGTCACGACAGCAACACGGTCGGCAAGTGAGAACTCCTTGTTGAAGAGAGTCGACTGAGGTTTGAAGGAAGAATCTGTCTGGGAACGGAGGGCCGCCTCAACCCCGACCGGGCCAAGTGGGCAAGAAAGGTGGTCCCAGTCGCGAGCAGCCAGCGGGGTGCTAGAGAACGACCTCGACCAGCACAGAGACTCAAGACAGCCCAGACGACGAAGTGTCGCAGGGGCTCGGAGTGGAAATGCACGCCGCATCAAGGCCAGAGTAAGCGCCGACATCGTTTGTGTCGTCGACGATGAAACGGGTACCGCCTGATCATTCATTTATTCAGCACATCCTCTATAAACTCGGACTCCTGGAAGTTTGATGTCAATAGTTTGGTCAGGTGAATGATGTTAATCCGGGAACCAATGAAAGCCAGACCTCGTTGATATTAGCTTCTCCAGGATTCTCCACAAAGACGTAAGAGCGCCGCCAAATCGCCCTAAACAATATCTTGAGAAAGGACCGCAAAAGAGTATGGATGTCCATCTTGTCTTGTATATAAGATGCGACAACATACAAGCGAAGCTGAAGAATAATCAGTATATAATCGAGCCGGAATGAGACTACGCACATACAGCCCTTTTAGACACCCTCATCCATCTCTATGCTGCAGAAATGCATAACCGAGATACTCACAGGGGTGTGCTCAGGAAGCGATGCAAGAAGGTCCACGTGAGAGCAATACGAAAAGCAAGCTCCACAAATAATAGATCACTTGGAAGTTCTTTCACTGTATGCTTCGCGGTAGCTTCTGTCCCGGAAGATAGAACACTTGGCAGCTGATCTATTTAAAGTGTGCGTCTTTATAACGAATGCTATCTTTGATCAGGATAGGCTGCATATGTATTCATAATTCATGGTGTCACGAATAACACGGCGAATCACCACGAATGGTGACCGCCACTGACCAAAATACTAGAGTAAGGAGAATTAGAAAATGAAAACTACACAAATACAATACGTACTCGCTACCAGTGCAAAACGTGGATGCATCCGACGCCAGCCATGCGACAACTCCGCGCAGTTCATCTGGCCGCCCAAGCCGCCCAAGAGGGTTCTGCGAAGACCATTCCTTAAACAGGTGGGGTTCCTTATCGAGATAGGCCGCTGTAAGCCTTTGATAACCACATCAGTAAAACCTTTTGCCATATAACTATTCCATGCTCACGCAGTATATATGTATCCCGGAGAGAGAGAGTTCACTCGAATTCCACCTGCGCCCAGCTCGCACGCCATGCTTCTTGCCATCTGGATGACGGCAGACTTGCTCGTATTATAAGCTACCCAGTGCTGGCCCTAGAAAGTCTACAGGTCAGTAACAGACCTATAGTAAATAAGGTTCATAGTCTCACCTTATTGGTGACGCTCCCACTCATGGAAGCGATCAAGATAATGCTTCCTGGCGTCCCAAACTTAACCATCTGGCGGCCTGCGCCTTGGGCGGTGAACAAGACACCATTTACATTGACGTTCATCAGCTTCTGGAACTCTTCAGCGGAATAATCTAAGCATTCTCCCCCTCGCAGAATACCAGCAGCTGCGACACATGCATCCATACGACCTTCTTTCACAGCAATCTTCTCAAGTATATCCCACACGGCTCGCTGATCAGTGACGTCTACGGAGACGTATTCGAGACGCGCGCTGTCGATAAGTCCGAGCCTTTGCACGTAAGATTGCGTTATGCCAAATGCCTTGTCCGGCTCTTTGGGAAGGTCGAGGCAATAGACCGTGGCACCTGCTTCTGCAAGTGCTTCCGCCATCTCGAGTCCGAGGCCCCGCTGACCTCCACTTACCACTGCGACACGGCCTTCTAGTGAAAACTCTTCCTGCAGCAGAGTAGGCCGGGGCGCGAAGGAGGGGTCGGATGCAGCACGGATGGCCGCCTCAACTCCGACTGGACCACAGGATGACTGGCTCTGCGTGACCTTCATCCTAAGAAATTGTCTTGACGGCAAAGCGACATACTTCGGTAGTAACAGCCTGGCGGCATTATCGCGACCTGATGTCACGACGCGCTTGAGCGAAGATGAGATGAGTGCAGACATGAGATGCAGCTATCGACGTACGCTTTCAAAGCGTCCGAGTTTGCCATGCTGACCTCTTCTATACGCGAAAAGGCCGTGATGACTGCGTTTTCCCGTGTTTCTAACAGTCAGCGGGGCAGTTCATTTGCTGAGTATGGTCGCGGGTTGTTGGAGTGCGAACGGGAAATTGAATGGATCACAAATTTCTCACGATCAAAATCCACATTCAATTCATTCTCGATATTGTCCTTTCGTCAACGATAATTTTATCTATACCACTTGCATCAGGTGTCCTAAGTTTCGAGCCATTGAGACAACTAAATCCGAGAAAAGTTCTAACGCATATCCGGAACGACATCTATGGCCGTCAACTTCACAATCACCATGCATGATGACCACCTGTTATCATGATGCTAGACAAAAAAGTATAAGTGATGGTCCGATAATCGATGATGTGGTTCATACGCACTCGCTGCCAGTACAGAAAGTTGATGCATCGGAAGCCAGCCATGCGATAACGCCGGGGAGCTCATCCGGTCTCCCAATTCGACCAAGAGGGTTCTCATCTTCCCATACTTTGAGTAGATGCGGTTCCTTCTCAAGATACCAGTTGAGCATTCTTTAAGTAAGGTTACATCTCAGTCAAGTTTACGAACAATAATGAAGTGAGAGGAAGGCTCACGTTGTGCTTATATATCCCGGAGAAACTGTATTGACTCGAATTCCCTTTGGCCCCAGTTCACAGGCCATGCTTCTACCCACCTGTAGCAGCGCAGACTTGCTAGTATTATATGAAGTACAATGCCGGTCCTAAATCACTCACAAAGTGAACAACTGGTTGCTGAGCTAGCAATATAGAAACCTTACTTTGTTTGTGATACTCCCGCTCATAGAAGAAATCAGTATAATGCTTCCTGGCGTCCCAAACCTTGTCATCTGACGTCCCGCAGCTTGAGCCGTATAGAAAGCACCGTTCACATTTACGTTCATCACTTTCTGGAAGTCTTTCCCATCATAATCTAGGCACTCTTCGCCGTGCAAGATACCCGCTGCAGCGATACAGACATCCAACCGCCCCTCCTTATCTGCAATATCTCTCACCGCATCCCAGACCGTCTTCTGATCGGTGACATCAACACTTGCATACTCGAGTCGCGCTCCCTTCGTAAGTTCCAGTCTCGAGACATATTGCTGAGTAAGTCCGAACGACTCGTCGGGTTTAGGCGGAAGATCGAGACAGTAGACCGCAGCACCCGCTTCTGCAAGTGCCTCTGCCATTTCAAGACCAAGCCCGCGCTGCCCGCCAGATACGACCGCAACGCGTCCGGCAAGCGAAAACTCCTTCTCCAGCAACGTCGGCCGGGGTGTAAAGGACGGATCTGAAGCAGCTCGAAGAGCCGCCTGGACTCCAACTGGGCCGTAAGGAGATTGTGAGTGATTCTTATGCCTGGGCATCTCTGTAGTCGAGTAGCACCTATGGTACATTGGCACCGCACTCCTTGAAAAGGAGGAAGTGAGAGAACGGGTAGCCATCATGGCCTGCAGGACCGAAGCTGGGATGAGTCTGGGCATTGTAGAACTTGGTCGAAGCAAGCAGAATTGACACATCTCATTTATACATGAATGACAAGGTTGCCTTAATCGCAGCACATGAATACGAATACAATCGATTTGTAATGACCAGACTCACGATAAACAGCGACGGCTTCTAATTTTCTGCTGAGGACATCCTAACGAGTGCGCATAAGGCTAGACCTATAACAAGGCCCGCCCAACCGAGACCCAGTGAGTTGTATATCGAGCCTTTAATACAAGGCCGGCAACTAAGTTATAGATCGGAAGTGAATGCACATCTCTCTCACCCGCTAAACAGGTGACTGAGTGTCATGGTAAGTCTTGAAGGAAGGCCCCGATCTATCGATTGCACTAAATTATCGTAGTTTCGGACGGGAATAATCAAATGCTGGTGGATCATCACTATTGTTAGGCGGAACATGGGCGAAGCTTAAGATCGACAAGAGCGGAGCTTCGATATTTCTAAATAAAGCAGCTTCTAGGATCTGCGGACGCGTCGCAAGTTTAGACATCTTAACTGTGCATATGCCCGTGTTTCTATCTCCGAGACCCCTTACACACACATCATTGAGTACCAAATTGTTCACATTTAACCGACCAAGGTCTCGTAGAAGTACGATTTCCAATATCCTCTTCCGAAAAAAAAAAGCGCCCATGCACGACAGCCCCTTTCGATCAAGAGAAAATCATTGCTTAGTGGGAGGAGGCAAGGAGTCTGTTCCAAAGAACTGGAAGTTTGGCGGCTATTCGGTTGAAGGTGTCCGTGTCAACGCCAACGATCAGTCAGTCTACATGCTTTGATGCCTAAAAACACTTACCACCACGAACCCTTCGGCTATCGAAGCATCCTTGACACTCTTTACTCGTAATAAGACGACCCTTTTAATGAGGATTCGCACGTCAGATGGGAGTGACTCAGCGATCCGATAACGAATAAGCTTGCGAGAGTAAGGGTTTCTTACTTGTCAACCGCATCTGCATCTACGTATCTGTGGAGAAACTAATGTTAGGTATCGTCATAGGCGGTCGGAAGCCCGAATATATTCGGATATCCGGAGCTTTCCTCTCAAGGAGATTCAAAATTGCACATACTTCTCCCATGAAGCAAAGCTATCGCCAAACCTAACTCCTTCAATAAAGATCAACCCTGGAAGCTTGCCCTCTTTTGCAAGACGCCGCTGGTTATCTATGTCGTCTGACATATACTGTGCAACTTTCTCTACAAATTCGTGCTTGGCTATGAACTTGCGGCGCGCCAAGTTTATCTGTGTCAACACAGAAAGCAGAAGTGACGGGATCGAGCCATACCGTGGTCAGAACAGTGACAGGTCCGGATATATCCCTGTACGACGCCGCCATTTTCTGATTCGTTCCTTTCCTGATCCGTACGCAGATTTGAGATACGCGACTCGCGACAAAAGACGAGAAACACGGTCAAGGAGAATGCAGGAACTGCAAACGTGGCACCAAGATCGTGTTTGAGTGACCGTGTGAACCACGGTGAGGTTTGGAATATCATTATTTTTTTCAAGAAGCAGAGGTGAGAATCGCACGGTTCCAAATCCGGAGAAACGGAAGAAGTCTTAGACTTTCCTCGTCTTCATATTTTGTCAGGACATTTCCCAGTCCAGCAGGGGCTGCTAGTCTCATGTAGCGCAAGAAGACAGCCAATCAAAACTAACCGGAGAATTCTGGACTTCTTATGGATGCTTTTTGTTGCATGTAACACAAGAAACCTGAAGGAGAGCAAAACGTCCAGGACAGACTAAAGACATACACTCGCAGCGTTGCATAAAAGTATCCATGCGCATTATCTCGGTCAATCCAGCATTTAGAAGGAACAGCGCGAAGAGCATCCACATAGACTGGTCAGGGACCGCCCGTGACGGAACACGCTCTATTCCTTCACCTCAGAGCTACCATGATCATCAGCCTATTTGATTGGAACGGGTACTGATCCCGTCGGAAAGAACATGATATTGGGAGGCTGCCGAGTTGGAAATTTTGAGAGCGAGACCAAGGTGAAGCAAAGATAGGGACACTGTGAGTCTCGTATCACCACCGATAGCCCGAGGACTTGTACTCACCCCAGCAAAGGACTCCGATAACGGATGATGCTTGAATTCCTTGTAGCGAACAGGAATGACTCTTTAAGACAAAATGATGGTGACGATCCGTCAGTCAAGATTTGAGTTTCGACGCTAACATGCATGAGCCTCTTACCTTTCAACAGCATCGGGGTCCGAATATCTTTCCCATGATACGAATGTATTCCCGTATCGTGCACACTCGATATGCAAGAAACCAGGAACCTTCCCTTCCTTTGCAGATTGCAATAGATTTTCGACGCTTTGCTTCATGTACGCCTCCACCGCTTCTACGTATTCCGACTTAATTGTGATCTGTTAAGGACATTAGTCTTAAAACGGAAGGTAATACATAGAATGGACAACGCACCAAAGTGAGTGCCGTAACTGGACCAGTGATATCTCGGTACGACTCCGCCATCTTTCTGTAGCCAATTCCCTACCAGTTTCTGCTTTTTGCACGACCGTGCCGCAGAATCAAGAAGGAGGAGAGAAAGTAGGAAGGAATAGATTGAGATGAATTGCTGTTGAGCTTGAAATCCTCGGCGACAACAGCATGATCTTTATAGTCCCGAGGCTGGAAGACTGACAACACAAGCGCAAGTCGTGGCCTTACGGCAAACTTAGGAAGTCTGATCTCGGTACATCGTACTCAACACTCCTTCACGGATGCGTGCAAAACGCGCTTTCGATACACTGCCCCTCCTTCCTGTTAGTCGTTTCCTGTTAGTCGTTTCGTTTCACGATTCTCTCTGAAACCCGCTGGATGGATCCAGCACAAGCTAGTCTGGTTCTTACTGGCCGGAAGTATATAGTTCAAGTGATTCTGCCCGAAAATCTCGGGACTATTCGGAATACTGAGAAGGAAAAAGTTACGTAGGCCACGATTTCGGTAAACCCGAAGTGCTTCCGCAAACGTCAGTCTCTTTCCAGAAAGAACGGGGGTTAATATCATTTAAGACGTAACATCGATGATAACAATCGCAAATTTGAATTCATACACCAGCTGCATTCGCAATTTGAAAGAAAAGGGGTACCTTTTGTCAAGACGCACGTAACGACGACATCAATTACGAGCCAACAAGCGGGGCACGCTCTTCATCATGCAGAACGCTCGGGTTGCGATAAGCCACGAGGTGACCATACAAGCTCTTACTTATCCAGAACAAACTGAGGCATGCGAACGCCAACGCAGTCCAGTGGACAAACGCGCTGCTCTTCTGGTGCGCGAAGATTGCGAAGAGGGACCACGTGATCGCGATGGATCCTCCCAGGTCACCTTCGGGGGACGAAAAGGCGTAAGACGCGGACGTTGCCTCCAAGAATAAGAGGCCAAGAAAGACGAAGACTTTCGTCCAGGCTCCAGCTCGATGAGTATCTGAGAGAAAGCGTCAATAGACAACCCTTTGGCTGGAAGCCGTCTTTACTTACGATAGTCGACACCGAAAGCCTCGAAGGCCGACAACAGCACAAGTACAGTAGTCCACCCGTGATAGATGGAAAATGGCCAACGGACAAAAATTTCGTCCTTCCAGCTAAGTCCCGCATGTGTTCGTCGTATGATGTAATATATATGGGTAACCGCGCTGGAGACAAAGAGTGCTAGTATGAATGAAAGTACGTATTGCTGATGCGACCAGACGGAGACATAACACGAGTTCAGAACCGCGAGCAGGGGAAATCGAAATGAAATCCCGTCGATGATGATACGTTTTCCGCTTGGAAAGAACTGATATATGATTGTTCCCAGAAGCAGGAGGTGGATAAGCGACCTTCCATAGCTTTATGAGTACATGGACTGTCCAGCTTAAACGTGACACTGACCAGATTGCGAACGCCCAGGGCGCAGGTGTAAAATAGGTCACTTTCCCCGAGCCATAACCCTTTTCGGGCCCGGCGACCGAATATATATTTGATCCTAACAAGAGGAGGTACACGGCGACATTGACGATCTGTTCAGCGTAAAGATGTGCTACAAAGAGCAGGCATGATTAAGAGAACGTACTTTGAGGACAATTCCGTCCTTCCAAGAGTCGGCCATGGTTCGTGCACGATGGTGGTGGTCGGAATGAGAAGAGCGAAAGTCGCGTGATTCACTATATTGGGACAGAAAGGGATGACGTCATCACTTTCGTCCAAGTCCAACTTTGAAGAACCTCCGAGAACACTGACTCAACTCACATACGACTTTCGAATGGTCTTATTTCTTGTATATCTCATATCTCCTGGCAAGATATACATCACGACTGACTGGAATTCCTCGAGATCGAGGCATTGGTTTCTAGATTTTAATCTTGTTAGATATCTGCTCTCTGTGTGTTATAATGTGTTATAATCGTCGCTTTACCGAAGGAGAGATATATATACTTGCTCGGTCCTCCAGAGCATGGGAAACGTTCATTCTCGTGCCGATATAAAAGAGATGATCAGTTGTTAATTAGACCTTTTCTCTCCCCAGATATTATCAAACAAGGTGCTGCTACTAGTTTCGACCAAAACAAGAACTGCCTTACCAACACCTTATTTCGGATACTATTCGTCTTCCTCAATCAATGAAGCATTCGAAGGACACTAAGAACAAGACGGATGTGCGTCTCTTCGTGGGAAGTCCAATGCCGCATGTCGCAGGGCGTCATTAAACGAACACACACCTCTACGTATATGTGCGCATTCCTATCGCGGACATCATCATAAGTCGTCTAGGATGCAGAAGCGTATCATGCAGAAGTAGGACCGGCGGTAAGTCCGGCTCCTTCCGCAGTACATACTTTCAACCTGGTGGTAGATGGTAGCTGGGACACATTCCCTTCTTCCGCTAACCCCTTCCCTGCATTCCAAGCATCCGCATCTATCCAAGAGAGTTCCGAATCGAGAGCTTCGGCACTGTCTATAGAAAGTCGGTCACTTGAGTCGTATCCATCCGGAAGGCAACTCAATACGGGACGAGCTCACCTCCGGTAGAAAGAGCGTTTAGCGCGTTAAAGATCACCGAACATGCCCAGTGGCCTCAGATACATTCTAATGCAGCCGTAGTCTAGTCAATTGTTACATCGGTTGTCGGTGTTCCTGTCATGAGACCGAGTTTTGGTACACTAGATACAAAATTTTTCGCTTCAGCGTCTGTAGGCACCGGGCACCTTCCCTCGCGCTCCGATCGCCTGCGTCGTTCCTCCTCCACCCACGCGCCTACCTCATGTGCGACTTGGCGTGGCCTTGTCCTGTATTCCATCAATAATCCCTGGAGGGAAGCCATTGAGAATTCTCCTTCCGGGATACGGCTAGCGAACGTTTCTGAAAGACGCTTGGACTCTGCATGGGATAGAGGCTGATTATCATCCGTATCCACCTCGTCATCATCCCGTTTGCGATCTTCAGAGTCACCAAAGGAAGAGAAGTCCGATACCGATGTATGCGTCGGAGAGCCGGGTCCAGAATCAACTACAGTCGGCGTCATGGACTCGTCGTCAAATGAGTCCTCATCTTCCTTGGCCTCTTTTCCATCATCCGATTCAGGCGGAAAGAAGCACCGAAACAGGGCGGCAGCTTCTTTCCGCCCAGCAAGGTCAAAACGTATATGCACATCGAGTCTGCCAGGACGAACAAGTGCCGGATCAAGTGCCGAATACTTATTTGTTGTCGCAAACAGAAGCCGACCTTCCTGAGCTGCAATGCCATCGATTGCACCGAGGAGGCCGCTCAACGTGATTTGACTTGTCGATTGCATGGGCGCCTGAAAAGACGGCTGCATTGGCTCGGTCCCCGGCGCGAGTTCGTCAGGCATCTGACCAGGTGCAAATTGATCTCCGAAGGTCGCGCCCTCTCGAGACACACCACGGTAAAATGCTGCATCAATATCCTCCATGATGGCAAGACATTCTGTTGCAGAAAAAATTGCATGCAAATATAAGATTAAGTATAATGTTATGATCTTGAGATTCACGAACTGGGCGGTATTTTTGATATCAGCTCGTTGAGCGTTGAATCATCGAGCGTCCTTTTCGATAGAGCAATCACATAGATGTCAAGTCCAAATTCACCGGCAAGTGAATGTACTTATGGAAATATGTCAGACAATTTTCTGGAGTGCAAGAAAAATCTACCGGAAAACTGACTGAGACTCGTTTTCCCGGTTCCTGGGGAACCATGCAATAGATAACCCCTGCGCCAGGGAATGCCTCGATCAGCGTACCATTTTTCGCTCCCGAGGAATTCTTTTATATCAGCGATTAGACGCTTTTTAACTCGGTTATCAAGGACAACGCTCGCCAATGGACGTCGCGGCCGAGAGCCTGCAAGGGTCCAGTCGTTATTTCTGTCAGTTCCACGTCAGCAGGCGGATAACCCAGTGGCTTCCGATGAGCTGTCGAATTGTTGAGGTCACGTACGAGTCAGAGACATAGATATTGATTCTGCCCTCGGAGTGTTTTTTGAAGCTCAGCTTTGCCTCCCGAAGCAAGTCATCAAGTTTCGAAATTTGACGTGTAAACAAACTAAACTTACGAAATTATCAGTGCTCGGATCTTACAAGTTAGATTCGTTTGGATACTTGCGTGACCTTTAAGCGCTCATCGCCTCTCCGATTCCACATGTCGCCCTGAGTCTGAATGAGCGTCACGCTCATCCACGTCTTATGGAACCACATGCTTAGCGCCTTGCCTATGACAGAGTCCCGAGTATCAGCTGTCTCGCACTTGAGAGCACCAACAAGGAGATAACTCACTGTGAGACGGGACATAAGCGACACGGCGAGAAGGACCGACTCTCTTCTCTTCCTCTTCACCCGGAACCAAGTTTGAGACGCCGCTTTGCCCATATCTGAAAGTCGTGACTCGAACGCTGCGCAGTCTACCTGATGTATCGGGGTCACTGAGCAGTTGCACTGAAAACTTCGTCACTGAACGCACTCCACCTTGGCTGCCTCGATAACCAAAACATCATCCATGCTGCCGTTTTCCCAGGTCATCTTCATTCCAATGATGCCCTTCTGTGCTCGAAATGACTTACTGAATGTCTCGTCTCGGTCCTCGAACTCTGCGGTGACGAAAAAGAAGTCGAATAGACCCGCCCACAGCATTGCGACGATTCTCCTTGCAATTTCAAGAGTGCTGCCGATGAAGAGAAGTTTAGCTCCTTCTCGTAAGGCGATAGAAGAGATCAGAAAATCCCAAAGCGCATGAGCACTAGCAACTAAAGTTCTAGAAAGTGTCTGCGGCGATGTGATGGGATGTGCTTGGAGCGGTGCTGTGAGCGAGTCTGAGTCCATGCCAATAAAGATGGCGCTGCCGTGGCTTTCTCGCTCGCCCGCACATGCCACGTTATATATCAGCGCTTGCGCCCGAAGTTAGCGCCTCGGGTCGGGAATTTGAGCAAGATTTTTAGAGTATCGTGCTACCCGCGGTAGTATAAAGCACGTGCCGACAATGGAAATCGCCTGCCAAATGTGCCATACGAGAGTTTCGATTGTCAAATTAGACGTCAAAATCCATAGGCCGACAATACCAGTACAAAACAATGGATACAACTATTCTATGCAGGTAGTCATACTTCTATCGTTCATGAAAGGCATGCGTCTTGAATTTAAGTAAATTAATCAGGCAACAGAGAGCTAAAGGCACAAAACGAACTCCGAGTCCGGGTCAAAATCAAACAGCAAGTCTCCAATACAGACTGATGCACAAGTTCATGCTGTGCACAAGGTCCGTGCTAGGTGACCTAATTGAAGTCCTAGATCAGTAGTCATGAGGAGAAGAACCTAAAGCGAAATAACTACCTTCATGGAATAGATCCAATTGCTGCGCATATCGATGAAACTATGACTTGACTGATTATGTGAGGCATCTTGACATGCCCTCTGACGTGAGTTTAGCCTACGAAGCAATCTTAGAAGGGAGGCATCTACACATAATATGACTAGATTACGGACAGGGTCAACATAGAATTAACATAAACTGAAATGTGCATTCGTCAACCAAAAATGCGCTGTCAGTAGTAAGAACGCACGTTTTGGACCGATGCCCGCAAATAAAAAGTACAAAAGAGTCCTGGGCAGCACGAGGGAGACAGTCAAAGTAATGATCGCATCTGCAGCCGTGAGGAGTCCGCTCGCAACTGTATATAAGATGAGTCGATTGATGATCGAGTCCGAACCGCTGAAACCTGTGCGACTCTTGTTTAGAAGAAAAGCGAGTATTGTCCCTATCGCAGTGTCAACGGTAGCAATAGTAACATCCGTTGCGCGCTCGATTTTTATTGCCGATTCGAGCTGGAAGAAATCCGATAATGGCAATATGGCTGCAAAGTAAGCGCACGTCACCGCAAACTGGGATAAAACGAGAACAGCTGTGACCCCAGTCAAAAGCTTAGACCGCTTGCTCACTAAGTGATTGAGATTAGTCAGACCTGCAGGGACCAAAACATTCTACTCAAAGCTTACTATGCCATATCCTCATGAGAACAAGGGCCTGTACAAGGACGTTAACGGAAGCTGACATGATCGTAAACAGTGGAAAGGTGCTCCTATGATAACCTGTCAGAAAATCGAGACGTAGAAACCAGGATGAACGGACTTATCAAAGTGAGTGAGTGCTATAAAGTTTCCAAACATCCGAACGAAATAGTTATACGATGCTCGGAGGGTTACCACCTGTAGACTGGCATCTACGAGCCAGACAAAAGCAACATATGTCTTTAGGCGCCATGTATCGACCTTCGAGCATCTCTGTATATTATTCAGCATAGGTTTCATAAAATAATGGCTCAAAAAAATATACGCACATCGAAATAAACGCAAAGCTGGACAGTACTCGCTGCCCACAATCTAGGAAGGCAGGATAGACATATCAGGTCATGCTAATTCGAAAGCACCGTGAACCTAACGCTGTCGTTACACTAAATGACAGTTGTATGAACATCCGTGCAGGGGCGTCAGATTTTAGGCTGGGAGCCAGCGCTATGAAGTGCATGAGGCGTACATGCTACCGACAAAGAGACATCCAATCTAAAGTAGAACATCAGCAAATCGATGGCCGGAAGAAGTTAAGAAAGCGCCAGGACGTACCGTGTTGTCTAGATTGGCAGACGTGGCAGTCATTCTAGCTTTGGTTCCCGAAATGGGTTCGTCTACAATACACAGTGCTGATCCGAGTTAGGGGAGATGTAGCGCTCGAAAGTCATGTTGCATCGGTTAAGTATTTGGCAATCCGGATATTTTATCAAGTCGGAAAAGATCTCTCAAAGGCAGATTGTACTGTAGAACATTAAATCCCTTGTTGGACAAGAACTGCATCAATGAAGATCGAAGCCGTGACGGTCATGGAGTGCTTGATCAGTTCAAATATGGTTCGAAACTCAGAATGATCATGTTTTGCGGATTCCAGAGATGCCTGTCTAGATTGAACTTCGTCTGCGACATTACGACGCCTCGCAGTTTATCTGAAGGATGGTTTTTTTACCTCAACTGAAAGACTTCTTCGGTCTGATGCTGATATTATGAAGAAGATCGACCTACCTGGTAGCTGTTCCAAGAATGATCAGCTCCGTCACCCGTCCAAAATGTCGAATCACTACGTTACCTGAAACGCTACCGCTCCTCGATACTGATCCATGTCGCGAGGACAAGGACAGGTGGTAACGTCTATTTTCTATGCATACATGTATTTACAGAAGCTGATGTTCTTCTTGTGGCCGGAAAGGCATCAGATGCAGAAGTGATTACGAGGGTTGTCTATACTTATTCCGAGAAGTTCCGGAATCCGGAGAAACGACAGACACCTAGGTTCAGCAATAAAGCGAGAAGGCCTTGTCGAGGCAGTGGCATACGAGGAAGATTTGAAGACGAAGGAGTGGAAATTTTCAGTGGTCCTGACGTTCTCTAACAAACATCCAGTAGGAGAAGAGCGTCATCACGACATGGTTAGGACATCATTTCACGTGATGCATCTTGACTTTTGACCATGACCAAAAAGTCCGCAAAGAAGTTACCTTCGATGTCGACTAAGGATTAGCAATGCCAGAAACGGGCACGGAATGCTACCGAAGACTCCGCTTCCGCGGGGAAGACAGGACGAGTGCAGATCGCGACGTTGTCGAGAGTATTTCGTTGGTCAGTTGCTACCTTATCAGATACTGTGTGTGAGACCAGCGAGCAACAGTTGACACGAGAAACTGACTTTGTCATCTTCCAAGACTACTGTTAGACATGGATATGCTGTTTAGAGCGCGTTCTGCAGGGCAAAAATGGAGAGAGAACACCACCAGTAGCGTATCATGCGATTGCGACATTGATTCCCTTCGCAGCCACCTACTTCGCTGCTACGAGCTCCGGCAGTATATTCTCAGAAGATTCGCCGTGCTTTGCTCTCAGGCAGATAAGAAGTGCTTCGTGTGAATGGTACTTTTGCTTGTCCAATCGCCCGAGAGCTCTGATCCTTACGTGGTTAGCACTGTGGTATTTTTACTTTCCTCCCTCCTCATTTTGACCTCCCGCGAACGGTCCCACAAATTCTTTTGAAAACATCCGACGTTCTTATGCCGAAGGTCAGGTACAAATTCTAGTCTTGCCGCGAATTCAGGAAAACCGTTTGCTGGGTTATGCTTGTCCGGCGAATTACAGCACCCGTAGCGAGGATCTGCGCATGGCTTCTCGTTACGCATGCTCTTGTGGGTGGAGTCTTGGTACTTCTCTGCATGAGAAAACGACATGGCGAAGCTTGCGCGTGGATGCCTACATATCTCCCGTCTTCTGCCAGCAAAAATAGAGAATGGCTTGACTTGTGCATCCGAGTCTGCCGATACATAAGGATGGACAATCTGGGATACCTTGGACATACCTCCTCGCGTAGCTCTCACTCACAATGCTCGCATACGGTCTTTTGCTACTAGCGCTGTTGGCCGCCGCCTCTCCGTCTTCGCCTATCATTGAGATACGCGAGCCGAAGGCTTCATTGCCATTCGCTCGACGAATCAATGCAACTGGGACAACCATTCCGGCTCACGATCGCGCGCGAGCCGCACATCTTCTTTCTCTAGGAAAATCGCGCGCATCTGGCAGTCAACCTGCGAAACGGCAGAGTTCGTTCAGCATAATTAACGAAGTTGTCACTTATGTTGCTGAAGGTCAGTTTTGACCGTAAGCCTATTGTATGTAGACGATACTTACTGGGTTCAGTGGGCGTCGGGAACCCTCCTACGACGTATTCTCTGCTTATCGACACTGGCTCGAGTAATACTTGGTAAGGTCTTTCTTGAGGTGGTCTGTCACAGTGAATTTAACATGACATGCTATCTGTAGGCTGGGAGGTCAGAGATTCCCTCTTTGATAAACTTATAAACCGACATTGATTTCCAAAATAGCTAGCAAAGCCTATGTTCGTACGAGCACAAGCCGTACAACCGGCAACCTTGTAACCGTCACGTATGGCTCAGGCTTCTTCGCCGGGTCTGAATGTGAGCAACACTGCTCAGTTCATTCATGAAAGGGAATCTCACATACAGACAGTCACCGATACTGTAACGTTCACGAAGAACCTCAACATCACGGGCCAAAGCATTGGTGTTGCTTTGGTAGCAGAAGGTTTCCAGGGTGTAGATGGCATCCTCGGCATTGGGCCTACCGATCTCACGGAAGGAACATTAGTACCCAGCCTCGCAGCTATTCCAACGGTGACCGACAATCTCTTCTCGCAGGGCAAAATATCGCAAGAAGTCGTAGGGATATTCTTCGCTCCCACAACCACAGAGTCCGCGACGAATGGTGAAATGACTTTTGGCGGCGTCGACACGTCCAAGACTACAGGAGATGTCGTCTTCACCTCCATCACGTCAACTTCTCCCGCGAGCGAATTTTTCGGGATAGATCAAACGATCACTTATGGTGCTAACGGTACAACTGTTCTTCCTTCCACCGCGGGTATCACGGACACGGGCACAACGTTGATCCTGCTAGAGACCGACGCGTTCAACACGTATACGTCGCTCACCGGCGCGACTGAGGATGCCACCACTGGATTACTGAGTATCTCTCCCGAGAACTACGCAAACTTGCAGAGCCTCTTCTTCAACATCGGCGGAACGACATTTGAATTCACGAAGAACGCGCAGACTTGGCCTCGTTCCTTGAACACCGACATCGGTGGTTCAGCCGATGATATCCTTTTGGTCCTCGCGGATGTAAGTAGTACTACTTGTCTGGATACTGATGGCACGTTTAAAATTTGTGCGCACTACAGCTAGGAACTCTCGGTGGAGAAGGCCTTGACTTCATCAATGGATTTACCTTCTTGGAACGCTTCTACTCGGTTTTCGATTCGTCGAACAGCCGTGTGGGTTTTGCAACGACAGCACACACGTTCGACGAGACAAACTGAGATGCGTAGTGTTATGATTGTTTTTTTGGGGACCTCTTCTTTCTGTGCTCGCTTGGTTAGTTTGCATTCCATGCGTTTGATGTAGCAGCTTGAAAATGTAGGATACATAAGAGATGACAATTGCATTTAGTGAAGCGCGAGTGTAGAAACTTATGGGAGAGCGTGACGTTGATGCTTTGTATGTCGGAAGATGCCGGGTCGCAATAGTACGTAACTGGATTCGACATTACTGTTCTATAACGTGTATTCCGCAACCTTGTCGGAGAAGTTTTAGTGAGAGGGTCCTGCGTAGCACATTATCTTCTACTCCATGGGTCACTCGTGGCTGCGTGCATTCGTTCTCTGTGCTATCATCGGAAGGCTTACAGTTGCCGTAGGTTGCGCAACTTCGTACGGATCAGCCGCTGACCTAAGGTTTCCTGCATAGTTGCAAGAATACCCTGTTAACGATGAGTGAAGGACTAGGAAATTTTCGCAACTATCGGCACAGTGACATTCTCGGATTCGCCATCTCAAACAAACAACCCAGGAAGTATGAAATCGAGTGAACGGGAGGTGAGTTTTTACCGCAATTCCTTGATCAGAGTGTCTTGACTCTTGAAAGTGTCGTCTTCTGTTCCTAGATTGCCGAAGTCGGCCTCCACGCGAGGGACGAACGCAAACGTGGAAAAGGCTCCTATTGGTCCTTACAGTGATTGGCGCCTTTCCCGACATTTTTTTCTTCGGTCTTTTGGTGTCCCGAGATACACATATCAAATGTGGATTGTCCATGACGACGACAGCGAAGACAGATCGGAACAAAGATATTATATATTCCCATGGACGTTGCCACGCGGTTATCGTCGCCAGGGATTTGGAAGCGTTCCTCGCGTGCGTGTTGTCTCGATGGAGGACTAGTAGGGAACGAAGTAGCAGTTTGAGTATAAGTGGTCTGCAAAAGTACGCTTTGAGGCAGCGCCCACGACGGAACATGATTGTGTGATGCCATGTCGATATTTCACTGTTTGTTGTTGACGTCCGTGACCGTGAGAGGGGCAAAGGTCCCATAGCCTTCATATGTACGATGATCCTTCGATGGCGGAAGAACGTCAAGTGGCCGGACATATACACTGGATCATTGAAGCATGTTGAGGATCAACAGCGCTGATCCAGTTCGGGTTGCAAATACAAAGCTCTTACCCTAAAGCGGACGGTCATAGCCCAGTTGCGACGATGGGAGGCCGTTCCTATCTCACCGCTGACCAGATGCATGGACTTTTCACATTCATTCATCAAGATTGTATCAGCATCCAATCATAGCATGCACTTCTCTGGTCGTTTACTTCCCGTAATCATTCAAAGCATTGATACTGGGAACCTTCTTCGGCTTACGATTCGTCGCTCGGCGTCAAAGTCTCATGGTGTACGAACTGTTCTCTCCAGTAATAATATCTTCGTCTGCTGACCGACATTACTACTCTTCCAGTTTGGTACCATTTGGCAGATGCGCCGCCTCTCCTCGCGATCGCTATCATCTCCCGCCTTCACCGCCTCTGATCCAGTCGCAGGGGGCCATCTAGCACGCACTTGAAGGCTTTGGCATACTATTGCATGTTTCCTTTGGTCGCCTCACCCCTCCGATGAACGTTTGAGACGCTCCTCCGCTTCAAGCGACCTACTCTCTTTCCGGCGGCTTCTTTTTTCTGCGACGCTCCACTGTCTCCACTTGTTTCATTCTTTTTTACCATACATGGCTCTTACGGTCGACGACTCTGCTCCGGAATGGATCTTCTCCACCCCAAAGGAAGCGAATATGACCAGACATGCGGCAGGCTGGTGCGTCTTCTTTCTTCTTATTCTTTCTGTCTCAGTAGCACTCATCTAGAGTCTTAGGCACCAGCTAGCAAATGATCCTTTGGCTGATGCAAGCGGCTACTACAACGGAACGGCGCTCTGGACAAAATCACCAAATGCGACTGCCACTCTTATCTTCCAAGGAACCAGTATTTCTCTATACTCAGCAAAAACGCCGCAGGGCGGTCAAATGAACATCACTTGCGACTGGGACTCGAAGATCGTTGATCTTAGGTCGCCCGAGCTTCAGGTAGAGATGGTGTGGCATCAGGACGACTTAGACTGGACAGTACAGCACGCAGTGTCTATACAGCAGGTCGGCAAAGGAAGAATCAGTATTGATAGTGTCGAAATCATGCCCGGCCAACTCAATCCGTTTCCTCCGGCAATGCCAAGTCCTCTTCCTCCCGGTGAGTCGCCTTCACCCAATATTGAACATACCAAAGTTGAACTTTGGTTCAGCGTTTCCAAACAGACTAGCCAGTCCCGCCCCTTCGGTTATCACTATGACGAGTACACTCACTATGACCATGACCATGACCATGACGGCGACTTCCGGGTCAGACAAAAACTCTTCAGACGTTTCTCTGAGCAAGTGGGTACATCATTCATTAGGTGTAGATTCTGAACTGATTGATTTGATGATTTCAGAGGCGCAGCTGCGGGAATCGCTGTCGGTCTTGTCTTGGTTTCCTTTCTCGCAGCTTTCCTCTTCATGTGTTGCAAGCGCCAGAGAAACCGAAGCTCTCGCTATACCGGCCTACGACGTCTTCGTCTTTCGCGATGGGTGGGAGGCAGAGGTTACTTAAGTCCCGGGAGCAGCGCGCCGAGTTTCATACAAAATGAAGACAAAGAGAAGGCTGCGGAAGAGATGGAGGAGCGAGATGTTGGGGGTGCAGCAGACGGTTCGGCTCATTTCCTGCCTTCGGTGAGTCCCAGAGTTTTTTTTTAACGGGATGATACCGACTATTCTTCAAAGATAAGGCGACCAAGTACATTAACTCTTGGACAGTTCTCCGTTTCTACTCCTTCTCGTTCAATTATGGCTCGGTTCCCTCCGCCACCGTCGCGCCCATCTTCCTCACCATCTCGTTCACACAGACATAATCGCAGTCTTGCGATGACGCTCAGCATCGATACCAATATCAGCCCAGTGCAAAAGAGTGTCTATGTGGGGCCTGTAGGAGCTTCGAGAGTCGAGTCGTTGTCTCGGAGTCAGGCAGTCGAAAGTGTTCGGACCCATCGCCGAACATTCGACGAGTTTGCTTCGTCCGATCTCACGGAGGAGTGGCACCATGTCAACTACGAGAAGGACGTTCAAAGTGTGCATGACGAAATGGAAGACGCAGTCTTTTATGCACAGCATTTCGGTTCCAGGTCCGAGCAAGACCATGTGGAAGAGCAAGACGTCGCTTATGTCGATGAACCGAATGACATCAGCCCTGACACACCGCTTCTTGCACATAGTCCGGCCATAGCGTCGTCCAACGCTTCGCTATCTCACCACAACAGCAATAACAGTCATGTTTCCCGCCTCTCGAAAGGAAACAAGATACTCCGCTCCTTACATTCATACTCCAGTAAACGCTCCAGTCTGCGAAGGTCTTTTGGTAAACCATCGCGACGCAGTTCAGCTGCTAGGACGCCCGACGCCAGAACGCCTATCAGCAAGAACTCGATGAGCACCAGTGCAAGCGACTCTCCTCGCTCTGAGAGGCACAAAGCGAGGCAGTCGACGTTGAGTGTTTTCAGCATACCGATTCTAGCGTCAGCCGAGCCTGGTAGTCCATCAGGGATTACTGCACCTATTCCGACAATGCCGGAGAATGCACAGTTCTCGCTTCTTCCTCATCCTCCGAGCTCATGGAGTGGTGCACCATCCTCTCGGAAAGTCCCCGTCAAATTGTCGCGCGTACATAGACCAACAGGACCGCGGGCTCGTAGCTCATCCAACGCAAGTCTCAAAAGCAACAGCTCCAGCTCTGGTGGAAGCACACATAGCCGGGCGTCATCTCGAACTGAACGTGGAGAACTGCTGTCTACTGTTGAGGAGGGGAGCAGATCGGATTCGTCACGGACTTCTGCTGAGCGACATCATCGTCATGAGGGGGATATGGACCTTTTAAACGATTAGTTCCTTTTACGTTCTTCCTGTTTGCGTACTTAGGTTCTTGTGTGTGTATGTTACGCATGTCTTCAGAGATAAATGCGACTGCGCTGAGTCTATTCGTTCATGTTTGACAGTGATGTGATGTTTCAGCGGCTTGGTCATGAGTGATAGATGGACTGTCCAGTTTACATATGAAGCCAGAATACATTAATTTCGAGGAGAATGTTTTCTCATGAGGCTGAATGTAAATATGGGCTCCTCGGCAATCAAAGCACTTCTCTAGAAGAGTGCATCCTACTTTACGACAATTATAGGCCTCAAAGCAAGATTAGCTGGAACAAGCTTAGTGTTCTCGACGGTAACCATTCGTGAGTCTGAAATCCAGCATACCTTTTGTTCTGTGAAGGAGAGAAACTGAACAAGAACCCGATCCCCCATCTTCAAACCTGCTTGGTACAATATGTCCTTTGTACTGATGTCTCGAAATGAACCTCATGTCTGTCCTGTATGCGACGGAAAAAGATAACAAGTTGACCAAAGATACAAGTGGTCCAGCGTTCCAGAGAAACCTGTTACCAACGACATAGTGGCTATCTTATCTACTTATTCTTGAAATACACCGATGCTGGCGTCATGGGTTTGCGCAACGCACGCCCTGTGTTTTGAGATGCTGTCGCTGTAGAATCAAGTAACCACATCAAAGCGTTAGTTGTCAGCTACCGGTTCACCAAATAAAGAGCTTACCGAGCGCGATGTTGAGCGATTCTCTGCAGATGGTTCCGGCGTCCTGGAAGAACTGTGTGACTGGGCCCGAGTCTTTCTCTTTGAGTCTCCATCTCAGTGTGAGACGCTGTTGCTCGGATATTAGTCGATTGAATATCGTTTGGGCCTCGCTGGAAGTACATCGATCTTTAGGGTCGGGTTCTGTCATTCGCTCGATTAACGGTGCCAGGAAGTTCAAGTTTGAGTATTTCTGAATATCATTCAGTCATAATTGGATGCAAAGACAGATCACAGACCTCGAGGAACTCTTTTCTAATCAAGTTACCGATGATGAAGACATCTGTCAAGAACGGGTCGTATGGTACAGATATTGACAGCTCCGGGACCTCGTCATCCTGTCCATATATACCGATCACTTTCCTCTCTTCTCCCGGTTCGAATTTTGACGAAATCCCGAAGTCGATGAAGTAGTACCTTACACCCCCAACGTCCCGGCGGCGCTTCCGGTGTGCGCGCTTGGTACCGGACGCATCAAGAATTGAAGCCACGGGATGAAAGCCCTTTGGGTACAGGGGCCCGGCATCCATCATGATATTCAGGATGGAACAATCTCTGTGAAAAGACCAGTCAATCGCAGCGAAATTGTCTTCATTCTGCACACTTACCTGTGTGCTACGCCGACTTCATGCATATACTGAACTCCCTGAGATCTGTCAGAGACTAAATAAAACATCAGATGTGACAGCTTACTTCCAATAGCTGTCTGAAGAAGTCTACCACCTCGTCGACAAAGTAGAAATCGGGCCGATAGTAGTACAGCAGCAAGGGGAGAACGATGTACGTGAAGTTCGGATCCTCGGTATCAGCGAACTCGTCAAGCAGAGGCGCTGCGTGGCTTCTAGGATGTTCAAGTCTTTGAGGTTCCGACAGGAAGCGATGAATGTCGAGCTCTCCGCTATTGGACCGCACGCGCTTCAGGACGACTCTTCGACCATCTGAAATTTTCACGGCGTCCATTACGGAGCAGTTCTGTGGAGTTGAATGGTGACGCATAACTTCGCTGTACAACAATCTACTTACGGTACGGAAGTGGAAGTCTTCGTGTAGAAACAATGGCTTTTTTGTTGCAAGCCAGGAACGCACCCACTCGGGCTTGTATCGTTGACGCAGGCGATATCCGTGCGATTCCAGCATGGTATATCTGTCCCTCCATACAATTTCTCCAGTATGTAAAGGGCTTGCATTCGCGCGTAGCCTTGGGCGAGTCGGGCTCGTGGACATCCCGTCAAGGATCAGAACAGATTCTATGAGCAATGGGAATGACGAGGAATGAATCGTTGTTTCATCCAAAACTCTCAGGTTTATAAGGCTTTAATGACGGGGCCCAGGATCACCTCTTTCGTAAATAACAAAAGCCCTGCCTTATCACGCGCGTATGAGGCTCATTTTCATCCACTGGAGGACAATCAGACCAAAGAGAGATATACAAGCACGGGATCCAAGTCTGAACTGTTCATCGCAGACGGCAGTCTATGCATGGTCCCGAAGCTGGCATTCCCGCTATAGTATGAGCATAGGGCTGGAGTTTCTTTTGGGATGAGAATAGCAGACAAGGGCATGCCCTTGTGCTGGACGCGTCGCGTGTAGTTCGACGGTCAATGGATGAACACAAAAGCAATAGTCTTATGTAAGCCTTATTCGCTTACTAACCATTGTCAAAAAGGAAAATTGGTCTGTCTTTAAATCTTTCACAGGGTTATTTAAACCCGGAACAAATTCAATAAATGAAATTTGAAATTTAATAATGCATTTAGGCACATAATACATTTGATGTTTGTTCCTTGGCCAAATGCTAAACTATATTTGAAATAACAATAGGCATTTAGATTCCAGTTTGGTAAATAAAGAGATTACAAGTAAAGCCATGTGAGAAACACATAAAGAAGCTTGAAATTTCATTGAAGGAAATATGCTTGTATTTCTTCATACATGAAATTTTAAATCATTTCTATGAAAAAAATTTGAAGTATCTTTTGTAATCTCTTCAAAGAAGAAATAAGGTGTATGATCAGTGCACACTCAGTGTGCAATCAGTGTGCAATCAGTGTGTGATTAGTGCCCACTCAGTGCATACTCAGTATATACTCAGTGTGTGATCAATGCCCACTCAGTACATAATTAATGTATGATCTTTTCCATCTTTGAGTTCATTATTTTTTTTTACAGTGTATATAAAAAATTCAGACAAATATATTTCATGTTTCTCTTCCTTAGATTAAACAGTGCTGCACATAAATCCCCTCCCCCTCCTTTCCTCCAATCATGCCTTAATCATTAATTTGTGCCTTGAGATGCTTCACATTCATCAGAGCTTTCTAGAGCATATCATCCTAGTTTTGTTATAAACTCTATCCTACTGTATTCTATCACTGCTAAAAGGACTTGCTGAGAGTACAAGAGTGCAAGAGCATCATCTCAAGCCCTGAAAAGCTACACCTTCTCAGGTGCAAGCTGCTGTTGATGACATTAGTTCCCTCAACTATTAAAGCAATGCTACTTTTCTCTATGAGTAACTTATCTCTCCTTATGAAGAAAAGGCTAGACAAAATCTTAGAAAATATTGCTAGTATTCAAATTTTAGTATACTTACCAAAGCAGCCTTATGATCAGCCTTTGCCACTTTGCTCATTTCATTGGCTAGTAACTTTGCTAATGTCTCTTTTGCCTGGATCTTCAGTAACTTTATCTTGACATTTAAATCCGATGATACTACCACTATAATCTGATTGGCAAGGTATCTCTTTTTATTACTTGCCTGATTCTTTCTCAAGAGATGGGTATTTTATTTAGAAGTCAGCAAGTATAGCCTGTGTGCCATTACAGCTAGTTGCAAAATTGTTGGCAATCATGTGATTTCGTCACTTTTCATGTCATAAGAGCCTCAAAACACAAATAAAATCATATCTCACCCAAAACTTAACGGTTTCACATTATCTAAGTTGCTAAATTCATCTTTTCGAAAGGAATTTCATTTAGAAACAAAGATTGAGAGAATAGGTAAACATTTGACCCCAAAATGGTGAAAATATCATTTTTTGCCTCTTCCTTGCATGTGCATTTTTTTCTGTGCTCCATGCTGGTTCAGCATCTCCCCAAAGCTGTCCAGAATGATAATATGATTATAATATAAATTTAAAGACTGAGCTTGAGTTGAATTGTGCACCAGAATGTACTGCTTTGAGGCATGCCTGAATTACTCAAAACTTATCATTTACCCCTAGCCTCCCAAGCTCCAGGAAAAATTCTTACAGGCTAGATTGATGCATAAAAATTCATTTTGGATACAATAGACTAGGTTTGTGTGCTAGCTAGGGCCTCAGCATCCACTGGTGAGCTGGGCTGAGCATAAGGTTCTAGTTGTATGCACTATTCTAGATAGTATCTTCCCAGCTCACCAGTGGATGCTGAGGCCCTAGCTAGCACACAAACCTAGTCTATTGTATCCAAAATGAATTTTTATGCATCAATCTGGCCTGTAAGAATTTTTCCTGGAGCTTGGGAGGCTAGGGGTAAATGATAAGTTTTGAGTAATTCAGGCATGCCTCAAAGCAGTACATTCTGGTGCACAATTCAACTCAAGCTCAGTCTTTAAATTTATATTATAATCATATTATCATTCTGGACAGCTTTGGGGAGATGCTGAACCAGCATGGAGCACAGAAAAAAATGCACATGCAAGGAAGAGGCAAAAAATGATATTTTCACCATTTTGGGGTCAAATGTTTACCTATTCTCTCAATCTTTGTTTCTAAATGAAATTCCTTTTGAAAAGATAAATTTAGCAACTTAGATAATGTGAAACCATTGAGTTTTGGGTGAGATATGATTTTATTTGTGTTTTGAGGCTCTTATGACATGAAAAGTGATGAAATCACATGATTGCCAACAATTTTGCAACTAGCTGTAAGCTGTAAGGTTAGTTAGTTAATAAAGTGTCTATTTCAAGAGTATGCTAAATATATAAGTTTAGTCTAGCAGTATAAGCTGCCTTCTCTTTCTTAGCCTTATGGAGATTAATCTGTAAGTCTCTAATCTCATCCTTAAGAGCTTCAAGGTTGTTTGAGTTACAACAGCCTTT
This sequence comes from Phlebopus portentosus, assembly GCA_037892935.1. Taxonomy (NCBI): domain Eukaryota; kingdom Fungi; phylum Basidiomycota; class Agaricomycetes; order Boletales; family Boletinellaceae; genus Phlebopus; species Phlebopus portentosus. Next base: position 2,266,561 of record JAYXKI010000004.1, on the reverse strand, counting down.
TTCATATGTATTGTCACTCATGACTTCTGTGATTTTTGTCACACAGAACATCTCATAATATAAAAATCACCATATCTCACTCAATTCTTGACCATTTTGCATGATCTAAGTTGCTAAATTCATAGTTTTAAGATCAGTTTCAAACTCCAACAATGATAAATAGAAATGAGCAAATAATAAGTGAGATATGTCACAAAAGGCTGATTTTAGATACATCTTTCATGTACAGTTTCTCCTGCCCTCATCCCTGCTTCTACAGTCCTACAGGCAAGTCTAAAATGATATAATAGTTTATTGTAAATTTACAGACTGACTCTGAGCTCTATTCTGTGTTGTATCTGCTGGTTTAATACATGTCTGAGCTGAGCTCAAACTTATCTTTTCTCAAGGGCCCCCAGACCTCAAAATAAATTTATTCTTAGGTAATATGATATCTGTAAATTCATATTATGCTAATAGCACTACTCTGGTACAGTCTAGATTGTTGTAGCACCCAGTCTAAGGGCAGAAAAAAATGCACATGAAGGAAGTGTCTAAAATTGATCTTTTATGACATATCTCACTTATTCTTTACTCATTTCTCTTCATCCTTGTTGGAGTTTGAAACATATATTAAAACTATGGATTTAGCAACTTAGATCATGCAGAACGGTCAATAATTGAGTGAGATATGGTGATTTTTATATTTTAAGGTATTCTGTGTGATAAAAATTACAGAAGTCGCGAGTGACAATACATATGAAAAAGGCAGTAATACAGTTATACTAGTTATTGTCAATAAGTATTTAAGTATAAATACTTTGAATATAGATCAGTTCACTTGCCTTTATAAGAAGCTGAGCATTCTATTCCTTTACTTAATGGCTCTAGGCTTCAAGCTATTGAGTCTGAGCATTCTTGGCATCAGGCTCTGCATGAAGCATCTTTGCTTTTTCTTTAAGTAGATTTAGTTCTGATTAGAGGTAATTGAGTGTTAACTCAAGCTGGCATGCTTTGCAAGTTTGCACTTTACTCTCTGTATGAAATGTAGCATTACTTTCATAGAGAAGTTGAACTGGTTAATTCTTTCCAATAGTTCTACATGCTCAGTAGAATTACTGATAGCCTTCACCACTTCTTCATGCTTTTATTGAAAGAGTTAGAATACATTGTAAGGATAAGCAGAATGGTGCAGATGAACATTTGATAATGCCATCTTGTTTTCTCAAGAGCCTGGCTGAGATAATAGTCAATCTATGCCTTTTATTATGCATTCTCCTGCTTGGAGAGCTCTAGTCAAAGCTCAATGATTTTCTTCTCCTTGTACAGATAGGCTACCATAGAATGCAGCTCTACTACATGGTCATCCATATCATCATCATAGTCACCTGACTCTGGCATAGTCATATTTGAATCTATAGCTTGATATATATAAGAGGCCTGTGAACTGACAGACTCCAGGTGCTGGTGAAGCAGACTATTTTGTGCTGCAAGGTCTTTGCAACTATATTCTGGCTTAGGGATGTATGAGGAAGTGAGTAGAACAGCTATGCTTACTAAGCTATAAGATCTGCAATTGTTAGAGGTGTAGGTCCGGGGTTACACCAGTTTCAATCCTTTTGCCTAAGCAGCAGTATGTTGTGCAGAGATGATCTATCTACCCACGTTTAGCTATACCACGCAGTCCCCTTACTGTCCTTCCTAGTTGCAGTTCTGATAAGGAATACTTTCAGAGACAAGGTAGAGTAAGAGCAGATTGGGATTTCCAAGAGGTGTAGTAGTACAAAGCACACAGTGAGTCGTGTTAGGACACTATCACCAGTGTGTTAAGACACTTGTCACTATGTGTTAAGAGGATCGAAAGATGGGGAAAAGAGGGCTACTTCTAACGCTATTTATGCTTTTTAGATAATCTATTTTCCGTCCTATTTCTTACTCATCTTCTCTCCACTTTACTCCACCATGCTCCACCATGCTCCACTTCTCTCTACTATTACATCACTTCCTTCGTCATTCTGCTCCACTGAGCACCACTTTGCTCCAATGTATCTCCACTATGACAGAATTCTGTAGGGTTGCTGACTGAGACAATAGAGGTGCTGCTCCAGTATGGAAAGCTCCACTGTCAGTGCTCCACTATGACGTCAATTCCATCACCAGGTGGGATTGTAGCTCTTGGTGTAATGTAGGCAGCTCGATATGTGACTCTTTGCTGTTCATCTTGTGGTCCAAAGGGTGTAAGCACAACTCGCACATTGGTATTGAGATGTCGGGTTGGTGTAGAGTATGGTCCAATGCATACCATGAACTGTATGAGTTCTGCTAGGGGATGTAGTTGTGTTCGAGTAACTAGCCATGCTTTGCCTGGGAGTCTAACATCGCGAATGTATTGCCATATCCTTCATTGGAGTACCAGTTGTAGTTGCTTGGTGTCCAGGTTTGCATTCCTTAGTAAATAAAGGTTCGCTTGTACTGTAGAGGCTGGACATGAGTTATGCAGCTCTGGCTTGTACCATCCTAGTATCTTCCAAGTTATCGGGTCTGCAGCTCGAGGGGTTCGAGTTGTAACAATGAGTTCCTCATGTTGCTTGGGTATTATAGGATTTGGTGGATTGGCATATAACGCTTCTTGCGTGTGACGTTGGACTTCAATTTGGCAGTCACATGTTTCACTTGTAGCATGACATACTGTGAAGTATATCTCATAAAGGACCATGTACACTCGGGCACAAGTCTGACAATGCTGGAATGCCAGTGATGTCTCCATTGGGCTCAGATTAGCCTTTAGACTTTAGGTGTTAGGCTTTAGTAGTCATGTTCTAGACTTCTCGGGTTTCTAGTAGTTTTGATCACTTCTTGACTTCTTTTGATCAAGAGTTTGGTCAGCGGTGTTAAGGTGACAGTCGGCGGTAGTAAATCGGCAGTAGTATTTACCGGTCGGCGGTGTTAAGTAGTCCACGGGGTTATGTACTTGCGGCGTGCTTCTCAGGCACCCATATATTGCTGTTGATGCCTGTGACCATTGCCTTGGTCGCGTTAATAGTAGTTTGGCTCTAGTGACTGCTAGACTGTTACTAGTTGCATTTGGAATGCTGATCCTGTTGATCTGCTGATTGTGTCGATCTTGATGCGAGTTTTTGAGTGGATGTAAGGACTCGAACATTTTCCTTTTCTTTTCTTATGTCATCATTTATTTTAATATTCTTTTTCCTTTTCTTTTATTTTTCTTATGCGCTTATTCATCCAATTGCCAGAACATTCCACAACATTCTATCACGCTCACTAATCATCTCATTCCTTATCATGTGACTTCCTATTAGAGTAGACCTTTCCCACACTCAAAGTCTATATAAGTAGATAGTTTGACTCTTTCGTTCCTTGTCTTTCTATTCTACTTACCTTCACTGCGACATAGGTATCTACTCTTGTATTATTAGTTTACTGAATTCTACTTACCTTCACTGCGACATAGCGTGCATATAGCCCGGCAACTCGCGTTAGCCAGTTGTTTGTTGTTTGTGTTGGCCGCCTCGAGATCGACGCCCATTAGTCTCGCTGCCTAACATAATAGAAAGACCTACTCTCGGACCCGTGGTTTAACCACTCGTTTGTCGCTACTCCACGCAGGAGACACATCGACGGTCAACGACCACGCCCATCCCGGATTTATCCGAGCAACCCCTATCTTGCCCATCAAGGTCCGACTGACTTTGACGTGTCCCGATAGTTCCCAAAACAATCAATCAACCCTCCAATCGTGGCGCTCCGAATCACTCTTCTGTGGAACTCGCATCAGACGTTCTCTTGGGTGACTCATAGAGTCCAATCATCACCGAGCATCTCGTTCATCATCTACCTTGGTGCCTTCCGACTAGTCATCAATTTCAAGGACGAGCCGGTCATCTGAAGTCGGTCCCGTCCGAACACCATCCCGATCCCCGTTCCACCTCTGGCCTATCAAGGTGGATCTAACTGACGATCAGCGGGCGGCTCTCCCAACAAACACTAGGTGGAGTGCATTGCGAGGACAGTATATTGTCAAGTCGGGTGGTCAAACCTTCATTGCTTGATGGGACGAGACTGCAAAGAAGTGGTACTCTACCAGAGGGGACAAGTCCCAGTATTGGAGAGCAAAACAAGAGGGTGATGTAGACGATCCCGCACCCCCTACCCCCACAGGATCAACGGCTTCATTACCAGAACCATCAACATCGACAGGTCAGACGTCAGCTCCACCCATAGCACCCTCATTGTCTTTCACCGAACCACGAGAGCCAGCTCCACTCATACCAACAGACGAAGAGGAGGAAGAGGAAGAAGAAGAACAAGAGATGTTGTTGTCGAAAGAGTCGATAACGGACCTTGCTACGGCGATCGCGCTAGCACTCCAAGCAGCAGGAGAAGGAACAAGCCAAGGATCAAAGACGAACAAGGTTCATGTCGCCAAGCCCCGAGACTTCGACGGTGAACATGGATATATCGACTTCAAATGAGAGCTGCACCTGTATGTTTATGCGTCGGAGTCAGAGTTTAAGACGAGCAAAGCAAAGATCATGTTTGCTCTGTCGTATATGAAGAGCGGTGCTGCTGCAAGCTGGGCGGAAAGCTACACGAGTGGCGCAATTGACGAGCAGGGCAGGATAGCATTCAAGGACACTTGGGATGCTTTCCTAAAGAAACTTGACACCTCATTTGATGACCCGGCTCATTCCCAGAAGGCCTTTGAAAGGCTCGACATGATGTACCAAGGGGACCTCAACGCCGATGAGTTCTTCAATAAGTTTGACATCTGTCGGGTTGACGCTGGACTGGCCACCGAGGCTCACAATGAATGGCTGATGAGTCGCTTGAAACGAGCACTAAACCCAAAGGTGGTTGAAGGTATCATGCGCCTACCCAATGAACCGACAACATATGAGGAATTCAAGAAGGCTGCGGTCAAGGTCGACAGGGTCGAACATCAGATCAGGGATCTAATGGCTGAGCGTAGGAGAAAGACGGTCGGCTCAACAGTGATGAAACTGGCGTCGCCACCACTAAGACGTCCGGTGCCGCCTCAACAAGCGACTCGCCCTTTCATCCCTCCCGCCCAAGATCATCGTGATGCGACTGGAGTAACATATGGGGGCCTAGGTCAGCCGATGGAGGTGATGATGAATCAGGCACATCGCGCGCGCGCTTGCTATAAGTGTGGTCAAGTGGGCCACTACATTCGGGAATGCCCCCGAGGCCGTGAAGCAATACGCGCAATCATTGCGGCCTTTGTTCCAGCAGACAGAAAGGCGCTCTTCGAAGAACTCGGCCAAGTGAAGAAATCCTCCTTCGAAGAGGTCGACGACATCGATGTGTGAGCAGTGCTGACTGAACTAGAAGAACTCGTGGACGGCAAGGGTTTTCCAGAGGACCAGGCATAGACGTCGGAACGACTGGTCGGTTTCCTAAAGGACTCTTTTCATTGGACTCGTTAAAATATAATCGTCCTGTTGTACAATACCAAGATGCGAATATCAGTGACGGTTTCACCCTTCGAAAACTCCTTACCGATGTAATACCTGATGAACCTGAAGCGGACGACGAGGACTTCGATGTCTACACAGATTTGTTGGTTAGAAAAGTGAATGCGCAAGCAGGCGATTCGAACAAGCTTAGTGTGGAAGAGCGGAATCAAACCGCTATAAAAAATGAGGTTGAGGCGGAAGCACCTTACCACGAGAATGTTGTTGCTCAGGCGAGCGATACTGAAGCAGTATGGGATGTGGTTGGCAGACGCGCGGCTGAGGTATGGCGCGAGGGCATAGTGGATGCAGATCAATTTGTCCGGAGGGCGGGAGGAAAAGAGTTGGACGCCTTCGTTAGCATCGTATATCCGAAGATAGCGGGCAATGATGAGGTAGATTTGTTGAACCCTCTACTCGAAGAGGAAAACTTCATCAATGCTCATGCGCTAATCGACTCGGGATGCACGGGTTCATGTATCGATGAGGGTTTTGTCAAACGGTATGGTTTCCCCACCCAAAGGTACATTCGGCCTAGACCAGTCTTCAATGCTGACGGAACAAGCAACGAGGCTGGATTGATCAAGGAATACGTAGTCGTACAAATGTTCTTTGGGAAACACGAGGAAGAGATTCGACTGGCGGTGACATCCTTAGCGTCAAGCAACATCTTCCTCGGACATGACTGGTTGACGAAGCATAATCCTGAGATTGATTGGAGGTTAGGAACAGTTAAGTTCACCCGTTGCCCTGATGAATGTGAGTCGCCCCTGTCGAGCGAGGAGATAGATGAAGAGTTTGTGAGGAATGTGCGGATGAAGGAGGCAGCAAAATGGCCACCTTACCTGGAGGAATATGCCGACGTCTTTAGTGAGGAATTGTTTGAATGCTTACCAAACCACTGAACGTGGGATCACGCTATTGACCTGAAACCGGATTTCAAACCCAGCGACTGCAAGGTTTACCCATTATTGCCAAAAGAACAAGAAGCGATGAGGGAGTTCATTGAGGAAAACCTAGCATCAGGACGTATCCGACAGTCGAAGTCTCCAATGGTGTCACCATTCTTCTTTATCAAGAAAGAGGATGGGAGCTTACGAGCAATCCAAGACTATCGAAAGCTCAACGAAGGGACGGTCAAGAACAAATACCCATTGCTGCTGATAAATGAGCTCATCGACAAGGTTAAGGATGCAAGGTACATCACGAAGCTCAATGTTCGTTGGGGATACTACAACATCCGGATTCGTGAAGGCGATGAATGGAAGGCGGCGTTTAGGACGAATTTAGGCTTATTCGAACCAACGGTCATGTTTTTTGGATTATGCAATGCGCCGGCGACATTCCAAGGTTTCATGAATGATATCTTTTGAGAAATGATCCATGAGGGTATTGTCATCATTTACCTCGACGACATCCTCATTTTCTCGAATGATTTGGAGGAACATCACCAACGCACCAAACGAGTCTTTGAGATCCTGCGTCAAAATGGACTTTTCCTGAAGCCGCAGAAATGTGAGTTCGAGGTTGATACAGTCAAGTATCTCGGACACATCATCGGTAATGGCGAGGTTCGAATGGACCCGAAAAAGACAACAGCGGTTCAGGAGTGGCCAATCCCGCGAAACGTTCACAAACTGCAACAATTCCTGGGACTAGGGAACTGGTTGCAACGATTCGTAAAGGATTATAGCTCTGTTGTTAAACCCCTGACGATGCTGATGGGCAAGGTGGAATGGAAGTGGGGAGAGGAGGAACAACGAGCATTCGAAGAGTTGAAGGGTCGGTTGAGTAGTCCCCCGGTTCTGGCCATCCCGAATGAGGAGGGTCCTTTCCGGGTCGAAGCAGATGCATCGGACTTTGCATCTGGAGGAGTGCTCCTTCAGAAACAAGACGAGAAGTGGAAAGTGATAGCCTATCGATCGTCGACCTTCTTGGAGGCCGATGTTAGGCGGACGGCTCAAGGACTGAGTCGAGGCAGGCCAACACAACAACAAACAAGCGTGAATGAGATAATCCCAAACACGTCGCTCAGGTCAAGACAGCTAAGACGAGGCTTAAGTCCAGACCGTCGAACGCTAGGTTGCAGTGAAGGTAAGTAGAATTCAGCAAACTAATAATACAAGAGTAGATACCTAGGTCGCAGTGAAGGTAAGTAGAATAGAAAGACAAGGAACGAAAGAGTCAAACTATCTACTTATATAGACTTTGGGCACGGGAAAGGTCTACCCTAATGGGAAGTCACATGACAAGGAATGGGATGATTAGTGAGCGTGATAGAACATTGTGGAATGTTCCGGCAAAAGGATGAATAAGCGCATAAGAAAAATAAAAGAAAAGAAAAAGAAAATTAAAATAAATGATGACGTCAGAAAAGAAAAGGAAAATGTTCGAGTCCTTACATCACCCCCCCTTCAAGGTTGGGCGTCCCGACCAACCACATAAGCCTTCTGAGGACGTGAACTTGTACAGCGCTCGCAGGCTTTGTCGAGGTATCGTTAACTTCCTTGGAGCTCCAGGATGTTTGCAGTAGAATTCTTGAATTGACTCCTGCGCATTATCCTTGACGTCGGATTCTGGCTGCCAAGTCGCTTCCTCATATCCAACCCACTTGACCAGGAATTGGAGCTTGCCTCGATGCAGACGCGAGTCGAGTATTTCTTCAACCTCATACTCTTCCTGCTCATCAATGATCACTGGCGGTGGTGGAGGTGGTTTCTTCTGCGATTCAAAGGACGGTTGGACGGCTGGTTTGAGCAAGATCTCATTGAAAACTGGATGGACCTTCTTCCAGGTCTTCGGTAGTTTGAGTCTGTATGCGCTTGCGCCAACCTTTTCCACTACCTCGAAGGGACCGAACCATTTATCATCCATCTTCTTCGTCGGTCGGATCGTCTTGATATTTCGTCCATCTAAGAAGACTTTCTGCCCTGCCTCATAGGTAATGGACTTCCCAGCATGGCGGTCGTAGAAACGCTTCATGTCTTCGTTTGCTTGGGTTAGGTTACCTTGAGCGAGTTCGTGCACCTCCTTGACATGTTTGGCAAATTCTTCTGCTGACAGGTTCGATGATGCCGTTCCAACCCCCGTGAAGTCTAAGGGGTGCATTCCCGTATTGACGAAGAAGGGAGATAGCTTCGTCGCTGAATGTTCACGATTGTTGTATGCGAATTCTGCGAGAGCCAGCCAGTCCGCCCAGTCTGACTGCCGATGGTTGACGTATAGCCGCAGGTATTGTTCTAGTTCCTGATTAACCCGCTCTGTCTGTCCGTCAGTTTGTGGGTGATACGCTGTCGATGGGTTGCCTTCAATGTGGAGGAGCTTGTACAACTCCTTCATCATCTTTGCGTCAAATTGCACCCCTCGGTCATGAATGATCTTCCGTGGTAGTCCGTGTAATCGGAAGACGTGGTCCCTGTAGATCCTAGCCATGCCTTCCGCCGTTAACTTTGTCGTTGTTGGAATTGCATGGATTTGTTTGCTAAAGCGATCGACCACTACGCAAATCGCATTGAACCCATTCGATTCTGGCAACTCTCCGATTAGGTCGACCGTGACAATCTGCCATGGTGCCTCCGGCACCTCATTAGGGTGCAAAACCTTTGCTCTCGTTGTCCTTAGAGCCTTCGTCCGCTGACAACAATCACACCCCCGCACGTACACCCGCACATCTGCACTCATCCTCGGCCACCAGTACCTGCGTGCTATCAGCTGGATCATCTTTGTTGCTCCTGGATGTCCTGCCAGGGTCGAGTCATGGTGTTCCTTCATGACGTCCTCTCTGATGCTCGCTGGTACATATAGTCGGCGGCCCTTTCTCCACATGTCCCCTCTCTTCTCGACGTCCTTCGGCCTCACTCCCTCGTCCTCTTGTCTCTGCGCTTCCACGACCTTTTCAATGAGTACTTCTCTTGACGTCTGAACCATTCCTCTAACCAGCCATTCCTTCTTGATGAAAGTCACGTTCTCATTATCGCGCTCGCCCTTGTCATAATCTGCCCGGCGTGACAACAGATCAGCTTTTCCCAACGTCTTTCCGGGTTTATGGACTAGCGTGAAATCGAACTCAGCTAAATCGAGTCGCCAACGAGCTTGTCGACGATTTAACTTCTGCGGCGATCGGAAGTACGTTAGATTTGCATGGTCTGTCCATACCTCAAAAGGTTGGTTAGCTCCCTGGAGATATTGTCGCCATTCCTTTAGGGCTTGAACGATGGCGAGCATTTCCTTGTCGTAAATCTCATAGTTTTGCTCTGCCTCTAGGAATGTTGACGACCGATAAGCGATCACCTTCCATTTACCGTCTTGTTTCTGGAGAAGGACTCCACCAGTCGCAAAGTCCGACGCATCTGCTTCTACCCGGAAAGGGTCCTCGTTGTTGGGTATCGCTAACACGGGAGGACTACTCAAACGACGCTTCAATTCCTCAAACGCTGCCTGCTCATCTTCGCCCCATTTCCATTCCACCTTACCCGTTAGGGTAGTCAAGGGTTTGACGACCGAACTGTAATCCTTAACAAAACGTCGCAACCAATTTCCTAATCCCAGGAATTGTTGCAGTTTGTGGACGTTCCTTGGAACTGGCCAGTCCTGTACTGCCGCCGTCTTCTTGGGATCCATTCGAACTTCGCCATTGCCAATAATGTGTCCGAGGTACTTGACTGTATCAACTTCGAACTCGCACTTCTGCGGCTTTAGGAAAAGTCCGTTTTGGCGAAGGATCTCAAAGACTCGTTTGGTGCGTCTGCGGTGTTCTTCTAGATCATTCGAGAAGATGAGAATGTCATCGAGGTAAATGATGACGATACCCTCATGAATTAGCTCCCGAAAGATGTCATTCATAAAGCCTTGGAACGTCGCTGGCGCATTACACAAGCCGAAGAACATGACTGTGGGTTCAAATAAGCCTAGATTTGTCCGGAACGCTGCCTTCCACTCATCTCCCTCGCGAATCTGGATGTTGTAGTATCCCCAACGAACGTCGAGCTTCGTGATGTACCTTGCATCCTTAACCTTGTCGATGAGCTCATTTATTAGTGGCAACGGGTATTTGTTCTTGACCGTTCCTTCATTGAGCTTTCGATAGTCTTGGATTGCTCGTAAGCTCCCATCCTCTTTCTTGATAAAGAAGAATGGTGACACCATTGGAGACTTCGACTGTCGGATACGTCCTGACGCTAGGTTTTCCTCAATGAACTCCCTCATCGCTTCTTGTTCTTTTGGCGATAATGGGTAAACCTTGCAGTCACTGGGTTTGAAATCCGGTTTCAGGTCAATAGCGTGGTCCCACGTTCGGTGGTTTGGTAAGCGTTCGAACGATTCCTCACTAAAGACATCGGCATATTCCTCCAGGTAAGGTGGCCATTTTGCCGCTTCCTTCATCCGCACATTCCTCACAAACTCTTCATCTATCTCCTCGCTCGACAGTGGCGACTCACATTCATCAGGGCAACGGGTGAACTTAACTGTTCCTAACCTCCAATCAATCTCAGGATTATGCTTCGTCAACCAGTCATGTCCGAGGAAGATGTTGCTTGACGCTAAGGATGTCACTGCCAGTCGAATCTCTTCCTCGTGTTTCCCAAAGAACATTCGTACGACTACGTATTCCTTGATCAATCCAGCCTCGTTGCTTGTTCCGTCAGCATTGAAGACTGGTCTAGGCCGAATGTACCTTTGGGTGGGGAAACCATACCGTTTGACAAAACCTTCATCGATGCATGAGCCCGTGCACCCTGAGTCGATCAGTGCATGAGCATCAATGAAGTTTTCCTCTTCGAGTAGGGGGTTCGACAAGTCTACTTTGTCATCACCTGCTACCTTTGGGTGTACGATGCTAACGAAGGCGTCTAACTCCTTTCCTCCCACCCGTCGCACGAACTGATCTGCGTCCACAATGCCCTCGCACCATACCTCAGCCGCGCGTCTGCCTACTACATCCCACACTGCTTCAGTGACGTTCACCTGAGCAACAACGTTCTCGCGGTAAGGTGCTTCCGCCACAACCTCATTTTTTATAGCGGTTTGATTCCGCTCTTCCTCTCTCAATTCGCCTGCTTGCGCATCTGTTCTTCTGACAAATAAATCTTCATAGACTTCGAAGTCATCGTTGTCATCTTCAGATTCATCTGGCAGTACGTCGGTAAGGATCTTTCGAAGGATGAAACCGTCACTGGTATTCACATCTTGATATTGTACAATAGGACGATTATATTTTAACGAGTCCAATGAAAAGAGTCCTTTAGGAGACCGACCAGTCGTTCCGACGTCTACGCCTGGTCTTCTAGAAAACCCTCGCCTTCTATGAGTTCTTCCAGCTCAGCGGGTACCGCTCGTACATCGACGTCGTCGTCCTCTTCGAAGGAGGATTCCTTTGCTTGGCCGAGTTCCTCGAAGAGCGCCTTTCTGTCTGCTGGGACGAAGGCTGCGATGATGGCACATATTGCTTCACGACCTCGCGGGCATTCCCTGATGTAATGGCCCACCTGACCGCACTTGTAACAAGCACGTGTACGACGCGCCTGGTTCATCATCACATCCATGGGTTGTCCTAAGCCTCCATATGTTACTCCTGTAGCATCACGACGATCTTGAGCGGGGGGTATGAAAGGACGGGCTGCTTGTTGAGGTGGCATAAAACGTCTCATTGGTGGTGTCGGAGCTGGTTTCATTGCTGTCGAACTAATTGTCTTTCTCCGACGTTCAGCCATCAGGTCCCTGATTTGGCGCTCGACCCTGTCGACCTTGACGGCGGCTTTCTTGAACTCTTCATACGACGTCGGTTCATTGGGCAATCTCATGACCCCTTCCACAACCTTCGGGTTTAGCGCCCTCTTCAGGCGACTCATCAACCATTCGTCGTGTGCCTCTGTTGCTAGGCCAGCATCCACTCGACAAATGTCAAACTTGTTGAAAAACTCGTCGGCGTTGAGGTCTCCTTGGTACATTGCATCTAGTCGTTCGAAGGCCTTTTGGGATCTGGCAGGGTCATCGAACGAAGTGTCCAGCTTCTTTAAGAAGGCGTCCCAGGCGTCCGTGAACGTCAGGTTGCCGTCTGCATCAACTGCTCCACTGGTGTAACTCTCTGCCCAGCGAGCCGCAGCACCACTCTTCATGTACGACAGTGCGAACATAATCTTACTCTTGTTCGTCCTGAACTCTGACTCAGATGCGTAGATGTAGAGGCGCAGCTCTCACTTGAAGTCCACATAATCGTGTTCACCATCGAAGTCTCTTGGTTTGGCGACGTGGACCTTCTTCGACACCTTTGATCCTTGGTTCGCACCTTCGCCTGCAGCTTGGAGCGCTAGTGCGACCGCCGTTGCGAGATCAGTCATCACTTCCTTCGATAATGACATCTCGTGTTCTTCTTCTTCTTCTTCGTCTTCTTCACTCGGTATAAGCGGCGCTGGTTCTCGGAACTTTCCAAACGCCGGAGAGGGCTCGACAGTGGGGGCCAACGCTTGGGTGGTCGAACCCGATGGTTCTGGTAAGGGGGCTGTTGGTTGCGTCGGAGTAGGAGGTGAGGGCTCGTCTACGTCGTCTTCTTGTTTCACTCTCCAGTGGATGGACCTTCCTTCCCTCTGGGAGTACCACCTCTTGGCAGTCTCGTCCCACCAGGCACCAAAGACTTGATTTCCTGCTTTGACGATATAATGTCCCCGTGAGGCGCTCCACCTAGAGTTCGCAGGGAGGGCCGCTCGTTGCTCGTCAGTTAGCTCCACCTTGATAGGCTGGGGGTGGAACGGGGATCGGGATGCTGTTCGGGCGGGACCGACTTCGGATAACCGGCTCGTCTTTGAAATTGATGACTAAACGAAAGGCTCCGAGGTAGATAATGAAGGAGATACTTGTCGACGACTGGACTCTATGCGTTACCCACGAGAAGGTTTGATGGGAGTTCCAGAGAAGGGTGATTCGGAGCGCCACGGTGATGTGATTGGTTGATACTTCGGGTACTATCGGGTCACGTCGGAGTCAATCGGACTTCGACGGGCAAGATAGGGGTTTGTTGTCTGCACGGTAGGAACCGGGTTTCGTTCGATGTCGTCCTTCGAAGATATACTTCAGGGGACACGTCACAGGCGAGCGCTCGACGACAACGGAATCGGGCGTGAGCCAGAGGTAGGTCTTTCTATTATGTTAGGCGGACGGCTCAAGGACTGAGTCGAGGCAGGCCAACACAACAACAAATAAGCGTGAATGAGATAATCCCAAACACGTCGCTCAGGTCAAGACAGCTAAGACGAGGCTTAAGTCCAGACCGTTGTAGAGATACCTGCGGATTTGAGCTCGGATCTACTCTATTTGGACGATCTGACATGCCAATCATCAGAACGATCGACCTTGACCATATGTGGAAGGATCTGCAGTGTGGATCAGTAGGTTGTGCATTTACGGTTCAGCAGCCTTCTGTTCCCCTCCATCCAGCCTCACTCTCTATTGTCTACCCCTTTCAGACGACAGGCTGTGATGCAGATGACTTGGTTGGATGTCCATATTTACATTTTATTTGGTTTCTTTCCTTATTTATCTCCCTGAATCATGTTTCGAGCCTTTGTTGTATGGGTGGCTCACTGCTGTATATAAGCCTCCTGTGCCGCTCTAATGAGAAGGGGGAGCCCCAGAACGCCCCAGTTTCGACTCATATCATCTCCAGTCAAGTTCCCTAGTCTCCCAGCTTTGTCTTAGTTCGTTCCCTCGAGTTCCAGTCCAGTTCTGACAGTTGCACCAGTTGTGCATATACTCTAGCCCAGCAGATCGTCGATTTTGCTATATCTCCATCAGTTCTCCACCGATCACCTCGGTCCAGCATTCGTTCGATTCGTCTCATTGTTCTTCATCTTCGAGTATTTTCACCCACGAGTTCCGCAGAGTTCTGCTTCATTTCGCCAAGTTCCGATTTTACGATAGTTTTCCGATATCTTGTTCAGTCTGTATCTCCCTCATTTCTTATCCGTTCATTGTGATTCTTGATCTGTTAGGATCGTGTCGACGAGTACTTTTGATCTCTTATTTTACACCATCATCTTAGCTAGCTAGTTTTCGACCTCAGAGTAGGTGGCTCAGTTTACACTTCCGACACGGCACCCTTTTGTATTTTGTTTCCCCCTTCTCTAAGCCATTCCCCTCGACACCAGCATACACTCCTCACATTTTAGACACTCCCTCTTACATTGTACACATCTGGTTGACCCCCAGAGGGCGAACTCAGACCTTCAGACTGTCAGTTGGCCTTCAGAGCCAGCTGACACGTTTCAAATTGGAGCCCCCGGCGAGGGGGTCTCTATCTTTGTTTTTGGAGTGTTTCCCTTCTTTATTCTTCGTTTCTAGCCTTTCTCTTTCATTATGCCCAGGTCCAGCCTTCGTGGTTCCTCTTCTGCCGCTTGCATGCCACTTTCTTATGCAGAAGGTGCCCCAGTATTTGATGGTTCGTCTCCAAGGCTTATTGGTCGATTCCTAGAGGATGTCGAGCTCCTCTGCATCGATGCTCAGCTCACAGACTCTGATAGAGTGCACTGGACGATTTATTATGCCTCCTTGGATGTTGCAGATCAGTGGTCTATGCTCCCAGAGGCGCTTGTATCAAGTCCTACTTGGTCCAGGTTTGTCACAGAGGTCCTAGAGCTTTATCCCGAGTACACAGATGCCAGACGAAGGTTCCAACCTGCAGATCTCGAAGATTTGGTCCAGAAGTCGGCAGCAGGTCCTATGAAGTCAGTACAGCAGTTGTACAGCTACTACAGGTCATTCCTTCGAGTTTCCAAGCATCTGGAAGCCCACCAGCGAATCACCTCGTTACAGTCGAACAGGCTCTTCATCCTAGGCCTCCCAGAGACGCTTCGATCCCTCGTTTTCAGCCGCTTTACCATAAAGTACCCAGACAAGTACCCAGATGACGATTTTAGCATACAAGAAGTGCTATCAGCTGCAGAATTCGTTCTCCATAGAATTTCGGCGAGCCAGCCACACAGGTTCGATGAGTTGGCTCCAGTACGATCCGAACGACCCCAGAATGGCATCGATCCGCCCAGTACTTCGATTTCCACAGCAGTTACAAGTCATTTGGTACCTCAGTTGACATCCAGCAATGTTCCCCTTCATTCCCCCGCGTTCCCCTCGAGTTACGATGCCCCCCAGACATTGAAATCGACGTTGCGATGTGTTACAAACGTTCCGACCAAGTTTCGCGCGTTCCGGTCACGTGCTAAGCGAGATCGAGGGGTTGCGACTTTGCCACTTGAAGCTGCACACAGAGCCTTAGACGCTACTGTTTTCAGCTGTTTCTTTTGCAGTAGCCCTCGTCACCTCATCAGGGACTGTCCAGTAGTCGCCCAGTACGTCCAGGATGGTCGATGCAAGTGGAATTCAGCATACAAGATAGTTTTACCCAGTGGATTGCATGTTCCAGCAAGTTTTGGCAGTAATAACTTGCAGGAGAGGTTTGATTCGTTCTATGAAGCTTATCCTGAGCTTCTAGAGTCGTCTCCCAGTCCCCCTTCACCCCCAGAGCCGCATCACCAGCCCCAGTGTCTATGGTTTCGAAGTCAGCACAGCAGCCAGCTTCTTTCAGGCACAGCTCTTCGTATGCTCCCAGTGCAGTAGTGCAACTTCTCCCCCAGGCCAGTCTTCTCCCAAGCGCTTCTTGAAGCCATCCATTGCTTCTCAGTCGATTGTAGATCATACCTACTCGAGTTCCAGCCAGCCAGCTAGCGGTTTAGCCCCTAGGACGAATTTATCTTGCAAGAATCTCTCTAAGCATTGTATTGGCGGTAGTCCCAGTACATTACCTTTGATTAATTCGGTTGGAGCGGTTCTTCCAGTTTACTCTTATTGTTTCGACTCTATGGCATCCCCCCCATCGCATTCCATGTATTCCAGGCCAGATTCACCATTGGAGTTCAGCTCTTCGACACCAGGCAGCTCTGACAGCTCAGTATTGAGCTTAGGTTCGTTCCGATGGAGTTCCGCGTCCTCCGATCGCGTTCCGACGCCCCTAGGCGAGTTGCGATAGTGTTCCGATGCGCAACAATGCGTAACAATCGTAACGAGTGCTCAACCATGCAGATTGGTTCAGTTTTGGTGTTTCTATGCAGGAATGTTTGTTTTCTCAAGATTTTCGACTCTCTTTCATACAACTCCTCATTTAATTCGGTTTCTTTCGATCTCGGCTCGGTCCATGCACCATTCGACTCGCTCTATGCACTCCCTCGAGGTTCCATATCTCCAAACTCACATCATCTGACGCTTCTACATGACAAATCGAAGTTTTGGGAGTTTGATGACTGCGGACAGTCATGATTTGAAGACCCCAGGAGGTGTAGAGATACCTGCGGATTTGAGCTCGGATCTACTCTATTTGGACGATCTGACATGCCAATCATCAGAACGATCGACCTTGACCATATGTGGAAGGATCTGCAGTGTGGATCAGTAGGTTGTGCATTTACGGTTCAGCAGCCTTCTGTTCCCCTCCATCCAGCCTCACTCTCTATTGTCTACCCCTTTCAGACGACAGGCTGTGATGCAGATGACTTGGTTGGATGTCCATATTTACATTTTATTTGGTTTCTTTCCTTATTTATCTCCCTGAATCATGTTTCGAGCCTTTGTTGTATGGGTGGCTCACTGCTGTATATAAGCCTCCTGTGCCGCTCTAATGAGAAGGGGAGCCCCAGAACGCCCCAGTTTCGACTCATATCATCTCCAGTCAAGTTCCCTAGTCTCCCAGCTTTGTCTTAGTTCGTTCCCTCGAGTTCCAGTCCAGTTCTGACAGTTGCACCAGTTGTGCATATACTCTAGCCCAGCAGATCGTCGATTTTGCTATATCTCCATCAGTTCTCCACCGATCACCTCGGTCCAGCATTCGTTCGATTCGTCTCATTGTTCTTCATCTTCGAGTATTTTCACCCACGAGTTCCGCAGAGTTCTGCTTCATTTCGCCAAGTTCCGATTTTACGATAGTTTTCCGATATCTTGTTCAGTCTGTATCTCCCTCATTTCTTATCCGTTCATTGTGATTCTTGATCTGTTAGGATCGTGTCGACGAGTACTTTTGATCTCTTATTTTACACCATCATCTTAGCTAGCTAGTTTTCGACCTCAGAGTAGGTGGCTCAGTTTACACTTCCGACACGGCACCCTTTTGTATTTTGTTTCCCCCTTCTCTAAGCCATTCCCCTCGACACCAGCATACACTCCTCACATTTTAGACACTCCCTCTTACATTGTACACATCTGGTTGACCCCCAGAGGTCGAACTCAGACCTTCAGACTGTCAGTTGGCCTTCAGAGCCAGCAGACACGTTTCACCGTCGAACGCTAGGTCGCAGTGAAGGTAAGTAGAATTCAGCAAACTAATAATACAAGAGTAGATACCTAGGTCACAGTGAAGGTAAGTAGAATAGAAAGACAAGGAACGAAAGAGTCAAACTATCTACTTATATAGACTTTGGGCGCGGGAAAGGTCTACCCTAATGGGAAGTCACATGACAAGGAATGGGATGATTAGTGAGCGTGATAGAACATTGTGGAATGTTCCGGCAAAAGGATGAATAAGCGCATAAGAAAAATAAAAGAAAAGAAAAAGAATATTAAAATAAATGATGACATCAGAAAAGAAAAGGAAAATGTTCGAGTCCTTACAGCCGAACGAAATTATGAGATCTATGACAAAGAGATGCTCGCAATCGTTCAAGCTCTTAAGGAATGGCGACAATACCTCCAAGGAGCCAAAAGACCTTTCGAAGTATGGACCGATCACGCAAACTTGACGTATTTCCGATCGCCCCAAAAGTTGAATCGTCGACAAGCTCATTGGCGACTTGATTTAGCCGAATTCGACTTCACGTTAGTATACAAGCCAGGGAAGACATTGGGCAAGGCTGACATATTGTCGCGACGAGCGGACTACAACAAGGGCGAACGGGATAATGAGGATGTCACGTTCATCAGAGATGAATGGCTGGTCAGAGGAGCGGTAGAGACGTCAAGAGACGTGTTGATCGAGAAGATTCGAAAAGCACAAACAGAGTTGAATGGGGAAGAGAGACCGACAAACTTAGTGTTCGTAGATGGGTTGTGGAAAAAAGAGGTGACGGTTAAGCTCTCAATGACGAAGACAAAGAAGTTTCAAAATGTTTTCGTACCAACGAGCGTAAGGGAGGAAGTGATAAGGGAGTGTCACGACTCGACGTTGGCAGGCCACCCAGGAGCAAACAAGACCGTTGCACTAGCGAACAGAAGTTTCTGGTGGCCTAACATGTACATCGATGTCAGGAATTACGTGCGAGGATGCGATCGTTGTCAGCGAATGAAGGCCCTCAGAACAACAAGGGCAAAGGTTTTGCACCCTAACAAGGTACCAGAGGCACCATGGCAAGTTGTCACGGTCGACCTGATCGGAGAGTTGCCGGAATCAAATAGATTTAACGCAATTTGTGTGGTAGTCGATCGCTTCAGCAAACAAATCCATGCGATACCAACGACGATGAAATTGACGGCAGAAGGAATGGCCAGGATTTACAGGGACCATGTCTTCCGGTTGCACGGCTTACCTCGAAAGATCATCCACGACCGAGGAGTGCAGTTCGATGTGAAAATGATGAGGGAGTTGTACAAACTCCTTCACATCGAAGGCAATCCGTCAATGGCGTACCACCCTCAAACGGACAGACAAACGGAACGAGTTAATCAAGAACTCGAACAGTACCTTCGATTATACGTCAATCATCGACAATCAGACTGGGCGGACTGGCTAGCTCTCGCAGAGTTTGCGCACAATAATCGTGAACATTCGGCGACCAAACTATCACCCTTCTTCGTCAACACGGGACAACACCCTTCAGACTTCATGGGCGTTGGAACGACTTCGTCCAATCTATCGGCAGAAGAGTTTGCCAAACATGTCAAGGGAATACACGAACTCGCTCAGGCCAATCTGACTCAGGCCAATGAAGACATGAAACGCTTTTATGATCGTCATGCTGGAAAGTCGGTAGTCTATGAGGTGGGACAAAAGGTCTTCTTGGATGGTCAAAACATTAAGACGATCCGACCAACGAAGAAGATGGATGACAAATGGTTTGGCCCATTCGAAGTTATGGAAAAGGTGGGCGCAAGCGCATATAAGCTAAAGATCCCGAAGACATGGAAACATGTTCATCCTGTCTTTAACAAGATCCTGCTCAAACCGGCCATTCAACCATCTTTCGAATCACAAAAGAAGCCGCCTCCACCCCCGCCAGTGATCATTGACAAACAAGAAGAGTATGAGGTTGAGGAAATACTCGACTCACGTCTACATTGAGGAAGGCTCCAGTTCTTGGTCAAGTGGGTCGGATATGAGGAAGCGACATGGCAGCCGGAATCCGACGTCAAGGATAATGCACAGGAATCAATTCAAGAATTCTATCGCAAACATCCTGGAGCTCCGCAAAAGTTGACAATACCTCGACAAAGCATGCGAGCACTGTATAGGTTCACGTCGTCAGAAGGATTATGTGGTTGGTCGGGACGCCCAACCTTGAGAGGGGGGTGATGTAAGGACTCGAACATTTTCCTTTTCTTTTCTTATGTCATCATTTATTTTAATATTCTTTTTCCTTTTCTTTTCTTTTTCTTATGCGCTTATTCATCCAATTGCCAGAACATTCCACAACATTCTATCACGCTCACTAATCATCTCATTCCTTATCATGTGACTTCCTATTAGAGTAGACCTTTCCCACACTCAAAGTCTATATAAGTAGATAGTTTGACTCTTTCGTTCCTTGTCTTTCTATTCTACTTACCTTCACTGCGACATAGGTATCTACTCTTGTATTATTAGTTTACTAAATTCTACTTACCTTCACTGCGACATAGCATGCGTATAGCCCAGCAACTCGCATTAGCCAGTTGTTTGTTGTTTGTGTTGGCCACCTCGAGATCAACGCCCGTTAGTCTCGCTGCCTAACAGTGGATCCTTTCAGCAATCTCCTTATTAAGAACTTCTTGCTATTAGTTCCAACTAGCTATAGAGATACATGGAAAGCATTATGCAAGTTCCAAAAACATAAAACAAAGAAGTGCTTTAGCAGTTCTATATCATTATATGGAGTGCAGAATACAATAACACATATTGTATGTATTGCATTAACTTCGATGACAGACTCCACTTATAGCTCCACTACTAAGGATAAATGTTTTCACTACCTGTGTTATGTGACAACAAACTTATGGTTCGAATGCATCATGAGATCCTGGAGCTCTTGGAAGGAAGTCATAGATTCTGGGCTTAGAGCACCATCTTGAGGATCACTTTTCATCTGTCTGAAATTTGTATTGCATATATATCTATGAGATACCATTACTATGAGAAGTGATTGAATATAATTATGAAACATGGCAAATGAGTTTGTATTATTAGTATAAATAATAAAAATGAGATTTCAGCATTTTGTACCTAATACTTCTTCAGTTGTGCTCCTCAGCTAATGGCCAGTGCACTCTTCTGAGATGATAAGCATGCTCAGAGTTGGTAGCAAGACTTTAAGCTATCAGAAGGTTGCTTTGAGGAGCAACAGAACATTGATAAAGTCTATATCAATTCATATCATTGCGGATGCACATAACATAAGACCCCATACATTCCGAGTCAGAGGGGAAACATTGCTTCCACAAAGGCATTGAAATCTAGGGATAAGTTTCAGCCATATACATACAATTTTAGAGTATACCCACAAAACAGCAACGCTTATCTTTGCCACGAGCGACTAATAGAACACAAGCCCGGGGACTCGTGTAACCCTTTGTCCTGAGGAAATTTATTTCAACATATGCACCCAGATGAACCAGGCATTTCTTGTCTTGATTCTTGTATATATGAGAATGGTGATTTGGACCTCTCGGGAACAAGCAAGTTTGATTGCGTCGTGAATCTATGGATATCACGCGTGTGATAGTCTGATAGGTGAATACCGTCTGTCACATATCAGAGACATGTCGCCACAGAAATGATTTGCAAACATGAGGTCTTTTATGTCTTGTCTCCTATGCACCTGATGAGCCCCGAGACGAAATAAGCTATACATGTACATCAGGCAATCAAGAAGCTCGAACTCCTCGAACGAAAGTTTCATGCGGCGACACTGAGCTTATCGACTCAGATTGACATGTTGCAGTGCCAAATTAACGGAGTTTCGACGTCCTCAGCAGCTCAGCTACGTTGCACCTTGCTGGACAACGGTATACTTATGAGCAGCAGCAGGACCATCCAGTTTATCTATGGTAGACGACAGCAGTATAAAGAGAATCAAGCTATATGCCCATCCAGATTTCCGAGTACGCGAAATGATGTCAGCTTTATCGTTCCAACCATCAGTGTCGTCGCAAAAGGCGCATAGCACCTTCTGTAGTGAACGCTGCCAGAAAATCACCGTCAGAAGTCTTGTCGTAGACATGAAAATGGACCGAAATTACTCACATACGACATGCTTTGCAAGGTAAACAACTTCATGGGATAAAGAATCAACGTCTACGAAAAACCTTTCAAGTCCTCCTAAGTCCTCTGCCTTCAATCTCCATCTCAACGAACGAGGAGGCTGTTCGGAAATTATGTTGTTAAAAATCTCCAGCGCCCGTGGAGCATCACAGCGAACGAGCGGATTTCGCTGTGTCATGTCTTCAATGAGAGGGTATAAGAAACCAGTATTACTGTATTTCTGTGAAACAATCATTGGTGTATTGTTGGAAAGCTAAAACAAACTTGCCTTCAAGAATGAATTCTCGAACACTTTTCCCAGAATGAAGATATCGGTAAGGAAAGGATCGTATGGGACTTCTTCCGACAACTCTGGGACACTCCGTTCTTGCCCTTCGATTCCTACGACCGTCCTCGTTGTATCGCTTGAATCGAATGAAGTGGAAATGCCGAAATCAATAAAGTAATATCGTATAGAGTCAAGGACATCGCGTCGGTGCTTCGGTCGTGCCCATCTAATACCAGTAGCATCGTGGCGGGTATTCACGGGGTGAAATCCTTTTGGATACATAGGTGCCGGGTCCATCATTATATTCAGGTCCGAGCAGTCTCTATCTGGGATGAGTCAAGGCTTTTTACGACAGAAATAACTTTTACGCACCTGTGGGCAACATTTAAGTTATGCATGTATACAAGACCCTGTTGTCTGTTAGCTCTTCAGCTTAGAAGAGAATTCGAAAAATCAAGACGTACTTCCAAAAGCTGTTTTACGACATCTGCAACCTCATCAACAGAGAAGAATTCTGGTAAATCGTACGGACGCAAAAGAGGCATCACGATATACAGACATGACGGGTCGGAATCGTCCGGGAATTCGTCGAGAATAGGAACGGTGTGATTATGCGAATCTCGAATTCGTTCTGGATCAGAAAGAAAGCGGTGAATCCTGAGCTCTCGACTAGACGAATGAGTTCGCTTAAGAAACACTTGTCGTCCATCCGAGATGCGAATTGCATCGATACACACAGTGCTCTAAGACAGCATCAGGCTTGCAATATCACCAAGATACATTAAATGGCCAATACCCGGTGTTCCATGAAGTCATCGTGCAAGAATAAAGGGCGTTTTGTCGTGAGCCAAGATGGTTTCCAATCAGGTTTGTACCGTTGACGCAAGCGATAGCCATGAGACTCCAACATTTGGTACCTATCCCTCCAGACGACTTCGCGTTCGGTCAAAGTACCTGAAATTTCTCGAAGTTTTGCCCAGTCCGACGTCTCGTGCATGGTGAGTGGTGGTAGTAGTGGTAGTGCGTGGTGGATGAAGAACAACGTATAACGGTGAATAATTTGATGGACAGGCCGAGCGGAGGGGTTACGGGGTCCACATCTCGTGTGTGACACGTCGTGAGGATCTTTGATCGGCATTCGTCTTACTATTGTTCTCTTTGTACTCTCCTTAGCTCGCGCAGGATTCAAAAATGCTTAACAAAGCTTCCCCCTCTTGCAGTTTTAAAGAAATACCCAACCTCTGAATATCCACACCCACACTTCAGCAACTCACCCTTTGTTCTATCGCGCTGAGCGTTTTCTGAGCCCATACCAGTATTTTACTTGTTCTCGACTCTGCAGACAGTATGCAGCGTCTCTTTCGTTTCGAAACCACTGTGAGTTTTCATTTAGCATGATACAGTAAGGCCCGAAGTTACTCATCGAGAGTATTAGCGCGACCGTCTCATGAAAGACTATGTCGAACTTGAATCAGTCCGCAGGAAGCTGATAGGCTACTTTGTCGAGCATCCTACGAGAAGCGATGATGCTGTGGAGTCCGTGTCAGACATGCAAAGGTATTTACAGAGCCGAAGCTATATGTAGGCTGGTCTGATACTATAGTGTCTGTTGCAGGCTTGATGAGAGATTTCACGTACTACAGAGTTCCTCTATTGGGAAGACTTCCATACATACACGCATCTCCAATATCTTCGCAAAGGAAGGTCGTGACAATCCGAGAGTTGTTTTAGACGCTGTGAATGGGGTCATGCAAAATTACTTGGTCAGTTTTCTATTTCTGCCGTTTCAATTAAGAACATGATCTCAGTCTCAATTAGAAAAGGACGCGTATCACGGTTACATACGGAATTTTGTCGCCTTTGGCATTTTCTGCAAGAGAAGATCTGTCGAAAGTCATGGGCCATCCAAAATCACCAGATGTGTTTTCAGTGACCTGGAATATCCACTTTCAGCGTATGTACTGGCGAAATGTGTTCTCTTCACTCAGCTGACCAACTCAATCATAGAGTTGAGCGCAGAAAAAATAAATACAGGATTATTGGATGCAACAGGAATCACGAAAGAAGACCTTGATGAATGGTGGTTTGGCCCAGATACGGCACATGGCCAGACAGGTGTGTTTCTTTGCCCTGACTGGGATATCAACTAATTTCTGATCAGCTACCGATGTCTGGGATGATCTAAAACGACTGGCATCGCGACTTGTGAAAGCATTCAACCAGTCGTATAAAGGCATTTACTCGGAAAACCTGGAGGTCAGTATGGTGTTCCGTATTTTCTCGTGGATCCTTCATTGACAAGCAAGACACGAAATTCTTAGTCAAAAATAAGGCCCATGCGCCATCGGCTCATAAAGCTGGGAGCCGGTCTGGCTAGACTGGTCCACATAAGGCATGAGAGTACTGAAATCATTCGCCAGTTGTTCGAGCTGCTTGTTCCGTAAGCATTCTCCCTCGATCCTTTTCTTCCACTTCGATAATGCTGACCTGGCATGAAGTATAGCATGTCATTTCTCGTTCTTAGTAACCGGCCAAACACGAGATCAATGTCAAATTGAAGATGCTAAATTCTTAGGCAGTTATGTCGACACATTGGAATGTCTTCGGAAGGTAGGCTCACAAATCGTGCATTGATCTTATCTAATAATAATATACTAGCATATCGAGAATGAGCTTGATGCTCAATTGGAAATGGAGAAGTACGCCAATGATTAATCGCTTCCTATGGAGAAACTTGGGGACACTACATCTCTAGACTTCGTTATTTCAGGTGGGATGAGTGATCATGCACATATATACTGGCTCAAACCTAGACATTGAACAGAATTACGGAAGGCGGAGATACCAGAAATATCACTTAATCAGAATGACAAACGAGAGTGGTTAGGCGGCGGGTCATTTTCTGATGTTTGGAAGTATTCGGGAGATGAATCGCAAGTTGTAAGTCGACTCATGATTTCTAGGGATAAGAATGATGGACGTTTTCTTTTAGTATGCAGTCAAGCTTTATAAGTATAAGGCTGGTCCTCAAAGAACAAAAGAGGTCAGATTTTATACATTGCACTGTGAATATGCCCGAAACTGACGACGCGATAGCGATTCTTGCGAGAGGCGACACGCTGGTATGGCCTAGATCATGAGAACATTAACTACCTGCTTGGTTTCTGCATCCTTCCATTCAGTGATCTTCCTGCGCTTGTTACCCGTGTGCATTCGTGCACATTGCAAAACCACATTGATACGCAGGGACCACGTGTCAGTGAAATGGAAAGATTGGGATTTGTAGGTGTCATGATCTGTAACTCATAGTCTATCGCCATTGACATGAAGCCAGCTGTTAGAGATTGCCATTGCTCTTCGTTATCGTGAGTATAAGTATTAACTATGCCAGATTTTCCCTCCTTACTAAGACTTGCTTTCAGTACACGAAGAGAAAAACATGGCCCACGGAGACCTTCGACCGGTAGTTCCTGTCACTATAAATTGAATTCCTCCGCTTAAATGATGTGGCCCCTAGGATAATGTCCTGCTCGACAACCAAATGACGGTGAAACTTTCCGACTTTGGAATGTCGTACATCGAGGACTCGGTCGTGAAGACAACATCCCAGCAAAAGACGAACAAGGAGCACCTTGCCCCCGAGTTGAAAGAAAACAAAGAGGGTCATCGTCAGGTGTCTATTGAAGGTGACATATACGCCTTCGGATGTTGCTTTCTAGAGGTGCGTCCCCATCACAGTGGAATTTACCCGACTAACATAGCCATGGAAGGTGTGCTATGGCGAGTCACTCGATAAGACGACAGTTAGCAGGCTGAAGAGAACGGGTGTACATAATGGAAAAGGTCCCAAACTGCCCAAAGAAAAGATCAACGTCCAGCTCGGGCATTGGGAGCTTCTGGAACGTACCTTTGATAACAAGCCGGAGAAGAGACCATCTGCGAAAGACTTGGTTGATTGCATGCGTAAATTTATGAGCTCCTAAACTCTTGCGATATGTGTACATTTAGATTAGAGATGTTCATCGATATTTTTAGCATAATCGATTGTCATTCCCGGAGCTACCTACGCGTAGTATTCTTATATAGGATGGTTTAGGACCAACTTCAACCAACTTCAGAATCCAAGAGGTAAGTATCGACTTGCACGGGTAGCGTGGCAATGTCACTAGGTGATGCAGAGGACTGAACGCTGATGAAGTCGAGAACGGTCATAAATGAGTAGATCATGAAGCAAAATAATTATACGAATCTCAGAAAGTCTGATGCAACTACGTCCGCTATTTGTCAAACTGGACGCAATGTCTTCATTGTATCGTGAGGAGGTAGATATCTATAATATGAACTATTATGCATTTATTGATAGCCTTTCAAACTCAGAAGTCGCATCTCCGGCGGACGGTCTCTGATCGACAGATCTATTCCAGCATTTCTTTAGGAACTCCCAGGTCGCATCATTAATTTCAACCTGAAGACCAGTTGGTCTGTCAGGGATCAGGCCATTCTTATGCGCCTCTTCAACATCGTAGCCCCTGTAGGGGTCTTTTGCCGTAAATATCTGTTCAGTATTCAGTTGCTGAAAACAATCTATGGCAGTTGCCACACTGACCTCGAGACAGGTGCATGCAAGAGACCAAATGTCGCCATGAGTCGTAGGATTGGTATATTGATCTGGGAAAAGGATATACTCTGGAGGTGCCCATGCGCAGGAACCCGATTGTGTCGATTTTAGTATCTTGAACAAGTCAGGATCAGAGATCTTTGAAGAACCGAAATCGATGATCATTGCAGAGTACTCGAAGCCGTCGCCTTTCACCAAGGAATTGCTCTTTAAGAATCATTTAACCACATTATTTAGAAAAGTTTGAAGTGTTTACCGCCCTAATATCCCTATGAATCACCAGTGGCGAGAGGCTATGCACTTATGTCGAATCAGAACAGCTTTTTTGATGCGAAGAGCGGCTCGCCATTGTACGAAAGGTACACTCACAGAAAGCAAGTCCACGAGCAATGTCGCTCGTCTAGTATGCATGAAACACGTCAGTCAACGTAGCCTGAAGAAACACGCTGTAAATCACTAACAAATTTTAGCCGTTGCTTCGCGGACAAGATGTCATGCCTTTCTACAAATGCTCTGAGATCGCGCTCATAATAAGGACTGATTAGAGAGGGGAAAATCTGCCCGGGTATCGTCACGAAACCATAAAGTTTAAGTATGTTGGGGTGTCCGCAGGTAAGCCTCCAGATTCCTGCTTCACGTTCGAAATACTACAAGTATAGTGAGAATGACAAAAGCAGCACGGACAGACTCCCTCCCACGTACCTGTATGAGCTTCTTTTTCCGTTCCGTATCAGCTTTCCTAGCAAATTCGGGGTTTATCGTTTTGAGAACCACCACCTGTCCGCGACCACCGTCACAATCATTATCGCTAAGGAAAGGGCATCAAAGGACATCAAATTCTAAGCACATTTTCCCGCCTTCCCCTGAGATCGTCAACTAGTAAGCAACCTTTCGTAAGGACTGCTCGGACACCGTTGGAAAAGACAGCATCCTCCCTGGTGAATGTGGAATAATCTAGTTCTGGTATGTTTCTAGATCTTAAGCCTTGGCAATGTTAGGAACACAATTACACGAAATGAAGAAACTTACTCTGAACGATTGAAGCTGTCAGATCGCCGGACATGGCAGTTTGCTGAAGATGCGCTTTCAGTCAGCTGTGCAGGGAAGCGGAAACGTTGGGAATCGAGCTTTGTAAACTTGGACCATCGTGGACCCACGTAATACAGTAATTTATCTTTTATTCAGACTGTCCGGTGTCCCCAGAAGGCACCTTTTTTTGCTTCCGCCTATCTAATTTGAAAATCATTCTCCAGATACGAATCTTTTTCCAGTTATCTGAAGCATTTGATGTCGATCTCCAAACAATACCAGTGCGTTTGCTACAAGCCATTAATGGTATGCAAGCACAGCTGCCCATCGCGACGCGCCACACATCCCTTTCTCCCGAGTGGGTGTGCCTTGGATCACATAGTCAAGCATATCTTCCTTTGAACTTAACCTTGTACAGGTGTAGGACCACGGCGAGCCGGACATCCCGGGGGCTTGTGACATCGCTTCGACTGACACGCTGGTTGTCAGTGACCCTCATTGATCTGATACCAAAGTAAAAGTTGCCACAGAAACGATTTACACGGACTCGGACCGGCAATTATTCATCTTGTACTGTGAATTAGTCTGCAAGAGAAATGCGAGACATGGGACACTCGCACTCACGTCCAAAAGAAGACAGCCCTCTTCGGACAATAATGTCGAGAGGAGCTGACCCCCGAATCCGACTGATTTGACAGGTGTTGTATATCTTGCAACTCTGCGTGATCCTGAAACTTACTGGACCTGCTGACTTGCCGTCGAAGTGATGCATTGTACTATGTTGGTTTGTGTATCTGCTCTACTTTCAGAGAACCTTCGTCAGTGCTGGTGATCGGACCCTAAATCGGGATCATGTCCGTGGCACGGAAGGAGGCAAACTTAGAGATGCGCGCAATCTCGGAGACAACGCCGGAGTTCTAAGGAACCGTAAGCAGCATTCTTAAGCTGAAAGTAGCGCATACCCAATGATCCAAATGATACTCGTGCCATGGAGCAAGCCTCTTGGATTTGAGTCATGGTGGTGTCCAGTCCGGCTTGTATCGTCGTCGAGGACGACAGCCTTGCGACTCAAGTATTTTGTATCTGGATTGCCAGACCAGGTCCAATTCTTCACTCGTTGACGGGCTTGCATCCGCTAGGGGTTCCTTAGGTTCGCTTGGGGATAGTAAGGAAGGGATACAAATAGCGATACCTCGTTGCCACATATTCTGCATTTATGTTGTTCCTGTTGTTCTCTGCGAAATAATGACAAGCAAGAATGTCTAAACAGATA
Organism: Phlebopus portentosus; assembly: GCA_037892935.1. Taxonomy (NCBI): domain Eukaryota; kingdom Fungi; phylum Basidiomycota; class Agaricomycetes; order Boletales; family Boletinellaceae; genus Phlebopus; species Phlebopus portentosus. Next base: position 2,237,416 of record JAYXKI010000004.1, on the reverse strand, counting down.
AGACCACGCGACCATTCAACAGTAGCTTCACACACAGAGACGTGCCGACGCACTCCGTTGGGCAGGAGTACATCCCGGGAAGCTTGCATTGAGGTGTACGGGGGTTTGAAGCACGTAGAGGACGCGAGCTGAAAATGTGTCCAGTTATTCGGGCCGTACATGTGCAGAGCCAGGAAGTAGAGCGCACCAGAGCAATGATACATACGCCTTGGCGTGCATCACATCCCGATTTTGCAGAGTATTACAAAGTGAAGAGGCCCTTCGCGTCAACGGGTCTGCGAAGTCGAAGTTCTCGCCTGCCTGGCCGACAATTTCCTGCACACATCTCACTTTCTTCTCGATACGCAGAGTTTTGATGAAGTGTTCGTGCGACTTGCGAAGCACAAAAGCGTAGTCGTAGAACCGTATTGGCAAGTGTTACGATACGCATCGTCGCCAAGAAAACTGTGGACGAGCTTCAGAGTATCCCAGAGACCGTTGACAAACGATACGACATCTGATCCACAATGACCAACGATATTTCAACATTAATTCGATTATTTGCATTGCGATAAGCACGGTCGTTTTCATGCGCTGGGTCGATCGTGGTGATTGACGAGAATCCGAAGAGCCAGAACGCCAACAAACCAGTTTGTACGCGCACGTGCTCTCACGTTCCACAGTATCCTATCCTTCGAAGGTATTCAGCTCAACGAGGTCATGGTGGAAAAGCAAACAGTTTGCTTATATTACATAGAAGAGATACTCGGTCTTCCAATATCTACAACTTGATACTGTACAGTTTCGACAAAGTGGATTGAACAAACTCGATGCTCTGCTCGTCAGGATTTGGCTGCCTCTCGTTGGTTTCCTTGGGATCTCCGAAGGTCAAGCATTCCACCACCACTTCCTTGAAGATATCTCCCATAATGGGTGGTATCATCTTCTCCGCAGCCTCCTTCAGCAGCTGTTGTCGTAGCAATATATGGCTCGTACTTGTTGGCTTTCCCATGGCTATGAGCGCATTCCGACACCCCACGATCGAGATATCGACTACGTCCGTGTTCAATTGGAACGAATGGCCACCAGCTGGCTTTGGCGACCAGTGGAATAACGACTTCCACAGCGCGACTTCGAGCAGGCAAATTCCAAGACCGAAGATGTCGTCCCGCATCTCGTAATCGTATTGTCGTTCGTACCCGATCAGGTGGCGTGGATGTGTGTACAATATCTCCCACAGACCGCCATCCGGTACTGCGAACGATCCTTGCATTGATGGTCCACTACTCGTTCTCGACGAGTCGAATGCCAGAAGGAAGGGAAGGCCGAGTTTGTTCGGATAGAGGTTCTCGGCCTTGTCTACCGGACTTTCAGCGACGAGGATGGAATCCGGCTTGATGTTCTTGTGCACAAGTCCTAGCGAATGTACGACTAGAACGGACGTTGCCAGTCTGATGGCGAACTGGACACGATCACGAAGCGAGTGTTTGACATTACCCTCGACCAGAATACTCCGCAGGGTGCGCGTCTGACCAAGTTCGGGAGGTAAACGGAAGACGACTCCGTGAAGGTGCAGTTCCATCTCTGTCACTCCACAGCTTGGCAAAATTCCGACGCTAGACGAGAGGTGCGAGTATTTGGGTTCTTCAGCAAAGAGTCTTGCGATGTTCTCTGTTTCGTACCAAGCGACGCCTTCTTTGCCTTTGGCCGTGTAGTATCGTACGTTTCGCGGATCGACAATACAGCCTTCGAAACGACCTGTCGTGACTCGATATATCCCTGTTGACATTTCAGGATCAATGTCTGTTAGCGGGTCCAAAGAGGATTCGAAATCAATGTGGTTGACGATCATATTCGTAGCGACTCTTTCCTTGGCATGGTGTATAAACTCGATGGTATCCGAGCATGTAAAGCCATCGCTCGATTCAGCGGACAGGCTGTTCGACGCTATCAGGGCAGAATCAAGTTGCTGAAGGAGTCGTTCCAGCTCCTCCAAAGCTTCGATGATTTGTGATTTCCCTTCAACCAAGTATTGCAACTCCGCAAATCGATTGCTGAGGTGTGACGAATTCTTGTCGACCGCTTTACCGTTCCCAGTGCTCATCTTCGCCACCTCTTTTTTCTCCTGAATCACAAGCCTCTCTAAGTTCTCTCCAAATGAAAAAAGGAAAATCTTGCTCAGATTTATCCATTTTCTCAAGAGGAAGGTTATTGATAGTAACTTGAGTCTCTTCGTCCTCGGTCGCGGGCCGTCGTCGGTGATTCGTAGACGTTCCTTCCAACCGTCCAGGATGACGTTGATCTTCTCCATCGAGCTCTTCGATTCTTGCAGTAGATGCTGGAAGTGCAGTTGACTCGCTGACGAGTATGCGGATGTATTGTTGAGGTTCTTCATGGTATGTTTGAGTCTTTCCGAGTCCGAAATCGTGCGATTCATCAATTTCCTGAACGACTCGTCCAGTTCTCGATACGCCTGGATTGCTTTGTACGTCTTGATACAGTTCTCGGCATAGCTGGGCAGAGAAAGTATTAAAGATGCTAAATCCATGACGGCTGCGCCGGCGAGCAGAAGCAAAGTCGACGGAGATGAGACGTGTTGAGATATGCGATAAATCACTAGTCACGTCTTGCTGGATTTTGTATCTTTGATCAAACCAATAGCCGCATTAGTAGAGGCGCGTTTTGATGGTAGTGCATGCGTGATCCTTCTTATTATACTCTTATTTGGACAAAACAAAGACGGACATATCTGGCGTAACTACAAGAACTGGACCGACGGCATAACAGAACTGCAAAGATACGCTGGTATCCGTGCGAGTTCCGAAGCATGAAACAAAAGGATGCGTCAGTGGTTTCCATCAAGAAATAATCGTCAGTGACACAGGCCGCGATTGTTTCTGGAGAAATAGAGTAGCAAGAACCTAGGGTTTAAAAAAAATACGAGAAAATATTGAATGTTATCAGTCCTCACTAATAGAGCTGTGATAAAAGACGATAGTAAAAGTCCTCACTGACTGTGTTGCATGACAGTGACCTTTTGAATTCGGCTACATCAACAGGAACGTATTCTCGTTTTATTTGATGTCTTCAGATTAGGGTTGGTAGATTAACAAGGCATCGCTTGCCTCGAGGAACCTGTCCTTGATCAGACATTCCGGTATAAAATTTTCGGCAAGAAAAGAATTTTGAGAGATATTACATATACGGGAGCAAAGAAAGGTGGGCGACCTCAAAGCGAGATTCGGCACGCAATTTGTATAATGGGACATGAGTCGTCGGGGTCTTTGATCGGCATTCATATCTTCATTTACATACAAAAAAGAAAAAGAAAAAAGGCAATTCGTGGAACGACTTTGGTGATTGGGAAAACAACGGGCATAAAGATCGTCCGAGTACGTAGGCGAACTTCGCTTCAAAGAAGGTATTGAACGTAATTGAGTCTTAACCTTTGGTCACATAAATACAATGACGAATGTCATCCATGGAATCTAAAGATGAACATGGTAGCGCAGTGCACGTTCTGAGATCATGCCTCAACATAATAAGATGAAATTGAAGAATTCCGTCTTCAGCTCGGAGACTCGGACTTCTCGGGACCAACCAACACGGAGGCTTCCGACAAGGGGTGTGAACGCGAATGCCATCGGTTCAATATCGAACAGAAAGTAACCAAAGAAACGACTTATAGATGGTAGGTTCCTTTGTTCCCCTGTACGTACAACAAGCTTCGATATTGCGTGCGGTGTTACTTCACATTGATAGAAATTACCTCTCTTTGAACAATAGTTCCATGATGCAGTAGGCTCGGCGCATAGACTCATTACGGTAACGAGGAATAGCGAAGTATGGCCGTCGTTGCAATCTTGCCTATCCATCCTAGGCTAATCTTCTACCTCCTCCATCGATGTTTCATCTCTTCGGAACAAGAGGAGTAAGAGAAGTTATCAGAACCTGAGCTACGCTCGACAGCGAGCTTCAAAAGCGATCTGTAGGTCTGATATTCCTTGTCGAAGAGTAGACAAATTAGTCTTTGAGATCGAAGATATACTTTTTATTTGGAAACATTAAGTCTTGCCAGCCTCAGTCATGTATAATCAACGTCGTGAGCATTCAGTTCTATCCATGGTAAACGACAGCAATACGAGAGCCGCAAGGTTATCCGTCCATCCAAAACTCCGAATACCGAATGATAATGCCAGCTTCTCCGATACACCGTCAGCGCAGTCGCAAAAGCCGCAGAATACCCTTTGTAGTCGACGCTGAGGGAAATGCCATCAGAGATCTTGAATATATTGCTAAATGGATAGAAATTACGCACTGAAGGCATACTTTGCAAGATACACGCCTTCATGGGAAAGAGAATCAACGTCAATCAAAAAGCGCTCGAGCTTTCCGGAACTCTTCGCTTTAAGTCTCCACCTCAGTCTACGAGGAGATTCTTGGGATATTATCTCGTTGAAAAGGTTCAATGCTCCTGCGGCGTCACAACGGTGGGGAGGGTCTGGCTGTGTCATCTCCTCGATAAGAGGATATAAAAAAGCTAGATTATCGTATTTCTGAGAAGTACTTAGACCATGAACGATCGACATATATCAAGGCACTCACCTTAAATAAGGCACTATCAAAAAGATTCCCAACGATGAAGATGTCGACGAGGAACGGGTCATAAGGATATCTCTCCGACAGTTCTGGAACTGTATTATCCTGTCCTTCCAGCCCAAGCACTGTCTTATCTGTCTCATCTGGACCAAACATGGTAGATATGCCGAAGTCAATGAAGTAGTACCGGACAGAAGAGAGCACATCACGACGGCGTTTCGGATGTGCTTTTCTGTAGCCAGTGGTATCCGTCGTAGTGTTCTTAGGGTGGAATCCTTTAGGATACATCGGTTCGGCATCCATCATAATATTCAGATCCGAGCAATCCCTAACATTGAGCTTAAGAATGAAGTTGGGCAATAGGAAGTTGGTACTCGCCTGTGTGCCACATCTAGCTTATGCATGAACACTAATCCCTATTTTTGAGAAATCATCACTTTAGGACGGGTTGCAGCCAGTTCTAAGCCATACCTCAAGAAGTTGCCTGACGAATTCGACAACTTCATCGACAGAGAAGAAAAGAGGCAAATCAAACGGGCGAAGAAGAGGCATGACGATATAGACATAGGATGGTTCACTGTCATCAGGAAATACGTCGAGAAGTGGTACAGTGTGATTACGTGGATCTTTAAGCTTGTTATCGTCCGAAAGAAAGCTGTGTATGTCGAGTTCTGAGCTTGGCTTCAGAATCTGCTTGAGGAAAACTCTTCGCCCGTCAGAGATGCGAATTGCGTCAATAGAAACGGGACTCTGTGGACAAAGCAAAGAGTTATTTGAAGCGTTTGGATACAAGTCTGGTAAATACTCTGTGAGGCTTGAAGTCATCATGAAAGACAAGGGAGCGCTTCGTCGTGAGCCAGGACGGTTTCCAGTCAGGTTTGTACCGCTGTCGTAAACGATAGCCATGGGATTCTAGCATGTTATATCTGTCCCTCCAAAGAATTTCTCGTTCCGACAGCGGACTGGCATTATCTAGACGGGTTTCTGAGGAGGATGAAGGCATCGCAGCGAGTGGGAGATAGTAGTGGACGAAGAACAACACAAGCGCGCGTTTAACGCACGAGAATTGTTATGTGTGTGTGACATAACATAATTTCATGCACAATTGGCGGTTACGGGGTCTTCGCCTTATGCGACGCGTCGTGAGGATGAGGATCTTTGATCGGCGTCCACCACGTATTGTTCTCTAATCTCTTTGTATTTCCGTGTGTCTCGCCTTGCCAACGCTGCAGAAGGATCAATGGGAATGCAGTCCAATGTCATTGGACTCCAAATGGACTGCTGGATTCTGCAAAGTTATAAAGCCTCAGCCATCTCTTGATTTCCGTGGATAAAATTCTGACTCGCAAAGCGTCCACAGTCCATACATTCAGTTTCTTGCCAAGTACTAGTCGTACACCGATCATGCCGCTACTTTTCCCCTCGGAGAAAAAAGTACGTTTAATGATATCAGTCTTATACAAACATCTAATAGCGAGGCACAGCGCGAACGTCTTATGAATGATTATATGAACCTCCTGAAAGTCCGCGAGGAAAAAATAGGCTATGTTGTCGAAGACCCTACTACAAATAGGAACGCTGTAGAGTCCTTGACCGATATGCACAAGTAAGATACTGCGGACAGATTGATCGTGTATGCTAACAGCTTCCGTCAAGCCTTCAATCTAGACTCCAAGCACTGGAAAGGTCCACTATCGGGAAGAAGGGATTTCGAAAACGACTTTCCGGGATCTTTGGAAGAAACGAAGATGAAGTTGTTCGAGAATTGCTACGCGATTTTCACCAAGCAAAGCAGGAGTACGAGGTGCGCGGCTGTCTTTTCTTCATAAGCGCTCATTCTCGCTGAACATATGATAGAAAAGAACCATGAGCAGGTCTTTGTACGGAATACTAGCCCCGTTGTCATTCTGCTCCAAGGGAAACCTCTCAAAAGTCATGGGCGATAAGTGCTCAGGAGATGTCTTATTAATGACATGGACTCCGCACTTCCAGCGTATGAAATCTCCCTTTTCATTTGTCTCTTTCCTTCTGCAGTCGGGACTGATGGAAGACATTGTTTACAGAACTTTCTGTAGAGGAAATAGATGTCGGGCTCTTGGATGTAGCTGGAATCACCGAAGAGTCATTAGAACAATGGTGGTATGAAGACAATAGTGGTCACAGCGGACAAGGTGTGTTATGTCTCCTTATTTTATAGGCGCAAGTACACACTGTAAAACAAACCGCCAGAGTCTAACATATGGGATGATATTAAGAGTCTTTCGTTGAGACTCGTGTGCGTTTTCGACGAAACCTTCAAGGGTCGTTACTGTCCACGCTTCCCCGTGAGTGCAAAAACACGTGTGCATGCTAGCGACGATCAACTGATGGAGCAGATCCTTGCAGACGAAGCTGAAACCTCTCCGGGCGCGATTCAAAAGACTCGGAATTTGGCTCGCAAGACTAGTTTATATTCGACTCGAGTCCGTCGATGTCATCCGTCCGTTATTCGATCTGCTGGTTCCGTCCGTATTTTGTCTGCCTATCCTCGAGGCTCACTGACGATTTTCTATCTGAAGTGTCACATTTTGGTTTTCGATTCTCGTGTGCACCGACAGATGGATCGATTCTCAGGATGCAGCAATTAAGTTCCTAGAATCATACCTTTCTGTTATGGAGTCTCTCTTTAATGTGGGTGCTACGTGACTAGCTTGAGTCGTGACTTACTTTATCTGATAGAATATACTTGCGCAACTGAATGCAGAAGACGAGATGGAAGAATACGTAGAGAGAGACGAAAAGTCATGGGACAAGTCAAATTCTTCCATTAACAAGGAGGCTGATCCACTTGACGTGTCTCTATGCGTTCGGGATTCGTTGACCTCCAGTGAGTCAGTCGCCTTGGTCATCACCAATAGTTTCGTCACAGCTTCTTCCTAGAGCTTAATGCGATGGGAATACCTGAGATATCATTTGACCCTTCCCAGGTCGGCGAGAGATTGGGAAATGGCTCTTTTGCGGATGTTCGGAAGATGTTCGCACAAGACGGCTCTGTCGTAAGACTGACGATCCTCTGTTTCTATCTCTGGCTGAAATATCTTGAAGTTTGCAGTCAAGTTCTTCAAGAAAAAAGCAAGCACTGAGAGAACAAAAGACGTAAGTCACTATATTATAAGAATTTCTCGGTGTCAAGTAGAGCTGATACTCCGCATAGCGAATACTTCGTGAAGCAGACAGGTGGCGCGGCCTATCTCACGCGAATGTCAATCCTCTGGTTGGCTTTTGCGCTCATCCGCAACGAAACTTCCCGGGCCTCGTTTCAAATGTCCTCAGATCCGATTTGAAGGCCTATTTAGATGATAACGACGTAAAAGAATTGGACAGACTGGCTTTCGTGAGTAGTATCTTAGCTGTCACGGTCTTGCCTTCTGATCTGATTTTAGTTAGCGGAGATTGCGGAAGCTCTTCGATACTGTAAGAAAAGTCAATCAAAGACAGAAACAAAATGTGTCATTATGATCTTATTTCTAGTGCACGAAGAAAAAGGATTAGCTCACGGAGATGTTCGGCCTGTAGGTCCTTCAATGTGTCCATCCGAAAGCTTTGCTTAACGTACGATACCTTACAGGCGAATGTTCTTCTTGACTCGGACTTGACAGCTAAAATCTCCGACTTCGGCGTTTCGTACTATGAGGACTCGAACGAGAAAACGACGACCAACCAGCACACTCACAAGTATTACCTTGCACCGGAGCTCAATGTGTCAAAAAACAAGGGAGGTCTTCGGCAGGTGTCTCAGAAAGGCGACATATATGCGTTTGGATGTTGTTTCCTAGAAGTGTGTTCCTAGTAAATACTATTTGCTTTTTTGCGCTAACGTGCGGTTTCTGCAGGTTTATTGTGATATTGAGATGCAAGAAGACACGATTACTAGGCTCAAGAAGGCAGCCAGTAGCCCTGAGAAGCGGCCCGTAATTCTGGAGGAGAAGATAGACATCCAGCTTGAACACTGGCAATTTTTAGAGCGGGTTTGGGACAAAAGACCAGAGAAACGACCGTCCGCAAAAGAAGTACTTGAATGCATGCGTAGATTCATGGCATAGACCAAACACATTATACTACGATTGCTACTAAATCTAATGTTTACGTCGCTTTACCACTTGAGCATTACAATCTCGTGTATTCTTGTAATCATTCAGGTGGATAGCGATGATCTGAGGCATTTCTATCATGCGATCTCTCACTTCAACGTACATGTCATGTCTCCCATACATCGAAATGCATCAATGAAGACGGGATCGGTGTTTGGACACGGGCTTTAAGCACTCTTCCATGTCATCAACCGCGACCTGCGTCAATAACGATCGTACCGGGGAGTTGGAACCTGAACTCTGTTCAATTTTATCTGTTATGTTACAATGCGAAGCTAAAGTCGCAGGAACGGCGACTTAGGTGACCATTAAGATCTCCTCTAGATCGGAAACCGCTTGCTTTGCAGATGGTCTTTTGTCAGATGACATATTCCAACACTTCTTCATGAAACACCAGACCGCATCGTTGATAGACACCTTGCTGTTATTGGGCCTCTCCGGGATTTCCCCATTTGCAAGCGCCTCTTTGACATCATATCCTTTGTAAGGATCTCTTCCCGTAAATGTCTAGCACATACTAATTGGTACGAGGATAGAAGACCAAAAATTGAAAGTCTAAATACTCACTTCAATGGAAGTGCAGGCAAGCGACCAGATATCACCCTGCGCTGTCGGGTTCGTGTATGTTTCAGGAAAGAAAATGTACTCTGGCGGAGACCAGGCCATCGAGCTCGAACAAGTCGTTTTCAGAATCCTGAATAATGAGGGGTCTGATATTTTCGCAGATCCGAAATCAATAAGTACCGCCGAGAGGATTTCCCCATCACGTCGAACTAAAACGTTGCTCTTCCACGCACGCTTAAGTTTATGAACGTTGAAGGTATCAAGCTTCGCTTACTGCTTTGAGGTCCCTATGAATGACTGCTGGAGTCAAGCTATGTACTAACAGCGCAACGATCCGTCGAGTGAAAGACTGGACATTATTATAAGTGTCTCACGTACGAAACTCGAGACCGTGTGCAATGTCGAGTATCTCGATAAATTGGAAGAATTGAGCTGCTACTTTTGAAGAATGAAACAAGATCGCTACTTACAAACTGAATGCACTGCTTCGCTGGCAGTTTGCCCTTTTCCTGTTCTTCCACAAATGCTCTAAGATCTCCATCTCCGTAGTACGGACTGACAAGGGATGGGAATGCCTGCCTGGGAACCCTCATGAATCCGTAAAGTTCGAGAATATTTGAATGTCCACTCGTTAACCTCCAAATCCCGGCCTCGCGTTCAAAGTACTGTGATAGTGGACGATTCATTTGACGAACCAGAGAGTACAGGGCATCCTTACCTGAATGAGTCTTTCTCGACGCTCTTCGTTAAGTTTCCTCGCAAAACTCGCATTGATCGTTTTCAGTACGATAGACTGCATATGATAGTCTTAGCACGACGTCCTCAGGAAAGGTAGACTAGCAATCACTTTTCCTTGCTGTAACCCAGGACTGTCCACCAGCATACTGCCTTTGGAAAGAATCGCTCGCACACCATTGGAGAACATTGTGTTATCTTGCACAAAGTATGAGTAGTTGAGCTCGGGTATGTCTCTGCATCTCAAATCTGCATCTTACAAGTCAAAAAGAAACAAACTTTACATGGTTGAAAGCCTCACTTTGAATAATCGTCGTCTCCAGACTAGTGTCCATGTCACTTCACAAGGTAAGATTCTTCAGATGAAGTCGAGAAACCAAAGTTAAGCAGAACCGTCGACACGAGGATTTGGACAGGCAGGCTTGAGACTTTGGACCATCATGGACCCACGCGATACATTGATAAATAATGCACTGTAGACTGTCCGGGGGTCAATCGAGGGAATTTGCTTCCGTCAACTTTTTTGGAATGGAATGTATGCTCCAGTTCCGTGCCCTATACGATTAATGACCTTTGATCCCGAGCCTCAACAATAGGGGCAATGCCTGCTTTTAGTTGGTTTACTAATTGAATACAAGCACAGCAACTCGTAACATGGCACTGCCTCCTTTGTTCCGAGGGAACGTGCATTGATGCCTCACATGGAACTGTGCCTCCTTTTTTAAGTCAAGTCTTGTTCACAAGAGCGCGGCGAGCCGGACTTCTCGTTAGCGGACAGCCTCATCTCATGTCTCGACACGTTGCTTGTTACAGCAGCAAACATTTCTGATCTTGTTCTGATACCAAAGTGAAAGCCATCATATGAACAATTTATACAGACCCCGCACGACTATTGTTTATCTTGTACTGTGAGTGAATCCTGAAACGCAATGACTATACATGAGATAGGCATGTATTATGTTGAACAAAGGGAGATCCTCTCTGAGTAATAAAGTCGTGAGGCGTAGCGACTGGAGGTACCGATTTAACAGGTGTTGTTGACGTTGCAAGCGTTTATGGAAGTGAAAACACAATCAACCCACTGTCTAGGCGCAAAGAATGCCGACTAGTTTGTACTGTGTTGCGCTTCTGCCACTCACGCTTACGGCCGTACCGAGTTTCATTTAATCCAATTCAAGACTGTATCGGTATAGGAAAACAGTACAAATTCCTTTCGGCAATTGTCAGGTATTTAGCTGCAACTCCATTAATTTCATCTCAAAGCTATGTCGTGGGAGTGTAGCACTTATGGGGAGTCTGGATGAGGTCCGTGCTTATAGAGGCTATGAGTGTCTGACAACGCCGGCTAGTAGTCGGAGCTGGGAAAAAAATCGGCAATGGCCGAGCTGGGTCAGAGAGCCTAACTTGTACACGCTTGTTCGAGTTGTTGCTATAGTTGTCCATCAAAGAGCAAGTCAGCATGCCTTATAAATACCCCTCGACAGTCAAAAGAGATCGCTCATAATACATATCCTCAGTTCTGACGTCGGAACAGCCTTTTTGCTATCGCGAGTACTAGCTACTTTCTGGCATCTGCTGTTCAAACAATCCAAGCATGACGCAACTTCCTTCTGACACTGAAGTGAGTGGATCAACTATGTCGTGGTGGAGTAGAGGATTGCTCATATTGAGCAGCGCAAGTCTCTCTTCGATGAATATAATGCGCTCAGAGCAACGCGTGGGGTTGTCATCGGCGTTGAAGAACTAGCGGTAGGCAACAAACCAGTAGAGACCAGGATGAAATGAAAAAAAGGTAGCTTTTGCAAAATGGATGATATATTATCTAACATACTTTCCCAAGGCTTGAAGTACAGATTGAAAATCTGAGGTATTCTTCTACTTCAAAGACATGGGTTCGTATTTTCGCCCCTAGCAAGAAAGACAACGGTGAGGCCATAAGGTCTGTGACGGAGAATGTTCGCAGATTGAATATACCGTGAGTGTAGATCCTGAATATGCTCGCATACAATCCCCAAGACTCTCAACCTCTGGCCAGTGAAGGTCATCAGTCAGATCTTCATATGGCATTTTATCCCCGTTAGCATTCGGATCTTTCGAGACCTTGCCACGTATCCTTGACGACCAAAACATGGATGACGTTCTCGAAATTTACTGGCATGTGCAATTTCAACGTAAGTCCTTCGCTGTCAGGTATTTCAATGGATTACCTGACTTGAATGTCTAAGGTCCGGGCCATGAAGGATGTGCCAATACTTTAATAGATGCGATCAATCAACACGCTAGCAAGATCCAGCAGTGGTGGTTCGAAGATGAAGTCGGTGATGGAAACTCTGGTAAGAAAAGCACTGTTCTGATATGATCATTACTCATTTCAATCTAGAAACGAAGGTTTAGACCGATTTGAAGCGTCTCGCTTTCAAGCTTATATGCTTGTTTGACAAGAGGGTAGATGATGAGCGTCTGAGCGAGTCTCGTGTAAGTTTCATTCTGAAACCGACCCAAAATTCCGACACTAGACGAGAGGTGCGAGTATTTGGGTTCTTCGGCAAAAAGTCTTGCGATGTTCTCTGTTTCGTACCAAGCGACGCCTTCTTTGCCTTTGGCCGTGTAGTATCGTACGTTTCGCGGATCGACAATACAGCCTTCGAAACGACCTGTCGTGACTCGATATATCCCTGTTGACATTTCAGGATCAATGTCTGTTAGCGGGTCCAAAGAGGATTCGAAATCAATGTGGTTGACGATCATATTCGTAGCGACTCTTTCCTTGGCATGGTGTATAAACTCGATGGTATCCGAGCATGTAAAGCCATCGCTCGATTCAGCGGACAGGCTGTTCGACGCTATCAGGGCAGAATCAAGTTGCTGAAGGAGTCGTTCCAGCTCCTCCAAAGCTTCGATGATTTGTGATTTCCCTTCAACCAAGTATTGCAACTCCGCAAATCGATTGCTGAGGTGTGACGAATTCTTGTCGACCGCTTTACCGTTCCCAGTGCTCATCTTCGCCACCTCTTTTTTCTCCTGAATCACAAGCCTCTCTAAGTTCTCTCCAAATGAAAAAAGGAAAATCTTGCTCAGATTTATCCATTTTCTCAAGAGGAAGGTTATTGATAGTAACTTGAGTCTCTTCGTCCTCGGTCGCGGGCCGTCGTCGGTGATTCGTAGACGTTCCTTCCAACCGTCCAGGATGACGTTGATCTTCTCCATCGAGCTCTTCGATTCTTGCAGTAGATGCTGGAAGTGCAGTTGACTCGCTGACGAGTATGCGGATGTATTGTTGAGGTTCTTCATGGTATGTTTGAGTCTTTCCGAGTCCGAAATCGTGCGATTCATCAATTTCCTGAACGACTCGTCCAGTTCTCGATACGCCTGGATTGCTTTGTACGTCTTGATACAGTTCTCGGCATAGCTGGGCAGAGAAAGTATTAAAGATGCTAAATCCATGACGGCTGCGCCGGCGAGCAGAAGCAAAGTCGACGGAGATGAGACGTGTTGAGATATGCGATAAATCACTAGTCACGTCTTGCTGGATTTTGTATCTTTGATCAAACCAATAGCCGCATTAGTAGAGGCGCGTTTTGATGGTAGTGCATGCGTGATCCTTCTTATTATACTCTTATTTGGACAAAACAAAGACGGACATATCTGGCGTAACTACAAGAACTGGACCGACGGCATAACAGAACTGCAAAGATACGCTGGTATCCGTGCGAGTTCCGAAGCATGAAACAAAAGGATGCGTCAGTGGTTTCCATCAAGAAATAATCGTCAGTGACACAGGCCGCGATTGTTTCTGGAGAAACAGAGTAGCAAGAACCTAGGGTTTAAAAAAAAATACGAAAAAATATTGAATGTTATCAGTCCTCACTAATAGAGCTGTGACAAAAGACGATAGTAAAAGTCCTCACTGACTGTGTTGCATGACAGTGACCTTTTGAATTCGGCTACATCAACAGGAACGTATTCTCGTTTTATTTGATGTCTTCAGATTAGGGTTGGTAGAGTAACAAGGCATCGCTTGCCTCGAGGAACCTGTCCTTGATCAGACATTCCGGTATAAAATTTTCGGCAAGAAAAGAATTTTGAGAGATATTACATATACGGGAGCAAAGAAAGGTGGGCGACCTCAAAGCGAGATTCGGCACGCAATTTGTATAATGGGACATGAGTCGTCGGGGTCTTTGATCGGCATTCATACCTTCATCATTTACATACAAAAAAGAAAAAGAAAAAAGGCAATTCGTGGAACGACTTTGATGATTGGGAAAACAACGGGCATAAAGATCGTCCGAGTACGTAGGCGAACTTCGCTTCAAAGAAGGTATTGAACGTAATTGAGTCTTAACCTTTGGTCGCATAAGTACAATGACGAATGTCATCCATGGAATCTAAAGATGAACAATGGTAGCGCAGTGCACGTTCTGAGATCATGCCTCAACATAATAAGATGAAATTGAAGAATTCCTTCTTCAGCTCGGAGACTCGGACTTCTCGGGACCAACCAACGCGGAGGCTTCCGACAAGGGGTGTGAACGCGAATGCCATCGGTTCAATATCAAACAGAAAGTAACCAAAGAAACGACTTACAGATGGTAGGTTCCTTTGTTCCCCTGTACGTACAACAAGCTTCGATATTGCGTGCGGTGTTACTTCACATTGATAGAAATTAGCTCTCTTTGAACAATAGTTTCATGATGCAGTAGGCTCGGTGCATAGACTCATTACGGTAACGAGGAATAACGAAGTATGGCCGTCGTTGCAATCTTGCCTATCCATCCTAGGCTAATCTTCTACCTCCTCGATCGATGTTTCATCTCTTCGAACAAGAGGAGTAAGAGAAGTTATCAGAACCTGAGATACGCTCGACAGCGAGCTTCAAAAGCGATCTGTAGGTCTGATATTCCTTGTCGAAGAGTAGACAAATTAGTCTTTGAGATCGAAGATATACTTTTTATTTGGAAACATTAAGTCTTGCCAGCCTCAGTCATGTATAATCAACGTCGTGAGCATTCAGTTCTATCCATGGTAAACGACAGCAACACGAGAGCCGCAAGGTTATCCGTCCATCCAAAACTCCGAATACCGAATGATAATGCCAGCTTCTCCGATACACCGTCAGCGCAGTCGCAAAAGCCGCAGAATACCCTTTGTAGTCGACGCTGAGGGAAATGCCATCAGAGATCTTGAATATATTGCTAAATGGGTAGAAATTACGCACTGAAGGCATGCTTTGCAAGATACACGCCTTCATGAGAGAGAGAATCGACGTCGACCAAGAAACGCTCTAATTTCCCAGAGCTCTTTGCTTTCAGCCTCCACCTCAGTGAACGAGGAGACTCGTCGGATATTATCCTATCAAATAGTTTCGCCGCTCCTGAGGCATCACAGCGGTGAGGCGCATCCGGTTGCGTCATCTCCTCAATAAGAGGGTATAGGAAGTCCAAGTTATCATATTTCTAGCATGTGCTCAGCATTTGAAGGATCGAGACCTTGCATGACACTTACCTCGAAAAAAGAGTTGTTCAAAAGATTTCCTACGATGAAAATATCGACTAAGAACGGGTCGTACGGGTATTTCTCCGACAGCTCTGGAACAGTATTATCCTGACCCTCCAACCCTAAAACCCTCTTGTCCGTATTATTTGGATCAAACATGGTAGATATTCCGAAATCAATGAAATAATATCGTACAGAGAGAACATCTCGACGATGTTTAGGGTGCGCTTCTCTATAGCCAGTAGCATCTTCCAAGGTATTTACCGGGTGGAATCCTTTGGGATACATCGAATCGGCATCCATCATTATATTCAGGTCGGAACAATCTCTACGTGCGGTATTCAGAAGCAGGGCGGCACAGTGAAATTGAATTTGACAAACCTGTGAGCAATATCTAATTTATGCATGTACTCGAGTCCCTATTTGCGAGGGTTTAATGATGCTGAGAGCATTTAAAGCAGAACGTACGCTGACCTCTAGGATCTGCCTGACAAACTCCACAACTTCATCGACAGAGAAGAAGGGAGGCAAATCATACGGGCGCAGGAGTGGCATGACGATATATACGTAGGATGGATCGTCATCATCAGGAAACACATCGAGAAGGGGGGCGGTATGATTATGCGGATCCTTTACCCTTTCTTCATCTGAAAGAAACCGGTGTATCTGCAGTTCTGAAGTCGATTTTGGAATCCTCTTGAGGAAGACTCTTCGGTCATCTGAGATTCGTATCGCGTCAATACTGATGGGACTCTAGAAGTGATATGATTAGGCAGAAAAAACATACAGAACAAAAAATGGATACCCTATGAGGCTTAAAGTCATCATGAAACGGAAGAGGACGCTTCGTCGTGAGCCAGGATGGCCTCCAGTCAGGTTTGTATCGCTGCCGCAAACGATAGCCGTGAGACACTAGCATGTTATATCTGTCCCTCCAGAGAATCTCTCTTTCCGTCAGTGGACTCGCATGTTCTCGGGGAGCTTCCGAGGCGATTGTGGCCATTGCAGCACGAGGAGGTGGTCCCATGTGAAGAACGACAAACGTACATAATACGACGGACAGTCTCTGTCTGGACGGGTGACATAATGATGGACAAGAGTTTGGTTTCGGGGTCTTCATCTCGTGATCGCGTCGTGAGGGATCTCTGATCGGCGTCTACACGTATTGTTCTCTCCTTGTACTCCCATGCTAGGCGACGCAGCAGAATGCTCAATAGAAATGCTTCTGGGGGCTATCGGATTACAGATGCATGGCCGTTTTCCAACGTGCTATATAATCCGAAACATCTCTGAAGTTTCAATCGAAAACGTTTTGCTTAGCATAATCCACGTTTCAATCATCAAGCTCAGCACAGATTATGCCAGCACTTTTCGCTTCGGAGAACAGGGTATGTTATATATTTTCGGGAATCCAGAGATGTCTTTTAATGAGATATAGCGCAAACGCCTCGAAACTGATTATACTGACCTCGAGAGAGTCCGGGGGGAGAAAATAGGCTTCATCGTCGAAGATCCCGTCACAAGCGGGAACGCTGTGGAGTCGTTGCTGGATATGCGGCAGTAAGTTAATACTGATGGACTGATAATGTACGCTTATGTTTTTCCCCAGTCTTGCTGACAGACTCGAAGAGCTGAAACGGTCCGCCATCGGCAGGAAGAGCTTCCGTAAACGACTTTCTGGCTTCTTTGACAGAAATGATGACCGTATTGTCAGTGGAATGCTGAATGACATCTCTCGAGCAAAGCAGGAGTACGAGGTGTGTCTACGCGTAACAATCGCAGCCGTTCACCGCAGCTGAGCTTGAGTTAGAAAAGGACTATGAGCAGATCTTTGTACGGACTATTGACCCCATTGGCATTCTGCTCTAAGGACAATCTCTCGACGATCATGGGAGATAAGTGCTCAGAAGAAATGCAATCGATGACATGGACTCCACAGTTTCAGCGTATGTTATCTCCCGTTTTGTTGCTAGTTCCCCGTACCCAGTGATAGTACTTATTGATGCCAACAACAACAGAGTTGACGTCAAGGGGCGTCGGTTTCTTGGACTTGACTGGGATCACTAAAGAGGCGCTAGACAAATGGTGGTTTGAAGATGATGCTGAACATACTGGGGAAGGTCAGCTTTGCGTGTATGATCTTAAATTGACGTGTATCTGATCGAGCACCAGTGTGCAATCTATGGACTGACATTAAGAACCTGGCGTTGAAACTTGTCTATGCTTTTGACGAGACCTTCAAGGGTCGATATTGTGCTGAATTCCCTGTGAGCTCTATCGTCGGGTGCAAAGTAATTTAGGATCAACTGACCAGAAGCATACGGGTTTCGTAGACGAAGTTGAAGTCTATGCGTTTTCGATTCAAGAGACTCGGAATTGCACTTGCAAGGCTGATTTATATCCGTCGCGAGTATATTCTCGTAATTCAACCATTATTCGAGCTGCTTGTTCCGTAAGATTTGCACATTCCCATCTCTGAAAAAGTCTGATGAATTTTGGCCTGCAGTATAACATTTTCATTTTCGAAACTCGTATATACCGAGACCTGGATTGATGTTCAGGATGCGGCGATTCAATTTCTGGGATCCTATCTGAACGAGATGGAGGCAGGCCTTAACGTAAATGCCGTGTTTCCAGTCTAATTATTGGCTTACCGTATTTGATAGGACGTATTGGATCAACTGAATGCGGCGGACGAGTTGGAAGAGTACATGGAGAATGACAAGAAGTCATGGGACAAGTCAAAGCCCTCCAGTAAAAAGAATGCTGACCCGCTTGACGTGTCTCTATGCGCTCGCGATTCGTTAGCTACTAGTAAGTCAGCCATCATGACATCACCAGCAGTTTCATCACAGCTGCTTCTAGAGCTTACAGCATTGGAAATACCTGAGATATTATTTGATCCATCCGATATCGGCGAGACACTGGGATGCGGCTCTTTCTCGGAAGTTCGGAAGATGTCTTCACAAGATGGGTCTATCGTGAGTCTAACGTTGTGCTGATTCTGTCGCTGACTGAAGTTCTTGGAAGTATGCGGTCAAATTCTTCAAGAAAAAGGCAAGCCTTGGAAGAACTCAAGATGTAGGCCACGACAAGAATTCATGGAGCTATGTAAACAGAACTAATTCTTCGGACAGCGCATACTTCGTGAAGCAGGGCGATGGCACGGACTATCTCATCCGAATGTCAATACTTTGGTTGGCTTTTGTGTTCATCCTCAACGGAACCTACCAGGCCTCGTTTCGAAGGTCCTTAAGTCTAACCTGAGGACTTATCTCGATGAAAATGACGTAAAAGATTTGGACAGACTAGGTTTCGTGAGTGTCACCATATGCAGCACGAAACGACCTTCTGACTTCATCTTAGCTGACAGAGGTTGCTGAGGCTCTACGATATTGTAAGAAATTTGACCAAAGACAACTTAGCAGCGTGTATTCTCATCTCTCAATTTCCAGTACACGAAGAAAGAAGACTAGCTCATGGAGATGTCCGGCCGGTAGGTCCTAAGTGTTCCACAGCGTCTTGTATGATTATACAAGTCTCATAACAGGAAAACATTCTTCTTGACTCGGAGCTAACAGTCAAAATATCTGACTTTGGCGTTTCGTACTATGAAGAATCGAACGATAAGACGACAACCAACCAGCACACTCATAAATATTATCTTGCACCGGAGCTCGATGTGCCAAAGAATAAAGAAGGCCCGCGGCAGGTGTCTCAGAAAGGCGATATATACGCATTCGGATGCTGCTTCTTAGAAGTACATTTCTAATGGATGGTTTGTGTTGCGCTAACGGATATTTTCTCAAGGTCTTCTGTGACATCGAGATACAAGCGGACACGATTAGCAAGCTTAAGAAGGCAGCTAATAGCACTAAGAAGAGGCCCGTAATACCGGGGGAGAAAATAGACATCCAGCTACAACATTGGCAATTTTTAGAACGGGTTTGGGACAAAAGGCCGGAGAAACGACCACTTGCAAAACAATTAGTCGGCTGTATGCGTAACTTCATGAATTAGATCAATAATGTTTATCTTGCGGTTGCTACTGCAATTAACTTAGATTCCGATTCGCTACTTGGACAATGCACTCTCGAGTATGCATGTAGCACTGAGTATTCGGAGAGCCTAATACTTTACAAATCATTCAATATCTGTGCTGTGTGTAGCGCATAACCTGCCTTACTTTGACATTCATCAGAAGGCAAGATGAGAATGGAGTACGAGCTCAATTGTTAAGACATTCTCCCACTTCAGCAGTCACGTTCACGTGAACGACTAATGTACTGGAAGGCTGAGATTTGATTTCTATTCTTGCTAGCTCTGTAGCGTCATTTTGCGGATCTAAAGTAGCTACTCAAGCTATCGTCACGAGTTGCTCCAGCTCAGAGACCGCCTGCTTTGCACATGGTCTTTGATCGGACGAAATACCCCAGCACTTCTTCAGAAAGCACCAGGCCGCATCGCTAATAGATACCTTGCTATCATTGGGCCTCTGCGGAATTTCTCCATTTGCAAGCGCCTCTTTGACATCATATCCTTTGTAAGGATCTTTTCCTGTAAAAATCTGACATGTAGTCAGTAGTATGGAGATAAACGTAGACCAGAGGTTGAAAGTCAAAATACCTACCTCAATGCAAGTGCATGCAAGGGACCAGATATCACCCTGCGCTGTCGGGTTTGTGTACTTCTCTGGATAGAGTACGTGCTCTGGTGGAGACCAAGCCATCGAGCTCGAACACGTCGTTTTTAGAATCCTGAATAATGAGGGGTCCGAAATTTTCGCAGATCCGAAATCAATAAGTGCTGCCGAGAGGATTTCTCCATCACGTCGAACTAGGACGTTGCTCTTCCAGGAACGCTTAGCTTTGTGAAAGTTGAAGGTATCAAGCTTTGCTTACTGCTTTGAGGTCCCTATGAATGACTGCTGGAGTCAAGCTATGTACTAACAGCGCAACGATCCGTCGAGTGAAAGACTGGACGTGCCATTATAAGTATCTCACGTACGAAACTCGAGACCACGTGCAATGTCGAGTATCTAGATAAATTGCAAGAATTGAGCTGCCGCTTTTGAAGAATGAAACAAGATCGTTACTTACAAACTGAATGCACTGCTTCGCTGGCAGTTTGCCCCTTTCCTGTTCTTCCACAAATGCTCTAAGATCTCCATCTCCGTAGTACGGACTGACAAGGGATGGGAATGCCTGTCCGGGAACCCTCATGAATCCGTAAAGTTCGAGAATATTTGAATGTCCACTCGTTAACCTCCAAATCCCGGCTTCGCGTTCAAAGTACTGTGATAGTGGACGATTCATTTGACGAACCAGAGAGTACAGGGCATCCTTACCTGAATGAGTCTTTCTCGACGCTCTTCGTTAAGTTTCCTCGCAAAACTCGCATTGATCGTTTTCAGTACGATAGACTGCATATGATAGTCTTAGCACGACGTCCTCAGGAAAGGTGGACCAGCAATCACTTTCCCTTGCTGTAACCCAGGACTGTCCACCAGCATACTGCCTTTGGAGAGAATCGCTCGCACACCATTGGAGAACATTGTGTTATCTTGCACAAAGTATGAGTAGTTGAGCTCGGGTATGTCTCTGCATCTCAAATCTGCATCCTACAAGTCAAAAAGAAACAAGCTTTACATGGTTGAAAGCCTCACTTTGAATAATCGTCGTCTCCAGACTGGTGTCCATGTCACTTCACAAGGTAAGATTCTTCAGGTGAAGTCGAGAAACCAAAGTGAAGCAGAATCGTCAACACGAGGACTTGGACAGGCTTGAGAATTTGGACCATCATGGACCCACGCGATACATTGATAAATAATGCATTGTAGACTGTCCGGGGGTCAATGGAGGGAATTTGCTTCCGTCAACTTTTTTGGAATGGAATTTACGCTCCAGTTCCGTGCCCTATGCGATTAATGACCTTTGATCCCGAGCCTCAACAATAGGGGCAATGCTTGCTTTTAGTTGGTTTACTAATTGAATACAAGCACAGCAACTCGTGATATGGCACTGCCTCCTTTGTTCCGAGGGTACGTGCATTGATCCCTCACAAGGAATTGTGCCTCCTTTTTTGATCCAAGTCTTGTTTACAGGAGCGCGGCGAGCCGGACTTCTCGTAACGGACAGCATCTCATGTCTCGACACGTTGCCTGTTACAGCAGCAAACATTTCTGATCTTGTTCTGATACCAAAGTGAAAGCCACCATATGAACAATTTACACAGACCCCGAGCGACTATTGTTTATCTTGTACTGTGAGTGAATCCTGAAACGCAATGACTATACATGAGATAGGCGTGCATTATGTCGAACAAAGGGAGTTCCTCTCTGAGTAATAACGTCGTGAGGCGTAGCGACTGGAGGTACCGATTTACTGTAATCCAATTCAAGACTGTATCGGTGTAGGAAAACAGTACGAAATCCTTTCGGCAATTGTCAGGTATTTAGCTGCAACTCCATTAATTTCATCTCAAAGCTATGTCGTGGGAGTGTAGCACTTATGGGGAGTCTGGATGAGGTCCGTGCTTATAGAGGCTATGAGTGTCTGACAACGCCGGCTAGTAGTCGGAGCTGGGAAAAAAATCGGCAATGGCCGAGCTGGGTCAGAGAGCCTAACTTGTACACGCTTGTTCGAGTTGTTGCTATAGTTGTCCATCAAAGAGCAAGTCAGCATGCCTTATAAATACCCCTCGACAGTCAAAAGAGATCGCTCATAATACATATCCTCAGTTCTGACGTCGGAACAGCCTTTTTGCTATCGCGAGTACTAGCTACTTTCTGGCATCTGCTGTTCAAACAATCCGAGCATGACGCAACTTCCTTCTGACACTGAAGTGAGTGGATCAACTATGTCGTGGTGGAGTAGAGGATTGCTCATATTGAGCAGCGCAAGTCTCTCTTCGATGGATATAATGCGCTCGTAGCAACGCGTGGGGTTACAGTAACATCAGCGCTGAAGAACTAACGGTAGGCAACAAACCAGTAGAGACCAGGGATGAAATGAATAGGTAGCTTTTGCGAAATGGATGATATATTATCTAACATACTTTCCCAAGGCTTGAAGTACAGATTGAAAATCTGAGGTATTCTTCTACTTCAAAGACATGGGTTCGTATTTTCGCCCCTAGCAAGAAAGACGACGGTGAGGCCATAAGGTCTGTGACGGAGAATGTTCGCAGATTGAATAAAGAGTATACCGTGAGTGTAGATCCTGAATATGCTCGCATACAATCCCCAAGCCTCTCAACCTCTGGCCAGCGAAGGTCATCAGTCAGATCTTCATATGGCATTTTATCCCCGTTAGCATTCGGATCTTTTCGAGACCTTGCCACGTATCCTTGACGACCAAAACATGGATGACGTTCTCGAAATTTACTGGCATGTGCAATTTCAACGTAAGTCCTTCGCTGTCAGGTATTTCAATGGATTACCTGACTTGAATGTCTAAGGTCCGGGCCATGAAGGATGTGCCAATACTTTAATAGATGCGATCAATCAACACGCTAGCAAGATCCAGCAGTGGTGGTTCGAAGATGAAGTCGGTGATGGAAACTCTGGTAAGAAAAGCACTGTTCTGATATGATCATTACTCATTTCAATCTAGAAACGAAGGTTTAGACCGATTTGAAGCGTCTCGCTTTCAAGCTTATATGCTTGTTTGACAAGAGGGTAGATGATGAGCGTCTGAGCGAGTCTCGTGTAAGTTTCATTCTGAAATCGACCCTTCCACGTTCTTCTGACGATGTTTCTATGTAAGAAATTTGGAGGCATCTGCTTACGGCTGAAAGGGCTAGCTATCGGTCTCATAAGGCTAGTGCATCAAAAGCATGCCTTTGTAGAAGACATCCGCCCTCTTTTTGAACTGTTTGTCCCGTATGCAACAGCCCTCCTCATCAGATACAACTGCGCTAATCCACGTCCAGTTTGGTGTACGCTATTTCTTCGGTCACAGATGGAAACATACGAGATGACGAGCAATGCGACGTAATCAGTCATTTGGAGACATATTTGCACATGTTGGAAGTGTCCAAGGTGGTAAGCTCAAGTTAGCTTCAACGAGATGTGGTCTGACAATTATTCAGGAACTCATGGTGGCTCTCGATATTACTGATGACTTGGAGCATTAGACGAGACCAAATCTCGCTATTTAGAGGATGATTCGCAGAATTGAGGCTTCATTTACCTACGTTGGAGACAGTAACTCAGCTTTTATCGTCCTTACACTGAAGTACATATATTTATTGAATAATATAGTCTCAATTAGTCGAGTGGGTAACATGCGAAGTTTGAGATCGGCTAATATCTTAGTACATGTATTTTAGGGTGGGATTTCGGAGTACTCCATGCAACCGCTCCACTCGTGAATACAGCGCCAATTATACTCGCTAACCCATATTTACTGGCATGCCACCTTTTGCATTAGCTTTCTCCGTACAGACGAAACGCCATGAAGAGGTTCGTAGGTGTCCGACAGTCAAGACGAGACTGAGCCTCACCAGGACCGACGAAATAGACCTGGTACAAGAACCCTCAAAATACACTGTATTCGAAGCAGCCGCTATCCTGCTCTTTGGAAAGTTTTGTTTCATATCCATATCCATGAATCAAACAATATGCCATGACAAATCCTATATCATTGTTTGTCAATAAAATCGCTCATTTCACAGCTGTGAAAACATAGCAGGATAACATAGACTCACAAGTTGATACGCCGTAGTTCGATGCAAAACGCGGGTGGAAGCAGGTTGTGGGATCATGTATTTCTTATGTACGCATAGGTAGTGCGCATGGAACTTGATGAAACGTGTCAGATTACTAACACCAGCGATTTAGAAAGTTCAAATATACAATCCTGACCTTGTAATTTTTCTTCATGAGCAAGCTTCTCATCAACAGGTATTTAGTTGAAGTTCGGTTGGTCTCGCGACTCCGTTTCCAGTCTAAACTGCGATAGAAAAACAGCTGAAATCATCGGAGGGAAAATATTACAAACAAGAAAGTCTGGCAAGTAAATCGTCGGGGCGATAGCAAAGTATAGTAAAACGGCATGCAGATCATCATGACGGATCCCCTCCCTGTCATCTTCGAGAGCTTGCGCGTTCCGTGTATCCACAAGAAACGGTATACCGTACATACGTGATGTCGGAGTTATGTCATTTATCCATTCAAAGCGCGAGTAGACAGCAATCAGTCGCATCAGCTCTTCCCATCCAATCACAGTTGCCTCTGCAGAGACTGTACAACTTGACGTATGGTTGTGACTGATGAATATGATTAGAACGTGCTTCCGGAGGACAGAAAGTAATATATTCTGGCTCGCTTCGAAAGAAAGACAGCTTCGAGAGTAATAGAATCGATATCCACGAGGGAACGTTTAACCTGTCCGTAAGTCTTCTTCTTGAGTCGCCACCACAACGAACATAGAGACTTCCGGAGGACGATGCTACTGAAGTTAGCCAGTATTTCCTCTGAACTACGGCGCACGAGCGAAAACGGCTGCCTCATATCCTCTATGAGAAAGCGTAGAAACTCCAAACTGTCGTATCTCCAATTGTCGATAGGAAAGTAATCAGAAGATTTCAGTACGCACCACTTATGTCAAGTAATGACTTCTTGAAGACATTTCCGGGAATAATGGACATCGAGGAAAGGGTTGTATGATTATTACAATGACAGTTCGGGGACCGCTTTATCTTGGTCTTCGAGCTCGATAACTTTTCTTTCTTTCTCCTCGGGACCGAACATATTGGAGATACCGAAATCGATAAAAGAGGATCGGACGCGTGGAACGATGTCACGTTTGGCCGTGGCTACTTCCATTGTATTACAATGGCAGTCCTAGGACTGCAGAGTATTGTGAACAAGACGGCGCATATTGTACAAAAGCACAATTCCACAGTCCTCATTGTAATATTGTAATATTATATTTATTATCATTATAGGACTGCCATTGCAATACAATCGTAGCAACCAGTGGTGTCACGTCGATGCTTTGGATGAGCAAACCTATGACCTGTGGAGTCCATCGTCCCACCTTTCGGGTGAAACGCTTTCGTAAACATTTTATCAGTGTCCATCATGATATTCAAGTCAGAACAGTCCCTACCAAGACACCGGCGAATCATGTAATCCTAGCTTTGATAAGTTCTTGAACGACCTACCTATAAGTCACATTCGATTTGTGCATGAACGCAATATCCTGCAGATTTTACGGAACGAGCGTCAAGATTCAATCACATACCCCAAGGATCTGTTTCATGAAATCGACAACTTCTTCCACAGCGAAAAAATCGGGCAATTCGTATTGACGGAGAAGGTGCATTACCATGTATATCATTGTCGGGTCATCATCATCATCAAATTGATCGACAAGGGTGGCAGTATGATTGCATGGACCTTTAAGTCTCTCATCCTCCAAAAGAAAGCGATGTATCCGGAGTTCTGAGCTGTCGTCTGCTACCCGTTTCAGGGACACTGTTCGTCCATCCTTAATTCTTACTGAGTCGATAACTTCGGAGTTCTAAGGAATTGTAAGTAACATTTGTAAGTTCAAAGTAACGCATACCCAAAGAGCCGGATAATCCTCGTGCGACGGAGCAAGCCTCTTGGATTTAAGCCACGATGGTGTCCAGTCCGGCCTGTATCGCTGTCGGAGACGATAGCCCTGCGACTCAAGTATTTTGTATCTGGTTTGCCAGACCAGGTCCAATTCTTCACTCGTTGACGGGCATGCATCCGCTAGAGGTTCCTTAGGTTCGCTTGGGGATGTTGTCCGCTTCATGAGTGACATAACGACACCTCGTCGCCACATATTCTGCATTTCATGTTGCTCCTGTTGTTCTCTGCTGCGAAATAATGACAATCAAGAATGTCTAAACAGATAAGATCACGCGAATAGTTCGCACACAGAGACACGCCAACGTACTCCATTGGGCGAAACAACTTCCCGAGAAGCTCGCATTGAGTGTTGCGGGTTTGTAGCACGACGGAGGACACGAGCTGAAGACGTGTCTATTTATTCGGCACGTACATGTACAGAGAGCGAGGTAGTGGAACGCACCAGAACGATGATACCTATGCCTTGGCGTGTATCCCATCCCGATTTCGTAGAATATTGCAAAGTGAAGAGACTCTTCGCGTCAACGGGTCTGCGAGTCGAAGTTCTCGCTTGCTTGGCCGACCATTTCCTGCATACACTGCACTTTCTTCTCGATACGCAGAGTTTTGATGAAGAGTTCGTGCGACTTGCGAAGCACAAAGGCATAGTCGTAGAACCGTATTGGCAAGTATTACGATACGCATCGTCGCCAAGAAAGCTGTGGACGAGCTTCAGAGCATCCCAGAAACCATTATTGAGACGGAAACTCTATCTTGTATTATGTAACATTAGCACGTGCTGTATCAGTAGTATATAAAAGCCTCTGGTAGGCTATCGTGTAATATAAGGATTCATTTCCTCTCATATCACCGTACGTATGTCTTCGTACTGAAGACCCGTTAAGCTCATTTGTTTAAAAGGTTATGAGCCTTGCCTACCCCGCAAAGAAAATTTATTCGGATTTAACATTCGTCGATACGGTGCACATAACAACGAGAACATACACGTTTACTACGTTCCTAGAACGCGATCCAGAAAATTTGGTTCCGTACAGGATATACCGAAACTACTACGAATATGACGAGATATTACGACCTGGGGTAAAAGAATGTCAACTATCACCGCACACTCTTCATACAGAACAACGGGACAGAGTACACCTGATGAATATCCAGCAGCACGAATTGACTGGCACAGGGTGGATGGAAAGAGAGATGGAGAGAGCCAAACAACAACACGGTATAATCGTTCACAGGGAAATCGTGTAACTTTTACTACCGAACATAGACGTTTTTACCATTATGCTCCGATTGAACAACCACAACATCAACAGCAACAACGATGACCTCGTAGAGTAAGAAATGCTGGAACACAAACAATTAATGTTGTGGTAATGAGACAGGGCAGATTCATGCATTCGGGAGCAGCGCAACCGAGAATTGAGGAACCTTACCTTGAAAGAATTAATATTCCTGAGCAACCCAAAGTTCTGTTAACCCAATTACTATATGGGGAATCACAAGACACAACGGAAATTAATCCAATAGATAAAACTCGTAATGAGCAAAATGAAGATGAAGAATCTGCAAATGAAACTGATCATGCGAGCCAGCATGTTAGGCGGACGGCTCAAGGACTGAGTCGAGGCAGGCCAACACAACAACAAACAAGCGTGAATGAGATAATCCCAAACACGTCGCTCAGGTCAAGACAGCTAAGACGAGGCTTAAGTCCAGACCGTCGAACGCTAGGTCGCAGTGAAGGTAAGTAGAATTCAGCAAACTAATAATACAAGAGTAGATACCTAGGTCGCAGTGAAGGTAAGTAGAATAGAAAGACAAGGAACGAAAGAGTCAAACTATCTACTTATATAGACTTTGGGCGCGGGAAAGGTCTACCCTAATGGGAAGTCACATGACAAGGAATAGGATGATTAGTGAGCGTGATAGAACATTGTGGAATGTTCCGGCAAAAGGATGAATAAGCGCATAAGAAAAATAAAAGAAAAGAAAAAGAATATTAAAATAAATGATGACGTCAGAAAAGAAAAGGAAAATGTTCGAGTCCTTACATCACCCCCCCTTCAAGGTTGGGCGTCCCGACCAACCACATAAGCCTTCTGAGGACGTGAACTTGTACAGCGCTCGCAGGCTTTGTCGAGGTATCGTTAACTTCCTTGGAGCTCCAGGATGTTTGCGGTAGAATTCTTGAATTGACTCCTGCACATTATCCTTGACGTCAGATTCTGGCTGCCAAGTCGCTTCCTCATATCCAACCCACTTGACCAGGAATTGGAGCTTGCCTCGATGCAGACGCGAGTCGAGTATTTCTTCAACCTCGTACTCTTCCTGCTCATCAATGATCACTGGCGGTGGTGGAGGTGGTTTCTTCTGCGATTCAAAGGATGGTTGGACGGCTGGTTTGAGCAAGATCTCATTGAAAACTGGATGGACCTTCTTCCAGGTCTTCGGTAGTTTGAGTCTGTATGCGCTTGCGCCAACCTTTTCCACTACCTCGAAGGGACCGAACCATTTATCATCCATCTTCTTCGTCGGTCGGATCGTCTTGATATTTCGTCCATCTAAGAAGACTTTCTGCGCTGCCTCATAGGTAATGGACTTCCCAGCATGGCGGTCGTAGAAACGTTTCATGTCTTTGTTTGCTTGGGTTAGGTTACCTTGAGCGAGTTCGTGCACCTCCTTGACATGTTTGGCAAATTCTTCTGCTGACAGGTTCGATGATGCCGTTCCAACCCCCGTGAAGTCTAAGGGGTGCATTCCCGTATTGACGAAGAAGGGAGATAGCTTTGTCGCTGAATGTTCACGATTGTTGTATGCGAATTCTGCGAGAGCTAGCCAGTCCGCCCAGTCCGACTGCCGATGGTTGACGTATAGCCGCAGGTATTGTTCTAGTTCCTGATTAACCCGCTCCGTCTGTCCGTCAGTTTGTGGGTGATACGCTGTCGATGGGTTGCCTTCAATGTGGAGGAGCTTGTACAACTCCTTCATCATCTTTGCGTCGAATTGCACCCCTCGGTCATGAATGATCTTCCGTGGTAGTCCATGTAATCGGAAGACGTGGTCTCTGTAGATCCTAGCCATGCCTTCCGCCGTTAACTTTGTCGTTGTTGGAATTGCATGGATTTGTTTGCTAAAGCGATCGACCACTACGCAAATCGCATTGAACCCATTCGATTCTGGCAACTCTCCGATTAGGTCGACCGTGACAATCTGCCATGGCGCCTCCGGCACCTCATTAGGGTGCAAAACCTTTGCTCTCGTTGTCCTTAGAGCCTTCGTCCGCTGACAACGATCACACCCCCGCACGTACACCCGCACATCTGCACTCATCCTCGGCCACCAGTACCTGCGTGCTATCAGCTGGATCATCTTTGTTGCTCCTGGATGTCCTGCCAGGGTCGAGTCATGGTGTTCCTTCATGATGTCCTCTCTGATGCTCGCTGGTGCATATAGTCGGCGGCCCTTTCTCCACATGTCCCCTCTCTTCTCGACGTCCTTCGGCCTCACTCCCTCGTCCTCTTGTCTCTGCGCTTCCACGACCTTTTCAACGAGTACTTCTCTTGACGTCTGAACCATTCCTCTAACCAGCCATTCCTTCTTGATGAAAGTCACGTTCTCATTATCGCGCTCGCCCTTGTCATAATCCGCCCGGCGTGACAACAGATCAGCTTTTCCCAACGTCTTTCCGGGTTTATGGACTAGCGTGAAATCAAACTCAGCTAAATCGAGTCGCCAACGAGCTTGTCGACGATTTAACTTCTGCGGCGATCGGAAGTACGTTAGATTTGCATGGTCTGTCCATACCTCAAAAGGTTGGTTAGCTCCCTGGAGATATTGTCGCCATTCCTTTAGAGCTTGAACAATGGCGAGCATTTCTTTGTCGTAAATCTCATAGTTTCGCTCTGCCTCTAGGAATGTTGACGACCGATAAGCGATCACCTTCCATTTACCGTCTTGTTTCTGGAGAAGGACTCCACCCGTCGCAAAGTCCGACGCATCTGCTTCTACACGGAAAGGGTCTTCGTTGTTGGGTATCGCTAACACGGGAGGACTACTCAAACGACGCTTCAATTCCTCAAACGCTGCCTGCTCATCTTCGCCCCATTTCCATTCCACCTTACCCGTTAGGGTAGTCAAGGGTTTGACGATCGAACTGTAATCCTTAACAAAACGTCGCAACCAATTTCCTAATCCCAGGAATTGTTGCAGTTCGTGGACGTTCCTTGGAACTGGCCAGTCCTGTACTGCCGCCGTCTTCTTGGGATCCATTCGAACTTCGCCATTGCCAATAATGTGCCCGAGGTACTTGACTGTATCAACTTCGAACTCGCACTTCTGCGGCTTTAGGAAAAGTCCGTTTTGGCGAAGGATCTCAAAGACTCGTTTGGTGCGTCTGCGGTGTTCTTCTAGATCATTCGAGAAGATGAGAATGTCATCGAGGTAAATGATGACAATACCCTCATGAATTAGCTCTCGAAAGATGTCATTCATAAAGCCTTGGAACGTCGCTGGCGCATTACACAAGCCGAAGAACATGACTGTGGGTTCAAATAAGCCTAGATTTGTCCGGAACGCTGCCTTCCACTCGTCTCCCTCGCGAATCCGGATGTTGTAGTATCCCCAACGAACGTCGAGCTTCGTGATGTACCTTGCATCCTTAACCTTGTCGATGAGCTCATTTATCAGTGGCAACGGGTATTTGTTCTTGACCGTCCCTTCATTGAGCTTTCGATAGTCTTGGATTGCTCGTAAGCTCCCATCCTCTTTCTTGATAAAGAAGAATGGTGACGCCATTGGAGACTTCGACTGTCGGATACGTCCTGACGCTAGGTTGTCCTCAATGAACTCCTTCATCGCTTCTTGTTCTTTTGGCGATAACGGGTAAACCTTGCAGTCACTGGGTTTGAAATCCGGTTTCAGGTCAATAGCGTGGTCCCACGTTCGGTGGTTTGGTAAGCGTTCGAACGATTCCTCACTAAAGACGTCGGCGTATTCCTCCAGATAAGGTGGCCATTTTGCCGCTTCCTTCATCCGCACATTCCTCACAAACTCTTCATCTATCTCCTCGCTCGACAGTGGCGACTCACATTCATCAGGGCAACGGGTGAACTTAACTGTTCCTAACCTCCAATCAATCTCAGGATTATGCTTCGTCAACCAGTCATGTCCGAGGAAGATGTTGCTTGACGCTAAGGATGTCACTGCCAGTCGAATCTCTTCCTCGTGTTTCCCAAAGAACATTCGTACGACTACGTATTCCTTGATCAATCCAGCCTCATTGCTTGTCCCGTCAGCATTGAAGACTGGTCTAGGCCGAATGTACCTTTGGGTGGGGAAACCATACCGTTTGACAAAACCTTCATCGATGCATGAGCCCGTGCACCCTGAGTCGATCAGTGCATGAGCATCAATGAAGTTTTCCTCTTCGAGTAGGGGGTTCGACAAGTCTACTTCGTCATCACCTGCTACCTTTGGGTGTACGATGCTAACGAAGGCGTCTAACTCCTTTCCTCCCGCCCGTCGCACGAACTGATCTGCGTCCACAATGCCCTCGCGCCATACCTCAGCCGCGCGTCTGCCTACTACATCCCACACTGCTTCAGTGACATTCGCCTGAGCAACAACGTTCTCGCGGTAAGGTGCTTCCGCCACAACCTCATTTTTTATAGCGGTTTGATTCCGCTCTTCCTCTCTCAATTCGCCTGCTTGCGCATCTGTTCTTCTGACAAATAAATCTTCATAGACTTCGAAGTCATCGTTGTCATCTTCAGATTCATCTGGCAGTACGTCGGTAAGGATCTTTCGAAGGATGAAACCGTCACTGGTATTCGCATCTTGATATTGTACAACCGGACGATTATATTTTAACAAGTCCAACGAAAAGAGTCCTTTAGGAGACCGACCAGTCGTTCCGACGTCTACGCCTGGTCTTCTGGAAAACCCTCGCCTTCTATGAGTTCTTCCAGCTCAGCGGGTACTGCTCGTACATCGACGTCGTCATCCTCTTCGAAGGAGGATTCCTTTGCTTGGCCGAGTTCCTCGAAGAGCGCCTTTCTGTCTGCTGGGACGAAGGCTGCGATGATGGCACGTATTGCTTCACGACCTCGTGGGCATTCCCTGATGTAATGGCCCACCTGACCGCACTTGTAACAAGTACGTGTACGACGCGCCTGGTTCATCATCACCTCCATGGGTTGTCCTAAGCCTCCATACGTTACCCCTGTAGCATCACGACGATCTTGAGCGGGGGGTATGAAAGGACGGGCTGCTTGTTGAGGCGGCATAAAACGTCTCATTGGTGATGTCGGAGCTGGTTTCATCGCTGTCGAACTAATTGTCTTTCTCCGACGTTCAGCCATCAGGTCCCTGATTTGGCGCTCGACCCTGTCGACCTTGACGGCGGCTTTCTTGAACTCTTCATACGACGTCGGTTCATTGGGCAATCTCATGACCCCTTCCACAACCTTCGGGTTTAGCGCCCTCTTCAGGCGACTCATCAACCATTCGTCGTGTGCCTCTGTTGCTAGGCCAGCATCCACTCGACAAATGTCAAACTTGTTGAAAAACTCGTCGGCGTTGAGGTCTCCTTGGTACATTGCATCTAGTCGTTCGAAGGCCTTTTGGGATCTGGCAGGGTCATCGAACGAAGTGTCCAGCTTCTTTAAGAAGGCGTCCCAGGCGTCCGTGAACGTCAGGTTGCCGTCTGCATCGACTGCTCCACTGGTGTAACTCTCTGCCCAGCGAGCCGCAGCACCACTCTTCATGTACGACAGGGCGAACATAATCTTACTCTTGTTCGTCCTGAACTCTGACTCAGATGCGTAGATGTAGAGGCGCAGCTCTCGCTTGAAGTCCACATAATCGTGTTCACCATCGAAGTCTCTTGGTTTGGTGACGTGGACCTTCTTCGACACCTTTGATCCTTGGTTCGCACCTTCGCCTGCAGCTTGGAGCGCTAGTACGACCGCCGTCGCGAGATCAGTCATTGCTTCCTTCGATAATGACATCTCGTGTTCTTCTTCTTCTTCTTCGTCTTCTTCACTCGGTATAAGCGGCGCTGGTTCTCGGAACTTTCCAAACGCCGGAGAAGGCTCGACAGTGGGGGCCAACGCTTGGGTGGTCGAACCCGATGGTTCTGGTAAGGGGGCCGTTGGTTGCGTCGGAGTAGGAGGTGAGGGCTCATCTACGTCGTCTTCTTGTTTCACTCTCCAGTGGATGGACCTTCCTTCCCTCTGGGAGTACCACCTCTTGGCAGTCTCGTCCCACCAGGCGCCGAAGACTTGATTTCCTGCTTTGACGATATAATGTCCCCGCGAGGCGCTCCACCTAGAGTTCGCAGGGAGGGCCGCTCGTTGCTCGTCAGTTAGCTCCACCTTGATAGGCTGGGGGTGGAACGGGGATCGGGATGCTGTTCGGGCGGGACCGACTTCGGATAACCAGCTCGTCTTTGAAATTGATGACTAAACGAAAGGCTCCGAGGTAGATAATGAAGAAGATACTTGTCGACGACTGGACTCTATGCGTTACCCACGAGAAGGTTTGATGGGAGTTCCAGAGAAGGGTGATTCGGAGCGCCACGGTG
Organism: Phlebopus portentosus; assembly: GCA_037892935.1. Taxonomy (NCBI): domain Eukaryota; kingdom Fungi; phylum Basidiomycota; class Agaricomycetes; order Boletales; family Boletinellaceae; genus Phlebopus; species Phlebopus portentosus. Next base: position 2,203,704 of record JAYXKI010000004.1, on the reverse strand, counting down.
ATGTGATTGGTTGATACTTCGGGTACTATCGGGTCACGTCGGAGTCAATCAGACTTCGACGGGCAAGATAGGGGTTTGTTGTCTGCACGGTAGGAACCGGGTTTCGTTCGATGTCGTCCTTCGAAGATATACTTCAGGGGACACGTCACAGGCGAGCGCTCGACGACAACGGAATCGGGCGTGAGCCAGAGGTAGGTCTTTCTATTATGTTAGGCGGACGGCTCAAGGACTGAGTCGAGGCAGGCCAACACAACAACAAACAAGCGTGAATGAGATAATCCCAAACACGTCGCTCAGGTCAAGACAGCTAAGACGAGGCTTAAGTCCAGACCGTCGAACGCTAGGTCGCAGTGAAGGTAAGTAGAATTCAGCAAACTAATAATACAAGAGTAGATACCTAGGTCGCAGTGAAGGTAAGTAGAATAGAAAGACAAGGAACGAAAGAGTCAAACTATCTACTTATATAGACTTTGGGCGCGGGAAAGGTCTACCCTAATGGGAAGTCACATGACAAGGAATAGGATGATTAGTGAGCGTGATAGAACATTGTGGAATGTTCCGGCAAAAGGATGAATAAGCGCATAAGAAAAATAAAAGAAAAGAAAAAGAATATTAAAATAAATGATGACGTCAGAAAAGAAAAGGAAAATGTTCAAGTCCTTACACAGCAAACTCGAGTAAGCTCTCATCCAACGCATATAAGTGCACTACGAACACCGCCTGAAAACCAAAATAATCCACCTCCTAGCCCATCAATACCTTCTAGCTCATCCAGCTCTTCATCATCATCTTCATCTTCAATGGCAGCACAAGCACCACCAGCTCAAGTGCCTACACCACCACCACAACCACCTGCCCACATTTTTTACACTCCGGATCTCGAATTCCGTGATGTTAACGAAGCATTCAAGGGCATCAAAAAATTGCAACCGAATGGTTCTAATTTCAAAATGTGGAACATACGTGTTTACACTACGATACGTGCAATGGGGTTAGGTGATCATCTGATTGCTACCCCTGAAGCAACTGACATAGAGGGTCAACGAACCAACGATCAACTTATTTCTGTCCTTCAATCGAGACTACCCGATACAATTCTAGTGAATATGATTGGTTTCCAAACCGTCATCTTATTTATGAGTTATCTTCGAACAAGGTTTGACATCCGCACAACAGTTACTTCTGCAATAGAAGTATCGAAGTTATTTAACATTCAAGGACACGTTACCGAATTCGATAAAACTTTAGACAAGTTACAACAAATTTATGGTCTACTCGCGCAGCACAACAAAACACCGACAGACGACACGTACCTGTTGGCTATCTAAAATTCAACTCCACCACAGTACAGCTATGTTTTTCAACAGCTACAGGCATGTATAGATTTTTATAACGCTACTCGAACTGCGGTGAAGAGTAAGTCTGAAGCTTGGGAACGAACGGAGTCGTTACGACCAGTTCCGCGGTGTTCTGACTGGTTTCGCTCGGTTTCGACTGGTTTCGCTCGAACGAGTGAACTTAGCAAGAACGCCATAGTCCAGATGGCACGTGCACCGTTCTTTGATCGGCCATCAAGACGGGAGAATCACGGCATCGAGTTTGCACGCGTCGATCACAAGTCTCCGGACCTCGGATCCGCATTCCAGACAAAGAGATTTGACCCTGCAACCTCGTCCTCAGTCCCTCTCCTTTGTTAAACATCACAGACTTACTTTGTCAGGCTAGCCAGAGCCCTTCCGAGTCGTTTCCCCGAGTTCTGCTTCGTTCCGCTCAAAGAGACCCGGTTCCGAAGGTTCCGCACATTTTCTGACCTTTCTATATGCGTCCCCTTTAATCCATTATGCTCTCGTTCCAGACATGCTTAGTATTGTTTCTTTTGACCTATGTGTCCCTTAAACCATTCCTATGCGCTCCTCTCCTTTGTAGATAGCGATATGCATTCCCTTTTCTTTATGACATAGGTTCTCTGACCGCTGGGAGGCTCAGTCTTGGACGTTTAGTATAAATATAGCACGACTCTCGTAGTAGAGGGACAGCTTAGTCGGAGCTGAGTGGGAGCTTAGCTTACAGTTCTCACATCGTCTCAAAGTCCCTCGACCTCTAGTCTACTTGTTCGTAGTGGACTCTCTCGTCTCTATAGTCTAATATACGATATTTCGTGTTCTATACAGTCGATCGGTGATCTTTCTTCGCAGCAGAGCCGTTTGTACGTTCGTATAGTTCGCTGTGATCGTACAAAGGCTCCTCTTATTTCTCTCACCCGAACCGAAACCCCCTTACGTGTTCCGAACCGTTTCGCCCGGTTTCGCTCGTAACCCAGTTACTCTGCGTGCCACTCGCATTCGGTCTCGCAACACCTTCCCCTCTCCAGTGTCGTCGGGAAAGGACACCATATCACCCCTTTCCTCCTGACTTTCCACTCTCCGCTTCCTCAAGACCAGCCCGGTGCTATTCCGCATCGTTTAGATCGGAAACGTTCGGTTCCATCGTCCCACACATATCCTTCGATTCTCTCAGTCCCCTTCCATCATCGTTTTGCACCTCCATCCCTCGCATCACATTTCGATACACTCAGCAATTGTCTTTCGTCCATCGTATCGCGTTTCGAATCGTTACGCCGCGTTCCGACACTTTAGACTACGAGTGAGATCGGCTGCAGTCGCTTGCCAGTGTGTTAGCACAGTCGATTAGTCACGTTCGGGTTGGTGGTTCGACTAGCGTAGCTTAGTTAGTTCAGTTCTTGTGCCTTGGGTTAGTCGGCTTTAGTCCAGAGCTCGCAGTTGAGCCAGAGAGTCGATTTAGCCTTTGCACTGCCACCGTCGATCTCGGGAGAAGCCTACCCTCGGAATTTCTCCTCGAGCGCTTCCCTCATATCCCCGGTTCTCACCAAGCCCTTCCATTGCCTATCCCTATTTCCCTCCACTCCTTCGTGCCCTTAGCTCGGGTGTAATTCTCTGCTGACCGTTTGAAGGTATTCTAGGGCAGCCCCTCGAACTATACACTCCCTGTCCGGCATCAGAACGTCCACAGGAGTTTCAGCGGGACAACCCATTAGGTCTATCACACTGAATGAACTAATCGCCGAACTACGTGCGGCTTTTGCAAATTATGTGGCACAGAAACAACCATCTTCTCACCCAAGTCCCTTTCGGGGGAGACCAATTTCCACCCGAGCACGAAGTTTTTCTCATCGGTCGCAATACCAACGCGGTATGAATAGGGGCACAAATTACCAACACCCCTCGAATACAAATTATCATGGATCTTTGACACCTTTTTGGAAAGGTTCTTGGGATCGAAACTCTTTTCATGGACGAGGTAGAGGCCGATCAAACTTTAGCCACAAATCATTTACCCCGTTTACGCATGCGATAACGGGAGCACCTCAGTGCTTCAATTGCAAGAAATTCGGTCACCTATCAAAAGATTGTCATGCACCACCTACGCCCCAAACGGTTAAAATTCGACAAACTCATCCAAACAACGTTGGATCAACATCCTCGCTTACGCAAGCACTGGCGAATTACTTGAATCTGAATGCGGCTGCTCAAGCCATCATTCCTTCTTACACACTACCCTCATCTAACTCAGCGCGCATCGAAGAAGTGAATATGGCTCAAATGTGTTCAGGTACACCGACATTATCTCCTGAATCTAACTTTCCAGTGGTAACTCCACAACCAACAACGCTTGATCTTTTGGATGATGATAACGTTAACGAGAATCAAAAGTGTATTCGACTCTGGCAGTCATCCAACAACCCGTTCGAACCACCTGCGAAACGACAACAGATGGTCGCAACTCAATTGGCATCGGAGTCACCAGCCGGCACAAATTATGTCGATGATTTTTTTAGACAATTATCAATGGAACAAGACCCAGATGACGATGGAGTTTTTTACGGCGAAAAATCACTTCCGCAGTTACTCGAACCGATCACCGTCAACCACCACTCATTTGGTTGGCACAAAGCCAATGAAGACGTGCTAATCGAAATGGGTTTTCACCCTAACAACCTCAAAGGCGAATTATCACCAGAGACGATCAGGAAAGCAGCCATCAAACGTGGCAAACAAGTGAACATTATCGAACGCGAAACAACGATACCTGAAGATACGCAAATGGAATATGCTGAGACGGTGAGTTTTGCGAATGCGTTACTTGATTCTGGTGCAAGCATTCATGTTACACCATACCGAAAAATTTTAACGAATATTACTGACTGTGAACCAATTACAGTCAGAACAGCCGATGACACCACCATCACCGTTTCTCAAAAAGGCGACATGAAGCTTATTTTGTTCAAAGTCAATAATAATATTTGCACACCTGAAAATTGTACGATAATAAAATTGTCAAACGTATATTTATCGCCAAAATTCAAATGCACTTTGATCTCACAAGCAGTAATGTGTGACAACGACTTCAAATTTATAACGGAAAAAAATATTTGCACTATAATAAAAAATAACCGACATTTAGGAACAATAATTAGATCAGAAAGAAAACTATATGAAGTCAGAATTTACAATGACCCCAATTTAAGACCAAATATTATTGCCACAATAACAATTGATGAATTACATCGAAAACTTAGACATATAAGTTATGGTTACATACGAAAAATGTTAAAAGATCATCCAGAAATAATAACTGAAAAAATTATAGATGACAATACAACAAAAAATTGCATTGATTGCACAAAAGCAAATATTTCGCGAAATATAATTCCGCATCAAAGAAAATCGCCCTTAGCAAATAATTTTGGCGATCTTTTTCATATGGATATATGGGGTCCAGCACCAACATTGGCATTAAATTCAATATCTTACTTATTAACTTTAGTTGATGATTCAACACGATGGTCAGAAATGTTACCATTAAAACATAAAAATGATGCATATACTGAATATATAAAATATTCTACGAAGATAAAATTACATAATGGAGTAACTATAAAAACATTACAATCGGATAATGATTCTGTATTTTTATCAAAAGATTTTACAGATTATCTCGATTCCCAAGGAACAATTCGAAAGCTTACAGTACACGATACACCTCAACAAAATGGTGTAGCTGAATGGATGCATCAAACTATTTTTAACCACGTACGATCAATGCTAACGGCAAAGAATTTACCGCAACAATTGTGGTATTATGCAGCACAACATGCATTATTTATAACAAATAGATCCCCAAAAAGTGCAATAAATTTCGAAACTCCATTTAAAAAACGATTTAATGCCAATTATATTTTAGACGGTCTTTATGAATTCGGTCAAGACGTCATTTATCGAAAAGAAAATGTTAATAAACTACAAAATAAAGGAATTATAGGGAAATTTGTCGGATATGATTCAAATACAAAAGACGGAATTTTTGTATACCATGACTCAAAAGTTACAACAGAACGAAATGTCGAGTTCATAATTTCAAAACAAATTTGAACTCAAGGGGAGAAAGATAAAACTGATCCATCAGAAATATTAGAACAACAACCATCTAGTAACGATAATGAAAATAACGAGACAACAATAAAAGAAAGATTACAAAGACATCGCGAACCATCTCGTAAGAAACGAGAAGCAGGTTTAGCGATAGAAAAACAAGAAGATATCTCAATTTTCTTAACAGAATTTAATCTCGAACTAAACAAAAGTATGAAAACACCAGTGACATACTTAGACATATTCAAAAGACCTGATCATAATAAATGGCGAGAAGCTATGAAAAATGAAGTAGATTCTTTAATAGAGCACGACACATGGATATATGAATATCCACCACCAAACACAAATATTGTTGGTTCAAGATTCGTTTACAATATAAAATATAAAGCTGATGGAACGATTGATAAATACAAAGCCAGACTAGTTGCACAAGGATTTAGTCAAATAGATGGTATCAATTATTTTTCGCAAGATACATTTGCACCTGTAGCGAAGTTATCAACAGCTAGACTGTTATTACATTGGGCAGCAGCCAATGATTATGAAATCCATCAAATCGACATTAAATCAGCATATTTATATGGTGAACTAAATGATGACGAAATCATATACATGCGACCACCACCAGGAAATTTTTGTAAAAATATAAAACCAGGACAAGTCCTACGATTAAAAAAGGCATTATACAGTTTAAAACAATCAGGATGACGATGGTATAAGAAAATTAATGAAATATTAAATACTGCTGGATTAACGAGATCAATTGAAGATTATGCAGTATTTTACCGATGAACTTTAACAAAACCAGATTTGATCACATTTATGCATGTAGACGATATTACAATAATAAGCCAAACTAAAGGCATAAAAGATAAATTAATATCGAATATCAAAAGATTCGTAAACCTAACTGACAATGGTGAAATCCATTGGTTACTTGGTATCGAAATGAAAAGAAATAGATTTGATCGGACCATATCATTAAGACAAAAGAAATACATAGAGGACATTACAACAAGATTTGGGATAGACGAAGAAAGAACACATCAAACACCAATGATACCAAAAAGCAAATTAACCTCAAACTATGGAGAACCAAATCTTGAAGACAGAAAACTGTTTATGAGTTTAGTAGGATCAATTCGTTATGCAGCTGACGCAACACGACCCGATGTGGCATATGTTGCCGGTCAGCTAGCTCGGCATTTACAAAACCCAGATAAGAATCATATTAATGCTGCGAGATATGCTTTGTCATATTTAAATACAACAAAAAATAAATGGTTAAAGCTTGGAGGACGCTATCCACTAATAATAGATGGATATTGCGATTCAGATGGAGCAATAACTGAAGGATATAAAGCGATAAATGGATATATTTTCTCAATTCGAAATTCATCGTTTTCGTGGTCATCAAAACGACAAGACTTAGTACCGGCTTCAGTTTACGAAGCTGAAATCCAAGCTCTTCAACATGCTACCAAAGAAGCTATATAGATAAAGCATTTTACCGAAGAATTAAATTTAAAAGATAATGAACAATCAATTACATTATATTCGGACAATCAAGCAGCAATAAAAGTAGTAAATTCTGAAGAATTTTCTCATGACATTCGAACGAAACATTTAGATCGGAGACGAGCATTCGTACATTGTTATGTTCAAAATCATTCGATTCGAGTTGAATATGTTAACACAACCAATCAGAGAGCCGATACATTGACGAAATCACTCAATGTAAAGCAATTCAATCATTTAAATTCGTTAATAGGATTGACCGATGGTTAATCACAATCTAAGAAGATATAACCTTATTAGATTGAAGGGGAGTATTGAGACGGAAACTCTATCTTGTATTATGTAACATTAGCACGTGCTGTATCAGTAGTATATAAAAGCCTCTGGTAGGCTATCGTGTAATATAAGGATTCATTTCCTCTCGTATCACCGTACGTATGTCTTCGTACTGAAGACCCGTTAAGCTCATTCGTTTAAAAACCATTGGAAACGACACGACGTCGGATCCACAATGACCAACGATCTTTCAACATCAATTCGATTATTTGCGTTGCGATAAGCTCAGTCATTTTCATGCGTTGGGTTGACCGTGGTGATTGACGAGGATTCGAATCCAGAGCCAGTTCGTACGCGCACGTGCACTGACGTCTCACAGTAGTATTCTTCGTTTTACCACATTGTCGAATTATCTCAACGTGAAGCCCTGGATCAGACCAAAACATCGATACGATAAATCAGCTTGCATTGCTGCTGTGGGAGCTGATAGTAGAAGAATGAGCATATTTGACGTGCAGTCCGAGTCATTTCGGTTGCTGGAACTAGGTGCGTAACTAATGTTGTCGCTATCAACGGAGCTCAGTATCAAGTTCCCTTCCAGTTCCCCGGCGGTCAAGTCTTCCCGGACCATATTATTATCTTATCTTGTGTGCAGCTGGAAATTGTGGAACAATCGTATGGTTCAGACGTGTCCGAGGTTCAAGGCCGCCAACACATTGGCGAGCGTGATCGCGGTGATGATCTACCTTCATACCTTCGCGCCCTTTGCTATCCGGGATCATCAAGCTATCCTGACGACTCCAAATTCACTCCCGTAGCTTCACGTTGATGCCGTTGTCGATAATCGCCAAATCTATCTGTGACCATCGGCACCGTATATGTTGCACATGCGTACATCGACACACCTAACACTTAGCCATCGAAAGGGCACGGCAGAGTATCACTGGCTTCGTGCACGGCTGGAAAGTGTCCTCAACGAAGTGCGAGATATGACATGGACAGTATGGTATCTACCTCTCGTTCTTGATAGTGATTTGAAATGAGTGCTGACGATTGACATCAGCTGGCTTCCTCCATGCTCTATGCTGGGAACGATTACTGCAGAACGCATTGTAAACAACGGGATCTTATAACGAGTTGGGGTCTTTATGCATACCAAACGTTGCTGGTCTGCTTTTACAAGATAATCGTCAGCTAGGATATCGAGCTGCTAAGTGTGTTCACCTAGCAACAATAGAGACGGAGAGAGTAAGGATTAGGGCACAGGCTATATACGTGCGTAAAACCCTTTTTGAGTTCTTTATGAATGCTCGTGCTCAACGCTTTCCACTGTAGTTTGGTTCCCATTGTATGCATTATGTGACTCATGATAGTGTCTGGCGACTCATTTTTACAGCAATACCCTGTGTCTCAATTTCAGTGGACTTGTCCAGCTTATTTCTCAAAACTAAAACTCCAGGCATATTTTTCGTTCTTTTTGTGCACTTTTGTCGAAACTAGGGCTCCGCGCGCATCGTATACGATACGCGCGTATAATTTTAGGCTTATACGCATACGCTCGTATTTTATACGAGCGTATATTTGGTTCTGAAGTGTGATACGCATACGCACGTATAATATACGGCGCATACGCGTATACGGGGCTAAGCCTACTCATATAATATATCGGCCGTTAGGCTTCACGTTCGAGCCCCAAAAATGCTTACCGGACACTCCTTGACTCAAAACAGCTGACACAGATTTCAACTTGATCATAGACGACGAGATTCTATCAGGCAAGGTTGTGTGATTTACAAAATTCTCACAGTATAAGCAAGACAGTCCTTGATTCCAATGTCAAATCCGGTACTCAGGTCTTGAGAAAAATATCCAATACTATAATTTCAGTGAGTAACAACTGATTTTGATGTAAAATAGGCCACTTTTTTCATTCAAATCCGAGTTTCTCACAGATTTCAAGCCCTGAAAATATACGCGCGTATACGCAAAATTTTCCAGAACCATATACGCATACGACCGTATAAATACGCGCATATATTTTTGTTCTTCAAGTCGATACGCATACGCGCGTATAGCGTATACGCCGTATCGTATACGCTATTCACGATACGCTGCGGAGCTCTAGTCGAAACACAGCAAATGAATAGGAGCGAATTAAAAAGAGGTCCGTCGGTAACGTTTGTGCCTTTCCTCCTCTCAGTTTTCGACTATCGTTCAATAATTTTATCGCACACGAGGATCGGCCTCGCAAAAATATGCAGTACCTCCCAATCCCTGTCACCTCCGCTGGTTGCAGAATCGGCAGTGAGGAACGAGTGACACTCCATTTATGGTAAGGGTCGATCATCTTATTTACAGTACGAATTTCGTGCTGATCAGTTACCCAATAGGGAAGCCCGGATCCCTAGATCCGGAGGAAATACAATCAGGTAGTCCGAGAAAAATTAGCAGACGTTCATGAACAGAATAAAGTATGCGGTAAAAATCCTCGACCTGTCGGGCTCCGTATCAAACAAAAGACAGTCAAAGGGGTAAAACACGACTCGAATACAAGCACCAGCCTTGCCAACTTGGACCGCCATGGACTCATGAGATTCAAGCGCTGTCCGGGGACCAGGGGACCATGCATGATCTGCCTCCGTCGAGGCAATTGAAATAATCAGGTGCTGCACTCGCAACAAAGGGCCTGACCATCTCCTCGTGTGAGATTATCACGATAATTTATCTCCGCTTTCCCCTTGTCCTGAATCAGAAATTCTGATACACTTCCCCTTCCCTTTGTCCGAAAGAAGCATGTCGTCACAGGGTCACACACAGCGGAGCCATTTCCCTTTATCTCGAACAAGAGCACGGCGACCCGGCCTTCTCGGTTGCGAGAATTAGTGGTTAACTTGGAATTCGTGTTTTTCTCCGCCGACACGCAGTCCTACACGAGACGTTCCAAGGTCAGGCGGACACAAGCGGTAGATGATGCAACGCGCATCGCTATTGCTCAGGCCCGGCTTGCATCCGATACAGAATACTCAATTTGAAACAAGTATTACTCTCCTGGATGACGCGGACCTAGACGCTCTGGGGACAGTGTAAGCAAAGGGTAGGAAGCAAACCAGCGTATTGCCTCGCTGTGCATTTTCTACGAAGGTGACTGCATGTCGGCAGAACGGCCAGAGCGCGAATTTAAGAGAAAAGCGACTGAAACAGGAAACGTGAGGAAGCGGAATCAGGCCGTACTTCACAGAAGTAAATTGGAATCGATTGGTTCCCGACAGCGTGATCTAGTGATCTAGTCAATGTCTAGTGTCGTTGAAAACTGATTGATATTTGTACGAAAAGACCAACTCGCGGACTTGGGAATACACAGGGAGGACCAGCCATAAGGAATACAAGATCATTGCATGATATACTCTGTTCTAGCATACTTGTTTTATCTCTACGACAAGTTTATGCTTTTCAACTGCGACAGAACCTGCCGAACGAACTCGACGCTCTGCTCGTCTGGAGGAAGATCAGAGTAGTTCTCGAACCTATTCTCAAATACTTCGCTCTTTGCAAGCCTTCCTGGATCTCCAAACGTCAGACATGCCACTATGACATCCTTGAATAAATCCCCCATTATAGATGGTACCAGGTCTTCTGCAGTCTCGATCATGATCTGTTGACGTAGCCAAGTCTTGTCGGCGTTAGATGGCTTTCCTTGGGCTAGAGCTTCGCGCAACAATCTGTCTTGCGTCAGATCAATCACTTCGGTGTCGTCGTCGTATTTGCCGTTCTCTGCGTTCCACAGAAAGAAGGACTTCCACAGAGCTACCTCAAGAAGGCATACTCCAAGGCTGAAGACGTCGTCGCGCATTTGATATTTGTACTGGCGCCATCCAAAATGGCGAGGGTGCGTATAAAGGGTTTCCCAGTTTGCGCCTCCGGGATACGGATACATGCCTTTCATGGTTGGACCACGACTGGACCTTGAAGAGTCAAATGAGAGGAGGTGCGGCTCTCCCAGTTTGTACGGATAAAGCTTCTTTCGATCTCCAACCAAACTCTCTGTGACGAGTATCGCATCAGGCTTTATGTTCTTGTGCACTAATCCCAAAGAATGAACAACGAGGACGGAGGTGGCTAACTTGATGGCGAATTCCACGCGATCGTTCAACGAATGTTGAATTTTGCCTTCTATGAGGAGTCGGCGCAAGGTACGCGGAGCTGCGAGACCTGGCGGGAACCGGAATATGATACCATGAAGGCAGTTGTCCAACTCCGTGTAACCACAGCAAGGCAAAATACCGGCACTAGAGGAAAGCTCGGCTTCAGGAGCGTCCGGGTCCTCCGCAAATAGATTCGCGATATTCCTCGTTTCTTCCCAAGCCGTTTCACCATCCTCGACCTGTACGTAGGCTAGGACGTCCCGCGGATCGACTATACATCCCGTAAACGGGCCTGTGAGAACGCGAAAGATTCCTGTCCGTGCATCGAGGTCGATGTCGGACAGGGTGGAGAGATCCAAGATTTTGCGATCGATGAAATCGACAGTCACTCCTTCGGAGCGTCTGGTTTTGGCACATGCGACAAATTTGAGAGTATCATCCGACTTTTGCACGTCGCTTGGACTGATGCAGAGTCGGTCGGAAGTGAGGATAGCGAGATTGAGGCAGTCCAACAAGCGTTCAAGCTCGGTCATGGCTGACGTGACCTCGAGTTTTCCAACGACCATGTAGGCTGCCTCGGCAAACCGCTCCTTCAGATAGGATGGTTGTTTCGTTACCTCGCCATCTGTCACTTGATTTGCGCATTCTCTCGCATTCGTCTTGTGCTCCCGAGATTTCTGCTTCCCTGGACCGTCCCTTCTATACTTTTCCTTGAAATTGAGCATTAAGTTCTTCCCGGTACAGTCAGGAAACAGGGGAATGATTCTCCAAGCTCTTGAACCTCTTATCATGTCAGAGATAGCGAGTCGTCTCTTCCACCTTTTCGTAACTATCAGAGTCCGGTTCATGGCGACTTCCGCCCTCACAACGAGTTCGCTAATGTATTTCCATGTTGCCTCAGGATAGCACGATCGATTCCGAATGAGACCTGTAAGATGCTTGAATCTGTCGGAATTCTCGAGACATCGTGCCATTAGTTCCTTGTGAGAATCGTCGAGCTGGCTATAGTCCCTTATCGTTCGGCACGTCTTGGCAAAGCTCTCGATGAAGGCGAGCAGGTCATTCGGTGAGAACATACTACCAGGCAAGTAGTGATAAGTGCGAGAGACTAATAAGGTGAATCCAGAACTATATATTTCAGGCACGTGTCGTCGAATGAATTACAGTAAACGCCTTGAGTATGTCTCGTAAAACAAAAAGAATAAACGGTTACTCATATTCTAATGTACAAGAACAGTCGTATATGGATTTGATGTCCATCAATCATTTTTATTTCGTATCAATCGCCGTAAAAGATAAACTGCTTCATGAGATTTCGATGCTGTGAGATTTCTTTTGTGTTAGTATCTAAGGAAGTAAGGAGCTCCGGATCTGGTGGAACGTACTGATTATCTTTTTTGAGAGGAACACGGTTTCCCTGGAGGCAGACTCGACATCTTGCAAGAGAGACGAGGCTCGACTTACGTCCTTCCTTTTGAGGCTCCATCTCAGAGCATACCAAGACTGACGGGATACAATATTCTCGAGAAGCTGCAAAGCTTCCGATGACGTGCATCGATACCTCCAGTTATGTCTGGTCATTTCCTTCACCAACGGTTCTAGAAAGTATAAGTTTATGTATTTCTGTAGAATAGTTAGAATATCTTCGGATATTATGAGACGTATAGTACCTCGAGAAACGTCTTCCTGAACAAATTTCCAAGAATGAAGATATCCGTGAAAAAGGGATCGTATGGTGTCGTTTCAGAAAGCTCTGGAACTTCGAAATCTTGACATAGAGCTCCCAAAACATTCCTCGGTTCGTCAGGCTCAAACTTGGATGAGATCCCAAAATCGATGAAATAGTACCGAACACTAGCATCGCGGCGCCGTTTAGGATACGCCCGCTTGACCCCGGACGCATCCATAACTTGCATTGCAGGATGGAAACCCTTCGGATACATTCGTTCTGCATCCATCATGATGTTCAATTTCGAACAGTCCCTGATGAAAGCCGTCAGTTTGGCGCAAGCCGAACTCGTTGGCTCTGCTCACCTGTGCGCAACGTTAAGCTTGTGCATGTACACAATGCCCTAATGCGCGTCAAAACTGAACAAACACGTCGCTTCAGCCCACGCACCACCAATATTTGTCTAATGAAGTCCACAACTTCGTCGACCGAGAAAAAGTCAGGATAATGAAATCGACGTAGTAAGGGCATGACTATGTATGTTATAGAAGGATTATCATCCTCGACGAACTCATCCAACAGTGGCACGGCGTGATTCTCCAGATCCTGGCGTCTTTGAGAATCTGATAGGAACCGAAGGATAACCAGTTCAGAACTGTTCGACAGGATACGCTTCAAAAAGACTTTTCGGCCGTCCACAATCCTTACAGCGTCCATGGTGTCACGTTTCTGCGAGATTTTCATCAATGCTTTCAACTTGACAGCGATTGCCCACTTACAGTATACGCAGGGTAATCCTCGTGGAGAATTACGGGAAGATCTGTGTCGAGCCAGGACGGTTTCCAGTCTGGCTTGTAGCGCTGGCGCAATCGATAACCGTGTGACTCCAGCATACTATATCTATCTCTCCAAGCAATTTCGTTGGTGAAGAGCGGACTTGCACTCTCGCGCGTCCTTTCCATGACGGTTGGTTGTAAGGGAGGAATGAGAATGAGTGGTCATCAGTAGAAGCACGTGAGAAAGGAAAGACGAGTTACGGGGTCCTGATGGAGACAATACCGTGGTTGTTGTCCCGCCCCGGCCCTTTTGTCTTTCTGTTGCCATCCGCTGATACAAGACCTCTTGCTTTCCCCATTAAAATTACGCTGCTTGACCAAATATGCGTGTAACTTCTGTCCCTAAGTCAAGGCTTCTAACCAACCCCTTCATTCATCGTTCTGTGTTCTCTTCTCAATAGAATTTTCCTTCGGCATATTGCCCTGGCTCGATGGTCTCCGACTCCTTGGTAAGTTCTGCGTCCTAGTGATGAGAGGTTTCTCTGAAAGAAATAAGGTTACCAATCTGATTTTGGCTTATAACGAACTTGTCGAGGTACGCAGAAATGCTATAGGCTACGTCGTAGAGAATCCCGAGGAGAGCAACGAATCAGTTGAGAGCAAACACCAGATCAAACAGTCAGACCTCTTCTTTCGCTAAGTCTGTTCAAGTGATCTGAAGCACCTTCTGTAGTTTTGATGCTCGATTCATGGATATAAAAGATACCCGAATTGGGAGAAGTCGCATTCGTGACTCGCTCAACAGGATTTTCAAAGGTCGACGGCAGAGTAGTTACGTTAGAACGGAACAAGTTGAGGAAATGATACAACAGATTAATGTCATCCAAGAGGACTATTATGTAAGTTCCGGTTTCTGCTGGAGTGCTCGTCTCTCACACATCACAGATTAAGACCTCACGGAGAAGGCTATATGGAATTTTATCTCCAATAGCATTTTGTGCTGAGAAGGAACTGCTGCGTTACCTCGGCGGATCTGATTCATCATGCAATCTGGCATTGACATGGACAGTAGAATTTGAACGTGAGTAGATCTACACACGATTTGAACAGTTGACCCATTTCAGAATGTCTGGGATAAAAAGAATTGACTGTCGCGAGTACGAATACTGGTTTGCTTGAAATTATTGAAATCACCCACAAAGGTCTTGAGAATTGGTGGACTAGTACTTCTCCTGATCTAGCCGTCAAGGGTAATGTGATTCATATGCTCAAATCTTGCCGGTGCTAACAATCATCTAAGAGACGAGGGTGTGGAGAAACATAAAGAATCTCGCACTTAAACTGGTATATCTTTTCGACGTCCTGGACCCGAAATATAGGCTATTTCACTGTCTTGTGAGCCAAACTTTCGATAAATGTTATTGACAAATGGAAGTTCTCATGCCATGTAGTCTGTAAATAAGATAGACGACAGTAAATCCTTGGAGAGGATAAGGAGCTCCATCGATCGTCTAAAGATTATTGGTTTGAATCTCATCCGCTTCCTACATATCCAGCCAGACAACAAAGGCGACATTCTTCCTCTCTTTGGACTTCTGGTTCCGTGAGTCACTTTCGCATTGCTTGATACTTGATTCTTATGTTATGATTACCAAGCGTGATCTTTGCCTTCCTGACAATACTCAACTTGACTCTCGAAGATTGGATTGCAATGGGTTCGAAAGCTGTCGAATTTTTAGAGGCATATATTGACGAACTGGCTGCTCGGAGAGATGTCCGTGTGTCAGTATCACCCAGTAGAAACTCGTACTGACTCTCCGGCAAGGGCGTGCTGAGGAACTCTGGGTTTGAAGACAGGGTGAGGGCCTACGAGGCGTTGGACATGGAGATATCACCTTCTTCACATCAGTCAACAAGGGGCAGAACGGTACCTTCTGTTGGTGTCGAAAGTGCCAGGCGATCCATCGAAGTGATAGAAGAAGCAGTGGATGGTATGTGTGTTTCCGGTTGGGACCCACGAGACTAACTATTTGGTTAGCTCTGAAAGACCTCAACCTAGATGAAATACGGATGGACTTCTCCAAAGAGTCCTATATCAACAGGGGATCGTATGGTAAGGTCTACAAGTATACCGAACAAAGTGGTGGGAAAACGGTAAGATGAATTGACTGATTGTACTCGACCAGCCTTTCTTATCACTATTCTCATAGCTCGCCGTGAAATTTCTTACCGTCAGAGACTCGGAGAATCCAATCAAAACAAAAAACGTGCGCGAAGAAAAAACACGATCTCAAGATCCATCTAATGCTATGCTTATAGCGTCTTGTGCGTGAAGCTCGTCACTGGAAGAAGCTACAAAACGAGAACATCCACATGCTCCTTGGATTTTGCATTCATCCCGGTTTCGAGTTACCGGGTCTAGTGTCGTCTGTTTGTGAAACATCGCTTGCCTTATATCTTGAAACCAATAGAAACAGGATTCCGTTGAAGGAGAAACTGCGATATGTGAGGAAGAGGAGCTTTCCTGTCTTTCCCAGGCTAACTGCTCTTTAGCTTGACGAAATAGCCAGTGCTCTTACCTACAGTCAGTTTACTGTACGTACTGATTTTCTACCTGCTGACAAAACGCTATAGTGCACCAGCACGAAGAGAAGCTCGCTCACGGTGATCTCCGTCCGGTATGAGCCCAGGGTTAGAAGTATGTTCAAATTCTCATCATTCCTCGCTTAGCCAAATGTTCTGCTCGCTCCTGGTCGGCTAGGAGTCCGCTACAATGCCGTTCTCACCGATTTCGGCGTTTCGTACGCAGAGGTAAAAATTATCGGAGATGATATGACAACCCTTCAGCAGACGAATGCACCATATCTTGCCCCGGAACTGTTTCCAAAGAGATTTTTACCGGCAGAGAAGAGAGTCACCCTTGCTGGTGATGTATATGCATTTGGGTGTGTCTTCTTTGAAGTGAGTCATCTACCGGATAGCATTTTGTCCTGTGCCTGATATCACGCTAAGGTGATGTATGAGAAAGTACCATTTCATTTCGTGCGTGATCTCACCGAGTTACAAAAGGAGAAAAGGAAAGGAGTCTTTCCTGCTCAGAGAAAGGAGGTACAATTCTGTCACTGGAGTTTCTTAACGAAGATCTGGAGCTTGGACCCAGCGAATCGTCCCTTAGCCAATAGATTAGGAATAGATATGCAGAGGATCGAATCGTAGTTCATAGAGCCTGCTTTAGGCCTGATAATCATGCCCAATTCTAATACTTCTTTATTTGCACAACTACAGCGATTTTTATATATCCTTTGTGAAGTGGATACGGCGTCAATGAAATCTAGTTGCACGAAGCTTTTATGATCCAGCTATCAAGCTCTCAAGCTCGCGAAGTGCTTGCTGTGCTCGAGGCCGACACTCGGGAGTCATATCCCAGAAGTGGCTAAGCACGTTCCACAGCGCATCATCAATAATCTCTTGACTGGGTTTTATCGGTAGTATTCCGTGAGCATGGGCATGGTCTATGTCGATCGACAGCGCATAAGGGTCTTTAGCGGTGAGAATCTATTTGACAGTATATGAGTATCAACAAGAAGTTTCAAATTTGGAATTACCTCATAACATGTGCAACCAAACGACCAGATGTCGCCGTAGATAGTCGGATCCGAGTATTTAGCAGGATAGAGAGTATACTCGGGAGGCATCCACGCTTTATTCTCTATTTGCGTCGATTGGTAAATGGGAAATACGTTTGGATCTAAAAGTTTTGCAGATCAAAAATCGATAATAATGGCTGAGATAGGCCCATTTGTATTCACGAGGACATTCGCCTAGAGAATTGATTAGCCCGTAATGACCAACAGCTGGTAAGCCGGCAAGATTACCGCTCTCATGTCCCTATGTACAATCGCTGGTGTGAGGTTATGCACTGACGCGAGCGGTTAGTCCAAGATCTTTCATTAGCGTCGAAGGCTAGTATATACTTACAGAAATCAAGCCCCCGAGCAACATCGCATGCCTTGGAGCGTGCAGACCATGAAAACACAATTCAAGTTTCTCAAAGAAAATTACCTACAAGCTCGATTTTGAGTCGCGAAGAAATATTTCTGTTTCTAACAACATATCTTCGAAGGTTTCCGGCGTTATAATACGGACTGACGAGCGAAGGAAGTAGGTCGCCTGGAACTTTTGTGTAACCAAAGAGTTTCAGGATATTCGGATGAGATGAGGAATATCTCCATATGCCTGCCTCGCGTTCGAAATACTAGAACGGTACGTCAACATTGGTTTTCTTGATAAGTATGCTGGCGTATACCTGAAGAAGTTTCTGCTTCTTCCTTTCGTCAAGATTTTCCGTATAGGTGACGCTTATGGTCTTGATCGTTACCACCTCGCAAGCACATATCAGACACGCTATTGTCAAGGTTCATTGATTCTTGCTTACCATTTCCTGCGTAATACTGAAGGCGTGGACAGGCATAGTCCCCTTCCGCAAAAGCGCTCGGCCTCTATTGGAAAAAATGTATTGCTCTTTTCTGAACGTTTCATAGTCAAGTTCCGGAAGGCCGCTTGACGATAATTCTATGAAGCTGTTGGTGAGACCGATGTTCCAGAGGTGCGCGCGAAGTACTTACTGGAAAGGATCCTATCCATCAGAGGGCCTGACATGATGGCAGTGAGCTTGAGAAGATATCGCGGATCTCAGTGCATGAGGTTCTACGTTTCGATTGCGGCAGCCAGAACCCGTGACTTTTACTATTGTTTGATGCATGATTGTGTTATTTTGATAATGTTGATCGCTTCCTTGTACTGTATACTTCGTAGTGCACTTGCAGGACATGGACAACTTTGATTCGAAATTTTTTTCGTCACCAGTATGTCCTTGGCACCAATACAAAGCGAATACACGAATCTTTGGACCCTTCCGGATAGGCGTCCAACTACTAAGTACTTATGATTGAGCAGAAATAGGCATAAGAAATACATCTTGCACGGAAAGGGCAATGAATAAGTCTCTCTTATATATTGTATTTTTCCAACGGGGAGTATTATTCAGCCAATAAGCCCTCAATGTGCAGTTACTCGTTCCGCCCAAGCCGCACCCCATATGCATCAGGTCATTCCTTCATTTATGCGCTATCATATCTTTATAAAAAGCTCTGCATTGTGTATTCGCATTATATCTTGGATCCTATCTTTCAACTCCAAAACAGACGGAAACGTCGAATCTGAAAGTCACGGCATTCAAAACAGACGGTCGCATATAAGAGTAATATCTGACTAGAAGTATTACAAACGTTACTTCGCTTGAATGAACCAACGTGACAAAGAAATTGACGAGTCTCGTTCGTACCCGTTAAGACCAACAAGTGCAGCAGGATTACAATGTTTGACATTCGAGAAGGTCCACCATGCATGTATGCATGAACGACTGGGCGAGGGCGAGGTTTTGCCTCTCTTTCAGTCGTAGCATCATTCAATACAGGCAGGAACCTCGTTGTATCTCTGTAACAAACATCATCAGCATGTCAACAGCTAAGATCAGGTTAAGGACATACTCGAATAAGGACACATCGAACACATTGTCGAGTCAACAAAGAGTTATGCGACTCGCCCTGGTACGGAGCGAGCAGTTACTTGTCTTGATAAGCTTTCCCATATGAGAGCCACCATTCTCACGCATGCACTTTCTGGAAGTAAAAGTAAAAGATGGAAGAAGGGATCACTCGGCATATCTCCTGTGTCTGTTTGAAAGTCAGGTACCTCATGAACAGATGAGAACTGGGGTTCATTGAAAAGAGTTAAGAATTGGTATCATTAACCTAGGTCGTTGTACATGCTTCTTGAAGACGTTCGGAACTGGGATTGTATACGGCACAACGGCTCTGGACCTTCAATGCCTCCTCAGGAGACATTTTTATTTTGCAGTCAAAAGCTCCTTGCTACCGCTTTCGCTTGTTAGAAATACGGATGGAAGAAAGCTAAATGGATGCACGACTTAACTCAGATCAGTCCAGAAAGACATCCCTACATTCCCCACACCTACATTACTGGTCTGCGGTGTCCACGGTATGTCGAACGTTTCTTCTTAGGGAGCGGTGAATGGGTTCCAATTGGGGTGGTGATGGAACTGGAAGTGCCCTTGGTGGACGGGTAACGCATGTCACGTGTGAAGGTTTCAGGCCCTTAGCCCAAATCTGAATAAGTCGTCTTATCCTAACCCACATCTTTTATCTCCAGACAACGTCATGATTACTCCAGAATTCTTTAAGAGCCCTTAAGATGCTTTCAAGATGCTGTTATCTTGCCCAGGGACTCCTTCAATTCTGTCCACACGTCAAGCGTTGAAGGAGTAATAGACTCTTCCGTTTACTCTAGTCCATAGCATTGGTTTCGTACGTGAAGACCAGTACAATGCAGCAAGTGTAATAGACGTTAAACTACCAACTGGTTTGTGCTATAAGACGAGATGCAGCTTGTGCTGCAGTTGGCCTTTGTTGGGGCACCGAGTTCCAGCAATCTTTCATGATTTCCCATATTTCATCGCTAATGTGTTTGCAAGATGGCCTTTCAGGGATGTTCTTGTATGTATGTGCCTCTTCAGGGTCGACGTATCTCGGATAAGGATCTTGACCTGTGAAGACCTGTCGATGACATTAGAAACTTCGTATTCCCTCCCCAACAGGAACAAAAAAACAACCTCGTAGCAGGTACAAGCTAATGACCATGTATCTCCGTGTGTTGTTGGGTTCGAGAAATCAACAGGGTTTAGAATGTATTCGGGAGGTACCCAAGGCTCGTTACAAGCTTGAGTAGAGTTCGTTCCAAGAAGTTCTGCAGACCCGAAATCAATAAGAACACCTTGAACGCTTCGATACGTCTCTTTAACGAGAACGTTTGCCTAATTGATGAATCAGTGCCTGATCTGGCCTGAAGTTCAAGGTGTTAACGTTCTTACCGCCTGTACATCTCGATGCACGATTGCTGGAGAAAGGTTATGCACTGCAAGATATCAGTCTATGGCGTCAAGAACATTGTAGTAATAAGAGATAATAGCAATAAAGGACACGTACAGAAGTCCAGCCCTCGCGCGATATCACGGGCCTAAGAAAACGAGAATTAAATCATTATTCAGATAGAAAGGAGCTTGGTATCTCACAAGTCGAATTCTCTCTCGAGTGGGAAGATCTTTATTTTCCGGCCTGCAAACGTACGATCGAGCATCTCCTTCCGGATAGTACGGACTAACGAGTGATGGTAACGTCTGCCCAGGAACCTGAACATATCCGAAGAGCTTCAGGATGTTCTGATGAGACTCGGAATATCTCCATATTGCTGCCTCCCTTGCAAAGTACTTCGTGACGAGTTGTGAAGGATTGGAGTACATAGAAGCATAGGTACGTACCTGAGCAAGTTTTTCTTCCTGCTTTTCATCTAGATCCTTCGTATACGGCTTGTTGATCGTTTTCAAAACCACTTTCTGAGAGTCTGAGTCAGTCGTGACCTCGATAGACGAGTGTAAACAGCAATGATCTACCATCTGCTTTGCTTGTCCAGATGATTCTTTTATACACAAAACGCCCTTCGTCAGAACAGAACGTCCCCGATTAGGGAAGATGAAATCTTCTCTCTTGAATGTCGACAAGTCTAGTTCAGGCAGACCTGTGGACACAAGATCTATGCCAAGGTCAGAATTACATTACGTATACTCAGCACTCTAGAAAATGCCACGTACTTGCGGTAACGATGGACTCGAGGGTCTCTTTCATGATGGTAAGCGTCGATGCAGCGATGGGGCGCACTCGTCCCTTCTTATCGGATCCGAGCACCTTCCAGACTCGTGTTCTGATACGCCTCCTATAATAAAAAACAATAGCAATCTTGAAGAACAAATATGATTCTCTCGCGACAAGAGTGACAATCTTGTAAAACATCCCATCATCGAAACAAAAGCGATTTCGCAATGGCCAAGATGGCTAGAATATCTGACAAAACCAAAAGCTCCGGCTGGGCCTTCATTACAACAGAGTAAAAAGTCAAAAAACAAAAGAGGGAACCACATTTCGAGCCACGCAAGCCGTTTGGTATGCTACCAAAGAGACCTGATAATTGGAACGATGCAAACGGTGAGGCCCAGAAGTAGATCGGATCGTCTCCGAGTCACTTATGAAAGTTCAGTGACCGCCTATAGTAAGAGTAGAGACAAACATACGTCCGAGTTAACTGGCCAAGCGAGCATAGCACATTCTCAGGACTTTCACGCTGTCTAAAGCCCCGCTGAGATTCCTATCACACTGGAGTCTGGGTTGCTGTGAATCAGGAGGTCTGCGTGAGCATTACTGGGTTGGGGAACGCTAGCGTTCGCATGTGTAACAGACTAGAGAAGAATCAGCTAACTTGGGTATGTCTCGTCTGTAAGGGTACGGACCGTTTTATTGCTGTCTTGTCTCAAGTCAAGACATCCTCTCCGCAACGGAGTTGAGCTTCCAGGATCGCAAACTGACAGTGCAGGGAATTTGGTCACATCCTCAGCCACTGGGCAAATTTAGCGGCTGCGCTGGGGCTCGTAACGGAAATATTTGACAGCCAGACGCTGCATGCTCTCATATGATATGAATCACTTCCAGAGACAGGATGAGTGTAGATTGCAATGGAAGAAAAATTTTGCACTCACCGAAGTTCGTCCACATCACGCAATGGCACACTAATGGCACCCTCGACCCGTGCACAAATAAGTCCTGACAAATACACAGACCTTTTCTTAGAGTTCTCGTGTCCATCCTTCATGGTTGAGCAACGAGCCATGGCGATGTCTTCTACAATTGGGCAAGAAATCCGGGTTAGGTCTTCCGCACGTCTTGCATTATTTTCTCTGTAGAGAATGTTTTTCGTTTCTCCGGCGTACTTGTGGCAAGGCCAGCTCAAACGAAAAGAATGGAATCGCGTGTAAGTTTATAGGGTATCCTCTGAGGATCTTGGTTCAACATGCAAGTTCTGAGTGAACATTTCGTCACGGATAGTCTTTCATACATTTTTCCCGGACCAGCAATTACCTCGCAATGGCAATAGGTTGAGGACCCTTTAAGTCGACAGTCTAGTTGGATTCGTATTCCCCGACAAAAAAGACTTGCAGTAAAAGAAAAGTTACAGTAACACCGTGTTGAAATGACACGTCTTGCTTGGCATCTATGATTACATAATCAATACTCACGCTTACGTCTTCCCCGAGTCGTCTCAGAGGAGCCTCAATGATTCAAGGCAGCGGTCAAGAAAGAAAAGTATTGACTGGCGTCATGACCGCTTAGGAAGATGGCACAGGAAGGAGGGTGACCAGCCGATCGATAAGTTTAAGGCGTGGTGTACTTGAGAATTAGCAGGTGCAGCATCGATATCTTCGTTGTACGCGTCTTTACAAACTAACTAATAGTCTGAACGCCAAATTTGCAGAGGACCGAAACGACAATGACAGGCACTTTTCGGCCGCTCTGCACAATGAATCAAATGCGTGCGTCTCGTTATTACCCGGCGCGTAACTACATACAATCTTCGGCAATCCGAGTGCTGTAGACGTATTTGACCGGCATGGTCTATATGACTTGCAGGACATGCCAAAGTAACAAGTACGTCTTGTCCGCTTTGCATCTTATAATGAAAGCTCATGCCATGTAACAAATCCGAAGTCAGAATCGACACACGTAGTTCGAAGCTTCGTCATGGTGGACTCTCGAGTATACCGAACATTTTTTTTGCAACCCGCTTTCTCAAGCTCTCGTGATGCTGACTCCAATATGATCAGGAGTGAAGTGGGCGAGAATGCTTCAATGGTGAGATAGAGATATCAAACATCAAAGGAATACTCGCGAAATGCTGATGTACAACTCCGACTTGTTCAGATTTTATGAGTACCAGTGTTCCTCATAGGATAAACACGATGCAGATTGTCTGAGCAATACGAACTATCTTAGTAAAATCTTAGGCAGTAGACTGCATCATGATCGTGCTCATGATCGAGGTGCGATGCGAGCTGCTTGCATATTTAAAATCCTTCTTGAGCCAAATTGTAAACAAATCCAGGATGGAAGTGAGGCATACTCGGTTCGCTCAATTTAACCTGCACTGTCCGGGGATCTCACGATTTGCATCCGTCAAGAAATAACTTTCAAGTAACCTGTGCGAGCTATGAAACAGCCTTTAATAGCATTAGTACGATAAGCCCTCCGGTTTCCCTTGTACTGAGCGTCATATCTGACGTGTCGCAAGACGACCTTTATTCTTCCTTTTTGTCCACACGGGACCGTTACAACAGAGTCAACCATAATAGAATCATGTCCCTTTATCTCAAGCATGGACGTGGTGACCCGGCATTCTCGGTAGCGATAAGCGTGGCGAGTTTAAACTTTCCTGGATGCCATACTACGTCGCCTTTGTGATGCGGTCACATTATAGTCAAGTCGGTAACAGGAAGTAATGATGCAAGGTCACGTAATTGTTGTTCTGAGCAGAATTCGTATAGTGCAGCGCCCCAAAAAGCGAGTTATATTGGGCCTAGCGCCTGTGGAACAATAGCACGAAAAGTGAATCGGCATATTGACTCGTTACCAGGTCCACAGACATGATTACTTGGAAAATTTGACGTCTAGGTACCGGGCTTGAGCAAATTGACGTCAAACGTTTGAGAAAACGAAATCCAGAATATCGATCCTAGTAGTGCTACAGATTCCATGGATAGGACGCTTGCTGTAAGTGCCTATTGCGACTCATTCATTTGTGCACAGCACCCCATCGACAGCTCAAGGCCATCTTTTGACGTCTCGATACAGTATACAAGAGCGCTTTATCTGGCGTGAGCACGATCTTATTTGACGAAATAATGTGAAATTAACAATGGTAAACATAGAACCCGGAGAAGCTGATTGTATACATGTACAATATAGTAAGTCTTGTGGAAGTAAGGAATGATAGGAAGTGTTCTCACCTCAGTCGTAGTAGTAGCAGACGACTGAGGTGAGTGGCGCGCGCAGTAGTTGTTGATATAGGCTGTGTCAGCTACGCGTGACATAATAGGTGAACAGAAAAGAAACTAAAAAGAATCTGCACATGATCGATAAAGAGCCATTTTTAGGGCAAAGAGTATCGGAAACAAAAAGGCAAGTCGCACATAAATATCGTATCTTCAACAATATGCCCAAGGAAATAGCCTGGGTTAATGACTCTATCATGTAGGAGCGACAGTGAGAACTCACCGCTGCTCAACTCAGTTTGAGATTTTTTAACTTCGTTAGAACTCGCTGGACAAAGTTGACGCACTGATTCTTAAGAAATGCCACATTGTCCTTCCGTCTCTGTGCCATGTCTGCGATCTTAGGATCCTCCTCTCCGAACGTTAGACAGTCGACGACGATGTCTTTGAATGTGCTTCCCATCGTGACTGGAACCATTTCCTCAGCAAGCGCCTTAAGATCGCGAAGTCGACAGTAAGGAAGCTCTCTATTAAGAGATTCACAATCCGCGAGTTCCCCCATGAAATACTTTTCGTCCGAGAAGTCAAGGACCGCTTTGTCACATTCCAGCACTCCGGCTTCTTCGTTCCAAGCAAAAAGAGACTTCCAGACCGCGATCTCCAAAAGGCAAACTCCAAGACTGAATATGTCATCACGAGTCTCGGCTGGTGAGTGCTTTTGCGTGCAGAGATGCCTCGGATGCCGATAAAGTGCCTGCCAGAGCACGCTTCGTCCCTCGCGATCTGCCTGCGTTAACGGAATACTTCTGGAGCTCTGGAACCGAAATTGGTTAAATGAGACCAGAAACGGATCCCCCAGCGTCCTCGACGCTTTATGCGAAGTAGCAGAACGAAGAAGAACGATCGAATCTGGTCGAATATCCTTATGAAGGATCCCCAAAGAATGGACGACCAGGACCGCGCTAGCCAGCTTGATCGAGAATTGTATTCGTTCTTCGAGCGAGTGATGAGGTTCCTGCAGGAGGAGCCTGCGAAGCGTGAGAGGGACTTGACAATTGGGAGGCAGTCGGAAAACGAAGTCGTGGTATTCAGGCTGCGAACTCGAGAAGCCGCAGCAAGGGAGCACCCCGATAGTCGCTGTGATGTTGTGTCCGAGGTCGTCATATTCCTCAGCAAACAAACGTGCCATACGCTCAGTATCCTTAATCGCAATGTCTTCATTTCCTTCCTCAAGGAAATGCTCGACTATCCGACGGTCAATCAAGCAACCATCCCATTGGCCTTCGTTTATGAAAAATAGATCGGGATTTGCCAGGTCCAGAAGCCGTGCCGACTTGAAGAGATCATCTTCGATACACCGAACTGGATGGCCTTTCTCCTCTCTGTCCCTTGCAATATTGACAAACAGAAGATCGTCATTCTCATCTTGCCCCATCTTCGATATCGATTTATGAGAGCGCGTAACTCGTAGATGTAGTTGAGGCGAGGCCATAAGGATGTCATGAAGCTCTGAGAGCCAGTGTTTCAATCGACACATGGCATCTTCGATCTGAATGCAACCAAGCGAGAGTAATGAAAGCTTGTTCCTCATTTTTGCGAAAGGACTTCGCTTCGCTTTCATCTGCGGTAGCTTGATGAGTCTATCCGATATCGAGAGCGATAACCTGGCTAGCAGGATTCGAGAAGTCGAGGCATCGACCAGATCGAGACGTATGGCCCATTCGAGAACAATTTTGTGAGCTATCTTAAGCGCTGAGATTGACCTTTGAAATAAACTAAAAAGGATTTGCTGTGATTCGACGGGAAGAAGAGCCTCGTTGATGCACCGCGGTCCATCCATCTGCTTTACGATGATACCTGCTCGCGTAAGGGCTTTATTCCACATCGCTGACTGCCGGTTACCGGTCACAGGTGCACTGCCGACACCGAGTCGTGCTCCATCGATGAACTGCGTGAGATAAACCAGCTTATCGGCGTAATAAATGGCATCCTCTATCGTTTCTGCGTACTTCTCCTCTATGCCCCGATAAGTGACCACGAGACGGGCTGTCTTGACGAAGCCTTCCACGGTCGATGGTGTATCGACAATGAAAGAGACTACATCCATGGCCGTATGTAGCCAGAAACTCGGAAAGAGATAATCAATTGTCCGTTTCGAGTCTAAACAGACATCAGCTCCGTGGCATAGTAAATTCATGCACGTATTAGATACGAACTCACATGGATTGACTACGAAAGCCGGTAATACTCAGGTTTATTCTATATGAGTATTCTGAAAAACGTTATGTCGTCGTTCCGCAGGAACGAACCAAGAGCTTACGATGCGACGACCTGCGTACTGAAAAACAAATGGAACGCCTTGAGGTGTATTTTTCCCACGTTACAGTAAGCAATTTACAAGCGAGCTCGAGTGCTTCAACAGTAGACAAGAAACGACACAAAAGCAAAACTCACTAGGGCCCGCGTCGGCTATTATATTCAAGTCCGAACAATCCCTGTCTGGATTTAGTCAAGGCTCTCTAGGTAGGAACCGCGGAAAATCTCTTCGACGTACCTGTGCACAACATCTAAGTTATACATGTGTTTGAGACCCTATTGTCTGTTAGCGCTTGAGCTGAGAAAGGTATATTCATTCCAAGGTGTACTTCCAGAAGCTATTTTACGAAGTCTACAACCATTCATCCGGTGAATGGCATGATCGGAAAAGAGGCATCACAATACACAGACATAATAGGTAGTAGTCGTCCAGAAACTCGTCGAGAAGGGGAAATTGCGGATCTCGAATTTGTCCTGGATCTGAAAGAAAGCAATGAATCCTGAGGTCTCTGCTCTATAAAAATATCAGGCTTGCAATACTGCCAAGGGACACCAAATGGCTCATACCGGTGCTTAGGGCTCCGCGTGTATCCGTATACGGGTACACATGTATATTTACGGTACTCATGCGGATGCGGACATATAATAATGGGCCATATAGAGGACTTTCATAGCAGTGTACGGTTACGGCACGTCCATATATGCCATATACGCTGTATATGAGCATGTTACAAGTACAAAACAAATACAAAACATATTATACTTGTTGTGGAACAGCAAATACATGCTTGAGAATCATCAGATCACTGATTGTTCCCGGTTTAAGACTCGCTCGACGTAGCGCAATAGTGTCACGACCACCTGAAAAGACACGCTCGACAGCAACAGAAGAACCTATCATCAGAGATATTAGATTAAGCTCTCAAAGCTAACATTTGCATACCTGGGATACAAAGGATATCACGAGCCAGTCATGACAGTTCTGGAAACTGAATACTATGTTCCTTCCACCATTTAATAGCATCATTGTCAAATCGTGATAAATCATGCCGGTATGAGAAGTACTCGTTGAGTTCATCAGGTTTTGTTGGCTGGTCATCGCCATAAAAAAGCCGTGATAAATCAAATGCATCGCTATTCGCTGTAGAAGCTCATGCATTTGCATTAGCATTGAGTGGTGGCATGTCTCGACTCGCTATATAATTGGCATTGAAAAACTTGTTGAGTTTGACTTTCGAGTCATCAATCATTTGCAGTAGATCTAGATCAGATTTTGCACTCTCTCGCAGTTTCCACTCAGAGATACGAGGATCAAGGACTTTATATAGGTAAGTGTATATAAAAGTATATAAGATAAACTGATACTCACATGACAACCAAATATAATAAGGAGAGACATTGAAGTGAAAGAGATACTCTGCGAGTTTCTCATGTGCTGCAATGAGACTGTCTTGCAGCTGAGAAGGAACATCATCTGGCAGACCATCAATTGTAGTTCGAATTTCATCTTGAAGAAGAATAAAGTAGCCAAATGCAAGCGAGAGTACGGATCTCTTTGTTGAAGATATAGAAGTGGTAGCACGTCGAAAAACAATTAGCCAGTTTGCAACATGCTGGAGAGCTGCCCAGTCTTCTTGATCAAATTTGTAAGAGTGATACTCTTGGCTTGCACAGAAGCTGTCAATTTCCTTCTGAAATTGTAGTGCACGACCTATAAAGAAATCAGCCTTCAGCAATTTTTTTAGCTAATTTCTTACCGAGCATCTGATGAGTTGAGGACCAACATGTCGATACATCAAGAATAGGCATCAATACTTTGTTCCTTGTCTTCTCAGTTATCTGCTCTCATGATTTGATAAGATGAGCCCTTCATTCTTGACATCACTGAGTTGAGTCTCGAATCATACATACAACTTTTCGAACCTACAAGTAATGTTAGTCTTGACTATAGATATAAAGTGAGACATGCAACCTTTGCAATAGATTCAAGTACATAATCAAACTCATTGTCATCCTCAGGCTCATCTATGCGAGATACTTCTTTGGCCTCACTAGGTGGAATAACGTCTAGTTGATAATTACTATTCTCTTCATGAACTCCCTTTGTTGTGCCAATTGCCTCAAGAAACTAAAGAAACTGTTATATTTGATACTTATGTTTGAATAAAAGCACAAACACGTACTTTCATAGCAGCTAAGTGTACTGTATGTGGCATACAGTGCATACGTGCATTATCTGCTGAAAAATTGGATACTCCATTATTGCGCATTAAGATCTCAAGGTGCCACATCATCGTGTCATTATTTGATGCATTATCACAAGTGATTGTGATCAACTGTAAAATGATAACAGACACCATGAGTTAACATCTTAACATCTATTGCACATTTCGAACTTAAGCTCATCATATTATAATAATCTAATTACCTTGTCCTTAAGTCTATAATCATCTATGGTGCACCATACCAATGTGGCAAGATTTTCACCAGTATGTGAGCCAGTAATCTCCTCAAATGTGATAAGTTTCTCTTCTATAAAGAAATAAATAAAGACGGAAATTTTAGTAAGTGTGCACTCACCGAGAACCCAGTCATTTGATATATAATGCATTACAATAGCAAGAAATGTGTAGCCATTACTAGAGGTCCAGGCATCAAGCGAAAGAGCAATCTTTGCAGAAAGATTCTACGGAAAGAAAGATATCAATATAAGTTGCTAACTACACAAAAGTGACTGCATCTTTATGAGACTTCTCATCTTCTTCATATCTTCTTCCTGAAGTACCTTTACTTGGCGTGTAACTGTATCCGCAGAAGGAACCAGCATTGACTTTGATCTATGCACATAACGAATCATACATTGAAATAGTGGATCTTTGACTACCGTAAATGGCTGATCAGTTCCAACAATCCATTCTATCAGAAAGCGCTCGAATGTAGCTTGCTTGAATGTCTCCTAAGAAAGCAATCACGCAACTGTTCAGAAAAAATAAGCAAAAATCTTACAGGTTTTCTGCTCTCCTAGGTAGGAAAATATTCAGCAATAGTTGTATGAGAATGTGTCTCTGCACAGAGCTCTCTCAGATGTTCACGAGTAACAGTGACTGGTATTTAAAAATAAATGCAAAGTAATACTCAAATAATAAGATACATACCTGTACAGTTCGCAATAGCAATTTCTTCAGCAGTTGGAAGACGAACCTTGGTGACTCGCACAAGATGCTTATACATCTCATAAGCATCTGTATGATGCTCGAGGTGCTGAATAAGGCCTATACAGAATATTAGAATTTTTCCGTCAAGAGAGTCTTATGGTATACCTCTTTTCGTGCCTTTCATTGTCTTCTTGATAGCCTTAATTGGCGCATCATCTATATGATGCTACAAACATTGATAGTATGATGCACTGTCTTCTGGTTTACCAAATGCAGGCTTTGAAACCTTCTTGTAGAAAAGAATCGATGGATTATCACCAATCTTGAATTATATCTATTCAGCTTCACTAAAAAGAAAAAAATAGAAACACGTACTTTGAGGTGTCTCTTCTTGCCTCCACCAGCTGGTTTGATCATCAGCATCTCATCCTCACTTGAATCATCTTTGTGTGAAGCTGAATCTTCTATTCGACTCGAAATGCTCTGAGTGACAGGCATAATCTCTTGCTGACGTGGAGATAATGGTCTAAAATGCTTCGCATTTGCTTTCTTCTTCATGTTTGAGTTCTAAACCAATGATCAATACGAAAACTACATAACAGCAAAAAACGAACAACTTTTTTAAATTTTGCAGGCTTCTTGAGACGTGGCAAATTGATTTTCTATTGACCCATGAGTTTATGAATCAGAGAAGAAAAGAAATTGCACTTACTTTCTTTTCCTCATTGCTCTCATCCAAGTCTGAGCTTATCTCACAAATACTGACATTATCACTGACAGGTTCACTTGGAGTGGGAGTTTTAGCTCTGCTGAGATTTGCATCCGTCGCATTATTAATGCTTTCACCCACATCTGTATCAACCTCCATGTCAGTGCTGGATTTTGAGTTCGCGTGCTCTTCAATCTCGCGAGCCTTTGCTGTCTGGACTCAAATCCACTTGTCAGTGGTGATGTTCTTTGGGTCCACTTCATTGCACTGTTTACGCTTGGATACAGCTCCTCCTTTCTTCATTATCGTGCTTGAAATTCCTCTCAAGTTCAATGTTACAAGTGAGCTATCTTTGAGAGTCAGCCAGAGTCTGCAACAGAGAAAGCGACTACCCACAAAATTTGGTGAAGAACAGTTTAAATACTCAGTGGAGTCACCGAATATTTCCGAGCCAAGATGAATCACACAATTACCCCTGAGCAAGAAATGCACGCTTTCATGAATGGAACAAAAAAACTTGATTTAAATCTATATAGAATAGAAAATGGTCTGATAACTTTCCGCATGATGAGTTCTGATACAAGAGAGCATGCAATAACAAGACTTACCTATAGAAACTGTTCCTGCATGACCTTGCTCCTTCGATATGGATGTTTGACATATGGCCTACAGATGCACGTTGCAGCACCAAATCTCTAGATTAATGACTACAACAAGTTAGCATGTTGCATGCAATCACAAGTCATTAACACTTACCTGGATAGCTCAAAGAAATATAAAGACATCAAGCTTGCATCAGTCAAAATCTGTCCCAGGCAAGCAGGCAAGTTCAGCCATTTGCAAAAGATAGACGCAGAGGGCAGGGGAAGGGATATGACATGACGGAGTGAGGGAGAGAGATAGGGGGAAAATATGTCGTGATGGACCAATGGACCAATAACAGCTGGCAACCGTCATGTGGTGGGATTGGCAATAAATGATTTGCCGGATACGCCATATATGCCATATCCGGCATTTTTTTTCACTTTTGGGCTGGATACGGTCGTATATTTATGGCCCATACATTTAGTCTGTCGCAACGAGGACAGACACAGTTGTATCTATATATGATGCGGCCCATATCTGTAAATTATGGATATGTGCAGAGCCCTACCGGTGCTACAGCTAGTTGCAAAATTGTTGGCAATCATGTGATTTCACCACTTTTCATGTCACAAGTGCCTCAAAACACAGATAAAATCATATCTCACCCAAAACTCAATGGTTTCACATCATCTAAGTTGCTAAATTCATATTTTTAAAAGGGCTTTCTTTTAGAAACAAAGATTGAGAAAATAGAGCAAAAAATGGTGATAATATTGTTTTTTACCTCTTCTTTGCATATACATTTTTTTCTGTACTCCCTGCTAGTCCAGCACCTCCCCAAAGCTGTCCAAAATGATAACATGATTATACTATGAATTTACAGTCTGAATTTCAGTTGAATTGTGTACCAGAATGTACTGCTTTGAGGCATGCCTGAATTACTCAAAACTTATCATTCTCCCCTAGCCTCCCAAGCTCCAGAAAAAATCTTACAGGTCATATTCATGTATGTAAATTCACTATAGATTAAATACATGGGCTTTGAGCACCACCTGTTGCTGTAGGATCTACTAGGGAGCTGTGCTGAACAAGTAGTTCTGATTGTATGCACCATTTTAGACAGCATCTTCTCAGCTCACCAGTGCAAGCTGAGACCCTAGCTAATATATAAACCTAGTCTATTACATCTGAAATGAATTTATATATATGAATCTGACCTGTAAGAATTTTTTCTGGAGCTTGGGAGGCTAGGAGGAAATGATAAGTTTTGAGTAATTTAAGCATGCCTCAAAGCAGTACATTCTGGTATATAATTCAACTCACATTCAGACTTTAAATTCATAGTATAATCATGTTATTATTTTGGACAGCTTTGGGGAGGTGCTGGACCAGCAGGGAGTATAAAAAAAATGTATATGCAAAAAAAGAGGTAAAAAAGAATATTTTCGCTATTTTAGGATCATTTTTTGCTCTATTTTCTCAATCTTTGTTTCTTAAAGAAAGCTCTTTTGAAAATATGAATTTAGCAACTTAGATGATGTGAAACTATTGAGTTTTGGGTGAGATATGATTTTATCTGTGTTTTAGAGCATTTGTAATATGAAAAGTGGTGAAATCACATGATTGCCAACAATTTTGCAACTAGCTATAAAGTTATCATGCAAAAATAAATGACAGTTCATTGTCATGGGGAGCCAAGATGGCTTCCATTCAGGTTTGTTACTTGACTCAAGCGATAGTGATAAGGTTCTATTCCTCCCTATAGATAACTTCACATTCTCTCAGTTGATTAGATAGCTGACGGAGGGTCTCTAATACAGTTTGCACTGTAAAATTCATTAAGATTGAAGAAGGAAGACACAAACATATTATAACTTGACTGAACAAAAATTCACAGCTCTCATCTTTGCCACCTTTGGGTTGTGTAAAGAAGGATTGGTAATTTAGCACATGGAGAAGAATAATAACAGAAGAAGGTTGTGTGCAATATAAATAGTATTATATAACCAACATGACCTCTTTAGTAAGGCATCCTCTTGCTGTCAGCTTTAATTTAAAGTCATATTGGGCTCAGCACATCAACCTTTCCCTTTAAGTCACCACTGTAGATTAGGCTGATACAGATCCAATCTACTGTTTAACAGATATGTATGAGTTAAGTGCAAAGGATGATCATTGCCACTATTCTGAGTCAAAATGTTCCAAACGTCTTTACTGAGACTGATGTGGAATGGAAAGTTGTTTGATATTATAATCCACATTCCAGATACTGGATTTTGACTTTCTAGAATAATATATTCTATATACTCATAGGATAATAATAGCAAGGCTATCTTTTCAACTATCCAGGATCTGAATAAATAACAGTAGAACACATCAGCCCTTCTGATCCAATCAAATGTGCTTTTGCAGAAAGCATACAACATTGCTTGTGCTTGAAGCTGAAGAAGTTAGTTGAGATGTACTGAGAGGTGATTTAAGATGCAATTTGCTCACTGATAGCTTGCCTTGCAAGAAAGACAATGATGTTGCTGGGCTGGGACACCTTAAGCTCTGCAAAAGTCTAGTTGACCTGTCAAAGCTATTTGTGCTTATTTACAGTAAAGGGCAAAGAGGGTCATCTATATAGTAACTTGATGGAAAAAGTGTCTATTTTTTGGCACATATTGTCATCACCAGAGACCCAAACCTGGAACTTGATGAAGTTAGTATGCTAAAGAGTATCATCATAACTCTTGAGTACCATAGAAGAGAATAGTAGAAAGAACATATTGATTGATATGCTATTTAATACCAATTGACACTGACTCTATACAATATTGTGTTCTTACAAGAGTTTGTTTGGAATGGACTAAGAGAGTACCCTGGAGCACAATATGTGATTCAAGATACCAGGGAGTGTATAGATCTTCAGTACAATAAGTATGCAGATATATTTCTTCAGTATGAATAGATGTTAGAGGTGTAGGTCTGGGGTTATACTAGTTTTGATCCTTTTGCCTAAGCAGTGGTATATTGTGCAGAGATAATCTATCTACCCATGTTTAGCTGTACTATGTAGTGTAAAAAGCATCAACATGCTAGGTCTAAGATCGTGCATGTGACATATGTTCTGCAGTAATCTGCATTATAACAGCAGAACTCAGTGCAGATCGACTCAATTTAAAGTGGAATGGACTATTGCAGTCTCTTACATTTGACCGCTGTATAGGGAGAACTTTTAATGTTCAGAATCCACTAAGAGTGGCCAATTGGACATTTAAGCCACCTAGTTGAAACTTATAAAGGCTGGCTTAGCTAGCTTGTTGTTACAAAAATTGTGGATATCCAATGCGATGTGGAATCAGATGCTTTATACACCAAATTATGCAGCCTAATCAAGAACATTTCAAAAGGCTTCAGAGATAGAATAGTGAAGGCGATTCTCGCCCACTAATGCAGCAAGTACCTGGGGAGGTAGCTGCTGAAGACATTCCAGAGAAACCTGATCAACGATATTATGAAGACAAATGTGACAAGAGGGAGGACCCATATAATTTGCAAGAAGGATTATCTAGAATGCATATTGGACATACTTCTCCACCGGAACAAAGCTACATACAGATGGAAGACCAGAATATTGCAAGATATGTAGAACTCCTGCAGAAGAGACGCTATTGACGAGGTGCAACCAGATGCTTTATTCATAAAAGCCTGGTATGTACAAACTGCTATTTAGCATACCAAAGGAGTTGGGTTCTTTTGGAGTGGCTCCTCAAGAACTTCATGGAGCGCTTAGTAACAAAGGAGGCAGCTGATGCCAAGATTTGATATAAGCCCAGACTCTCAAAATGAATGTTTGACCAACTATTGCTGAATCGCAGAATGAGTGCATATGATCATGAGGTATCTATATAGCTCGGGGATAGGGATATCTATATATTGAAGGTCTGTGTGAGAGCTTGGATCAATCAGCATTGTCACCAGACCTTGTGCCGAAATACTACAGTGGAAGTTGATTGGCCAGTATATTACAGGGTGCCATCGGATGTTAAAGATCTTACAAAAGAAGTGATAGCATGGATGCTAGAAGCATGGGAACACTTGGAAGAAGGGGTTATTACAGTAGACGAATAGTGTGGAATGAATCACCTGGGACAACGGTTCAGGTTAACGATGGGCACCAGACTACAGTACTCTGATATCAGCATAGCGGCATAGTATAGAAGGGTATCTGCCAAGTTTACACAGCTGCCAAGATTAACCTCAGAAGATCGGCAGGGACTGCCAATTCTGAACACTGAGATCACAGTCAGCCCCATGATAGTGGTGACTGGCAATCCCCATATAAAAATGTTTATTCTCATGGGCCCCAGCATCACATGCCGATGAGATGCCATGACTCGCTTATTCTCCACTTTTTGAATCTGACTTACCATGCATACAAAGACCTGTACTACACATAGTTATGGCCAGAAAACTTCTGATTTGTGTATTTCTGAGCTGATGGTATATATTGTATTGAAAATATCAAAAATTTTCTGAAAAATGAGCAAGATACAGCATAGTCACAAGCAATATTGAAAGAACCAAGCAAATCCTTGAAATTTTTTTTTCAACAATTTAAAGATTAGGACCATAAAATACCAATGAAGGATTTCTGGTGATGATTCTTGGTTGCAATTGAGCGAAAGAGAATTATCTTCTTGAGGGATGAAGAGTTAGAACACTATGGACAATTTAGTATTTTTTAGGTGATGATAAATGATCGGAAATTGAAATTGATATGCATTATATAAGTATGAATATCTCCATTCAGGATATTAAAAATATACACATGCATCTAAACCTAGTTTATATATTCAATATCATGCCGCATTTCTTTGATGATGATATTTATTATATCATCGTGATCAATATGGATATAGAAATCTAAATTGATATTTTCTTTATCAGCAAAGAATATCATTGAGGTAGATATTTTTTTGATGATATTTTCAATATCAAAGTGTCTGTTATTTGAAATATCATTCTGTATATCAATGTCAATGATAATTTATACAATGAGTGGGTGATGAGCGGGCACGATGAGGGTGCACAGTGGGCATGTTGTGGCCACACAGGGGGCAGAGAGAGGGTGAACTGTGGGTGGGATGGGGGCACACTGTGGGCACTGTAAGAGCATGCTGGAGGCATATAGCGGGTGCAGAGAGGGCACAGAGAGGGCATACAGTGTGTGTGGGTGTGTGAAGAGTGTCTGGAGCACACAAAAGGAGTCAGAGAACATAGAACTCACAGCAGGCAGGCTGTTATTTACTGCCTTTTTCATATGTATTGTCACTTGCAACTTCTGTGATTTTTGTCACACAAAACACCTCATAATATAAAAATCACCATATCTCATTCAATTCTTGACCGGTGAAACTCCTGTGGATGTTCTGATGCCAGACAGGGAGTGTATAGTTCGAGGGGCTGCCCTAGAATACCTTCAAGCGGTCAGCAGAGAGTTACACCCGAGCTAAGGGCACGAAGGAGCGGAGGGAAATAGGGATATACAATGGAAGGGCTTGGTGAGAACTGGGGATATGAGGGAAGCGCTCGAGGAGGAATTCCGAGGGTAGGCTTCTCCCGAGATCGACGGTGGCGGTGCAAAGGCTAAATCGACTCTCCGGCTCAGCTGCAAGCTCTGGACTAAAGCCGACTAACCCCAGGCACAAGAACTAATTTAACTAAGCTACGCTAGTCGAACCACCAACCTGAACGTGACTAATCGACTGTGCTAACACACTGGTAAGCGACTGCAGCCGATCTCACTCATAGTCTAAAGTGTCGGAACGCGGCGTAACGATTCGAAACGCGATTTGATGGACGAAGGACAATTGCTGAGTGTGTCGAAATGTGATGCGAGGGATGGAGGTGCGAAACGATGACGGAAGGGGACTGAGAGAATCGATGGATATGTGTGGGATGATGATACCGACCGTTTCCGATCGAAACGATGTGGAATAGCACTGGGCTGGTCTTGAGGAAGCGGAGAGTGGAAAGTCAAGAGGAAAGGGGTGATATGGTGTTCTTTCCCGACGACAATGGAGAGGAGAAGGTGTTGCGAGACCAAATGCGAGCGGCACGCAGAGTAACTGGGTTACGAGCGAAACCGGGCGAAACGGATCGAAACACGTGAGGGGGTCTTGTTTCGGGTGAGAGGAGATAGAGAAGCCTTTATACAATGACGGCGAACTATACAAACGCACGAACAGCTCTACTGCAAAGAGAGATCACCGATCGACTGTACAGAACACGAAATGTCGTATATTAGACTATAGAGACGAGAGAGTCCACTACGAACAAGTAGACTAGAGGTCGAGAGGCTTTGAGACGATGTGAGAACTGCAAGCTAAGCTCCCACTAGGCTCCGACTAAGCTGTCCCTCTACTACGAGAGTCGTGCTATATTTATACTAAACGTCCAAGACTGAGCCTCCCAGCGGTCAGAGAACCTACGTCATAAAGAAAAGGGAACGCATATCGCTATCTACAAAGGAGAGGAGCGCATATGAATGGTTTAAGGGACACATAGGTCAAAAGGAACAATACTAAGCATGTCTGGAACGAGAGCATAATAGATTAAAGGGGACGCATATAGAAAGGTCAGAATACATGCGAAACCTTCAGAACTGGGTCTCTTTGAGCGGAACGAAGCGGAACTCGGGGAAACGACTCGGAAGGGCTCTGGCTAGCCTGACAAAGTAAGTCTGCGATGTTTAACAAAGGAGAGGGACTGAGGACGAGGTTGCAGGGTCAAATCTCTTTGTCTGGAATGCGGATCCGAGGTCCGGAGACTTGTGATCGACGCGTGCAAACTCGATGCCGTGATTCTCCTGTCTTGATGGCCGATCAAAGAACGGTGCACGTGCCATCTGGACTATGGCGTTCTTGCTAAGTCTACTCGTTCGATCGAAACCAGTCGAAACCGAGCGAAACCAGTCGGAACACCGCGGAACTGGTCGTAACGACTCCGTACATTCCCAAGCTTCAGACTTACTCTTCACCGGTTTGCATGATCTAAGTCGGTAAATCCATAGTTTTGATATCTGCTTCAAACTCCAACAAGGATGAAGAGAAATGAGCAAAGAATGAGTGAGATATGTTGCAAAAGGCCGATTTTAGACACTTCCTTCATGTGCATTTTTTCCTCCCCTCAGACTGGGTGCTACAACAATCTAGACTGCACCAGAGTGGTACTATTGGCATAATATGAATTTACAGACATAAGATTGCCTAAGAATAAATTTATTTTGAGGTTTGGGGGCCCTTGAGAAAAGGTAGGTTTGAGCTCAGCTCAGACATGTATCAAACCAGCAGATACAACACAGAATAGAGCTCAGAGTCAGTCTGTAAATTTACAATAAAATTATTATATCATTTTGGACTTGCCTGTAGGACTGTAGAAGCAGGGATGAGGGCAGGAAAAACTGCACATGAAAGATGTGTCTAAAATCGGCCTTTTGCAACATATCTCACTCATTCTTTGCTCATTTCTCTTCATCCTTGTTGGAGTTTGAAGCAGATATCAAAACTATGGATTTACCGACTTAGATCATGCAAAACGGTCAAGAATTGAATGAGATATGGTGATTTTTATATTATGAGGTGTTTTGTGTGACAAAAATCACAGAAGTTGCAAGTGACAATACATATGAAAAAGGCAGTAAATAACAGCCTGCCTGCTGTGAGTTCTATGTTCTCTGACTCCTTTTGTGTGCTCCGGACACTCTTCACGCACCCGCACATACTGTATACCCTCTCTGTGCCCTCTCTGCGCCCACTATGTGCCTCCAGTGTGCTCTTACAGTGCCCACAGTGTGCCCCCATCCCACCCACAGTTCACCCTCTCTCTGCCCCCTGTGTGGCCACAACATGCCCACTGTGCACCCTCATCGCACCCGCTCATCACCCACTCATTGTATAAATTATCATTGACATTGATATATAGAATGATATTTCAAATAACAGACACTTTGATATTAAAAATATCATCAAAAAAATATCTACCTCAATGATATTCTTTGCTGATAAAGAAAATATCAATTTAGATTTTTATATCCATATTGATCACGATGATATAATAAATATCATCATTAAAGAAATGCGACATAATATTGAATATATAAACTAGGTTTAGATGCATGTGTATATTTTTAATATCCTGAATGGAGATATTCATACTTATATAATGCATATCAATTTCAATTTCCGATCATTTATCATCACCTAAAAAATACTAAATTGCCCGTAGTGGAAAAGGAAAGTATCGGTCATGTGACTTGAACTTTCATGGTGAAGGTACTTGAATTGACATATACCAGACAAGAAACAATTTCTTCTGACATAAATATAGTACATATATATATACAATAAGGTTTCTAGGAAAGATGAAACTGCTTCCAGGTACTTTTTGTAATGAAATATTGAGTTTTGAAAAGACAAAAAGCCGACTCTCTCTACAATTTTTTGATGCTGCAAAAGTCTTCTAGAACTATTTCATGTGCTCATATTGAGGCATGAGAGTCCTAATTTTTCTCCTAAAGGTCTGACCATTCAAATTCAGGGAAATATAGCTTCAGTATGATCACCAGTCATAATATCTTTCATATTAGTCATGTATTTTAATGAGATAGACTAGCAAATGCCATATTATACCATTTCATCACATTTTCATATCATTATGAACTCAAAGATCCCACTTCTTGATGTTTGGGAGCATTGAGCACTGTACATCCATCATTCAAGAAAGTGGACAACTGAGATCGACATTTTGCACCTTATATAGAAAATATAAAAGCTCCGACATAAATTTCTTGGCACACATGTAATATAGAGAATGCCAGTCACCAATGATAGAAGATTAGCGGCAGAAGCTTGGCTGAGAAAATAGAGCACCAAAGAAGCAAGATCTTGGCACATAGAAGAAGTCTCTTATGGGAGGATTTGCAGACAGGACTAGCATGTGATAGGAATGGTGATCGGAAGAAGCGTGGAAGAAGCTTCGGAGCAACGGAGGTAAATAGAAGCCTGCCTAATATGGAAGGAAGTAGATAGTGGTCTACCAGGAATGTTGGTAGCACTACTAGGATTGTCAGTGGTACCGCCAACTAAAGACAGTTGGGGTGACACTAGCTGAAATGTATTGTCCTGACCAATGGCAAGGTATAGTTGGTAGTATTTGGTAGTTGGTAGTATTCAGTAGAAACTTTATTTAAGGTGCCAGCTGAGTGGGGTGTTGTCCCTCAGCAAAATTATTTTATACTCTCAATCATAACTGTACCCCTTTGATTGAAACTCTGCTCTACTGCTGAGTCAAGCTTGAGCCTATAGCTTGCTTCTTAGTAGTACATCTAACCTTTGCTACTCTACTCTCTAATTATACATTGTCAGAAGGAGGAAGCAGGAACTTGTTCCGGTATGCTCAGACTACCCACTTTGTCTGAAAACGCTGGTCCTAACACTTGTCTTACTAAAGCCTAGGTATGAGAGATAAATTGAAGGATTCACAACTGGCCCCCAATGCCCCCAAGCTTTGACCTGACATAATGCACTCCGACTTTTCTCTTTTAAGTCCCATATGCATTCATATTTTATTTTGTCCCCTATGATCCTTATGCTCATTATTCTATATGTGTTCATATTTCATATTGTGCTCTATAGTCATTATGCTTGCCACCTTCCAGATATGCTCACTTTGTCTTTTGTTTCTCATGTGTTCTCTTATGTTTATCACTTCTGATTTTCCTTCATTATGCTTCCTGACACTCTGAAGGCTCAGGTTCAGACAATGTTATAAATAGATGTGCTACTTATAGTAGGAGCTCAGTTCAGCTCTGGACAGCGAGTTCAGCCCTAGACAGTGAGTTCAGCTTAGTTTGAAGTTCAGTTCAGACCAGAATCCTGCTCTAGCTATAGTTGAGATTAATTCGACTCTTTTTGTACTCACTTCAACTCTCTATCTTATATACCTTAAGTCTTCTGCTCTGCAGTTGTACCTGAGTCCAGTGTAATCAGTTTGACTTGTGTTAAAGTCTGAGACCCTCATCACTCTTCCTTATACCTCCATGCAAAGGT
Organism: Phlebopus portentosus; assembly: GCA_037892935.1. NCBI lineage: Eukaryota > Fungi > Basidiomycota > Agaricomycetes > Boletales > Boletinellaceae > Phlebopus > Phlebopus portentosus. The sequence continues at coordinate 2,162,057 of JAYXKI010000004.1, read as the reverse complement.
CTCAATTGAGTCCTTTTCATATTACTTAATTTCTACATCATATTGCTTTGTTTCATGTCATAACCCATCATAACTTGTCATAACTCATTATATTATATCAGATCCTTATAAGGATCACTTTTGCATCATCAGCACTTAGGGAAAGTCCTTCTCTAAGCTTCATCTCATCGTTTTCTACCTCCAGAGTTCAAATCTAATGAGGGATTACCTGTGAGGGTGTTAGAATCAGAGTAAGAAGAGTAATATATGGCTTACTACTGAAGCAAGTGTCTCACACTACTGATTGGTAAGTGATGTCAAAGAATCAGGCAAAGACAAGTATCAGACTAGTGTTTATATGAGAGAAAGCTCCAACTCACTTGAGGGGCGTTTGGAGAGATGAATTAAACTGCTACTCAGGATGGCTTGTTTGGCCTCCTTTTATACTCTACAGGTGTGGCTATGCTAGGCTACTACTATAACTATCTACCTCAGTCTTTCTACTGACCATGTATACCTTTCAGCACCTTCTACAAGGTGCTCCACTTTGCTCCACCCTTTCCTTATCAATTCCATGCATTTCTTGTCAATTCTGATTGTACTGTATATTCTAGTTCATTCTACTAGTTTCTTGCTGTGTACTTCAACATCTGAGCTCTACTGTTATGGTCTAATGACTCTAGCACTTTCTGGTGCATACTTACTATCCTCAGCTACTCTGCTGGCATCTGTACTGGTTCTGAGCTCCACTGGTTTATTCACTACTGTTCTATGGCCTTCTCTTCTTGAAGTTAGGACTTATGTTCTTCTTCCGACTCGGTGACTCGGATGGCTGACTGATGCTGCTACTTTACCTGAGCTAGTTGTAAAAGCTTTCCTCTCATCTACTACTTCTGTGGATGCATACACATCGCTTCCCTTCTTATCGCTTTCCTGATTAGATTAACTTTTCTTATCAGTGATCATCGATCTCCATAGCTTCCGAGGTTCGGTGCCTGTGGGGTACTACATCTTCTTCTGGAAGTCCTGGGGTTTTTCCCACCGATGTTCTATCATCTACCGGAAAGCTTCTCTTGTAAAGATATGTCATCATTCTTGTGAACCCTTCTTCCGGTGGCATTAGAATCTTAATTGGACTAATCACAAACTTGATCCTGTGTTCTATTGATATCTCTGTGACTCGCTCGTCCATGACTGATACTCCTTCTGCATCAATAAGTCTAATGAATTCTTTAACTCTAGTTATCGTATTTTCTGCTATACGTTGTACTATTTCGTTAGCTCCCCTTCTGTATGGTATATCAATATTAATATATATAAATTGACATTCTTCTTTGTATTTCCGCTTTGGGAATTTAATCTGTACTCCTGTGTTCATTAGATAGTCTCGTTCGTCATGTGAGAATACTGCTACCATATGTTCAAATGTCACATAATTCGTATTAGGCTGTTGTATGCCTTCTTGAGTAACGTATCCTGGAAATACTCTATGTGTCCCTCATATGTCAAAGTTCATTGCTAATACCTCTATCATCAAGAGCGATGAGATTATTGTACAATAAATGTCCCATCCTATCTGCTGTGCTTGTTTGCATTTCTCACAGTCATCCTTCACTTCTGGCCATTGACTGGCTCGTCCTTGATTAATTATTCTCTTTAATGTAGTTTCTAGCATTCTTGCTTGTCATGTGAACATCTTGGTTATATGCTGTCACATGCACACTATACTGCTGACTAAAGCAATTTCTAACAGAGGGCTTCATTTACCTTTGTACTACTACTGCCGATCCCCCTTACTTTAACTTCTCTCGCTTTGCTTCTTCACTTATCTCCTTTAATCTAATTCCCCTCTCACATATATCCAACAGCCTTCAATCCTATTTCTCCTCCATCCCTTCCAGAACTGCTCCGGAACCCAGATCAACACATTAGTCTCACTCTGATATTACTTAAAAGTCACCCAGCTCTTTCCCACTTATCTTGATCTTACCAAATAGCCCCCAAGAACTGTGACACTCCTCAGCTATCAGACAGTTTACAGGAGTTTCAGCAGTCCCCTTACTAACTTTCCTAGTCACAGTTCTAGTTAGAGATGCTTTCAGAGATGAGGTAGAGTAAGAGCAGATTAAGATTTTCAAGAGGCATAGTAGTATAAAGCACATAGTGGATAGTGTATTAAGACACTGTCACTATGTATTAAGAGGATCGAAAGATGGGAGAAAGAGGGCCTACTTCTAATGCTATTTATGCTTTCTAAATAATCTATTTTCTATCTTATTTCTTACTCATCTTCTCTCCACTTTTCTCTACCTTGCTCTACCTTGCTCCACTTCACTCTATCATTATATCACTTCCTTTGTCATTCTGCTCCACTGAGTGCCACTTTGCTTCAATATATCTCCACCATAATAAAATTCTATAGAGTTGCTGACTGAAACAATAGAGGTGCTGCTCCAGTATAGAAAGCTCCACTGTCAGTGCTCCATTATAATATTAGGTCCATCATCAGGTGAGATTATAGCTCTTGGTGCAATATAAGCAGCTCGATATGTGACTCTTTACTATTTATCTCATGATCTGAAGAGTGTAAGTATAACTTGCACATTGATATTGAGATGTCAGGTTGGTGTGGAGTATAGTCCAATACATACCATGAACTGTATAAGTTCTGCTGGAGGATGCAGTTATATTTAAGTGACTAGCCATGCTTTGCCTGAAAGTTGAATGTCACAAATGTAATGCCATATCTTTCATTAGAGTACCAGTTGTAATTGCTTAGTGTCTAGGTTTGCGTTCCTTGGTAAATAAAGGTTCACTTGTACTATAGAAGCTGGACATAGATTGTGCAGCTCTGGCTTGTACCATCCTAGTATCTTCTAAGTTATTAGGTCTGTAGCTCGAGGAGTTTAAGTTATAATGATAAGTTTCTCATGTCACTTGGGTACTATAGGATTTAGTGGATTGGTATGTAATTGTTCCTGCATGTGATGTTGGACTTTGATTTGATAGTCACATGTCTCACTAAAAGGATTCGCTCAAAAACTCATATCAAGATCAACACAATCAGCAGATCAACAGGATCAGCATTCCAAATGTGACTAGTAATAGGCTAACAATCACTGGAGCCAAACTACTGTTCATGTGACCAAGGCAATAGTCACGGGCATTAATGGCAATATATAGGCGCCTGAGAAGCATGCCATAAGTACATAATCCCATAGACTACTTAACACTGCTGACTGGCAATTACCACCGCTGATTTATTACTGCCAACTGTCACCTTAACGCCACTGACCAAACTCTCGATCCAACCCAATCAAAAGAAGTCAAGAAGCAATCAAACTACTAGAAGTCCAAGAAGCCTAGAACATGACTACTAAAGCTTAATGCCTAATGACTAAAGTCTAAAGGCTAATCTGAGCCCAATGGAGACATCACTGGCATTCCAGCACTGCCAGACTTGTGCCCAAGTGTACATGGTGAAAGGATCCGCTCAAAAACTCACATCAAGATCGACACAATCAGCAGATCAACAGGATCAGCATTCCAAATGCAACTAGTAACAGCCCAGCAGTCACTAGAGCCAAACTACTATTAACATGACTAAGGCAATGGTCATGGGCATCAACAGCAATATATGGGCGCCTAAGAAGCACACCACAAGTATGTAACCCCACAGACTACTTAACACTGCCGACCAGTAATTACCACCGCCGACTTATTACCGCTGACCATCACCTTAACACTACCAACCAAACTCCCGATCCAACCTAATCAAAAGAAGTCAAGAAGCGATCAAAACTACTAGAAGCCCAAGAAGTCTAGAATATGACTACCAAAGCCTAACGCCTAAAGTCTAAAGGCTAATGTAAGGACTCAAACATTTTTCTTTTCTTTTCTTATGTCATCATTCATTTTTAATATTCTTTTTCTTTTCTTTTCTTTTCCTTATGCGCTTACGCATCCTCTCACTAGAACATTCCACGAGGTTCTATCACACTCACTAAGCATCCCTCTCCTTTATCATGTGATCCCTTAATAGAGTAGACCTTTCCCACAGTTGACGTCTATATAAGTAGTTAGTCTGACCTTCTTGTTTCCCCGTCTTACTATTCTACTTACCTTCACGACGACTTAGGTATCTACTCCCCCTTATACTATTTAGTTGTGAATAATCTACTTACCTTCACGACGACTTAGTGTTCGACAGTCTGGACTTAAGCCTCGTCTTAGCTGTCTTGACCTGAGCGATGTGTTTGGGATTATCTCATCCACGCTTGTTTGTTGTTGTATTGGCCTGCCTCGACTCAGTCCTTGAGCCATCTGCCTAACATAATAGTAAGACCTACCTCTGGCTCACGCCCAATTCTGTTGTCATCGAGCGCTCGCCTGTGACGTGTCTCCTGAAGTATACCTTCGAAGGATGGCATCGAACAAAACCTAGTTTCTACTGTGCAAACAACAAACCCCTATCTTGCCCGTCGAAGTCTGATTGACTCCGACGTGACCCAATAATACCCAAAGTATCAACCAATCACATCACTGTAGTGCTCAGAATTACCCTCCTTTAGAACCAACATCAAACGTTCTCGTGGGTGACGCATAGAGTCCAATCGTCGACCAGTATCTCATTCATCATATACCTCGGAGCCTTTCACTTAGTTATCAATTTCAAAGACGAGCTGATCATCTGAAGTAGGACCCGTCCGAACTCCATCCCAATCCCCATTCCACCCCCAGCCTATTAAGGTGGAGCTAACTGACGACCAACGAGCGGCCCTACCGGTAAACTCTAGGTGGAGCATTTCGCAAGGTCACTACATCATCAAAGCAGGGGATCAAGTCTTCGACGCCTGGTGGGACAAAGCTGCAAAGAAGTGGTACTCCCAGAGGGGAGAAAAGTCTCTCTATTGGAGAGTGAAGCGAGAAGACGACGTAGACGAACCTACGCCCCTTACCCCAACCCAATCAATGGTCTCCTTACCAGGACCGTCAACTTCAACTACTCAGATGACTGCCCCTCATATCGAACCTTCATCGTCATTTGGCAAATTCTGAGAACCAGTGCCACTCATACCAAGTGAAGAAGAAGAAGAAGAAGAGGAAGAAAATGAGATGTCGTTATTGAAGGAAGCAATGACCGACCTTGCAACAGCGGTCACGTTAGCACTCCAAGCCACAGGCAAAGGTGCGCACCAAGGTTTGAAGGCATCAAAGAAGGTCCATGTTGCCAAACTGAGAGATTTTGATGGCAAACACGACTATGTGGACTTCAAGCGAGAGCTGCACCTCTACATCTACGCATCTGAGTCAGAGTTCAGGACGAACAAGAGTAAGATTATGTTTGCCCTGTCGTACATGAAGAGTGGTGCTGTAGCTCGCTGGGTGGAAAGCTATACCAGTGGGGTGGTCAACGAAGATGGCAACTTGAAATTTACTGACAGCTGGGACGCCTTCTTGAAGAAGCTGGACACGTCGTTCGACGACCCCGCCAGGTCTCAGAAAGCTTTCAAATGACTTGATGCGATGTACCAAGGAGACCTCAACACTGATGAGTTCTTCAACAAGTTTGACATTTGTCGAGTGGACGCTGGTCTAGCAACGGAAGCGCATGACGAATGGTTGATGAGTCGCCTAAAGAGGGCACTAAACCCCAAGGTTGTTGAAGGCGTCATGAGGTTGCCTAATGAACTGACGTTGTACGAAGAGTTCAAGAAGGCTGCCGTCAAAGTCGACAGGGTTGAATGCTAAATCAGGGATCTGATGGCTGAACGTCGGCGGAAGGCGACAAGCTCGACTATGACGAAGCCGGTGAAACGTGTCTGCTGGCTCTGAAGGCCAACTGACAGTCTGAAGGTCTGAGTTCGACCTCTGGGGGTCAACCAGATGTGTACAATGTAAGAGGGAGTGTCTAAAATGTGAGGAGTGTATGCTGGAGTCGAGGGGAATGGCTTAGAGAAGGGGGAAACAAAATACAAAAGGGTGCCGTGTCAGAAGTGTAAACTGAGCCACCTACTCTGAGGTCGAAAACTAGCTAGCTAAGACGATGATGTAAAATAAGAGATCAAAAGTACTCGTCGACACGATCCTGACAGATCAAGAATCACAATGAACGGATAAGAAATGAGGGAGATACAGACTGAACAAGATATCGGAAAACTATCGTAAAATCGGAACTTGGCTAAATGAAGCGGAACTCTGCGGAACTCGTGGGTGAAAATACTCGAAGATGAAGAACAATGAGACGAATCGAACGAATGCTGGACCGAGGTGATCGGTGGAGAACTGATGGAGATATAGCAAAATCGACGATCTGCTGGGCTGGAGTATATGCACAACTGGTGCAACTGTCGGAACTGGACTGGAACTCGAGGGAACGGACTAAGACAAAGCTGGGAGACTAGGGAACTTGACTGGAGATGATATGAGTCGAAACTGGGGCGTTCTGGGGCTCCCCCTTTTCATTAGAGCGGCACAGGAGGCTTATATACAGTAGTGAGCCACCCATACAACAAAGGCTCGAAACATGATTCAGGAAGATAAATAAGGAAAGAAACCAAATAAAATGTAAATATGGACATCCAACCAAGTCATCTGCATCACAGCCTGTCGCCTGAAAGGGGTAGACAATAGAGAGTGAGGCTGGATGGAGGGGAACAGAAGGCTGCTGAACCGTAAATGCACAACCTACTGATCCACACTGCAGATCCTTCCACATATGGTCAAGGTCAATCGTTCTGATGATCGGCATGTCAGATCGTCCAAATAGAGTAGATCTGAGCTCAAATCCGCAGGTATCTCTACACCGGCTCCAGTACCACCACTGCGACGCCTGGTGCCACCTCAACAAGCAGCTCGTCCCTTCATGCCCCCTGCCCAAGATCGTCGTGACGCAATAAGAGTAATGTATGGAGGCTTAGGACAGCCAATGGACGTGATGATGAACCAGGCACATCATACATGTGCTTGTTACAAGTGCGGTCAGGTGGGCCACTACATCAGGGAATGCCCATGAGGTCGTGAAGTGATACGTGCCATCATTGCAGCTTTTGTTCCAGAAGACAGAGAAGCACTCCTCGAAGAGCTCGGTCAAGCAAAGGAATCCTCCTTCGAAGAGGTCGAGGTCCGAGCAGTGCCTGCTGAGCTGGAAGAGTTAGTGGACGGTGAGGGTTTTCCAGAAGACCAGGCGTAGACGTCGGAACGACTGGTCGGTCTCCTAAAGGACTCTTTTCATTGGACTCATTAAAATATAATCATCCGGTTGTACAATATCAAGATGCGAATAGCAGTGACGGTTTTACCCTTCAAAAGATCCTTACCGATGTGCTGCCAGATGAATCTGAAGATGACGACAATGATTTCGAAGTCTATGAAGATTTATTTGTCAGAAGAACAGATGCACAAGCAGGCGAATGGAAAGAGGAAGAGCAGAATCAAACCGCTATAAAAAATGAGGTTGTGGCAGAAGCACCTTACCACGAGAATGTTGTTGCTCAGGCGAACGTCACTAAAGCAGTGTGGGATGTGGTAGGCAGACGCGCAGCTGAGGTATGGCGCAAGGGCATTGTGGACGCAGACCAGTTCATGCGACGGGTGGGAGGAAAAGAGTTGGACGCCTTCGTTAGCATCGTACACCCAAAGGTAGCAGGTGATGATGAAGTGGACTTGTCGAACCCCCTACTCAAAGAGGAAATCTTCATTGATGCTCATGCACTGATCGACTCAGGATGCACAGGCTCATGCATTGATGAACGTTTTGTCAAACGGTATGGTTTCTCTACTCAAAGGTACATTCGGCCTAGACCAGTCTTCAATGCTGATGGAACAAGCAATGAGGCTGGATTGATCAAGGAATACATAGTCGTACGAATGTTCTTTGGGAAACATGAGGAAGAGATTCGACTGGCAGTAACATCCTTAGGCATTAGGAAAACAGTCCAAATTATCCACTGCTACCCATAGCTACCCATAGCTACTTATAGCTACTCACTACTATAGGCTGCTATATAGCAGCCTATAGTAGGTTAGTAGTCCATAGTGATTTATCGTGACCCCCCTACTATAGAGAGGGCTGTAACAGTGTATAGATGCTATAGTTAATATTTATTCATAGTACTAGAAAGAGATGAATAGTGCATAATATATAGCAACCTGTAGCAATTGATACAGATTTATAGTGCTACTAGCGCATAGTGCATAGTGCCTTATAGTAATTAGTATGAGTTTATAGCTGATACTAGATGCTTATAGTTGATAGTTCTTATAGGTGATATATTGCCATAGCATATTAAAGATATAGATAGTCATATATTATCATAGATAGCACTTATTAGAGACCACGAGCATATTGGAGAACATATTTAATTTTTATTAAATTTAAATATATCGATAGTATACTACTTACAGACCCATACAAGCATGTAACTAATTACATGTACAGCTTACTACAGAATCTATGTGAGCTAGGCATACACTCATATACACCTATACTAATATAGACCAATGCTACTTGTCGGAGATAATAAATGGTCAAAAGTGTTAACACTAGACACTGTTAACAGGACAAAGGAACTTCCACTGGCTTCAAGGCCCAAACTGGTTAACACAAGGTCAGAGTGCACTAGCGCCGCCCCAGCTAAGTGGCACAGGTTCAGCAGTGCATAGCACACCTCCAGCTGGCTGGCAAACAGCCACAGTATAATAGGTGCCACCCTGGCTAAGTGCACAGGTTCAGCAGCACTCAACATACTGCCTCTACACCTCGGCTGCCTGCTGCGACAGGGACAGAGGTGTCCAAGAACCACAGACCTCCCAACAGCCAGAACAACAATTAAAAGAAAAGGTAATGAAGTGGCCTGAAGCCATTGCAATCTGCAAGGTGAGAGATGGTTCAGAATGTGAATGCGTACACATCCACAATTCGGTGGCTCAACATAAGGAGCCAATTACCTTACAGGTCCATTCAGCACCAGCCTGGAGACATGCATGAGTGCATTCCATGTCCCACACAGCATGGCCAATGCACTGCGCGAGTTCATGCAGTAATCTTGCAGTGCCGTACCTAGGAGGCCGTTGACTTGCGCAGGCACATTGTTGCCAAATTTGCTCAGTCTCAGGAACTGTCGCAGAACGTGCAGGGCATCGTGCATGATGGCGTCGGTTGCCTCGTCGCAAAGCTGCCGCTGCCGAAAAACTTTCAGGTCACGGTGATGGCACCGGCCCCATCATCCGAGGAACTGGGCGCACGCACGCACGATATCCCGTACTTTGTCACACTTGTCGGACCTAATCCTCTTAAATCAGCGGACCTCGCTGGGTAAGGCTTGCCCTTCGACCGTAATCTAATAGTAATACTGACTTCTTTCTTCAACAGGTACCTACGTGGTGAGAATCCCGACTACAATCCTGCACCTATCATCTCGGCCTTCAACCTGATCGTTATGGCACATGCCGCTCACACTGGTTTTCGTGCACTCACCAAGGATGCATACTATTTCGACCCTAATGCAGATACAGGCATGCCTACTCGCCCTAGCATCAAGGTCATCAACGGCTTCTTCGCTTCTATCTGTCCAGTTCACAAGTCCCTCATGGTCAGCGTGAATACGTACATGAGCGCATTCCATGTCCCGCGAAGCATGGCCAATGCACTGCGCGAGTTCATGCAGCAATCTTGTGGTGCCGTACCTCAGAAATTCTTCGGTAATATGAGGGTAGTTACAAGTTACCTCAGGTACGATAGGCACAACACCGTGAAGGCGATTGGACCCGGTATGGCGAGACGGATAAAGATCCAGAGTGAAAAATTCGGCAATATCACAGTGGAGGAATATTTCCAGAAAAGTAAGTCATTCGTGGATCGAATAGGAATTGTGCTGACTATTGCACAGAGTTCCACATCACACTCCGCCACGCAGATGACCTTGTTAGGACCAGTATTTTCGGACGAGGTGGTTAGTCCGAGCGTACCGGAACAAGTCCCTGCTTCCTCCTTCTGACAATGTATAATTGGAGAGTAGAGTAGCGAAGGTTAGATGTACTACTAAGAAGCGAGCTATAGGCTCAAGCTTGACCCAGCAGTAGAGCAGAGGTTCAATCAAAGGGGTACAGTTATGATTGAAAGTACAAAATAATTTTGCTGAGGGACAATACCCCGCTCAGCTGGCGCCTTAAATAAAGTTTCTACTGAATACTACCGACTACCAAATACTACCGACCATGCCTCGCTATTGGTTAGGACAATGTGTTTCAGCTGGTGTCACTACTACTCTCTTGAGTCTGTAGTACCACTGACAACTCTGGTGGTGCTACCAAAACTCCTGATTGCACCACCGACTACTTCTTTCCCTATTAGGCAGGCCCTAATTTCCTTCCGTTCCGAAGAAGCTTTCCCCAGGCTTCTATCGATCTCCATTCCTATCACATGTTAATCCTTAACGCCAAACCTCCCACGAGAGACTTCTTCCCTGTGCCGCGATCTCGCTTCGCCGGCGCTCCGTTACTCCGGCCGAGCTTCTGCCGTTAGTCTTCCATCATGGGGCTGACCGTTATCTCGGGATTTGGGATCGGCAACCCCTGCCGATCATCGGAGATTAACCTCGGCGGCTGTGTAAATTTAGCAGACACCCTTCTGTGCCTAGCCGCGATATCGATGTCGGAGAATTGTAGTCCGGTACCCGACGTTAACCTGTATCTTCTTCCCAGGTGATTCGTCCCGCGCCATTCGTCGACTGTAATAACCCCTTCTTCCGATCGTTCCCATGCTTCTAGCATTCGATCCGTTGCTTCTTCGATAAGACTTTCGACGTCCGATGGAGCCCTGTAATAGATTGGCCAATCGACTTCCACTGCAGTGTTTCGACACAAGGTCTGGTGACGATGCTGATTGATCCAAGCTCTCACGCCAACCTTCAGTGCATAGATATCCCTGTCGCCAAGCCATACAGATACTTCGTGGTCGTATGCGCTCATTCCGCGGTTTGGCAATGGTTGGTCAAACGTTCGTTCTGAGGGTCTGGGTTTATGCCGAATCTTGACATCGGCCCCTTCCCTAGTTACTAAGCGCTCCACGAAGTTCTTGAGGAGCCACTCCGAAAGAACCCAACTCCTTTGGTATGCCAAATAGCAGTTTGTACAAACCAGGCTTTCATGAACAAAGCGTCTGGTTGCACTATGTCGATATCGTCTCTTCTGCAGGAGTTCCACGTATCTTGCGATGTTCCGTTCTTCCATGTCCACATAGCTTCGCTCGGGTGGAGGAGTATGTCCAATATGCATTCCAGCTAGTCCTTGCTGTAAATCGTATGGGTCCTCCCTTTCGTCGCGTTCGTCTTCGTAATATCGTCGATCAGGTTCCTCTTGAATATATTCCACAGCGACCTCCCCAGGTCCTTGCTGTACTAGTGGGCGAGAATCGCCTCCACTATTCTGTCCTTGAAGCCTTTCGAAATGCTCTTGATTAGGCTGCATAATTCGGTGTGTAAAGCGTCTAATACCACGCCGCATTGTATATCCACAATTTTCGTAACATTCCTCCCCTTAAGATCCACTTCGGACTGCAAGGAGAGTGTGGATCCCTTAATTGTGGTAGCCATAATCTTGCTGTTTCGTATTGTTGCTTCCTAGACCAGACCCTTCTTGTGTACTAGTGCCTCATTCCTCTTGTCTGGAATAACTGTAGCACTGTACATCCAGAGTCCTCCACTCATTATTGATCATGTGACCTGACGCCCAACCCGTTCGAACAAAAGTGCGGCAGTCATGTGACTTAAACACTTCCTGTTTGGATGAGAGGGCGGCAATCACGTGATTGACGCTCAACCTGTTCTCAGAGAAAGGCGGCGGTCACGTGACACTTGCTCAATAACTCAAAGCCTCGCTGAGTGTCGGCTTCCAACATACTAGATGCTTCCCAACATGCTAGGAATAGTTTAACGACTTGTTCAGGTCAGATATGACCTCGATTAGTGTCGGTCCCAACTTACAAGGTACGTCCCAGTACGCTTGGAATAGTTTAATGACTTGTTCAGGTCAGCTTCTCAGGCCTTCCTAAGCCTCGCTGCACTCACTATCCGAGGAGTCAGCCCAAAACCAATCCTTGTATGAAGGATTCCCTTTTTCTTCTGGCAGATCCCATCTGCGAACCGGCAGCGCTTTGTTTCGAGTGAATGGCCTTTTCGCGGCTCTCCAATGACGCTTGTGCCATTCCGGATAACCGAAATCCCGCTGCTTGATACCTGTCTTGCTCTGGTATCTTCTTCTCTTGATTACCCTCTGAGCTACGGACTCTCCCAGTGCCGTTCTCAGGAACTCGTCATCTTCTTTCTTGATGTCGATTACTCTCTGCGTAGAGTCTATGATATCCGCGATCTTCTTTCTAGAGGGAAGATCTATCGTGTCCGGCCAACGATTCCTCTCGTGATACTCCCGCAATTTCTCTGGGGCATTGCGCAGCCCTTCTACAGGTTCCCAGGTATTCTCTTCCTCCGGGTAGCCGAGCCATTTAACCTGATACTCCCATTTTCCGTGCCTTTTCCTCATGTCCCGGATTGCTTCAACCTCATACTCGGTTTCTCCAGCGATAACTTCTGGTGGTGGTCTTGTTCTCTGTGCCGGATCTTTCCTTTCTCGATAGGGAATTAATAGTCCTGCATAGAACACCGGGTGGATCCTTAATTCCTTCGGGAGATCCAACTCGTAGTTGACTAGCCCATGTTTCGCGATAACTTGATAAGGTCCCAGGTTTCTATCTCCTAGCTTCCTTGTGGGAACTAGCAAGGTTAGATTCCGACCATCTAACATGACTTTATCGCCAACTTCGAATGACGGCATCGGGCCTCGGTGTCTGTCTGCAAATCTCTTCATTGCGTCTCGTGCCTTCTCCAGCGCTTTCGTTGCTTCTTCTTGATTCTTCTTTCGCATAGCCACATAGTCCTGAGTTCCTCGGATCGGAAGCTTGAATCCTAATTCCGGCTGAAATCCATATACCAATTCAAACGGTGTCTTTCCAGTGCTGGAGTGAGAGCGACTGTTATAGGCGAATTCTGCCATAGGCAAATGTTCGTCCCAGTCGTCCTGCTGCAAGCTGGAATAGCAACGTAACAGCTGTTCCATTTCTTGGTTTACCCGCTCCGTTTGACCATCTGTTTGTGGATGATATGCCGTACTAAGCTTTGTTTCGATCCCGAGGGCCTGGTTCACCTGTTCTGTAAACCGGCTAGCGAATTGAGGTCCCCTGTCGCTGATCACTGTCTTCGGAGTTCCGACCTTGCTGTAGACATAATTGATCATCAAGTCCGCAGTTGTCTTTGAGTTTGCGTTTACCGTAGTAGGTATAAAAGTTCCCATTTTAGAGAACCTGTCTACCACCACTAGTATCGCATTGTTTCCTCTGCTCGTCGTCGGAAGTCCGGTGACATAGTCCATAGTAATCTCGTCGTAGGGCCTCGTTGCTATCTGCAATGGTTGCAGCGGTGGTTGCGTTTTTCCTCGCCGCGCTTTCGTCCTCTGGCACACGTCGCATGTGCGCACATATTCTTCGACCCATTCCCTCATCTTCGGCCACCAAACTCTTCTTTCCAGTTTGTCTATAGTCTTCTGTAACCCCGGGTGTCCTGACGCCGGTGCGTCATGGCACTGTCGTACAATTTCCTTCTTAACTTCTTCATCTGGTGGGATAACCAATTTATCATCCTTCCACCAATATCCTTCTTCGAACGTTCCGATTGCTGGCTCTTTGGATCGTTCATAGGCGTCTCGAATCTTCTCTCCCAGTTCTGGACCCCCTGTAAGCTCAAATACCCGTACTGTGCGCATGGGCAGGTCCGATGTTCTGAACAATTGCGGAGGAAGTAGGACTTGTTCTGGCTGGTCCTCTTGGCCCTGTTCGTAGTCTGGCCTTCTTGATAATGCGTCCGCTCGTGAATTCTTGGTTCCAGGTCGATACTCGATTCGAAATCGAAATCTGCTGAGAAATGTCGCCCATCTTGCTTGGCGGCCACTTAGCTTCCTAGCTCCCATGAAATACCGAAGGTTCGCTTGGTCGCTAACCACTCGAATCTCATGTTTCGCTCCTTCTAGGTGGTGCCTCCAGTTGCTCAAGGCTTTGACAATCGCTAGTAACTCCTTGTCCATTACTGGATAGTTATTCTCGGCATCTCGATAGGTGTTCGACCAATATCCAATGGGGTGCAAAATTTCATCGTCCCCAAGCTGCGAGAGCACGGCTCCCATCGCAAAGTTTGACGCGTCGGTTTCCAGCACAAATTGCTTCTCATGATCCGGTCGTACTAGCATTGGTGCAGTGGTAAAAGCTTCTTTAAGTTTCCTAAAGCTCTCTTGTTGTCGTTCTCCCCAGGTAAACGTCTTCTTGCCAGACATAAGTTCCGTTAATGGCCTAGCGATCTTGGCGAAGCCTTCGATAAATTTTCGGTAGAAATTTGCGAAACCGATAAACCTTGTAGGGATCCATCTGCATGCCCGACTGGTTAACGACAAATCCTAAATAGTCGAGTTCCTTCTTTCCGAAGTAGCACTTCTCTGGTTTGCAGAAGAAGTCTGCTTCCCTTAACCTGCGCAATACCTCTGCTAGCAGGTCCCAATGTTCCTGTTCCGTTTCCGCATAGACTATAATGTCGTCAAGATAAATGAGTATGCCCTGCCCAATCATGTCCTGAAAGAGCTCGTTCATTGCACGTTGGAATACCGCAGGTGCATTCATTAATCCGAACTGCATTACCATCGGCTGGTATACTCCCATGTGAGTCCTGAAGGCGGCATACTTCTCGTGCCCAGGGTGTATTCGAATGTTGTTGTACCCACTTCGCAAATCCAGTGTAGAGAACCATTTGGCATGCGCAAGATCGTCCGGGAGCATATGTAACAGAGGCATTGGTTGGTGGTCTGGGATGACCACCGCATTCAGCCCTCTATAGTCGATAACAATTCTATACTCCGGCTTGCCATCCTTGCCTATTGTCTTCTTGGCTATGACAAATACCGGTGCGCAAGTGTTCGCCTTTTCTTCAGCTGGTACTCGGTTTCCTACAACACGAATCCATCCCTTCTTCAGGTCCTCGCGAATCCATTCTTCTACCGCTCGCTTTTCAGCAGGAGCGAGTGGATATACCGGTCCAGGTTTCGGGAGCTCTGCTCCTGGTAGGAGCTCGATCTTTATGTCCCATTGTCCTGACTTCGGCAGCCGTTTGGCGGCATCCTTGTCGAACCTATCCCTGAACTCCCATATTTGTTTTGGAAGAATTTCCTCGAGAGATTTGTCGCCAGCAGAGTCTGCCATCCTTTCATCGAGTGCTTTCTCCTGCGCATATTTTTGAGCTATGCTGTTATACTTGAGAAGGCGTTCCCTTCGTGATGCGACTTGTCGATGCTCTAGGCGGCGGATCCAGTGAGGAGGCTTGGGTGGCCTTCCTCTTCGAGAGGCGTCCTCTGCTTCCCCTGAGGTAGCAGGCTTGTGCGATCCTAGGATACCCTTGAACTCCGTCTCAGATCCAGCTCTTCTCTCTAGCACTTTTCCTTCCACTTTGGGCGGCTGCATGACCGAGTCAACAGGCGTGCACCATCGGCGCCTCTTCTGCCCCTGCGAGAGCTCCTGCTCCATCGCGGCATAATTCAAAATGAACCTGTTACCTTTACCGTTTGTTTTCCCTGTCGGAGCAGGGCCCTGCATTTGGTTCTTAAACCGTGGTCTTCGCGGGCGCACTTGAGCTCCCGAAGCTAGCCTACTTGATGATTGCGGCGTACTAACTTCGGCCCTGTGCCAATTGAGTGGGACTACCCTCCCTTTGGGGTGGACCACTTTCCTAGACACTAGCCTACCCTTGAACGGCGTCTCATGTCTAGTCACTCCTCGGTTTCTCGTAGGAGGAGTTCTCGCTAGGTGGCCGAACCTAGTACGCTTCGTGGCCTTAGTTCCACGGCGCTCCCGACCCGAAGTACTCCTGCTTGTACCTCTGCTTCGTGTGGTGAAGCTTACCGACTGCTTTTGCACTGCCAGGGTTGAGTCATTGTGGCCCTCGTGCACGGATGGAGGAGTCCACTCCACCCTTATACTCCTTATGACAGGGTTTGAATCCGTACCACTTCCTCCGCTCTTCTGTCGACGCATCTTGAGAGGATCGGGTGCGTAGTGTCCAGGCTTTCCTCCTTTAGGTGGTACACTAGGCTTCTTCCTTCTACTCGTATCAGATCCTTCTGCGTCGATTGTCATTTGTGCCTGTATTTCTTCCCGCACTCTTGCTTGGTCTTCAGATGTTGTTGGTGAGGTCGTTGTTCCCAGGCCTCCCTGAATCGCTATCAGCTGAAGACGCGCCAGATACATGCCGCCATATTCATCGAGGAGTTCATCATGTTTGGCGCCCTTGTCCATTTCTCTGACCATGGTGCGGTACACTGCACCATCTGCATCCTCGAGACTGTTAAAGTTGTGCCAGTTTTGATCGTCCTTCGTTATTCGGCACTTGTCCCCGAACCAAAAGAATTTCCATCTTCCTTCTTGCTTGACGAAGGAGAGTTCTGGCGGCTTGTGCATGACTTCTTCGAACGTGACAAGCGGTGCTGCTGATTCCTTTTCTTTTTCTTTGTCTGGTGGTACGATCGTAGGTTCTTCTTCTATGTCTTCCTTCTCAGTTTCTTGTCCTGTTTCGATGTCGCTGTGGTAATAGACCCTAGTTTCCCAAGCTTCTTCCTTTTCATCATCGGCATCCCATTCGGGTGGAATGTAGTCTGGAATTCTTCGCCATCTTCTGCGTTTCCGGAGCTTCCTTGGGGCTAGGATTAGCTGTATGGAACGCAATCGTGCCGTTCCATTAAATGCAATTTCCTTCCCGCCTTTGCGCAGAATCCCCTTTGTCCAGTCGATAGTTGGCTTATGCTGTTCAAGCCAATCATTTCCTATGAGAAACTTGTCTTCGTGTGTATCCACCACTGCGATGTCCATTAAACCTCTTGTAATCCCTGTGTCCACTATTGCTCTGACGTTCCGAGTCCATCCACCATGATTAATCGATCCATCGGCATTCCGGATGGTATAATTACCTTCTGCAGGCACTGTTCTCAGCCCTAGGCTCTGTACAACCATGGGGCTAATAGTAGTGATCGCAGATCCGGAGTCAATCATAGCCGAGAGATTAACCTGTTTCTGTCCCTGAATGACGTCAATGGGTATAGTGGGATGGTTGGAGTTTGGTCTAGCAATAGTCCATCGGCGCTTTATCTCTTGTGTGTCCTTCGAGCCCTCGCCAGTGTCCGATGTTGACCGGCGGCCCTTCAAAAATCCTCCTCGGAATCCTCCTCGAGGGCATACGAAGCCCGTTCCTTACGCCTTGGTAACTTCGTTTTCTTGTCCAGTAGTTCCTCCATTTCAGAATCGCTGCTAATCCCAACTTCCCGGCGTTTTAGGAAGCGGCCAGTCTTGCCAGATCGTCTCTTCTGCACCCGTCTCTTGTAGTTGGTTCGGTGTCCACGGCTTCCCTGTGTGTCTCGCCCTACATTATTGCAGTCCCGTGCGAAGTGACCTGTCTTGCCGCATGCCCAGCATATCCCGGCATCTCCTCGGGACCCCCTAGTAAAGCGCCTAGACATGTCGATGTCCATAGGCTCACCCAGAAACTCAGCTGGACGGCGAGCTTCTGGGGGCACTGGCGTGTACGATACTGCCTGCCCATCTTTAAACATAGGGGTGTACTTCCTATTGCTGCCTATCACCTTGGCAGCCATTAGACTGGCCTCCAGATTACTAGCGTTCTCCTTCCATTGGTTCAGGTCCCATTCTGGGTGGTCTGTATTCGTAAGCAGGGCCTTTAGGATCGTTTGATTGAGTCCTCTCTTGTACTCGTAAATCAGTGCCTGATGGTCGTAGTGCTTTGGCAGCCTCATCCTAATGTCGTCAAAGGCCCTGTTATACTGCTTCACCCGCGCCCGTTCCTGATAAATCGTCCTAATATTCCGCTCGGCTTCTTCTTGAAGTCCAAAAATGCCATTGTGGTTGAGCGCTAATTCGTTCCATAGATCGTCCTCGCTGTCCCATCCACCCTTCTTGTCCATAACAAGCTTGCCATCCGCATCTCGCTTGTAGGTGGAGACTAATTGATTTCTGTTCACGGCCCACTTGCCATTAACCCAAGTCTGAGCTTGACCTCGCAGACATTCCAAAATAATCTTAACCCTCTTGACTGGGTCGCTCGGATGTTTTTCATTCAGCCGGCTGATCATTTGATTCTGGAAGTTCTCAAGCGACTCATAAGGGTTTCCCTTAAACAAGGGATACTTCATGATGTCTTTGTTTGACATATTGACCTAGACAAATTCAACCAACATTTTTATGAGTATCACTCTCATTCAGCGCATTACAATAATACATGGTTTAGTAGCTAAGTTATCCAGCGAGTACCACCTCCGCTTTCCAACTAGCCACCTTACCCTTCCTCCCCGGTCGGTTCTTGGGCGTCTTCCTTCCTCCTGGCAAGCTCCCAGCTCTAAACCAGGGCCTATCTCCTTTCTTCCCGAGCTTCGTATCGTTCTTCGCCGCTTTCGTGTTCCTCGCTTTCCTCTTCTGTCTCCCATTCGTCGTTGGCATCGAAGTACTCTTGATCCTCGCTGGTTGGCTCTTCTACGTTGTTACCTCGCACCCAAACTACCATCGCCATGTTCGCTACCCCCTGCCTCGGTGGTCCCTCTCGTATGTCGAGAAACTCCGATGGTATAGGGCAGCTGATAGGACGAATGATAGGATCATAGATATAATCAGAGTCTGGGGAGTACTCACTGACCGCCTGGAGCCTTGCTTCTCTCTCCTCAAGCTCAAGAGCACTTGGAGTAGGCGATCCTGGCGGCGAGTCCTGGTGCGGGTATTGAATGTGGTTCCTTTCGACGTAGTGGCCATTCCATCCCAGCCGTTGAATCGCTCCTTCGACGAGTTCTCCCTGCTCATTCCACATGAGCTCCCGGATTCCCGTGCCATAGCCCGTTTCCGCCGTGTTGTCCGCCTCCCATGCTTCCCCAGCATCGGGGGGCGGTCCCCATCCGTCGTTGGATGGCCAGGGCTGTGGTGACTCAGGAATTACCTCCCTCAGCAGTTCTTCTGCTTGCTGGTCCAGGCTTCCGGGTTGCGTTTCTGTGGAGACGTAGTCCGGGAGATCTTCTTCCACTTCGATGCTTCCTTCGACTTCCTGTTCCTCTTGGGCAAGCACAGTAGGTGCTACCAGCCCACGTTCCGCAACTACCTCCGCGACATAGTTCCTTCCAACTTCTACTGCCTGCTGTCGCAACTGTGCTGACGGTTGTCCTGTTCGAGTGTCCGTTCCTTCCGGTTCCCTGCTCTGGCGAATGATCTCAACCATCTGATCCACAAAGCGTTCACTTGCTGGGATCAGGTGGGGCATCTGGTCGTCGTCGGAGTCCGAGCTCACGCTTTCGAAGCGGCTGGCTAGACCTAGGCCTCTACCTTGCAGCGGGGAGTCAGGGCTCAACCTCGCCCTTCCTCGCCTAGCTCGCTGCGTCAGGTAGGATTGACGAAGCCTAATCGTTTGTTGGATCCGACGAATGCCTTCCGTGATCGAGTACTGGGCCGCGAGTTCTTCCTCGGCATTGCTGATCCGGGCTCGAATAGCCTCAACCTGTTCGACCAGGTAGCTAGCCTGCGTGTGTAACTGCAGGAAGTCCGTACCAGTGAGCCGAATAATCTCTTGCTGGGAGTTGACCACTTGTTGAGCAAGGGCTGACTGACTGCCCTGAATGGCCATTGTTATCGCTCCCAGAAGACGAGCCTGAAGAATACCGAACGCGTAGTTGATCCGTACGTCTCGCTGTTCGCCTTCTCGCCTGAGGTTGGTGATGACTGCCTCGGCGATTGCATCCCCGACATGTCCCTGAATATGCGCCAGAAACTCCCCCAGTGTCTGTCCTTCTACGGTAAGGTTCTCGGAGTATTGAGAGCCCATGTCGTAGAGTCGAGCGACAGTAGCTGTGAGAGTTCTGAGGGACCGATCAACGCTAGTAAGTCGATTGTCGAGGTCGATGACGGCGTGTCGCAGGGCGGAGACAACTTGGTTGGGTTGCCCGTCAGCACTGACCATTCGGTCCAAGCGTCCGTGTAGACTGTCGAGTCGTTCGCTGATACGTGCCAGAGCGGATTCCATACGTTCTCCAGGTCCGGGTTGAGGAACTGCCAGTCGTTGAGTTTGGAGTAGAAATCTCCGACCGGCACGACGGAATGGGGAACTTCTTTCGTTGTCTTGCCGTTCCACCCACGTCCATAGCGTTCCAAAGCCTCGAAGAAGGCTGATTCGACCTCGGAGTTGTTGAGCAACGACGAATACCAGGGAAGAAAACCAGATGAAGCATAGTGTAAACCAGAAACTAGACCAACCAGCTTGCCACAGTTCCATCGGTGACATAGCTGTTTCGCAGTAGTGTAGTTGCCTTGATAGATTTGTAGTAGGACTTGGTGGAGGAAATGAGAATGTTCAAGTAGGGTGTATTCGAACGCTTTATATTCTTGACACAGAGCGAGTAGTTCTTCTTCAACTGGCGTCGGACCTCTGAGTGCCTCCCAATTGAAACTGTGTCCGTTCAACAGGTTGTCCGCGTGTACAAGCAAGAACTTCCTCCCAACTCTTTCTTGTCTTTCGGCGGTGATACGAAGCTCCAGGGCGGATAGTATAACCGACCGGTAGGGTTCTAAGATAGGGGTGTTTGAGTGCTTCTTACCTCGATAGAAGTTTATCGTGCGAAACGCCGAATTGACTTCTTCTTCGAATGTATGGAGCGCTCTAACAAAACTCCGATGGAGTGTGTAAGCCTGCTTTAGCCGTCGACGATACGCTTATCGTTGATCAGCTAACTGAATTAACAGGCACAGGAGAAACCCTCCCGGGGCAGAGCAATACTTACTGATCGATAGTGGGTATTGCACTATGAAACAGCAAGATTGATTATCCCAGGATTGGAGCAAAATTATAATGTTAGGACCAGTATTTTCGGACGAGGTGGTTAGTCCGAGCGTACCGGAACAAGTCCCTGCTTCCTCCTTCTGACAATGTATAATTGGAGAGTAGAGTAGCGAAGGTTAGATGTACTACTAAGAAGCGAGCTATAGGCTCAAGCTTGACCCAGCAGTAGAGCAGAGGTTCAATCAAAGGGGTACAGTTATGATTGAAAGTACAAAATAATTTTGCTGAGGGACAATACCCCGCTCAGCTGGCGCCTTAAATAAAGTTTCTACTGAATACTACCGACTACCAAATACTACCGACCATGCCTCGCTATTGGTTAGGACAATGTGTTTCAGCTGGTGTCACTACTACTCTCTTGAGTCTGTAGTACCACTGACAACTCTGGTGGTGCTACCAAAACTCCTGATTGCACCACCGACTACTTCTTTCCCTATTAGGCAGGCCCTAATTTCCTTCCGTTCCGAAGAAGCTTTCCCCAGGCTTCTATCGATCTCCATTCCTATCACATGTTAATCCTTAACGCCAAACCTCCCACGAGAGACTTCTTCCCTGTGCCGCGATCTCGCTTCGCCGGCGCTCCGTTACTCCGGCCGAGCTTCTGCCGTTAGTCTTCCATCATGGGGCTGACCGTTATCTCGGGATTTGGGATCGGCAACCCCTGCCGATCATCGGAGATTAACCTCGGCGGCTGTGTAAATTTAGCAGACACCCTTCTGTGCCTAGCCGCGATATCGATGTCGGAGAATTGTAGTCCGGTACCCGACGTTAACCTGTATCTTCTTCCCAGGTGATTCGTCCCGCACCATTCGTCGACTGTAATAACCCCTTCTTCCGATCGTTCCCATGCTTCTAGCATTCGATCCGTTGCTTCTTCGATAAGACTTTCGACGTCCGATGGAGCCCTGTAATAGATTGGCCAATCGACTTCCACTGCAGTGTTTCGACACAAGGTCTGGTGACGATGCTGATTGATCCAAGCTCTCACGCCAACCTTCAGTGCATAGATATCCCTGTCGCCAAGCCATACAGATACTTCGTGGTCGTATGCGCTCATTCCGCGGTTTGGCAATGGTTGGTCAAACGTTCGTTCTGAGGGTCTGGGTTTATGCCGAATCTTGACATCGGCCCCTTCCCTAGTTACTAAGCGCTCCACGAAGTTCTTGAGGAGCCACTCCGAAAGAACCCAACTCCTTTGGTATGCCAAATAGCAGTTTGTACAAACCAGGCTTTCATGAACAAAGCGTCTGGTTGCACTATGTCGATATCGTCTCTTCTGCAGGAGTTCCACGTATCTTGCGATGTTCCGTTCTTCCATGTCCACATAGCTTCGCTCGGGTGGAGGAGTATGTCCAATATGCATTCCAGCTAGTCCTTGCTGTAAATCGTATGGGTCCTCCCTTTCGTCGCGTTCGTCTTCGTAATATCGTCGATCAGGTTCCTCTTGAATATATTCCACAGCGACCTCCCCAGGTCCTTGCTGTACTAGTGGGCGAGAATCGCCTCCACTATTCTGTCCTTGAAGCCTTTCGAAATGCTCTTGATTAGGCTGCATAATTCGGTGTGTAAAGCGTCTAATACCACGCCGCATTGTATATCCACAATTTTCGTAACAGACCTGCCCATAGTGAATGTCGGTGTAAGAAGCATCGACACGCTAGGTCCGAGATCGCGCACGTGACACGTGTTCCGCGGTGATCAGCATCGTAACAGCGGAACTCAGTGCGGATCGATTCGATTCGAAGTGGAACGGACTACTGTAGCCTCTCGCACTCGACCGCTGCGTAGGAAGAACCTTCGGATGCTCGAGCCACCCAGTCGAAAACTTACAAAGGCTGACTTAGCTAGCTCGTCTTACTAAACCCAGGCACGAGAGGTAAATTGAAGGATCCGCAATCGGCCCCCGACACCTCCCAAGTTTCGACGCGACGCGACGCACTCCGGCTTTTCCCCTTTTGAGTCCCATATGCGTTCATATTTTGTTTTGTTCCTTATGATTCTTATGCTCATTATTCCGTGTGCGCTCACATGTCGTATTATGCTCTATGGTCATTATCTCGCCACCTTCCAGATATGCTCACCTCGTACCTTGTTCCCGTGCGTTCCCTTATGATTTTCACTTCCGATTTCCTTTCGTTATGCTCCCTGACGCTCCGATGGCTCAGGTTCAGACAAAGTTATAAATAGGCGAGCAACTTGTAGTAGGAGCCCAGTTTTTAGCCCGGAGAGTTTTAGCAGAAAACAGTTTAGCTCGGGCTTGAACCCACTTCAGCTACAGTCGAGACCAATTCGACTCTTCCTGTACTCTCCTCGACTCTATCTCCCACAAATACACGATAGTTCTGTCTCATATGCCTCGAGTCTCCTGCTCTGCAGTCGTACCCGAGCCCAGTGTGATCAGTTCAACCCGTGTTGAAGTCAGAGACCCTCATCTCTCCTCCCTACGCCTCTACGCAAGGTCTCACTTGAGTCCCTTGCGTATCGCTTCGTTCCGCGTCGTATAGCTCCGTTTCGCTTTGTAACCCACCAAAACTCGTCGTAACTTGTCGTAACCCGTTATATCGTGTCGGATCCTCGAAGGGATCACCTTCGAATCGTCAGCACTTAGGGGAAGTCCTTCTCTAAGCTTCGTCCCATCGTCTTCCGCCTCCAGGGTTCGAATCCATCGAGGGATTACCTGTGAGGACATCAATTACCTTTGCACCGCCACCGCCAATCCCCCTTGCTTCGACTTCTCCCGCCTTGCTTCTTCGCCTATCTCCTTTAATCCAATCCCCCCCCTCGCATACATCCAGCAGCCTTCAATCCCATTTCTCCTCCATCCCTTCCGGAACCGCTCCGGAACCCAGATCGACGCATCAGCGCTTCTCTAGTTTTCCCCCCCCAAGAGTCACCCTTCTCTTTCCACTCGTTTTAATCTTACCGAACAGCCCCCAAGAACTGTGACACTCCTCAGCTATCAGACAGTGCACAGGAGTTTCATCGGAAAAGAGGGCAAGGACGTTTTCGTACCAGCTGAGCTGTGCAAGATTGTACCAGGGACCCTTTTCGCGGGTGAGCTGAAGTCTGGGGAGAGCGCAGCCCTGTGTTGTTAGGACCAGTATTTTCGGACGAGGTGGTTAGTCCGAGCGTACCGGAACAAGTCCCTGCTTCCTCCTTCTGACAATGTATAATTGGAGAGTAGAGTAGCAAAGGTTAGATGTACTACTAAGAAGCGAGCTATAGGCTCAAGCTTGACCCAGCAGTAGAGCAGAGGTTCAATCAAAGGGGTACAGTTATGATTGAAAGTACAAAATAATTTTGCTGAGGGACAACACCCCGCTCAGCTGGCGCCTTAAATAAAGTTTCTACTGAATACTACCGACTACCAAATACTACCGACCATGCCTCGCTATTGGTTAGGACAATGTGTTTCAGCTGGTGTCACTACTACTCTCTTGAGTCTGTAGTACCACTGACAACTCTGGTGGTGCTACCGAAACTCCTGGTTGCACCACTGACTACTTCCTTCCCTATTAGGCAGGCCCTAATTTCCTTCCGTTCCGAAGAAGCTTTCCCCAGGCTTCTATCGATCTCCATTCCTATCACATGTTAATCCTTAACGCCAATCCTCCCACGAGAGACTTCTTTCATGTGCCGCGATCTCGCTTCGCCGGCGCTCCGTTACTCCGGCCGAGCTTCTGCCGTTAGTCTTCCATCATGGGGCTGACCGTTATCTCGGGATTTGGGATCGGCAACCCCTGCCGATCATCAGAGATTAACCTCGGCGGCTGTGTAAATTTAGCAGACACCCTTCTGTGCCTAGCCGCGATATCGATGTCGGAGAATTGTAGTCCGGTACCCGACGTTAACCTGTATCTTCTTCCCAGGTGATTCGTCCCGCGCCATTCGTCGACTGTAATAACCCCTTCTTCCGATCGTTCCCATGCTTCTAGCATTCGATCCGTTGCTTCTTCGATAAGACTTTCGACGTCCGATGGCGCCCTGTAATAGATCGGCCAATCGACTTCCACTGCAGTGTTTCGACACAAGGTCTGGTGACGATGCTGATTGATCCAAGCTCTCACGCCAACCTTTAGTGCATAGATATCCCTATCGCTGAGCCATACAGATACCTCGTGGTCGTATGCGCTCATTCCGCGGTTCGGTAATGGTTGGTCAAACGTTCGTTCTGAGGGTCCGGGTTTATGCCGAATCTTGACATCGGCTCCTTCCCTAGTTACTAAGCGCTCCACGAAGTTCTTGAGGAGCCACTCCGAAAGAACCCAACTCCTTTGGTATGCCAAATAGCAGTTTGTACAGACCAGGCTTTCATGAACAAAGCGTCTGGTTGCACTATGTCGATATCGTCTTTTCTGCAGGAGTTCCACGTATCTTGCGATGTTCCGTTCTTCCATGTCCACATAGCTTCGCTCGGGTGGAGGAGTATGCCCAATATGCATTCCAGCTAGTCCTTGCTGTAAATCGTATGGGTCCTCCCTTTCGTCGCGTTCGTCCTCGTAATATCGTCGATCGGGTTCCTCTTGAATATATTCCACAGCGACCTCCCCAGGCCCTTGCTGTACTAGTGGGTGAGAATCGTCTCCACTATTCTGTCCTTGAAGCCTTTCGAAATGCTCTGGATTGGGCTGCATAATTCGGTGTGTAAAGCGTCTGATACCACGCCGCATTGTATATCCACAATTTTCGTAACATTCCTCCCCTTAAGATCCACTTCGGACTGCAAGGAGAGTGTGGATCCCTTAATTGTGATAGCCATAATCTTGCTGTTTCGTATTGTTGCTTCCTAGACCAGACCCTTCTTGTGTACTAGTGTCTCATTCCTCTTGCCTGGAATAACTGTAGCACTGTACATCCAGAGTCCTCCACTTATTATTGATCATGTGACCTGACGCACAACTCGTTCGAACAAAAGTGCGGCAGTCATGTGACTTAAACACTTCCTGTTTAGACGAGAGGCTGGCAATCACGTGATTGACGCTCAACCTGTTCTCAGAGAAAGGCGGCGGTCACGTGACACTTGCTCAATAACTCAAAGCCTCGCTGAGTGTCGGCTTCCAACATACTAGATGCTTCCCAATATGCTAGGAATAGTTTAACGACTTGTTCAGGTCAAATATGACCTCGATAGTGTCGGTCCCAACTTACAAGGTACGTCCCAGTACGCTTGGAATAGTTTAATGACTTGTTCAGGTCAAATATGGCCTTCCTAAGCCTCGCTGTACTCACTATCCGAGGAGTCAGCCCAAAACCAATCCTTGTATGAAGGATCCCCTTTTTCTTCTAGCAGATCCCATCTGCGAACCGGCAGCGCTTTGTTTCGAGTGAACGGCCTTTTTGCGGCTCTCCAATGACGCTTGTGCCATTCCGGATAACCGAAATCTCGCTGTTTGATACCTGTCTTGCTCTGGTATCTTCTTCTCCTAATTACCCTCTGAGCTACGGACTCTCCTAGTGCCGTCCTCAGGAACTCGTCATCCTCCTTTTTAATGTCGATTACCCTCTGCGTAGAGTCTATAATATCTGCGATCTTCTTTCTAGAGGGAAGATCTATCGTGTCCGGCCAACGATTCCTCTCGTGATACTCCCGCAATTTCTCTGGGGCATTGCGCAGCCCTTCTACAGGTTCCCAGGTATTTTCTTCCTCCGGGTAGCCGAGCCATTTAACCTGATATTCCCATTTTCCGTGCCTTTTCCTCATGTCCCGGATCGCTTCAACCTCATACTCGGTTTCTCCAGCGATAACTTCTGGTGGTGGTCTCGTTCTCTGTGCCGGATCTTTTCTTTCTCGATAGGGAATCAACAGTCCTGCATAGAACACCGGGTGGATCCTTAATTCCTTCGGAAGATCCAACTCGTAGTTGACTAGCCCATGCTTTGCGATGACTTGATACGGTCCTAGGTTTCTATCCCCTAGCTTCCTAGTGGGAACTAGCAAGGTTAGATTCCGACCATCTAACATAACTTTATCGCCAACTTCGAATGACGGCATCGGGCCTCGGTGTCTGTCTGCGAATCTCTTCATTGCGTCTCGTGCCTTCTCCAGCGCCTTTGTTGCTTCCTCTTGATTCTTCTTTCGCATAGCCACATAGTCCTGTGTTTCTCGGATCGGAAGCTTGAATCCTAATTCCGGCTGAAACCCATACACCAATTCAAACGGTGTCTTGCCTGTACTAGAGTGAGAGCGACTATTATAGGCGAATTCTGCCATAGGTAGATGTTCGTCCCAATCGTCTTGCTGCAAGCTGGAATAGCAACGTAGCAGCTGTTCCATTTCTTGATTTACCCGCTCTGTTTGACCATCTGTTTGTGGATGATACACCGTGCTAAGCTTTGTTTCAATCCCGAGGGCCTGGTTCACCTGTTCTGTAAACCGGCTAGCGAATTGAGGTCCCCTGTCGCTGATTACTGTCTTCGGAGTTCCGACCTTGCTGTAGACATGATTGATCATCAAGTCCGCAGTGGTCTTCGAGTTTGCATTTACTGTAGTAGGTATAAAAGTTCCCATTTTAGAGAACCTGTCTACCACCACTAGTATCGCATTGTTTCCTTTGCTCGTCGTTGGAAGTCCGGTGACATAGTCCATAGTAATCTCGTCGTAGGGCTTTGTCGCTATCTGCAATGGTTGTAGCGGTGGTTGAGTCTTTCCTCGTCGCGCTTTCGTCCTTTGGCACACGTCGCATGTGCGCACATATTCTTCGACCCATTCCCTCATCTTTGGCCACCAAACTCTTCTTTCCAGTTTATCTATAGTCTTCTGTAACCCCGGGTGTCCTGACGCCGGTGCGTCATGGCACTGTCGTACAATTTCCTTCTTAACTTCTTCATCTGGTGGGATAACCAATTTATCATCCTTCCACCAATATCCTTCTTCGAACGTTCCGATTGCTGGCTCTTTGGATCGTTCATAGGCGTCTCGAATCTTCTCTCCCAGTTCAGGACCCCCTGTAAGCTCAAATACCCGTACTGTGCGCATGGGCAAGTTCGATGTTCTGAACAATTGCGGAGGAAGTAGGACTTGTTCTGGCTGGTCCTCTTGGCCCTGCTCATAGTCTGGCCTCCTTGATAATGCGTCCGCTCGTGAATTCTTGGTTCCAGGTCGATACTCGATTCGAAATCGAAATCTGCTGAGAAATGTTGCCCATCTTGCTTGGCGGCCACTTAGCTTCCTAGCTCCCATAAAATATCGAAGGTTAGCTTGATCGCTGACCACTCGAATCTCATGTTTAGCTCCTTCTAAGTGGTGCCTCCAGTTGCTCAAGGCCTTGACAATCGCTAGTAATTCCTTGTCCATTACTGGATAGTTATTCTCGGCGTCTCGATAGGTGTTCGACCAATATCCAATGGGGTGCAAAATTTCATCGTCCCCAAGCTGCGAGAGCACGGCTCCCATCGCAAAGTTTGACGCGTCGGTTTCCAGCACAAATTGCTTCTCATGATCCGGTCGTACTAGCATTGGTGCAGTGGTAAAAGCTTCTTTAAGTTTCCTAAAGCTCTCTTGTTGTCGTTCTCCCCAGGTAAACGTCTTCTTGCCGGACATAAGTTCCGTTAGTGGCCTAGCGATCTTGGCGAAGCCTTCAATAAATTTTCGGTAGAAGTTTGCAAAACCAATAAACTTTCGAATGTCTCGCTTGCTTGACAAATCTGGCCATTCTTGAACTGCCTTTACCTTGTAGGGATCCATCTGCATGCCCAACTGGTTAACCACAAATCCTAAATAGTCGAGTTCCTTCTTTCCGAAGTAGCACTTCTCTGGTTTACAGAAGAAGTCTGCTTCCCTCAACCTGCGCAATACCTCTGCTAACAGGTCCCAATGTTCCTGTTCCGTTTCCGCATAGACTATAATGTCGTCCAAATAAATGAGTATGCCCTGCCCAATCATGTCCTGAAAGAGCTCGTTCATTGCACGTTGGAATACCGCAGGTGCATTCATTAATCCAAACTGCATTACCATCGGCTGGTATACTCCCATGTGAGTCCTGAAGGCGGCATACTTCTCGTGCCCAGGGTGTATTCTGATGTTGTTATACCCGCTTCGCAAATCCAGTGTAGAGAACCATTTGGCATGTGCAAGGTCGTCCGGGAGCATATGTAATAGAGGCATCGGTTGGTGGTCTGGAATGACCACCGCATTCAGTCCTCTATAGTCGATAACAATCCTATACTCCGGCTTGCCATCCTTCCCTATTGTCTTCTTGGCTATGACAAATACTGGTGCGCAAGTGTTCGCCTTTTCTTCAGCTGGTACTCGGTTTCCTACAACACGAATCCATCCCTTCTTCAGGTCCTCGCGAATCCATTCTTCTACCGCTCGCTTTTCAGCAGGAGCGAGTGGATATACCGGTCCAGGTTTCGGGAGCTCTGCTCCTGGTAGGAGCTCGATCTTCATGTCCCATTGTCCCGACTTAGGTAGCCGCTTAGCAGCATCCTTGTCGAACCTATCCCTGAACTCCCATATTTGTTTTGGAAGAAGGTCTTCGAGAGATTTGTTGCCAGCAGAGCCTGCCATCCTTTCATCGAGTGCTTTCTCTTGTGCGTATTTTTGAGCTATGCTGTTGTACTTGAGAAGGCGTTCTCTCCGTGATGCGACTTGTCGATGCTCTAGGCGGCGGATCCAGTGAGGAGGTTTGGGTGGCTCTCCTCTTCGAGAGGCGTCCTCTGCTTCCCCTAAGGTAGCAGGCTTGTGCGATCCTAGGATACCCTTGAACTCCGTCTCAGATCCAGCTCTTCTCTCTAGCACTTTTCCTTCCACTTTGGGCGGCTGCATGACCGCGTCAACAGGCGTGCACCATCGGCGCCTCTTCTGCCCCTGCGAGAGCCCCTGCTCCATCGCGGCATAGTTCAAAATGAACCTGTTACCTTTACCGTTTGTTTTCCCTGTCGGAGCAGGGCCCTGCATTTGGTTCTTAAGCCATGGTCTTCGCGGGCACACTTGAGCTCCCGAAGCTAGCCTACTTGATGATTGCGGCGTACTAACTTCGGCCCTGTGCCAATTGAGTGGGACTACCCTCCCTTTGGGGTGGACCACTTTCCTAGACACTAGCCTACCCTTGAACGGCGTCTCATGTCTAGTCACTCCTCGGTTTCTCGTAGGAGGAGTTCTCACTAGGTGGCCGAACCTAGTACGCTTCGTGGCCTTAGTTCCACGGCGCTCCCGACCCGAAGTACTCCTGCTTGTACCTCTGCTTCGTGTGGTGAAGCTTACCGACTGCTTTTGCACTGCCAGGGTTGAGTCATTGTGGCCCTCGTGCACGGATGGAGGAGTCCACTCCACCCTTATACTTCTTATGACAGGGTTTGAATCCGTACCACTTCCTCCGCTCTTCTGTCGACGCATCTTGAGAGGATCGGGTGCGTAGTGTCCAGGCTTTCCTCCTTTAGGTGGTACACTAGGCTTCTTCCTTCTACTCGTATCAGATCCTTCTGCGTCGATTGTCATTTGTGCCTGAATTTCTTCCCGCACTCTTGCTTGGTCTTCAGATGTTGTTGGTGAGGTCATTGTTCCCAGGCCTCCCTGAATCGCTATCAGCTGAAGACGCGCCATATACATGCCGCCATATTCATCGAGGAGTTCATCATGTTTGGCGCCCTTGTCCATTTCTCTGACCATGGTGCGATATACTGCACTATCTGCATCCTCGAGACTGTTAAAGTTGTGCCAGTTTTGATCGTCCTTTGTTATTTGGCACTTGTCCCCGAACCGAAAGAATTTCCATCTTCCTTCTTGCTTAGCGAAGGAGAGTTCTGGCGGCTTGTGCATGACTTCTTCGAACGTGACAAGCGGTGCTGCTGATTCCTTTTCTTTTCCTTTGTCTGGTGGTACGATCGTAGGTTCTTCTTCTATGTCTTCCTTCTCGGTTTCTAGTCCTGTTTCGATGTCGCTGTGGTAATAGACCCTAGTTTCCCAAGCTTCTTCCTTTTCATCATCGGCATCCCATTCGGGTGGAATGTAGTCTGGAATTCTTCGCCATCTTCTGCGTTTCCGGAGCTTCCTTGGGGCTAGGATTAGCTGTATGGAACGCAATCGTGCCGTTCCATTAAATGCAATTTCCTTTCCGCCTTTGCGAAGAATCCCCTTTGTCCAGTCGATAGTTGGCTTATGCTGTTCAAGCCAATCATTTCCTATGAGAAACTTGTCTTCGTGTGTATCCACCACTGCGATGTCCATTAGACCTCTTGTAATCCCTGTGTCCACTATTGCTCTGACGTTCCGAGTCCATCCACCATGATTAATCGATCCATCGGCATTCCGGATGGTATAATTACCTTCTGCAGGCACTGTTCTCAGCCCTAGGCTCTGTACAACCGTGGGGCTAATAGTAGTGATCGCAGATCCGGAGTCAATCATAGCCGAGAGATTAACCTTTTTCTGTCCCTGAATGACGTCAATGGGTATAGTGGGATGGTTGGAGTTAGGTCTAGCAATAGTCCATCGGCGCTTTATTTCTTGTGTGTCCTTCGAGCCCTCGCCAGTGTCCGATGTTGACTGGCGGCCCTTCAAAAATCCTCCTCAGAATCCTCCTCGAGGGCATACAAAGCCCGTTCCTTACGCCTTGGTAACTTCGTTTTCTTGTCCAGTAGTTCCTCCATTTCAGAATCGCTGCTAATCCCAACTTCCCGGCGTTTTAGGAAGCGGCCAGTCTTGCCAGATCGTCTCTTCTGCACCCGTCTCTTGTAGTTGGTTCGGTGTCCACGGCTTCCCTGTGTGTCTCGCCCTACATTATTGCAGTCCCGTGCGAAGTGACCTGTCTTGCCGCATGCCCAGCATATCCCGGCATCTCCTCGGGACCCCCTAGTAAAGCGCCTAGACATGTCGATGTCCATAGGCTCACCCAGAAACTCAGCTGGACGGTGAGCTTCTGGGGGCACTGGCGTGTACGATACTGCCTGCCCATCTTTAAACATAGGGGTGTACTTCCTATTGCTGCCTATCACCTTGGCAGCCATCAGACTGGCCTCCAGATTACTAGCGTTCTCCTTCCATTGGTTCAGGTCCCATTCTGGGTGGTCTGTATTCGTAAGTAGGGCCTTTAGGATCGTTTGATTGAGTCCTCTCTTGTACTCGTAAATCAGTGCCTGATGGTCGTAGTGCTTTGGCAGCCTCATCCTAATGTCGTCAAAGGCCCTGTTATACTGCTTCACCCGCGCCCGTTCCTGATAAATTGTCCTAATATTCCGCTCGGCTTCTTCTTGAAGTCCAAAAATGCCATTGTGGTTGAGCGCTAATTCGTTCCATAGATCGTCCTCGCTGTCCCATCCACCCTTCTTGTCTATAACAAGCTTGCCATCCGCATCTCGCTTGTAGGTGGAGACTAATTGATTTCTGTTCACGGCCCACTTGCCATTAACCCAAGTCTGAGCTTGACCTCGCAGACATTCCAAAATAATCTTAACCCTCTTGACTGGGTTGCTCGGATGTTTTTCATTCAACCGGCTGATCATTTGATTCTGGAAGTTTTCAAGTGACTCATAAGGGTTTCCCTTAAACAAGGGATACTTCATGATATCTTTGTTTGACATAATGACCTAGACGAATTCAACATTTTTATGAGTATCACCTTCATTCAGCGCATTACAATAATACATGGTTTAGTAGCTAAGTTATCCAGCGAGTACCACCTCCGCTTTCCAACTAGCCACCTTACCCTTCCTCCCCGGTCGGTTCTTGGGCATCTTTCTTCCTCCTGGCAAGCTCTCAGCTCTAACCCAGGGCCTATCTCCTTTCTTCCCGAGCTTCGTATCGTTCCTCGCCGCTTTCGTGTTCCTCGCTTTCCTCTTCTGTCTCCCATTCGTCGTTGGCATCGAAGTACTCTTGATCCTCGCTGGTTGGCTCTTCTACATTGTTACCTCGCACCCAAACTACCATCGCCATGTTCGCTACCCCCTGCCTCGGTGGTCCCTCTCGTATGTCGAGAAAGTCCGATGGTATAGGGCAGCTGTTAGGACGAATGATAGGATCATAGATATAATCAGAGTCTGGGGAGTACTCACTGACCGCCTGGAGCCTTGCTTCTCTCTCCTCAAGCTCAAGAGCACTTGGAGTAGGCGATCCTGGTGGCGAGTCCTGGTGCGGGTATTGAATGTGGTTCCTTTCGACGTAGTGGCCATTCCATCCCAGCTGTTGAATTGCTCCCTCGACGAGTTCTCCCTGCTCATTCCACATGAGCTCCCGGATTCCTGTGCCATGACCAGTTTCCGCCGTGTTGTCCGCCTCCCATGCTTCCCCAGCATCGGGAGGCAGCCCCCATCCGTCATTGGATGGCCAGGGCTGTGATGACTCGGGAATCACCTCCCTCAGCAGTTCTTCTGCTTGCTGGTCCAGGCTTCCGGGTTGCGTTTCTGTGGAGACGTAGTCCGGGAGATCTTCTTCAACTTCGATGCTTCCTTCGACTTCCTGTTCCTCTTGGGCGAGCGCAGTAGGCGCTACCAGCCCTCCTTCCGCAACTACCTCAGCGACATAGTTCCTTCCAACTTCTACTGCCTGCTGTCGCAACTGCGACGATGGTTGTCCTGTTCGAGTGTCCGTTCCTCCTGGTTCCCTGCTCTGGCAAATAATCTCAACCATCTGATCCACAAAGCGTTCACTTGCTGGGATCAGGTAGGGCATCTGGTCGTCGTTGGAGTCCGAGCTCACGCTTTCGAAGCGGCTGGCTAGACCTAGGCCTCTACCTTGCAGCGGGGAGTCAGGGCTCAACCTTGCCCCTCCTCGCCTAGCTCGCTGCGTCAGGTAGGATTGACGAAGCCTAATCGTTTGTTGGATCCGACGAATGCCTTCCGTGATCGAGTACTGGGCCGCGAGTTCTTCCTCGGCATTGCTGATCCGGGCTCGAATAGCCTCAACCTGTTCGACCAGGTAGCTAGCCTGCGTGTGTAACTGCAGGAAGTCCGCACCAGTAAGCCGAATAATCTCTTGCTGGGAGTTGACCACTTGTTGAGCAAGGGCTGACTGACTGCCCTGAATGGCCATTGTTACCGCTCCCAGAATACGAGCCTGAAGAATACCAAACGCGTAGTTGATTCGAACGTCTCGCTGTTCGCCTTCTCGCCTGAGGTTGGTGATGACTGCCTCGGCAATCGCATCCCCGACATGTCCCTGAATATGCGCCAGAAACTCCCCCAGTGTCTGTCCTTCTATGGTAAGGTTCTCGGAGTATTGAGAGCCCATGTCATAGAGTCGAGCGACAGTAGTTGTGAGAGTTCTGAGGGACTGATCAACGCTAGTAAGTCGATTGTCGAGGTCGACGACGGCGTGTCGCAGGGCGGAGACAACTTGGTTGGGTTGCCCGTCAGCACTGACCATTCGGTCCAAGCGTCCGTGTAGACTGTCGAGTCGTTCGCTGATGCGTGCCAGAGCGGATTCCATACGTTCTCCAGGTCCGGGTTGAGGAACTGCCAGTCGTTGAGTTTGGAGTAGAAATCTCTGACCGGCACGACGGAATGGGGAACTTCTTTCGTTGTCTTGCCGTTCCACCCACGTCCATAGCGTTCCAAAGCCTCGAAGAAGGCTGATTCGACCTCGGAGTTGTTGAGCAATGACGTATACCATGGAAGAAAACCAGACGATGCAGAGTGTAAACCAGAGACTAGACCAACCAACTTGCCACAGTTCCATCGGTGACATAGTTGTTTCGCAGTAGTATAGTTGCCTTGATAAACTTGTAAAAGGACTTGATGGAGGAAATGAGAATGTTCGAGTAGGGTGTATTCGAACGCTTTATATTCCTGACACAGAGCGAGTAGTTCTTCTTCCACCGGCGTTGGACCTCTGAGTGCTTCCCAATTAAAACTGTGTCCGTTCAATAGGTTGTCCGCGTGTACAAGCAAGAACTTCCTTCCAACTCTTTCGTGTCTTTCGGCGTTGATTCGAAGCTCCAGGGCGGATAGTATAACCGACCGGTAGGGTTCTAGGATAGGGGTGTTTGAGTGCTTCTTACCTCGATAGAAGTTTATCGTGCGAAACGCCGAATTGACTTCTTCTTCGAATGTATGGAGCGCTCTAACAAAACTCCGATGGAGTGTGTAAGCCTGCTTTAGCCGTTGACGATACGCTTATCGGTGATCAGCTAATTGTATTAACAGGCACAGGCGAAACCCTCCCAGGGCAGAGCAATACTTACTGATCGATAGTGGGTATTGCACTAGGAAACAGCAAGATTGATTATCCCAGGATTGGAGCAAAATTATAATGTTAGGACCAGTATTTTCGGACGAGGTGGTTAGTCCGAGCGTACCGGAACAAGTCCCTGCTTCCTCCTTCTGACAATGTATAATTGGAGAGTAGAGTAGCAAAGGTTAGATGTACTACTAAGAAGCGAGCTATAGGCTCAAGCTTGACCCAGCAGTAGAGCAGAGGTTCAATCAAAGGGGTACAGTTATGATTGAAAGTACAAAATAATTTTGCTGAGGGACAACACCCCGCTCAGCTGGCGCCTTAAATAAAGTTTCTACTGAATACTACCGACTACCAAATACTACCGACCATGCCTCGCTATTGGTTAGGACAATGTGTTTCAGCTGGTGTCACTACTACTCTCTTGAGTCTGTAGTACCACTGACAACTCTGGTGGTGCTACCGAAACTCCTGGTTGCACCACCGACTACTTCCTTCCCTATTAGGCAGGCCCTAATTTCCTTCCATTCCGAAGAAGCTTTCCCCAGGCTTCTATCGATCTCCATTCCTATCACATGTTAATCCTTAACGCCAATCCTCCCACGAGAGACTTCTTTCATGTGCCGCGATCTCGCTTCGCCGGCGCTCCGTTACTCCGGCCGAGCTTCTGCCGTTAGTCTTCCATCATGGGGCTGACCGTTATCTCGGGATTTGGGATCGGCAACCCCTGCCGATCATCGGAGATTAACCTCGGCGGCTGTGTAAATTTAGCAGACACCCTTCTGTGCCTAGCCGCGATATCGATGTCGGAGAATTGTAGTCCGGTACCCGACGTTAACCTGTATCTTCTTCCCAGGTGATTCGTCCCGCGCCATTCGTCGACTGTAATAACCCCTTCTTCCGATCGTTCCCATGCTTCTAGCATTCGATCCGTTGCTTCTTCGATAAGACTTTCGACGTCCGATGGCGCCCTGTAATAGATCGGCCAATCGACTTCCACTGCAGTGTTTCGACACAAGGTCTGGTGACGATGCTGATTGATCCAAGCTCTCACGCCAACCTTTAGTGCATAGATATCCCTATCGCCGAGCCATACAGATACCTCGTGGTCGTATGCGCTCATTCCGCGGTTCGGTAATGGTTGGTCAAACGTTCGTTCTGAGGGTCCGGGTTTATGCCGAATCTTGACATCGGCTCCTTCCCTAGTTACTAAGCGCTCCACGAAGTTCTTGAGGAGCCACTCCGAAAGAACCCAACTCCTTTGGTATGCCAAATAGCAGTTTGTACAGACCAGGCTTTCATGAACAAAGCGTCTGGTTGCACTATGTCGATATCGTCTTTTCTGCAGGAGTTCCACGTATCTTGCGATGTTCCGTTCTTCCATGTCCACGTAGCTTCGCTCGGGTGGAGGAGTATGCCCAATATGCATTCCAGCTAGTCCTTGCTGTAAATCGTATGGGTCCTCCCTTTCGTCGCGTTCGTCCTCGTAATATCGTCGATCGGGTTCCTCTTGAATATATTCCACAGCGACCTCCCCAGGCCCTTGCTGTACTAGTGGGTGAGAATCGTCTCCACTATTCTGTCCTTGAAGCCTTTCGAAATGCTCTGGATTGGGCTGCATAATTCGGTGTGTAAAGCGTCTGATACCACGCCGCATTGTATATCCACAATTTTCGTAACATGTGTGCTGCAAACAACAAGACGCCAGCCGGTCATGCACAGACAATCACTATCAAGGGTCTCCGTCTCCTAGGCTTTGAGGAGGGCACACCTCTGATGGCCAGCTTCAGAATCAAAATCCTGACAAATATGGCTGTTGTCGCGGCTCGTGTTCTCCCTGCACCGTTGGTGATTTATCCTTCGGGCTGTGCACAAATTGTCAATGGATCTTGGACGGCACGTGGCATTCAGTTTGTGAGGCTTGCAGAGCTTAAACACCTTGCAGTTGTGGTCTTAAAGGATGGGAATATAGAAGAGTCTGACAGCTCGCTCGAGGTGCAGGTGCACGAGGCAGTGAAGGCTCTGATCGGAAAATGTCACGCATGTGGAATGAATGTCAACTCGGACTTCATCATGCAGGTCCTGCAGCTCTGCCATCTGAGTCGAGAGGATCCATACCGTGATGAGGATGTGGACAAAGTATCAAGGTTGTTCGAATCGCTGCCAGGCAGGCCCCAAATGGTTCTTGCCCTCATGTCAAATGAAAATAAGCACATCTATACAGGACTCCACTGGTACTTTGATGTCGGCCAGGACTTCCAGTCCATGATTGGCCTCATCGAGAACATGCCCGACAAGGAGGGCCACGATCAGTATCTGCCGAATCTCGTGCTCAAGGTTAACACAAAGCTCGGTGGGGTCAACCATCGGCTGGAGCCTGCTTCTCTGAAACGGCTGGCAAACATGATGGTGGTCAGGTTCAATGTGATTAAGCCAGGTGGGAATGTGGTCAAGGGCGCGCCTGGTATCGCAGCGGTCGTGGTGTTGTGCAACGTGAACTTCACCCCAGTGCCATACAAGTGTCTCCCTTCAGGGAGTAAAAGAAGAGGTGAGCTCTCGTTTTTATGCTATTATGCAGGCGCCTGATGCAGCTATTCATAGACAGTTGAAAACTTACGTGGTATGATTCTGGAATGCTTAAAGAACTACCGTCAAAGCATGGGCTCGTTCCCTGAACAGATCCTTATATTCCGTGCCAGTATTTCAGACGGCCAGCACACGCGGGTAATGGCCACCGAGATCAAGCAGCTGAATGAAGCATTCGGTGAACTGAAGAAATATAAACCAAAGTTGACTTACATCACTTGTAGCAAAGGTCATCAGACTCGGTTCTACCCCAGCTGCAGACGATCCTAAGTTCGAAATGTCCCTATACAGTTTCTTGAGTTGCTGTACGAAAACACTGGAACTTGCATATTCCCGAGGCTGCCCGTCAAACAAGTGTCGATGATGTTGACGACTGTCAGTGGTGGTTGCTAGTTCGGCAAACGTTTGCATGGCAGCCCCATTGACTCTGAGCTTCGAAGTCTTCGTGATCGGACTGTGGCAGCCTGGACTTCACTGCAGAAATGGGATATAAGCTGGAAGGCTAGGTCGGCGGCAATATGTGGTGGAGGTCTGTCATTTTTTTCGTGCTGGTCATGGATGAGGCTGAGACAACGGTATACATGCATCTCCTATTTGTTAGGTGATTCAGCCTTTCCTCTTTGATCATCACAGAACTCCTTTAGAGACAGCAGAGCTTTTGCAGGCGTAAAGATCCAGACAACAACTTGACAGCAAGGTTGAGGACTCACAGTTCATAAGCTGCTGGATCTCCAAAGCTTGATCAAACGTAGGTACATCATACATGAGATAGAGTGAAAGGATATGAAAATGTGTACATCGTTTGTGAGACTCAATAGCTATTGGTCTGTTGTCTTGCTGAATCATGAAACTGTTGCGTACAGCTCGAGAGCGATCTCTGGCAAATGCCTGAGTCTCTGTGAAGTCACTGAAGTTCATCAGACGCATCCTGCACATCACGATGACTGACAAGACCTTGTGCTCTATGGTGGGAATGAGCATAGACCAGGGCATGATGAGCATTTACGACTACAATTTCTCTTTGCAGGCTCATGCAGGCATGCAAGGTATCACTCGTGCAGTTCACTACACCGTCCTCCATAAGGACAAGAAGTTATCTCCCAACACCCTACAGCAAGGCATCAATGAAATCTCATACCTGTGGTCAGCATCAACGAAGGGTGTGAGCCTGAAACTGCCAGCCTACTGGCAAGTCAAGCATGTGCAAGGTGATGTCGCCGGTCGAGGGCAGTAAGGAGGTGAGGATGGGGAAGGAGGGATGTGACTTGTGTGAGTTGCGAGTTGCAAAGTCAACTTTGTCACGTGCAACAAAAGGGTAAGACCGAAAAAAAAAGACAAGATTGATGCTCCTCATGTTCACAAGTCCTAATGATAACAAACAAATCTTGATAAAATTGAACCTAAATTTATATCATTATAGCACTTTCTAAAGCTGCCTGATGTAAACAAAGCAAGCTCAGAAGGTCAGCATAACCAGAAAGTACTGTACTATATTTAAGGTGTTATTTAACTCTATCATGTGATTGTGGGAAAGTCTTCAAAAACTCGGATGCGTACACATCCGTTGCTCTTACTCTTAGGAGGTGTGTATTTGGGTAGGTCATGTAACCTGTGACTACACTAGCTTTGTACATCATCTACACGAGATCCATATTAAATTGCAAATGTATAACCAGCACTAGGTTAGCATAGACCGTCTAGATGAAATAGGTTGTACATACATATAGATATGCATACATGACCTACATCTCTATGTGTAGGCCTGCATACATTTACTCTCTGCTTTGTTAACAGGCTCTGCAGCCTCAACATTTAGAAATTTTGTTTTCCGCTTTCAGACCAATTTATAATTATATTTGATTAGAAATTATCAAAATACATGCAAGCTTAGAGGATGGTGGCACCGTACACAACAGCCTCATCTGGGTTGATAGACTTGCATAGCTCCTTGCCATTGAAGAAGTCAGGCATGAACTTGACAATTCGGGGTATACAGGTGGAACCATTGACGAGGATGATCTTGTGTACATTGGAATTGTCTATCTTGGAGTCCCAGATAATCTTCTCAACAGGCTCAAGCATAGAATGGAAGAGATCCTGGCACAGCTCCTTGAATCATTGTCGGCATACGTCAAGAAGATCTCTGACTTCTTCATTGGGACAGTCATATTATGCTTAATAAATGCAGTTATGACACTACCAGTGGTCTTGATACCAAGCGACAGAGGAGCGATATCGAGCAAGAAGGGGTCTTGGGTCTTCTCCGAGGTGTTGCCCTTGAGGATAGCAGCCAATAATCTTGTTCGCTTAGAGCAAAATGATCTGCCTGGAGACTCATGCTATTTGACTGAGTTTGGCCCCAGTCTCCTTGCTCTGAGGAATGCCACACAGAGATCAGAGACAATAACACAAAGTGGAAGCGATACGACATACTGCATGTTCATTCATCACCATGGAAGCCAACATTGTACAGAGGAGTGACGGAAAGATTGAGATGAAAGCCTGCATAAAATTGGTCAGAGTTCAGACATGAACATATAGGTTGGGTATGCACTCAAATAGGGCACTAGTCAGACCTAGAGACACACCATAGACATCTTGTGCAATGATGGCTGTCAGTTGAAGACGATGTAACTATATTGATACTGAAGAAAGATGTCCATATGCTTATTGTACCAAAGATCTATACACTTTCCGGTATCTTGAATCACATATTGCACTTGAGGGTATTCTCTCGATCCATTCTGCACGAGCTCTTATAAGTACGCGATATTGTACAGAGTCACTGTCAAACAATTTTAAATCACACATCAACCAAGATGCTCTTCCTACTAACCTCTTTCTTGGTACATGAGAGGCATGATGATGCTCTTCAGTGCAGCAACTTCGTCCAGTTCCAGATTTGGGTCTCCGGTGATGACAGTATGTGCCAAAAAATTAATACATTTCCCTATCAAGTTACCATGTAGATGTCCGCAACAGCCTCATCTGGGTTGCCAGACCTGCATGGCGCCTTGCTATTAAAGGAGTCAGAAAAGAGCTTAACAATACAGAGGATATGGGTGGAATCTCCGACAAGGACCATCTCGTGTACATTGGACTTATCGACCTTGGAGTCCCAGAGAACCTTCTCAACAGGCTCAAGCATAGACCAGAAGAGATCTTGGCATAACTCCTCAAATTGTGCATGGGTGATCGAGGTGTAAAAGTTGATACCCTCATAGAGTGAATCAATTTTGATGTCATCTGCACTGCTGATGACAGTGTACGCTTCACACACTTGCAAGCGGTATGGAGTCAGTAAAGAGCATAAGGG
The DNA here is from genome assembly GCA_037892935.1 of Phlebopus portentosus. Taxonomy (NCBI): domain Eukaryota; kingdom Fungi; phylum Basidiomycota; class Agaricomycetes; order Boletales; family Boletinellaceae; genus Phlebopus; species Phlebopus portentosus. The sequence goes on along the minus strand of JAYXKI010000004.1, from coordinate 2,121,100 downwards.
TTCAATGAAAGATCTAAGAAAATCAGTGTCAATACCATGATCATACGCCATCGGAATAACTTAAATTACATACCCTTCTTATTCTTGCACTTGAACTCCTGATTAAAGTAGTTTACAAGATGATTGTCAAAGTTCTCATCACCCAAGTGACTATTGCTAGCAGTTACCTTGACTTCGAAGATACCCTCCTCAATAGTCAAGAGTGACACATCAAAGGTACCTCTACTAAGGTCAAAAATGAGGACATTGCACTTGCCTTGGAGCTTCTTGTCAAGACCATACATGATAGCAGCCACTGTGGGTTCATTGATGAGTCGGAAGAAGTTGAGGCCAGAGATGACACTGGTGTTGCCTGACATTATGAGTTGTTAAAGTAAGCAGGAACAGTGATGATGGCCTCAGTGACAGTGCTGTAAAACAGTCATGAATGAGGAGGATAAAGCAGGGATGGAGATAATTTGTAGGTGCTGAGGGTGAAAAGAGTGGCATGACAGTGGTGGCAAGAGACAAAGAGGACAACATCTCAAAATGAATCTAAGCTCGTCAAATACTGGCACTGGCCCATGTAGATCTGTGTAGATTTACATAGTTTTATTATGCAAATCTAGTCCAGTTCTTGTATATCAACTCTCAAAACCTAATCAAACACCATGTCAGCTAGATGAAACTACACAGACATTTATGTTAGGTGATCTACACAGAAATGCATATATTTGTGTACCTAATGTACCTTGTTCTACACAAATTTTCTGTGTAATGTAAGACAGATTTTTGTGTAGATTTCCTTATCTTGGGTATGTTCAGCTACACAGGCATGTGTTAAGGATCTCCAATATGCAGTGATTGATTGCTATTCATAACTATGTACTAATATTGATATAGAATATCATCTATATGCATTTATATATTACTATATATTACTAGTCATATATTGACTATGTATTACTAATCTCTATCCAGTAATATAGACAGTTTACCACTATAAACAACTATATACTTCTTTAAACTATGGACTATAACTATTTATTAGGATCTATACAGAGATATCAGACAATATACTATTATTGATTACTATTTATATCTATGTAGTATATGTTACTATAGGATATCATCTATATGCATCTATATATTACTATATATTACTATATATAACTAATCATACATTGACTATATATTACTAACCTCTATTGCTATCTAAATACTGTTATGAATTGCTCACCACTATAAACAGCTATATACTTCTTTGAACTATTACCTATAACTGTCTACCAGGCCCTATACAGAGGTATCAAACTATGTGATACTATTAATTGCTATTCATATCTATATACTATGTATTGCTATAGAATACTATCTATATGTATCTATATATTACTATATATTACTATAGTATACTATGCACTACTATGAACTACTATGGTGTTATAACTCACTATCCATTAATAACTCAAATGGACTGATTTCCTGATGTAGCGTCAAGCAACATCTTCCTCGGACATGACTGGTTGACGAAGCATAATCCTGAGATTGATTGGAGGTTAGGAACAGTTAAGTTCACCCGTTGCCTGGATGATTGTGAGACGTCACTATCGAGCAAGGAGATAGATGAAGAGTTTGTGAGGAATGTGCGGATGAAGGAAGCGGCAAGATGGCCACCTTACCTGGAGGAATACGCCGACGTCTTTAGTGAGGAATCGTTTGAATGCTTACCAAACCACCGAACGTGGGACCACGCTATTGACCTGAAACTGGATTTCAAACCTAGCGACTGCAAGGTTTACCCGCTATCGCCAAAAGAACAAGAAGCAATGAGGGAATTCATTGAGGAAAACCTAGCGTCAGGACATATCCGACAGTCGAAGTCTCCAATGGCGTCACCATTCTTCTTTATCAAGAAAGAGGATGGGAGCTTATGAGTAATCCAAGACTATTGAAAGCTCAACGAAGGGACGGTCAAGAACAAATACCCATTGCCACTAATAAATGAGCTCATCGACAAGGTCAAGGATGCAAGGTACATCATGAAGCTTGACATTCGTTGGGGATACTACAACATCCAGATTCGTGAGGGAGACGAGTGGAAGGCAGTGTTTTGGATGAATTTGGGATTATTCGAACCCACGGTCATGTTCTTCAGCTTGTGTAATGCGCCAGCGATGTTCCAAGGCTTCATGAATGACATCTTTCAGGAGTTAATTCATGAGGGTATTGTCATCATTTACCTCGATGACATTCTCATTTTCTCGAATGATCTAGAGGAACACCGCAGGCGCACCAAACGAGTCTTTGAAATTCTTCGCCAAAATAGACTTTTCCTAAAGCCACAGAAGTGCGAGTTCGAAGTCGACACAGTCAAGTACCTCGGGCACATCATTGGCAATAGTGAAGTTCAAATGGATCCCAAGAAGACGGCAGTGGTACAGGACTGGCCAATTTCAAAGAACGTCCACGAACTGCAACAATTCCTGGGATTAGGAAATTGGTTGCGACATTTTGTTAAGGATTACAGTTCGGTCGTCAAACCCTTGACTACACTGACGGGTAAGGTGGAATGGAAGTGGGGCGAAGACAAGAAGGCAGTGTTCGAGGAATTGAAGCGTCATTTGAGTAGTCCTCCTGTGTTAGCGATACCCAACAACGAGGACCCTTTCCATGTAGAAGCAGATGCATTGGACTTTGCAACTGGTGGAGTCCTTCTCCAGAAACAAGATGGCAAATGGAAGGTGATCACTTATCGGTCGTCAACATTCCTAGAGGCAGAGCAAAATTATGAGATCTACGACAAGGAAATGCTCGCCATTGTTCAAGCCCTAAAGGAATGGCGACAATATCTCCAGGGAGCTGACCAACCTTTTGAGGTATGGACAGACCATGCAAATCTAACGTACTTCTGATTGCCGCAGAAGCTAAATCGTCAACAAGCTCGTTGGCAACTCGATTTAGCTGAGTTTGATTTCACGCTAGTCCATAAACCTGGAAAGACATTGGGAAAAGCCAATCTGTTATCACACCGGGCTGATTATGACAAGGGCGAGTGCGATAACGAGAACGTGACTTTTGTCAAGAAGAAATGGCTGGTTAGAGGAACAGTTCAGACGTCAAGAGAGGTACTCGTCGAAAAGGTCGTAGAAGTACAGAGACAAGAGGATGAGGGAGTGAGGCCAAAGGACGTCGAGAAGAGAGGGGACATATGGAGAAAGGGCCATCGGCTATACATACCAGTGAGCATCAGAGAGAACATCATGAAAGAACACCATGACTCGACCCTGGCAGGACATCTAGGAGCGACGAAGACGATCCAGCTGATAGCACGCAGGTACTGGTGGCCAAGGATGAGTGCAGACGTGTGGGTGTATGTGCGGAGGTGTGATCATTGTCAGCGGACGAAGGCTCTAAGGACAACGAGAGCAAAGGTTTGGCACCCTAACGAGGTGCCGGAGGCGCCATAGCAGATTGTCACGGTCGACCTGATCGGAGAGTTGCCGGAGTCAAATGGATTTAACGCAATTTGTGTGGTAGTTGATCGCTTCAGCAAACAAATCCATGCGATACCAATGATGATAAAATTGATGGCAGAAGGAATGGCCAGGATTTACAGGGACCATGTCTTCCGGTTGTACGGTTTACCTCGAAAGATCATCCACAACCGAGGAGTACAGTTCAATGCGAAGATGATGAGGAGTTATACAAACTCCTTCACATTGAAGGCAATCTGTCAATGGCATACCACCCTCAAACGGATGGGCAGACGGAACGAGTTAATCAAGAACTTGAACAGTACCTTCGACTATACGTCAACCATCGGCAGTCGGACTGGGCAGACTGGCTGGCTCTCGCAGAATTCACATACAACAACCGTGAACATTCAGCAACGAAGCTATCTCCCTTCTTCATTAACACGGGAATGCACCCCTTAGACTTCACAGGGGTTGGAACAGCATCATCAAACCTGTCAGCAGAAGAATTTGCCAAGCATGTCAAGGAAGTGCATGAACTCGCCCAAGGAAACCTAACCCAAGCGAACGAAGACATGAAGCATTTCTACGACCGTCATGCTGGGAAGTCCTTTTCCTATGAGGCAGGGTGGAAAGTCTTCTTAGATGGACGAAATATCAAGATGATCCGACCGACAAAGAAGATGGATGATAAATGGTTTGGTCCCTTCGAGGTAGTGGAAAAGGTTGATGCCAGCGCATACAGACTCAAACTACTGAAGACTTGGAAGAAGGTCTATCCAGTTTTCAATGAGATCTTGCTCAAACCAGCCGTCCAACCATCCTTCGAATCTCAGAAGAAGTCACCTCCACCACCGCCAGTGATCATTGATGAGCAGGAAGAGTACGAGGTTGAAGAAATACTTGACTCGCATCTGCATCGAGGCAAGCTCCAATTCTTGGTCAAGTGGGTTGGATATGAGGAAGCGACTTGGCAGCCAGATTCCAACGTCAAGGATAATGTGCAGGAATCAATCCAAGACTTCTATCGCAAACACCCTGGAGCTCCAAGGAAGTTAACAATACCTCGACAAAGCCTGCGAGCGCTGTACAAGTTCACGTCCTCGGAAGGCTTATGTGGTTGGTCGGGACGCCCAACCTTGAGAGGGGGGTGATGTAAGGACTCGAACATTTTCCTTTTCTTTTCTTATATCATCATTCATTTTTAATATTCTTTTCCTTTTCTTTTATTTTCCTTATGCGCTTATGCATCCTCTCGCTAGAACATTCCACGAGGTTCTATCACGCTCACTAAGCATCCCTCTCCTTTATCATGTGATCCCTTAATAGAGTAGACCTTTCCCACAGTCGACGTCTATATAAGTAGTTAGTCTGACCTTCTTGTTTCCCCGTCTTACTATTCTACTTACCTTCACGACGACTTAGGTATCTACTCCCCTTGTACTATTTAGTTGTGAATAATCTACTTACCTTCACGACGACTTAGCGTTCGACGGTCTGGACTTAAGCCTCATCTTAGCTGTCTTGACCTGAGCGATGTGTTTGGGATTATCTCATCCACGCTTGTTTGTTGTTGTGTTGGCCTGCCTCGACTCAGTCCTTGAGCCGTCTGCCTAACAGCTAATCTGATCCCAATGGAGACATCACTGGCATTCCAGCACTGTCAGACTTGTGTCCGAGTATACATGGTCCTTTATGAGATATACTTTACAGTATATCATGCTACAAGCAAAACGCATGACTGCCAGATCGAAGTTCAATGTCACACATAAGAAGCATTACATACCAATCCACCAAATCCTATAATACCCAAGCAATATGAGGAACTCATTGTTACAACTCAAACCCCTCGAGCTGCAGACCTAATAACTTGGAGGATACTAGGATGGTACAAGCCAGAGCTACACAACTCATGTCCAGCTTCTACAGTACAAGCAAACCTTTATTTACCAAGGAATGCGAACCTAGACACCAAGCAATTACAACTGGTACTCTAATGAAGGATATGGCAATACATTCACGACATTAGACTTCTAGGCAAAGCATGGCTAGTAACTCAAACACAACTGCATCCTCCAGCTGAACTCATACAGTTCATGGTATACATTGGACCATACTCTACACCAACCCGACATCTCAATACCGATGTACGAGTTGTGCTTACACCCTTTGGACCATAAGATGAATAGTGAAGAGTCACATATCAAGCTGCTTACATTGCACCAAGAGCTACAATTCCACCTGGTGATGGAATCGACGTCATAGTGGAGCACTGATAGTGGAGCCTTCCATACTGGAACAGCACCTCTATTGTCTCAGTCAGCAACCCCACAGAATTCTGTCATACTGAAGATATGTTGGAGCAAAGTGGCGCTCAGTAGAGCAGAATGACAAAGGAAGTGAAGTAATGGTGGAGAGAAGTGGAGCAAGGTGGAGCAAAGTGGAGTAAAGTGGGGAGGAGATGAGTAAGAAATAGGACAGAAAATGGATTATCTAGAAAGCATAAATAGCGTTAGAAGTAGGCCCTCTTTCCCCCATCTTTCGATCCTCTTAACACTGGTGATATCGTCTTAACACATGATCTACTGTGTGCTTTGTACTACTATGCCTCTTGAAAATCCCAATCTGCTCTTACTCTACCTTGTCTCTGAAAGCATCCCTTACCAGGACTGCAACTAGGAAGGATAGTAAGGGGACTGCATGGTACAGCTAAATGTAGGTAGATAGATCACCTCTGCACAATATACCACTGCTTAGGCAAAAGGATCAAAACTAGTGTAACTCTGGACCTACACCTCTAACACCCGATAACTTAGAAGATACTAGGATGGTACAAGCCAGAGCTGCATAATCTATGTTCAGCCTCTATAGTGTAAGCAAACCTTTATTTACCAAGGAATGTAAACTAGGGCACCAAGCAACTACAACTGGTACTCCAATGAAGGATATGGCAGTACATTTGTGATATCCGACTCTCAGGCAAAGCATAGCTAGTCACTCAAACACAACTGCATCCCCCAGCTGAACTCATATAGTTCATGGTATGCATTAGACCATACTCGACACCAACTTGACATCTCAATACCAATGTACAAGTTGTGCTTACACCCTTCAGACCATAAGATGAATAGTAAAGAGTTATATATTGAGCTGCCTACATTACACCAAGAGCTACAATCCTATCTGGTGATGGAATTGACATCATAATGGAGCACTGACAGTAGAGCCTTCCATACTGGAACAACACCTCTATTGTCTCAGTCAGTAACCCCACAGAATTCTGTTATGGTGGAGATACATTAGAGCAAAGTGGCACTCAGTGGAGCAGAATGATGAAAAAAGTGATGTAATAGTGGAGAGAAGTGGAGAAAGATGGAGCAAAGTAGAGTAAAGTGGAGAGAAGATGAGTAAGAAATAGGGTGAAAAATGAATTATCTAGAAAGCATAAATAGTGTTAGAAGTAGGCCCTCTTTCCTCCATCTTTTGATCCTCTTAACATACAGCGATAGTGTCTTAAACATTATCCATTGTGTGCTTTGTACTACTATGCCTCTTGGAAATCCCAATCTGCTCTTACTTTACCTTGTCTTTGAAAGCATCCCTAACCAGGACTGCAACTAGGAAGGATAGTAAGGGGACTGTGTGGTACAGCTAAACATGAGTAGATAGATCACCTCTGCACAACATACTGCTGCTTAGACAAAAGAATCGAAACTGGTATAACCTCAGACCTAAACCTCTAACACTCACTTACAGTGTGGCATACTGCAAAGTATATCTTAAAAAGGACCATGTATGTTTGGGCACAAGTCTGACAGTGCTAGAATGTCAGTGATATCTCTATTGGGCTCAGATTAGCCTTTAGACTTTAGTTGTTAGGCCTTAGGCTTTGGTAGTCATATTCTAGGCTTCTTAGGCTTCTGGTAGTTTGATTGCTTCTTGACTTCTTTTGATCAGGTCAGATTAGGAGTTTGGTTGGCAGTATTAAGGTGACGGTCAGCAGTAATAAGTCAGCAGTGTTAAGTAGCCCACAGGGTTACATACTTGTAGTGTGCTTCTCAGGTGCTCATGTATTACCATTGATGCTGATAACTATTGCCTTAGTCGTGTGAACAGTAGTTTGGTTCCAGTGATTGCTGGTCCTGTTACTAGTTATATTAGAAATGCTGATTCTGTTGATCTGCTGATTGTGTTGATGTGAGTTTTTGAGCGGATCCTTTCAATGGATCATTGAAAGGCACATAAAGAATGGAGAGTAAGTCAATCACAGACTGTAAATTACATACAAGTAAGGAGGTCAATGTTAAAAGTAGAAAACTGAGGATGAGAGAAGCAATAAAGAAAATCACTCATTGTGCAACCAGCATGCAATGGTCGTACTCTGATAGTGCATCAATTGCACTCTGATCATGCACCAATTACACATTGATTGTGCAATGAGTGTGTCAAAATCTCGGTGTTTATGAGATCTGTCAATTAAATTTTACATCTTGGATCCAATGAGATTTAGCATCTTGCAGAGGATTTTGGACATATCAAGATCCTAACAAAGAGATTTTAAATCTTATCCCTGATGAAATGCTTAGCTAAATTTTAAGTCTCCATAAGGCCAAGATTTAATATCTTAGAAAGGATCTTGATGCCAGGAAGATTTCAGAATCTCTCCAGCATAGAAATTTAAAATCTCTCATGCGGCGAGACACATCACAAGATTTTAAATTTTTACATACATCTCGGGAGTTATCTTAGTGCCTTCGAGATGCATCATTGCCCGCTGTGTCCCTCATAAGTGGTTATAAACCCGTGCATAATTTTGCGATGCGCCATGGACTCATCTTGAGATCCATGCACTGTCTGGGGTCCAAGCATGATCTGCTTCCGTCGAGGCAATTGAAATAATCAGATGCCATGTAACAAATGGCCGACCGTCTCCTCGTGTGAGATTATCACGATAATTTATCTTCGCTTTCCCCTTGTCTCGAATCAGAAGTTCTGATACACTTATCCTTCCCTTCGTCCCAAAGAAGCGTGTCATCATAGGGTCTCCCATAGCGGAGCCATTTCCCTTTGTCTCGAACAAGAGCGCGGCGACCTGGCCTTCTCGGTTGCGAGGATCGTGGCTAATCTGGACTTTCTTGAAATTCGTGTTAGCCGCCTGCTCGGAACGATCCTACACGAGGTGTTCTTCTAGATTGGGAGACGGATGATACAAGGCGTATCGCTATTGTTGTTCAATCGTCAATGATAAAACACGTCTGATAAAGTGTGCGCAAATGTGACATTTGGAACAATAGTAAAGCAACGCATTGTCTTGTATACGCGTTCGCTTGGTAACAGGGTACTGGCTGTATGTGCTTGACAGACCCAGTGATTCATGATTCGTGAAAAAGGTGACACAACAAAATCACAGGATACGATGTATTTGCTACGACAGTCTTCAGCTTGTGACTGCTCAGCAAGTAACAGACTCATTAACTGATCGATCAAGTCGAAATTTGGAAGAAATACTCTAGTCTGAAGGCGAGAACCGACGACTGCCTGTTGATTTTTCTGAGAGTGACAGGAAGTCTTTGAGAGCTACATGATAAAACCTGGATCCTACGACAAAATTATACTCTTCAATTTCGTCAGTACGTCCTGAACAAATTGTACACTCTGCTCATCTGGAGGAAGGTGTGAATAATCTCTGAACCTCGACTCGAACACTTCGCTTTTTGCCAGCTTGTGTGGATCACCAAATATCAGACATGCCACAACGACATCCCTGAACAGATCGCCCATAGTCGCAGGAACACGCACTTCCGCGGTCTCAATCATGATATGCTGTCGCAGCCACGTTGTATCGGCGCTAATCGGCTTTCCTTGCGCGATTGCCTCCTGTCGCAATCTGGCCGGAGTCAGGTCGATGACTTCGGTATTGTCCTCATACTTTCCCTTCGTCGCATTCCACCGGAAAAACGATTTCCATAGTGCGAGTTCGAGGAGACAGACTCCAAGACTAAAGACGTCGTCGCGCATCTCGTACTTGTGCTGTCGCGAACCAAAATGCCGCGGGTGGGTGTATAGCGTTTCCCAGTTCGCCCCTGAAGGGTATTGATAGAGCCTTTTCATAGTCGGTCCACGGCTGGATCTCGAAGAGTCGAAAGAAAGAAGGTATGGCTTCCCAAGCTTATATGGGTAAAGCTTCTTTTCCTCGCCAACTATGCTCTCCGTAACGAGTATCGCATCCGGTTTGATGTTCTTATGCACAAGTCCCAACGAGTGTACAACAAGCACGGAGGTCGCTAGTTTGATTGCGAACTCGACGCGATCGTTTAAGGAATGCTCAACTGTCCCCTCCATGAGCAAGCTGCGCAAAGTACGTGGGGGGGCGCAACCTGAAGGAAAGCGAAATATAATCGCATGGAGACAGTTCTCGAGGTTCGTGTATGCGCAGGATGGCAGAATGCCTGCAGTGGAAGACAGCTGTGACTCCGGTGCTCCTGTATCTTCAGCGAATAGCCTCACAATATCTTGTGTTTCTTTGAGGGCGGCCTCCTCTTGCTGTAGTTTAGCATACTGAAAAATGTCTCGGGGATCGACTATGCATCCTGTATATGGACCAGATGAGAGACGATAGATCCCCGTCTTGGCACTGGGGTCAATGTCAAATAAATCCCAAGCATCTATGTCGTTCTCCTCGATAAAGGTCACAGGTACGGCTCTGTCGCGTCTGCGTTTGGCACGAGCAACGAATCTGAGTATATCCGGGGCGTCTCTAGTATCACGCGGACTGATGGGGATGGAAGCGGAAGTAAGGATGGCGAAATTCAGACATTCGACCAGTCGTTCCAACTCGATCAAGGCTGAGGTAAGTTCTTTCCTACCAACGATCAAGTATACTGCCTCCGAGAACCGTTCCTTGAGATACGAAGGCCGCTTCGTACGCTTCTCGTCCAACCTTTTCCCTGGGCATCTCTTTGCGTCTGGTGATGTATACTCCTCCTCTCCCTCATCGTTGTCGCCATCGTCGTCCGAGTCTTTCTTGTGCTCAACTTGAGCTATTGCTTTCTCTATCTCCTTCCATTCAAGTAGCATCTTCGTTCCGAGGCGCTTTGGCAACCATGGGATAAGCCTCCATGCTCTTGAGCCTATCCTTCTCTCGCTAATCCCAAGCCGTCTTTTCCAATCTAGAGCGATGGTCAAGGTCCGACGGATTGCAACCTGTGCGTCAGCAATGAGCTCGTGTATATATTTCCACGTCGGTTTCGAGTAATAGGCACGATCGTGAACAAAAGTCATGAGATGCTCGAATCTTTGTGAATTCTCTACGCATCGCTTCATAAGCGCCTTGTGGGTTTCATCGAGCTCGCTATAATCCTTGATCGCCCGCCATGTCTTGACGAGACTCTCGATGAATGCGGGCAACTCACTAGGCGACACCATAAGGACGCGATGGTGGAAGTACAATAATGACCAGATTGCTTCAGATTGCTTCCTTTATCGTGAGTTTATTAATCATCAGCACGTGTACGTTTTTGCGTCGCCAAATAAATCTGATGAAATATTATTGATATCAATGAGAGTACACATTTGTACAGTAGGTCCGGGCGGGACGATGAGAGGCGGAGCCGCTTACAGTGGCTCCCTCCTCCTTCTTCGCACCACTCGATAACGCAATATATATTTTAACAACAACTTTTGGAATGTACAAAACAAAAGATCTGATCTTTCTTGTACAGCAAGTCCCGGAATGAAGGGCGCATATCATCGATTGACAAGGAACTCTGGCATGAAAATTGCCTAGCTCTGCTTCTTTATCTTTCGGTGATTAAGAAGGAATTGTGCTGAGTTGCGATATTTCGATGCTATGAGTTGTTGTAATCAGGACAATAAGCAGGTACTGATTAACGTGTAGCATAGAGATCATACCCAGTGTGGTTCTAGCGAGACTGATGGTTTCTCTGGAGATGGATCCGACGTCTTGCAGGAAGTGTGTAACCGGACCGGAGTCTTGCTCCTTCAGTCTCCATCGAAGCGTGAACCACGACTGCTCGGATATGATGCGGTCGAAAATCGCTATGGCCTGTTCGGAAGTGCACCTCTCCGTTGGGTTAGATTTTGTCATCTGCTCGACTAACGGCGAGAGGAAGCTTAGATTCATGTATTTCTAGGTCTCATTCAATGACGGTTCTGTGTAAAGAGGGATTACCGACCTTGAGAAATTCCTTTCCAATCAAGTTTCCGATGATGAAGACATCTGTCAAGAACGGATCGTATGGCACAAATCCTGATAGTTCCGGAACCTCATCATCTTGTCCATGTATACCAATCACCTTCCTCTCTTCTCCAAGTTCGAATTTCGACGAGATCCCGAAGTCGATGAAATAATATCGCACCCCTCCAACGTCCCGGCGGCGCTTCCGGTGCGCGCGCTTGGTACCGGATGCATCCAGTATTGAAGCCACGGGATGAAAACCCTTTGGATACAAAGGCTCGGCATCCATCATGATATTTAGGATGGAACAATCTCTGTGAAAAGTCCGGTCAGTTGCAGTGAATCGTCTTCATTCTGCGCACTTACCTGTGTGCTACGCCAACTTCATGCATAAATTGAACTCCCTGAGACCCGTCAGAGACTAAAGTAAAACATCAGATGCGACAGCTTACTTCCAATAGCTGTCTGAAGAAGTCTACCACCTCGTCGACAAAGTAGAAATCGGGCCGATAGTAGTACAGCAGCAAGGGCAGAACGATATAAGTGAAGTTCGGATCCTCGTCATCAGCAAACTCATCAAGCAGACCCGCCGTGTGGTTTCTAGGATCTTCAAGTCTTTGAGGTTCCGACAGGAAGCGATGGATATCGAGCTCTCCGCTATTGGACCGCACGCGCTTCAGGACGACTCTTCGACCATCTGAAATTCTCACGGCGTCCATTATGGAGCAGTTCTGTAGAGCTGAATGGTGACGCATAACTTCGCTGTACAACAATCTACTTACGGTACGGAAGTGGAAATCTTCGTGTAGAAACAGTGGCTTTTTTGTTCCAAGCCAGGAGCGCTTCCAGCCGGGCTTGTATCGCTGACGCAGGCGATATCCGTGCGATTCCAGCATGGAATATCTGTCTCTCCACACAATTTCTCCACTATGCAAAGGGCTTGCATTCTCGCGAGACCGTGGTGTACGCATAGGGGCAACGTAGAGGGTGTAGTGTAGTGTGAACGGAGGAAAACAAAAACGCGAAGTAGAACAAAGACTCAAGGCTTTCGGGGTCCCTGGCCTACCGTGGGAAATTTCACAAACTCTGTTGTTCCGTCTTTGTTTTTCGTCTGCCTTGGTTACTTCTACAGTGTACCTTTTGTTATAAAGGCAATCATTATGACGGACGGACGCCCTCCCAAGTTGCTCCAGGATAACTTTCCTGATCATTTCGAGCTGGCTCTCAGATCAAACCACCGCCCCCGATTCAAGTCTCCCTGTAATTTATTGCACTTTCACTTGACCTGCACCGCGTACGATGGCTCCAGAAAATAGAGTGAGTAGGGGTAAAAGCCAGTGCCTGACGGTGCTGATCAATTCTATAGCTGAAAAAGCTTGTTGCTGCGTACAACGGCCTTCAACAAGCCAGGAGAAACGCAGTCGGTGTCGTGGTTAGCGAAGGTACCGTCGAAACAAAGACAGGGATAGCGGAGTATGTGTTTACTCTCAAGTGCTGATGGCGGCATCAGCTGAGCGTATGACAGATTCGAGCAAGGATACTCTGAGCTGGCACTCGACACCCGAATTGGGATGAGTCGACTTCGTGACGTGTACACAAGAGTGTTCAGGAGGAATTTTCGTACAGGAACACGCTGGTTTCTGGAAATCATCCAGCAAGTTAGGCTAGAGTATGGCGTGAGCATCTGATGTTTTGGCTACATAACATGGTCTGATGATCGAGATCATTTCAGAGTTATACACAAAGACGGAGTCGCTATGGATTGTTGGCTCCGGTAGCCTGCTGCAAGGAGGACGATTTAGCCCGTTGCCTTGGTGGTGAAGAAGCGAAGTGTAACCTTGGCATGACATGGAATGTCGTCTTCAAGCGTGAGTTGCTCTGCTGATGTTATCTTTGTATCTTCTTAATCCGTAGGTCCTGATGTAGAGCTTAATGCACTGAGTACGGACACGGGCTTCTTGGATGTGTTTGGCATTAATCATAGCGATTTTATGATATGGTGGACTGGCTCCGAATCTCTCCAGGGACAAAAGGGTATGTGTTATGTGTTTGAAAAGGATTTTTGCTTATCAGGATCACAGAGACGAGGGTATGGATTGATGTCAAGACGCTGGCCGCCAAATTAGTCGATTTCCTTGATCGATTGCTCGGAGAGGAACGGAAGGAGTTGGTAAGTCAACGATATATTGTCGGCATGTCGCCGGTTGAATACTTAGATTATCAAGTCGTTGGTCAGATTAAATGATAAGGATTCCCAACATGTAATAAATGAGGTTATCCCTGCTCTAATTCAACTCAGTCAAAATGTCATCCGACTACTCTACATACGTCAAGAAAACATCCGAGACGTTTTGACAGTATTCGAGACACTCGTTCCGTATGTCACCTATTCTCCCTAGATGCCAAGAATATTAATGGAATTGTAGCGTCGTTCATGCTTTTGACATGGTTCTCTCTTATCCCGATGATAAATGGGTCGTTGCAGGCTATTCGTCGCTCAATTTCCTGAGTGAATACGTAAAAACTTTGTGCCTGCATCGAAATGTGAGCTGTTTTTATTGTTGGTCATATCACGCTAACATTCTTCTCATTGAATTTTCTGGATAGAGTCTCATAGAGCAACTGGATGCAGTGGAGGAGATGAGGGTCTATTCCATTGTGGATAGCAAGATTGCATTCATCATGTCCAGATCCAGCAGTGAAGGTATCGAAATATTTACCGATGCAAGATGCGAGAGAAACTCGAAATTCAATCAAGAGGCCATTGATGGTAAGCATGGGTACCTATTCCGTTCTGTCAAGTTATAACAGTGTCTTTAGGTTTGAAAAGGCTGAGACTAGAGGAAAAAAACGTGGTCATCAATTATCAAAAGTCTTTGGGCGACGGCTCGTTTGCTAACGTTTTCAAATGCAATGCTGTGAATGATAATCGGGAGGTGTGTTTTAATTGTAATTGTATTCACAAGTAACGTTCGTCTCATGCAAGAGCTTGTGCTAAGCTTGCGGTGAAATTTCTTAAACCTGGGAAGCCAAATGATCCGCCCAGGATGAAAAATGTTTGTAAAGATGTACCGTTCTCCGCTATTGCATACTAAATGCGACTAATTCTTTCAGCGTCTCTTGCGAGAGGCTGCATTCTGGAGCAAATTGAATCACGAGAACATTAATGCTCTGCTTGGATTTTGTGTGCATCCAGATCATGAACTTCCAGGTCTCATTTCCCAGTCTTGCGATTTTTCACTAGATCAGTTTCTTGCCACCGATGAAGGTAGGACAGCAGATCAACATGACAGGCTATGCTACGTAAGTCACTGGACTCCTTACTACCGCCTTATGACTAATTCTTAATAGATGTACGATATTGCAAGTGGACTTGATTATAGTATGCTTTTCATTAATACACCCGATTAGACTTTTGCTAACATTGTGTCAGTGCATAAGATGAAGGTGATTCATGGAGACCTCCGGCCAGTGCGTTGCTAAAATGATGTCATATGTTCTTTTATAATCAATCCAGTTCCATTAGCCAAACGTTCTCCTTATCCGTCATATACTTGGGTCTGGATATACTGCGGTTCTAGGGGACTTTGGAATCTCGTATCCTGATGAGGAGTCTTGTGAATTTGATCACACATCCATGCAACGCACAAATGCTCCGTACATTGCACCGGAGCTCCTAGCAAAACAGGCCAAGAAAGGAGAAATAATGTTATCACGTCCCGGTGACATATATGCTTTTGGCTGCGTCTTTCTAGAGGTATGAACTTGCATGCAGTACGTTTATAATTGTTTGGACTTACAGACCGCAAAGGTCATGTGTGGTATAACACCATACGAAGGCATCCCTAAAGGCCAAGTGGAAAAATGTAAGAAAAGCGGGATGCTACCAGCACAGAAGGAGCGGGTTGATGTCAGGTATCGGGACTTTCTCCAACGGACATGGCGCGCAAGCCCAGATAACCGGCCAAAAACCAACGACTTATTAATTGACATCCATAGTCTCAAAGTGTCGACGCAATAGTAGCTACTTGTCATTACTTCATATTTTCTGTAATTCTCATTCCACAAATACTCTACATATCCAACTTTAGACGTATTCATGCATAGTCAGATCCTCTTCGAAAACAAAAATCCACTATATGCATCACATAAAGTGCGTCATGTTACTACGTGGAATAGATGATACCTTCGAGATCGATGACTACGTCATAAGCAGACGGTCTCGACTTAGGCACATGACTCCAACAACGAGCTAACAGCTCCCAGAGACAATTACTGATGTCCACTGACTTCCTGTCGGGAAGCAACTTGATCTCATGAACATCTTCAAGATCACAATTTCTGGGATATGGGTCTCTCGCCGAAAAAATCTGCAATGAATGGTTGAGTCAATGTGTCTGAATGAAGGTAAAAGTGGGTTTACCTCGTAGCAAGTGCATGCTAAAGACCACACGTCACCACATGTCGTACCGTCTGTGTACTTATTAGGCTCCAAAATGTATTCCGGAGGTGACCAAGAGTCATCATTAGGTTGCGTGGAATTCATAACAGGAAACACATTTTGGTCAGAAAGTTTTGCGGAACCGAAGTCGATGAGTATGCCGGTGATGCCAGAAGTCGTTGCGCGCACAAGCACATTGGACTTGTTACTGTCAGGTCATAGTATTTTGTGAATACAAATGCAACGAACCCCTCTGAGGTCCCTATGAACAACTACCGGGGACTGGGTATGTACTGACAGCCAAATCGCTATAAGTACAGTAGCTCAGTTGCACAATAAGTAGATGGGAAAGAGCGTACAGAAGTTAAGTCCTTGGGCAACGTCACGGGTCTAGATAACAAAAAGGAGTTGCTCAGTCTTCTTGTGGTATCGATATCTTCGCCACAACACTTACTAGTTGCATCCTTTTCATTGCTGATAGACCCCTGTTTAAAGGATCCTCTACGAATGAACGTGCATTCCCAAGTTCGTAGAATGGGCTAACAAGCGATGGCAATGTCTGTCCTGGAATCCGCATGTAGCCATAGAGTTGCAGAATATTTGGATGGGATCTCGAATGTCTCCATATTCCTGCTTCACGCTCGAAATACTATAAAATAATGCAAGCTTTCATCGAGCCTTGTGCAAAGCATGCGTACCTGTATCAGCTTTTCCTTTTGAAGTTTGCTCGCGTTCCTTGTGTACCTTTCACTGATTGTCTTCAATACGACTTTCTGAGGCAAGAATGAGTTGAGCAACACGAGAAAGCAATGAAGAGGACGAGCCTTCTTCTCAGTTTTCCCAAGAATACTAACGTACATATCACCCTTGACAAAAAAAGAGCGGGATCCGCTCGACAAGAGAACCTTTTCTGTCCTGAATGTGGAATAGTCCATTTCTGGTATACCAATAGCGGAGAGCTCTGTATCGATGTGAGCTTGATGTCCTTCACGAGCCGAAGATAGAATGCTTGACTAACTGGCAACGACAGGACCTATCATATCTGCCGCCATTGAAAAGAGCAAAAAGAAAGTAAATGATACAGGCGGCTCGCACGACGTCGAAGAAAGTAAGAAGGGAACACCCCATTGTTTTCAGGGTCCTGACAGACAGAACGCACGAGTCACGGGACTGAATATTAACCCTCATTTCGGACTTGCTGCACGGGAAGGATAAGACATTTTATGATCTATTCTAATACCACTAAAATACATATTGCGTTATTGCGAGATAAAAAGAGAAGAAAAGAAGAGAGGAGATGGGCGCCAGCTGCTGAAAGCGGCTCTGGTTCCCATTGTCAAGCCCAGCCTATAAGTGGTAGATCAGCACGGCTCGACAAGGGCGGGCGGGACTGTGAAAGCAAGTGGAGAGGTGAGAACCTTTAACGGAGGTCGGTAGCGATTCCTACGGCGCGGTACGACGACAAAAGTCAGGCTTGTGGGTGTTTCGGTGATGATGGGGGATTGTCGAAAACGGAGGTAAGGACGGGAGGCCAGGAGATAAACCTTGACTCATCGAGAAAATCGCCGAAAATGACGCGTGAAATATTGTTATTATTATTCAGCACAAAGGAAAACGCATAACAAATACATTGGATATAATTTTCGCATATAATCGTGCCGTGCGCATAACTAAAAGCGAACGTGCGATAGTGAAGACCGAATAAATCGTCGGAGACTTGATTTAATTACAAAAGCCGCTTCCCGCTTCGAAGATCCCATATCAAACAGAAATCGTTCAACTTTGTCGGCGTCCTGCCAGACTAGAAGACGTCGCAAGGAACGAGGAGACTGCTCCTTCACGAGTTCATCAAGATGAATCAGAGCTTCATCAATAGTTGGACGAGAGGCCGGATCCTTTTCAGTCATTCTATTCGCCAGTGGAGCAAGGAACTCCAGATTCTCGTATATCTTTACACAAAATGAGCCTCTTTGAAGTAAAAAAGGATATAGATTCGCCTACTTCCACGAGGGAGTGCTTGAACAAGTTCCCGAGGATAAAGACATCCACGGGAAAGGGGTTATACGGTTTGTCCTGGTAAATCTCCGGAAGCTGCTTGTCTTGACATTCTTCGCCCGTGACCATCCGGGGCTCCGTCGCATCATCGAATCGAGAAGATATACCAAAGTCGATAAAGTAATATTTAATGGAAGTGACGTCCCGACGCCGGCGAGGACGAGCTAAATTTTTCCCAGATGCATCAAAACAGGAAGCAGTGGGGTGAAAGCCCCTCGGAAATAGCTTTCTCGCATCCATCATGATATTCAGAACTGAGCAGTCTCTATATGTCGACTTTAGCACACAACTCGGGCAATGAGTGCTATGGTAATTACCTGTGCGCAATTCCTTTACTATGCATGAAAGACAATCCCTAAAAGAGGCCAGAATATACTATTTGTCTCTCTCAGCGAGAAAGGTGAACTCACCTGCAGAGTCTGGTTCATGAAATCGATTACCTCATCTACCGAGCTGAACAACGGATCATCGAACGACTTTAAGAGAGGCATGACCATAAACTCCATCGTGTCTTCCTCCTCGCTGAATACGTCCAATATCGGAACAGTTATGTTTCGTGGATCCTTACGTAGCTCCTCAGAGTCAAGGTAACGGGCTATTCCTAGCTCGTTACTTCCCTTTCTCAGTTTCTTGATAGACACGCGCATACCATCCGAAAGTCGAATTGCGTCAATGACTTTGGGACGCTATGAGTGGCAGATTCAGCTAAATCTGTAAAAAGGGTCATGTAGAAAACGTACATAGGTAACATAGCTGTCCTCACGGACACCTGGTAGCTGTTTAGCGGTCCACGAGGGTTTCCACTCTGGATGGTATCGAGGACGGAGCTGGTAACCATGCTCCTTGAGCATATCGTAACGGTCCCTCCTCCACCTCTCGCCGTCGTTCAAGCTGAAAGGGATTCTTTCCGGAGATTTCCGCTCTGTCATTTGAAACGTACGCGCACTTGCGATAGAAATAGAGAAAAGTAGTTTGAATGGGCAGCGTCAGTGGATGAAAGCGGGAGAGCGTAAGCAACCTGTCTTTATTGCCCCGAGGGGTATGCAAAAGAACAAGAACACATAACGGGATCGACTCGATAACATCCTTTTGTCCAGCGCACTGCCCATGTTTCCAAACAAGAGACCAAAGGCCGCTAAACAAGAGCGGGAGGATGAGGGCAAACCTGACAAGTGTCCATGGTGCTTAAACAAAGAGCGATGACACAAGGTGAACACTTGACGACACCAGGGCCCAGTCTGCATTCTGTCCAAACAAGTCATCGCATGCCATGCTACCACTTCATGTGCAGTCGTAGCAGAAGTAGGCACCACCGCTTGTCAATAAAGAGGTCGTCTGTCTGCCTTCCTTAGCGAATAACTTAGGAACAAAAGGCGCAATTGGGACATACCTCGTTGGCTCAACATGAGCCCTCCCAGAATCTCCTTGCCATCTAGCTATAGCTGGCGCACCTCAAGAATACGTCGTACCATCAGCGAGTTTCCTTCTGTATCACATCCACGGCTATAACCGAACGCAACCAGAATGAATAAGGACAGAAGGAAAAGACGATGCTAATGTTGCATTGCATCGTCGATATCGAGGTCGGTGGCAAGAGTATCCTGCATCGAGCTTTACCTGTTCGTTGAACTCACATGACTTGTTACGTAGTTGTATTATATGTACAAGAGAACTGATTCTACATGTTAGCAGCAATACTCGTTCGCAGATCTCTAAATGAGCTCGTATAATGGTAATGCATTCATTTCGATACAACATCGTCCGGGTATTGACTATCCTATCCAGCCTAATAGCCGGGAACATGCCATACAACAGTAAGCAGTAAGTAGAGACAAGCAGGGCATCGCGTAAAGCGTCTGAGAACATAACATCAAGGTTTTAAGTACGATAATGAGCTAGTGTAAGCTACGCTTCGAAGGTATCGCGGCGAAATCAGCAGAATGAGAAGAATGACTACATTAGAAAAGAATATGAAACGTAACCAGTCAATGCAACAAGAAGGTCCATGATACATACGAAGAAACGTCAACGTCAGAGAAGACGTTCTTTTTCACGCACAGCACGAAGCCAAATTTCTCCCGGTCGGCTATAACAATAGTCAGAAAATGCAATTGGCAGCAAAACAATACAACGTACCTCCGCTCCCTGAGCAATCTAAACACTTTGCTCGCTGCTTTCGCATTCGCAGCCGCATCATTCTCACGACCGACCGCACGCGGAGGGAAACCCGATTTACACCGTTGTTGCAGGTCTGCAAGGCCCTCGTTTGTACCTTCGAACTCGATGATGACCGTTCCGTACCACCCAGGATCCACAGACAGGCTAGTCCCAGAAATCGGTGTAGGCGCGTTTGTGTAAGGGTTTGGACGGATGCGGAACCTTGAACGATGGATCCATCGAACAACGGTATGATGACCACCCTGCGGACTAGTGACGCTCTCGTTAGCAACAGCCATGTAGAGAAGGTAAAAGAACGACATACGTCTCTGTTTTGATGCGATCTTGAAGAAGCTGTAAGTTGGCCGCGACCTCTTCTCCCCAAGGCGAAATGTCAATGTGGCAGATAGGGTTCCCTGGTGCTCGGATTACTCGATGAAAGTACGACGGAGGGAATGCTAGCGTATGAAGATACTGTGGCACTTCCCCACTTCGTGAGTAAGTGTAATCTAAATCCTGTTAAAGCAAGGTCAGCCATCAACACGTCACAACGTCAGGCTGGCTCTTACTATAAGATAATTCCCATCCCAGACCATCCGCCCATCGTTCCCTTCGTCACCAACGGCTATATCCCATACAACATCCCCAGCGCGAAGTAAAGGGATGACACCTGCTCGTTTCAACTCCTTCTCGCATTCCAGCACGCTCGAATCGGACAGCCAGACACCTTCCGGGTTGGGTATACATACGCGCAAGCAAGGTGAATGCCCCAGGCGAAACAGAGGCGAACGGAAATGAGGACCTAAACCTGCGAGAGCCGCTCGTTCGTATCTGTTGATCTTAGCGGAGCCATGACCGTTGCTGCTGCCGTTAAGAACATGCCCATGTTGAGAATGAGACAGAGATGAAGCTCCAGGAGAACCGGGTCGACTTGGTGAACCAGCACGGGCACGTGACATGGACCGACGAGCATGATTCTGTATCTGTGCGGGGGCATGCGCCTTCGCATTTACTGACGCCGATGACTGGGGCGGAGTAAACTGATACACTACCGCATCACCCTCTGCGTCCTTTTCCATAGCCTCTGCTTGTGCACGCAGGCGCAGCACAACACGCGTGAATGCACGGCATGACGATGCTAACAGACTCTTCTGCGCACTTGCAGTCTTCAAGTTGAACTTGAGGTACTCATCATCTGGGCGCTCTTGAACCTGCTGCTTCGCATCTAGCCAGGCTTTGGCGTAAACTGAGTATTGGTGCGACGGAATGGATACGCCGCGCATGTAGGAGTTAAGATCCTGGAACCAACCAAATCATGAGTCTGATACCACTTGCGATACGGAAAGCCACATACTCGGAAGGTCAGCATGATATGTTCCTTCGTCGACCACCTCCATCGCGCATATCCAACAGTATGAAGGTAGTGCTCCAGCACGAGCTCGCGTAATTCCCGCTTGTGCTCGATTTGCCGTCGCGACGCGTCATTCACTGCTGCCACCATACACCAATCGCGGAAAGTAAGATATGGAAGAAGAGCACCGAGGAGCTCCACGTGCATAAGATGCTTCTCGAGAGGATAGAACGTGGGTTCCGCTGGTTCCGGTTCCGGTTCAGGTTCAGCCTCCATCTGACCGACGCCGTTCGTACCTGACTCCGGAGCTGATGGTTTCAAACACTCTTTTCTGTCAGTGGCATCCCACCTGCTCGCGAATGCTCGAGCATCTTCGCGTGAGCGTGCGTCAAGGCCCTGTCCTCTCCGCTGCGCACGCGAAGATGCGTAATCACCCGGACTTGCAGGACTCGCCGGACCAGAACTTGCACCGGAGCGTTGCGAACGTGCGAAGGGCGGAACTGGAGGAGGCATCGACGCACCTGAGATGGAAGCTGGATCCCCAAGCGCCGGTGCACGTACCACCTCGCCCTTCGCAAATGGATCTGCATCGACGAGTAAATCCATCTGTTCCGGTGACTCAGTGATCGTTCGCTGATGTTGAATTTGATGTTGCTCGACTGTGTTCGTGCTGTCTGCTCTGGGACGAACAGAATGAGGGGGAGTTTTTGTCAACTTGCGGTGCGTATGTCCAATCCCGCCGGTTGAACCTGATGAGAAAGGATTAAGGGCGGAAAGTGCAGAAGGCGAACGCGCAGGGCCGTCAGATGAGGACGCAGACGAAGGCGGAACGTAATGTTGACTATGCGAGCTAGAGCCGGTCCCGGGCCTAGCTGAACGCGTGCGTGATTTGCTCCGTGTTCGTGGTCCAGGTTGGGAGGTCAATACTACGGGAGTCACAGGTTGAGGGGGTGACTGAGGGGGTGATGGAGGCGCTTCGTGTTGTTGGCTCTGTCGATAATCGGGCTGAGGCGAGTACGTCTGCAGAGGAAGGTTTTGCGTGCGTAACTTGGGGGTCGGTCTCCCTTGCAATTCATCTTGACTTGACAGATTCGCGCTAGAAGATGAAGATGAAGCAACCAATGAAGGTGCTACAACTTTTATGGCAGTCATGTTGCTTATAACGTTGTTACCATGAGACTCTGCGGGTTTTGGGCGAGAGTCCACCAAGTTACCGGTCGATGGAACTGGGGAAGAGGGCGAGGATGAAGAGGATTCTGGGATCGCATGATGCAAGTTCATGCCGCGAATGCTTCTGCTTATGAGAGAAGAGGGAGAAGGAACATCGGGAGATTGCTCTTCCTCCAGAATGCCGGTGATGGTTAATCGTTGATTCTGGTCGTTGCCATGACCATCAACAGATGTGGGAGGTGTCGGGATCTGACCTCGTATCAACGTCCGTGGCGTTTGCTGGTGCGTTTGTTGTATACCCGGCAACTCCGGTACATCTTCGTCGGTATACGTCGTGTACATCGTCACTTTTCGCCGCATACTTCCAGTGCTGGAGACACTTTCCGTCCTTTGCACAGCGAGTCCGCTTTCTACTTGTCCAGGCCGAGCATCGAGGATCATACTCAAAGTCGGCGCTGGAGGCGAAGGAGGAGTTGGAGGTGCTGCTGTATTCGTCGGGACATCTTGAATGGTTGTAGGAACCATGCGGCCGCTTCTTCCTCTCGACCAAGAGACTATATGATCGTTCTCGTCTTCGTCTTCCATGTCTACATCACCATTGCCAATGTTGGATGCCGCTCGGACATTTGATGATAAAACGGGAAGTGAAGCCTGAGACTTCGTATTACTCGGTTCCCCTCGATGCCGCGAAGCCTGCTTGACACGAGGATCAATATCGGTGTCGTCATCTCGCTCATATTTTTCGTTAGTGCGGGTGTTGAAGCCTGTACCGAACAAAGGTGAATGGAACGTTTCCAGTTCGTCCGCACCCAAGCCGACTCGGAGCTCAACCGATGCTGTCTTCAAGGGCTATCATGTCACATTTTACCAGATTGGCCATAAGCAATTTCAGCGACAATTTTTGAAGGGAGCACAGGAGAAAATCGAACCTGGACAGAAGCATGTCGATCCGAGTAATTGAAGGAATCGGTTGATGGTCGGCTTGTGCCTATGCCGAGATTTTGAGTTGTATCGCTCTGAATAGCGTGAGTGCGAATCAATCAATTTCGGACCCTCGTTGATACTAGTGAGTTAAAAACTTACAAGATGAGATGTCGTGATATTAGGGATTGAACCAATAGAGGAGAGCGGTTTGGGCGGCGGCGGCGGAGGTGGTGTTTCCTGGGCTGAAGGGACAGAAGAGGAAGAACTAGCAGAAGTCGAAGTAGAGACAGGTGGACCAAAAGCGGCGAGCGGTGAGTACCTTGTTCTACGCGGACCGCGGGGTGCTTCCAATGAGTTGCCCAGACTCGGAGAAACCTTGAGGTTGCCTGAGCTTGGCAAGGCACCGGTCTCATCAGGCAATGGAGGAGGTAACGAGGAGTCTGGAGGGCGAGTCGGCACACGGGATGATATTTGCAAAGTTGCGGGCTGGGCGGGAGTGACGGGTGGTAAATGCTGGGTTGTCGTCGGAGGGGATGGCGGAGTCATCATCCTCGTCAAGTGCGCGCCGTTCTTCTCCGCTCTTTTAGCCGTCGCGGCCGTCTTTGGTTCGGGCAACGGGCGCGCCTTTTTCACCAGCAGGCTCGTCGGGGGCGTCGGGTCATCAAGCGCGTCGGCGGAGACATTTGGCATCTGTCGCGGGATGGCAGCTGACGTTCCGTTAGCACGTGGAAAAGTCGGGGATGTTGGCGGTGACATCTGCTGGTGACGTCCTTGCCCCGACACACGTGCAACGTCCTCGCGTGACGGCGCACTAATTCCCAGCCCGAATCGTCCCCCCGCTCTCACTGCGACACCTCCGGACCGCCCATCGCGTTCGTGCCGCATTTCCGATTTTCTCATACCACCCTCTTCACTCTCAGACACCACACGTGGTCGTACGGACGTCATAGACTTTCTGGCTTGCCCTGGCAAGGCTCCATTGCCATTCGGGTTCGTCGTCTTCGCAAAGCGTTCATACAGCGGGGTCGTCGGAGCTGCATGAGATGATTGTGCGTGCGGCGCCTGCGCCGAGATGTGCATCGGTCCTGAGATACTTATTGCAGGCGTCGGGCGCTGTTCAACGTCCGTCGTCGACTTTTTCCGGCGAAACATGTTTGACACTATGCTTTCAGAGTGCGGTGTATGCGGGATATGTCCTTCAGGACTCCAGAGCGTCAGCCTTTGCAGCTTTGTATAAATTTTTCGCCGAACGTTGAATAGAGTTCAGCTGAGAAGTTCTGAGTCGTTGTCGAAAGCGAGTAGAAGGGATGGGAAACGGCGAGGGCGTAGCAACGGAAATTGAACTATACAGAGTTTATGAAGGTTGATCATTGACGAGCATCATTCCCAACGCCGGACCGATAAATGAAATGTTCCTCGGTCGTCAGCACCCTCTCGAAGCACACCAATCTGCACGGCCGCCGATGCTAATGCCGTCTTGCACGAACTGAGAGGGACGAGAGTGGACGACCCGGTTGAACTGCGAGGACGGACGGGCATTGATTGAATTATTGTTGACGACACGGCCAAGGTCATTTCTATGCACGTGCATATTATGTAATTAAGTGGTGCCTGATTTGCTCCCCCGTTTCAGACCGTGACGATCCGGTCCAGTCCAGTATCCCCAACAACTGCCGCGGCTGTTGTTCTCTGCGTCGCCGCCTCCTCGACAACTCTCACTTAAGCTTCAAGCATTGGATGCGCTACAACAACGAATTCCATGCTGGAGAGGTTACGGTGGTGGACGAGTTCTCACGCAAGAGCACGCAACGTTCCCGCTCATAACCCCCGTTTTTAGCGCACTTGGCACGGAGAAGTCGGCATAAGGTCGAGACTCAGCCGCACATTTTAGCGGGTGCAGTTGACAAACGTTCGGACGACGCGGTACAAAAGTTCATACCAACAATCCTGTGTGTATGACGATGAACGTATTGTCTTTGCCTATGGATCGTTGATAGGCATCGTTCCTGAAGGGTTATCGGGTACAGAACTTAGGTTCTGCCACCTTCACACACTAAGTGGTATTTCTGGACATCCAGTAAATCAGGACGGAAAGGCTCACTTATAATCTTCCAGTAATGGTTACCAGCCTGTCAAAGTTCCACCATCTCGTCATGGTGACATTCTGACCAAGGCGACACTTTCAGTTCCTTCCATGGGTTTCATTTGCAAAACAGATATTCTGTCCAAAATCTGCATCAGAAAACCCGATAGGCCAAACGTCCAGTCAGTCGAATCTTGAAGGGCCACTTCCTGCCATTACGCGCACTCCTCTAAGTGCCCGACGCAATTTCATGATTCAAACAGAAGAAACCAATTGTCCGTCGATAACATTTCCAATACCATAACCGTTCGGAGCAGCATCGAGGGGAAGGGAACGGTGACCGAACATTTTTCACGAAGTCAGAAGCGTCCGACTTGAGCTGAGGGAGATTCGTGCTCCTGGCGGGCTTTTACCCCGCGGATGAGCATGAATTGTCCAACTTATTGAGATACCATGGAGACGTGATTCACCGTTCCTAACACAAGGAAGGTTCTTATTCTTGCTTGATGTTCTATGTTGCCTTTTTTTACACAATAGGTTTCAAACCAGTAATTTCGCTCTCGCGTCTCGTGCAGAACTTGCTCCTACCCGACTTTCCGATCCATGAAGAGTTATAAAGCTACCATCGAAAGGGAATGGTGTCAAGCTAGCTAGTGGAGCTCCAAAAAGCTCCCCAGTAGTTGTAGGAAAAGATGCATGTAGAATTTCCTCTTTTCGCCAACAGAGCACTGCTAGATGTAGCTTTGCGTCTCCCAAATCAATACAGCACGCTGTCCAGAAGACTTGGTCCCGAATGATAGAAAAGCCTGACAGATTGATCGCCGACCGAGGTACGGAACGTGAGAAGCAGATGAGTTGGTCAATTTGCTGACTGTACATTGTGGGTCCAATTGTGTACACTGTGGGGTGAACCGAGCGAATTTGAGCAGATAGCACAAATCTTCATGCAGGCTAACTTCCCGACAGTCTTCATAGTACCAAGAGCTTAGCGACGAAGATAGACTCGCTGTATGTATGTCAGACGTCAAGGTCACGTCAAAAGAAGGCAGGATAATGACGACATCTAGCTAGCACGTCCTGTCATAGAGGTAGCAGTGACGTCGAAGAAGCCAATCAAGTTGTCCAAAACTGGATCTCCCCAGGCTCGTTCTAAATCACCTATCAGATTCTCGAGTACTAGGATCACGGAAGTGTCTGTGAAAATTTCGTGTGCTGTATTGGAGACAAGCGAACAGAGTCGAGAAGGCAAGATGATCATCAGCGACCGGACTGCAGAATATACGCAAAGCTTGAGCACGAGTATCCAGCTATCCGGAATCACCAGGAAATCGTTGGAAACTACCCGTCAGCTCAGTGCTAGGTAATCCTGCAGACATCACTGAGTCGCGCTAGACACCTCGCGAGCACCGCAACATCCAAATGTGCTTCGAAAGTGTCAGAAACGCATGCTTTGCAACATGCTCATGCATGCGTATCATGGCTACTTCGAAGCTGCTATTTCAGACGCTCTCGGAAGCAGGGTGTCAGTCCAGATGTATAGCATAGATTATATGCGCTCGTACGGCCCATGCAATCCCACTTCTATGGTTTTGATTGGCACGATCTTGACAAGCTGAGCTTGGTTGCGTGATCAAAGATGTTGATGCCGACACTTGAACCACGAGAGGACGAAGAAATGCAAAAACGCGAGTATGAGGCAGATTTTAAATCGACTCACATCGACATCCATCCAACTCCTGAAAATTTCCGAAACCGACTCAAGAGTTGACCAACATACTATTCCCCTCGATCAGCAGTCTCCAAGCGTCCATGTGAAAGCCCTCGGAGGCCGCTAGGCATGAAAGAGCTCCATGTTCCAAGTCTCCTAATAAGCGTGTTTATTCCTCCTTGTGCCACCTAGGCTTCCTAGAAACCAGCGATGCATCGAGAAGTTTCAGATCCAACTGGACAGAACGAATATCAGCAGCTCTGACGTCGAGGAGCATTACGGCAGAAGAAGAGAGAAGGTGAGGAGGGTAGTTAAGGAGCCACGCCTTCTCTGTCTGTCCTTTGTCTCAGATACCCCTTTTGGAATACAATGCTCACTTTACTTTCTCACGACGACATCCGGATCCCAGGCTCTTCTGCTTACGTTTCCTATCATATGAGGCATTCTATGTAAACATAATCATAGAATCTTATGAAATGAGTCTCGGCGTGGACTCGTTGAATGTCCAAAATGTCAATCTGCACGGTGTTCAAACCTGGCATCGAATACATGTTATTTGGCCGTCAACCATGAATACTGAATACTGTATTCGATGTTTTCAGCAGCTGCATCACAGAGCAATGCTGAGATATAGAACTCTGAACAAGGATCTTGGTCGAGCAGAAGAGCAGAGTCGGTTTCCATGTCACTTTCCTCTTTTGGCAGGACTATTTTGTTCTCACGCTCAGGCCAGATCGACGTCGCCATGTCTACACCAATTGCAAACCTCTTACTTACAATAATCTCGATCTACCGTGGTCGCTGAGTGTTCTGCGTGTGGATGATCTTCGATATTCATTTGGAAATTCATGCGACAGTCTTCCAGCTGCCACTGCAATTGTGCAATTCTCAGATGTTGCGCGATGTGCAAGGAAGAAGAAGAGGCTCTTGTTCAGCAGTTACCGTGTTTCGGGCAGACAGCAACAACGTAACCGCATACAGTATGTACAGCACAAAAGCCATTTCTCGGCTACTTCGGTAAGTCAACTGCTCTTGTATTTACTTGTGTGGTCGTTCACGTCCGATAAACTTCATCCATCTAACGCAAATTTGTAGATGTTAACTGCGATGCATCCTGTTGTCCTTCCTGGCTCCTCTATCATTATCTTTCACACTCTCCTACTATCTATCATGCATGATCCACAACGTCTGCCCGAGGAAGCAAGTCCTCTCACGAGCAGGGAAAAGGCCTGGCGAGATCGCTATTATATGCTGGAGTCTCACGGTTATCGTCTTCGCCTATGGTTCACTCCAGACTGGATGCCGTCGTAGATCGGATCAAATACGCTCCCAGCGATGCATGAAGATTATTATCATAATGATGTGAGATTTGCTGATTGCTGCACTCTTATGGAGCGTCTAATGCTTTTCAAGAGCTCGGTAACGATAGATGCAGTCCGAAGTCTTGATGGACGAAGAGTGTTTCTTAAACGTGTTGGGACTCGTCACCGATAACTTTCCATCTGGCGCTATCTGTCTGATGAGGAGAAACTCCGTGATCCTCATAATCACACCGTGCCTGTTCTTGATGCATTCCTCGATGATGAGAATGAGAAGTACACATTCATAGTACCTCCTCTTCTTCATCCTTATTTCCACCCTGACTTCTTCTCGGTCGATGAAGTTCTGAATTCCACGCGTCAGCTACTGGAGGTAACGTTCGTTTCCTGTGACTCATAGTGCAACAAGGATTGATATTTAGACAAAGGACTTGTCTACATGCACAAGCTGAACATTGCTCACAGGTGGTTTCTATGCTCCAAGGTCTTAAAGTCATCTCACGTGGATCACTCAGAGACTGTTCAGACTTGAATATCATGATGGATGCCGATAAGATTCCTTGCGGCTTTCATCCAATGATTTCCGTCGCCGAGCCATCGGTGCGGATCAGGCTTGCAAAGCCCGGACGTCGCAGAGATGCGTCTTACGTTCGGTACTACTATGTCGATTTCGGTATTTCTGTGAAATTTGATCATGACGACGATGAGAAGAGAGTTTTCGGTGTTATCGGTCAGGATGACGAGGTTCTGGAGTTGTCGCAATACGATCCATTCTTCGTCGATGTGTTCATTCCTGGAAGCCTGTTCAAGAAGACTTTCCTCGAGGCAAGTTTGCCTTTCAGGGAAAAATTTTCAGAGAAACGGAATTCGCTGATGCCACCCTAGAGATACGACAACCTAGACTTCTTAAAGTCGTTGATCAATGAAATGACTGCGCGGGACTGGCTGGACCGCTCCGATTCCATTTATGCTCTTAAGACGTTCAATCGCATCGTTTCAAATCAATCCCGCTACACTCTGAGGTGGCGTCTTAAAGAGAAAACTTCCAGCCAGGCGACTCGTTTCCTCCAGGATGTAGGCTCCGTGTCTCACGAAACTGCTCTGATCGTTAAAGACTCTATATGTGAGTTGCATTTGCGATTCGCAAATATCTTCCGGACGCTAGATCACAGACCATTCTCTGTAATGAATCATGCCTATCCTTATCAAGTTCCCCCAGTCCAAGTGCCTGGTTAAGAGATTGCAATTTTGCTCTGTGCAACGATCATCATGCTGCGGTCAGCTGAGCAGATCGTGGCGCTTTGGTCAAATCTACCATGCCGCAGAGACATCACGATTGGCAAAATACAGAACGACAACTAGCCGCTTTTGTTATTATTCATAGCGGAAGAGAATTGCAAGAAGATTCCTTCGGTTGCAAGCGTTCTCCGGTGATGAGAACGCGAAGTACACGTGTGTAGTGCTTCCTATTCTTCATCCTTGTTTCTGCTCTGGTTTCGCCTTAGTCGATGACGAGGTGACGCTTGTTCCTTGTAACTTCTGGGACAATAAGAGTTGACATTTAGACAAGGGACTTGTTTACACGCTCGAGTTGATCATTTCCCACAGATGATTTCTACGTCTCGGGGGTTCAAAGACATACAAACGTCAATTGCTCGGGGACTGCTCGGAGCCGAAGTATCATGATAAATGCCAGTAAGAAGTTTCCTCGAAGTTTTCATCCTATGGATACTAATAATTCAATTTCGGCATTTCCATGAATTTTGATCATGACTATGATGACGGGTTTTCGGTGCTATCGGCCAGAATCGGAAATTGCTGCTAACCGATCCTTTTTTCACGCAATAAATCGACATCTCGGTCCAGAACATCCCTCCTATATGGAACGATCCCTCTCAAGTCGTTTTGGATGAACCAGACCTCAAAAAGCAACACTCAGAGAGCGCTCAGGAGCGAAGACAGCATTGAGGTGAAAATGCAATGGACTGACATGGAGTGCGGAAAGGAAATTACATGGTTAATGAATCAGACGCATCGCAACCTGTTGCAAACAAGAGTCGAGGATTTGGGAGGATTTGCATACCGTCGATTTCTTCCACGAAATCAAATGTGCCTGTCCCAAGATTCGTTTTTCTCGTAGCCAAGCCACGCCTGCGACACAACTCCTTCTCGCTGGTCCGAGTTGGCGTTATTGACGTTCATACTACGAGACTAAAAAAACTGGGTTTAGACGGTATACGTCCCACGAAGCGCTACTCATAACTATAACCAACAGGTCTTCATCCAGAACAAAAACAACGGTAACTATGCCGCATATGTGAAATCGGAATGGTCCAACCAGTTGTGCGCAACTATCTCGTCAATCAGCGGCTCCGGAAAGTCTGGGTACAACTTGTCCAGTATTTATTCGCAGCAAATTTTTCTGAATAAAATGTCTGAGAGTAACCCATTGACCGGTATTTCTGCCTTACTGATAATCGTCAGGAGTATTCACGTATGTATCGTCCCTTTTGCATCGATTGGTTATCATTAGTGCTGTAAATTCAACTGCCAACTGCTGGTCTATGTCAATAAGCCGGCCCACTGAATTTGATGAAAGCGACACATTTAGTGCGACACGTAACTAGGCTCTTGTTCTATGAGCGACTTTCAAATGTCTAATTCTTGTACTTCTTGTCCAAATTAGCGCTGAGGAACAAGGGCATGCAGTGAAAAGAGATAACGAAAAGTACTTCAATGCAATGATCTTTGCTCCACCGACTTCTTCATTGGCGATGCTTATTGTCGTCGTCTCTGCACCAGGGAAAATCTGGCTCGTTGTTTCGTTTGCATACAATACTTTCTAGGTCCATCATTCGGTTGATCGATTTGATGTGCCCGAGATCGGGCAGGGTCTCATCTCCAGATACTGATACCAGTATAGTCATCTGCCAATACTTTTTTGATTGCCATCGGAGACAAAGGGAATGATGAGTCCCGATGTACAATTATGCAGTGCAAGTAGCACGCGTTGTCTTAATTTGCTTCCGTTTCTCTTCAATTGATTACTGGACACCAAGTACGTTTTCTCTCACGCTGCAGTTTATTGATGAAACTGACGTGGACATGTGTTCTGTAGTCAAGTTTGTAACGTTGGAGTAGCGGGCACCTTAAACGACGGCCTCAGAACACTCCCAGGTTATCTCAGACAGTCTCTTATTTCTCAGTCGAAACGGTTTTACCGACATGGATAGGGTCAATATCAGGATTCACATACCTCAGTGTGCGTAGCAAACAAACCTCATGTTAACGAGTTGATTTAGTAGCGCATATTCCCAGTGTTGCGGGGTTGGAACATCAAAGAGTTCAATAGGATCAAGATGGATCCAGGTGCCCTTAAAAGCGGAAGGCGGGCTACAATAAGAAAGGGAGAGCTCACAACTGAGGCTGGCAGCAAGGTGAGTATATGCCGACAAATTCCTGGCACTTGACTAAACTCGACAGCGCGATGCCATTGTAAAACTTGTTAACCCGCAGTACGCATCGAGATCCAGTGATCCAGAGAGACGTCTCAAGCTCCTTGTTGAGGTTTAATTTCAAGAAGTTACTCTAAGGGCAAGGGCTTCTGACAAACTCATTACAGTATTTCAAGCGGGAAAGTCGGATTTGGACATCACTAGGAGCTCATCCAAATCTTGTCCCTCTTCTCGGTTTCATCCCGACATTGCAGACCCAGGCCTTTCCTTCTCTCGTCATGCCGTTCTATTCCTCAGGGGATCTGAGAAACTTTGTGAATGAAGGAAACGTGAGCCTTAAAGTGAAGCTTCAGTTGGTAAGCAATGTTTTCCCTGTAATGATGACCACTGCCTTATGTCGACCCGTAAAAGATGCGTGATGTGGCGAATGGATTGCATTATAGTAAGCTGTTTCATATGTTTCCAGGCAAAAATATATGAATTGACCTGCAGTGCACTCGCGCAAACCTCCTGCTATTCACCGCGACCTCAAAGCTGTAAGTCCGCCAGTTCGCGAGCCTGCGTGTCTCATTAATATATTGTCTAGAGTAATATCCTTATCGAGACCGTCGCCTCATCTGCGAAGGAGAAATATCGAGCTCGGATTGCAGATTTTGGATCTACGAAGTTATTCGAGATGGAAACCGAAGTACAGATTACAGGGGGAACATCAGCACCTGTTAGTATGCCGTGGACCCCACCGGAATACGTCAAGCGCTCTGATACGACGGACGATGTCGTGATTGACTATTCTCACCCGACCTGCGCAGGAGATGTCTGGTCATTTGGCTGTACGTTTCTGGAGGTGAGGCTTCCTGTTATCATACCTTTGCTTGACTGTAACGCAGTTGACAGATACTTCAAAAAGCTGATCCGTGGGGTGATTGTGCTGCTGGTATGGAGCTTTTGCAAGGAAGGTGTCCTCCGCGACCAGAAAGTTGTATTATCGATGATGACTGCTGGGCGCTGATGGTGATGTGCTGGGCCCATCACCCCAGGAGGATTACAGCTGAAGAACTTTATTGGAAGCTATGTGCCATAGAGAATTGTAAGTGAGATAGCAAGCTCTATCACTAAATTGTCCCGAAGATAATATCAGAATAAGTATTAAATACATTGCTTGAGTGAGAGAGTTACAGTGCGCATGGAGAAATATCATAAAGTATGGTTTTGCAGAAAGTTAAGTATCCAGCCTGCTGCCTGTTCTGCACTCGGACGTCGGTCAGGTATCGGGTCCCATAAGGAGCGAAGAAGTTCATAATAGATGTCGCTCGTTTCCTCGAGCGATGCAGGTAGCGAGCCTTGCAGTATCTTGTCTTTCTTCACCTCGTCTGAGCTGCACTCCTGATATGGATCACGTTCGAAAATGACCTAATAAAACTATTAAGTCGACAGACATTCTATCCTTCTCAACACACGCACCTCTAAAAAGATACAGCCAAACGAATAATTATCACCTGGAATCGAAATGTACGGGTAGGTATCCTCTTCATTTTGGCTTGCTACTTTCCTCAGAAGCTCCGGGGGAAGCCAACCTGCGTTGCCAACTTGGTCATGAGTAGTCTTGAATTTTGTTTCCTTCACCACAGGGTCTGTCGCGCCATTTACAAAGTAGGCCGTGCCAAAGTCAGCCAGAAGAGCTGAGAAACCTGTTCTCAGAGCGTTTTCCTTTACAAGGATATTACACTTGAAGTAGTACGTCAGAATAAGTAAAAGAGAGATTTATCAACTTCGAACTCACGGCACGCAAATCGCCGTGGGCAATGTTTTGGGAATGTACTAGTGGATAATTGAAGCAGCATGAAACGCATATATTATCAAAGCGCTCTTACGATACGCAAGCCCTTCACTCGTTCCATGGAGCTAATTTCCAGTTAATATTCCCAGTAATAGTTATTTACTGAAGCATAACGTACCAACTCCAATCTTTGCCGTGGTGATGGAGAGCATTCTCTCACGAAGTCTTTCAGGTTCCAGCGATAAACATCCATTACGAGTCCCGGAAGATCGTTGGAAAGGAGACAAAAACCTCTCAACGGAAGGACGTTGTCATGCTTCAAAAGCCTCCATACTTGCGCCTCTCTTCCAACTTTCTGGTTATGGACACATTAATAAGTACAAACCTGGAATGAAGAAGTTGTTAAGCGACTTGCATTCCATAACGAATCCCGACTGGCGGTAGTCACTCCGCTGGGCTCTTTGACGGCATACTGAAAACATAATGTAGGATTAAAGGCATGACAACGCTTATATTGACTTACGCGTCTTGTTCCTTCAACTACACGGCGCTCAAAAACCACAGAAGAGGACCCAAAACCTATCTGGCGTCCTTCTCCAGAAGATAGCAGATATTCAGGTATTCCAAGGCTTTTGATATCTGGCATTCATTAGAAAGTGTACAGTGGTCAGAGATAGGAGCCATACCTTCAGCAGCGAAGTATTTACAGGATTCCAAGTGCTTCTCAGCTTCTGCGAGTCCAACATTCGCACCTTTCTCCAGCAACTTTGACGAAGTAGGCCGCACGAACTTCGGTATGTTCCGCAGGACCACACATTTCTTTCTGGTTTACTAGCTTCACGAAGGATAACCTACATTTTTCAGCGTTAGTAATTATCATCGTAGTAGTGGATCGGAACGAAGATTAACATTGCTCTTATCTAAGATGTCGTCGACGATGACGCACAGACTTCTTACTTGCCGGCCATAGTAACCCAAGGATTTTCCACCATCACAAGGTTCTTCGTGTTGCTTATCGAAAGAATTACGGATCGTCTCCATGCACTTAATCGCAACATGGACCATCCTAATGCACGTGATAAGGCATTTATGAGGAAATGACCTTCACAGTAATTGGGACCCGAGATGCTCACGCAGCGGTGCAGCCAAGTAATTCTGATGTAGAGGCAAAGCATTCCGGATACGACAAAAGGTTGTAGAAGTTGTATCCAAGCAGTTTTGACTGATCCAAAATTTTCTCTACATCTCGACCTAATACTGCATTTTCTGACAGCTCCTGTACACAGTCGTACGTCAGCATTGCATTCTGTTGGTAACATGCTCTCAAACTCACAGGAGAAAGGAGGTGCTCGAATAGGAGTACCATGGCACTACATAGCGCTTGCATGTCCTTCCACTCTGGACCGACTATACTGAAGTCAGGAACTATCAACCTCGCGAAAGATAAGATCGAACCTGAGTCTGACAACTTGCAAAGAACAAGCCTTTTCCTCCACCAATCTTTAAACAACCTCTCGTCATATCGCAGAACAGTCCAGGGTGATGCTCGTGTCTCGGACATGGTTTGTGTGTGAGTGGGTACTACTAGAAAGATGAGCTTCTGTGCACGATTTGATCACGAGTAAATTGACTCGCTGCTGTATGACATTTGCCATTCGGTGAGCTGAAGTTGACGATAAGCATCTGTAGTCACCGGTGGCTCCGTCATGTAAGCTACTGTGGAGATCAAATCAAATGAAGATCGAATGCTCTGAGAAAGCTAGAATTTTCAGGTTATCTCATAAGGTCTTGTCAAAATTTGTCCTGCGAGCCTTACCCTATACTGATCCTTTATTCGTTCCGTCCTTCCCAGAAAAATCTCTTTTCTACTGACATTCTCATCCGTCCTTCCAGGAATACGTTTCTTGAGGCGGCGAATAAAACTCTTCTCATCTGACTGAAGGATCTCCTGAGCTTCTTCTTTAGTCCTAGACTC
The DNA here is from genome assembly GCA_037892935.1 of Phlebopus portentosus. Taxonomy (NCBI): domain Eukaryota; kingdom Fungi; phylum Basidiomycota; class Agaricomycetes; order Boletales; family Boletinellaceae; genus Phlebopus; species Phlebopus portentosus. Next base: position 2,085,033 of record JAYXKI010000004.1, on the reverse strand, counting down.
TGGCTCAGAACTTTCTGGGTAGTTATTCGCAAGCAACCGTACCGTTCAGAATGTTCTCTCAACTCCGCACAGACTATGTCCGACTCGTCCTGACCTCCAAACATGCATGAGGACTCGGTTCTATCGCGTTCAAGTTGAAGATCGTTAAGCCGCATGAGCATTTGTTTCTCCTATAAATTCATCAAATTAAGAAGGCGCGGCATTTGGAGGTCGGTTGCATACCAAAGTATGCTCTGAAGGCTTCATGTCCAGTCTGACAGAGATTCGACTAGCATATTTCACTATCCCAGTTTATGACTCTATGCTGCCTGTTTCTACGACAATAGCATCAGATATTCGCAACGTAGTAACGGACATCTCTTGAGATACGTTGTATCACAGTATTTGATCCGTGAGAGGTGGTTTGTGTTCAACTGACGACCAATTTCAAATCGAGAACAAAAAGACTTAAATGGCAACTTGTTCCCATGATCCAGAAAGGAACCAAATGCCTCGCTCCTTGCAATCTCGAAGCTGACCCTCTACACTGCTGCCCAATGCCAGGCAAGGCACCTCGCTCAAGCAAAAACAGACCTAAAAATGGCATCTCGTATGACCTTATGCGCTCAGAGATCGTATGGAGAGACCGCCAGAAAATGCTTGAGCAACATGGATACCTTCTACGTCCACGATTTAGACCTGGATGGGAGCCATCCTGGCTGAAGACGAACAAGGATCCGTTGCTTTGCGAAGATTCGCTGTTTAATCCGGTAGGTTTCCTCAGTGATGATTGCTCTTCTCGTTTGCGATTACTGTGAAATAGGTTCCTAAGCTCATCGACGCGATTCGTATCTCGGATGGGATGAAAGTTGTCATCAAAGCTGTTCGACGAGATTCGACAGAGACATCAATTGGGATCTTCTTGTCATCTCCAGATCTGGCAAAGGATCCCAGAAATCACTGTGTTCCCATCTTGGACGTTATCAGGGACGAGTCTGCACCAAATTTGGAATTTCTTGTCATGCCACTTCTTCGTCCCTTCAATAAACCCCCGTTCTTCAGCGTAGACGAAATGCTTGACTTCATGAAACAGGTTCTAGAGGTGCGCCATTACAGTAGCACTCTCCTTATAAGAAACCTGATGAGTTTCATATAGGGCTTAGTGTTTATGCATAGCGTGGGTGTAGCGCATAGGTGCCGATTACCTGTTAAATTACGATAGATGGAACTGATGATATCATTATTCAGAGACTGCTCGGACATGAATATCATGTTTGACGGGGCCGGAATGTACCCAAATGGATTCCATGCGAGTGTCTGGAATCTAGATGAACGTGGAATACCAACATACCCCCGACGCCGGAGAGATGTCCAGTCCGTGAGATATTATTTCACGGACTTTGGATTGTCATTCCGTTTTCTAGATGGTGAACCACATGTAGTTACGGGGATGAGTGGACTTGATAAAGAGGTTCCGGAATTGCAATTGCCTCTCAATCGATATGATCCATTTCCTGTCGATGTGTTTATATTGGGGAATGTTTTCAAGAACAATTTCACTGCAGTATGGAAGCACAAATCTTCCACGCCTCACTGCTGACCATTTTTGTAGAAGTTCTCGAATGCGAGCTTCCTGATTCCTGTCGTCGAGAGCATGACCCAGAAGAAAGCATCGGAACGCCCATCGTCTGCAGAAGCATTAGCGCATTTCGAGAGGCTTGTATCTTCCGTACCGGGTTACAAGTGTAGATGGCGTCTCAAGGAAACTGGAAAGGGAAGGCTGGGCTCTTTCATACAAGACGTTGGCTCACTCGGTCGGGAATGTTATTACATCTTAGGATCGCTACTCAGTGAGTACCTATCTACCGACTATGCTTCATCCCTCATTTTTCCCATCAGGGTCAGCTCGTCGTTCCGAGTCCGAGTAGATGCTCTATCCTTTCTGGCGTGCTTATGTTTGCTCTTGATTGAAGTCGATTGAATTGTACAGATTTATTCACTTGCCTTTTTCTACGATACTTCGCGCCTTCCCCAATATGCGACTATAAGAACAGGTTGACATGAGAAAGATGAGACAAGATCTTTGAGCAGTACACAACATGCACTGTTAGTAGCTATAGTATTTGGATATACATAATATAAGGCTGGCCTGATCGGCGTGAAACTTCAACCCGCGCGTCACGAATTTCAATCATCTAGTGTGATGGCAGACTTCGTAAGCCTCGTTCTCTCGTTTCCGACCATTGTCGAAGGTGTTGTAAAGACATGCAGGTCTGTACAGGAGTATAGACATTTGCAAACTAGTCACACAGAGGCTATCAAACGAGCCAGTTTCGGGAGCCGCAAACTCGCCTACGTGTCGTTTATCGATGTCGATGGTACGAAGGCTGAAACAATTGCAGACTCTCACCAGCAGTATCTCCTTGAAGAAGCCGTGCTGCACGCATATAATGCGACGTTGATCACGGCACGAGTCGTCGAGGATTGGACCATACGACTGCAGATAACGACGCACTCGAACAGCAGGATTTTCATGGCCCGCATGGCGCAGAACATAGCAGAAAGACTGATGCTGAAGTATAAGTTGGAACCTTTATCTCGCTTCAGACGTTCGAAGGTTGGGAAATTCGCATCGGAAATTGCGTATCTCGCCATGGGATGTCGCCAGATCAACTTCTTGTCCAAATTAGCACCGAGGAACAAGGGCATGCAGTGAAAAGAGATAACGAAAAGTACTTCAATGCAATGATCTCCGCTCCATCGACTTCTTCATTGGCGATGCTTATTGTCGTCTCTGCACCAAGGAAAACCTGGCTCGTTGTTTCGTTTGCATACAATACTTTCGAGGTCCATCATTTGGTTGATCGATTTGATGTGCCCGAGATCGGGCAGGGTCTCATCTCCAGATACTGATACCAGTATAGTCATCTGCCAATACCTTTTTGATTGCCATCGGAGACAAAGGGAACGATGGGTCCCGATGTACAATTATGCAGTGCAAGTAGCACGCGTTGTCTTAATTTGCTTCCGTTTCTCTTCAATTGATTACTGGACACCAAGTACGTTTTCTCTCACGCTGCAGTTTATTGATGAAACTGACGTGGACATGTGTTCTGTAGTCAAGTTTGTAACGTTGGAGTGGGCACCTTAAGCAACCTGCATTCACTTCAACGACGGCCTCAGAACCCTCCCAGATTATCTCAGACAGTCTCTTATTTCTCAGTCGAAACGTTTTTACCGACATGGATAGGGTCAATATCAGGATTCACATACCACAATGTGCGTAGCAAACAAACCTCATGTTAACGAGTTGATTTAGTAGCGCATATTCCCAGTGTTGCGGGGTTGGAACATCAAAGAGTTCAATAGGATCAAGATGGATCCAGATGCCCTTAAAAGCGGAAGGCGGGCTACAATAAGAAAGGGAGAGCTCACAACTGAGGCTGGCAGCAAGGTGAGTATATGCTGACAAATTCCTTGCACTTGACTAAACTCGACAGCGCGATGTCGTTGTAAAACTTGTTAACCCGCAGTACGCATCGAGATCCAGTGATCCAGAGAGACGTCTCAAGCTCCTTGTTGAGGTTTAATTTCAAGAAGTTACTCTAAGGGCAAGGGCTTCTGACAAACTCATTACAGTATTTCAAGCGGGAAAGTCGGATTTGGACATCACTAGGAGCTCATCCAAATCTTGTCCCTCTTCTCGGTTTCATCCCGACATTGCAGACCCAGGCCTTTCCTTCTCTCGTCATGCCGTTCTATTCTTCAGGGGATCTGAGAAACTTTGTGAATGAAGGAAACGTGAGCCTTAAAGTGAAGCTTCAGTTGGTAAGCAACGTTTTCCCTGTAATGATGACCACTGCCTTATGTCGACCCGTAAAAGATGCGCGACGTGGCGAATGGATTGCATTATAGTAAGCTGTTTCATATGTTTCCAGGCAAATATATATGAATTGACCTGCAGTGCACTTGCGCAAACCTCCTGCTATTCACCGCGACCTCAAAGCTGTAAGTCCGCCAGTTCGCGAGCCTGCGTGTCTCATTAATATATTGTCTAGAGTAATATCCTTATCGAGACCGTCGCCTCGCCTGCGAAGGAGAAATATCGAGCTCGGGTTGCAGATTTTGGATCTACGAAGTTATTCGAGATGGAAAATGAAGTACAGATTACAGGGGGAACATCAGCACCTGTTAGTATGCCGTGGACCCCACCAGAATACGTCAAGCACTCTGATACGACGGACGATGTCATAATCGATTATTCTCACCCGACTTGTGCAGGAGATATCTGGTCATTTGGTTGTACATTTCTTGAGGTGAGGCTTCCTGTCATCATACCTTTGCTTGGCTGTAACGCAGTTGACAGATACTTCAAAAAGCTGATCCGTGGGGTGATTGTGCTGCTGGTATGGAGCTTTTGCAAGGAAGGTGTCCTCCGCGACCAGAAAGTTGTATTATCGATGATGACTGCTGGGCGCTGATGGTGATGTGCTGGGCCCATCACTCCAAGAGGATAACAACTGAAGGACTTTATTGGAAACTATGTGCCATAGAGAATTGTAAGTGAGATAGCAAGCTCTATCGCTAAATTGTCCCGAAGATAATATCAGAATAAGTATTAAATACATTGCTTGAGTGAAAGGGTTACAGTGCGCATGGAAAAATATCATAAAGTATGGTTTTGCAGAAAGTTAAGTATCCAGCCTGCTGCCTGTTCTGCACTCGGACGTCGGTCAGGTATCGGGTCCCATAAGGAGCGAAGAAGTTCATAATAGATGTCGCTCGTTTCCTCGAGCGACGCAGGCAGCAAGCCTTGCAGTATCTTGTCTTTCTTCACCTCGTCTGAGCTGCACTCCTGATATGGCTCACGTTCGAAAATGACCTAATAAAACTATTAAGTCGACAGACATTCTATCCTTTTCATACACGCGCCTCTAAAAAGACACAGCCAAATGAATAGGCATCGCCTGGAATCGAAACGTATGGGTAGGCGTCCTCCTCATCCTGACTCGCTACATTTCTCAGAAGCTCCGGAGAACGCCAACCCACATTCCCAACTTGGTCATGCGTGGCCTTGAATTTAGTTTCTTTCGTTACTGGATCTGCTGCGCCATTCACGAAGTAGGCGGTACCGAAATCGGTTAGGAGAGCCGAGAAACCTGTCCTCAGAGAGTTCTCTTTTACAAGGATATTACACTTGAAGTACGTCAGAACAAGTGAAAAAGAGGCATATCACCCTCAACTTACAGCGCGCAAATCACCATGGGCGATGTTTTGAGAGTGCACTAGCTGATAATTGAAACAGCGCACAATACATATACTATAATAGCACTCTTACAGTACGAAAGCCCTTCACTGGCACCGTGTAGCTGTTTTCCAGTTAATATTATCCAGTAGTGTTCATTTACTTAGACATAACGTACCAGTTCCAATCTTTGCTTTGATGACGGAGAGCATTCTCGCACGAAATCTTTCAAGTTCCAGCGATGAACATCCATCACGAGTCCCGGAAGATCATTAGAAAGAAGACAAAATCCTCTCAGTGGAAGGATATTTTCATGCTTTAATAGCCTCCACACTTGCGCCTCTCTTCCAAATTTCTGTGCATGGAAGCACTAATCAGTACGATCATTGGGACGAAGAATTTGATGGGTAACCTACATTCCATAATGAGTCCCGGTTGTTGGCAGTCGCGCCGCTGGGCTCTTTAACTGCATACTGTGAATAGTGTGTGAGCATAACTGCATTATAAAGCTGAGATTGACCTACGCGTGTCGTTCCTTCGAGTACACGGTGCTCAAAAACAACGGAAGAGGATCCAAAACCTATCTGATGCCCTTCTCCCGGAGATATCAGAACCTCCAGTAATCCAAAGAGTTTGAGATCTAGCATTCCTTAGTACCTGCCCAATACTCAGAGATAGGAACCGTACCTTTGACGTCGAAGTATTTACAGGACTCCAAATGCTTCTCGGCTTTCATGACCTGATCTTCATTTGCTTCTGTATGCATTGTATGTGATGACCTCTGCAGCCCCAGTCCCTGTACATTCTGTAGAACCACTACATTTTGTTCTGGTTTACTCGCTTCATGAAGGATAAGCTGAAAAGATTCTCAGCATCGGCAAGCATCATAGTGACAGACTGAAGACTGACACTGCTCTTAGATAAGAGTTCATCAACGATGGCGCATAAATTTTTTAATTGTCGGCCATAGTATCCCAAAGATTTTCCACCGTCACAAGGATCTTCATATTGATTACTGATAGAGGTACGAATCGTTTCAACGCACTTAATTGCAACGTGGGCCATCCTGATCCACGCAAAAATGTCTAACGTTCGTAAAGAGGTAGCCTTTTGAGATGTCAATAACACTCACGCAGCTGCGCTGCCAAGTAGCTCTGATGTAGGGGAAAAGTATTCCGGATACGATAAGAGCTGATAGAAGTTATTTCCAAGCGACTGAGACTGATTCAGAAGCTTCTTTACGTCTTGTCCCAGAGCCGGATTTCGAGACAGCTCCTAAGCACAACCGTCCGTAAGCGACGTAGTATATATACTGGAATTAGCCTGCATTTAAACTCACCGGGGAAATAAGATGCTCGAATAAGAGTATCATTGCGCTACAAAGGGCTTGTATATCCTTCCATTCTTGACCAACTAGATTCAGATCAGATTCATTCGGACTTGGGAAAAAGAATGTTGCAACCTGATTCTGGCAACCGGCAAAGAGCGAGCCTTTTCTTCCACCATTCATCGAACAAGATTTTATCGTATCGTAGGACATCCCATGGTGATGCTCGCACTTCGAAAACAGCTGACGATCGCTGTGATACTATTGGGAAAGTAAGCTGAACGTCATAATATAGAATAAATTGACGTGCCATTAACTACCATTTTCCACTTGGACTGCCGAATTTGGCTATAAGCGTCCGTGATCACTGGTGGTTCTGTCATGTAAGCCACTCTAGAGATGGTTTCGAATGAAGATCGAATTCTGGTAGAAAGCTGGATAGTTCACGTCATTTCTCAGCATCTCTGCAAAGATATTTCTCGAACCTCATACTGTCCCTTCAAACGTGCGGCCACTCCCAGAAGAACCTCTTTCTTCTGGACGTACTGATTTGTTCTGCCAGGAATTCGCTTTTTGATGCCATGGACAATGTCCTTTCCACCGGACCCGAGCGTCTTGTCAGCTTGGGCTTTTGTTCTGACTTCAAGGTCAGTAATAACTGCAAAAGCAATGCTAAGTATCCGCACCGTTCATGCTTCGTTCTCAAAGATGCGCAAACTGTGTCTGCTTCATCTTTGCCTCCGAACATGCACGATGATTCAGTTTTTTGGCGTTCCAGTTGAAGATTGTCAAGCTGCAGGACCAGCTGTTTATCCTATTGGTTCTCCCATGAAAATCAGAATACACAGCAAGCAGAGTAAGCTGCATACCAAAGCATGCTCTGATACCTTCATTTCTCGTTCGAGGAGTATCGGACTAGCACACCCCAACTCCCGGGTCTGCAACGTCTTTATGTTGCCCCTCCCCGCAACAAAGAGGTTTACAAATAGTCCGAACGTAGCAACAGATATCCCTTGAGATCCACTGCAGGTGAGCCATGAGAGGAAGCAGATTGTGTTCAACTGACAACCAATTTCAAATCGAGAACAAAAACGATTTAAATGGCAATTCTTTCCCACCGTCTGGCCAGCAACCATGTGCCAGCTTGTCGAAGCAACTTCATCATAACTACCCCTCTGCACTACTGCCTAATGCCAGGCAAGACTGCTCGTTCGGATGAAAATGTCCCAGATGATGGCATCTCATATGATCTTATGCCTGATGAAATTGTCTGGAGAGATCGGCAGAAAATGCTTGAACGACACGGATACCTGCTACGTCCACGATTTAGGCCTGGATGGGTACCATCCTGGTTGAATACGGACAAGGATCCTTTGCTTTGCGAAGACTCGCTTTTCAATCCGGTAGAGCTCCTTGACTGCAACTCTTTTTGTCGTCAGTGACTGATGTAAAAACAGGTACCTAAGCTCATAGATGCTACTCGTATCCCGGACGGGAAGAAAGTCGTCATCAAATCTCTCCAGCGAGATTCGACAGAGACATCCATTGGAACCTTTCTGTCATCCCCTGATCTAGCAAAGGACCCCAGAAACCACTGTGTGCCCATCCTGGATGTCATAAGAGATGAATCTGCACCAAACTCGGAGTTTCTTATCCTGCCACTTCTTCGCCCATTCAATATACCTCCTTTCTTCTCTGTAGACGAAATGCTTGACTTCGTGAAGCAGACTCTAGAGGTGTGTCTTTACTGTGCCTTCTGCTCTATAATCTGCTTGTTGAGTTTTCCATAGGGCCTCGCTTTTATGCACAATGTGGGTGTAGCACATAGGTGATGATTCTGCCTAATTGCGACTAGCTGAACTGACAATATGATCGCCCAGGGACTGCTCGGACATGAATATCATGTTTGATGGTGCCGGGATGTATCCGAATGGATTCCATGCAAGTGTCTGGAATCTTGACGAACGTGGAGTGCCAACAAGTCCCCGACGTCGGAGCGATGTCGCGTCTGTGAAATATTATTTCACGGACTTCGGATTATCATCACATTTTGCTGATGGCGAAGCGAGAGTGGTTACCGGGGTAGATGGACTCGACAGAGAAGTTCCAGAGCTGTTACCACTCAATCGTTATGATCCATTCCCAGTCGATGTGTTCATATTAGGGAATGTTCTCAAACGCAATTTTACGACGGTATGCAACTTTAAATTATCGTTGCATAGCTTCTGACTTTTCGATAGAAATTTTTAAATGCGAGTTTCCTAATCCCTCTCGTCGAGAGCATGACCCAAGAAAATTCGATGGAACGCCCATCGGCCGCAGAGGCTTTGGCACATTTCGAGAGGCTTATATCTTCCATACCAGGTTATAAGCGTAGATGGCGTCTGAAGGAAGTTGGAAAGGGAAGACTGGGTACTTTCATACAAGATGTTGGATCGCTTGGCAGGGAGTGCTATTTTATTATAGGATCGCTATTCAGTGAGTGTTTATCTTGAGAGTATATTTCACTCATCCCTTATTCATCCTTTTAGAGTCACCTCGACATTCTAAGTAGATGATCAGTCCTTCATGTCGTGCTTATGTTTGTTTCTCTATCGCGACTGTTTCGGCGTGTACAAATTTATTTACTTGTCATTCTCTACGTTGCTTGACGCCCTTCTCAATCCGAGACAATAAAGAACAGTTCGATGGAAATTACTGAAAGAAAGAATAGGATGCATATATCTACTGTACAACCGGAAATACTGTAATTGGATTTACAGTAATATAGACCTCGCTTGATCGACATGAAATCTCAACCTCCCGCATCAGGGTTCTCAGTCGCACATCGTCCAGCACAATGGCCGACTTCGTAAGTCTCGTTCTGTCCTTCCCGACGATTGTCGAAGGGGTCGTAAAGACGTGCAGGTCTGTGCAAGCGTACAGGCATTTACAATCCAATCATACGGAGGCCATCAAACGAGCCAGTTTTGGGAGCCGCAAACTCGCCTACTACGTGTCGTTTATCGATGTCGATACCACGAAGTCTGGAATAGCAGCTGTCGACTCTCAGCAGCAGTATCTCCTTGAAGAAGCTGTGCTACACGCATATAATGCGATGTTGACCACGGCACGAGTAGTTGAAGATTGGACCATACGATTGCAGATTACGACGCACTCGAACAGCAGGATTCTCATGGCCCGCATGGCGCAGAACATAGCAGAAAGGCTGATGCTGAAGTATAAGTTGGAACCTTTATCTCGCTTCAGACGTTCGAAGGTTGGGAAATTCGCATCGGAAATTGCGTATCTCGCCATGGGATGTCGTCAGATCAACTTCTTGTCCAAATTAGCACCGAGGAACAAGGGCATGCAGTGAAAAGAGATAACGAAAAGTACTTCAATGCAATGATCTCCGCTCCATCGACTTCTTCATTGGCGATGCTTATTGTCGTCTCTGCACCAAGGAAAACCTGGCTCGTTGTTTCGTTTGCATACAATACTTTCTAGGTCCATCATTTGGTTGATCGATTTGATGTGCCCGAGATCGGGCAGGGTCTCATCTCCAGATACTGATACCAGTATAGTCATCTGCCAATACTTTTTCGATTGCCATCGGAGACAAAGGGAATGATGGGTCCCGATGTACAATTATGCAGTGCAAGTAGCACGCGTTGTCTTAATTTGCTTCCGTTTCTCTTCAATTGATTACTGGACACCAAGTACGTTTTCTCTCACGCTGCAGTTTATTGATGAAACTGACGTGGACATGTGTTCTGTAGTCAAGTTTGTAACGTTGGAGTAGCGGGCACCTTAAACGACGGCCTCAGAACCCTCCCAGATTATCTCAGACAGTCTCTTATTTCTCAGTCGGAACGTTTTTACCGACATGGATAGGGTCAATATCAGGATTCACATACCACAATGTGCGTAGCAAACAAACCTCATGTTAACGAGTTGATTTAGTAGCGCATATTCCCAGTGTTGCGGGGTTGGAGCATTAAAGAGTTCAATAGGATCAAGATGGATCCAGGTGCCCTTAAAAGCGGAAGGCGGGCTACAATAAGAAAGGGAGAGCTCACAACTGAGGCTGGCAGCAAGGTGAGTATATGCTGACAAATTCCTTGCACTTGACTAAACTCGACAGCGTGATGTCGTTGTAAAACTTGTTAACCCGCAGTACGCATCGAGATCCAGTGATCCAGAGAGACGTCTCAAGCTCCTTGTTGAGGTTTAATTTCAAGAAGTTACTCTAAGGGCAAGGGCTTCTGACAAACTCATTACAGTATTTCAAGCGGGAAAGTCGGATTTGGACATCACTAGGAGCTCACCCAAATCTTGTCCCTCTTCTCGGTTTCATCCCGACATTGCAAACCCAGGCCTTTCCTTCTCTCGTCATGCCGTTCTATTCTTCAGGGGATCTGAGAAACTTTGTGAATGAAGGAAATGTGAGCCTTAAAGTGAAGCTTCAGTTGGTAAGCAACGTTTTCCCTGTAATGATGACCACTGCCTTATGTCGACCCGTAAAAGATGCGCGACGTGGCGAATGGATTGCATTATAGTAAGCTGTTTCATATGTTTCCAGGCAAATATATATGAATTGACCTGCAGTGCACTTGCGCAAACCTCCTGCTATTCACCGCGACCTCAAAGCTGTAAGTCCGCCAGTTCGCGAGCCTGTGTGTCTCATTAATATATTGTCTAGAGTAATATCCTTATCGAGACCGTCGCCTCGTCTGCGAAGGAGAAATATCGAGCTCGGATTGCAGATTTTGGATCTACGAAGTTATTCGAGATGGAAACCGAAGTACAGATTACAGGGGGAACATCAGCGCCTGTTAGTATGCCGTGGACCCCACCGGAATACGTCAAGCGCTCTGATACGACGGACGATGTCGTGATTGACTATTCTCACCCGACCTGCGCAGGAGATGTCTGGTCATTTGGCTGTACGTTTCTGGAGGTGAGGCTTCCTGTTACTTCATAATTTTGCTGGGCGGTAACGCAGTCTGTAGATACTTCAAAAAGCTGATCCATGGGGTGATTGTGCTGCTGGTACGGAGCTTTTACAAGGAAGGTGTCCTCCACGACCAGAAAGTTGCATCATCGATGATGACTGCTGGGCGCTGATGGTGATGTGCTGGGCCCATCACTCCGAGAGGATAACAGCAGAAGGACTTTATTGGAAACTATGCGCTATAGAGGAATGTAAATGAATTAGCAAGCTCTGTCGCTAGAATCATAAAATTTTGTCCGGGAACTGATAACGGAAAAGGTAACAATTAGAGTGCTTGAGCGAAATGTTTATTATGCGAATCAAAAAATGTTATAAATTATCGTTTCGCAGAAAGATAAGTATCCGGTCGGCTGCCTGTTCTGCAGTCGGACGTCGTGCAGGTATCGAGTCCCAAAGTGAACGAAGAAATCCATAATAGATACTGCTTGTTTCCTCCAGCGATGCAGGTAGCAAGCCTTGGAGTATCTTCTCCTTTTTTTCTTCGTCTGAACTGCACCCCTGATATGGATCGCGTTCGAAAATGACCTAACAAAAAATTTAGTTGACAGATATTCTGTCCTGCTCGTACACCCACCTCTATAAAGACACAGCCAAATGAATAGACATCGCCTGGAATCGAAATATACGGGTAGTCGTCTTCTTCATCATGGCTCGCTGTTTTTCTCAGAAGTTCCGGAGAAAGCCAACCCACGTTGCCAATTTGGTCATGCGTGGTTTTGAATTTTGTTTCCTTTACTGCAGGATCCGTTGCGCCATTTACAAAGTAAGCGGTACCAAAATCTGCTAGAAGAGCCGAGAAGCCTGTTCTCAGGGTGTTTTCTTTTACGAGGATATTACACTTTAACTATGTCAGAACATGTGAAGAGAGACGTATCGATTTTGAACTCACAGCACGCAAATCGCCATGGGCAATGTTTTCAGAATGCACTAGCAGATATTTGAAGCAGCATGTAACACATATTATAAAAGTACTCTTACAGTACGAAAGCCCCTCACTGGCCCCATGGAGCTGATTACTGTCAGTATTTCCTAGTGATGCTCGACCAGTTGGTGCATAACGTACCAACTCCAACCTTTGACGTGATGATGGATAACATTGTTTCACGAAGTCTTTGAGGTTCCAGCGATGAGCATCCATCACGAGTCCCGGAAGATCGTTGGAAAGGAGACAAAATCCTCTCAACGAAAGGACATTATCGTGCTTTAACAACCTCCACACTTGCGCCTCCCTTCCGAATTTCTGTTCATAGAACACAAATAAGTACGATCCTCGGAACGAAGAACTTGATTTGTGACTTGCGTTCCAAAGTGTGTCCCGATTGTTGGCAGTTACTCCACTGGGCTCTTTGACGGCGAACTGTAAACTGATGTGAGCATCATGGTGCAATGAAGCTGAAATTGACTCACGCGTTTCGTTCCTTCAAGCACGCGACGCTCAAAAACTACGGAAGAGGATCCAAAACCTATCTGGCGACCTTCTCCTGAGGTTAGTGATATTTCAGGTATTCCAAAGCATTTGATATCTGATTTTGCTCAGTAATGCGCCCACTGATCAGAGATAGGGACCTTACCTTTGACATCGAAATATTTGTAGAATTCCAAATGTTCCTGAGCTTTTATGACCTCATGTTTATTCGCTGCTTTCTGCGACATTCTCGATGAAATCGGTTGCACAGTCCCCGGCGCGTTTTTTGGAACCACAGCATTTCTTTCTGGTTTATTAGCTTCACGAAGGATTAGCTATGGGTGTCAACGTCAGTAATCGGCATGCTAATAGAATGAAAACTAACATCAGTCGTATCTAAGATGTCGTCGACAATGACGCATAGACTTTTTACTTGTCGGCCATAGTATCCCAGAGATTTTCCATTGTCACAAGGGTCTTCATATTGCCTACCGAAAGAAATACGGATCGTTACCACGCACTGAATTGCAACATGGACCAGCCTAATGTGCACAAAAAAGTCCGCCGTTTATAGAGAATAACATTTGGAGAAGCCTTAGACACTCACGCAGCGGCGTACCCAAATATCCACGATGTAAAGGAGAAGCATTCTGGATACGACAAGAGCTGGTAGAAGCTATTTCCAAGCAACTTTAACTGATCCAAAAGTTTTTCTACATCTGTACTTAGTACAGGATTATCGGACAGCTCCTACACGCGGATTACCTGTGAGCGATGCACACTACTAGTATGCATTGAAACTCACCGAGGAAAGGAGATGCTCAAATAAGAGGATGAGTGCGCTACAGAGGGCTTGCATGTCTTTCCATTCTGGCTCCACTATACAGAGGTCAGATGATATTAGCATCAAGGAAGATAGTTACAACCTGGATCAGACAGTCTGCAAAGAGCAAGTCTTTTTTTCCACCAGTCTTCAAATACATTTTTATCGTATCGTAGAATATCCCACGGCGTTGATCGTGTCTCGGCCACGTTTGATGTGTGCTCAGGTGCTACCACAAAAGTAAGCTGTTAAAAATTCTGTAGTACAGCATGATTCGCTTGCCTGTCATTTTCCACTCGGTGCGTCGAATTTTGTCATAGGCGTCCGTAATCACCGGTGGTTTTGTCACGTAAGCCACTTTGGAGATCATTTCGAATGAGGATCGAATAATCGAAGAAAGCTGTACGATTAATGTTATTTCGCAAAACTTTGATAATGTCAGTTAGACTACCTTATATTGCTCCTTTAGGCGCTCCGCTACTCCTAGAATGACATCCTTTTCCTGAATGTACCGATCTGTTCTACCGGGAATACGTTTTTTGAGCCTACGGACGAAGGATTTCCCACTGAAGCTGAGAGCCTCCTCGACGTTGGATCTAACCCTAACTCTGAGGTCAAGAAGGATTGTGAAAGTATTGCGAAGCACCCGCACTCTTCATGCTGAACTCCCAAGGAGGCACAGACTGTATCCGCTTCATCTTTACCTCCAAACATGTACGATGACTCAGTTCTTGAACGCTCAAGTTGAAGATCGTCGAGCTGTAAAATCAGCTGTTTATCCTATTAATTGACCCATGAGCGCCAGAAAAACACCTCGAATAGAATTCTTTGCGTACCAAAGCATGCTCTGACGATTTCATGTCTAGTTTGAGGGAGATTAGACCAGCTCATCTCAGTCCCTGGTCGACGGAGGCCCCTTAAGTTGCCTCCCTCTTTTACAACAACAAAAGTTGCACAGATAAAGGGAACTTAGCAACGGACATCTCTTGAAACACACTGCAATCGAGCCGTGAGAGGAGGATTGTGTTCAGTGTTCAACTGGCATCCAATTTCAAATCGAGAACAAAAAAGATTTAAATGGCAATCAATTCCCATGGTCCGCGAGCGCGAGCGAGCCATACGGCTCGCTTGTCGAAGCAGCTTCAGACGGTACCCTTTACACTACCACCTAATGTCAGGCAAGACTCCTCACACAGGCAAGGACGTCCGTAGGAATGGCATCTCTCGCGATCTTCTACCAGAGGAGATTGTCTGGAGAGACCGCTTCAAAATGCTTGAGCAACTTGGATACCTTCTACGTCCACGATTTAGACCTGGCTGGGTACCGTCCTGGCTGAACACGAACAAGAGACCGTTGCTCTGCGAAGATTCCCTGTTCAATCCAGTAAGTCTCGTCGGTGATGATTTCTCACCTCGTCGTCAACTGACGAGGAAAAAGGTACCCAAGCTAATCGATGCCACGCGAATCTCGGACGGAAGGAAAGTGATCATCAAAGCTGTCCGACGAGGCTCGACAGAGACATCCATCGGGACATTCCTCTCATCTCCCGATCTAGCAAAGGATCCTAGGAATCACTGTATTCCCATCTTGGACGTCATCAGGGAGGAATCTGTGCCAAATCTGGAATTTCTTGTCATGCCTCTTCTTCGCCCGTTCAATAAGCCTCCTTTTTTTAGGGTGGATGAAATGCTTGACTTCATGAAGCAGACTCTGGAGGTGCGTCTTTGCCATTCCTACTCATTTGTCGTGTCCTGTTAAAAATATCATACAGGGGCTGGTGTTCATGCATAGCGTTGGTGTAACACATAGGTGAAGATAATGTGTTAGATCGAATAAACTGAACTGACGATATGATACTCCCAGGGACTGCTCTGATATGAATATCATGTTCGATGGCGCCGGAATGTTTCCAAACGGATTCCATGCGAGTGTCTGGAACCTTGATGAACGTGGAGTGCCAACACGCCCTCGGCGTCGAAGCGATGTTCCGTCTGTAAGGTATTACTTCACAGACTTCGGACTATCATCCCGTTTTCAAGTTGGTGAAGAACACTTAGTAACTGGGGTGAATGGACTCGATAGAGAAGTTCCGGAACTATTGCCTCTCAACCGTTATGATCCATTCCCAGTCGACGTCTTCATATTAGGGAATGTTTTCAAGCGCAATTTTACAACAGTATGGAAGTTCAAATCATCACTGCCTAACTTCTGACCTTTCTGTAGAAATTTTCAAACGCGAAGTTCCTGATCCCTCTTATCGAGATCATGACCCAAGAAATACCGACTGAACGCCCATCATCCGCAGAAGCGCTGGCACAATTCGAGAGGCTTATATATTCTATACCAAGTTATAAACGTAGATGGCGTCTGAAGGAAGTTGGAAAGGGAAGACTGGGTTCTTTCATACAGGATGTTGGATCGCTTGGCAGAGAGTGCTGTTTTATTATAGGATCGCTATTCAGTGAGTGTTTATCTTGAGAGTATATTTCACTCATCCCTTATTCATCCATTTAGGGTCAGCTCGATATTCTAAGTAGATGATCAGTCCTTCATGTCGTGCTTATGTTTGTTTCTCTATCGCGACTGTTTCGGCGTGTACAAATTTATTTACTTGTCATTCTCTACGTTGCTTGACGCCCTTCTCAATCCGAGACAATAAAGAACAGTTCGATGGAAATTACTGAAAGAAAGAATAGGATGTATACATCTACAACCGGAAATACTGTAATTGGATTTACAGTAATATAGACCTCGCTTGATCGACATGAAATCTCAACCTCCCGCATCAGGGTTCTCAGTCGCACATCGTCCAGCACAATGGCCGACTTCGTAAGTCTCGTTCTGTCCTTCCCGACGATTGTCGAAGGGGTCGTAAAGACGTGCAGGTCTGTGCAAGCGTACAGGCATTTACAATCCAATCATACGGAGGCCATCAAACGAGCCAGTTTTGGGAGCCGCAAACTCGCCTACTACGTGTCGTTTATCGATGTCGATACCACGAAGTCTGGAATAGCAGCTGTCGACTCTCAGCAGCAGTATCTCCTTGAAGAAGCTGTGCTACACGCATATAATGCGATGTTGACCACGGCACGAGTAGTTGAAGATTGGACCATACGATTGCAGATTACGACGCACTCGAACAGCAGGATTCTCATGGCCCGCATGGCGCAGAACATAGCAGAAAGACTGATGCTGAAGTATAAGTTGGAACCTTTATCTCGCTTCAGACGTTCGAAGGTTGGGAAATTCGCATCGGAAATTGCTTATCTCGCCATGGGATGTCGTCAGATCAACGATTCCACGGATGTACTTGAAAAATGGACTGGAGATGTAGGCGACATTCTTCTGTCGTTCCAATCACTCAGGAATGTCAGAGATCCAATATCTCACACCAGTATCACCAGCATGAAGGAATGTCTCGATGATGTTCTATTCGTTGCTAGCTGCAGACGGCGTTTGGAGGAGGGTCTTCCGGCTCATCGAATCGATGCTTCAGAAATTGACACCTACGTGGACCTCGACCCTGCGCGCCCGACCGGGTTTTACATGATAGGCAAGGGGCGATATATGGGATGTGTGATCAATCGACGCGACGTGAACCATCTTTATAGAAAAGATACACTAGTCGAAAAGGCCGTAACAGAGACGGAATATATTGCGAGGCTCTTCGCGGAAGAGAGATCTGGCACGGCGATTATTCAGACATTCGCTGGTTCCGCAATGCTCTCTTGTTGCGGTTGGGCGAAGGTCTCCGCGGACTTCTATAGCAATGAGCATGACTTGGTTCTTAGGCCCCCATCGGGTATGCGACAACCGCGAACCCTGCGCATGCTTCTTCTCGAGGGAGAGCCCCGACATTCTCTAGATGACCGCCTTAGATTCGCGATTCAGCTCTCCACCTCCGTACTCATTGTACATTCTCTGGGTATCGTACACAAGGATATAAGGCCAGACTCGGTACTTGTCTTCGAACCACTGATGGGCGACGAAGGTGACTTATTCCCAATGAAGCTCGGGACGCCATATCTCGCAAACTTTGACCGAGCGCGGCCTGATAGCGCCGACACTACCATCACTCCATTCAAGTATTCTCACTACATGAGAGTGGCCTATACACATCCAGTCCACACTACGACGACCGAGCACATTCGGTATCATATGCGAGACGACGTATACAGCCTTGGAGTCGTCCTCATCGAGGTTGCACTCTGGAAGTCCCTATTCTCGTGGAAGGAAAGGAGAGAATGCTATGATGCGGATTTCTCATGGTTCGACTTCTCAACAGATAAGTACAAGCGCATGTTCTTGGAGATGGGTCAGCCAGAGTACCGGAACAGAGGATGGTTGATGCGATGGGATTTGATCAGGTTGGCGGAGAAGGAAATACCACCCGTTATGGGCTCCAAGTTCAAGGATGTCGTCGTATCATGTCTTATGTTTGGAGAGAAGTCCAAGCCGACGTTCAACGAGTCCGTTATGAAGATTACAGATACGGAATATGAGAATAAGAATGAAAGCGTTGCATTTGTGCGGGATGTATTGAGTAGACTTCGTAGTCTTAACTTTTCTTAACGATTTTTGCTGCTACCTTGATAGTACTACAACCAATTTCGTAAACCGAGTGTCCTTTGCTTATTTCATTCGAAACTAGGAGATCGACTAATGTCTGATCTAAAATTGCCAGGTCGGTCCTTGCTACGCTCAGAATCATTTACAAGCATAGCCTGAGATGCTTGAAGTCAAAGTGCTGTAGTGCATTGGCTGATCCATACGATATTAATATAAGTTACTGTACGTGGATACAAATATGATACATAAGTAACCGCAGTAACAGACGTATGGCATAGCCATTGCATGGAGCGAGACATGACGGAAAGGCGCCTTTGCGCTGTTGCTGGCAGCGCCAACCGCCTCCGTACAAATACTTACATACAACATGAAATATAAGCGAGAACTCACTTCAGATCGCACAGTCCGTACCCAGTCATGTTGTCACCTCTCCGAAGTTCCTCCATCTTCTCAACCTGGCCTGACTTTTAGTCAACAAACTCCATGTACGCATCAGAATTGAACATCTTCGAGAAAGCTGTTTCACAGCCATAACTGTTTCGCGGCTTATACATTCGGCCACGATCAACAAGATATTGAAGCTGCTTCGGAGCTTCATCAGCCTTGGCACGTTGAGACGGAACCTCCTGTTACTCCCACTAGAGGCGACAACAACTGGACAGTTGAGTATTTCTGACAAGGCAAGTTAAGTTTCGTACTGAATTGGCGCAAAACTAGAAACAATACCTCAAGGAGGTCCCGCTTTCAAGCGTCGGGCTGCATCTGTGTCATCAAGTCGTGAGCAAAGGTACGAAGTCAGAAAAATCATAGTTTACGCCGGGCCAGTCGCTCTAGCTTTTGAACTTTACCAGAGCTGCCGAACTTCAGTTGATGGTATCACGGATGGTGTGAAAGCCTTCTGGGTATACCGATCTTCCGTCTAGCGTAATGCTCAAGTCTGCACAGTCTGTCTATAGATAAATCATTTTCACCATGTAAGCCATCTAAGTAGACGGGGAATGTTCTTACCTATACATCGTTGCAGCGCATAAAAGTATTTTCCTTTACATGTAATTGCAGTCAGTGAGCGCGTCCATGTAGCTTATCTAAATGCGAACCTCGAGTGTTTGTTACACGAAATCGACGAATTTGTTGAGGATCACTTCGTTCCGTCAGATTCCACGATTACGAGCTTGTGTCAACTACATAGCGTTCATCGCAAGTCAAGCTGCAAAGATATTTCCTTAGCCTCATAAGTAAGGCAGAAAGATAGGAATATGACCGCAGTATGAGGCTGCTTCAAAGTGTCAGATGGACAGTAAAATTTTGATGGTCGAGGCGAGAAGGACGATCGATTCATCACGGATAACGAGATATAACGAAACCAATTAAAGTACACTTGAAAAGGTCGAATCTTATGCCTTATTCATCGAAGACGAAATAATATAACGTGAGGGTGTGAAGGTGTCGGAGGACCGGCAAACCGATAAGGCGAGCTAGAAAAGCAAAGAACACGCGCCTGAGCATTGTCGAACAGCACCAATTAAGTATGCGACCTTGCGGACCTCCCAGAACCGCATAACACCTCTAATGATCGCGGTCCACGGGCGCTGAGTGGTATCCTGTCCAATTGTCCATGCGGGTGGCAGTATCATTTGAGAGATCTGCCAGCTGTCGCGGCATATAAGCAATACAGATCAGGTCAAGGATGGGTATTCATGCCTGCAGAAGTGAGGACGAGGGTGCAGCGAGCAGATGAAAGGAAGATGGCGGCGGCTTTCCCACGCGGAAAGCCGCTGGTGACAAGTTCAACTCTACTTCCGCGCAACGATTTAGCACGAAATTTTCGGGCTCAGTGTTCGTCAAGAGAATGGGCGATCAATCTAGTGGCTTCCTCACATCCTCTCATCATTGTGTGGTGTTAACAGTTGAATAACCACCATCACAACAATATATTGCTAGTAAAGTGTATACAATACATCGTACTATGAGAAGGGGACACAGATAACATGTTTGTTGAGCGTTACTCCTAAATATGGTTTTGATATCATCTAGACCGGTCCTCCCAATGGCTTTCTCTTTAGAAAAGCTAAGGAGTAGAGGTGATTAGGAAAAGTCAAGAATGGGCACTTTCAGGAACATACACAGGAAGGACTTGAACAGTACAAAAGCCTCGTTAACATAGGACTCAGTAGACCAGACAAATCCATCGATTCTGGTTCCGTCGTAATAAACGAGAGACCATCGCAACGACCGCGGAGATTGCTCCTGAACAAGACTATCGAACAAATGTAGCGCTTCCTCTGCCGTCGGTCGCTCGCACGGGTTTTGTTGCGTCATTCTTTCAACTAAAGGATCAAGGAACCCCATGTTCTCGCACATCTAAACAATCGACTTAACTTAGCTTAATCGAATGAAGAGTTATACATACGTCAGTCAACTCCTTTCGAAAAAGGTTTCCTAAAATGAAAACGTCCACCGGGAAAGGGTCATACGGTTCAAATTGACGGAGTTCCGGGACTTCTCTATCCAGTCCGTCCTGACCTGTGACAAGCCGAACCTCCTCAGCGCTTTCAAACCGACTAGAAATTCCGAAGTCCGTAAAATAGTATTTCACGCCGCGAGTATCACGTCTTCGCCGAGGCCTTGCCCTCTTCCCCTTCGCATCGAGAGTAGGCAGACAGGGATGAAAGCCTTTCGGGTACAAAGGGTCTCCATCCATCATGATATTGTTTGCTGCGCAGTCCCTAAGTAGAACGGATGTGACACCCTATACTACGAGGACTTGGAAATACTCACCTATGAGCTACACCATTTTCATGCATGAATGCTAAGCCCTGCCAATGACCTGAACACTTCCAGTACAAAACAAAGGAAGAAGGCGGGCGTACCTCAAGGAGCTGCTTCACGAAGTCGAGAGCTTCATGCACAGTAGAGAATGAAGGTTGCGAGTAGCGGATAAGCAGAGGCATGACCATGAATTCCAAGTGGCTGTCCTCTTCGCTAAACACGTCAAGTATCGGAACACAGTGATTACGAGGATCCTTTGACATCTCCTCGCTCGTCAGAAACCGAGCTATCTCTAACTCTTTACTGCCCTTGGCCAGCTTCTTCATCTTTATGCGTCTTCCGTCGGAGATACGCTTCGCGTCCATAGTCTTGGGATGCTGCGCGAGTTAGCATTCGTAAGTTAAGCAATATGGGAAAGAAAGTTGAGCACCTTGTTTGTAAGTCCATCTTCACAACAGAAGGGCAACTTCTTGGTTCCTGCCCACGATGGTGTCCAGTCAGGGTGGTACCGCGGACGAAGCTCGTACCCGTGTTGAATGAAGACATCATAGTGGTTGCGCCACCAGCGTTCGTTCGCCAACAGCATGAACGGCTCGCGTCTTTCATAGTTTTGTTCGTTGTCAATGCCCGGATCTGCGATACCCATGCTGGAAGTCGAGGAAACGCTTCAGTCGCATCCATGCTGGGCATTTAACGATTAGCGAAAACAAAAGAATCATAAGAGAGGGTCCTGCTGGCCGGATGGTGCATGCGGGGTCAAAGAGAAAACAAGAACGCAGACAAACAAAAATGACTGAACCGAGATTACGTAAGAATGTATCCGGCTCTCTATTGTGAGAGAATTGAAACGAAGTACGCTGATTTTAGAGTAGGGACAGTACGATTATATTATAACATACCATGTGTAAATAGAATGCAGATGCCAACAATCATAGACAGAGGATCATCTGAATTGCTCCTCAGATTACAGCATGTATTATATTTCTACCCTCACCATTCCACAAACACTAAAATCTTATACTACCGCTAGCATTTTTGGTATAATATCGAGTCTCCTTCTCAATGATCTCAGCTACAACCCATTTACTCCCTAAAAAAACAGATATTCAATGCCGATACTCATAAGCGGGACCTGTGGCTCAGCGAGGATACCTAAAGTGCCTCACTAATGGCCAATTACGATATGCTCTACTACCCTGAGCAACTTGCCATGTTGGTCCTTCCGACAGACGGCAAATAGAGCCATCAACCTTGCTAACTTCAAGCTGGTCGTTCCAAACAAATTGCGGAAGCCACTTCGAGAAAGCAAAACTGAGATTGTAAATGCTGTCACGCATTTCGAATAGCTCATAAAGTGCTCTCAAAAAGTGCCTTGGATGTGTATACAATGTGCCAAACAAGATTTGCTATCCCGGATGACAGTAAGGGGCTTCTGAGTTGTTTATCAGAGTTTCCGAAGGGAAAGCGTCACAAGGA
The DNA here is from genome assembly GCA_037892935.1 of Phlebopus portentosus. Taxonomy (NCBI): domain Eukaryota; kingdom Fungi; phylum Basidiomycota; class Agaricomycetes; order Boletales; family Boletinellaceae; genus Phlebopus; species Phlebopus portentosus. The sequence goes on along the minus strand of JAYXKI010000004.1, from coordinate 2,062,443 downwards.
GAAACACCAGAGGCATACACTGAAACGTGACAAACAGAGTCGAAAGACTTGAATAAAGGGCTCAGTAGTCGAGACAAGACAATCCATGCTGCAATTTTCGGATTCTTGTCCCCCGCCTATTGTCTTACCGAAAATGATTTCATAAAATACAATAGATTACATTAACAGCTGTTGTATCACAAATGCCACCAATTCGTCCTATTTTCCTTGAGTGTTCCTCTCTTCATGAAAGCTAATATAAAGAGCTATTTAGGAGGCATCACGTATAAGTAAAAGAGACATACTCAAGGAAGTCTTGACTAAGATCGAGAGCTCGTGAACTAGAGATTCGGTAGTCCAGACAGCTCTATCGAACTTGGTCCCATCAAAGTGAATAAGTGTCCATCTTAACGATCGAGGGGACTGTTTGCGAACAAGATCGTTAAACATGGCCAGCGCTTCTGACGCTGTCGGTCGATCGCTTGGCTCCTGCTCCGTCATTCTTTCAACCAACGGTTCAAGGAAACTCATATTATCGTATACCTAGCATATAGGTTCAACGGCGCCTAGCCAAACGAACATTGAAACACATACATATATCAGCTCCTTTCGAAAAAGGTTACCCAAAATAAAAATGTCGACGAGGAAAGGGTCGTATGGTACAGACTGATGAAGCTCGGGAACATCTTTATCCAGCCCGTCCCGTCCAGTAACAAGTCGTGTCTCTTCAGTGCCATCGAAACGACTGGATATTCCGAAGTCTACGAAATAGTATTTTACACCTTGAGCGTTACGTCTTCGCCGTGGTCGTGCCATCTTCCCACTTGCATCTAACATAGGTAGACTCGGGTGAAACCCTTTCGGGTAGAGTGGGTCTCCATCCATCATGATGTTGATTGATGAACAATCCCTAGGAAGCTTAAATATTGTCGCATGCTGAGAATATCGGTATGCTCAGCTATGAGCCACCCTGTGCTCGTGCATGAAAACTAATCCCTAAGCGGGCTTTGTCAGCTTGAACATGACATACTGAGAAAGGAATGCGTACTTCAAGAAGCTGCTTCACGAAATCGAGAGCCTCATCCACCGTCGAGAATGGAGGGTCCTGGTAAGATGTCAAAAGAGGCATGACCATAAACTCCACGCGGCTGCCCTCCTCGCTGAATACGTCAAGTACCGAAACACAGTGGTTACGAGGATCCTTCGACATATCCTCGCTCGAGAAAAACCGGGCTATTTCCAACTCTTTGCTGCTCTTGACCAGCTTCTTCATTTTGATACGTTTTCCATCAGAAGTATGCGTGGCGTCCATGGTCTTTGGGTGCTACGCATGGCATCACTCGTGAGCTGGGATATAGTTACACACAGATTAGTTTGATACCATATTGAATTGACCGTCTTCATAGCGGAATGGCGGCTTCTTCGTGCCTTCCCACGACGGTTTCCATCCAGGGCGAAATCGAGGGCGAAGCTCGTATCCATGCTGAATGAAGACTTCATAGCGGTCGCGCCACCAGCATTCATCCTTATTGAGTAAGAAAAGGTCCTCGTATCTTTCAGGGCCTTCTAAGTCGTAAGAGCTTGACACTACAGGAGCCATCGTGATTCTTGCTAAGCTGAGGCGACAGACTCGGACAGAGTCTCAGAGAGAGACGGTCGCGATATTTGCTGCTGATTACGTACTCAAAGACGAGAATAAGGACCATCATGGTGTTGTTCTGTCTGTTGTCAAGGGCTGGTAGTTATTATTCAAGGATCCCGTATATATACGATGCCGCCCTTGTTCTTCGTCACCAATCCCCGCACAATTATACTGTCAAGCTCAGGAGCTCTACGGCATGCACGACGACGGTAAAAAAGGAACGAAAAAACTTACAGTAGCCTTCGTGTCTATCCGAACACTGGTCAATCGCAGTAAAGCTAGTTTATATCCTTTCCGTAGATTAACATTCAACTTTGCAGAACAAGCTTCTAAAAGAAGAAATGGTTATTTTAGAAGAGGAGATGAGAAAACGAGTCGGTGTCTACATGGCTGCAGAAGATGATGACGATCCCGCAACTAATGGCTTGAAGAAAAGTCTCATATTGCGAATTACGCTGTATGTCACCAGAGTTATCTATTCTGACCAGTATATAGAGCGAGGCGGACGTATCGACACTTTGATCCCGAAGAATCCAAGAATGTATTGATTGAATCGATTACCTTTGCCAGAGTTTCTTCATGGTATCGGAGATCGGAGACGTTTCATAGGTACAATATGAAAACACAAGAATTTCGCTGTGGTCTGTGCGGTCTTCTTCACTAGAACTTGCCGCTGCGGTAGCCATGAGAGGAGTCACAGAGGGTTCAGTTACTCATATATATCACGCATTGTCGTATAAGCACACAAACCAAGAACAAGACGACCGAAAGAGGAGCATCAGCGAGGATTTTGCTCTTGTTCTGTTGGTCAGGAAAGAAAAACATCAATCGTGCGACGCGACCGAAAATCGAAAGTTTTTTCCGTGGGCGTGGAATGAAATTACCAATTTTGGATCGTGCAATCCGGAGTCTCGATGTGATCATCTCATGCTGCCATCTCCTGCGCTCTTGTCTGTTAGCTTTATGTCCTTCATCGGGTGCAGAAACAAGTGATCCGCTCGAGAACAGAAATCAAGGCACTGCTGGGAATAAGTGTCGGGCCAGGTCATCACGCTGCGGACGGCGTGCGCGGAAAGTAACAGATTCCAACATTATTTGCTGAAGACACAGCTGTTCGCATTCGCCGGTCTTGATTTGGCCCAGGTCTGTCACTGCAGACTCTGGGTGCGACAATCTCAGAAGAAATGGAGAACGTGATCCGTTCTCCTCTAGAGATAGGGAACTTTAGTAGGGCTGACTGGCACGAGCTTCTACTCTGGCACGGACATCGGCGGGTCGATTTCCATCTGGCTGGACTCTCTTAAACTCGTTCGATAGCTCGTCGTTCAGTTCAGTGGATGAGTTAATTCCTTTCATGAAGCAGTCTCTGCAGGTGAGCCGCACCTTTCTTCTCGAAAGTGGCAAATGATATATATATTCTGACTTCTTTCAGGGCTTGTCTTTCGCGCATAGCAAAGTTATTGCACGCAGGTGACTAATAAAGCATTCATTGCCCGAGCTTTATGCTGAAGCTGAAATACAGAGACTGTTCGGTTCTGAATATCATGATGGATGCGAGAAAGTTATTCCCAAAGGGCTTTCACGATGCTGCTACACACCTCAATGCTGGCAGAAAATATCCCGCATATCCCTGCCACCGTCAGGACGTCCTTCCCATTAAATGTTACTTTACCGACTTTGGTATATCTTCTCGATTCGATGATGCCACAGACAACCACCGGCCACAGGGAAAGACTGTCACGACATGTAGCTTCCTAAGCTCTACCAGGAGAAGCCGTATGACTCGTTCCTCGCGGATGCCTTCATTCTTAGAAACTTGTACAAGCATTGTTTTGTAAAGGCAAGCATCCTCCCTTCGCTGAAATGCTTTTCACTGAGACTATATTCTCTTTGCAAAGAGGTACGGAAATCATGTCCCCTTTTCGCCACTTGCGGATGCGGTAACTCAGAAACGTCCAGGTGACCGGCCGAACAATAATGCATGTCTAGAGCTTCAATGGCATCGTCAAACAGCAGATGCCTCGGCTTTTGCGGCAAATCGTAGTTCGCCCGAGCATGGACAGGTTTAGCGGACGCCTTTGCAGTCTAAGCTCGACAAAGCGAAAGATAGTAGCGATTGTCATATGTATGGGCTCAGATCTGAGCTCTCCCTGACCTTGTTCGTCGGGTTGCTTTTTTACCGTGCTGTGAGTGCATTTGTAACTGCCGTTCCCTCCGGCTTTTTCCCTCAGGAGGTTTCAGTCAATACTCCGTGCCATACTACCTTTGGCATCCATGATGCTATCAGAAAAAGAGACAACAATAACAGTAACTGTCTATAAGCAGTACTGATCTCCCTATTATATGTGCAAATGTACCGTTTTTTTCGGCGCATAAATTTTCATCCAGACCAATATATGCGCTCTTGTCTAAGCTTGTCTTTTGTTCTCTGAAGTATTGCGATTGAACGCCGCCCAATTTACGATTAATTCTTCATCGACTTCACCTACTTGCTCGATATATGATATAGCTACTGGATGAGCTGTGTGGTCTAAGCAAACCAGAAAAGGATTGGTAGGACTTGCCTAAGAAGCTATAGCTACGAAATGCGAAGGTTTCATCCTGGACTCCAAGGGATCAAGAACGGAGAAATGGTGCTACATAGAACGATTTTAGTGCACTGCACTTGTATATACCAAAGCTGAGAGCTTACCAGGCTTTGTATTACTAAACGAAGGCCAAAGTAAAGGTAAGAACACAGGCCCCTTGGCTACGGAAAGACCCGAGTCGATCAACCTGCCACAACACGTCTAGTGTTTTGTTTGTTTGCTTTTGTTCTCTATGTTCTCTATCATTCTGGATCACCGATATATTCTATGCGCGATGACCTTCAATCAACTCAGTACCGATGCACTCCAAGACGAAAACTCCCGATGGAAAAACGCACATACCTTTCGATCTCAACAGTGGCGAAAGGTGGTGGAGGGATCGATATAGCTTCCTCATGAAGTATGGCTACCAACTGCGACCGAGATTTCGTCCGGGATGGACTCCAACGTGGGTCCGGAAGAAAAGAGATCCGCTACTTTGTGAAGACGGATATAGGAATTTTGTGAGTACATGTCTGTTCACTAGCAATGATCGAGCTTCTGACAGAGCTATCTGGGAAGCACCCGAAGGTCATCGATGCTGTTCGAGTATCGGATGGGACAAAAGTGGCGATCAAGAGAGTCCCTAGAAGATGCGATGAGCTCCCTATACTCAAGTACCTCACGTCTGAAGAGATGCTCCGTGATCCTCGCAACCACGCAGTTCCCCTACTTGACGTTTTCAGTGAAGATGACGACGCTTACATATTCATCGTCATGCCTCTGTTAATCAATTTTAGTATTCTTCCGTTCACGTCTGTGGACGAAGTCGTGGATTTTATGAGACAGATGTTAGAGGTGCGATCTAAGCAAGTCGCAATTAAGCTGTAGCTGATGATGATATCTGGGCTCAAGGGCTTGTCTTTTCTGCACGACAACAACGTGGCCCATAGGTGACCAGTGCAGCGCAATCATTAGAACTAGTGCTGATAGAAATCATGAACAGGGACTGCTCAACCTTGAACATCATGATGGATGGGACTCCTGTGTTTCCACGAGGATTTCATCCCGGTGCCCCGAATCTTGAGTATGGTAGAACAAGCTTTGCGCATCCGCGGCGGCGAAGAGATGTCGCTGGAGTCAAATACTATTTCACTGACTTCGGCATATCGTCCCACTTTGGTGAAAATGACGCTAATCGCCTCGTCACAGGCAAGGATTGCCTTGACAAAAACCTGCCTGAGCTCTACCAGGACGATCCGTATGATCCATTCGCCGTGGACATTTTTTTACTCGGCGACGTGTTCAAGTACGTCTTGGTCAATGTATGCATCCATTCTTCTTTATCGTTCACAATCTTCGACTCAATCATTGTCCCGCAGCAATACGACGGACTTTCTTTCCTGGCTCCGCTAATCGACGCTATGACCCAACGAGATCCGAAGTCACGACCGACAGTCCGCGAATCTCTGCAGTTCTTCAATGATATCGTCAAACAGCAAACTCCTCGCCTTCTGCTACGCTTGATAGTTACGTCCGATGCGGACAGACTGAACCGATTCTTGTGTGATATTGGTTCTATGAAGCGCGAAACAAAATTGGCGATTAAATCTTGGTTGTGTACGTCCCTCCGTCCTGAGATACTGAATTCAATCATTGACTGTTGTCCGTGTGTTTTCAGCATCTTCGCGCAAGGAATAGATAAAGTATTCTTGCATTCAAAATACGGTGCATACACTCGTTCTCGTGTCCGTCCTCCGTATCTGCCCATGTCAGAGTCATTCAGGTCTGAAACTCGGTCGCGGCTAATATCCTATGTTTACGGATGGGTGTGCATTGATCCCTCCACCTATTCTCGTCTTCGATAACAACGAAAATGCCCTCTTATTGGGGAGTAATCAACTTGGATCGTTGGCTGGGATTATGTTAGTGTAGATCAGCGTAGAGCATCAAGTGATTACATGTTGTTGGACCTGACGGGTTATTCCGAAGATGACATGAGATTTTTTCTTCCTTACTCTTCATTTTTTTACAGTAGATTTCTAGAGGAAATTTTATTCTATATCCGTTGAGAATGTGTCGTCGCAGCGACTCTCGTCTCCATGATAAATAATTATATAGTACATCGTGACAAAACAATGCAGAACATCAATAGACCTCAGCAGTCTCTTATTTACATGACTTTGTGTGAACCCGTTCTTGTTTCCTTCCGTGCAGTCAATTTCGACGCCGAACCATAATAACAACCGCACGACCAGAGCACTCAGCTGTGATCCAGTGTCGAGAAATTTGACCCACGTCGGGCTTTAGAAGCCGCCATCCTAAGGAAAACTCAGACCTCTGGGATACAAGCTTCTCAAGTTGTCTAAGAGCTTCATCAGCCTTGGGACGCTGAGATGGATCCTTTCGGGTCATCGATTCCACAAGAAATCTCAAGAACTGTACGTTCGAGTATTTCTGAAGGGACATGTTAAACAGGCAATAATACGAAGTAGCTGCCATACCTCAAGAAAGTTCCTCCTATAAACATCTTCGAGCAGATAAATGTCAATTGCAAAGGGATCGTAGGGAATCCAATCCAAAAGTTCGGGGACGTGGTCCTGGCAAATGCGGCCAGTCACAAGTCGACCTTCCTTCGTACCCTCAAATCGCGTGGACAACCCGAAGTCAATGAAGTAATACTTGGCTCCTCGGCTATTGCTCCGGCTTCTGAACTTCGCCGGTTCTTTCCAGCTGCGGCTTTTGCTTTGGAGAACTGGGTGAAAGCCTTCTGGGTACATCGACGTTCCGTCCAGCATGATGTTCGGGTCCGCACACCCCTGATAGATTGCGGTGTCAGATAGCTTTCGGGCAGCTGGTATTAAACTTTACCTGTGCGCAACATTGTTGGCATGAATAAAAGCGATTCCCTTCACTCGAGTTGTTGAGCGCATCGATATCGAGGGTACTGCTTACAAACCTCGAGAGTTTGTTGCACGAAGTCGACGACTTCGTCGACCGATTCATTGAAGTAGCACGTGATCATGTCAATTGTATGGTCCACGAATGAATCGATGATCGGGACGCAATGATTTTTCGGATCTCTGAGAGACGACAGGTGCAACGATATAGCACTTTCAGTGACTTTTCTCTTGACCTTCTTGATGATAACGTGTGAACTGTCGGAGATGCAAGTAGCATCAGTAATCTGGGAAAACTATAATACTTCAGACTACTAACGACAACGATGCCATTGGAGAACAACTCACAAGCCGACTCATAGAATCCTCGCAGTCCACCGGTCGCAACTCTCGATTTAACGTCCATGAAGTATCCGATCCGGACGCAATCTTTTGCGGAGACGATAGCCATGAGATTCCAGTAGTGAGTTACAATCTCTCCATTACATCTCGCCATCCGAGAGACCGTACATGTTCCTATCAATTTGGTATGGCTCGTCATAAAACAGACCATGGAAAAGTTTCATTAGCTTCATAACAGGGAAAGAAGGTGGAATATGACGTCCGATATGGGTAAAAAAGAATGGAGAAAGAAGAGAATACGTGTCAGAGCCATTGCGTAATTTAGGTAAATTTGTATGAATGTAGGACAATAACGAGTAGACAAGGTCCATGGTGTTCTCGTTATGAAGCAGTAGGTCTCAGCGTCCACCATGGACGATCGACACGGTGCACGTGATTCTTGTCTATGGCGAGAACGGAAAAATTGAGCGACTATTCTGTCTCCGACTATCCGCTGCGTTTCTTATACATAGGGAGGCTCCGCGAAAGGGTAGTGGCTCGGCTTCTTTCTCAAATACATGACGAGGAGCTGCGAAGGGAATGCAGGATTGAGCTGAGCTTTCGACTGAGCCCACTGATTCAAGTTGTGCGTGAGAGATCGACGGCCTGTACATGTGACGACTTCTTTCCTCTGACCCATCTCATGCCATTCTCAGCTGGCAATTGTAACCGAATATCATGACATACAGCCTCGAACTCTCTGAAGAGGCACTCTCCGTTTCGAAGGCGGTCAACGTACTCCCTCGATAGGTTGGTTTTTTGGTAGGAATGTCGAGCTTTTCCGTGCATGGCTTCCGCGATTGCATGCAGGATACGACTACCATGTTGAACGCGTCGTGCTCTGGCACGTCTGTGTGCCTATGTTCCGCCTTGTCATGAACCGTCAGACGCTATCGAACTTCTGTAGAGAGTTCAAAAGTGTACGGGGACGCTTGATGCCATTGCTACGTCAACCAAGCATTCGTGACATGCACAACTCCCATTCTCCTGCACAATGCACATGCTGTCCATTTGTACCCAATGTCGAGGAATTGCCGAATTAAATCAATGAGGTGCAGTCTCTACCCCTTCCAATTGAGATTCAGAACCACTTACAAACTCATTACAGGGACAACTCGAAATCATATTTGACTACGTGCGTCGGAAAGTGAAGCGAGTGCTTCCCCCTCAGTTGAGCTCGGAGCATTTCTATGTTTTGCGTTTATATTGGTGAGCGAAATTACTATGATTTGACGTATTCTGTTAGCTCATATTTCCTTCGGGGCGAGGTTTTTTTAGAATACTTACTTAGCTTGAAAAGGATTACTTACTGGTCTCCTTTAATTTGTTTCTCAATGAAGATTACCGCCTATTGTAATTGCTGTAAGGCAGACGCGGAATATTTACGTAATCTTTCGGTCATCAGAAGGGTCTGCAGAACGAAACGGGAGTCTTGTTGTGCTGTGCCCCCAAATCGGCCGGTGACCTTGGCATGGTCTGATAGAAATGAAGCGTCACAATAGCTCTGGCCTGGCCACATAAGTCGTTATCAAGAACAGATTCTCGGCCCCGACACTGACATATAAGGTACTGGTTCGTTATCAAACCCATCATTCTTCTTGTTCTCATCCAGTCATGACCTCGGGCACCTTAACAACTCCAGAAAGGCTTGCGCAGCAGATGCGACTTCCGTCCACTTGGAAACTAGGCTTTAGACGTAAGTCCCGGATATGGTTTTATTCAGCATGAGTCGGTTGATCTGGCTTCCTAGAGCTAGAAGTCTCGAATTCGCCAACAAGGAGTTTATGGTCAGAGTTGGAGTACAACGAAACGGGTTTTCGGACATGGTGGTACCGCAAACGCGCAGACTCACCGCGTTTGCGTGAGTCCTTCTATTCTGAGAAGTGTTTACGGCATTTCTGACTATCACTCTCAGGCACCAAGGCATGGGTAGACATGCAGCGTCTCGCAAGGCGAATTATTATACAAATATTGGAGAAAGTACAGTTGATGGTGCGTACAACCTTCCAGTACGGCGCGTCTATGAAAACATATTTAATTGACTACGACAGGTCGTGAGGAGATCTCCAAACGTGAATTGTCTAAGCGCAATCGCCGAGAGATGCAGAGAAGTGCTACTTTACCACATTATCTTATGTTACAACCTTCCTCCAAGAGACGCTGCGAGCTTTCAGGAGCTTTTTGAGTACACTGTACCGTAGGAGCGATCGCTTGTCGTCAAGTCTTCACTTCTTGATTTACTTGCAGAATCGTGTACCTTGTCTCCGAGGTCGTCCAGGAGTCTTCATCTGTATCGTTAGATACCGTCGATTCAGTTGGTTGCACCGGGGGCCGGATTCGTAAAGTGGAGAGTCTTGTCACCGAACTCCGAAATAGATGTCTCGTGGGTCGTAATGATTGCAACAAAAGGAACAATGGCTTACCATACACTCAGCTTCTCGGAAACAGTGTCAGCTTTGACATCCATCAATTTGGCGAAGAGTTGAAGGCAGAGTCCATCTTTGACTTCGGTACGTCATGCCATCTTGTTGATCTTGTTTTTACACTTTCTGAAGGTATGCCAGATGTACACGAGGACGTATGCTCGTCCGGCAAAGAACAGTTTAATAAGTCGAGCAAATCGATTGAATCGATTGATAGAGATGGGACCCAATCTTCACGGCTCATAGATCTGAAATCCATAGACGCCTGTGGCGCAGCGGATCACGGTAAGAAGCTTTGTACAGATTCATTCGCATTCATCAGAAAGTTGGAAGGAAGGGGTGAGCATCATGTTGTACGCACGACTTGTAGCTTACTATGTACTCTATAGTACTGGAGGAAATTGGTTTGAGACAAGTGATCTGGATCGACTACGAAACGAAGGAATGGAAAGGAGACGGCAAATATTCAGACGTTTTTGAGATGAAGCGCGGTAGAGGTCAGAAACCAGTGAGTGGCATGATGCTCAATTGACTTAGGCCTGGTTTAACGTGGAGAGTTAGGTCGCTGTAAAAATATACAAACGGGGCACGTGCGCAAAAGTAAGTAGCTTTCGTTGACCAGGCAAATGCTTATTTACGGCGTCACTTAGAGAGTTCTGACGCAAGCTCGATTGTGGATGAAGATCAATCACAAGCATTTCGCTCCTTTACTCGGTTTTTCCTGGTTCGACGCATCTCCTAGCCCCCAGTTTGGTCTAGTCTCGGAGTTGTATCAGACCAATCTCAAACAGCTCGTAAGCAAGTACGGTAGATGTGCCCAGAGTCCCGAAAAGCGGATTTTGACCGAGGATCGTAGATTCAAATTTGTGAGCGCATCGTTTACTCAATATTCGAGGTTCTTCGCCAAATGAATCGCAACACATCCAGTTGCGAGACATTGTCTTCGCGCTTGATTATAGTAAGTCCTCGATTATGGATTCGAGCTTGTATAATGAGCAATCGGTCATCAGTGCATGCAATACCCGTTGCGCACGGCGCATTACGAGCGGTACGACCTTATTGTCTTGTCGTACATCCTCTCCTTTTCAATTGGGAAACTTCTTACAGTCCAACGTTCTGATCACGAACGAAATGATAAATGATCCAAGCTGCTATGCAGTACTGAAGGACTTCGGCCAGCTAGATGATGATCGCAGTTACATGAAAATGGCGTCGGATGGATCCGATCTCAGCTCTCCTCAGAAACAAACGACAGACTACTGGCTTGCACCTGAACTGAAGGACGGCAGTTCGGTTCCCCGAGTTTCGAAGATGGGTGATGTGTATGCATTCGGTGTCACATTTTACGAGGTTCGTCTGATCAGTCTCCATGTCAGAAGGTGGTACTGACTCTATATAGGTTGTTTATGAGAGGGATCCTTACGAAGGATTGACGCAAAACGTTGCTCCTCTGGTTCCTCTTGGAGATGATTCAGGCGTAAATGACGAGCTGCATCCCCAGAATGAACTTAATTGGGCACTGCTGCGATCGTGTTGGGAAACAGCGGATAAGCGGTGCAACATACAGGAGGCGGCATGGGCTGTTCTTCAAATTCTGGATGCGCTACTCCCTAGTAAAGATATACGCTATTCCATCTAGCAGAATCTCAAGGCCATAAATCTAGCCACGCATGTAATACAATACCCAAAGTATTTATCGAGAAAGTAAGCTTTTGTAATCGTATCGAAGAGCACAACCCTTAGGAGCGGAAAAGTGAGGTCCGATATGAACGCAAAGTCCGATCAGGGTTCCGTGGGTTAGACAAGTGAGGGTTCATTGAAGACGTACAATAAGATTGCTCTCTTGACGACTCGAATCTAGAAATCACTCGATTCTAATCTCACTTTTGTATTCACCGGACGCCGCGATCAACACTCAATACACCACGTTTGTGTACTTCCGCTTTATGCTCCAATAGAAGTGATAAACGTGCTTGTTGTCGGTTACATCATGTTGCCGCTACCATGGTGATCGTTCTCATCAACCTCATCTTTGTATTGTCTTTGGCATAGTCACACCGGCTAGGCCTGCATTCCGCTTGTGTTTCCATCAACGGGGAACAAAATTAGAAGATATGAAAATCCAAGGTGTAGAATTGCAACTCTTTGACATTGGTTAGACAAACAGGTCTCGCGTATTATCAAGATTACGAAAACATTTTGACACCTTCTGGTTCAGCTGTGTGTTGTTCCTGTCGTACAGGCGTTCCAATTTCCTTGTTCATCATCTGATTGAGATTGTCCGATTGAGAATGTCCGTGTAAGCTCGTGCCGATATTCTAGGAGAAGCCATGTACATGTTATTTCGAAGGTCCGAGTAAAAACAAGCATATTATGTGGAGAATAGTCCAGCTACAATCCCTCCGCTAGATGTCGTACCTGTGATTCTAGTAGACGGCCCGTAGGGCGTTCGTCGGCAGGTGGCTGTAAGCATGATCGAAGAAAAGTACAAAGAGGGGAAGTCCCTGTGTAGCGACTTGGAGCTGGAGGATACGGAGGCTCCGCCTCTCCCATCAGGTGCATTACGACATCGGTAAATCCGTGCCATGGATCAGCATCTGAGAGAATCTATAGCAAATATCAATTCTTTATCTAAGAATGGAAGCCGCCCCTACTGAATGACTACACATACCTCAATCACAGTACACGCAAACGACCATATGTCACCGTAGATTGTAGGTCTCGAGTAGTCCTCTAGACCGTTAACAATATACTCGGGTGGAGTCCAACAAAGTGATGGGGTCGTTGAAGAGTTCTGAATAGGAAATACTTCCGGGTCCATCAGCTTAGCGGAACCAAAATCTCCAATCGCAGCTACAATTCGTTCCTCGTCTAGCTTTCGCACCATGATATTACTCTAGCGAAGTTGAGTCAGATATTCGAAAGTTATAGAAGCGATTGTGAATACTCGCCCCTTTGATATCCCGATGGACAATTAATAGCGTAGGGTCGTGCACTGTCGCAATCGTTGAGCTACTCAAGTCGATGCATTGTACTTTACTTACAATATGCGATACCGCATGCGGCATCCCTTAGCTGGATAGATAGTTCTATACTAATCGGTGCGCGAGTAAATGGGAGAACTCACTAGTTGAAACCGCTCCTTATCACCCAACTCAGGGTGTTGGGAAACAACTGTCCTCAAGTCACCGAGAGAGTGAAGTTCCAAAACGAGCGATGGGAAAATACTGTTATCATAACTCGTCACAAATCCCAGAAGTTTCACGACCCTAGGGTCATGCAAGGAGGCAGAGACGGTGGATCCACGGTGCCAAAGTACGCATTCTCTCTCAAAGTACTGAAATTTATGTCTGATAAGTGACGAAGAAAAGAAACAAAAGTTTCACTCGCCTGGAATAATCTTTCCCTCTTCTTCTCTTGCGCAGGTCCCTCGGCACTTTCGACAAGCTTTTCTACGCTTCTGGTAAGGCACTTCACCGCAACACCCTGATGGAAAATTGATCATCATCTAAACCACTATTGTGATAGGCAGAAAGACAACTACGAGTTCGAACCTGCCCATTATCCAGCTTTTTCCAATATACAATTGATTTTGCACCAGAAGTACCATGCCCACATGCTGGTGCCTTCTCGAGCTGCTCAGGGTTGTATTCCGGTATGTTTCGCTCTCTCAGCTCTACAGTATACATGTATCACGATCAGACTATCGCACCGCCAAAAAATATTGGATCTACTTACTTTGAATGATTGCAGCTCTGAGCTCAGCAGCTGCCTTCGGAATGCTGTTGACCATGACGAGACAAAAGGAAAGCGGAGAAAGATGAGCGATCGATAGGATCGCTTTGCAGACAAGGCGTGCGAGATAAAGTTGTATTGTATATAAGGGTTCCAAACAATATCATTCGAAACCATAATACGTGTTACAGACGAATTGATCAGCATCTATGGTGATATACAAGGTATACCTGGGGTCCACAAGGCCCATGCATCATAAACGTGGACCTACGGAATCAAAGAATCCCCTCCTTCTTCTTTAAGGGTTGTATTGTCATTACGTTTTGGTTCCGTGGCAAAGTGATTAATCAATTCATTCTCTCCACGACCTCTGCCGAACATGCTTATTACGTGTATGTAAAATATGACCAAATCAATGATCCATCGAAGTAGGTGCCCTTCAACTACTGCCAGGCCCCACTCGCAGAAAGACACAAAAGATGTGCCGAGTCTTCTAAATTTGTACGCAAATACTTTCGGTGGAGCGTAAATTCAAAGACCATGATCCATCGCAGAAGGATGCGTGCCATTTTTGTTGCGGCATGTACAACCTAATAGTGCTCAAAAAATTAGCAGCAGCCTGAAGACACAAGCAAATTGTAAGACGCAAGATGTAACGCATCTGGCTCGCCTGATTCAATGCTGATGGGAGACGGATCGTTTCATGCCATGGGCACGCCTTCGTGGTATCGTTAATCGTCAACTATCGAGCAATAAGATCGAATTAGCTGGTCTCATGCGTAGTGATATGAAGGCGAGAAGAGTTGGTTCGGCAACGCGACTGCAAATGCTGCCACATTTGGATCTCAGGGTCACGGGCCCACTTCCTTCGCGGGTGTTAGTCCGCGCTTCCAGCCAGCCCGAGAGGTTTTCTTCATTGTTTACCGCCATCTCTACCCTTCAATGCGCAGAGAATCTGTTGCAATACTGATATATGGCGCTCAAGAATGAGTCACTGAAGTCACAAACGCCGAAAGCTGTATCCCATGGATGAAGATCGGTTCCCGCTGTCGATTCTTGGACGCGCTGAAGTGAAATTTGAAGTTTTTTTTTGTCTCGTTCTCATCATTTTGGCACCAACCCTTCTTCATCGGTATTGGATCGAAGCTCTCGCATCACTAGTTATCACATTTATCAAAGTCGGCTCGTGGATCGTTGGAGCTATGTGCTGCCAATAGTCTCGTCTTCAGCACCTACCGCCCATAGCAAGTAGCAGCCCGTCCATGTTCATGCTGCATAGTTACACAGTCTTCTTTTACCGTGTCTGCGACCATCGAATACAGCCGATACAAAGCGGCTTCTCAGGACAGATATAGGTAAGTCGAGACCAGGAATCTTATCAAGCATTGCGCTGATCAACCGCCTGTAGATTACGACCGCCAGCGTAACGCTGTGTTATGGCTCATAAACTGACCAGGCTTAGGTTCATCGATTTCAAGTCTACATTTTGCTTCGTTCATTGGTGAGTGCATGCTTCATTAAGCGTGAGTGCCGTGACTGAAATACAATTACACGCCATGACCATGTTCTTCTAGCCTATTCTGTCTAAGAGTCGAATGCATAATTGCATGGTTCTATGTCAATACCCTTTCGCTCGACGGAGCTCACAGATGACCTTTTCGTAAAATTCTTGACTGCCAATGTAACTTTCATTTTGCTTGGTCAGCCGAGTTTGCTCACCAAAGGTAAGACAAGCCACTACCGCCCTGCAGTATGCCTTGTTCACCTTCGTGTTCAGCATCGACTCTGCCATATGAGTCAGCCTCCTTTTGCGCGCGATGTCCACCGGGTAGTCGTTCTCATTTTCCTCCTCTCGTAGCTCGAAATTTATAACATAGCCTTCCGGACTCCGTGGTAGATCAGCGAACAAGTGCCTAGCCCAATCGTTCACACGATAAATCTTCTTCGTATCATCCCACTTGAATGCCGACTTCCAAAAGCCAATCTCGAGCAAGCATACGCCCAGGCTGTAAATGTCGTCATCCATCTGGTATTTCTGAGGTCGACGCTTCCCGAGCTGTCGAGGATGATGGTAAAGCTTCTTGTTCATCACCCTATCAAATTTGTACATGCCCGAGTCCGACTCGTTGTAGCGTGCGATATTGAAACCGGCGAGGTACGGCGTGCCGAGTTGATACACGTCACTGGAAGGTGGCAGTATGTGTTCCGCGACAAGTATCGCCTCCGGTTTGATGCCCTTATGGACGAAACCTATAGAGTGGAAGACATGGACAGCTGTTGCGAGCTTCAGTGCGAAGTCTATGCGATCTTCGAAGATGTGGTTCTCCGTTTCTGGGGATAGCAGGACGGTGCGTAGCGTTCGTGCTCGATGGAATTGCGGAAGGCGAAATACAAGGAGATGTTCAGAAGAGTGGGGTAGCATGTATCCGCAACACCTGAGGATTCCGACATTTGGATCGGTGATGCCGTCCCTTGCTTGCTTATCTTCGCGGAGCACTCTTGCCAGGCGTTCCGTTTCCTTGAGCTCGCCTGGCCGATCTCCTGGGACATTCACATATCGTTGTTCGACAATGCATCCGTGATATTCGCCCGGTTCTACCACCTTGAAGAAGATCGGATCCTCCACCTCCTCGAGCTCTTTGATTTTAAGGTTCTCGGGAATGAGACAGCTTTCGTCCTTATCGCTCCTTTTGGCTAGTATGGTGAATTTCTTGGCATCCTCGTTATGGGACAGGAGGTGATCCATGTGCTGCGAGATGGGTATGAACTCGCTGAGTATTCTGTTCGTAGCCTCCAATTTATCAAGTGCCTCGCGTATGCTGATGCAGCCGAGTGATAGGTACCACAACTTGTTGAGCCCGAAGCGAAGCGATCGGAGGACGGATGTTTTGCGCTTTCCTCGATCAGATGCATGCGTACTACCGACATCAGAGGAAGAACCGGACTCCTTCTCGTTAAGGAGTTTGGCCTCTGAAGGGGTTGCCTCAAGGTCTGATGTGCCCGGGTCTGGACCGTCAGCTTCGGGCGGGTCTAGGCATGCGTGTCCTAGTCGAATGGACCACTTCTTGAATATAGCGGTTAGCTTGTCCACGTAATGATGGGCCCTACGGAGGACCTTCTCGAGATGGTTTCGAGTGTCCTCTTTCAGAGCTGTGCATTGGACAATAATCACATATTCACGAAGTTGGAACATCTGGCTTTCGGCATGCTCGAATTCGAAACGGTAATTTCCCTCGACTTTGAGGAAACTTCGGAACGTTCGGGCACTGCTTACGCAGCCATCGATGAGCTGCGGAATGGCAAATATGAGTTGCGCTAGACTGAGTGGGTCGGTCATTGTTCGCAACTACAATCATGATTAGTTCCTATGTCAATAAAACTGAGTACGAATACTTACTCGAGTGCGAATGAGCAAGTTGCGATCGAAAGGGATCGAAAGCTGCGAACAGGGTATAAGAAGCAATCCATAACAAATGCATGCGGTACCTACCCTTCGTGCGAGCGCGGGATTCGGAGAGTCCGTGAAAAGGGATAAATGGCAGCGTTTTGATGAGTTTCTTATACAAATTAGTAATTAATCAGATACATGCAGCTAAGGCCATGCATCAAGGACAAGTTATTACAAGAAACACAAGGCTTATTGTCGACAGAAGTCCATCATGCACGCGAATCAAGCGACTTAGCGACCGTCTGACGCTTCGAAATAAAAAGATGCATCGATTGATCGGCAAGAAACAGGAACCGAAATACTAATCCATATAGGATGAACACGACGATGATACAATAAAATCGCAAAGGTGCCGCAGCCAATATGCAAGTAGAAGAGAATACGTTAAGCGAGGTATCCAAACAGTACAATTAAGACTCTGAGCGAAGTGTCCCTTGTTTCGCTGTACGCGAATAGCTACGGCGAAATCCTGCACGATAGCTGTTGTGAGCTTAGTACAATGCGAAAGTACAATGCCTACCGATGAGCCTGCTAGCTACAAAAATTCCTTCACGACCGGCACATTTAAAATTGATGAGATACCGAGAAATACGTCCCGAGTTGATTTCTAGGAGCTTCCAGCGTAGATAGTAGCCCGATTTCTGCGATACAAGGCGCTCGAAAAGCTCCAGAGCATCACCGGCTTTGGGACGGCGGGAAGGATCGACCTCCACCATTACGTCAACTAGAGGTCGCAGAAACTGGAGGTTGGAGTATTGCTGAAGAGCAGTCAGAAATTAAAGGCCGTATCGTCGAAGTCGACCATACCGTGATGAAATGTCTCTTATAGACATCACCAATCAAGTAGATATCTACCAGAAATGGATCATAGGGGACTGTATCTGAGAGCTCCGGAACATCAACTTGGCAGATGCAACCAGTCACGAGGCGGTCTTTGTCCGACTCATTGAATCGTGTGGAGATCCCGAAGTCTGTAAAGTAGTACTTGACTCCAGGGGAATTGTATCGGTTAACGAATTTTGCACGGCCCATCCAATCACGGCTCCGGTCTTGAAAGATCGGATGAAACCCATGAGGGTATAACGATGTTCCATCTAACATGATGTTAGCATCTGAGCAATCCCTGGTTTGTGCTCACGTTAGTCAAGGAAAAAAACGGCTGGAGATACGAGTTACCGGTGAGCGACGTTCAAGCTGTGTAAGAAGGCGATACCCTTTGGGAGTGTTTCAAACCAGGATAGTGGAATGCGCAAAAGACATCCTTACCTCTAAAGTTTGTCGGAAGAAATCGACGACTTCACTGACGATCATAAACGGCGGACTGTTGAAGGCCCGTAGTAATGGCATGACGATATATTCGATGTCGTCGTCTGTATCATCAGGAAATGCGTCAATGATAGGGACACAATGATTCTTTTCGTCCTTTGTAGACGAAAGAAATACTGCTATGGACTTCTCATTGCTTCCCTTCGAAATCTTCTTAATCATGACGCATGAGCCGTCGACAACACGAGTTGCGTCAGTTATTTGTGGAAACTGTGCGGGGATGATATTAGCAATACAGCAGTATCGGCATAGAAACGCACAAGATTACGCGCTGAGTCCTCGCAGCTCTCCGGAGCCAAGTTAGGGTCCGTTATCCAAGGAGGAACCCATCCGGGTCGAAGTCGCTCACGCAGACGGTATCCACGAGACTCGAGCATCGAGAAACGAGTTCCCCACCATTTCTCGCCCTCGGTCAAATCAAATAGACTCCTATCGATGAAACCCGTCTCTGTGAAAAGCAAGTCAAACAGAAAGTCCCTGAAGCCCATGACAAGGAGAAGATGAGAAGGGATATGCTTCACGACGCATTGACACAAAGAGAACAAACGGATTATGACTAAACTTCCATATTTGATACTTGTTCTCACGTTCGGTGAACAAATATCGGCCCTCATCTCAATGCTTCCCCTCATCCCCACATCATTCAGTCTAAAACTTCGTCACGCAGGATTCATGTTGTCGGTAAAAGAAGCAGTAAGTATACAGCCTTTGATCCTTTGACGCTCAAATGCGAGTAAAATTCTGCGATAGAATAAAGATTTGTCTAAGGCTTGGGAACGTTATGAGCTGACTCGTCAGGAGCATTTCGCTATTTTGGATGATTCAGACGATGACGACCCGCTCGTTATACTAGCGGAGGCGGAAAAACCGAAGTAAGTCAGAGTAATTGCTCAGTTTCAAAGCCCTGAATTTCGCTAGGTTAGAATTGTCCGTCAGAAACTTTTTGCAGAGGCCAAAGAATATTTTTGCAAAACTCGGCGATAGGATCCCTTTGACAGAAGCCAGATCAGCTATCAATGCTAGAAAGACTACCAAGGATCATTTACAGAACCATACAAAGGTGTACGCTGTGAGGATATTTAAAGCTTATTCGAGTTCTTCTTTATCTTACACTGCCTGTAGGTCACAATGGGTTCTCGAAAGAGTTCTGCGAATACTTCTGATCTTTCACGGCATGCATTCAACACCTCACACCTCTCAGACGTCCTCTCCTCAAGCTCTTTCATAAAAGGTGAATACCCTCAATTCCGCTGGAGGCTTTGTTTTAGACGTGAGTGCAAAATTTACTGCGAACAGAATGTCGTCTCTGACATAAGCTGCAGAACTATCTTTATCGGACGAGACTGCGGAAAACATCTGGGATGAGCTTGATTTCAACGAAGAAAATCTTCAGAAGTGGTGGAGACGCAATCGGACTTCTGAGTCCCCTGATGGTGCGATAAATCTGATTGACTTATATAGTCTAATTATTGAATCTAGGTTCCGAGGGCTGGAAAGATATGAAGCGCCTTTCAAGGCGTGTCGTTATTCAAATACTGGAGAGAATTGAGAAGGCCGTGCGTACGTCTTCTCTGAGCTTTTGCACTTCTCTTAGGTCAGGAATATGTATAGGATTTTCAAAAGTCCCCGCACATACAGCATCTCGAAAATATCGCTGAAATCTGTCGAGAGACAGTGCTTTACCAGGATATCTTCTGCTTCAATATCCGACAGAAAGATGTTGAGGCGTTTCAGGAGACTGTAGAATATACAGTTCCGTAAGTGTTGTGTGCAAATTGATCATTCCTAAACATTTTCATCATGTATAGAATCGTGTATCTTGCTTCGGAGGTTATCCAACTTGCTTGGAGCGTTATGCATCAGAATCTTGGTATTGCGGGGAACTATCGCGTCGAAGCACAGATTCAGAAGCTAAGTCCATATGTGCTGGAACTTCGTGATAGATGCTTTGTGAGTCGTGGAAAGCATTTATAAAGAGAGACCTGACTTAATTTTGTATTTAGAGATTTGGGCAAAGCGTTGGTTTTGACGTGCGTAAATATTGGAATGATTTCATGGCTGGCGCAATACCGAATGCAAGTATGTCATACGTTTCCAACATCCTTGATTTATCTGCCAACAATTCCCTTCATCTCCTTCAAACAAATTAAGGAGTGGGCACCCTTTCTTCGCACCATCTCAATCTTAGTCATAGCGACGTGAAGGAAGAGACTGGAAGACCGGTCAGAGGTGTCATTCAGAGCCAGACTCTTGATAGCATCGTCTACGGACGCAGTTCTGAACGTGTTAAGGAATTGTCCAAGGCAATTGATGCGATCGTAAGACTTGACAGTAAAGGCAAGGTCCGATTTCCTATACATACACGGAAAGGTCTTACCTATTTGTACAGTTCTTCTGGACATGGGACTTCAGCAATTCACTGATATTATGTACGATACACAAAATCATAAGGGAGAAGGCGCTTATGCAGACGTTTACGAGATGAAACGTAATGGAGAGATGAAACCTGTAAGCGGAAATTTCATCTGCAGTCCTCCGCCTTCTCTTAATACGGAATAGGTCGCAGTTAAAAGATGCAAACCTGGTCCAAAATCTGCTAAGGTAAGAATACGCTCTCAACCAAATGCGATTATATATTTACTATATATGTTTACCTTATTACGCCACTGATTAGAGGGTGGAACGCGAAGCCCGAAACTGGATCGGGCTTCATCACAAACATATCGCGCCACTGCTTGGTTTTGTGTGTTTCGATGTATCTCTATCTCTTCAGCCATGCTTAGTCTCAGAGCTGTATCACACTGATCTGAAGAAGCTTGTCTGGAAATATGGGAAATCTGCCGGGAGTCCTCTTGAACATAGCAGTTATGTATTGACAGAAGAGCGGAAACTCAAATTTGTGAGCTAAATTATGCGGTGCACATAAGAAAGGATGAAATCATACTCATGAGCAGCTTTCTGTCAATAGTTACGAGATATTTCCTATGCTCTTGAATTCAGTAAGATTCTTTATTCTTTCATGGAGTGGCCTCTGCTTAATAGCTCATTGTTTCGTAGTGCATGCATCAAACACGGTTCATGGAGACTTAAGAGCTGTATGGTTATTCTATCAGCAAATAGGCATGTACATGAGCAGCTAAAACAGTCCTTCAGGCTAATATTCTAGTGACGAACGAGTCACTGGACGATCCGAGCTGCTACGCGGTCCTGAACGACTTCGGCATGGCTGAATATTATGACGATGATATTGATCAGATCCAGCGCCTCAGCTCCGTCAACATGCAGACGAGCGCTCCATGGCTCGCACCAGAGCTATTTGAAATTGCTCCAAGGTGGAACTCACTAGCCAGAGTATCAAAAGAGGGAGATGTATACGCGTTTGGAGCAGTTTTCCTTGAGGTGTGTGCAATTGGTCGGGTTCGAGAACTATTGATGGATTTGATTTAAGGTCGTATACGAGAGAGATCCATATCAAGGATCACCATACAGTATCGAGCATGCCAAGTCTATCGGAGAGTTGCCCGCTCGAAAAGAAGACCTGGAGATTCGGGACGAATTACATTGGTGGTTGATGGAAGCATGCTGGGAAAGTGTCGAGAAGCGACCTAGCATGGTAGAAATCGGAAAGCAGCATCTCGACATAATTTTCAAATTTCCTCCAGAAAAACCGGTCCGTCACGCTATTTAGAATGCTGCAAGCATCTTCGCTTTCATGATTTCTGTAATTTCTGCAATGTGTCTTGCGCACGCCACGGAATTTGTTTTAGTTGTGTCTGTACATTTTCGCAAGCGGCCTTGTTAGTTTATACAGTTGTTTACTTCTGATACGAAGCTCGATTGTGCATAAGCGGCATCGTGTACATGCTCGATGTGTGTAATAAACTATATTCCGAATGGACGATACGATGCCCTCTAGTATGATGGGCTGAGTTAGTAAGACTCGAAGAAGCGGCGAAGGGTTACGACATTGCAGCACACAGTGGAAAAGAGTTGCCATGTGAACTAAATGAATTTGAGTTCGGACAAGAGCTTATAGCCTTCGGCCTCCCTTTGTCTGTAGGGATTTGCAAGTGCCTTGTATTTCATTTACCAGCTTGAACAAGCGTAAGTTGAAGAACAATAAGGCTGCAATAGTCAAAACACATTTTGACGAATTTATCATCGACCGCACATCTTCTGCGCTCATGAGGAAAGGTAATTCACCGCTCACGCGTCAATAGTATCTGCATGATGGCGCACTGCCGAGATGAAAGCGAGAGGCGAGAAATCTTTACCGCCTCCTCAAATCTTGAAGGTGATTTCGGCTCAAGAGTCCTTGCTACATCGGAAATAGCATTTGAATCAATTGATCGAACTAGACCAAGGGAAAGTAGTTTGATTTTTTGACAATTTTCAAACACAATTCTCAGACACACCTCACAATGGTAGGGAAAGAGATAAGGAGTCATGGACGAACAGCCATCTATCATTATTCATATGAAATTGGCTTTAAAGCTTCCTTCGGATACGATATTTGCCTCTTGAGTACCAGGGAATGTCGGTATCCGGTCAGTCGTAACGGATACCTTTATGGGTTCTTGTAGGGTTAGTTCGTACCAGTCATACGCTTGGTAACAACGATTCCTTCGCGGATGATACAACTAACGTTGAGGAAGAAATGCGATGTTCCTCCTACATTGCTCTTTATCAATCTCCGACGCAGCGATGACTTCGATTTCTGAGGAATGATATGTTCGAGTTTTTTCAAGGCGTCATCGGCTTTGGGGCGTTTAGATGGGTCCTTTCGCGTCATGGACTCCACAAGGGGCTTCAGAAACTGGACGTTCGAATATTTCTGACGGAAGCCAGTCAAGTTCTGTGAGGACAGAAACAGTCGGAAGGCGTACTTCGATAAAATTCTTCATATAGGCGTCGCCGAGCAGATATATGTCCACCGCGAATGGATCATAAGGGACCTTATCTGAAAGCTCCGGGACCTGAACTTGGCACCTGCAACCAGTCACCGACCGAACTCCATCTGTGTCATCAAATCGTGTAGATAGCCCGAAATCGATGAAGTAGTACTTCACGCCTGAGCTATTACTTCGACTTTTGTACCTTGCCAGTGTCGTGGAGCTCCTGTTCATAATTTGGCGGATAGGATGAAAGCCCTCTGGAAACATTGCCGTTCCATCGAGCATGATATTCAAATCCGAACAGTCTCTGATAGAACTTGAAGTCAGAAAGTCCTTTGGGCAGCCGTTGAGCACTCATACCTATGCGCGACGTTTTTATATTGCATGAAAGAGATTCCCTACATTGGTGTTTGTTAGTGTATAAAGATGGAAGATGTAGCTGGCAAACCTCGAGAGTCTGCTTTAATAAGTCCACGACTTCATTGACGGAATGGAAGGAAGGACAATTGAACATGCGCAACAGCGGCATGACGAGGAATGCGGTGCCATCTTCTGTTTCATCTGGAAATGAGTCGATGATTGGCACACAATGGTTCCTCGGGTCCTTCAAAGAAGATAGATAGGTTGCTATTGACTTTTCATCACTGTTTTTCTTAATTCTCTTAATGATGACGTATGAGCCATCAGAGATACGAGTAGCTTCAGTGATGAAAGGGAGCTAGCAAATACGATAAACAGCATGAATAGCTAAGAATGTGCAGCCAACGTACATCACTGGAGGCGGTGTCCTCGTGGTCCTCCGGATGCCTCTTCGGATTTGAAGCCCATGAAGGTATCCATCCTGGTCGCAATCGATCACGGAGACGATAGCCTTGAGATTCAAACAATGAATAACGATCTCTCCACCAGATTTCGTATCCTGCTAGGTCATACAAGCTCCAGTCAATTTGGAACGGTTCGCTGAAAAATAGCCTGTGATGAATTTTCTTCAGGTTCATAGGAGGTCAGCGAGGTGGAGGAAGTGCTGCAACGATGGCGGGAGAGTACAAGAAGAGTCGTGCTGATCAAGAACACTAGAACAATAAATGCTCGTGCGATTCAGCAACAATAAGACAACAAGGACCAGGGTGTAAAGCCGACTCATCCAGCAGACTCAAATACGAGCCACTATGCCGTTAGTTCGAGAAGCGATAAGCATGACGTCTCTTGATTATTCAGTTAGGAAATATTTAGTGTAAAGACAAGAAAGTCCCAAGAGGCAGTAAAGCAGTCGATGGACGACGAACGTCATCTTATCCATGCCAGTTGATGCCAATGATGATAGGCCTGTACCAGCAATAAGGAAGAGAAGAAGATGATTCAGTAAGTGTCCGTGACAATTATGCGGTGCCATTCCGAGCCTCGCAGGCCAGTCCACGGAAGAAGCCGAATCTCCATCCACTCACGTCGTCGGTAAATCTCATTCGACTTCCTCTCTGTCTCTTTAGGCAATGCAAGCATTTTCCCCGTGTCATTTGTAGCTCTTCTTGCGCGCATATCGTCTATCGATCTGCTGGCGTGTCTGAAGGATATCACTCCAAAAACAGATCCAACGTATGATAATAGGGAGTACATTTTAATCCGCTCTCCGCTGCGTGCACAGCTGGCATATTGTGCATGACCGTCGTCAAGCCATCGAAACAGAGATGAAACCAAGAGGGCGATGGTCTGTCATGGCCCTCACTGCTACCTCGCTAGGCCGTCTCATCTTCTTTATACGATCCTTTTTTTTCGGCCTCACAGGACACATCGAGGTTAGCTTGGCATTGCTAACGCTTTGTTGGATTAAGGCATGAAATGGTTGTGGTTCTCAGCGGAAGGCCTTTGTCCGGACACATGTGAGCTGCATCTTGTCGCCTAGTTTGGCTCATCTCATCTCATCCTAGATTCAACTGGTCATCAGCAAACCGAACAGCAGTGCATTCAGGCGAAGGTCTCGGCCACGGAAGAGACACATCCTACCATTAAGCCGTGGATCAGATCGTAATCATAGAATCCAAGATCATTAGGACCACTTTTAAAGCAGACCGGATATTGGTAGATGTGTTTTGCTACATGACTGCAAACAAGGGTTGAAGGTTAAAAAGTCTAATTTTGGTGAGTCTCAAGTGTTCCGCCATAACTGAACTTGAGTTCACTCTCTACAGCCCACGACGTTCCCGCATGGCGCAGAGAAATGCCTTATTTGAGCTTGATCCTATTACTAGAGAGTGTTTTTGGTAACATCAGTAAAGATGTTTGAGCGTCAGAGGAAGCTCCTTCGTCCCCGATTATGGTATGGTTTTTGCATCCTGCGAAGAGGTGTTGCTCTGTAAAGAGTCGATCTCTTGAATCCCGTTCGTAGTATATCTTCTGTTCTCATTCATGGCTTTAATCTCTTGGACGACCGCTTTCAATAGCTTTTCTTTGAAGAGTCGCAGGTCGTCCTTGAGGTCGCTAGTCGTGACATCCTAACATCTTAAAGTTCCTTACAGTCAACTGTTTTCGACCGAGGAGCATACCAAGGAACAAGTGCGTCCCTATTCTCGATATCGTCTAGATCCCGAAGCTATTCATATAGATTCTCGTCATGTATACGAAGAATCGCAGCTCAAGTCAACTATCAGTTACTTGGAATTTGATTCAGATAAAGTTGACGTCTGTGAAAACTTTTTGAATCTTGACAACGGATGCTATAAATGCTGTATCTAATGTTGAGAAGAATGGATTGAGCCTGGGCCCAATATTGATCGGTTATCACACGGGCTCTTCGGTTGCATGCTATTCACTGTCTGGGTTTTGTTTCTTCCGTCACCATACCTGTTCGCATCAAAATGAAGCCGGATAAAGAGGGACATTCAATAAAAGCCAGAATGCCAACGATTCTGGTATTGGTTCTGATACTCGATTCTACTTACTGGCGTCCTCGGCCTCAAAACGAGTTACCATTGTTCCCGTCACCTACATGCAACCGCACTCTGTTTCCGATCTTCAAATGTCTGAGGAACTTCCCGTTTGGCGTAAAGAAAATATTCAAATCGAATTCGATCTCTCTCCCGGTGAAAGGGTTTGGAGAGATCGACAGAGGATGCTTGAACAACATAGGTATCTCCTTCGTCCGCGTTTCAGGCCTGATTGGGTCCCTTCCTGGTTGAATACAACAAAGAAGCCCTTGCTCTGCGAAGATGGACTCTTCAACCCGGTTCGTTCTGGTTTGCTGCTCTCAGCCAACGTCCACTGAACTTGAAATAGCTGCCTTTCATAGTCGATGCAGAGCGCCTCTCCGATGGAATGAAGGTCATGCTAAAGACCGTAGACCGGGACTCGAAAGAAGTGCAGATCGGCACTTATCTATCTTCGCAAGATCATGCGAAGGATCCCACAAATCATTGTGTTACCATTCTCGATATCATTAGGGACGAATCGGAGTCAAGCGTATAACTCCTTGTAGTGCCTGTACTTCGACCCTTCGACCATCCACCCTTCTACAACGTTGAAGAAGTTCTCGATTTCATGAAGCAGACATCACAGGTAAGCTTTCCAGTCCAGCCTTGCATACAACGGACGACACTGCTTATCAGTGGTAGGGACTGGTTTTCATGCATAAATTTGGCGTCGCGCACAGGCCAGTGAATCGTGGTTATTAATTGCAGGATGATACCATTTACTTTCCTCTTGCAGAGACTGCTCAGGCAATAACACAATGTTTGATGCATTTGGAATGTTTTCGAAAGGGTTTCAGGGATTTGGATGCAGGTGGCAAACCGACAATTCGGGGCAGTGACGTTCCGAGAGTTGAGTATTTCTTCACGGATTTCGGTATCTCGAGTCGATTTCTGGAGGGTGAAACTAGAATGGTACTCGGTTTACTGTAAGTAGCCTCGACCGAGATGTTCCAGAGCTTTCCAGCTTTAACTTATACGATCCCTTTCCAGTAGACGTCTTCGTTCTAGGAAATGTCTTCAAGCGAAACTTCACCTGTGTGCGCTTTAAATCTGCAGATTTTTGTCGAGAGACCGGCTAATGGGTGGGAATTTGGAAGAGAACTTACGAAATGAGCCCATCAGCATCAAAACCTAGCCGACCTGCCGGTCCTTGAGAAGGACCAGCAGCTCCAAGTCCTGTAGGCTTGTAATACTTGTAAATACCATCCGGCTGCATCCAGGAGTGCATTCTCAACAGAATCATGAGAGAGCAATGATGAGATGCTGCCCCCATAGCCCAAGAATCCATCCAGTGAGACTTTCTTCAGATTTGTGCTTAGTTTTCAAGTTGTGCAAGCCAGAAAGATTAGATTAGAGCCAGCAAAGAGAGGCACGAAGGAGCAAAGGAATGCATTCAGAATAGTGTATTGTTTACTGAGCAAAAATAATTTTTTTTTTCAGGACGAGGGGGAAAGAATTGAAGAAAAAAATGGTGGCTGCACATGTGCATTGATTGAGTGAGTGTGACCGAGAGGGGCCCCCAAATTGGGAGCGGCTGCATGGGGCCATGTGGGGTGCCGCTCGGCAGCCAGGGTCCAAGCAACGATCAGTGCTGATCGCTTAGCTCATCGGTCTCTCGCCACAATCTAAGTGTTGCTTAGGTTCATCAATTTCAAGCCTACATTTTGCTTCGGATTTGTTCATTGGTGAGTGCATGCTTCATTAAGCGTGAGTGCCGAGACTGAAATACAATTACACGGCACGACCATGTTCTTTTAGTCTATTCTGTCTAAGAGTCGAATGCATAATTGCATGCACAGGGGGCAGAACCTTATTTTATAGGCTTAGAAATTTGATCCAGAATAGGAATGTAGAATAAAATCTTTTGAAACCCATTTTTAATCATAAAGAATTAGAAATATTTGAGATACAAAAATAGGATTCAGAAGATTATTTTCTAATTCCTATATTTTAAGTATTAAGAATTATAAGTTTTTAAAATTACTTTTTTTAACTTTTTAAGCCTTGCATATTCTATTGAGTTTTATAAATTCACATAGTATTGAAATAGATATAAATATTTTATATACTTGATAGTGTTTTCTAGGATAAATTATTTAAAATAAAAATCAGTCTGAAATATGTTTGAGAATATCATAAATAGGAGGAGTTTAAACTTATAATTTTCTATACTGTTTTTCAAGCAAAGAAATTCTTATAAATATTTTAAATAAAAAAAGCTATAAAATGCATTACTAATTTATAAGTTCTAAAGGGTTTTGAATATAATACAAAATTATAAGTTAAGTCGGCTATAGAATAACATATTTTGCAACCTTTAGAATATACTGTTCTGAAGGCAATAGAATTTACAATTCTTTAGACATAAGAATTTGTTTTAGATTAATAAATTTTATGTATGTTATAATTTAAAATACGATTTGATACAAAAAGTTTAAGTTTTTGAGTTACATAAACTGATTTTATATAACTTAGGATACTCTAAAATATAAATTTCTAGCACATTTTCTATTTTTATAGCTCAAAAACTTAAACTTTTTGTATCAAATCATATTTTAAATTATAACATGCATAAAATTTTTTAATCTAAAACAAGTTCTTATGTCTAAAGAATTGTAAATTCTATTGCCTTCAGAACAGTATATTCTAAAGGTTGCAAAATATGTTATTCTATAGCCGACTTAACTTATAATTTTGTATTATATTCAAAACCCTTTAGAACTTATAAATTAGTAATGCATTTTATAGCTTTTTTTATTTAAAATATTTATAAGAATTTCTTTGCTTGAAAAACAGTATAGAAAATTATAAGTTTAAACTCCTCCTATTTATGATATTCTCAAACATATTTCAGACTGATTTTTATTTTAAATAATTTATCCTAGAAAACACTATCAAGTATATAAAATATTTATATCTATTTCGATACTATGTGAATTTATAAAACTTAATAGAATATGCAAGGCTTAAAAAGTTAAAAAAAGTAATTTTAAAAACTTATAATTCTTAATACTTAAAATATAGGAATTAGAAAATAATCTTCTGAATCCTATTTTTGTATCTCAAATATTTCTAATTCTTTATGATTAAAAATGGGTTTCAAAAGATTTTATTCTACATTCCTATTCTGGATCAAATTTCTGAGCCTATAAAATAAGGTTCTGCCCCCTGTGATGGTTCTATGTCAATACCCTTTCGCTCGACGGAGCTCACAGATGACCTTTTCGTAAAATTCTTGACTGCCAATGTAACTTTCATTTTGCTTGGTCAGCCGAGTTTGCTCACCAAAGGTAAGACAAGCCACTACCGCCCTGCAGTATGCCTTGTTCACCTTCGTGTTCAGCATCGACTCTGCCATATGAGTCAGCCTCCTTTTGCGCGCGATGTCCACCGGGTAGTCGTTCTCATTTTCCTCCTCTCGTAGCTCGAAATTTATAACATAGCCTTCCGGACTCCGTGGTAGATCAGCGAACAAGTGCCTAGCCCAATCGTTCACACGATAAATCTTCTTCGTATCATCCCACTTGAATGCCGACTTCCAAAAGCCAATCTCGAGCAAGCATACGCCCAGGCTGTAAATGTCGTCATCCATCTGGTATTTCTGAGGTCGACGCTTCCCGAGCTGTCGAGGATGATGGTAAAGCTTCTTGTTCATCACCCTATCAAATTTGTACATGCCCGAGTCCGACTCGTTGTAGCGTGCGATATTGAAACCGGCGAGGTACGGCGTGCCGAGTTGATACACGTCACTGGAAGGTGGCAGTATGTGTTCCGCGACAAGTATCGCCTCCGGTTTGATGCCCTTATGGACGAAACCTATAGAGTGGAAGACATGGACAGCTGTTGCGAGCTTCAGTGCGAAGTCTATGCGATCTTCGAAGATGTGGTTCTCCGTTTCTGGGGATAGCAGGACGGTGCGTAGCGTTCGTGCTCGATGGAATTGCGGAAGGCGAAATACAAGGAGATGTTCAGAAGAGTGGGGTAGCATGTATCCGCAACACCTGAGGATTCCGACATTTGGATCGGTGATGCCGTCCCTTGCTTGCTTATCTTCGCGGAGCACTCTTGCCAGGCGTTCCGTTTCCTTGAGCTCGCCTGGCCGATCTCCTGGGACATTCACATATCGTTGTTCGACAATGCATCCGTGATATTCGCCCGGTTCTACCACCTTGAAGAAGATCGGATCCTCCACCTCCTCGAGCTCTTTGATTTTAAGGTTCTCGGGAATGAGACAGCTTTCGTCCTTATCGCTCCTTTTGGCTAGTATGGTGAATTTCTTGGCATCCTCGTTATGGGACAGGAGGTGATCCATGTGCTGCGAGATGGGTATGAACTCGCTGAGTATTCTGTTCGTAGCCTCTAATTTATCAAGTGCCTCGCGTATGCTGATGCAGCCGAGTGATAGGTACCACAACTTGTTCAACCCGAAGCGAAGCGATCGGAGGACGGATGTTCTGCGCTTTCCTCGATCAGATGCATGCGTACTACCGACATCAGAGGAAGAACCGGACTCCTTCTCGTTAAGGAGTTTGGCCTCTGAAGGGGTTGCCTCAAGTTCTGATGTGCCCGGGTCTGGACCGTCAGCTTCGGGCGGGTCTAGGCATGCGTGTCCTAGTCGAATGGACCACTTCTTGAATATAGCGGTTAGCTTGTCCACGTAATGATGGGCCCTACGGAGGACCTTCTCGAGATGGTTTCGAGTGTCCTCTTTCAGAGCTGTGCATTGGACAATAATCACATATTCACGAAGCTGGAACATCTGGCTTTCGGCATGCTCGAATTCGAAACGGTAATTTCCCTCGACTTTGAGGAAACTTCGGAACGTTCGGGCACTGCTTACGCAGCCATCGATGAGCTGCGGAATGGCAAATATAAGCTGCGCGAGACTGAGGGGATCGGTCATCGTTCGCGTCGATAAATCGACTGCAAATATGATTACCTTGTATGTCAATAAAATCGAGTTCGAATACTTACATGGATGCAAACGAGCAAGTTATGGACGAATGGGATCAAACCCTGCGATAAAGTCGTAAACAAGCCATCACACATGTACATGGCATCTAACCTTTGCGGAGAGCAGAGTTTGAAAGTTTCGTGAAGAGAGATAACACAAGATTGCTCTGAAGCGACTCTTATACAATACGGTGGAACAACCCAAGACTATACATCCGGGCCAAGTCGTAACAGCAAATACAACGCCAGTGAACGTCACAAAAGCGCCGTGAACGTGGATCAAATCAGTTGACGACCGCTTGACATTTTGGAATACAAAAAGAATCGATTGATCGGCGACGAACAACACGCCGAAATTCAGGGCCAATCATGAAAAATACGGAAACAACACAATAATCCACGAAAGTGCCGAGGCCAGCTGTGTGATAAGGGAAGATGCACTGTAAGAAGTCCGGAAACAGTATTCTACGCCTTGTTTTTCCTTTCTACGAGATGAGGAACCCCTAGATGAAAGTTATTGTCGGCGCAGTGCGCACCATCAAAGAACAATACGCACCGACGAGTTTTCGAGCAACAAAGATACCTTCACGACAGGTACAATTCATATTGATGAAAAATCGAGAAATACGCCCGGAGTTGTGTCTTAACAGTCTCCACCGTAGGATATAACCAGGTCGTTGAGAGACTAGGCTCTCCAATCGCTTCAGAGCGTCATGTCCACGTAGACGGCAAGATGGATCGCGTTGCAACATGGATTCGACAAGGGGCTTCAGAAATTGAACATTACGAAACTGCTATAAGAACAGTTAGGACGAAATGCGCAAAAGCATTGCTTGAACTCACTTCAATGAAGTATCTCTGATAGACATCCCCCAGCAGATAGATGTCAATCGCGAAGGGGTTATAAGGCACGGAATCTGAGAGTTCTGGTACATCAGCAGCACAGATGCTTCCGGTGACGAGGCGTGAGCCATCCGATTCATCAAATCGAGTGGACATCCCAAAATCGGTAAAATAATACTTGACTCCTTTCGTATCGCGTCGATTCTTGAACCTGGCCTCTCCCCTCAATTGGCGATCCATGTTTCGGTAAATAGGGTGAAAGCCATCAGGATATAGAGACCTGCCTTCCATCATGATATTCAAATCTGAGCAATCTCTTTCGTAATTGTTGTTAGGTTGTGTATACAAATTATAGTAATGATGATATCCTACCTGTGCGCGACGTCCTTATCGTGCATAAATACTATGCCCTTCAACCCGCGTCTGAGAAGGGAGGAAAGTAAAGGGCAGAAGCTCTCGTACCTCTAGGGTTTGCCTCAGAAAATCTATCACCTCTTCGACTGCATAAAAGGGAGGTAGATAAAACTCTCTCAATAACGGCATGACGATATATTCGATCTTGTCATCTAATTCGTCGGCGAAGGTATCAATTATCGGAACGCAATGATTTCTTTCGTCTTCTTGCTCCGAAAGGAGAACGGCTATTGACCTCTCGTCCGTGCCTTTTGAAAGCCTCTTGATAACTACGTCCAATCCGTCGGAGATACGGGTGACTGGAGCAATGTGGGTATACTTTTGCAGAGCATGAAGCATGGAGCTAAAGAGAATAGGGGAGAAAAGGAGACTCACTGCGCTAGACACCGAATCCTCACAATCCTCAGGACGCAACTCTGGATTTTTCTCCCATGAAGGCATCCACCCCGGCTGCAATCTTTCCCGAAGCCGATACCCATGAGATTCCAGGTGTGCATAACGGTCCCTCCACCACTTTTCTTCATCAGTTAACCTAAAAAGAGCACCATCTACAGCGCCAGTTTCGCCAACAAAGATTCTTCGGATAGCCTTCTTCAGATTCATGAACTCGTGAGTGGTGGAAGGGACGTGGAAGGGAAGTAGTTAGTCTGTCGAAACAAAAGTACAATGTTACCAGGGTCGGACGTGAGACGATGACTAAGACCATCCAATGCTTTTTGTGTCGTCCGGATTCGCACGCTCTTTCTTTAAGTTGGGCTTGTTCTCTGCCTCAGCTCTGCGTAATCTCCCATTGTTAGCCATGCCGACTGTTGAAGAGGAGGTAAGTCTAGCATCCTGCTTGTCTTCTCGGTCAGTCTTACTGTTATTTCACTTAGAATGAGATGTTGAAAGCTCTTTGGGAGCTAAGTGAACGACAGCGCTGCATTCTATTCTCCATGCTAGATGACTCAGATGATGATAACCCCGAAGTGATGCGCGCAGAAGAGAAAAGATCAAAGTGAGTCCATCTTGTTACATAAGACTACTAGATATCACAATGACTTGAAAGCGCTCAGGACCGCCTTAAGCGTGCACTGAGGAAAAGAGACTTTATCCCAACACTCCTTCAACGATTTCCTCGTGATAAACACTCTCGACCAATACGCAGAAGAGTGATGCTCCGAGAAGATCTCCTGAATAACTGTACCTCGTACAAGGTGAGAGCAGCAAGTCCCTGGCTCTGTTGGACTTCTGTTGACTGTCATGCAAAGCGGACTTCTGAGCAGCGAGCACAAAAGGCGGAGACTTGTAGCATGGCAAAATATGCTTTCAACACATCGATTCTTCATGACATGTCGAAAACAACTGAAGCTGATAGCAAGAGAGTACCTGATTTCCTATGGGAGCTGCACTTCAAGCGTAAGTACAGAAGGTGTTATAGTATATGCCCTGTCCAAAATACTTGACCGCGTCGAATAGAACTTGAAGTTACGAGCTCGTATGAAGGGGACATATGGTCCGAGCTTCGTTTCACTGAAGCCAAGCTCCGATCATGGTGGCGCCCAAAATATCCTAACCCCGAGTCATTGGGTGAGGTCATTTTCCATAGGACTAGTCAATTACTCACTATCATGAACAGAGTCTCATGGGTGGTCAGACATGAAGCGGCTGGCAAGACGAGTTTCCATTCGGATTCTGGAGAAGCTTGAACAAGCGGTGAGAAATAACCTGCAAAATAGATAGCGAAGCTAATTTGACCACATACATTCAATCACAGCGTTCTCCACACATCAAGCGCCTTCAAATGGTCGCGGAAGAATGCCGAGAGATAGTGCTTTATCAGATTATAGTTTGTTTCAGCATTCTACCTGAAAATATACCAGGATCAGAGCTACAGGAGATCTTTCAATATACAGTTCCGTAAGTAGAGCCAAACGAATTCTTACTTTTCTGATATTTGCACAGGATTATATACCTCGTGTCACAAGTAGTTAATTCATCGAAGGATATAACTACCGTTGCAATCGCGGAGAGTCATCGTCTCGAGAGGCAGCTTACAAAACTTGGACCTTACTTGAGGTCCCTTTTGAAAACTTGTTATGTGAGTCGTGATCAACCGCTTCCAATGCAATGTGTTAAATTGAATTCAGCTATTCGGGCAAAAAGTTGGCTTCGACGTAGAGAAATACCGTGATCAGTTCTATGCGGGAAAAATCTTTGACTATGGTATTCCATACTATTACTGCATTTGTCAATTTCCTTATGGCGACTCAAATGCAGACGAAAGTCCCTCATACTCAAGCAAGAGCGGGTTTATCGAAATGGATAATCGTTTAGCTGGTAAAACAAGGGACGAGTTCGCGAGACGGCTGGACGGCATTGGGCAAAGGCAGCTGTTGGTCTCACAAAGCTTACAGCATGGCACTGAACGAGAAAGAAAGGATTCTGGTTCAATGAATGAGATCATAAGATTGGACAGTCAGGGCATGTAGTGGTTCTTCCTCATACATTTTGGCCCGCTCCGCTAATTAATCACCTTATAGAACTCGAGGACCTGGGACTGGAGCGATTCACCGATATCGCTTATGACACCCAGGCATGGAAGGGAGGTGGTGGGTATGCCGATGTTTACGAGATGCAGTGTCAAGGAGGAAAGAAGCCTGTGAGGAAATCTGATTATTGTTCTTCCGGTGACGCTTATTATCTTATAGGTTGCTGTCAAGATATGCAGACCAGGTCCAAAATCTGCAAAGGTAAATGCCTGTTCTTAGATTTCACGACAACACAATTATTAACTTTTGTCCGTGTTCTCACATCATGTAGAGAATCAAACGCGAGGCTCGAATTTGGAATCAGCTCCGGCATAAGCACATCGCACCACTTCTGGGTTTTGTCTGTTTCGACTTTTCTCTTTCAAGTCAACCATGTTTAGTGTCGGAGTTATATCATACTGATCTTAAGAAACTTGTTATGAAATATGGGAACGGCGCTCATGAATCTGTGAGACACGTATTATCAGAAGAACGTAAACTCAAGTTTGTAAGCCTCTGTTGGATATCGACGAGAAACTCATTTGAACTGATCGGAAATCCGGCTTATCCATCAGTTACGTGATATTACTTTCGCCCTTGATTATCGTGCGTCTTCACTCTCCTTCAATCTGACTCGATACTCATGAGAATCCAATTTCCAGTTCATGCATCAGATATTGTGCACGGAGATCTACGAGCTGTGGGACTGTCAAAATATCCTACGAACTAATTCACGGAGGACTAATTCGATCGTATAGGCAAACGTTTTGATCACGAACGAGTCCTTAGACGATCCGAGCTGCTATGCAGTCCTGAATGACTTCGGCATGACCGAACTCTACGAAGACGACATCGATCATATTCTGAGCCTCAGCTCAGTCAACATGCAGACGAGCCTCCCTTGGCTTGCTCCAGAGCTGTTCCAAAATGCCCCGCGACAGAACTCTCCAGCGAGAGTCTCGAAAGAAGGGGATGTATACGCTTTCGGAGCTGTTTTCCTAGAGGTATGTGTGACTCTTTCGGTGCGGAACGGATGTGATAAGTTTGAATTAGGTGATTTACGAAAGAGTCCCCTACAAAGGATCATCTAGCATTGAACGTGCGAAGTCAATCGGAGAGCCGCCTGTCCAAAAAGAAGATCTAGACATACGAGACGAGCTTCATTGGACATTAATGGAAGCATGTTGGAACAGTGTTGACAAGCGACCGAGCATTGTGGAGATCGGAAAGAAGCATCTGGATATAATGTTCAAATCGCCGCCACCATCTCCTGTACGTCACACGATCTAGATTGTGAAAGCTCGTCTGTTTTACGTTCCGCATTTCCCTCTTCGCACATGTAGCTAGTATTCGTGAAATACAATGATTAACTCGTGTCCACTTTACCGGTGATGCTAAACTCAAGGAAAATGGACCACTCGAAGCCACTTCAAACATCATTGATCAGATATATAAGGCTTTGCTGCGAAAGCGAGGTTGATATCTTGCTAACAGTTGCTATGCGAATCTAATCTAAAGAGATTGTACTCAGTCTATAAAAATGATAGAAGACTATTGCCTGTACCTAAATAGATTGTGCTGCAAAGGAATGTGAGACTAGGAAATAATGTAAAATAAACGGAAACATCTCACCTCAGTCTATAGAAATGATAGCGGTAGACTGAGGTGTAATATCGAGTGGCTGACGAGATATAAAGAGAACAGAAAAGGAAACAGTCTAGATCATGAAACGGAAATCACGACGATCAAGTCTCTATATAATCAATTTCAACTCCCCAGGTGTTGAGCAAGAACTTGCTCCATAACCTAGATAACCCTTGCAAATACCACCAGATCCATGACTATCTCGTCCCTCCGTGTGCATAGGTGGTGTATCATGTATGACCATTATCAAGTCGAAATGTGTTAGCAGGAAGCGGAATGGGTCAATAGTCTGGAGAGTGATGGCGCGTCCTGGTCCCTTCGATGTTGTTTCACCACGTCATACCGACCTTCAAAAACTGCTATCGACATTAAGCTAGAAATGATGGCTGCTGGCCCCAAAGTTTTCCGGTCGATTGCAACAAATATCACTACGGATTCCTTGAAAGGATGACTTGATTAAGATTAATTCGCACCAATCATACGCTTAACGACAACGATTCCTTCGCGGATGATACAACTGACGTTGAGGAAGAAATGCGATGTTCCTTCTACATTGCTCTTTATCAATCTCCAACGCAGAGATGACTTCGATTTCTGAGGAATGATATGTTCGAGTTTTTTCAAGGTATCATCGGCTCTGGGGCGTTTAGATGGGTCCTTTCGCGTCATGGACTCCACAAGGGGCTTCAGAAACTGGACGTTCGAATATTTCTGACGGAAGCCAGTCAAGTTCTGTGAGGACAGAAACAGTCGGAAGGCGTACTTCGATAAAATTCTTCATATAGGCGTCGCCGAGCAGATATATGTCCACCGCGAATGGATCATAAGGGACCTTATCTGAGAGTTCCGGGACTTGAACTTGGCACCTGCGACCAGTCACCGACCGAACTCCATCTGTGTCATCAAATCGTGTAGATAGCCCGAAATCGATGAAGTAGTACTCCACGCCTGAGCTATTACTTCGACTTTTGTACCTTGCCAGTGTCGTGGAGCTCCTGTTCATAATTTGGCGGATAGGATGAAAGCCCTCTGGAAACATTGTCATTCCATCGAGCATGATATTCAAATCCGAACAGTCTCTGATAGAACTTGAAGTCAGAAAGTCCTTTGGGCAGCCGTTGAGCGCTCATACCTATGCGCGACGTTTTTAGAATGCATAAAAGAGATTCCCTACATTGGTGTTTGTTAGTGTATAAAGATGGAAGATGTACAGTAGCTGGAAAACCTCGAGAGTCTGCTTTATAAAGCCCACGACTTCATTGACGGAATGGAAGGAAGGACAATTGAACATGCGCAACAATGGCATGACGAGGAATTCGATGCCATCTTCTGTTTCATCTGGAAATGAGTCGATGATTGGCACACAATGGTTCCTCGGGTCCTTCAAAGAAGATAGATAGGTTGCTAGTGACTTTTCATCACTGTTTTTCTTAATCCTCTTAATGATGACGTATGAGCCATCGGAGATACGAGTAGCTTCAGTGATGAAAGGGTGCTAACAAATACGATAAACAGCATGAATAGCTAAGAATGTGCAGCCAACGTACATCACTGGAGGCGGTGTCCTCGTGGTCCTCCGGATGCCTCTTCGGATTTGAAGCCCATGAAGGTATCCATCCTGGTCGCAATCGATCACGGAGACGATAGCCTTGAGATTCAAACAATGAATAACGATCTCTCCACCAGATTTCGTATCCTGCTAGGTCATACAAGCTCCAGTCAATTTGGAACGGTTCGCTGAAAAATAGCCTGTGATGAATTTTCTTCAGGTTCATAGGAGGTCAGCGAGGTGGAGGAAGTGCTGCAACGATGACGGGAGAGTACAAGAAGGGGTCGCGCCGATCAAGAACACTAGAACAATAAATGTTCGCGCGATTCAGCAACAATAAGACGACAAGGACCAGGGTGTAAAGCTGACTCACCCAGCAGACCCAAATACGAGCCACTATGCTTGATTGTTCAGTTAGGAAATATTTAGTGTAAAGACAAGAAAGTCCCAAGAGGCAGTAAAGCAATCGATGGACAACGAACGTCATCTTATCCATGCCAGTTGTTGCCAATGATGATAGGCCTGTACCAGGAATAAGGAAGAGAAGAAGATGATTCAGTAAGTGCCCCTGACAATTATGCGGTACCATCCCGAGCCTCGCAGGCCAGTCCACGGAAGAAGCCGAATCTCCATCCACTCACGTCGTCGGTAAATCTCATTCGACTTCCTCTCTGTGTCTCTTTGAGCAATGCAAGCATTTTCCCCGTGTCATTTGTAGCTCTTCTTGCGCGCATATCGTCTATCGATCTGCTGGTGTGTCTGAAGGATATCACTCCAAAAACAGATCCAACGTATGATAATAGGGAGTAAATTTTAACCCGTACTCCGCTGCGTGCACAGCTGGCATATTGTGCATGACCGTCGTCAAGCCATCGAAACAGAGATGAAACCAAGAGGGCGATGGTCTGTCATGGCCCTCACTGCTACCTCGCTAGGCCGTCTCATCTTCTTTATACGATCCTTTTTTTTCGGCCTCACAGGACACATCGAGGTTAGCTTGGCATTGCTAACGCTTTGTTGGATTAAGGCATGAAATGGTTGTGGTTCTCAGCGGCAGGCCTTTGTCCGGACACGTGTGAGCTGCATCTTCTCACCTTGTTTGGCTCATCTCATCTCATCCTAGATTGAACTGCTCATCAGCAAACCGAACAGCAGTGCATTCAGGCGAAGGTCTCGGCCACGGAAGAGACACATCCTACCATTAAGCCGTGGATCAGATCGTAATCATAGAATCCAAGATCATTAGGACCACTTTTAAGGCAGACCGGATATTGGTAGATGTGTTTTGCTACATGACTGCAAACAAGGGTTGAAGGTTAAAAAGTCTAATTTTGGTGAGTCTCAAGTGTTCCGCCATAACTGAACTTGAATTCACTCTCTACAGCCCACGACGTTCCCGCATGGCACAGAGAAATGCCTTATTTGAGCTTGATCCCTTTACTAGAGAGCGTTTTTGGTGATATCAGTAAAGATGTTTGAGCGTCAGAGGAAGCTCCTTCGTCCCCGATTATGGTATGGTTTTTGCATCCTGCGAAGAGGTGTTGCTCTGTAAAGAGTCGATCTCGAATCCCGTTCGTAGTATATCTTCTGTTCTCATTCATGGCTTTTAATCTCTTGGACGACCGCTTTCAATAGCTTTTCTTTGAAGAGTCGCAGGTCGTCCTTGAGGTCGCTAGTCGTGACATCCTAACATCCTAAAGTCTCTTACAGTCAACCGTTTTCGACCGAGGAGCATACCAAGGAAGAAGTGCGTCCCTATTCTCGATATCGTCTAGATCCCGAAGCTATTCATATAGATTCTCGGATATATATACGAAAAATCGCAGTCCAAGTCAACTATCAGTCACTTGGAATGGATTGAGCCTGGGCCCAATACTGATCGGTTATCACACGGACTCTTCGGTTGCATGCTATTCACTATCTGGGTTTTGTTTCTTCCGCCACCATACTTGTTCTTGTCCAGCGTCAAAATGAAGCCGGATAAAGAGGGACATTCAATAAAAGCCAGAATGCCAACGATTCTGGTATTGGTTCTGATACTCGATTCTACTTACTGGCGTCCTCGGCCTCAACACAAGTTACCATATATTGTTCCGTCACCTACATGCAACCGCACTCTCTTTCCGATCTTCAAATGCCTGAGGAACTTCCCGTTTGGCGTAAAGAAAATATTCAAATCGAATTCGATCTCTCTCCCGGTGAAAGGGTTTGGAGAGATCGACAGAGGATGCTTGAACAACATAGGTATCTCCTTCGTCCGCGTTTCAGGCCTGATTGGGTCCCTTCCTGGTTGAATACAACAAAGAAGCCCTTGCTCTGCGAAGATGGACTCTTCAACCCGGTTCGTTCTGGTTTGCTGCTCTCAGCCAACGTCCACTGAACTTGAAATAGCTGCCTTTCATAGTCGATGCAGAGCGCCTCTCCGATGGAATGAAGGTCATGCTAAAGACTGTAGACCGGGACTCGAAAGAAGCGCAAATCGGCACTTATCTATCTTCGCAAGATCATGCGAAGGATCCCACAGTCATTGTGTCCCTATTCTCGATATCATTAGGGACGAATCGGAGACAAGCGTAGAACTCCTTATAATGCCCGCATTCCGACCCTTCGACCACCCGCCCTTCTTCAACGTTGAAGAAGTTCTCGAATTCACGAAGCAGACATTGCCAGCTTTGCATACAGCGGACGACACTGCTTATCACTGTTAGGGACTGGTTTTCATGCATAAACTTGGCGTCGCGCACAGGCCAGTGAATCGTGGTTATTAATTGCAGGATGACACCGCTTACCTTCCTCCTGCAGAGACTGCTCAGGCAATAACACAATGTTTGATGCATTTGGAATGTTTTCGAAAGGGTTTCATCCGTGTTCCTGGGATCTGGATGCAGGTGGCAAGCCGACAATCCCGTTTCGGGGCAGTGATGTTCCGAGAGTTGAGTATTTCTTCACGGATTTCGGTATCTCGAGTCGATTTCTGGAGGGTGAAACTAGAATGGTACTCGGTTTAAATGGCCTCGACCGAGATGTTCCAGAGCTTTCCGGCTTTAACTTATACGATCCCCTTCCAGTAGACGTCTTCGTTCTAGGAAACGTCTTCAAGCGAAACTTCACCTGTGTGCGCTTTAATTCTGCTTTTTTTCTGAACATATACATTGCTGACTCACCAACCTACGTAAAGAAACACATTAACATGCAACTCATGGCTCCGCTCGTCGAAGCAATGACGCCCCTCTGCCTCCGAAGCCTTGATACGATACGAAGAGATCGCTTCTGCTCTTCCTGGTATGTCCGTAGACGACGCTTGTAGAAGATCGAGAAAGGGAAGCTTGCGTCGCTATTGCAAGATATTGGATGGCTCAGAAGAGAATGCCTTTTTTTTGTTCGATGTTCAATGCGTGCAACTTTGGAGTCTCATCACATGGATCTCCTGTTGACCCGTCTCTAGATGAATCCTCTGCAATTTCATAGGAGTTGCATTTCTCCAGGATACAGTATCCTGACGAAACTTCGAAAGGTTTCCTTTACCTGACGTTGCAGAAAGTACTGTATGTAAATAAGTGCACTAGGGGCAAAAATGGGTATTCGCGTGACAGATAACATAAATGATATTAATAATATTCTTAGCCATATCGGAACATGGAATAATTATACTATCTGATGAGATATCTGAGGCTCATGTATTATAAGTATGCTAATCCATAACAGAGGTAGGGATAGTTAAGATATCTGAGCCACTATTGTGCTGTTGGATATTATTAAATATTTCCATCTATATCAATGGACAGGATAATAGAACTATCTGAGCCTCCAATATATTTTTGGAAATTACAAATATAAGAGCATATATCCAGAAAAGTATCAGAGGCTCAGATATTTCTCTTATTCCAATTTCCGACATCCAAAGGCAGCCTCACGTGACATGCTAGTCACGTGAGTTAGTCATCATGGCATGTTTGCCCGCTGTGGATCTTTCTACACCCTCTCATCGCTATCGACGACGACGACGACGACGACGACGACGATGGAACCCAGTTGCAGCTGCTGTGAGTGCCATCGCCCGCCTTTTCCCTCGTCTATCCCACGCTCACTTTTCTTTTCGTAGCTCCTACAGTCACACCAGAGGAACTGAGGGAGGCCGGTCTCACCGAGTTTGAGAAGGTCACGTACTACCACGGCGTCTCTGTCGACCCTCCCGAGCTCCTCTACCGTTCGGACTACCTCGAGAATCCCTTCCCCCTTCCTACGGGCCGCATTCAGCACATCCCTACCAAGACCGCCCACGGCGTCTTCAACACGCCGCTCAACGCCGTCTGGCACACCGTCGCGCCCAAGATCCGGGACATGCTCAAAGACCGCAAGATTCGTTACTCAGCCATCCACGCAGCTCGTTTCGTAACGCACGGCGAGGACGGAAAGGACACCCTCGGTCCCGTGGTCGTCTGGATCGCGACCCATCCCGCCAGCACGACGGCCGACGACGCGCACCTCGCTTCCCCCGACATTCTCGCTCTTCTCGAGGCCAACGGAGTGCACGGCGCCGTCGTAGAGTGGTTCGAGGGAGCCGTCGAGAAGCTGTCCGGCCCTGCTCTTCTGCGCGTCACCCAGGACACCAACCCCACCTACCACGTTCGTCGCTTCCTGACGGCCGCGCTCGGCATGCCCATCGCCACGGCGGAGATGGAGGACGATTATGTCCAGGGCAGCGTCGCCTTCTTCTTCCACATGAACAAGGACCGGCACGGCAACGCCAGCAACAAGGTCCTCGGCGTCAGCAACTGCCACGTTCTCCGTAAGGACACCTCGGTCCCGTACCTGTTCAAGGGTGCCGGCGCCCCTCCGCAGCACGTCCGACTTGCCGGCTTCCGTCGGTTCCAGCGCGGCCTCGACGAGATCAAGGCCGCCATCGCCGACACGCTGGCTCGAGGCATTGTGGCGTTGGAGGAGAAGCTGCCGATCGAGGATGAGGAGGAGGCGCAAGAGGCCCTAGAGGCCTTAGTCGCTAAGCGGGCGCTGTTGGCCAAGACGGAGAAGGATATCGCCGTTCTCGAGAACTTCTACAAGGAGGTCAACGGCAAGTGGGCCGACATCGCGCGTCGGACCATCGGACACGTCGACTGGGCCCCCGAGATCTCCGTCGACGTCGGCGGTCGCAGCTACACCAAGGACATCGGCACCTTCGAGGTCGATGCGGAGAGGTTCAGGGCTCAGTTCAAGGGTAACGTTGTCGATTTAGGTGCGTCATGCCCCGTCTTTTTTTCGTGATATCACCTTGTCTGATGAGAGAAAACCTGCAGGGGCCAAATATACCTCGCAGCAACTCGTCGACAAGTTCTACCCTCACAGCAACGGCAGGACTGTCTTCAAGTTCCCCGCCAATCGCCAGCTCCGGATCAACGGCTGCGTCACGCGCGAGCTCCTGGCCAATCCCGACACCTTCGACAGCAACGGCGAGCCCTGCATCGTCGTCATGAAGGACGGCAACACCACCGACCTCACCGTCGGACGCTACGCCGGCCTCGAGGCCTACACCTGCGACGATCTCGGTGTCGAGTCCGTCGAGCTTGCCATCTACAAC
Source organism: Phlebopus portentosus (assembly GCA_037892935.1). Classification (NCBI taxonomy): domain Eukaryota; kingdom Fungi; phylum Basidiomycota; class Agaricomycetes; order Boletales; family Boletinellaceae; genus Phlebopus; species Phlebopus portentosus. Next base: position 2,018,696 of record JAYXKI010000004.1, on the reverse strand, counting down.
TACGACAAGCAGTCTGGGCCCTTCTCCGCCAAGGGCGACTCCGGCTCGCTCGTCTTCGACGGCCAGGGCAAGATGGTCGGTATCCTTCATTCCGACTTGGCCAAAGGTGGCAACAGCCACGTCTCCTACGCGACTCCCGCCTGGTGGGCCCTTGAGCAGCTCATGGCTCAGTACCCGCATGCCGACTTCAATCGCGAAAGCTTCTGAACGCAAAAACACCACCGTCGACTCCTTATTTACCTTCTGTCTCGATTCTACTTACTGGCGTCCTCGGCCTCAACACAAGTTACCATATATTGTTCCGTCACCTACATGCAACCGCACTCTCTTTCCGATCTTCAAATGTCTGAGGAACTTCCCGTTTGGCGTAAAGAAAATATTCAAATCGAATTCGATCTCTCCTGGTGAAAGGGTTTGGAGAGATCGACAGAGGATGCTTGAACAACATAGGTATCTCCTTCGTCCGCGTTTCAGGCCTGATTGGGTCCCTTCCTGGTTGAATACAACAAAGAAGCCCTTGCTCTGCGAAGATGGACTCTTTAACCCGGTTTGTTCTGATTTGCTGCTCTCAGCCCAACGTCCACTGAACTTGAAATAGCTGCCTTTCATAGTCGATGCAGAGCGCCTCTCCGATGGAATGAAGATCATGCTAAATATCGTAGACCGGGACTCGAAAGAAGCGCAAATCGGCACTTATCTATCTTCGCAAGTTCATGCGAAGGATCCCACAAATCATTGTGTTGCCATTCTCGATATCATTAGAGACGAATCGAATCGGAACCAAACGTAGAATTCCTTGTAATGCCTGTACTCCGACCCTTCGACCATCCACCCTTCTACAACGTTGAAGAAGTTCTCGATTTTATGAAGCAGACATCACAGGTAAGCTTTCCAGTCCAGCCTTGCATACAACGGACGACACTGCTTATCACTGTTAGGGACTGGTTTTCATGCATAAATTTGGCGTCGCGCACAGGCCAGTGAATCGTGGTTATTAATTGCAGGATGATACCATTTACTTTCCTCTTGCAGAGACTGCTTAGGCAATAACACAATGTTTGATGCATTTGGAATGTTTTCGAAAGGGTTTCAGGGATTTGGATGCAGGTGGCAAACCGACAATTCGGGGTAGTGACGTTCCGAGAGTTGAGTATTTCTTCACGGATTTCGGCATCTCGAGTCGATTTCTGGAGGGTGAAACAGAATGGTGATCGGTTTAAATGGCCCCGACCGAGATATTCCAGAGCTTTCCGGCTTTAACTTATACCATTTCTTTCCTGTAGACGTCTTCGTTCTAGGAAACATCTTCAAGCGAAACTTCACCTCTGTGCACTTTAAATCTGCTTCTTTTCTGAATATATACTGAACGTTGCTGACTCACCAACCTACGTAAAGAAACACATTAACATGCAACTCATGGCTCCGCTCGTCGAAGCAATGACGCCCCTCTGCCTCCGAAGCCTTGATACGATACGAAGAGATCGCTTCTGCTCTTCCCGGTATGTCCGTAGGCGACGCTTGTAGAAGATCGGGAAAGGGAAGCTTGTGCCACTATTGCAAGATATTGGATCGCTCAGAAGAGAATGCCTTTTTTTTGTTCGATGTTCAATGCGTGCAACTTTGGAGTCTCATCACATGAATCTCCTGTTGACCCATCTCTAGATGAATCCTCTGCAATTTCATAGGAGTTACATTTCTTCAGGATACAGTATCCTGACAAATCTTCGAAAGGTCCTTTACCTGATGTTGCAGTAAGTACTGTATGTAAATAAGTGGAGACGAGATAGCCAATGCACGCGCTTACAATCTTGGCAGAGAATCAAATTGTACCTAGGCTTATATTATGTAATGTCGAATGGTTCCAAGGTGCTCTTTGGTTGCGTGCAACTGACCTACTGGCTATTGTTTCTTCCGTCGCTACGATCGGCTCTTGTCCACAACAAGAATCAAAATGAATAAAAAGAAGGCATTCAGACGACAAGAGCTCAAGGTGTGAACCTGGTATAGCTTCTCTGTCCTGATACACGAATCTTTCGGACTGCGCGAAGGGCTGTGGCGTCCTCAGCCTCAAAACGCGCTGTCGATACCCTCCACCTGCACGCGATCACATTCACTATGCTTCCAGATCTTCAAATGTCAGAGCACCTTCCTGCATGGCGCAGAGAAAAAACAACCATCAAATACGATCTCTCTCGCGGTGAGCTGATATGGAGAAGTCGACAGAAAAAGCTCGAAAGACGTGGTTATCTCCTTCGTCCGCGCTTCAGAGTTGACTGGGTTCCCTCTTGGCTGAATACGTCTAAAGATCCATTGCTCTGTGAAGATTCTCTTTTTAACCCGGTTCGTTTCTTATTCTCATTTACCGGTTGCTCTGCGTCAGCTCCGACTGACCTCAAAGTAGCTACCTTCCTTGATTGATGCAGAACGCATGTCGGACGGACTGAAAGTCATGCTCAAGACTGTAGATCGAAATTCGACAGAATCAAGAATTGCCGTTTACCTTTCGTCCGCCGATCACTCGAACGACCCTAGGAATCATTGTGTACCGATTATTGATGTTATCAGGGACCAGTCAGAGCCATGCGTAGAATTCCTCGTGATGCCCTTACTCCGACCATTCGATGAACCACCCTTCTTCAACGTCGAAGAGGTGCTTGATTTCATGAAGCAGACTTTGGAGGTTAGTAAGCCGACACCGTGACTTCAAATACATTGGTCTTACTAACTTTGTATTTACAGGGACTGACATTTATGCATACACTCGGGGTTGCGCACAGGTCAGAAGATCATCAACAATTCAGACAAGCAACATCTGATACCTAAACTTCTAAAGGGATTGCTCCGACAAGAACATAATGTTTGATGCAGCTGGGATGTATCCGAAAGGTTTTCATCCAAGTTATTGGGATTTGGATGCGAACGGCAAACGGGCACGTCCTCTTCGGCGCAGTGATGGACTGGGAGTGAAATACTTTTTCACAGATTTTGGCATCTCGAGTCATTTTCTGGAAGGAGAAACCCGACTGGTGATGGGTAAAGCTGGTCTCGACAAAGATGTACCAGAACTCTCAACCGTCGATAGTTATGATCCATTTCCGGTAGACATCTTCATACTCGGAAACGTCTTCAAACGGAACTTCGTAGCGGTACGCAGTTATTCTGCCTTTCTATTGCCCTGTTGTTCTTTTACCGACGCATTGCATTCCATGAAAGAAATATACTAACGTGCAATTCATAACACCTCTTGCCGATATTATGACGCAAGAGGAACCGACAAAGCGTCCATCCGCCTCTGAGGCCTTGGAAAAATACATGGAGCTCGTTTCTTCCCTTTCGGGATACTCCCGTAGACAACGGTTGAAAGAGGCAGGAAATGGGAAGATAGAATCATTTTTGCACGACATTCGCTCTTTTGGAAGAGAATTCATTCTCGCCGTGAGACCCGTACTCAGTGCATGTAATTTTCTGCTTTGACACTTTATACTGTACATATCGCGAACCTGAAAACAGAAAATGCTCAAGCACTACTGGAACAACAGATCCGTTCTTTTGTCAGCATGTGTAATGATAAGTAGGAAGCATCTAGTGTTGAAAATGAATCATGAGACTTTAGGGTATTCGCATAAAGAGCCCAAGTGAGATGAACAGAAGGGTATCCGACACAGTTTGGGAGCTTCATCTGGGTACACTATGTTCGGTATGAGTCCCGCTACTTCGAGTGTTACCTAATGTTATGAGTTCTCTCATAAATATTGGTTCCGGATAAAAAAGACTGCTCTTGATAAACAAGAACCTGATGAGGTGATTTTATTGTCGTTGATTCTACAACGGCTGGAGAATGATAAGGACAAGAAACAATATCATGCAACGGACAAATTGCATTCTGCGGCATCTATGACCGATGTTAGATGTGCACTTTCTGGCACTGAGAATTGTCGATTCAGTTCACTCGCAAGTTTAAATAATACCTTTAGGATATATTCATCAAGCTCGCGTGTATTGCTTATTGATCATACGCCTAACGACAAAAACTCCCTCGCGGGTGGTACAACTGATGTTGAGGAGGAAATGAGATGCTCGTCCTACGTTGTTCTTTATCAGCCTCCATCGCAGCGATGACTTCGGCATGAGAGGAACGGGATTTTCAAGTTGTTTCAAAGCGGCTTTAGCTCTGGGGCGCTCAAAAGGGACCATTTGCGTCATGGATTCCACGAGAGGTTTCAGAAACTGAGCATTCGAATATTTCTGATGAAAATGTTAAGCTATGGACTGAGTAGCGATAAGTGAGCAAACATACTTCAACGAAATTCTTCTTGTAAACATCTCCAAGTAGATAAATATCCACTGCGAATGGATCATAGGGAATCGTATCTGAGAGTTCCGGGACATAAACCTGGCATCTGCGACCGGTTACGAGATGCCCTGAGTCCATATCATCAAATCACGAAGACAGCCCAAAGTCCGTGAAGTAATACTTCACGCCTGGGCTATTACATCGACTTCTGTACTTTGCAAGCTTTGTAGAACTCCTGTCCATGATTTGACGGACAGGATGAAAGCCCTCTGGAAACATCGATGTTCCATCTAACATAATATTCAAATCTGAACAATCTCTGACAGTACTCGATGTTAGTAAATGCTATCAGCAGTCGACGAGTCCCTCATACCTATGCGCGATGTTCTTAGAATGTATGAAGGCAACTCCCTTGGGATGGTTCTTGTAAGCATATCGTTAGTGAATGTACAGGTGACGAACCTCGAGTGTCTGTTTCACGAAGTCAATGACTTCATTGACTGCACGGAACGAAGGATTATTGAATCTGCGCAATAACGGCATGACGAGAAACTCGATATCATCTTCTGCTTCGTCCGGGAATGAGTCAATGATCGGCACACAATGGTTCTTCTGGTCCTTCAGAGAAGATAGGAAGACTGCTATCGACTTTTCATCGTTGTTTCTCTTGATTTTCTTAATGATGACATTCGACCCGTCGGAGACAAGAGCAGCATGCGTGAAAGAGGATGCTAGGACGTTTGATAAAGACAAAGACAACTAAAACACGAGCAGCATGCGTACATGGCTAGAAGCGGTGTCCTCGTGGTCCTCCGGGTGTCTCTTCGGGTTTGATTTCCATGAAGGTACCCATCCCGGTCGTAGTCGATCGCGCAGACGGTAACCACGAGATTCAAACAGCGAATAACGATCTCTCCACCAGATTTCGTCTTCAGCTAGCTCATATAAACTCCAGTTTACTTTGAGTGGTTCACTGAAAAGCAGTTGGTGGCGTATTTTCTTGAGATTCATGAGGTTTCGATGGGGCGAGGAAGTGTCGCGATGGATGGCGGGAGAGTACAAGAGAGGTCGGGCTGATTAAGAATGGAGACAATTGTCCATGAGGTTTAAAGGCAATTAATACAACAAAGTCCAGGGCCAGCTTGTTCAACTGTGCCAAGAGGCAAAATACGACACAGCAAGGGTTCATCTGGATCTATTCCCTCATTATCCACACTATTATCGTCATGGTCTCTTCTGAAGCAAACAAATCCTGTCAGCTTCTCGCTCCGCTCGTGAGAGGGTAACTGTCCTTGCGCCTGACTGCCTGCATTGTAGGTGTGTCCATCCCATAAGCCAGTTGTTCGCGGACTTCGGAATACGATGTCAGTTTTAAGAAGGAGAAATAATAGGCCATGACGGCCTTGACCAGGGAATGAAGGAATTGCGGAGGCTCAGCCCGAGCCATCCTTTTCCAGTAGATACTTCCAAAAATGTTCAAATGGAAGTTCATCACAATAAGCGAGGTCGTTTCTACTGTCTCTGGCTAGCTTTTCAACATGGGATACACGGTACCTCTAGTAGAAAGCATGATGCAGCGAGAAGCGTCAAGGCGTCCGTTCACCTCTGAAATATTGACACAGTATGAAGAACAGGCTTCTTCGAGTCTAGTCTGCGGATATTAGTGGAGATGGGGAATATCTGAAAGGGACGGATGTGGTCTTCGAATTCAGAACGCATTCCACGCCTCGGTACTGTATATTGTACTTACGTCTTGCAACGATCCTCAGTAGGAAGCGATCTTGTTTTGAAGCCCTGAGCACGTCTCAGATTGTTGACTGATTTGATTCGATCGACTTGGACGCGACAATTGTGATGTCATGCAAGCGTTTCCCACATTCTCAACCTTTTCCTCTTGATTTATTGTCACGAATGCCCTTTGAGTTGCTTGCTCGATGCCCATCTTATCCATTCAAACAACATACGCACAAAAGCTAGGAACTATCCGATCAAAAGTAATACGCTCCCATTGTTGGCATTGTTCTATCATCGCACTGCAAAATGCTCTCGCCAAGTGGTTACTTCCATTCAAAGAGAATTTCGTCTAAGCATGGTATGAGAAAAAGAAGCTCGTTTACGACCTCATCAGGTTTTGATCGTATCTCACAAGTCTTCGGCCCCTCACTTCTCTATAACCTGAAAACAGATGGACTAATAAAAAAGTACTTACATGCGTGACATCAAAATAAGAGTGCCTAATGTCACATTGAGTTATTTATCTTATACAATATACATAAACATTCAGGAAGGTTCTTCCCAGTGTCAGCGGCTGCCTATTTCATTCAGAAAACATCGTGTCTGGGCTCATTAGGTCGCGCAGCTCTCTGAAGATATGCAGGACTCCGGAATTCTGGGCAGAACGATTCCCACAATTAAAGATACAGTGAATTCCCTCCTTTTAATCATAAGGATGTCCACAAAGTAAACAAACCGGATACTTCTGGAGACTTGCAACTACTGACGAGAATGCTTCGTAGTTTCAGTCCACATAGTCATTTAAAGAGTAAGTCCAATCAGGACAGAGAGAGAAGATTTAAGAATGTATTGTCCATTAATTGGCTTTGATTTCCTATGAAATTTCGTGATGGATGATTCGCGGCAGTGGTTCGCTGCGGAAGTCATCCGGAGGCTCCGGATCCGCAACTCACTCACTAAACAATCGAACTCGTCAAGAAAAAATATAATTTACTCAAATTTTGTTCCCAGCGACACAATAAACCAAATGAATTAACGGCTAGAGCTTCCGTTGTGGTTGCTCTTGTTTACGTTACGCGACTCGACGGGTATTTCCGGAGATGACATAAGATAGGATTTTTGACATCCCAGAAGGGTGTGAACAAACCTCTTGTTCTGTTCTGTTCCAAATCTCGCCTAGAGGCCCTAGCACAAGAATGGTTACAAGATATCGCCCTGGCCAAGGGAACGCTATGTGTGGCGATCCAGGTGAACCATCGACATAAAAGGCGCCTTTCTTCCTGTTCCGAAGCAACCACTGGTTAATTACTCCATTCAACATGGAACAGGTGACAATGACAAGCCCGGAACAACTTGCACAACGTGTACATCTTCCTGCTTCTTGGAAGCTAAACTTTAAGCGTCGGTCCGCTTCCTATCTAAGTCCCTAAGTAACTGATCTTTTTCCCCAGAACTTGAAGTTGCAACATTGCCGAAAGAGGCTATATGGCAGGGCCTGGCTTTTGATGATGCGAGTTTTCTGGAATGGTGGCAGCGAAGACACACAGACTCTCCCCTTCGAAGCAAGTCCCTGTCATTCCTCAGATCTTTACTTGCCTGACCGTCTTTCCCAGATACCAAATCATGGTCGGACATGCAACGTCTTGCGAGGCGAGTTGTCATTCAAGTCCTGGAGAAAGTTCAACTCATAGCGGTAAGAATGGTAGTGCTTCCCACAGTTTCGCCGTTAATCCTATATTGTAGATCAAGGAAGAATGCCCAATCACGGAGCGTCTGAAAGTGATCGCCGAGAGATGCAGAGATGTGCTGCTTTATCACATCGTCCTATGCTATAACCTTCCTTCGAAAAACGCGAATTTTCTGCAAGAACTCTTTGAACAGACAGTACCGTAAGTAGAATACTCATTAGATGATGCTACTTTTGCTTGACTACCCTTTAGAATTGTATACGTCGTCTCCAAACTCGTCCAAGCATGTTCTACGGACTCGCTACATGAATTTGATGAAACTTCTGGGATAGTACATTGCCAGAAACTCGATCATCTCCTTATCGGACTTCTTGGAAAATGCTATGTAAGCTTGCCTAGCAGCTGAGCGGGATGTAATCGCTGACTATGCACCAAGCTACTCGGAAATGAAGTCAGCTTCGATGTAAACCAATTCATAGAACAGCTGAAAGCGAGCTCGGTTTTTGACTTTGGTACGTCATTTTTGCCGTCAAACATTGTTTCGTATCCCAACATTGATCGCGCGCAGACGTTGCTGGAAGCTATTCCTCTGGAGAGAAGGATGGATTAGTCTTACAGAAGGCAGAGAATCACGAAGAGGATAGCATTGGAAAGCACACAGAACTGTGTCCTCAAAGTGAATCCGAGCCCTCGCAAAGTGCCTCGGATATCGGGAAGAAGCTTTCGGCGGATGCGTTTCACTATGTCAAGAAATTGGAAACGAGAGGTGAGCACCCATGCGATTTAAGTTCGTGATATCTTGCGTATGCCTTGTTCTTTCAGTCCTTGAGGAAATTGGATTGAAGCAATTAAAGCACGTTGTTTACGAGTCGAAGAAGTGGAAAGGTGATGGCAAGTATGCAGACGTCTTTGAAATGCAACGTGAGAAAGGCTTGGGCACTGTAAGTTAGAAAGCTTGAGGCAAACTCCTATTGACAAATAAAAAATAGGTTGCTGTGAAAATATATAAGACAAACACATATGCCAAGGCAAGAAGCCTCCTATAATCGATTACGAGCATCTTATCTCAAAGCCAAATCTAGCGGCTGCTTCGAGAATCGCAAATCTGGATGACAGTCAAGCATGCGCGCATCGCACCACTTCTCGGCTTTGTTTGCTTTGATTCGACATTCACGCCTCAGCTATGTCTGGTCTCAAACTCGTACCATACTGATCTCAAGAAGATCGTGAAGGACTACGGGACGAATGGTCAAAATTCCGATAGCAAAGCCCTGAACGATGAGCGTAAACTCGAGTTTGTAAGCACAATCGCTGTTTAAGGACGCTGGTCTGATCTGACATAGCATCTCCCAGCTGCGGGACGTCATCCTGGCACTAGAGTTCTGTATGTGCATCTGTCAGTCTGTCCGTGACAATAACCCTTGCTAAGTGAAGGTATACAAGTGCACGCTTCCGGGATTGCGCACGGAGACTTGAGAGCGGTACGCATTCTGCGGTGTAAATTTTATGCACTTCTGCCACTAAGATGCTTCTGTAGGAGAACGTTCTCGTCACAAACGAACTTTTAGATGATACGAGCTGCTATGCGGTCCTGAATGATTTCGGCTTGGCCGAACATCGCTACAGCAACATCAGTCGGGTAGACGATTACCTGGGTCTTGCATCCACTACCCGAACAAGAGGCTACTGGATAGCCCCTGAATTAATTGACGAGGCTCTCGAACATGGATCGCTACCTAAAGCCTCGAAGAAGGGCGACATATACTCATTTGGCGTGGTCTTCCTGGAGGTGCGTGACAATAACCTGGTGGAGATTCAGCTGCCTTGAATACGAATGAATTATAGGTCGTCTACGAGAGAGATCCGTATGAGGGTCTAATGATTAGCGTTTCTGACGCCAAGTCCACAATGCAGTTGCCTGCTAAACAGGAAGAGCTAAACCTGCTAGCCGAGTCCCACTGGCCGCTCATGCAAGGATGCTGGGAAACGCCGGACAAGCGCTTAGGGATATTGAAAGTGGCGTGGGATGTACTCGATATCTTGGATCAGCTGATTACGCCGACTCCAACCAATTTTGACGAGCTTGAAGGTCCGGAGCTTGCTTACTGGTCGAAGTACTTAAAGAAGCCAATTTCATAAAAGCCCAATGGATAAATAACCCCAAAGCATGGGAACACAAAGTATTTGACAACCACAGGTCATCAGGAATACATACAGTACAATACATAGAATGAAATGATGTCGGCAAAAGCCCTCTTTTGAACGTTCTAAAGTTGATATATGCATGGTACAAATCTCTGAGTCCGATTGCAAGAAAAACTTGAAGCCTTATCTGCTCATTGAAGAGACTAGATCCTCTCGTACCAGACCTGCAACCTTTTCTCCAAGAGGCGACCTACTGGACGCGAGTCAGGGGTAGGAAAAAAGCATGAACGAGCGAATGACCGGAATTCCGGGTCTTTTTTATATCGTTTTGGTATCGGGGGATGAAGCGGTTGTTTCTCTTTAGCCAAGCATAAGGGGAAATCATAGATGCCCGTCCAGGGATCTGAGTCCGACATGATCTGTTGAAGAAGCATATAATGAGTAAGTCATCCAAGGGATTGAATGGGTGCAGTGGGTACCTCAATCACAGTGCATGCAAAAGACCAAACATCGCCGAATATCGTCGGGTTGGAATAAATTTCTCTACCATTCTCAAAGTAATCGGGTGGTGTCCAAGCTAATGATGGACTCGTTGACGAATTGATGATGGGAAAGGCTCCTGGGTCTGTCAATTTTGCGGACCCAAAATCACCGATCGCTGCAGAGAATGTTCCCCCTGGGTGTCTCCGAACCATGATGTTTCTCTGTAAATGAATGAACAAATGCCAAGAGATATTGTCGTATCGACACCTACACCATTTATGTCACGATGTACAATCATGAGGCGCGGTTCGTGCACTGGGAAAGCATGAATAAAATGGCAAAGTTACTAAAAAATGGTACATACAATAAGCGAGTCCAGCGGCAACGTCGCAGAGCTTGGGAGCATGCGATTTCAAATGATGATCCCCTGGCAAAAATGGCGTAGCAAGCTCACCAACTTTAATTTTATCTTTTCGCTCAGCTGTTTGTTACTTGATACGAATTCACGGAGATCGCCTTCTGGATACAATTCAAGCACGAGAGATGGAAATATACAATTTTCATAATTCGTCGCGAAGCCAAGAAGCCGTACAATATTCGAGCACCGTGGATCTTCGGTCTGTCTTGATCCTGAATACCACAATACACATTCTCTCTCGAAGTACTCCAAGGGAAAAGCATAAGAGATGCTAGAACGTCTTGTCAGGGCTGAAACTACAATTACCTGGAATAGCCTCTCCTTCCTCGCTTCAGCATCCTTGCCGTCAGCATCTTTTATGAATTCCACGAGCGTTTTCGAGAGGCACTTGACTGCCACAAGCTTGAAAACAAATGAGCCTGCTTTAGAAAGAGGCATTGCTGCCATAACTCTCATTTGCGAACCTCGCCATTGTCCAGCCGCCTCCAGTATACGATTGCCCTCGATCCCCAGCCTCCTCCTCCGTAAGGTTGTCCCTGTTCCAGATGCTGTCTCTGATATTCAGGGATTTTCCTACTCCTTAATCCTAGCAGTGAAATAAATACTGGAATGCTTCCTGTCATTCGCAATACTCACTTTGGACTATTTCTGTAGCGATTTCTTCAAGAGGTCTTGCGGTCGTCATGGATGTGGAAGCCCAGTCGATCGTTGGAGAGAGCAAATTATGCGGATGCACTGTCATACGGAGGGACTACCTACCAGACGCCGCAGACACAAGGATTTCAAATCGAGTCAGCTTCTTAGGACCAACAGTCACCTACAACAGAACACAAGGTACATCAATTTGCCTTAGGGAGAAGGAACAACAATTAAGGACATATTTGTTATCCTGAACTAGCTACAGTTGTGGCAACTTCAGGCTTCCCACGCTCAGCATGCAAAAGTGTAAACAATAAAGCGTCTTTATTTCCGCAAGCAGAAACAAGGACATCGTAGACGAAACTGTACTGTCAATTGTTTTCTTCTATTCACGACCAAATGCACCCGTCACTAAGAACTAGGTTCATTACAAAAGTGAATCAACGTCAATCCTATTCCAGCTGATGGTTGTCAATCAAGCAAGTCCTTGTTGCTTTGCGTTTCCGACACAAAAAGTCAGAGAGATAACAAATATTGCTGGACACCAGACCAGGAAGTTCAGTTGCATTGCCGGCTGAGAAAACTCAACAATTGATTCTGAGTATTCCTTATTCCGCGGCAGACGCTGAGCCAGCTCTCCAAAGACTAGCGTTGAGCAACTGAGAGCTAGTACTTTATTAAATTTTGTGAGCAACTGGATTAACCCGGTTTATGACATCAGTAAATGTGACACATGAACATCTGGTCTGGCGTACGTACCTGATTCTATTAGACGCGAGTCGTGGGTGGTGAGTGATATGAGTCCTCTCTTCGCCGTATCATGGTTATCGCTAGGAGCAGTCGACATCACCGACTCGGTAGGGGCTATTGCTACAAGCAGTCATCTGCCGCTCAAGATAAAGGCCATTATTCGACAGACATGATCGGAAGTGGTGGGGCCCTTCCGGTGGGATACGTAGCCGTAAGATGCAAACTTTCAGAGAGATGATGAGACCATGTACAGTAGATCAAAACGATATCAGCAGTATATTGCGCAGGAGTACTAGGATCCCGAAAAACTCAATTTTTGAAATCCTCGCCATATGGATGACCATCGTGGGAATGGATGAGTCATCTCTCACTACCGAAACGACGTGATCTCTCGCCGCTGTTTCGTGTTCGTCTCTAGATTTTGGCTGAAGAAGAGAAGAAAGAGCACGGGATGCCATGAAAAAAATTTGGTATGCTAGTCTGTCATCTTGGACAGTAAAATAGATACTGAACAATTTTTTATATTGAAACGCTACGCAGATGATCCGGCGGCCTTATGAAGTTGGCAAAGCACCTTTTCATAAAATTTACTGCTCCCCGCATAACTTCCATTCTCTCCAGGCAGTAAATCGCCTTCTTCTCCAAAGGTAAGACAAGTCACCACCGCATCACAATACGCTTTGTTTACCCTTGTGTTTAGCGTGGTCTTCGCCATGTTGATGAGTTTCTTTTTGCGTAGTGCATCTACCGCATATTCGTTTTCATCACAATCCGATTCGTCATCAGAGTTGTAGTCGAGACATTCTCCGTCCGCGGTCCAAGGAAGATCGGCGAACAAGTCTTTCGCCCAATCATCGACGACATAAAATTTAGTCTTGTCATTCCACCTGAACACGGACTTCCACAAGCCAATTTCGAGCAGACAGACACCGAGACTGAAGACGTCGTCGCGCATGAGGTACTTTTGGGGTCGAACCTTCCCCAGGTGGCGCGGTTCATGGTAAAGCTTTTTGTTCATCACCCTGTCGAACCGATACATGCCTGATAAGGACTCGTTATACCGCGCAGCATTGAAACCAGCGAGGTACGGCGTGCCAATATTGTAGAACGGCACATGGGACGCCTTCATGGGTTCCAGCACGAGTATTGCCTCTGGTCTGATGCCCTTATGGACGAATCCCATTAAATGAAAGGCATGAACAGCGTTTGCTAGCTGCAACGCGAAGGCAGCTCGCTTCTCGATGGGATGGAACTCGGAACCTGATGTCGTGAGAAGTTTCCTCAAGGTGCGAGCAGTGTATCCCTTTGGTTTGCGATAAATGACCTCAAACGTTTGTTTATCAGGTCTCATGTATCCACAGCACCGGAGGATACCTATACTTTTCGTAGACACGCCGTACTCTGACTGCTTATCTTCTCGAAGCGTTTTCGCGAGCCTCTCCGTCTCCTTCTCTTCTGAGTCAAACAGTCTCGGGTCGTTTACATATCGCTTCTCGACAATACAGTGCTGAAACTCTCCCCTTTCCGTCACCTTGTAGAACATCTGGTCATCCGAGTTCGTCTCCTCCAATAGAGTCAATTTTAGACTTCGATCAATAACGCAAGATTTCGAGGCCTTCGCTGATCTCGCCAACTGCGTGAAAATGTAGACCTTCTCGTTATACGAAAACAGCTGGGTCAAATGTTGGGAGATGGGTATGAACTCGCTGAGTGTCTTGTAAGTTAAGTCCAGTTTCTCGAGGCATTCGCGGATGCTGACGGAGCCTAACACCAGGTACCGTATCCTGTTGAAAAGAAGCAGTGGCTGAAAATGCGCAGATTTCCGCTCGCCAGGAGGTGTCGTTTCAATCTGTTGAACGGAATTCGATTCATTATTGACAGTTGCGGATACGTCGGGAGTCTTTTCGTCATGCTCGGCTGCGTCTGATGAATCTCTGGTGGTCGCAGATACGTCGAGGGTCTTTTCGTCAAAGTCGGCTACTTCCGATGTAAGCGTCTGCTGCTCGCCTTCGGATTTGTCCTCATCTGAGGTATCAGTCTTGGGGTCTTCCACAGGGTCAAGTCTCAGCAGAGCGGACCATCTGTGCAAGTCGCCTGCCAGTTTCGACAAATAAAGGTGCGCCCTGCTAAGCGCACGTTCGAGATGAGCGCGGACGTCCGGCCGGAGAGTCGTACACTGAACAATCGTAATATATAGTCGAAGGCGATACATCAGATCATCGGCGTGTTCGATTGAGAAGCGGAGATTGCCATTGATTTTCTTGTATTGTCGTAGGACTCGTGCGCCTTTTACGGAGTAGTCGATAACCTCGGGAATTAGGACAACGAGCTGAGCGATACTCAAGGGGTCCGTCATGAGCGTCTACGATATCCTAATAGAAATGTTAAGAACGTGATTTGTATCAACAGTTTTTCAAACTCACGAGTATTCCAAGACTTGTTGGCTCAAATATACGAATTGTAATGATAAAAAGTGCAGAATAGTCGATTGAGGACAAAACACTGAGTCGTGTTTCGACTTACGTCGCCTGTGCAATGTGTTATCGAGAAGGCTAGGGCTAGCAGCAGTTGGAGAGCGGTTTATGATGAAGTCTTGCAAGGATATCGATATCAGTCTTATACTGCTCAAATGCTGACATAAGGAGACGGATCATCGACTTGGACCTTGCTGGCCATAGCTCAGAACAACGGAGGTCTTGTAATCAAGTACCATAGCGACCGATGATAATGTTGACGACACGTAACCAAACGACATGTATGTAGATAAACAAAAGGCTCCGATATTTGAAATTCTTAGTACTAAGATACCAAAGAGCGACGATACGAACAAGACAATAGGTATGCGTGAGGATGTCAAAGCAATGCATAAGGGTTTATTTTAAGCGGTTCGCAGATTCAGTCAACTGAGACGAATACCTTTTTAGAAGCTCTTGTCAGGTAGGCTCCAATAAGAAGAGTGAGACTCACCGATCATACGCTTAGCAAGGTTGACTCCTTCACGCGTGATGCATCTAATGCTAATGAAAAATTGCGAGACTCGTCCTGTATTGTTCTTTATCAGCCTCCAGCGCAGCGACGACTTCGAGCAGTGAGAAATGATATCATCAAGTTGCTTCAGGGCATCGTCGGTTTTGGGCCGTTCAGACGGGTCCTTTCGGGTCATGGATTCCACAAGAGGTGTTAGGAACTGAACATTTAAGTATTTCTGGGTGCAAAAGTCAAATTCTGTACCAAAGGACGCTGGCGATCGTACTTCAATGAAGTTTCTCTTATAAACATCGCCAAGTAGATAAACGTCGACTGCGAACGGATCATATGGGACCATATCTGAAAGTTCTGGGACGTCAACTTGGCATATACAACCAGTGACGAGTCTTTGCACGTCAGCATCGTCAAACTGCGTCGAAAGTCCGAAGTCGGTGAAAAAGTATTTGACACCCCGGCTATCACTGCGGCTTCTGAACTTAGCTAGGGTCGTCCAGCCACGACTCCTGGAATTCCGAATGGGATGAAAGCCCTCGGAGTACATTGACGTGCCATCTAGCATGATATTTAGGTCCGAACAGTCCCTGGCCGAAACCAATGTCAGTTTACTTTGTGCGACTACTGAGAAAGTTTACCTATGTGCAACATTCTTTGAATGCATGAATGCAATACCCTTCGACTGAACCTTAGTTGCGTAACGAAATACAGAATAGAACTAGCAAACCTCAAGTGTCTGTTTCAAGAAGTCAATCACTTCATTGACTGCACGGAATGGAGGGTTATCGAATTGGCGCAGTACTGGCATGACCAAGAATTCGATTTTCTCATCTAAATTGTCCGCGAACGAGTCGGCGATGGGTACACAATGATTCCTTGGATCGTCTATAGAGGACAGAAAGAGTGCTATAGCCTTTTCTCTGCTCCCTTTCTTCACCTTCTTAATGATAACATATGAGCCGTCGGACTCGCGGACAGCATAAGTGATCTGAGAGTACTACAAATTATGAACAACAGTGCATCGAAAGTATAGACGTTATAAGCGGACTTACGATGCCGGATATGGAATCTTCGCAGTCCTCTGGGCGTAACCGTGGGTTTGATACCCAAGAAGGTGTCCATCCTGGTTGCAATCGTTCTCGGAGGCGATATCCACGAGATTCAAACAGTGAGTGACGTTCTCTCCACCAGATCTCGTCATCCGTCAGTTCATACAGACTTGTGTCGATCGTGAATGATTCGTCGCGGAATATATCGCGAAGAAGACCTCTTAGGTTCATAAGAGCAAAGTCAGCTAGCAGGGTGTTCTGTCATGGACGATGGACTGGTAGATGATGGACAAAAACTTTTGGGAAACCGAGATGCCAGATCTACGTAATTGGCATATGTTCCCACGAATCGACTTGAACAATAAAACAAGGACAGGGCCAGCTCTACAACACCTCCACAACACCCCAGGATACAGAACGGCTTTACCATGCAGTCGATCCACCAAGCAGTATGCAGCTCTTCCATCCATTCTCCAGACAAGGTGATCTTACTCCGTAGTTCAGGCTGAGAAACTCGCCGAGAACTGGCGAATTAACGAGAGAGAACGCGGCATCCTCTTCTCCATGCTAGATGACTCTGACGACGAGAATCCGAGTGTCAAGAAGGCTGAGCGCAGAAGAGCAGCGTAAGGACCTAATCCTGACTCCAAATCTCTTGCTTAAGCGGAACAGCCTAGAGAAAGAAATCCAAAAAGTTTTGAGAACAAGAAATCGTGTCGTGAAGGTTCTGCAACGTATTCCTCGCCTGCCGAACGACTCTGCCTTATTGAGAAGAAGTGGTATTGCAGGAGATGTTGCGGAGTTAACTAAAACATACACTGCAAGTATTAGCCTCCCGCGCTCGCATCGGTTGACTGATATACATTTGCAGGGCACGTCCCTGTACCGTGCCAACGAAGCGAAGAATTCTACAGTTGTAAAATACGCATTCAACATTGCAGCCCGATCAAAAAATGGAGAGTCCTCCTCTTCAGTGAGGGGTACCGATCCCTCTTTTATTTGGAAACTTTGTTTCAGAAGTACGCTGAGCAATGTTAGACTTTCATCCGAAGGTTGACATGTTCCTGTAGTACTCAGGTTACCGACCGTAAACTCCGGAGACACTTGGAAAGAGCTCGGGTATGACGAGAAAGGCATCGAAAAGTGGTGGAGGCCAAAACGCCTGGTGTCGTCGTCAGGTACGCACATATCGGAGGAAGGTATGGTTCTCTGATCGTTGCATTTAGAATCCGATGGGTGGTCAGATATGAAACGCCTAGCGCGGCGTGTCGTTATTCAGATTTTGGAGCGAATTCAATCATCAGCGAGTATTCCTTCTTGTCTGCTTCCGATTACTTTCATTTAAACAATATATAGGCTTTCGAAAACTTTCACCACATCAGGCACTTGAAGATACTGGCTGAGATTTGCCGAGAGCCAGATTATCCTGTGTTATAACATGCCACTGGACGATATTGTGGATCTTCAAGATCTCTTTGAGCACACTGTCCCGTAAGCGAGGACGCAATTTACTCTGTTCATGACTTGACTACTATTTAGCATCATTTATCTCGTTTGCGATGTGGTGTGCGGAGCTTCAGACATCTCAGCTGCTGATATCCCTGAAGTATATCGTGCCGAAAAGCAGCTTCAACGACTTGATCCTCTAGTGAGGGAGGTGCGAAATAGGTGCTATGTGAGCTCGCTGGCTTCTATATAATGCGACTGCGTTTAGAATTTGTATTAGCTCCTTGGGGCCAGGATTGGATTTGACATAGAGGCATACCGAGAGGACTTTAGTAAGGGCAGAATCTTTGACTTTGGTTCGTTACCATTTTTTCCGTATGACCTTGTTCATGCCCACCACTGACAAACTGAATGGGTGTGCTGTAGACCAGGATCCCGATAACAAGTCTGGTTTCATTCAGTTGAATCCTTTGATTGCCGGAAAGAGCCACGATGAATATATGAAGCGAGTGGGTAGTATTGCTCAAAAGCAAGTTGTGGTCAGAGAAAACGTTCACAGCAGTTTGCATGCCCGAGAAACAGGAGGTAGAGATGCGGAAGCGAAGGTCGATTTACTGGACAAAAATGGTAAGAAGTTATTCTTCTAGTTAAATTGACTTGAGACACATTATTGATTGTTTTGCTCCTTTCAGCTCTTGAGTCCATTGGGCTCAAGCAGTTCAGGGACATAAGACATGAATCAGAAGTCTTCCTCGGTAGCGGGGGATTTGCAGAAGTTTGTCGAATGGAAAGGGACAAGGGATCCAGACCTGTGAGTATGACCATACTGCACCAGTATTTTTTCTAGACCGTATAGAATGAAATAGGTCGCAGTCAAGAAATACAAGCCGAAACCGCGAACGGCAAAAGTAAGGATGCTCCTCCACTTACTGTTATTATGCATTTTTATCGGATTATATTCAGAGAATAGAACGTGAAGCACGAGTATGGGCCACTGTCAAGCACAAGCACATTGCGCCGCTTCTGGGTTTCGTCTGCTTCACATCGGGCTGGGCGACTCAACCATGTCTGGTGTCAGAACCGTACCACTGTGATCTCAAGCGGTTGGTGTATAAATATAGGGGTGGACACGAGATTGAAGGACAAGCTCTGACGAAAGATCAGAAACTCGCATTTGTAGGCTCAAATGAACGCCCTCAGATAAAGTACGAATTGATCTGACTCCCTCCTGAACAGCTACGGGACATCATTCTGGCCCTCGAGTTCTGTATGTACTTCTTTTAATGGAGTTATAATCTCGCTCAATGGCATTTTACAAGTGCATGCTTCAGGGATTGCACATGGAGACTTGCGAGCGGTAACCTCATGCTCTCTACATATGCTGTCATGATTTGACGTGGCTTCACTAGGCTAATGTTTTGGTGACAAACGAAAAGTTTCAAGACCCGAGTTGTTACGCGGTCCTGAACGACTTCGGCATGGCCGAGCATTATGTGGATGACATCGACTCGTTGCTAGACCACCGTGATCTCAGTTCTGTCAATCAATGTACAAGTGACTTGTGGCTTTCTCCTGAGCTTCTCGAGGCAGCTCCTAGAGAAAGCTCGTTGTCCAGGGTTTCGAAGGAGGGAGATATTTACGCATTTGGAGTCGTTTTTCTTGAGGTAAGTTCTGTTTTCCGGTCCTTTAACTCATTTCTGACTGTGTCTAGGTTGTTTACGAGAGAGATCCATACGCCAAAACGAAATATAACATTAGATATGCGAAGTCGATAGGCGAACCTCCCGCAAGAAAAGAAGATCTTGACCTCTTGTCCGAGTCTCATTGGACGTTGATGCAGGGCTGCTGGGAAGCATCGGACAAGCGTTCTAACATCAAGACGGTTGCGTGGGGTGTGCTTGACATTCTCGATCAGCTGTTACCAGCAACACCAACCGGTCCAGAAGATTCTGGAACGGCATATTGGTCCAGGTATCTAAAGAAACTAGATGCGTAGACTAGAACTGTGCTTGTGGATGATTTTGGAATGAAATTGTTGATGGCCATAAGCATCAAAACGGAATGGCATTCAAGGAAGATGATACAATAAGATGAATTTTGCATTTCTCGCAAACTTTATTCTGAGAATGTGCGTTCCGGCAGACTTTCCCGAACGGCTCCCATAAACAGGGCATTTTCTATCAGATTTGGAAAGGCTGACAGCCGTCACCTCTGCTGAATGTACATTTGAGGTGGACAGACATTTGAGACTTGTCCGAGTCGGAACTCACACCCAAAAGATTATGCGCAATGAAATCTCCAGAAAAGGCTGATTAAACCCTGTGGAACTCAGACTCTTCTGTTTCTATTGTTTCGATATATTTTGTCCTCTAGACGTTCGGTTACTTGGCCTTTATGGACGTTACATAAGAAGGTTCGCTCCATCTGAATTTATGCTGGCCTTGATTGATCCGTCCAGATCCATAATTGAGGGCACATGAGAAGTGACATAACGATGACGACGGATTTCAAATGAACCCCTTGCAGATTGATTTATGAATCGCTACATAATTGTTTCTGTTGACTTCCCCTCATCCCTGTAGAGTTTTGTATGAACTTTAAGAGATGGCACTTACCTGTCCCTAGGTCTTTTGTCTTTTGTCGTCGCGATAAAGGGGAGGGAGGAAATTCAAATGCTGTTGTTCCATTCCGGGTCAGCGGCCCACGCACAAGACAACAATTTAAAACGTCACAGTTGGATTTGGATACAGGAACCATTGGGGTATTCTATTTTTAGAATAAAAAACACCATGGATGGACACCAAATATTTATCGAAAATTTACAGCTGTGACGTTAGACGGTAAGAGTCTATTGCGATTGTTTCGCGGGTGCAGATGAGGCTTCTTCAAAGTAGATCCAATGTACCCTTGTTCAGTACCATGATGGGAGACCGAAGATGTATGAACAGTCTGTTGTGGTTGAAAAGCAAGTGTGGTATACCTCAACTCCAGCCTTAATGCACTCGATTCCAGCTCAAAGGGTTCCGAACCGAAGCTTTTTGATGTTCATGGGGATTTGAGAAGCGCGGGACGACGAGATCGTCAACAGTATCAAGAGAACAAATGCGGAGCGACGACATAATCACACTTTGGTCGGAAGCCCTTGCCTTGACGTCGTAGTGAGGGCCTCCTTGGTTGACCATGCGGTGGTATCTATCAGGGTATCTGGACCCTTTGATTATCCTGGGAGGTGCTTGACAATATGAGAACGGGCCTCTGGAATCTGGATGTAAGTAGTGGGGTAAAAGGCCTAGGCGAAGTTCTGTTCCCTGGAAAGCATATGCAAGGACATTATGAGGACTCGACTAGAGCGTTCTTATTGTCTAAAAATTGAAGGTCACAGTCAACGTGAAGGTTGGGGCCCGTAGCGTACCAGTATGCCGAAAGGAGCCGGAAACGTTCTCTAGACTAGACAGGTTCATCGACGCTGTTCGACTGCCGCTTTCATCTGTCTCCTGAGCAATCCCACAGGACAAACGGACAGGCTCAAGACGGTCGGAGTAATGACAGCGTTTGCTGCATATTCTACGTGCGTGAGCCGGCAAGTGTACAATCTTCTATTACTGTAATCCAGGACGCGTTCTCAAGATAAGGCGAGTACGTCCTGTGTCCTTGATTCTTAGAAAACAATTTGAATTTTAATCCTGGACTGCTTCTTTGATTTCTGGCAGTCCAGGTAATATACGATACTGAAATATCAAAAGGATGAAAGACGTGACCCATCGAAGGCGCGAATCGATTCGCGATGTGAGCGCGTCGTCTATTATAGTACAGTATGTAAGCATTTCCCACACTCGAGCTTGGTTTTTCTCCTTCTCTGGCGTTGCACCGAGTTAACCTTGCTCAATGCCCATGTTTTACATTCAGACACTTGTGACAACACTGACTATAATCAATCACCAGAGACCAATATACTGCGATGTCGAACCCACTTGAAGGAGCCAAAGATCTAATTTTACACGCTATGTGAACTCCTTCAGTCACCAGATGCATGTCCTCCGCTTCCTTGGACTTTGGTCGTGGAAACTACGTGAATATAATTGGCCCGTTTCAGGGCCGAATTCAAATTGACGAGTTCCTTGTTGTCATTCATGCAGTCTCGACGCCGGATTCACTTGGCCATCTGGTGCGTCTCGCCATTGTCAACATAGCCGGCACAGTTGATAACCTATTTCGTTATTCAGCGGCGGAGGCATTGGCGGCCTTTCCCTTGCAGTGGTTCTGGGCAAGCGTTGCGATGATATCCGGATTGACCTATATGAGGCCCTCCCTCAGTTAACTGAGATCGGTGCAGGTATCTCGGTGTGGAAGAGGACATGGTTCATCATGCAGGAGCTCGGTCTAGACGAGACGCTTGGAAAGATGGCCGTACAACCTCCCGTTGACGAGTTAAGTGAGTGTTGATACATGCTGTCGTTTCCGTTATATGTACTTACCGTATGCTAGGGCCCGGGTTCTGCTTCAGAAAGAGCGACCAGGAGACGGAAGGTTTCAACTTTGCCAGGATGATTGTCCCTTGTGAGTAGACAATCATCATGCCGCTGTACCGCGTATCTCATTCGTGGATCTCCAGATGGCTCGATCACCCTTCATCGGGCAGACATGTTGAAAGTGCTCACGGATAACTTACCACCACCCTCCATGTTCCGTGCCCACTTCAACAAGCGTCTCGTTTCCTATACGACAAGAGGCAATTCGGTTATTCTGCACTTTTCAGACGGTACCTCTGCGGAAGCGGACATATTAGCAGGTGCAGACGGGATCAAGTCGGCAACACGCGCGACGATGTATTCAGTGCTTGCGGATAAGACCGAAGACGAAGAACGCAAGAAGCAGCTGAGAAGTCATATTCAGTCGAGTTGGTCAGGGACTTATGCATATCGTGGTCTTGTGGAGTCCGAGTCGCTCCTGAGAAAATCTCCGGGTCATCAGGCCGCGACCACCCCAATGATAGTGCGTACTGATATACTTAGATGATTTAATTGGTTATAATGGCTTCGAATTGGTCACAGTACTTCGGAAAGAACAAAGTTCGTAACCGGTGCCATATTACTGTACAAGTTATTGAGTATCAAAATTTGCATTTAGCACGTCGTTTCGTACCCGATTTCTGAAGGTCGAGTCGTCAATCTCGTACCTTTTGTAACTGTTCCAGGGGCTGACGGCGAGGAGCTGGATGGACCTGCCGTAGTCGACGTTTCTAAGCAGGAAATGCTTGATCAATACAAAGGATGGGAGCCGGAGGTGCTCAACCTACTTGCGGTGCGTCGTCTCGCTTCCTTGCTCTGACAATTCACTCATGGATACTTTGACAACGTGCAGTGCTGCGAGAAGGTGTCGAGATGGGCAATTAGCCAGGTCCGAGGCTTGCCCACATACGCTGATGGTCCTGTAGTCATACTCGGAGATGCTGTAAGTTTTGTTTTTATATCTGTCCCCTATCATGAGGAATTGACTACCGAGCCCATAGGCACATGCAATGACAACGCATATTGGTGCAGGGGCAAGTCAAGCTATTGAGGTAAGGGCGCTCTTTACGTAGAATCACTGTGACCTGTAACCGACCTTCCTCCAAAACAAAAAGGACTCCTATATCCTCGGGAAGCTGCTCGCTTCACCGGGCGTGACGAAGCAAAACCTGGTTTCAGTTCTAAAGATATACGACGCTATTCGTCGACCTTTCGGTAATCATGTTGTCGAGAGGTCACGCATGACGGGCCTACTTTACGAATTCAACGAACTTCCCGAGGACATCGACGAAGGGCGTGCTCGCGCTGGTTCTGACATAGAGCTCGGAAAGCTCACTCGGGAGATATACAAGAAGTGGGAAATTCAGTGGTCGGCTTTACCGAATGTGGAATGGAGAGAGGCTGAGCGAATGTTGAGGGAACAGTCCATATTGACTGGTTCACACAAGGCGAAATTATGAGCAGGACCATTTGAATATGAAGAGATGGGGTTCGTGATACACGAAAGAACCTGAGGACCATTCTTTTCTTATTAGGTACCAGTTTGCGATTCGATGAACACGAGATTGATTTGACGCTGATGCCGACAGTTGAATTACGGAGCTAAAATACATTTTTTCTTATACATCTTATTTCTACTGTTCCCACTTCATCCGCGAACCTTTAAAGACAGATACCATGCCTGCAGGAACAGTTGCTGGATCAACCACCGCCAAGCTTCCAAACTTCTTCACCATCGCGTCATGATGGAGCGCAATGATCCACTGCCAATACGGAAGTAATGTATGCCCATCCGTCGCTCCCTCAAACGCGCTAATACTGTCATCGAGCAACTTCAACGAGGCTTTCAATCGCGGTGTGCACGCGACTGTACACTGCTTCGGACGATTCAGTAGTTCCTTGTACGCCGAGTGCCACCACGATCCCCTCTCTTCGCGGCCCTTCGTGAACTCTTCAAATGAGAAGAATGGGTCACTGGTTGACACCACGTCATATTTGCTCGATCTTTTCAGGTACCCTTCGACCCGGTCGACCGAACCGCCATCCTCCCATCTCTTTTTCGCTAGGGAGTATTCCCGTTCGTCCCCTGAATGAGCTCTTCTGATGATCTCGTCTACCGAACGTCCAGCGTAGCCATCACGCAAAAGGAACATGTCAACGAGCGGATCCTTTATTTCTAGTCCGCCCGCCGCGTTAGGCCAGAGATACCAGCCGAGTGGGACGTCCTCCAGGGACATGTCGAACTTTTCCTTGATCATCTTTGCGATTGCGGTGGCAAAAGATCCGTTGCCCTGACCATCTTTTCCGGCAAAAAGGGATTTCTGTATGCGCGCGAGATTGTCGATAATGTCGTCAATATGCTCTTTTCCATACACGATCGAGGGTTCCCCGCAGTTGCGGACGATGAACGCCATGTACTTGTTATAAGCCTGAATCCAGCCGAAGACGGAAGACGTTGATGCCAATTGTCGTTGCAGATCCGCAACATGTCTGTCGATCATACCCCGATCGACTTTGAACCGTCCGTTCGAAGTTTGGTCCATAACCAAGAATCCCCAGCGGATGTTACCGTGAGGCAACTCTTCATGCACCGCATCCTTGCCAACCGTGACCGACCCGGTCTTCTCCGTGTTAAACGTCAGACCAGCAATCGACGCATAGCGCTGCATCTCCTTCCAAGCTGTGACGCAACGCGTTTCGTCCGGATCGCAGAACCAGATGTCGTCATGGATCCGATGGAGGAACAACCCGTCTGACTTCTGATTGACAGCGAAGTCCATTATGAACATGACCAACTCGCCAAACAGAGTACTAAACGAGTACGAAAGCGGCACTCCGCGCTTGCGCATCCGGACCTGCCCCGACGGATCATCCTTGAACTTGATGGGACACGCGAGGAACGCCTGCATAAAGGCGACATCCTCTTCTGGCACTCCAAAGAACCTGAGGACCGTCGTGATTGTGTCGAACGCCAACGAAGAACCGAACCATTCAAAATCCGTGCGCACAGCCGTGCACTTCCCATGGAACTCCCTGTTGAGGACAATGTCGGCAGAGAGAATGTGCAACAGCGACTGCTTCAGGTCGATCGGCGTATCGAAGCGAGGGCCGCCATCCAGCACCGAACCAAGTGATGCAAACCTATTGCCTCCCCGACCAGGGTCCTCCTCGTACTGATCGACAATGATTTCAAAGTTCGATGGCAGCTGACACATGAAGAAGTGCTCCGTGTCAAACTGTCGGCGAAGCTTGTCAGTGTTGACATCCTCCTTGCCATAAAAGACGTCTCTTCGGATATGATCGACGCGGTTCAGCTTCTTCGGCGGCTTCTTCCATGCCGCGCTCTTCAGGAGTTGCATGAGACTCTGCTTGAACTCTACTGACCAGAGCACTCCCAGAAAGTGCAGAAGGAGGCACGTGAGGATCTCAGCATCCAGATAAAACCGCGTTCGTCCATTGAGGAGACGTTGGGGCCCCAGCGCAACACCGTCCTCTCGCCACGTCCACGACTTGATTGTCGATAACTGCATATTGAGAACGCTCGCCAACTCTTGCGTGATTGTCGGGTTGAGGAGAAACTCCTTCAGCGTTTCCTGCTTTTCCTCCGACAGCACATCCGTGCAAAGCACGGATTGTATAACTTGCTTCAATTCGCCTATCGAGATTTGTCGTTCCTTCAAACTCGAAGCGAATTTGCGTATCCGGGCTCGCATTTTTTTCAGTTCCTCCTTTGACTCTTTGCTTTCGAACAAGCCGTCTAAATAGCTCTCCAGAGCTGCAATATCGATCTTCTTTTCTTCGAATATGACCGATTCCAATGCTTCTTTATGTTCAATCGTCTGCTTCGTGCTGACATTTTCGAACTCTTCCGGGAACGACGATTGCCTTCGAGACACATCCGAGCCGTCGCTAGTATTGATCGATGAATCCAGCGACTTCAACGGATTCGACATGAGCCAGTCGTTCACGAGCATGCCAAACAAACGAGCAAAGTCAAAGCGTGTGCCCTCGTTATTGAATTGCGCATTAGCCTGACGATTCCACTCGTCGATCACGTCGGGTGGAAACCCAGGATCTCTGCGCGCTTGTTCCAAGAAACGTTCGATGTCTTCGAGATTGAAGTCAGCTGTACGGGCGCCAGGCCACGCCCGTAGACCATCGACGAGTATCTTGAGACGCGCGATGGCATCGACGTCTGTCAGCGAATTAGCCTCGTCAAAAACTCGAGACGCATGCTCGGAGAAGTTCTTGTTCTTTTTGCTTAGCTCGGCGAGCTTGACGTTTGTTATGAAACGAAGAGTCTCGCTGAAGGCTTCGGTCGACATATCCTTCAAGGGGAGAGGAATCTGGGGAGGGTTTGAGTCAGGTCTTATTCTTCACGAGTCACAATTTTGAACGTATATATACCAACTCTAGTGAGCGTGCATTAGCTCAGCAGTACATTTTTATGTACTTGACTCACTCCTGACTCGATCTGACTTCGACTCGGTGACCATCCCTCATCCGATACGCCAGCCCTCAACTTACCTTTCTGTCTGAGTCAGTTCATAACCTTCCAGAGGATTCGAGAACCAGACAAATAGCGTTCGTTTCTCACTTATGGATTTCGAAATACACAAGGTAATAACCTAAGCATATGAAGCAGATTTCTCTTCCGTCCTATCAACAAGTGAGGCGGCCTGAGCACTACGAGGAACGAATCTGCACGTATATTCCTTCGGAGAGCTAACTGAAAGTCAAAATTTTCATATGAAGGAAAGAAACGTATGGCCTACCTGTTAATGCCAGGAACGAATTCTACCTTTGGCAGAATTTCGGTTCCTCTCTCGTCCACTGCAGGAAGAATGTCGAAGACTGCAAGAATACTGGCCATGGCTAACCAAAGATCAGCTTCCGCAAAGTGTCGCCCGGGGCAGATACTAGAAACGAAAATAAAATAAAATAGAATAAATGAGATGATGCCTGATCAAGCGCCCCGAGCAACTTACCGTCTTCCAAAACCAAACACAGCCGCTGCCGGGTCAAGAACTTGCGAAGAAGGTTTCATGAAGCGATCTGGATAGAATTTTTCAGGATTTGAATAGTTCCTCTCGTCATGCATCATTTTCCTGTTATCATCGGAGTAGTTAATCCGCGAAGAATCAGAGCACAGCATTAAGCAACCAACCAGATATTCGGCATGATAATCGAGCCCTTTGGAATGAACTTTCCCTCAAAATCATTGTCCTCCATGACACGGTGCGCCAACCCCAGGGGGAACGGAGGGGCCCACCTGTTCGGTCATTCATGAATTGGAATGTAGAATTATAACATTAACGTTCTGCTAACCTCAGACACTCCTTCATGATGCAGGTGATATAAGGAAGCGAATCCTGGTCTTCGAAGGCCGGAAGACGTTCACCACCGGTAATAGAATCTATCTGCTGTTGGGCCTTCCGAATCACATCCGGATGCCGCACCATTGCAAGAATGAACACGTAAAGCGTCGCCGATGTCTATACCTTATAAGAGGTGCTCTTAAGTGTCCACAAGGATTTCGCAGCTTACCGTAGCCACGCCAGCTATACGACAAGAGCGACGCGTAAGCATGATTCTCTTTTGCTCAATTATGTTCGCTCACCCCGATACATCGCGCCGCAGACGTCCTTGATGACTTCGAAGCGAGTTTCATCTTGAGCACCCTGTCGTTCTGCATCATCTAGCATCCTAGACAGCAGCGACGACTCTGCGGTGCCTGCTGCCTGATCGTGACGTAGTATTAGATACAAGCCTGCAGATCAAACAATTAGAAAGCGAACCCGCTGCTCTTTGACCATTTCATACGGAAGATCACACATATTGCGCAATGCTACACGAGCCGCATCAGCAACCTTTTTGAACGACACACCAGGGATGAAAGAAGGAAAATAGCGTACTGGGCGAATGAATTAGCATAGAAGATTCGAGATAAGAAGGAGGACACTGACAGAATGGGAAAAAATCCACTAAAGTTGCTCCTGGAGGTCCCATTGCGATTATAGCTCTCTCAGAGTGTGTGTTTAGCTTCATGAGGGGATCATCTCCACGAGCGACTCTGTACCCATATGTGGCTGATAGAATCGCGGATGCTGCGAATCTGTTACATGCGATTTGGTCAAGAACGAAGCAAGGAAGATATTAACTCGTACCGCTTCACATGTTTCCAGAAAGCATCTGGCTGCGCAGCGAGGTCCTCCAGCAGCTCATGAACACATCGGGTTTGAAGTGAACGGAATGCAACGACAGATCGCACGTTAAGGTATTGCTGCATTAGCCTACGGTGGGCCCTCCAGTCATCTCCGTATGGCATGAACGTGGGAGAACGAACTTTCAACCTGTGATACGGTTGGCTTGCATGCTGTCTAGACTAACAGGAGTCTCACATATCGACGATATACGTCATTCGCGGACGGTCGGAGTAAAGAGCACCTCGCCTGTCCATCAATTCTCGTGCGTCTTCAAATTTATTTAAAATGATAATCGGTCTTCCAAGAACCGTGAAATATATAATATCTCCTGAGGCAATATACAATCAAGATAGCACCAATAGTGAGAAATATCCACATACCGAATATTTTCGACCAGCTCGTGAACTTTATCCATTGGTAAGGTGCAAAAAAATCGCCCGCATTCCCCATTATCCACTTGCCCTTGGGACCAGGAGGAAGCTCGAAACGCTTTGAGCGCGAGTTCTTCAGGTAATAAACAACGAAGGTGAGCGCAATGCACGCAACGAGTCCGCTTTGGACAATCATGGTAGAGGGATTGTTGGACAGATCCCCTTCCGATACCATTCGTTCTTATATGCTTCGCCCCAGAACCTTCAGGGAGCGTGAGACTGAAGAGCACGGAAGCACGGGCATGAGAGGAAAATGCATTCAGATTCGCTGAGCATGGCTTCTGCAAAACAATACTTCCGTGAACGAGATGGCCCGTCAGTCCAATCGTACCAGTAATAGCTTTATGCGACAATCGGAGCAGAAAATCATCATCATGATTACTGACATTTTTGGCATGCTTGTCCACTCCACCGTGAATCGTCTGTCAAGTCAAGAAAGTCACAGACGAATGATGAATGGTCGCATATAAATTCTGAAGTTGCGTTGCTAGATTCAGAGTTTTGATCAGAAGATAGCCGATTACAGCAACTGTTTTATAAAACTTTCAGAAGCTATCATGTGAACTTTGAATTTATATTTGCTCACTGCAGAAAATAAGAATGTTACGTTACTATGTTAGCTGTTGGTCCAACTTGAAATTGATCCCGTAATTCTGTGAAAAAGCGTGATGCATGCAACTGCACAGTCTATAACGCCACACAAAAACTGGCACCATACTCGCGCGAGACATTGATACCACTTGAAAGAACGTGAGCGTGGAGTGTCAGCCGACTGTAGGCCCGACAGACGTAAGGCTGTCGTCAGCGATAACTTCTTATTTACACCCCATTCTACTAAGCGTATCCAGTCAGACTTCTCTTCATCCACTACGTGTATCTCTGTATTGGCTTGTGCTGAGGATTTGCAGGTTGATCCCGTATAGCTTCAGAGGATTTCGCGATGAGCTGTCAAATCGTGAGGGGACAGCTCGTTGTACGTAAAAAAGACACTTTCTAGAATAACGAAACATGAACTATTAGACACGGAATACGTGCTCAGCTTAGCCGAGCTGCTCAAGCCAACTCAAGAAAACTGTATGTCGCTGACTGTATCGATGCTTCTGTTTGACCCTCCGTTTTCCCCTTTCTCACCTGCCTCCTTCATATTGACGACAAGACGACTTCCTAATACACAAAGCATTAAAGGATTGCCCAATACGCCCAGGAAATCCGTCAGCGTAGATGATTTCAGGACTTCCGATAAAATTTGAGCTGAGGTATTGACGATAAGGCTTGAAAGCACATCATAAATAAACCGATTCAATGAGAAAAATCTTACGTACAGGACAAAATACATTGCCTGGTCTTGTATGAGAACCTTCACGAGGTCGACTGCTGTCGAGCCCGGGGACTCTCTCCAGAACTGCACGGCTTTGTAGAGTGATAAAGTCATGAGTATGAGGTCATACATCATTGGCGGGATCCTGTCCAAGGTGATTAGACGATAATTGAAAAAGCGATTCATTTACCTAAGTCATGCACTTACCAGGCTGCAGCATATGTCTTCGGAATAACTTTGATATCCCCGACACCTCCACAAAGCGATAATCCATCGGAGATATGCAGGACGCCCACTGACTTGATGAGTCACTAAAAAAGCTCCTTGCTTTTAGAATGAATCGTACCTTTTTCGTAGACGACAACATATACCAAAAGGGCCAGAGTATAAGTTGCTTCCAGAGCAAATAATGCTCTCAGGCATAGAGTCGTTGTTTTGCCTAAAACAAAACAACTTAATTACGTATTCAGAATTCCGCCTCGGTGATAATACCTCGAGAGTACAAGGCTAGGACCCTCATGAGGAGAACATCTGTAGATGGTTAGTTATGATAACAAGTTGTTTCAAGTGCAAGATCTAAATACATTCAATCAGAATGAAGGTCGCCCAATCTGGATGGGGATGAGTACAGGAGAATCAACAGAAAGTAGCAGAGCCGACTCACCGGCGAGCAATTCTGACCACTTGCTGAATGAGCCTTGCAAGGATACCTTTAGTCATTGGACTCAGAAAGTTCTGAATACCTACAACTTTAAAGAACTGAGAATTAGCTTTTCAACAAAGCAATGGTGAACTCACATGGTTTGATTGACACTAAGAGCCTTAGCTATATTGAAGAATCAGTTCTTTGTTTTCATCTGTACGACTGAAACGTGGATTCTCGACTGACATGCTACCCCACAGATTCCTCCGAAAAGTCCGATGTAGCGATTCTGTGGAAGCCCAGCATTCTGTCAGTAAGCTATTCGACGTGATGAAGACTGTATTCCTTACTGCGAAGTAGATGATGCTGATGAATTTACGAGGGTTCCTCTTTATACAAGTCAGACACTATTCTTGCAAGCCTCGAAGTTATTCCAGTTACCCAGAAATATTTCACCTGGTAAAGACATTAATCATAAGCGCGATGGAATGAAAGTACTGGACATATACTTACTTCTGCTTCCATTGTAATTGCTAGGCCATCCGAATGGATAAACATGGGTGGTAGTGAATGTCGAAGAGAAATTACATACAGATATCATACGTCAAGACGGTGAGAAGAGCTATCTGACAATATTGCGATATATATTTGCTGGAGAGAAGGTCTGCGACGGAGTCAGGATTCGGAGCGAACATTTCGAGCGGAAGTAACGAAGGTAATGCAAGAGAAGGGCTCAACGAAGCTGGATTAGAATGGCTCATTAGGACAACGTCTTTTTAAACGTTTACTCGATCTGTCTATCCAAATTGACTGAGATAGGTGTCGACTTTGCTTGAAAAGAACAAGCTGCATGGAGACCTTGAACATGTCAACAGGACTTATGCAGTCAACTCAATCGAGGAGATATCGCACTACCGATCGTTTTAATTTTGCAGCGAAGGGTAAACTGGACCATTACCACGGGCACCGGAGCTACGAAAGAATGGCAAGCGGGCTGGTATCATGGTTCTTTCTAAAGTAAGTATAATTTCATTGTATCTTGAGGAGTTCTAGGTGCGACGTTCCGTTGCATGGACTCGGAATATCTTACAATGGACAGCCACGATGTCGCTGCAAGACCTCGGCATAGAGAATGGAATTCGCCGACCTCCAATACTATATAAGTCGTGCTTATTCTGAAGGCGCAACTACGCAAATCGGCTCGACAGAGCTGCTGACTAGGGTCCAAGTGAAAGGCCGACGGGCCATAGAGACAGCGCAGGATAATAGCTACCGGATCGTCCAATTCATCATCACCGGACTTGTGATCACCATTCTTTGAGACGCTATTTCAGAAGATCAGATTGTCGCGATTAGACAGAATGGTCACCAACTACGAGTGTAATCGGACCAGAGGCCAGCAAACGTAGGTAACAATCCGATTCGTGACAGCCGTCATTGATGACTAATTCTCGTTTGCGCTTCGATCCCTTTAACCAAGAATAAGAGTGCATGGTTTCTGGCGCTTGAAACGAAACATGTGCGTAATCATCGCATGTGCGTAATCATCGTGACGTAGTACATGTGGGGCAAGATGTATGAACTCCACGCGAAGCAATCATGTAGGACAGAAAAGTTGACGGAGAGCAGAATGAAATAACATGTCTGTCTGTCTGAAGGTGTGGAAGGTGATAAAGCTGAGCGATTCGCTGTCCCTATGCGTGAGCGCTCTTCGCAAGCGCTGCCGTTTTCTCGCGTCGAGGAATAAATCGACATTTGAACTCCTTGGGCCAACTAATTACAGGGTCAGCCGGTGTGAAGTCAGACTGGATTCTCAGAGCGTTCAGTTGCCTCACCTGTTCAAACCCGGAGTGAACTCCACCTTGGGGAGAATGTCGGCACCATTTTGATCCTTTGTTGGCAGGATATCAAATACTGCGAGAATGTTGGCTATAGCTAACCAAAGGTCCGCTTCCGCAAAGTGTCTCCCGGGGCAAATTCTAATGAACATAGTTTAACCGGGTTCTACTATTTTTAAACACTAAACACAGTCCCACCTTCTCCCAAAGCCAAAAACAATTGCTGACGGATCAAGTATAGTGGCTTCAGATTCTCCCGCCCTTGCAAAACGATCAGGGTTGAACCTATTCGGATCAGCGTAGTTTCGTTCATCATGCGTCATATACCTGGGAGACGGCACGCTGATGAACATTATGACAGAGACAATAACCAAAGCTATATACCATAGATTCGGCACTATCATGGAGTCCTTCGGAATGAACTTTCCGTCCAGTTCTCCTTCCTCCATCGCTCGGTGTGATATGCCTTGAAGAAAGAAGTCAGCTTACGAGCGGCTTTAGAGCGTGACTCGCCTCACCAAGTGGAGTTGGAGGCCCCCATCTTCTTTCGTATCAGCAACAGGAACGTGAAGCGACACGTTAACTCACCTTAGACACTCTTTCATGATGCAAGTAATATACGGCAATGATTCCTGGTCATCAAAAGTTGGTAAACGTTCGCCATCTGAGACAGAGTCCAACTCCTCCTGAGCTTTCTTAGCGACCTCCGGGTTAAGCACCATAGCCAATATGAATGTGTAGAGTGTCGCCATGGTCTAATGCAGATAAGACAACGGAGTTTTCGCTCGCGACTGAGATACTCACCGTCGCAACTCCAGCTGAGGATAGAACTGAGTTAGTGAGCGCTACAACAAAACGGTTCGTCGCTTCACCTCGATACGTGGAACCACATACGTCCTTCACTACCTCAAATCTTGTCTCATCGTCAACACCCTGGCGCTCTAGGTCGTCCAGCATATGCGTCAACAACGAGGGCACCACTATACCTGATGCCTAATACGCAAGCTCTATTCCAGAAGCACATAGCACATTAGTAAGCAATGACCTACTCGCTGCTCCTTTACCATCTTGAATGGTCTGGCAGACATTTCATCCAAGGCATCTCGTGCCTCTAGTGCAGCTTTCTTGAAAGATGTCCATGGAAGAATAGTTGGGATAAAACGAACTGAAAATACTCAATTTTTTTTAGGGTGAAGATTACGAAAGTAAGGCGTACGCATTGGAAAGAGATCGACCATAGTCGCCCCAGGGGGACCGGGCTTGATGATTGCGCTCTCAGAATGATTGTTTAACATGATGAGTGGATCCTCTTTACGCGCAGGCGTGTAGCCATACGTGGCGGAAAGGACGGTCGACGCTGCGAACCTGGTTCACCGCACATAATATATCAAACTCTGCTGTAGATGCGAGACCACGTTTGCGCGCACTGTCTGACATGCTTCCAGAAGTCGTCCGGATCAGTGAGAAGGTCGTTGAGCAGACTTCGTACGCATTTCGTTTGAATTGGACGAAACTGGGCTACAGCGCGAGGATTCAAGTATTGCTGTAGGAGTCGTCGATGGCTCCTCCATTTTTCTCCATAAGGCATGAAAGTAGCGGAACGGATCCGTACTCTGAGTAGACCTTTTAGTTCATTACCATCCGAGAATGGCAGAAAACATACAGGTCAGTGATGTAAGGCATGCGGGGCCGATCAGAATACGTCGCGCCACGTTTTTCCATCAGCTCGCGAGCGTGCTCGAACTTGTTTAACACGATAACAGGCCGTCCAAGCACCGTCAAATAAATGACATCCCCTTGACATTCGTTTATATCTAGAATCACTGAATAACTGCCAATCCCTTACGCACCATACGTCTTGGACCAGGCAGCAAACCTTTTCCACTGGTACTGTGAAATTAAGTCACCTAAATTCCCGAATATCCAGTTGCCTTTAGGACCAGGAGGTAGGTTTGCATTGCTCTGTCTCCGGGAGACTGATGTGATGATGATAGCAAGGAAACCGCAAAGCACGGCTATAGTAACGGTGTTCATTGCTGGCTAGACTGCAACTGGATACCACCTCCGAGATGGCTATTTAACGCTCCCAGTCGACGCGGGAACATCGCCATGCGATGAACATATGACGCAGAGTGAATCCGTGCTTTCGTCCCAGGGAGAATAAATCACCCGGCCTAGAAGTTCGGACGCCATCTATTGTTGTCACCAATGGCACTCCTCGAGTGTCTGTCTGGCAGTGCCAGCGGGCAAGAAGACGGACAGTGAAAACCGATACAAAGCAATGATGAGAAATGTAGGGCGCAAAAATTGGAGTTACTTGAGGATTTGGAGACCTGAAGACGAAAAAGAAATCTCAATAGTAATCGAAAAGGGAACCATGATAGACCACGTTATATCACGTGCACGAATATCTGATTATATAATTACAGAAAATACACATAAAAATCTGATGTGTGTAGGTCTCGGCGAGTCGTGAGGGAAAACATGGCTGCAATTATATCGAATTTGTGCATTTGTATACAGTAAAGTGATAAATCTTCAAATGTATAACCATCTGAATCGTTTCTACATGCTCTGGTTCCTAGGGACAGAAAGTCAAAGTGTAATCCGCCGAAAGAGAGGACGAGCAATTGAATAGTGCACTTCCGCTTCCTTCATCATATGCATAAATGTAGGAGTTCGGGCAACCTTGCTCTGGAAAGGCGATTCAGACATCAGGAGCTGTTCATATCTGAAGCTGTGATAACATACTGAAATGCGAATAGTATTGAACATCAGAGGATGGACATGTTGCCGCAGTATTATGGCTCCCGGAGCAACAATTCGGGGAGTCCTCTACGATGTTTTCTGAATGAGTTTCGAACAGGACACTCAACTCCATTCGGCTTACCTGGATGTCCATCCAAGTTTGCAGCACATGCGCTCAAGCAACCACCATTTCCGTGCTTTAGAGGGTCAGGACCTGTTCGAAGTCGCTCGTAAATTCTCGAGTTCATGATGTTTCTACAAATCAACCCACAATCTGCCCCGAGGTCTTTCGAACAATCTGCGCTTGGACAGCCCTTATTGTTCGTGACACTGATGGGTATGTTGAATCCATCGACGAGAGAGACTAGGGAAAGAAGTTGAGGCTCGATTATAGTAGTGAAGAAGCGGAGGAATTAATCTGCTCACCGTCGTACCAGTCAATGCCACCTCCGTTTAACGTCCATTCTCCTAATGACGCAGGTGGGACACCCTAATAATGGTTTCAGAATAATTTGCGCGGCACAGATGCAGCTACGCACTGTTCCACTATCGGGATCACACTCCAAGCCACCGTTGCAACCACCTGTAGAGCACGAGTTTGGACCCGGATTGCTACTGAAATCACAGTCTCTGCGGCCCTAAATACCCTCATGTCAATGAACGTTAGCGGATGCACTTGCACGAAGTTGCTGTTACCCAGATACGACCAGAGGTCCAGCCATCGGGAACGTTGAAGTTCACTTCGCTTCCGGGGGCCGCTTCCCATCTGCATCAGATTTTGAGACGCGTATATGTCAGTCGTAACTCGTCCAGAACGCACCCTGTTGGATGATCCGGCTTTACGGGAGAGCTTTTGTCAGTGAAGATCTTCAAGTAATAGTAGTTCCTTAGTCAACTGAGGTTGATTGGTCGATAATGAACATACCGCCGGCCTACACGAGTGTCATTAGAGCCTATCGGGTTCGTCAACAATTTTGTAGGTCCTTACCATACAGTATAGCTGCATTGGTTCTTCACAACGAATGTTCGAGCCGATGTGGGCTTCGCGAAGACCAGGAGTGCAGCAGAGAATACAGAGAACTGGACGGGTAGCATGTTATCTTTGTGCTCAGAAAACCATAGTACACCATCTTATACTGGATTCTCGAGTATTGCATTATCTCGGCGCTCAGGACACCACTCCGCAAAGAGAGGACCAAGTGTCAACTGAGAAACTATGATAGCAACTCCAGAGCTGGCGCCTCTCGAGCTACGAAGCGTACCAAATATGGAACCAAATGGTGGATTCGACTGATGTCTGGAAAAAATGTCCGAAGGCGGGCTCTTCCGGCACGAGCAAGTAATCGAACCTATAGCTCGTGGGGGTCAACCCGACCCTCCCTATCTAGCCATGCTGTAGAAACTTCAACAGTTTCTCAGAAAAAAGGGATACAGATGAGTTCGGCTCTGTTGAGATGAGATAAGCGCGTAATGCAAACTCGGACTTCGGATGCTATTTGTAGGCCAGCGACTGGACTTGGCGAGCCATGTATGCATACACGTCCAGAATATTGGATCGTGCAATTTATGGCACTAGGTGACGAGAAGACAGGCAATCACCGGCGGGATGAGATACTCTTGCTAAGAGTAACATCGCCGAGTCGTGCTCAAGTCCTGTAGGCAAAGTGCGATTTCAAATTTCAAGAAATGCTCAGAGATGACGACTTTTCAGAGGTTAGGTAGATGCAGCTTATAAGCAATACCGATGAATGGGAATTATTTGGGGGTGCAGGAACAGAGGACTGATATCATCGGCGCAATCGTGCAAGGCTGCAAGACAGAGAAGGGCGTCCTTTGAGCATGGTCAACGGCAGACCCCGGTTGCACGCGATCACATACCTCACTCTTACGTAACTTTACACCTTGTCTTGACCTTTCATCCTTCAGGACTGAAGTCAACCGGGTTGGTTGTCGAACACTTCCAAAGCACTTTTTGTCTGCTCTTCCAAAAGTTCTCTTAAAAGAGTATACTGTTAGAATAGATGAA
Organism: Phlebopus portentosus; assembly: GCA_037892935.1. Taxonomy (NCBI): domain Eukaryota; kingdom Fungi; phylum Basidiomycota; class Agaricomycetes; order Boletales; family Boletinellaceae; genus Phlebopus; species Phlebopus portentosus. The sequence goes on along the minus strand of JAYXKI010000004.1, from coordinate 1,981,350 downwards.
AGTCTGCGAGAAAACGCCGAGGCTAATTGGGTCGGAAACACCCAATGGGGGAAACTTCCACAGAATTTCCATTCATTAATATTGTCGGAGATATCATGACTGGTTCATGCTGACAACGACATCCGGGTGTCCGTAAGTAGACTACGCCGGCTCGCAGATGAGACTCGGACTTGCCAGTGGCCACCAATGCAATGCTTTTTCCTGGGCTTTTGCGTACTTCCCGGAGTTCCCCAACCACTCGCCTCGATGTCACTTTCTTTCAAATCCAGCAGTGTGCGTTCAAACTTCAGCAGAGTCAGGGTTAGACATTATCTGAAATATGCCGAGTCTAATTATGTACGTTGTCTTTAAGAAAGAAGCATACTTGCCGCCATGACAACTTCATATGCTAATATGTTTGCACCATCCAAGTTTGGCAGGGACCTATAGAATGAAGGTCATACCCATCGACGACTCGCCGTGTTCATGACCGGGACAGGTTGGACTTTCTTGCAGCACTTCCGTGCATGACCTCTATCGTGGAAGCTCAACGGTCCTTATCTACCTATGACCGGATTCATCGATAATCTTGGTCTATACTATATAAGAGTGAGACAAATCGAGAGAAAAACGCAGAGATCTCAACCTTGAGAGGTCACAGTGAATAGGTGATTCGGAAAGAATACAGAATGCCCGGTGCTGCTAGTGCTATAAAACAAGTGCAAAAGTCAGGTACTCATACCCAAGAATGATGTACTACTGTACTCGCTCGTTTAGGCTACTCGTCCATCAAGAAACTGTGATGCCTCCAAAGGCGGCGGAGGCACGGAGAAAAGACCATATACAACAAAAATCAAGGATAATTTGCATTTGAAGTTGTGCCTTAGATACAGTTCAAGAGCAAGGTGCTCAATCTCAAAGCCGCTCCAAAAATAGGATCCGAAGCACAACGGGACAGGCATGTCATTCGTCTTGATCTTGACGCTTGAATGATTACCTAGCAACAAACTCTCCTCTACTTAAGTCCCAATCTATTCGCACCTCAAATCCTTTCGAATGTGGCTCTACTACGACGACCAACAACACAGTTGTATACGCATTGTACCGAATCACCGGTTCAGTTATCGCTATAAACCACGATGAGATTATTATACTTGTTTCGATCATGAATTAAGATAGTCCGAGTAACAACCTGAGTCCGAGCTCAAGTACTGGCTTAGAAAAGAAGTTCGCGGAGAAGAATTCTGAAAGAGCGGAGTTTGAAAGGAGCGACTGGAAGAGAAGCACTACAATAGTCCGTCCGATAACCCTGGGCACCAGCAAGACGGGGTGCCTCGGGTTGCTGGTGCTCAGCAGCTCATAAAAGCGCTGGAAGAGCAGAAATGAAAGCATGCCTCCAACAGAAAGGGAGAAGCAGAGAAAGCGTAGTAACGTGAAAATACTGTACGGTATGTAATAATAGAAAGTGGAGATGCAGGGTCAGTTGCGAAGTCGTCGGCGGACGAATGATGCAGGGGTAAAAGACTGTCTGGTATCGGGGTGAGTCCATGTCCGAAATAAAAACAAAAAGAGCGAAGAGCAGCTCAAACGCGAAGGTGGAGAAAAGATGTGAAGACAGGCGCGACAGAAAGCAATGCGATCCGCCTCATACTGCAAACACAGCGCCAAGTACACTTAAGAGTATTACCAATCCAATCGCTGGAGACGATAAGGGCCTTGCGCCCATGAAGGCACTTGAGTCCGTTTGCTGAGCCGTACTCCCACCCGTACTCGTCGTGTTACTCGAGGAGCTAGCTGTCTCACCGGGCGCAAGGACTCCATTATATTCAGCTCTGATAATCTCTGACGCTGTTTCGGCGAGGGCGTACACGCTCATCATCAGATGACTAGAAAACTGGATCGGAAACACGCTTGCATCCGCCACACGAACATTGCTCGTGCCGTAGACCTTCAATTTGGGGTCGACCACACCGCCCTTTGACTGAGGCAGCATCGCGCAAGTGTTAGCGGGATGGTACTCCGTGGCGAAGTTCGACCTCAGCCAGTCCTCCCAGTCTTCGTCTGTCGAGACACTTGAACCTGGGGAGGTCTCGCCTGTGAAGTAGTCGGAGAGAGGGGATGTCTGCCCGACTGTACGTGCGAGCTTCAAGCCTTCACGCATTGCTGTAACATCAAATGAATTGGACAAGTACCAGGGATCGATCGCAGGAGCAGTGAATGGATCGGAAGAGTTGATGTATATGCGGCCTATACTGAGAGGACGCTGCAGTGCGCACTGGATCATAACGCTCTGACTGCTTGAGCCCTTCTGCCCTTGGACACTGAAAAGTAGTTCTACATGCCCCAGCTCAGAAAGCATGAAAGTATCCGTGATGGCATGTTGAATGGCCTTATATCCCTCTTTCACGGTTTCATCACTGCTCGCCACGAGGCTATCAGCGTTGCTATCGATAGCACTGGACACTTCTTGCTGGTATGTCTCGGCCTGGTCTTGGCCGAACAACGTGGTCAAGTTGATATAAGCCTCTGCACCATTCACAAAGCTTAAGAAACTCGGATCGGTATTGCCTGAATCCCGAATAGATGCGTACGTCTCGGCGGTCGTAGTCCATGAGATACCTGCAGCGATATGGTCCTGTAGATGCTGCCCAACTCCCGGTAGGTCCAGAACGACATCAACACCCGCGGCCGAAAGAACGTCCGATGGTCCAACGCCACTCAGCATGAGCACATGTGGCGATCCAACTGCACCACCAGCAAGAATGACTTCCTTGTTTACAGAGATGGTTCGGGTAGTGCTTGACCCGGTCAGTTGGTACGTCACTCCAGTCGCAGTGATATTGGATGAGTCAGAAGTGGACCAGTCGATCTTCGTGACCGTGGCGTTTGCTAGGATGGCAAGATTCGAGCGTGGCGGAAGGGGGTCGATGTATGCGGAACGCGAGTAAGAACGCGTGTGGTTTGTAGGGTCGATTGTAGAAAGTGCGATGAATGTTCCAGCGTTTGAACCACCGTATGGGTCCGCGTTCAAAGGAATGCCCGCTGCTTCTAATGTTGGAACCCATTGAGCTACAATGGGAACTTCGCTGGGCATTAGTCAATACCTATATCACACCCGACGGAATTGATTTGAAAACTCACAATGCAGGCCATGATACATCGACAGGACCACTTGAACCATGGCTATCGGCACTGTACTCCAACGAGAAATTGCTTGCGAGAACGCTGTCCGGAGCAGAAAATGTCTCTGCTGTCTTATAAGCCGCAAACTGGTTATCCCAATTCCACGCGTCAGCTCCATCCGCGTTGTCCTGGAGGCTGGCCCACGTGTCGTGCTCGAGCTTGTTTGCTCTTACGGAATACAGGCCGTTAATGGCCGACGAACCACCAAGAACTTTGCCGCGGGGCCAAGTAAGGCTTCTACCCGCGGCTTGCGATTGTGCGGTTGTGGTGAACGACCAGTCATAAGAGGATCCACTTAGGCCGTCATAATATGTATCTCCGGGAGTGTCTATTAATAAAGAGAAGACGCGCACAACACGCATGTAAGCAAGACCAGAAAGGAAGGTAGGACATCATGAACAACGCAGTGACGTACCGATCTGCGTACGGACGGCATCCCCAGTATCGCCTGCCTCGAGGACGAGGACGGTATGGTTCGAGTCCTCGGATAGACGCGATGCAATGACGAGTCCCGCGGTGCCGCCTCCAACAATGATGAAGTCATACGAGTCTTGCACGTCGGCGTCAGTGACGATTCCTCGACGCTGGACGGCTCGAGTGTGAGCCTTGAATCGATGATCGGGGTAAGGATAGTCGTGGATGTCCCATGAAGAACTGGCTACGGCCGAGCAGCAGGCAGATACGAGCACGAGCCCTAATGTCCCCGTTCGTGATTTCATGGCTTTGAGGACGCGGGACAAGAAAAGGAGGAAGAGGAGGAGGGGAAAACGGTAGTGAAGGTAGTGGCGAGGGCTAGAAAATAATGAGAAGGGAAAGGAAAGAGATGGGCTCGGCGGACCTCATTTAAGGACATTCTATTCGGCGTCGGATCACCTACATAAAGAAGTCCAAGAAGTCCCGGTCCGTCATCTCCCTTGGCAGGACCTTTCCGGGAGGACTGGGCTTCTTACACCGCTTTATTTCCTTCTTTGTCTTTTCAGGGAGGGTATCGTTCTTCCGATCCGACTCAGCGCGGCTCCGAGCCCCTTCGTAATTTCTGGGTCAGAGTAATTATTATTGACTTTTCTATAAATTGATTTGGTATCCATGATGCTTGAATGTACACATACACCTGAAGCCCGTCTGGGCAACTGCAATTTGGTCTGGTCGCGGAATGGAATCTTGCAGATGCAGATCATGGCGCCCGACAAAAGACTGCATCAACTCAACAACGGATTCGGCTGCCGAATAGTCTAGCCGAGTCCACGTTCCAGAATCGGGCATAAGTTGCCGCACGGCATGCGCCGAGATGACGTAATTCCGTTGTACTCCAGTTCTCATTTCGCTACCTCAGTAATTGGGCAAACAGAAGTCTGACGGATATATTCTAAAAGTACAGTAAGTACTATAGGCTTGTCTCTAGATTCAAAAAATACTTGGAGACGTATAGGCTATCTGTCCGTGTTTGAAGCTGCAACCTTCTGCCTTGCTCGTCTATTCCTACCACCCTTCTGGTTCTCAGTTGCGGCGCCGCGTTGTTTGGTCTCACCCCCACCTTCCACAGCGATTCGGCTAGAAGTAGGGCCTGATTTCTTGTTTGCTTGTCCTGGGTTCCTTGGATCTCCGGTACCCTTGCCCTTTTCTTTCTTTCCACCTCTATGACCACGTCCAGCCCCGGGCCCAGGAATCGGTGGACCAGGCTGAGCTTGTGTCTCCCGCCTTATACGGTCCTCTTCAGCTGCCCACCATCTCATAAATTCTATTTCCTCTTGAATGGCGCGCTCCTCCGCAACCCGAGCCTGCTCTTCGGCTTGTATTTCAAGCAGGCTCTTCTTGACGTGCGACGGACCTGCATTCTGATCCCGTTGCTGCTGCTGGATCGCTAAGAAGGATGGAGGTGTAGTCGACATCGAAGCATTTTCTGAAGGCAGCGGAGCGGAAGGTACCTGCATAGTGGTCCATGCCTTGTTAGTTCCTTCCCTGTAAAATTTACGATTTATAAGCAAATTTCTTTTCGGAAGAAGGGTGGAATACTTACGAAACTCGCCTGGTGATCGGATCTGCGCTGGTAGGAGGAGCAGCTTGCCGAGTAGGAGTGGATGTAGGACCCAGCGGCGCCTTTCCCTTTCCAAGGATTGCCTGCCCTTGTTGCAAATTAGAAGAAGTAGATGTCAGTGGCGCAGAAACGCGATTCACTGCAGTCTGCTTTTCCCGGATATCATGGCTCAGCCCTGAAGAAATTGAAGTAGATTGCGTTCCGGATACTTGACGGGAAAGTATAGGACTACTACCGACAGGCGATTCTAAACGTCCAGATGTTCGATCAGTCCTAGGCGTTTGCCACGGAGAGCTTTCGCCTGTTTTCATAGGCTGCGAATCATGGATTGAAGCGCCCTTCTGAGCTGTCCGTGATGTTTGAGCGACAGACGATGCATCAAATCCGATTACCCGCGACCTCGGCTGAGGTGAAGATCCCGAAGCGACGGATATCTTCCTCTGGTCTTCTGCTTCTGCCATGATTGCTCTCAGGTCCAATTTACTAAATTGTAATCAGCAACCTGGGGTAGGCTGAAAGCTTACAAGCAAAGTCGTACCTCGAAGGGAGCTGCGAGATACGCGCCTTCCATGGACTATACATCCCCAATCCACGCAAGGGACCATCCTTTGGAGTGACCGAAGATGCGCTATCTTGCGCAGAAAACAGATTCAACGGTGGTATATCCTGGACATCATCCATCACGAAGATGTCATCGGAGCCAGTTTCAACAGTCTCCTGTACCGGTGCCGATGGGGGAGTTATTGGGTGACGAAGATCCTGAGGTGGACTATAAGAAGCTGATGGTTTCACAGCAGATGGACGACGGTTTCGTTTAGACGTTGCCGCAATCATTTCCGGTGACAATTTTGGGGAATGCCGAATATGGCCGGCGTATGGTTTCCGTCCAGGGACAATGGGTTGTGGGATGTCTTGTAGAGCAAGCCAGTCTTTCCATGTTTCGAGAGCCTTTTCAACCATCATTCCGGAGCGAGTAACCGGTAGTTTCTCGGATTGCCTCGCGCGAATGAATTCTGAGAGTTGTCGCAAAAGGTGTACGGGAAGGTCGCCGAGCATACGACTCTCCAAGAGAGTTTCAAGATTCCGGGCGAGGTATCCATGCACGCTCGAGACGAGCTGCTTAGCGTTGAAGTGCGAAGCGTCCGAAAGAATAGAGCAGGCGTTGTTGATGTTCAGGAATTGCAAGATTACTGAAGAACATGCGAGAAGGAGACGGTCCAATAGTAGTTCACCCTAAAACGAAAAAAAAAAAAATAAGGCTGAGTAACAGATGAAATATGCACGAACTTAAAGCATACCGCTGCATCCATGACTTCAAATAAAAAATCTACTACATCATCGACTGACTGTACGAAATCTGGATGTTGGGAGATCAGTATAGAACAAAAGTCAGAATGAGGCGAAAACACCTACTCATTATGTCAAACAGCTCTTCATTTCCTCCGATATAGATGAAGCTCATTATGTACTCCATTACACGCTGACGTCGATGCTCAAACTTTACAGTCAAAACATGATCTGACCGTCTGCGGTGCACGGTCCACTCCGGGTTTCCGAAAAATGCGGAGAAGAAAGGTGAGCGTGCTCGAAGAATCGTTGAATGACAGTACACATGAGCGTCGGCGAGCTCGAGAACGGTGTCTGGAGCAAGAGGGTGGGTAGCGGGGGAACTGCTGGTCCACGTTACGTCCTGTGACATGCTATCGAATAACACCTTCATGTCATGCGTAAGGCGAGATTCCAGTGGCCGTTTTACGGGTGTATTCAGCGCTTCGGTGAGCACTGGAAGTCGTAGTAACGAGGATAGCTTCTGCAGATCACCATGAATACTCATCGCATCGGTCCTTGGTGAACATTCTACTAGTCTATCAGCTACGGAGGTTGATACTCGCCGATCCCATATGGCTGGAATCTCATCCGTGTAAAGATACGTTGCTAGCATAAGAGCAGAGAGTGGATGAATGCCTGACAGGATCATGACTGGCCGACTTGATTTCAGTTTATTCTTGATGATACGGCAACAAGGTCTACCGCTCGCATCCAAAATGGTCTCGCCAACCAGGACCTTCTTCAAAGCCTGGGATCGAGAAGCGAAAACCACACAATGCGCCGGGAACTCAAAACCAGAATCCAATTTGATGGTGAGATCCGCACCGTGCACATCATCAGACTCCGTGAATAGACCGGTACTCTCAGCCTTACGATGTACTGCGTCGCGAGTTACCAGTTCAATCAAGGACAGAATTATCGAAACGTCCTTTCTCACGGAAGCTGCAACTCCATCTTCGTCAGATTCCACATCATCTTCGTCCGTAGAAGATCTCTGTATTCCTGTTTGGCCATCCGTTGACGGCGGTGTAGGCGGCCAAGCTACCGCAGTGTCGATGCTTGCCTTCAACTCCGAATCCGCACGCGGATGGTTATATGGTTGGATCGCGCGCAAATCCTCTGCGACTGTATTACCCTGCAGATTAATCGGAGCAGGAGAGCATTCTGCCTTGAGTGCCGCAAACGACCCCGCGCTGCTCGCTGCAACAGAAACGACGCGCTGAAGTAGTGGCACACGGGTAAACTTGGACGTCTTGTTCGTACGGCTGCGGAAGTACACGTGTCCTGACTCTGTGCAGAGGAGGATCGTGCCATCCGAACCAAGTGCCACATCCTGCAGCCGTGATGTCAGCTTCTCGAGGAATAGGTATGGAGTATACAAACCTTGACAGCACTGATCTGCTTCCGCAGCGCCCAGATACGCTGTGGCTTTACCGGTGTCACGCTGACAGCCTTCGTCGGGTGCGCATTAGGATCAGACGAGAAGACTGGAGGCGGCTCGCTAAATGCAAACGTGAAAACTTCCCCATTCGACGACAGAGCGGCAAAGGTATTATCGCAATTAACGACCTTGGCTATGTTAGCATTGTGCTGTGCCATTGGAGGTCGATATACTTGGATCTCCGAGGGGAAGCTCTGCGTTGGAAAACTATAAGCAATAAGCGAATGGAAGATGAATACAGGAGAATGACATACTTAATCTTGAAGTTTCGACCATTCTGAAAGCAGTGGACATCCCGACTTGACAGTAGAACTGCCAATGCTGTGTCCGATAAGGCCGCGTCAATAACGGCAAGTGTGATCTGTGTTACACGACGTGGGACAACCTGAACAGGTGTTCCTGCACGATCATATCCGAGCTGTCCATTGTTTGTACCCCAAGTGAACAGCTCATCTCTTGTCCAACAGGCCGAAGCGGTTCGACAAGCAGCAACTCCAACAGCTGTTTCCTTCTTCAAAGGTCCAACTATGCGCCGAGGAGCCGCCTGGAGCGTCTGGCCCCCATCGAGAGCATATCCGAGCTGCGAGAAACGCGCCAAACCCCAGCTGAGAACACTACCCGTGCAAGTCAACGCCAAGGTGTGATCTTGACCAAGAGCAACTGCGGTAATCTGGGCCTCTGAGGTAAGATCTTTCGGGACCGAAAATGTATACTGGGTGAACTGCCCCATGCCGGCTCCAAGACGGCCGCCACTACCAAAGCCGCATATACGGAGGTTTGCTCGCGGCTCTGACGTGATGACTGCTGTATGCAGTTTGGCCATGGCGACCTGCTTGGCGCGGATCGGTTGAAAGCGAGTGCGAAGAGAATGTGTTGTAGTATCTGAGTGCTCTTTCTGCGGTGGTATAGGCACCAACTCCGGAAAAGCACGATCATCTCCATCGCCCAGTCCGAGAGCCGCATTCCTGTTTGTGCCCCATGTGTATAAGTCAGTAAGCTCCAGCTCACTTGGCTTCGTTCCCTCGACGGTGGAGTTGTATACGTCAAAAGCAGTATACCCCTCAAAGTCCTTGAGTGACACGTCAATGTCCGCACGCTGTAACAAGAGAACGCTGCAATCGGATGAGCAAAGGCGTGTACTTCTTGAGTGGCACAAAGCTCACCAAGCCGGAATGTTTGCGACATACAGAGCCCTGTGCAAAGCAGTCCATCGGCTTTCCAGGTCGGGTGTGTTGACATCGATCCGAGGATGAGAAAGCAGAAGCTTGACGAACTCTAAAGCGGCAGGATCGAGCGAAGATACGGCGAGATGAAGGACCGTGCGTCCGAGCCAGTCACGGGCATTGACGTCACACGAAGGTACCGGAATACCTCCAGAAAGGGGACTCGGTTTGTTCCATGAACGTCCTCCACTGGTGCTCAGGGTGGGTCCCGAGGCGATCTGAGGGGTACCGCCACGCGAGGCGTCGAGCAGGCGTTGGAATGCCTGCTGGTTTCGGAGTACAAAGTGGACATGAAGCGCAGTCATACAATGGATATTTCAGAGCAGTCCTGCGACAGCCTGGGGCACCGTCTGCGCCCTGCGTGTCGCTGGAAGTCTGAGGTCTGTGTGCTCGCCTGGAGCTTGAGCACGTACAGATAAGCGAAAGCTGAAGTCGTCAGCCGTCAGTGACTTCAAGAAATAAGTTGATTATAAGTTATATGTGTCGCGAAGAGAGAAAATAAGTTAAGCAAATAGCAGCGGTGATGGACAAAGGGAAAGACGCAAACTAGCAGTTACTGTAATATGCAATCGGCTATCTTCTTGGTGGTGACGCTGGTGAGTCGAGTCAGAGTCAAGCAGACGTAGTGCGCACGTGCACTTGAGGCACGTGCGCTTTACAGTGACCAGAATATTCAATAGAAATTCTTACCAGTTCCTCTTTTCAATGTCTACCCACAACCAATGCCTTATCGATCTGATATTCCTATGCCCCTCAACGTACTAGAGGCGGAACAAGCCTTCTTTGAAGCTCAGGTTCACCTGAGTGACACTCCGGCATCACTACCTGTTCCAAACTCAACCCATTCATTCTGGTTACATCCTTCCAAAGAGGTCAATCCGCTGGCGAAAGAAGGAAGCGAGGGCCCTATCTTAACTGACGCTGATATATGCATTATCGGATCTGGTATCACTGGTGTCTCTTCAGCTTTCCACCTTTCCAAGTCCCTACCTGAAAAGAAAGTAGTCATCCTTGAAGCTCGAGACTTCTGTAAGCACTTCTATTACTTCTAACGAAGACTATTCATGATCACCCCGTTGTGAAAGGCTCTGGAGCTACAGGAAGAAATGGAGGTCATCTCACCCCGGCCGTACATCAAGACCTTAAACACTTTAGCAAAGCGATGGGTATCGAAGAAGCGAAGAAACAATCAGCTCTCGAACACCATACCGTAAACTCAATAATCAAGATTATCAACGAAAACAACATCAAAGAAACCGTAGACCTCGTTTCAGGAGGGCACATCCAACTCCTCTTTACCGAACAAGAAATTGAAGGATCTCATGCTGATTACGAGCTTGCCAAAAAATCGGGAATGGACGTCAATCAAGTCACATTCTTCTCCGAAGACGAGATGCTAGAAGTAAGCATATTGTCTACTTTTTTCGAAGTTGTCGCTCATATACATACTTATGTCTAGAAATTTGGGACCTCGTATCCAGCAGTACGCGGTCCAGGCCATAATCTCTGGCCACTGAAGCTGGTCACTCAACTCTTTTATCTCGCCGAATCAGGATTCTCTAAATCAATGGGTTCCTTGGACCTCTTCACTTCCGCTCCAGTTGCCACGATTTCTCCTATCAATTCGTCAAATGACAATAATAGATCAGGACGCAGGTGGACACTGTCGACACTACGCGGTTCCATCTCCTGCACGACCGTTCTTCACGCGACTAATGGATATGCATCCCATCTCCTACCACATCTTGCCGGTCCCAAGGGCATTGTTCCCGTCAGAGGTCAGATCATGGCCACCCGGGCCGCTGTGCCGCTCTCCGATGAGGAACGAGCTTCCTGGGGTGGGAATGAACATTTCGAGTACTGGTTCCCCCGTCCACCCAAGGTAGAAGGCGACAAAGAGAAACCGTTGATCATCCTCGGGGGTGGCCGCGAAGGGACAGGCGGCTGGGAGGTAGGCATCACGGATGACAGCGTACTGAATTCGAAGGCAGGAAAACCTCTACGAGAATTCTTGCCTGCCATATTTCCCGGCAAGTTTGAGAAGGGGACCGAACCCGAAAAAGAATGGGTGAGTATATGCATATTGATAGACACTTTGCTTGAGATTCATTCATGCTTATGGCGAATATCAGACAGGCATTATGGGGTTCACGTCTATTCGCGACCCTTTCGTGAGTGGATAGTGCTTCAGCATGTAAAATCTGGACTAACTGACTTGCTGTTACACTTGAAAAAGGTCGGACCCGTCTTTGGGCGTAGCGGACTTGAACTGGAAGGGCAATACATTGCAGCTGGGTTCAGTGGGCACGGAATGCCTCGTACTTTTGGTTGGTACGTCCTCTTTCCCTATTGCTGAACTCTCTGGTGTAAATGCTGAGTGTTTGCGTATTTGCCCGTGCCTCATTTTGATCGCCGATCCCGACCGTGCGGTCCCGGATTTGATGGTGATCTCTTCTGCCTAATGCCATGCACGGTATTACGTGATGCCGAACTCCGCGACGAACTGGCTCTGATAGTGCGGAAGCCATCACGTCTCTCATTGCACACGACATCGCGGGCTTGCCTCGCGAGAATTGGGCTGTTCCGGAATGGCTCCCCAAGCGGTACCTCACCTGGAACAGGAAGTGATGGAAGACGCGTAGTCGATGCCAGACCACGTAGCTCCAGACAAGCAAAGGTGTCAAAAGCAATTGCATCATTAAAGTTCAGATATAGGAAAGATTCATCATGTACCATTAGCTGATATACCTGTTCGAAGACCTCGCTGAGCTAGACTCCATGCTTGAAGCTATCAAGGACGGTCGTAAAGAGGCAACAAAGTAGTTTATGACTGAATTAGGATAGCTATACAGAGAAAACATAGATACTGGCGAGAAAACCCGAGACAGAAAGAGAGAGAAAACATAATCTCAGATATTTACAGCAAATATACCGAAAAACTTCGCCTCAATTTCAGAAATCTCAGACTTACAACGCTAGGCCACGCCAAACTCATTTCGCGTACGTTCGACCACGAACCCTATCTTCCCCTTCCTAGGCCACGCTTACGCCCACGCATTCTTCCAACTCTACCTCCGCGTGTCCTGGAATGCGTTTCTTTAGACATGGCGCTGGATACAGACGTCGGCGGAGAGTCTCCTGCTGAGCTCATCTCGACAAAACCAAGCGCTGATCCTGATCCTGTAGTTGATTCCGACTCAGTCCGCCCCAGAGATCCCTCCACCTCCTTCCCAGATTTGGTACGTGAAGCATCAGGAGAGTAGGCATGCGTTGGTACTTGGAGTATAACGCCAGTCTCCTTGGATTGGTCCTTAACTTCCGTAAGGTTGGCGCCACCTTCGATCTCGACCTCGCTAAGTAGTCGCTTACGACTAGATGATGCGTTAGATACTCCAGAAGTAATACCGGAGTTACGTCGCGCCTGAGAAGAAGCGTCATCTGAAGCATGTTTATGAGCGGCACCAGCGTCAGGAACTACACCAATATTCTGCGGCGTAGATGATGAGACTGGTGGGGGAAGAGACTCGTCTGATAAGGTCATTTTGGCCAAGGGCGATGTTCCACGCGAGGATCGAATATCGTCTTTAGCGGCTGACGTTGTGCCCTTTTCTGACGCAGAAGCAGATGAAGGTACTGACGTGGGCGCAGTTGACGATCGCGCCAATAAAGAAGAATCAAATTGACCTGCTGCTTCCTCGAGAGTGACCGAGCTTCGTGATCGATCTTGAGTCGCTGTGTTGTCTCGACGCTGTATGCAGAGATCCTCCGGAACTGCATCCTCAAGTGAAAGCTTAAGGTACTTCTCTGGAATAGGGGTGTTCTCCCACGTCTCCCCTCGAAAAAGTGCCTCCTCCAACGCACGATCGGCATAATCGAGCTTCCTACATGCTTTAGCAAAATCCGAAATCCTGCGTAAATCGTCCATCGACGGAAGAAATTCCGGGGCTGGAGCTTTGTACTTGCCAATCCCTTTCGGTGGCTCGTATCCGTATTGTCCTAGAGCGTAATACGCAGCCGCCTGGAATTCCTTCCGTGCCTGATTATAGTCGTATTCTAAGTGTCGTGGACCCCACGGTCGAATGTCGAACCGCCGAAAAGAATGCCGAGAGCTCGGAGCTGTCCATCCAGATGGAATTGGAGTTGAAGGACGAGTACCAGGATTCGGGGAGTTTGTTCTTGAAGTCGGGCGTGATTGCGATGACTGCCGAAGCCGCCTTGGTGGCTTTAATCCGTCATGAGGTGAACAAGAACGGGACGCCGGAGGAGTGGATAAGGCTACATTGGCATTGACTATAGAGTCTACGATTTGACGCATCGCTGATGTCCCACTGTATGCTATCGGAGTATGATATGCTTCCTTCTCCGTTTCGCGGAAATGTCTTTCGCTGCCACCTGTAGGCAAGTCCGGTGGGGAGGTTTCAGATGTTCTAGGTCGTTTGTGACGAGTAAAAGATGAGCTAGAGTTTGAGGATCCTTCGTTGGAAGTGCCCGAAAAATGGCTCTGAGAGACCTTCCTTTCTGTGATTTTGAGCAGATCCTTGTCCGAAAAGGATGTGGATTTCGGCATGGAAAAAGAGAACTCTTCTATGGGCGCGTCCAACTTTTTCTGGATCTTTTCGGCGTGCCCTTGTATCCATACTTTATTGGTAACTCTGAGCAACAAATCTTTGCAAGCGTAAGTGAAGATAGTCACCTTTCCTGAAGCGAGGAGGAATATTCTCATATTTCGTCGAAGTGCGCGTCACCTGTGGCGTTTCTGAGGGCATGGATACCACAGCTTCACACCGTGACTGTCAGCTATGCGTGATAGGAATGGGAGGGATGGAAGTCAATTCTACGCACCGAGGAAGAATACTTAGTGAATGCGGGTTAGTGGAACTGTACAAAGTGAGGAACTGAGCGAAGGACTTCCGCTTTGGGATCATGTTCGCAAATCGTTCCCACGGTTTTCGATACTTTTAAATAATTATTAAACTACTTAAATAGAAGATTTGCTTCTCTCAGACCTCAGACAGTTAATGTCGTCTCGTCTAGTTCAAGTGCCCCCTGATTCAGATCTATGAGCTAGCGCACTCATGCATTGCCTTACAATTTGCCTATGTACATACATCCACGACATTGGCACGTGTAGGACAAACAACTCGCTGTGAGACTCCAGACTAGTAAAAAATGGTTCGTATCGGAACAATCATCCAATTAGAAGCGGTCCTCTTGCCCTGATACAAGGCCACCAAAATAACAAGTGACAGCTTTCAGCTTGCCACCCATGTATTCTTCCTCCACCTCTACATATTCGTCTACAGTCCTTTGTGTGCTGACCAAGTCTGGCCCTGAAACCCCTGTTTCAGCAGTATGCGGATATTTGACAAGGTTTGACACCTCTTCCAGATCAACGTTACGTGGTAAATAAAATGCGACGTTACGGGATATGCATCTAGAAAGATGAAAGAGTTCGTCTCCGGGCAGTGGAAGGAGAGAACGAAGTGTATAACTATCGTGAAAAGTGTCCGCTTCTCTTATCTCCTTTTGAGGAGAAGACGTTAGGTAGGCTGGCCCTCCCCAGGGAGGACTAAGGAAAACAACGTCGATATTTCGCTTGGTCGACGGCCGTCGAGTATAGGCTCGCGCAAAATCTAGAAAATCTGCCAGAACAAATTCAATCCTATCTTGCACGCCATATACGGCGGCGTTGTGTCGCGCCAGCGCAAGACGCAAAGGTGAGTTATCGATGGCGATCACTGCACGCGACGGATGAATCAGTCAAAGCTGGCGAAAAACATGACGGAATGACTCACCACGATGGCACGTCTTTGCAAATGCAATGGCATTCCCACCAACGCCGCAGAATGCATCCAAAATGGTATCACATCGACATCGCTCTGCAATCTGTTCTGCGATCTTTTCGGGAGTGACGCTATACCAGCCCTCTTCGTCTAAGAGACACCCATGGTCGTACAGTGAGAAGTATCTGTGTCTTTGAGCATAATCTTCATTGTCATGAATCGCTTTACAGGACGATGCATGCTGATAGACTCACATTTCTGAAGATGTTCCGGGACGTCTGCGATAGATCGGTATCGAGGTGCAAGCTTCGACGTGTCGAAGTTGACCGATAGTGAGTCCAGGTCAATTTTCCTCTTCTTCTTCGAAGGCTGGGAAAACACCACTTTTGAAGTGCTACTGCGCTGTTCTGGTTCAGAGTGAGGGACGATTTCTCTGAGAAAGTGTGCAACAGACGAAATGTTACGTCGATTGCGTTTCCCCATAGCACTAGAGTAGCTAAGTAAGGTGTGAGGTGAGAGGTTGACACGAAGGCCGCCAGCAACGCTTATGTAATTCTAGTTCGCTCGCTCTTTGAGGCTATCCGTATGTTCTGCTACCTCAAGCCACGTTTGAAATGAACGCCCCTGACTTCAATGCTCCGCCCTGTGTTGAGAAATGGGGAGGGCAATCCCGGCACGCTTCTGTTGCAGATCTTCAATGCATACGAGCGAAAGCTAACATTCCGCTTCGGAACTTATTCGCGGTGGAAAGCAGTCGTGAACGCAAATTCAGAGTATTTGCTCGAAATAGGTGCGCAAACTGCAACCACTTAAGAAGACGTGACTGTTCTCGCGACAAGACATGCAATTTTTGCAATGAAAAGAGGTTTCGTTGTACCTACCCTCCTGGCTATATACAACTTGGAGCCGAACAAATTCCTGATCAACAGTACCCAGCGATTTCGATCCCGAAAAATGATTTTGCCCTTTCCCAGCAAACACTCGTCGATATGTTCGAGCAGACCTCTATATCGGATTTGACAGTCTGCGATGAGAGCAATTCATCCAAGTCCGTCTTGGAAAAGAGAACAGAGCCAGCTGCATGCAAAGCCCGCAAACGTAAGGCGGCTTCAATCGAAAAGCACGAAATAGTCGATCAGCACGGAACAATCGAAGAGTACGGAAGAGAAAGAGACCCGAGTTTGAAATCCTCTCCGAAACGACGTCGCTCGGACACAAATATTGTTTCAAGTTTGTCCATGATTTTCTCAGCTTTCTTCAATATCGATTAATGACCATTATTGTGATGCAGGAAAGAATACCGTTGCGTGGAAAGTTTTTGACATGACTCGCTTCGACTCGAGACCCTCCGATGTTAGGATTCCTCCTAATAGAAAACCGTACTTGTGGTCTCAGGTAAGTTCATTAATGATGCAATCTGTCGCCTATCATGCAATATTTTTTCTAGAACTACGAGGAACTCCTTGGCGCGATTCCTCTCCTTTCGGTAGTCAACAATGGCGTCTGCGCCGATGATAACTTGTCCCCGATGATTTTATTGACGAATATATTTTGGATTGGTGACTGGGATGGTTCCGATACCATGAAGTTAAGAACGTTAGCTGTATTCCCTATTCCCAAAAGCGAAGAGTCGCAAACTCATCTAAAATCACAGAATGCGGAGCTTTCCTTGCTTTGAACCGACTCCGAAGCCACATCCGATTTTTTCAGAGGATTGTTTAAACCAACTCGAAAGTTCAACTGAGCGCTATAAAACGTCGGACGCTCAGTCTGGAGAGGACGAAGAGACAGCTTCAGAAGCAGAACTTCAATATCTTATCGAAGATGAAGTGCCGATAGAGTATGTGCCGGATCCGAACGATTGTTTCAGCTCTCATTCTCACACATGACAGAAGCGACAGAAGAGACGACCTTGCAACCGCGCAAATTTTTGCACTTGTGTCCTCTTGGGGATCAAGGGATAATTCATGCAACGATTCTGGAGAAACCGTCGTAGTTTCTGAAGAAACAAACGTTCTTCGCACACCGGAAGAATATCCTGAAGAAATCTCTACTCTGATCAAAGCGTATAAGGGAGGAATGCCTGTTTCCGTAATAATGGAAGCAGCTTGGACAGGGTCGCCGTTTCAGTTGCATGACGAGTGTGCATTTGCAGTACTTGGATTCTTTCATATTATCGACCTTCAGGTCAGTGCTGCTTTACTCTTGCCTTTATTACATCTGATTTCGAATCTCATTCGCTAGATCAACATTGCCCACCCTTCTTCCACCCCAAAGAAGAACGGGACTCACTTCGCGAGAGGGCAGATGACATGGTCCTTCACTCTCAGGTGGCTACCGAGTGGTCCTTTAGATCTGGACATTCCAGTAGACCTTGATGGGCGTCCTCACGATTCTCCTTCCGTGCCCTGGTGGTCTGCGTCGGTTTCTATTCCAGAAACAAGTACCGCACCGACTGTATATGAGGATCTATACGAGCCATTCTTCGTTGGATCGACGATTGTCGCGCAATCAATCTTACGTGAAGCTTATGATGGAGCAAACGGGAGAACGGACGCATCAAAGAGATCATGGTTGTGTAGACGGTGCGGCAAGATCAGCTTGGCAAATTGGATTGGCAATTATGCCTGTTCGTACTGCGATAACAGGGTGAGTAAACGGTTGCATTTCTTCTGTATGCTGATCTTATGGGTAGCTTGACTGTTTAGGTCTCGGGATCGGGAAACTTATTCCAGCCCTCTTCTGTTCGCGACAGATACCGATTTCTTCCAATGTGGGAGCCATCCATGCAAGTTCCTGAGGGAGTGACGAGAAGCTCAGTTTTATTGGAAAGGGGGTACAAGCGTTTCACCTTCACGCTTCCCCGTGAGTTCCGCTATGGTCATTCAACTTACTCTGACGTAACTATACCGTCGACGGAGCGGAATTCTGGTAACTCAAGCGATGACATCATCAAATGGAATGGCAAAGAGAGGGAGAAAGGGCCCAGCAATGGACCGGTAATAGCGAGTCCGGCTGATCAAGATGAGGACATGAGACGGAACGAGCCTTCACTTGTCGTCGAAATGCTTTTCTTAGGGAACCGAGAGAAGTTAGAAAGGGACGCGAATGCCGATTTCATAGCTTTTCAGAAAGAATGCCCAATGCGTTTTGAGAAAACCGACGGTCGGGGAACAGGTGTGTTCTCAAGCGCAATAGCAACGGGTCTGTTTGAATGCTAATTCGCCGATGCTCGCAGCCGGTATTTACACCTACAGGGTTGATCCAGACAGAAAAAGCGAACATACATGTTGCGAGGGGTATTCGGACTGGAGTTCAGTTCCGAGTTGCATAAAATCAGCGACTGAAAGGATGTCGAGTTACGCAAAACTTTACCTAGGACGCGATGTGGACCTTGCTCTTCAACACGTTCTTGCAATGGCCTGGCTTGGCGAGAGTCCTGTGAAGGTTTGACATTGTGCTCTGGCTTTAATTGTTTCTCAACGTCGTACGACTCACGACAGAAAGCTATCCCGATACGTGCAAAACAAAACCCGACTATGCTAATGTGTTTGGGAGCTGATCTAGACATAGTATTTCCTAAGTCCGGGGATATGATCCAGCAGAAGTCACCTTCGAAGTTCAAGTCCCGATCAAGGAAATCAGTATTGATTGACACCGAAGAAGAGCATACTGAGACGTCTCGGGCCGGGAAATACGACGAGATATGGACCAATGCATATGGATGCGAAACAACCAAGGCTCTAACGTCGCTTGATCGATTCAGGCTTACAATGACACACGGTAGCATAGTAGTCGTATCAGGCGACGACATTGTTGTACGTGCCTTCATCCTTCACCTCAAAGCTCGATTGCACATCTGATACCCAAGCCATCAAGCTCACTGTTATTCGGACCGAGTTTGCGATCCGTGAGTACAAATGAGCTTTTGGTCTTGGTCTTTCCTGACGCCTATCCAGTTCTACGCCTGTCAGATGGGCAATAAATGTACGCGCGCATGTAGCTTCATGGCGATTAGTGGTAACTTTGTATTTCATCTTGAAAACGTGCATGACAAGATCTGTTTCCGAACTCATTATTTTTCAACTACGGGACGTATCTACGTGTTCTTATGGCAGTCTCCGAATTGACACCGATTTGTCTGGAGTAATGACCGATGTCGCTGCACCTGACAGTCATAATGATGTGCACGAGGCATAAGGTGATGGTGAGTGATGCGAACGAGCATTACTAGAGAAAATCAGACGTGATGATATCCAAGTAGATCATGTAAGGGTAAAGAACTCAGGCCAGTGAAATTCTGTCATTTAGCGGTTAAATATCATTCAAATGCGCTGTGTACGCCTCGATTCCAAGAGACAAATCCGTTATTGACCATTACGCCCTTAAAATGAGACAAAAGACCTGATTCTGCGCCACTATTTCTTACGTGCAGTCATTTACATACAAAAGAGACTTCTCCGAGCTCAGAGCATCTGAAGTTCAGACATCTGCATGAAAAGCCCAGCATTCACCAGTAGTAAGAGGGCATCATAATGTGGGAAATTTCAATCTGTCAATTATATCCGCCGGAAACCTGGTGGTAATATTGCTGATCGCACCAAGAAGAAAAAATGGGCGCGCGATCGCCTTACGCATATTCTAGCTGTCCCAACTAAGTCACACGAGTTCCCCTAATTATTCGTTACCTACTTATGGGAAAGCGGTATACGCAACATCTAATGGGGAAGGGGAACAACCGCCCATCTGATGTTTCCACCTTATTCTTTACCGCAGAACATATCAAGAAAAGACTGCAAAAACTCACAAAACACCTCAATTATGCTTTACAAGATACAAGCTCAACGGAAATGTTGTAAGGGTCGTTGATGCATGCGTCGGTCCGATCGCTTTCCAAATTCGAGAATGACTTGTAGTCATCGCAAAGCGACTCAAAGCTTTATTTTATACTTATCGGGACTGTCCGAAGTAATTCATTCTCCCAACTTCCACCACCATGATATGCACAGGTAAGTCGCCATCTTGTAATTTTGTTCACATTGAATCAGTATAGCATGGTGATCATTGCATGGCGGCAACGATTTGGCGGTGTTGTTTTGATGCTGTCGCGATAAGATCACCGCTCAACGACTTATATAAAAACGACGCTCACCTTGTCGTGTCTTTTCTCATCCAACGACTCCCCCTTAATCCCATCCCTATCGTAGGCGATGTTTTATCTTGTCCTCTTACTGCTTCTCTTGCCCCTGAATGCGACCTCTCAATCTGGTCCATCCAATTGGACTGCATTTCCGTTCAGTCCACCAGCTTTACCTCTCGCAGTTCGCTCTCCGTATCTGAATATTTGGATCACACAAGGAAATAATCCGCGACCCGCGTTCATAGTGGATAATACGTTGTGGGACACAAAAGTGGTGAGTTTCTATTTATCTATTGATATCTGCCGTACAATTGTTTTTACTGTTCTTATAGGTCGTGCAGTGGTATGTCAGCGTCGTGGTAGATGACACGGAGTATAGAATGCTGAGTCCTTGGGCCACTGGGGAGAAGACGGTGAATCAGACGGCGGTGGAATTTACGGCAACTCGTACCTCCTTTCTCATGACGGCAGCCACTGTCCAATTCAATATGACTTTCCTTAGTCCAATCGAGGTAAATGACTACAAATGCGCTGAGAACATGGTTATTAACAGTTACCAGCCGAAGAATTTAACGCTGCAGTCGCTTCCGTTCGCATATTTATATATAACTGCGGAATCCATGGACGGTCAACCTCATAGAGTGCGAATGTACTCCGATATAGAAGGAGGTACGAGTTTAGCGCGCGTGTCATCAATCAGGAGCACTGAGACCTGTCTAGGCCTCGCTGCAGGAGATCCGCATCAAACCGTGCAATGGACATCTGAAGATACTACAGATTATGTTATCTTGGGTATCCAACTTCAAGACCAGAGAACATTTGTTGAGGACAATGATATCGCCCAAGACTCGACTGTCTACTACTCCTTTAAAAAGGTATGTTTTAGACGCAGGAGATATGGATGACGAAAGGATTACTAAATATTCGCTTTTGACGCGCCTTCAGATTCAAGGTTACTCTACGGAGTGGGCGATCACTGGCATGAACTCTGCAAGGGGCCGATTTTTTGCAAACCCTTCAGGTGGTCATATTAGTAATTCGCAAGAACCCGCCTCCAAGTTCAGACCTCCTTCCTCGTATGCTGTCTGACTGTCTTATGTGCCCACTATCCTGAAAAGGTTCAAAATCTAGGGGGGACGACACGCCATGCTTTGGAGTTTCAATCGATTGGGGCAACATCACTTCAACACCCGAGCCTGCAGTATGGTCATTAGGCGTATTTCGCGATCCCTCCGTAGAATATCGAGCTCCTAGCGGTTCCTTCGAAAGCAGAAGTCCGTACTTTGTATCGGAGATCAGTCTGCCCTTAGACGTGGTATGTACCGAATCGCATTCCGTCGGCACCAATTGCCTATAGGTTTGTATCATACTAAGTTCGATCCCACAGGTGAAGTTCGTCTTGGACGATTTCCCACGAGCTATGTTAGCTGCAGAGACATTCGATTCTCAGATCCGGACGGCTGGGGAATCCATTTCTACGGAGTACGCCAATCTTCTCGCACTGAGCTCCCGACAGGCTATGGGATCTATGGATATTACAATCCCACCTGCTACCGACGGTGTATGGGACACGTCCGACGTCAAGATTTTCATGAAGAACATTGGCAGCACTGGATCCGACAGTGGGTATGTCTTTCTTCATTCCCTTTTTGTCCGCGCATCGTTAAATGTATGTGAGCAGAACATCGGCAAGCGTCAATACTGTTGATGCATTGTATGCATCATTCCCTGTGTTTCTTTATCTGAACCCAGACATCGGAGGCTATCTTCTTGACCCACTCCTTGAATACCAAGATTCTGCTGCGTACAGCTTGCCCTATGCTGCTAAAAATATTGGTAACAGTCTCTCACCGTGGAATCGTAAAACATATATTAAAATTGAAAAGGTCCCACCTACCCAAGGGCAACGTCTGGCGATATCAATCAACCACACCCTTATGGGATAGACGGTTGGGCTCACTTCCTTCCCAGTCTTTTGTTTTGATAACTCAGCCACTTCTACTCCTGCAGAGTCCGCGGGCATGCTTATTATGTCTCTGGCCTATTCGTTGGCCTCAGGTAATGGGACCTTAGTGGCAAAGCATGTGAGTGTCCTACAAGATCACAATTATAGTCTCTGAGTGCGATTGAGTCTTAGTACAATTTGCTGCGTAATTGGGCAGAGTATCTAGTCAACAATACCATTTCCCCTTCCGATCAGTAAGTAGAGATGCGTATGCGTTATTCCTGGACCCCATCAGACTGACTAAATACCGATGAATTATAAAGAGCATCTAGTGACTTCGGAACCGATTTCATAATGTCTAATCAAACAAATCTCGCGCTGAAAGGTATAATTGCAGTGGCGGCGATGGCGAGAATATCCGAAATCGCCGGGAACGGGGACGATATGCAAAAGTTTAACGTAAGCAATCCGTTGGATTCACATCTTGGAACGCTGAGCTCAGTAGAAAAAAAGGAAGCTGCAACATCTGGCATTAATTTTTGGCAGGAGCAAGCGTTATCTCCTTCACATGTTAACTTTGTTTACGGTGCATCAGATACAAATGCACTGATCTATAATGCCTACGCCGACAGGCTGCTTCACCTTGACTTGGTTCCAGAAGACGTTTACACGTTATTAACGACGTCTTATCAGACCGCAGCCAGTACGTGCAAGTCAATACCGAGTGCGAGCCCACAATGTTAATATTCTTTTGTGACAGACCAAGCAAAGTACGGCATTCCTCTCAATAACTCACCGAACCAAAACACATCAACAAGTGAGTCTAGGGACTCTGGCTCCTAGAATATCTTCATAGACTCTCTATACATCTAGACTGGATGATGTTTGCTGCTTCGACCATGACAGACAATGCCACCCGCAATCAACTCGTGTCTCAAATACATGCTTATGCGTCAAACAACCTCAATAAGTTTCCATTTGCATCGATTTATGACCCAAGTACTGGTCTCGGAGCAACGGACCCTAACTCGGGAATAGCTAGGTTTGCGATCGCTCATGTCCTCAACAACTTGCGTGGCTCACAGTAGAATTCCCAGTCCAGCTCAAGGTGGCATGTTTGCACTATTGGCGATGGAGTAGGTTTACGCATAGTCCACACGTCTAGTAACTGACAACCCCGAATAGCAAAACGAATAACGTTGTAGCTTTTCCATCGGTGGGGTCGACCGTAAATGAGCAGAAACAGCACAAACCAAGTACCGGCGCCTTAGTAGGAGGTGTTATTGGCGGAGTAATTTTTGCCTGTTGCGTGATTTTTGCCTTTTTCTTCATGCGCCGGCGTTTCAGAGATCGTCAGCGTACCCGTCCAAACCTTGGCGAGGAAGTGGTGTCCTTCACGCAAACCACCCAACCATATATCCTGCCGCCTTCCTTTCCGGACGAATACAGTTTGCCCAGTGATCCTGGAAACCCCGAACCGGCTTCTTTACATCAATCGAATGCGGCCCTCGCATCAAGGCCATACAGATCGGCCCAGCCATCTATACAACCGTATTCAAGCAGCGGACAGTCGGAGTGCAAACGCGAACGAACTGGCGTGGACTCGAGTGGATCTCCTTTACCCACCTCCTTAGTTTCTACTAGCGACGCTGCGCCACGAACGGAAATCTCAAACAACAGCGCCGACGATCGCCAACATAGAGTTGATGCTTTGCATAATGAAGTCTTTGAACTGAGACGTGATCTAGAGCAGATTAGACGAGAACACCTGGCAGACGATGCTCCACCATTATACTCCGAGCCGATATGACCATTCTTTTCTTCATATCAAGTTCGGTGGTTTCCTTGAGCGGAAGGAGTATGGATTTGGTCCGTAGCTTTATTCCGGTGTATCCTTTGGTGTCATATGCAAGATCGAACTGTTCACAAGGTTGTTACGCATCCCTCATGTGCAACGTAGACAGTATCATGAAGGTCTCAAGTATGAGCTTGTATGCAAGTGCTCAAGCGGTCAGACTTGGTCGGGCGCAGTAACCCAAAATGAAGTTCAAAGCCATGATGGTCGCGTTGGGTATTGAAAAGAAGCTATAGAGGCCATGCAAGTCAACCATGCGGAAACGACACACGTACAAAATTCGCCACAAGAATTCATCCGAGACATGAAACAACGAGTTGACGGCTGGATTTGATATATTCTGATACCCAGAAGAATGACTATTAACGGCTTGCTCAAAGTTCGCATTGATTGCTATACCCAGCGGTTCGGCAAGGAAGTGTTCGTTTGCTGAGTTACTCCGTGAGAATACAACTCGACAAGAAGGACGTTAGCACACCCCACATTTTGATCTATGCTCCACTTTGCGTCCGAATGCCATCCGTAACATTGGCCTCCTTGACTACGCGCAACGATGCACTAACCTTCTCGAGTCTCGTGCGAACAGCAGCGTCTGACCCTCCAGGACGGTTCTGGTAGTCGAACAAGAACGCATCGACATTCTTTCTGGCTTGTCGTTCTGTTATCACCTTTCTCGTCGAGACGTTGATACGTAGTGGCGGGTGAATCGAATGTTCAGACATGTGTGTCCTGCTGTGAGAACGAGACTCCAAGTCGGCAAAATAAAATAAAGTTCTGGGCTTTGGACCCTGACACGTGATTTACCGGTCATTACCGACCTCTAAGGGTTACTTTACTCGACTTGTATATACACAGCAGTATCCAACTAATATTGTTTCTGTTTTTCTGTGCATGAAACAGAGCACCCCTCCTGATCGTGCCATAAATACACACTCCTCATATCTGCTTGAGTCTTTCCGCGACAGTTTCCCTTCCGAGCGAGGCGGGCTCTCCGCCCAGATTTTCCTCCTGTACGTCTGTCACGCGGAACCCCCTGAACCTATATCTTCAAAGGCATGCTATCGAGACTTTGACGTGACAAAAAAGGTCTATTGAACCCTTGGAAGGTATATGCAGCATAACGTCGTTGGGGCAAGCATTCGGAGCGTGGAAAGTGCTCGTCTTTGTAGTGATTGCAACCATCAAACGTTTGCTTGAAAAGGTCACGGTTACAATGAAGACCTTCCACTCCCAATGCCATTGTCACATTAAGGAGCAGCGAACGTGCTAGGCCAGAAGAAGCACGAACGACCTTGCTTCGTAAGCATTCCCTCGTGAACCAAGGACGATGCGAGAATAAGATGGGAAGCCGATAATATAGACAGTGGTCAATACTGAGGATTATCACCAACAAGATGGCTAAAGTAAATAATCACTACGACTAAATAACGAATTCCCGACTTCAAGGGGATGGTGACTCACTAGGACAAATTTTCGGATTGCAGCTCCTTTAGACCAACAAGTCGAAAAACATACTCGACATATTTGAAATGATGGACGCGGGGAACGAGCCTTTTGGCGCTGCCGTGCACGATACCGTGAAGAGACGGAGCAAGGTCCTTCGAGCGTTCAAACAAACGGAGGATTTCACGGCGTGTGTCTCTATCGATGTTATGAATACTTGACTCGACTTATATAGTGTGGTCGTAGGGGACAAGATCTTCGGGATAGCACGGCTTAAGTGCGTTTGAAGAGAAACGGATCGCTAGTCACCTTCAAATCTTGTGGTCTCTGTCGGGGACGGTGACAATAGGGATGGATGCGAAAAGTGTTCGGCTGATTCGGTACAACTATCTCCTTCAATCGACTGACCACTCCGTTTCAGATGATTGGCCGACGAAAGAACCACCGGAGTAAGCAGTTTTCCCTGGTCGTATATACAGCGGACCTGAGGTGCGCCTTCGCGAGATCTCGGTTTGCTGCCTCCACCACGCCTTAGCTTGTAAGGATTGTTCATCGTCGAGTGCTTCGTGAATGCTGAAGAAGCAGATGTATGTGAGGAGAGATATAGACGTCTATGTAAGACAGCGTCTTGCTCCTGAAAGGACACGAGTGCTGCCATAATATACGAAGACATGGTCTATCGCAGTTCCCTGAACGGTGGGCGCCTGTATGGCAGAGTCTCATGTTTTCAGACATCTTCACACTCTTGTCTGTTCACAATGTCGAGAGCAGGAAGGGCAACTGTGCTTAAGACTCAAGTGGTATTAGTACCTGGAAAATCGGGGAGCGTGCATTTGCTGCGCTTTTTATGATGATGCTCCTAACGTGAAGTACATGGTCAGCGCTAAAAGAAGTTTTGAACCGGCTCATGATTGATCTCTTTAGAAGCGGCATAAATGAACTACATAGGAGGATCTGTAAGTGACAAGTTTCGTATTTGTAATCCAGCGCCGGCGTCTGGGTTTAGTCAACATTAGGTACCCAGAGTAATCTGCATTGCTATTCGTGAAAGGTATATTTCATTCTTAGTGTTTATTTGTATTATTCTTTTTTGGTCTCAATGGACTTTTCGTCTTGTTCTCCAGTCCGCCGCCCCATTTCCGCGTTCTGAGCGTTGGACGGCACCAGAACAGTCTTGACCGGTCCAATGAACCGCGAGCGGCCCCAGAAAACCCACATGGAAGTAGTGATCACAAGAAGCCCGCCAATTGCCACTATTGCGTAGTTCATGTTCTGCGCATTTGTCGGGTGCGCAGTCGGTAAGATGAAAAGAACACAAACGAAGACGGTGAACTGCGAGACAAGTATCGTAAGTGAACCTCAGTGGTATATGGCAGGACCTAATAAACCCTTACGAGAAAACTTAAGAAATTGATGGACCACGACCATGACCCCAAGGTAAAGGGTCCGCGTTCCTTCAATCTCCAGGTTTATGTTAGTCAAAGTACGAAAGAGGCATGTCGTCACGTACGAAAGGGGCCAGAAGACGCGGATAATAATGGGCTGTAGGTAACTCAGCATCACCGCGACCGCAGCAGACGAAAGTATCGCATTGAACTATTTACGATCTCGGTGTCAATACATCCGAAGCTTCTCACTTCTGCAAAGAACATTAAGTCACTTACGGCAATACTACTTCCGATGTATGCACACGAGATGACGCATCCTATGAGCACGCTAGTCCAGACACCGATGTACGGCGCCTGACCCCTATTCAGCTTCATCAAAGGGCCTTTCACCGCAGCAGGGACAGCATTATCCCTGGCCAACGCATATAGGAGTCTAGCGCTCGCGGTGAACGCCGTCGCAGCAGCCATGCCTTGTGCAAGGCCAACAACAACCAGGCATAGGAGGGCGAGTTTAGACCCCGCAGCATCGAGAAATAGCTGTGCTATCGGTAAAGCCAGATTCGTCTGTTGTATTGCTGGAATGGATTGGACGCTGAATAGCAATGCTAGCATATATGCAACTCCGACAATCCAAGAACCAACGATGGAAAAGACGATGGCTAACGGTGCAAGAATCTCAGCGCGGACGGCTTCTTCGGCAACTTGCGCAGCTGTTTCGCATCCCTCGAGCGAGTATACCGCCTAGTGGGAAAATATATCAATAAGTGCATCTCCCTTACAATGATTTCTTCTCACTTGGAGGAACCCCAGTAGGACTACAAAGCCTTTTGATCGCCAGCCAGAGAAACTGGAGATTCACAGCTATTTATATGATATTTCTGGAACCAATACCGGGACGCACTTTTCAAAGTCCGTGAAGACGAATCCCGCCGGGTTCTCAATAGCGCGACAGGCAGATCAGTTCATAGATCGGTATGAAGACCATGAGTAGACTCACTAAGCTCGGAGCCTTGACTAACAGTGTCACAGCAAGAACCACTGTACCTGCCAGCGTCCACCACACATTGAATGCACTCATCCGACCTATTGCCACCGTTCCGACGGTATTTATAAGTCCAGATAGAATGTTCACTCCCCACGCGAGCGCTGCGATTTCGACACGGGTTAATGTTCGCCCAGACTTGATCTCTGCTAGAGAATCAATGTACAGTGCCGTGCTAAGATACAAATGTCAGACGCACCAGGTTCTTGCGGGAAAGCTATTTCTCACCTCAAGTTCCCAGATGTCCCCGTAAAAATCATAGCTAACGTGTATATCCAACCCGTAAAGACTGCATTTCATGATCAGAACTCCACAATTATGCACACAAGAGCTTAACGATCTCACAGCCAAGCATCGGTGTTTCTGGTCTCATCCTGCACACCCAGAAATATAATCCTCCCATTGTTGGACTTGCCGGTATGTCAGGTTCTACAGAATGACGAGTTCACCGAAGAGCACCTACTACGCACTACAGATCTCAGCTAGGCAAAGAGCGATCAAAAGCATGAAAAAGCTGCAGATCTGGTCTTTCATTTTTTCAAAAAATATGTATCCAGTTGAAGATGCTGCGAGCACGTACATTCCAGCCCCAAAACAAGCCCAGCGGACCGCCCGAGAACAGGCCAGTCTGAAAGGCGCTGCTCATGCCCGTAAGAATGCCGATAGCACAGAACGACATGCCGAGTACTCCGAAAAGCGACATATTGCGCTTAAACTGCGGTTGATAGCCAAGTTCTTCTAGGCGTTTATCTGTGGCGGAGACGGGGTTCTCTGGCTCTGGTCCTTTCTCCACTTCGATGATATCGTTCATCATCGTGTCAGTAGGTGATTTGGAACACGATGGACGAATAGATGGTTGAAGGGGAAGAAACTCTTACCACCCGCATCAAGAAACGTGTTTCTTGGAGTCTGATGAGGCAGGGCTGTGTCCGTTATCAGGCAGTGTGTGTGCTAATTATAGTCAATGGATTTGAGCCCATAGAAAGAAAAAAGTGAGAGCGTACACGCGCCTTGATAAGGGGCTTGCTTCTTAAAAACTCCTTGAATAATCCAAGACATCCATAAGCGCATGTTTCTTGGAAGGTACACTTTGGCTGCTGGACAGAGCTCAGTCGCGGTGGTTGGTTGTGGGCAGTGCGCTGTAAGCTCAAGGTCGTTCACCGTGAGAATCAAGGGATCGGCGTTGTCTACGTAAGGGACTTGCACCGACTTGATGATCATCAAAGCGCCTCCGAGTCAGGTCTCTGATGTACACATTCCTGGAATGTGGCCTCGAGGACCTCCTTGTTCTCAAATGGATGACATCCTCTATTCTCTTTGCTGAGCAACAAACACGTTTCTTAACCAGGTCGTCAGGTCTATCTGCTTTATTCAAGGAAGTTGTGCAAATTTCGATCTGCATGATCCCTGCCCTTCTGGCTTGCTCACGAAAGCATTGATCGTAACCACGTACCGGTGGGCCTAAGTGCTAAATGCTTAGCTTGGCTACAGGAATGTTTGGGATGCTATCTGATGGGAAATGTCGATTCTTCATCAGACGCGACCCGTGAGAACCGACACGCGTAGAGTAATCGAAACTTCATCAGTAATTCGCGACTCCGTCTCGCATCTGCATAGGCACATCAAGTACGTGTTAGGATTGACCTCAGCGCTCGAGCCCCATTTATTCTCTCATACGCACTGCGTTGCCCAGCCGCGTTGCATTCGTTAAATCAGTTCCCAGACTTCTCGGTCAGACGTGGACCCGACCCGAATGTTAGAGGCAGACGAAAAGCGTGTCCGCGGAGAAAACAAAATCTCTCTGGTTAACAAGAAAAATGATAGACTGGGAGAACTTACGGATGTCGATGGCAGTACATGCAATATTATTCTGGCTGATAATGCCTGTTTATAGTACTCGAATATGCAAGATATCTTTTCTTTTCTTATGATGGTTAGCGAGCACTTTGCCTCAGTTCACGTCGCCAAAGGTACTCTGGACCAATCGGACCTTCGCAGTATTTCGATCTTGCTTTAGAATATGAAAATAATTCGTGACTGCTTTAGCGATTCAGAAAATGCGCCGGTTCCTTGCAAGTGGGCTCATCGACATATGCTGGCATATATTCAATGGATCGGGCATGGCTCCACTTGCTTCCGTAGTGCTCAGGACATGAATAAAGGAAACCAATCCATATCGAAACCGTATGTCACCGTTTCGCTTACATTGCTGTTTGTTCATGATTTATGACGTGAGCTCATTCATACGGGTCGGATGGACTACCCCAAGTATTTCTAGGGTATATTCCTGTCGCCCAGTCCGACACGTTCCTCGTTCTCATTCTTGTAGCATCACATCAGCGTTTTACTTCTGCAAGAGCACAGCTAATGGGCCCCTTCGTCAGGACGGAGGTCACGAAGTGGGGGGCCAAGGTTCGAACCAGCGTAAACAAGTGTACGACTAGAATGTGAAAGTCGTGCTCCGAAAGTCAGCTGAAGCGATGTGTAGAATTCTGGTGAATGCGTTTGGTCTAAAAACAGAGTGTACGGAAGTCTCGTCATGCGCGACACCCAGATGTTCTCATTCCAGAACGGACAGAACGGACGAATTCTCTCTCCGTCTTTGTTTAGTCCTTTCGCCGACCCCTTCGGTATGTACTCACGCAAAGGTCGAACGCAATCTCAACATCCCGCTTTCGACATCCTCATCTCGGCTTGCAACTTGCTCCTATCAATTGGTGGTGGAGAATTCTTGGCAAGGGGTCGGCTTCCATGCAAGGCACTTCGATGCCTATACTCGCCGGAGACTCTCGAAACTCCTATGGAGAGTTTGAGAAGAGCATGCAGCCTTGCATCAAATCCGGTAAACCTTGTCTAGATGAAGTGCTGTCTTTTCATGGGCGATTAAAACAAACAAACCAACTCCATAACCTTGCTTAGATGGCTAAATTATCCAGATCCCTGATCTAACTCTCATACTTTATACAGAGCATGCCGCTTCCTCTCTATATTCATGCCCATCTGGAATTATTCTAGCTATTCTAATAATATGAATATCTAAATATTGTAAGCCACCTGATGCAGCTTCGAGTAGTCTGTAGAGTGAAATGGATAAAGACCCACAGAATAATTATCATCTGACGGGTGTGTATCGACGACGTTTAAGAGTTCTTGACGTTTGGCCACCTCCGTTTGGAAGGCTATGCTAAATTCGGAAGATGCTGCCTAATTTGGACTGTAGTAAAAGAAGAAAGAAGCATCGTCTATACAATGAGTTCAAAGTTGACTGTATCAAGTTAATACTGTACAGATCCTAAAAATGCTTCTCATTCCTCTTGGCTTACTAAATATTATGCTGTGACATCTTGCTCCAAATAATCTAGTTCTGCATGCTGTAATAGCCTTTGTCTTCCGCTTTGGTCTTCATTCGACTGTAGTCCACTGCTTCCGAATCTTAGAGGATGCTTTACGTGAGCTCTTGAATCGACTCCACAGCATTGAAGGTGGATGCGCTTCCCATCCATCCGCGCGCAACGGACAGAACTTAGCACAGTTTCACGCACTGCTACGGATTGAGCTATGCATTGAGCTACTTCTTGCACGACCGCGCATGACAGTCAAATGTTCTCACAGTAGAGCAGCAAAGCTATATAAGATGCGCTAGTATTCAACTCGTTTCCTCAGCAACTCTTCTAGCTCTTGAGTACTTAACAACTATCATCTCGTTGCAAGTCTTTGTTTCTGCTGAACACCGTAGCAATGTCGACCGACGCTAGCACTGTTTCTCCTTTCTGTAAGGGAAATTCTCTTCATCATCGACAATGACTGATAACTGACCGACCATATCGTGTTCTAGTTGAGGGGGCCTATTGGATCCGGAGCTTGGACGACAACTCCGTTCTCGCACCCGGAGCGGCAGAAGGAGATGGAACTATTCCAGTCGTCACTGAATCCAAGTTCGCTGCGAAACAAATCCTGGCGGATCACTCCCAGATGTGGCTTATCGAGCCACTCACTGACGGCGTGAGCTTCACAATCAGAAATGCACAATCCGGAAACGTTTTGGATGTCAAGGGAAGCAACACAGACGACGACACGCCGATCATTATATACCAACAGCTAAACAATCCCAACCAGCAGTGGAAGTTTGAGTGGGTCGACGACAACGACGGGTGAGTCTCCCTTTTATTGAGGGCATGCGGGCAACCAGTCAATAACACGCTATCGCAAAGCTCTGCCTATTATCGCATAGTCAGTATTTACACCAAGAAGTGTTTGACGAATAATGGTGGTACCCTTTATTCCGAGACATGGCAAGACTCGCCGCAGAAACGCTTCGCACTTGAGCCTGTCGTCTTTCCGCCGGTTTATTGGATCTCTCATGCTAAAACGGGATGGTACCTTCAGTATAACAAGTCTGACGGTTCCCTCATCGTCGACGACAAGATACCAGCCACGGCAGATACACGTTCACAACTCTGGTTTCTCGAGCCAGAGCCGGATAGTGATGCCTACATAATTGTGAGCATCGAGGACGAAGAGAAAGTTCTGGATCTCTCCGCAAGTGGTACTGCGGACGGTACGCCCGTCGTCGCGTGGGCGTATTCGGGGGGAACAAATCAGCAGTGGCTGATCAATGATATTGATTCAAGCGATTCTGGAGAGGATAGGTGAGTGCCTGCACGTACAAAGGAGAATTCCAGATCATTAAGATTTAAAAATCAAATTTCATTACAGGGTTAAGATCGTCAGTGTCTTGTCGAACACGATTCTCTCAGTAAACGAAGGCGCCACTTCTGGCTCGCTGCAGATCCATCAAGACACGGGAGGCAACGACCAGACGTGGAGACTCCAACCATATCCGTTCCCTTCTGTCTACTGGTCGACGATCCAGAATCTGAAAACGGGAACGTTCCTCAAGCAAGACGGAAGCAATGTGTCTCCCTCGACTGGCATGGCAAATGCTATCGACTATAGCGTCCAATGGAGGTTTTTACCAAACAGCACGCAGCCGCACCATTACACTATTATAAATCGAGCAACGCGCCAGGTGATTATGGGGAAGGCCCTGCCGCCGACTGTAACTGCAGTGGACGACAGTCAGAAAGGACAATACGGCCTATGGGCGCTCGAACTGGCCGGAGACGGGATCGGCATTGTCAATACGACGACCATCGGTGCCTTGGATCATTTCGCTGGTGGGCCCACCATCGAGGCGGCTCCCTTCAATGGGACAAGCAACGAGTATCACCAGTGGCTTGCCGTACAGGTGATTATGGTTTCTGAGAGCTCCAGTTACGAATATGATTTCTGAAAGGGCTGGACTCATACAGGTGTCGCACCGCTTGCCGTCATTTGCACTCGTCAACAACCGCACTGGAAGATCGCTCATGTTCAAGAGTACCACGGACCAAGGAGGAGTCATCATGTCCGCCGACACGATTAATGACTGGAGCAATCAATGGATCTTCCAGAACCTCTCCGGAACGGATTCAGACTCCCCGAATTACGCGATCATTAACAAGATGTCCGGCACTGTTCTGGATCACTGGGGCGAAGTACGCATCGCAGCGGGAAACGACGACACTAATGATACTCACCACCAATGGAAGCTCCTACCATGCCCGTGCGGTGAGAACTACTTCCAGATCCAGAACGTTGCAACTGGTCGTTATCTTGAAGAGCGGGAGGACGGTGTCCCTAACGCGAAGGCGACGGATACTATGAATATGGACAACCCGACTGACACGGACAGGGCGCAATGCTGGGAGCTTGTTTCCAACCGCCTGCAAGACATCGATCTTGTGACTTTGGATGACGATGTGCTGCAGGGAACCCTGCCTTACCTCCAGCCGGACAATGCGGACACCCTGCGTCACCGAATCGTCGAACGTGCACCCGGAAAAGACAAGAAAGGAAAGGACAAGAGTGCACACAAGCCTCAGAACCCTCGTCTCTTGCGAGACATCTCGCCGTTCATTCTCAATATCTTTGGCCATGTGATCGACGAATGGGTGGAGGACAGGCTCCCGACGACTGTGCAGGCTGGAACTCGCGTGTCCACGAACCGCCGCGAGGTCGAGAATCGGTGGAACATCGCCATTCCTCGCTCCCTTCAAGTCGGCTCCGAAAGAGACGGTTGGATTCGCATCGACATACAGGGAACCTACGAGACCTCTCCAGGAAATCGCGTGGCGAACATACAAGGCCAGTGGAACAACGACTCTGTGTTCCATGTGATCGTTCCTCTTGGCGTCACTGTTGGCAGGGAAGTTATCCGCGGAGCGATGCGCAGGAGCTTGGCTGAGCACACGAGTATCACCATAGAGCCCGCGAACTCGAAGCCACCCTCTGGTGGAAAGAAACCGAACACGACCCCGAAGCCTCCTCCAGGCCCTGGCGGCACCGGGAACGGATGGATTTACACCTCTGCTGTCAGCGTCGCTAGTGCGCTCACATTGGCGATCTTGATTTTCCTGTGAAGAATTGCGGTAATAATGTCAAAGACCTCTTGGATCGTACGTATGCCAATCTCGTACCTGTAAAGAAATGTTTCGAGTCGAAATATGTACTGTGTGGCGCTTCCGAGCCCTGTGGAATCGCTAGTAGTCCGATCGAGTTTGTTAAAGATAGTCGTGAATATATAGTTGATATGTGACCCGTCAACTCACTGCCATCGATCGACGACCCCATTCTCTAAAAATTCGCGAAATAAGTCAATCTATACTTCCGGTGGCTCGTCTAAGCCAGCATACATACGTTGTGCTCCTCATCTGTCACTTTATTCCTTCATCTTTCATGAGGGGTGCTCAACGATGGGTGACGCTGAGTGTAGTATTTTTGTGAAAGGAACATAAGAGGACGGGATGCTTTGTCCGAGTTTACCACCTTCTAGTCAACGTTGTTCATCCAGCAGTGGGCATTGTAGCCAGCTTGCCGACCAGATCGAGCAGGCCATGTTGATTGATTTATCGCAGAATTATTTGCGAGACGATTTGATTAGTTGAATTCCTGTGTGTGCACGCACGTAGAGTTGGGCTGGTAGCGGTAATAGAAGAACAGAACATGGGTGAAAAGTCAGATAATGTAAATAGATGTAAATAACATTTTCCCGCGCCTCTTTAAAGAAAGAGTTTCCTTCCCGAATCCTCGTTGAAAGAGCCTTGACCTTCATTATCATTGTAAGTGCGTCGGTGCGAAGGATAAGTTCCATATTTTCATTTGATATTGCTCCGATGAACTGGCATGGATGCATGCAAGCGTCTAGATAAAGCCATAAACTGGTATATGAGGTACACTCTTTCCTCTGGCTTTTCTCAGTCACTTCAAACTGATTCTCTCCGCGTAAAATGATATTTCCCATGTCCAGGATAACAATATGGATGGCCAATGTTTGTTTGTCCTAGATGTGGATGCCCTTCCCCGATGTTTACTGACCTGCTTCACTATTGATACGATCATAATTTCGCATATCATTCCTCTTTTGGTGACGATGTCACTAGTAATGAAATCGCAGACTTGTTCCAGCACCGTTGTGTCTCGGTTTTAGAAAGGAACCGGACAGAAGGCAGGATAGCAAAAAATCGGCAAAAAAGAAGAAGAGATTGGCGCATTGATTTTTCTTTTTCTAAAGATATTTCAGTCTGGGAAGAACTCCAGAAATCGGCTCTGCTTGCAGGAGCTTGGAATGAGGAAATTGCAAGTCGACACCGATCCTGTTACTTATGGTACTGTAAGCGCAAGTTTCACGAGCTCTGGTTACGGACACTCGACATAGTCAAGATCAAGCTGAACGTGAATGGAATGAGATCGGCGTTACCTAAATAAGAAACCTTGGACAAATACTGGAATTGGGGTGCACACGACCTGACCTGATGACCCGTCACGGTCCCGTAAGTACGTGTACCGTACGTACTCGACCAAGACTACATAAATGCGAGAGCATTGAAATTCAAAACCAAGGATTCCTTTGGCGACTATTAGGGACAGTACCTCCGAGTTGTGTCCTTTTCCTGTGTGGTGCTTCAGATGACCTGGCAGATCCTGCTTGTAGTCCTAAACTCGACCTTGTCCCGTATATCTGTATGGGCTTTTGCTTTTCATAAAATGCCCCAAAGCTCTATCATGAAACCTTCCTGTATCGATATCAAATCTTGATATAGGCGAAATTCAATCTGGCTGTCCAGAAAGGAGCACACTTGTCGATGGAGCTCTTTTCGGTTCTTTCCAGTCAACCAAATAGCGCCGACGGGTCTTTTGACCTTGAAATGGACAAACACGATTTGCAAGAACGTTCCGGATCATTGCTATTGATAGCAACAAGATGATTTTGGCTCGCGAAGGAACGCGTCTTGACGCGTATCTCGCACCTTTACAGGCAAACGAGGGTCATTTAGTCAAAGCATTGCGTTTGTCGAACGTAGTAGTAGTGAACGTTGCTTGAGAGACGAGTATTCCGTCTGTCATCGAAGTAAAAAATAAGCGCCCAGTGGGTTACAATAAATAAAAAAATCCATTTTTGATGAAGTTCCCGCAAGTGAAACCCCAACTTACCCACCGACGATCTTGAGCCAAAAAATGTCTCACCAAAATCCGCCGGCTCAAAGCACAACGCAAGAAGGGGCCGAGAGCAAGAAGTGGGGCAGAGGTAAATGCCAAGCAACATGGCGAAATTAATTCATATTAATTATTCATTAATGTTTTGCGTTTGCAGTGTTGATTTGCGGTGGGACGGACTGGTTCGTTTCTTGTTGTTGCAAAACAGACCCCATCACGACGGCGAACAGTCACATCTGACCCACAGCTAACAGGGCATATCTCGGCAGAAAGGACAAGAAGGGCGCAGTCCCAAAAGAACTCTCGGAAAAGTACGTCCAGTCCAGCCTAAAACCACAATCCAAATCCAGCAGCCAGCTCAACCCACTAATTGCAGCCCCGACCTCCTCGAACCCCACATCCTCCGCTCTCTCGCAAACGTCGCCATCACTTCCATACACGCCTCGGGCGCAGGCTGCCATGCAGTGTGCATCGCAGTCGACGGGTCTGCTTATCTCTTCGGGAGAAATGCCCCAGCTGCTCTCGGGCGCGCGATGCGTACAGAGTCGAACCGACCCCCGGGCGTCGTGAGCGAGAACGAGCCTCGAAAACTAACTCCTCAGATGCTCGGGGCGCCCAAGGGAATCACATTTGTGCACGCTGCGGCTGGAAGGAGCCATACCCTGCTTGTGGGAAGCAACGGTGAGGTCTGGACTGCTGGAGCGAACTCACATGGCCAGGTGCGTTATTCCGGGGCTAATTACTGCATACCCACTCTCGTGCTTAAGTGTCGTTTTTTTTTGGGGGGGGGGGCTATAGTGCGGTCACCCACCATGCTCGGAAATCTCGGGTTTCGCAGCCATTCGCGGCCCGTCGTGGGCAGGCGGTGAGAAGGAGAAGATTGTCAAAGTGGGTGCAGGCGTCAGCTTCTCACTCCTCCTCTCAGAATCCGGTAAGGGTGAGTGAACTTCCCGTCTTCCTTTGTCGCATGTCCAGCGCTCCAACTGAATGGGAACGGATAAGTTTATGCTGTGGGAAGCGGCGAACATGGTCAGTTGGGTAATGGACGCACGGGAGAACACATTGCCACGGGGAATAAGACCATGTATGATATTCATTCTCAACCAGGTGCGCGAATTCTCGATTCTATTAGGGACTACATCTCTATTTACGCTCTTTCAGTCCTTATAAAGGGTCTTGAGGGCAAGCAGATTATTCAAATTGCTTGTGGTCACCAGCATTCCATCGCTCTGGACAAGGACGGGTGGGTCGTTGCAGCCGTTGTTTCTTGTCGGGACCAATCTTATGGCTCTTTGCAGGCTCGTATATGTCTGGGGTTACAACGGGTACTGTCGCCTCGGCTTAGGCAACCAGCAAGACGTGCTCTTCCCGAGGGTTGTCCCTCAAGTATGTTTCGTTCTTGAGCTTCCCAAATCAACCTTAATAAATAACACCACATTAGTTTTCGGGGCCTAACGAGATTTCGCGCGGCGTTTTCGTAGCTGCCGGGCCAACAAATTCTGTCGTGCTAGACAGGCAAGGCATGTACTACATGGCGGGTAAAGTTGGTTTTCTTTGCTCCATTTTCTTGAGTTCGTGCTCCAAGGAATCTAACGGCAATCTACTATGTGTTTTCAGTGGAAGAATAGCGGCGAGGGCTCCTCGGGCTCGCCTTTCTCGACTTTCCGATACATCCAAGAACTAATGTGAATTTTATTCTATTTTATTTTATTTTATTTTATTCTTTCAAAGAATTATTTCTCATGCGTGTGCATGCTTAGGGGATGCAAGATCTATCACGCCTGCAGTGGAGGCGTGACGCACTTTGCGCTCGCACCAGACGAAGAATCAGACGACGGCGGGGTGATGACCATCGCCTTTGGCCAGAACGCCGCAAACGGCGAGTTGGGATTCGGACCCGACGAACCAAAGAGTGCGACAAAACCTACGAGGCACCAGCCCTTGATCGGCATCGACGTCATCGAGTGAGTTATTCTCTTCTTTATCGTCCTGGTATACGCATTCCGAGTTATATTTTATTTTTCGCGCGTTAGGATCGCTGCTTCGCAGAATACGACGCTCTTCCTTGCTCGTCCGAACTCCAAACTGTCAGACCTTCCGCGACACCCGGCCGAGGTCGACTCTCCTGACGATTGTGTGGTATGCAACAAGGACCGGGGGGACGACGACCCGCCGTTAGCTTGCGACAAGGCAAGTCAAGTCATCGCCATGGGGCTGACTATGCCAGGTGCTAGCTAACTTTTCAATTGTCGTTCCAGTGTGACTTCCCGTATCATACTTCCTGCCTAAGGCCGCCCCTTCCAGCCGTGCCAGAAGGCGAGTGGTTCTGCCCGCGATGCGTGCCCTCCTGCGTACCCCCTGTGCCGTCGCCATCTGCTACGGTCACACTCTCGCCGACCGATGAAGGGGGGGCGAAAGATACGGATGAGGATGCTGATGCGGATGGCGACGCAGAGGCAGAGGCAGAGGCAGACGACGGTGATGGAGATGGAGAACAACAACAACGACAACAACGAGAAGAAGCTCCGGCTGCGCCAAGGAAGCGCGGGCGGCTCGCGAGGGGGACGGACAAATCGCCCAGTGCGACTGGCACCAGCGGCCAGAAGCGCAGAGCTTCGGTCACGAAGTCGACTGGTACGTTTTTTTTTTGTATAGTGACTTTTGTGCTACTCAGACGACAACTAACGGTGGTGCTTGTGCTAGCGACGAAACGCAAGAAGTAACACCCTTGTGACTTACTTACTTCTTTTTTTGTCGGAGGGAAGTCGTGGGATGAGTATTATGATCTTGACTTGATAATGGACTCTTGCTGGCTAGACTACTGTACATACATACTCCGCTCACACTTACATATACGTATATATATCTTGCACGCGCTTTTTTTTTTTCATTTCATAAGTCGTGTATATAACTCTTTTTTTTTAGAGGGTCAGTGCATAACTATACTATATCACAACCCTGTTTGTTTGGACGAGAATGGTATCTAGCAAGAATAAGAGGATAGTACGGTACCAAGTCAGGGAGACAGCTAGCTCAGTTCACTTCCTTTATCTACGCAATCGTATATGTATACCCCACGGACTCCAAGCTCCAAGTCCCAAGTCCCAAGTTCAACTTCACAGAAGGAGGGGGATAATGCACTGAACTACGAGAAGTACATGATAATCACCCAGACGATGAAGGCCGCGAGGCCCAGCGCAACGAGGAAAAGTCCCCCAATAGCGGATACAGCCATCTTCGTGGTAATATCCTGGCCTACAGTACTATCCACATCGCCATTATGGCCATTCGCGCCCCGCCCGGCAGCCAGCTCTTCGGCCCGTTTTCGTCTCCGCACGGCGTGGGTGAGCTGGACGTCCCGGTGGGCGATGACCGCGCGTGCGTCTGATTCGTCGAGCTTGTGGCCGGACGAGGTGAGGATGACGAAGGAGGGGTAGTATCGTTCGCACCATTGTTCGATCTGCATGAACGAAATGCGTCAAGTGTGTTGAAGGCGAATTAGGGGGAGAGGAGAGAGGGGAGAGGCTTACCTTGCCGCATGCTACGGAGATAGCGAGGAAGTTCGGATCGGAGGGGACTGCTTTGGCGTGAATGTCGCGCGCGTAGTCTCGGAATATGTACGCGACGTCTCGGGGGTTCGTTGAGCGCATAATCAGCTATCACAGTGTTTGTCAGATTAAGAAATAAAAAGAGCTAACACAGCGTGAGCTCACCTGGGCGGCAGCTGCCTTCCGAATCTTCACATTCCTGTGAAACACCGCCGGGTTCATGAAACAGATCGCCAACGTCGCCATGGCCATCGTCTGCGGGATCGCGCAGAAGTTGAACACGCTCTGTGTCTTCAGTAGCGAGATATACTCCAACGAGTCGACGGCATGGCGGAGCGCGTCGAGGGTCATCGCGCTCAGCGCCCACAGCGCGCGCTCTTCATTCTCCGGCCTGTACATCTCGCGCGGGTCGGCGAAGCCGAACCTCTCGCCCCAGATGGCGCGCGGCCAGAACAAGCGGCCCGCGTCGACGTCTTCCCGGAAGTCGCGCAGGATGTTGGTCTTTTGGAGGAGGAAGCCCATTGCGTTGGAGAGTGCGAGCTGGTCGCCTAGCCAGGGTACCTCCTTCTCCGATGCCGAAAAGAGCCGCGAGACGCCCTCGCCTACAAGGCCCGCGACGTAGTGGCAATACAGATCAAAGTCCTCCATCGACCCGAGGCCCAGCGTGCCAGCCTTGTACGCCTGGTGCGCGTAGTCCGCCATACCGTTTGCCATCTTATCGCAGATGTCGAGGATGACGTCCCGGTAGGACGGGGAGAGCAAGAGCAGCTCGTCGACGACACAGTCGAACTCGACGAGGAGCTGTCTGTCCTTCTCGCGCGGGCCGTTGCCTGTGAACGTCCACCCGGGCGTGACACAGTGCTTGGCAAAGTCGCGCAAAAGGGGCTGCTTGACGCTGTCATCTATCGTCATGTCGTCTTCGATCGTGTCCAGCCCGCGCAGCACGAGATAGAATAAGCAAATCTTTCGACACAAACGTGTTGAAATTTGTTTCTTTTCTTATATGTTAAAAGCTGTACTACTCACGACACGGGCGAGTTCACCATCGAGCTCCTTGATGACGGATGAGAAACTCCTGCTTGTGAGGTCCAAGAAATCCCAACATCGTTTCATGGTAACCCTGTTATAGCCCGATGACTCGAATTCCTCAGCGGCAGTGATATCCCGCTTCTCTTCATAGTATAGCCAATACTGAGCAAGAGTGCGGAACTCGAGAGGATGGGTGAAGAGCAGTAGGAAAACATCTGTTGCACCCATGTTCAAGTGGGGAGAAGCCAAGAGCTGTGACTGGCTTTCCTTTCTTTAAGCGTCGGTCGTACCACCTTCAACTCCAAATTTACAGATTCGGCACGGCATCATCTCTCCGTCATATAAAGTCACGTGTGTGTCCGTCCACTCCCGCGATTGAAATCATCGTCTTCTTCTCACTTTACTTTGTGTCTGGCGGCTTCCTCTTCTCTAAAGTCAATCATTGCCAAACGAGTGTTATTTATTTCCTTTTTTTGCCGTTAAATAAGTGTGACGTGCGATAGGTCTAATCACGTCATCGATGACAGCCTCGGAACGGAAGCACGTCTGTCGGGCCGTCAGATAATGATATAAAACAGCCCATCGTGATCTTCTGGGCCTCTACCGTCTACTTACCAACCTCGAGCTGCTCACAGAACAGAAACAAGCATGTCTTGTAGGGCATGTCTACACATGCTTTGTTCTTCTGGCAAGAAGAAATAAGCTCGAGAATGTTCCAAGACAAAGTGCAGGCCACAGCACAACACAACTGCGTGCTTAACGAGCCACAGGGTCAAAGAGTATATCTTCCCTGAAGAACAATCAACTCGTCACATTCCAATTCCAACTCTCCTTTGTTCTTCTTCCTTACCATCAACACATTCCTTCTCGCCGAGACCGTCATCATCGAAGATGAGTGATGATGAAATTCCGTACAAGGGCATGACGCCCCTCCCGGCACTTCCAGCTCATCTCAATCCTCATCTTTATTCTTACTCTCCGCCCGACCCTTATCGTCGCTTCTCCTTTCACCACACTCCCTCCCCGCTGAGAAATGCTTCTTTTCCGGTTGCATCGAATGAGACTAGCTCTCATTCATCCTCCTCGAGGCAGGACTCACCCTTGGGTCTCAATTCTTGTCCCGTGTATGTAACTTTCACTAGAATCAGCAGCACCCGCCACCCTGACGCTTTAACGTCTACGCTAAGATTCCCAGAAAAGCTTCAACAAAGTCAGTATTTCTTTTAATGGCATTTCACATTCACTAACCAAATACTCTCCAATCGTTCATTCACCAGCAATCGATTACGGACGTGACTGTACCTCGGCAGTTCACCGCTTCGTTTGTAAAGGCAAGCTTACGCGGCAAATGCGAGACCTAGCGTATCTACATACAGGATACTGCATCACGCACTTGAAGATCTACACCGATGTTCTTGTCAAGGACGCAGAGACAGGACGAATAAATCAGATTGTGGCTGCTTCGCAGTGGGACGTTCTCCAAGCGGAGATTCGCTACCTTACGAATTGGAGAAATAATCTTTTGGGTTTCCATGTCCTCGAGGATCGTTGAGAATGTATCAACAATAGATGTTGTATCAGGATTTAGAGTAAACAACGGGGCCTAGCATTGAAGTCATACTTCTAAGTTGTCGTTGAACCTGCTTGGCCGGGAAATGCCGTCACTTACCTAAGAAGTTCAACTTATGAACATCCACCAAGAACAAACACGGGCGCGCATATACAAGCACTCGTATTATTGGAGAGTGAGGGACGCGTGTGACGAAGTAACCGTCACCATGCTTTCCTCCATAGGGTTCCGCAGCGTAACACAGACGTTACGCGCGGAACCATATGACTAAGTATCTTACCAATAGCTTATGTGAGCGCGACCCTATGCATTTAGTTAGCTTTAGTTTTCACGTTTCCCCCATGTGTAGTTTAGTTTATATAGCTGGTAGATAGCAAATGTAAGAGGGATTCTTCCCTCTCGACTATCACTCTAATACTACGGTTAATCCAGTCAGTAACGGTGTGATC
Source organism: Phlebopus portentosus (assembly GCA_037892935.1). Classification (NCBI taxonomy): domain Eukaryota; kingdom Fungi; phylum Basidiomycota; class Agaricomycetes; order Boletales; family Boletinellaceae; genus Phlebopus; species Phlebopus portentosus. Next base: position 1,938,433 of record JAYXKI010000004.1, on the reverse strand, counting down.
TGAGTGCCAGAGGAATCTCTCGTGTGACCGAATCTTACCATTCGTCACATATTTTTGACTGTTCAACCGAACTGCTTCGTATTTGATCGCTATCTTGGTAGTCGACGTTGTCGAGGAGCCTACAGGTCTGATCAACCTACTGGTACCCGCAATAGTTGACTTATTATCTAGAAAAACACAAAAATAGCTGAGTTTCACTGATTTTCATTTGTTCTGTGTTGTTTTTGAGTGCTCACCGTATCTATGGATCCACCAAAGAATATTATAACGTTGCGCAACAAGGAAGGACGTGTTCGGGAAGTCAATAGAGACATACCGATTGTAAAACGTCAATACCGGGGTAGACGGCTGTCTGTGGGGGTTGTTGAAGAACAACTCTCCCCGAATTCGATTCGTACTGAACAAACGAAGAGAAAAGAGTCAGAAGAAGATACTCTGACTGGTGGGGACGCTCACCGAGATACCGCAGCGGTAGTTCCGCCTGCGAAGGGGCGCATCAGGGATGCAGCTCAAATTTTCCGCGAGAGAGTCGAAAGACCTCGCGAAGAACCGCGTGCCAATCCCGCGAATGTTACCAAAGAAGTACAAGGTACTCACCGGATTGACGTTGATGATAATCCGTCTATATCCAACTGGAAACCGGCGGGGTACTACCCTTCGACCGGTCCAGCTACTGTAATTACATCAGAACCAGTAAAATCAGAAAGAAATTTGGGAACACGCACCAGAACTGGGGAACAGACCCCCATGAGTCAGTATAGCACAGTACCAAGTAATGTACTGAGCCATACCACAGCTGATAACGAAGGTTTTATCCCAGTAAGCAGGAATAGACGAAATTCCGAAGGTAAACGTACCAGTAAGGAATTATCGACGCAAGAACTCGAATCAGCTGCGCAGAAAGTGCAACGCATGTTCACTGACATGAGGCTCGAATTTGGACTAGACGAATCCAATAGATTCGTGGTTGCGCCACGAGGCGAATCAAATATTCCTCTTAAGGAGGCAGTAAAGAAACTCAATGAAGAGTTGAATAATCCACCTCGGGAAGGGAGCCGCAAGTCCGACAAAGTCGAGGAAGAGAACGAAGATGATCAGTTCTCGGTTTTCTCGACTCAGACCGACTCGAAAAGTAAGGCCGAGCGTAAAGCGGACAGGAGGGCCCAGAAAGAAGAGAAGCGGTTTCAACGTCGTGCAGAGGAGATACGAGAGTGGGCTTCCGCTAGCGCAGTAGGGTTGCCCATCTCCAGCGGATCTCTTCGAGTATCAGGATATGACCAGGAATCTATGAGTCAGGACACGAAGACACCAGCAAAATTTAAGGGTAAATTACCAGACCCTGATAATTACGGAAACGTGGGACTGGCCTTCACGTCTATCTCCGATATAGATCAGCAGATGGAGTACCTTCAGGCAATCAAGTTCAGACGTATGCAAGAACAAGAAGAGGAGAGAATGCGTGCCAAAGAGGCACGCACGCAGACCTTTCGCTCAGGATACGCCGGACCGTCTACCTGGGATGCCTCATCTCCTGACCAGCTAATTGAAAAGGAAAAGAAAGAAAAACAGAGAACTCATCGTCGGTACAAGTCCAAATCCAGATCGCCTAGTAAGGAGCACAATAGGGAATTCGACCGAAAGAAGGAGAAGAACATCAAGCGAGATCCAAGTGAACACGGGGACAGACACGAGTATAGCACGCGTCAATTCCACAGAGGACCCCCAGGAAGTCCGGATCACAGTTCCGATGAGAGCTCGGATGACAAGAGACGAGGCAAGGCACCCAAAGACTCGGACACAGGCAACGAAAGCAAACTATCAGATGAATTATCTGATAGTGAGCTTGATGGACCCAGACAGTCGGTACGAAAAATAGCCATTCTTGCTGGAAGACACAAGTCCCGAGTACAAGAGACCAAGAAAGCCAAGAATAGGGAAAAGCGAGACAAAAGACATGAGAAAGAGAAGAAAGAACGACATACAGGTCGTTTCGCGTCAATCAAGCCTTCTGAGAATTTAGGTCATCAGAGTTTTCTCAAACAAGCAATTCGTCGATCGTCTCGTAAACCTACCAGCCCATCTTCAAGTAATCCAAGTAGTTCGTCTAGCTCTTCATCAGATGATTCTGATTATTCGAGTGATGATACGTTAATGGAACCCTCAAGTATTAATTCGAGTGATTCGGAACATACCAAATCCAAGAAGAAACGAGCTAAACGTAGATGGAAGAAGAACATGTTACTCCTCAAAATTCAATCTCAAGGAGTAAAAGCGATTCCACCTACCCCGTACGATGGAGAAGCCAACTTGACCAAATTTAATAAGTTTGTGGTCGAAACAAACTTGTATATGCGCCAAACAGGGTTAGAAAGACTTCCAAGACAACAAGTAGGTGTCTTACCTAGTTTCTTGAAAGGTAAAGCAATGGAGTTTTATCGCCAGAAAGTAGGTATTGAAGACCAAAAATGGACTTTGTCGAAGTTCTACACCGAGTTAATGAATTACTGCTTTCCAACAAATTATTCTGAGGACTTACGAAGACAATTCCAGCGTATGAGACAAGGACGCAAAGATATACAAAAATATTTGTATGAAATGGAAGTCATGGCCGAAAACCTGGGAGATATTTCAACTAGGGAATTGATTCGCAGAGTATGGGAAGGCTTACATCCCGAATATCAAAGACAATTGCGTCTAGATAACTTGAGTCCCGATACTGTGTCTTACGAAGATCTGCATGATCGACTGGACAGCATAGAACGAGCTAACGAAGCAATTGGTGTAAAATGGCACGAGGGAATTTATACCAAAAATTATAGTCAGCAAAATTTACGTTCTGAACGTCCAGAAGAACGTAAACACTCCCCAAATGTCAAAGGCAAGCAGCCATGGAAGAACAGACGTCGATTTGAGGAAAGCGAACGATCACGTGCAAAACCGTCTCATCGGAATGTTAGTGCTAACAGCACAAACATTCGCCCTAATAATGCAAAGAATAAGGACAGAGACGAGAGAAATAAGAAGAAAGGCGCACCTAAGAAAGATAGACGTCCAAAGACCGAGAATCCATATGTAAAGAAATGGAGTAAGGAGAAACTGGATGAAATGCGAGCTAAAAATCAATGTTTCATATGCGAGCAAGTTGGACACATGGCGAAAGATTGCCCAACTAAGAGTACTGTCAAAATGGAAACGACGCTACCTAGCACCTCCAACGCAGTAACTGTCAATTACGCAGCGTTGGACAAGCTTCGTTCGATGAATCGAGACGAACAGTACCTAGACCTGGAAGTGGTTACACAAGGAGCTTCATCATCAGCTGGACAACATACAATCAATGCCTCAATGATATATGTTGACGAGACCGAATACGACGAACCTGATGATGAGTTGGAGAGCGATCCGATGAGTTACGAACTCATACGAGACATGTTCCGCTTGTCTCGAACGGATCTACTAAACACCAACCATTTTGTAACCTATCAGTCAAATGCATCAGAACGCGAATTGAATGTCAAACCATTGAAACATCACACAGGGAAATTCACCAAACCAAGAATGATACGTTGCAATGGAAAGAAACCATGGGAATATAAGGATGCGTTCAGTTATGGTGCGATTGAATGCTTGAAAAATGGGATACCTTACCCATTTGACCGAAAATGCGTCAAGAAATGGAAACACCAGTATGGCATTTCGAAACGGTTCCAGGTTACCAGAGTAAATGACGAATATTTCTGTGTCGAAGATTGGTGGGACAGAGATGAATTCATGTTACCAGTCGAATTGGCGTACATGCCTGAATTCGACATAAGAACATGGTATGCTTTAGGAAGAGAAGCAAGATACTCACCAGATGTTGTGAATACGAATGGGGTAAGGGAAGAAATCGAAGATATCTTCAACCCTAGACTGTTCGATCACCTAGACGAACCTGGAATTGAGCAATATTTTGAACCACGACTATTCGATTTGGACGTACCATGGAATAATCAACAAGTTATAAACTTGTTGCGAGGTTACTCAGAGCAGGAATGTGAATTCTTAGTGTATTGTGCACTAGCTTACCTAGTACATGGCATATTGGAGCGAGCAAACGAAAATACTGTGACAAAGATTAAGTATGAATATATTGTCAGGAGCTACTCCGTGAACGCTGTACAGACTAAGAAAAACGTACATTCTGTACCTATGCTCGAACGAACATCTGCTTACGCAAAAGACTTCAAGAGAAGTATCCCGAGTCCCATAGTCGTGATTGTACATCTTGAGGGACAGCCTGCAAGAGCTTTGGTCGACTCAGGATCACTTGCAGACTTTGTATCATCGAAATTTGCTGATCAGATTGGTCTAAGACGAATTCCACTAGCAAAACCGTTAGCAGTGCAATTGGCAGCCCAAGGATCGAGAACGAAAGTGAATTACTGTGCCTTGGCAGAACTCAAGTTTGGGAGTGTGAAATGTAAGAGACATTTCGACATAATGAATTTGGACAATTATGATATCATCCTAGGGACACCATTTTTGTACCAACACAAAGTTTCGATTGGTTTCAACCAACCAAGAATCTGGATCGAAAGCTCAGATCCATTACCATTGGAAGGTGAACAAATCACAAACCTTTCTTCGATGGTAATTGACACTTACGAACGCGAACTTGAGAAATGCCGGCTGGAAATTAAGGAATACGCACGAGATCTATTCAAAGATGCTTCGCAAACTTCCTTACCACCACTTCGAGCAATAAATCATTCTATTCCATTGATAGACGAGACTAAGAAATATAAATTTCGTCGTTCGACATGTCCAGATCCCTTGAGAGAACAATGGAAAGAAAAACGTAAGGACTACATTCAAAGTGGAAGATGGAAAGTAGTTACCGGTTCAAACGCAATGCCAATGTTATTACTGCAAAAACCTCGTAAGAATAAAGACGAACCGATTCGATTGAGAACGGTTGTAGACTTACGAGATCGGAACGCGAATACTCGAAAATTATCTTCACCATTGCCCGACATTGAATCTGTACTTCGCAGAGTCGCATCCAAGAAATACAGATCATTAATAGATGGAAAAGATGCTTACGAGCAAATTCGAGTTGTCCCAGAACATGTATCGAGAACTATATTCAATACACCTGACGGCACAATGGTTAGTCAAGTAATGCAATTGGGAGATTGTAATAGTGGAGCGACGTACCAAGCTCTAATGAATCATATCTTTCAACCATACCTGGGAGATTGGATGGATATCTATCTTGATGACCTGGTGATATATTCTGATACGGTCGAAGATCACATTCGACATCTGAAAATTGTTATCGACATTTTGCGCAAAGAACAGTTTTACCTTAGCGAACACAAAATGCAACTGTTCCAATCAGAATTACGCATATTAGGACATATAGTCGACGATAATGGTATCAGAATGGACCCACATAAAATAGATTCGATTCAGAAATGGAAGGTACCGAGCAGCAAAGATTCGTTGAAACGATTCTTAGGAGCAGTAGGATATTTAGCACCGAACATTCCACAACTAAGAATACCAATGGGAGTACTTACCAATATTTCGGGTGAAACTGCTCGATTTCGATGGTCATTTACTGAACAACGAGCGTTTGACCAAATTGTAAAACTGGTACATGATTTTCAGAATCATCACCGCGTAGTTTTGCAGTATGGAAAGAACGCACCTCCAATCAATGTAACTACAGACGCGTCTCACACTGGAATTGGAGAATAATCAGCCAAGGAGAAGACTGGCAAAATGCAAAGGTCGCTGCATTTTATTCCGCTAAGTTGAATTCTGCACAGCAGAACTATCCTGTACATGACAAGGAATTGTTAGCAGGAGTCGAGACTATGCTCAGACACAAAAACTTACTTCAAGGAGCACATTTCCGATGGTTTACAGATCATAAACCACTGCAACACTTATTCGAACAGCCGAATCTAAGTGGCAGACAAGCTAGATGGATAGAGAAATTGTCGGATTTCGACTTCGAAGTAATCTATGTTGCAGGAACTGAAAATATCTTAGCAGATGCATTATCACGCATATATGCAGAAGACTTACCTGGTACAGTTCGAACTAGACCAGAATACACAAACCAGATCGATGAGGACGACATACCAATATTAAGTCGCTTGGAAAACAAAGGTGCAAGCCCAATACTAGTCAATCCAACGCATATACTTCATATGTATTCTATTCCAATCCATGAGAACATGGATCGATTTTCAAACATAGCTATGAACGTACCTAAACGACTCCGAATTACCTTCAAAAGAGGAGAACAGCAAGATAATTTGTCTAATATTCAGGAGGGCGGAATGCAAAGACCACGAATTAAAAAAGTGACTTTGAGAATCCGAAACCGCGACACACCTAGCAACAACGGTCTCGATGATCGACAAAACGATCTGCGTGAGAAAGACGCGACTCAGCAAAAAGATCGACTCACTGATCTATCCTCTGAGCCAATCACTGGAAGTAGCAAGACGATCCAAGATCGTCCTCACGCGCCAATCCCATCTGAACCTTCGCAAGTCGCGACTTCCGAATCAACGCATACAGGCAAGGAAATGGACACCATTGATCCACAATTTCCTACAATACAGTCAGATATTCAAAATTTACAACAATCAATAGAACCAACGCTCACCGATGTGATTGCACAAGCACAACCGCAAATCCAGTTTCCTAACTGTTTGAAAAATCGATTTCACGAAGATCAGTTTTTCAAACTGATCATGGAGAATCCTGCCCACTACAAAAATTTTCACGTCGAAAATGGATTGATATTTCGACGGGAGGGCGAGAGGTATCTGCTATGTATACCCAAAATTCTGATTAACAACAGGAGTGCACGAGAAATTGTAATTGAGCACGCACATTCAATTCTAGCACACTTGGGAGCACGGAAAACATTGCAATATCTGAGAGACCAAGTCTGGTGGAAAGAAATGGTATCAGATATTAGCTCATATTGTGATTCATGTCATACCTGTAAGATTTCGAAGCCGAATCACCAAAGACCATATGGATTGTTGAATCCATTGAATGCACCAACGCGACCCTGGCAAACTATTGGTATGGATTTTGTAGGACCGTTTCCCGAATCCAAGAATCGACTTAGTTCGTTTGATATGATATGCACGATTGTATGTTTACTCACCGGAATGGTTCATTTGCTACCTTGTAAGCAAACGTACAGAGCCAAAGAGTTTGCTGAGTTAATATTCGAAAATGTATACAAATTGCATGGCTTACCTGAATCGATTGTGAGCGATCGAGGATCACTATTCACAAGCACGCTGTGGAAACACTTGAATAAATTGCTTAATGTCAAATTGAGGCTATCAAGTGCTTACCATCCACAAACCGATGGAGCTACAGAGCGAATGAATAAAACGATTGCTCAAATGCTGAGACAATGTGTTTCACCGAACCAGAAAGATTGGGTGATGAGATTACCTATGATTGAGTTTGCAGTCAATTCTGCAAGATCAGAAACAACTGGTTACGCACCTTTCTTCCTGAACTATGGAAGAATGCCTCGTTCCATGATATGGAATGATCCGAGCCAAGACGAGTATCCGGGGGTAAGAACTTTTGCATTGAAGCTGAAAGAAGCAATCATGTCAGCACACGACTCCATCTTACAAGCTAGGGTAAAACAAACGAGGCAAGCTAATAGACATCGGCGGATGTCACCATTCGAAATCGGAGATTTGGTATATCTGTCAACAAAGAACATGAACTTACCAAAGCAACGTGCACGAAAATTAGTACCTAAGTTCATAGGGCCCTACAAGATATTTAGGGTCGCTGGAAACGATTCATATGAGATCGACTTACCTAGAAGTTTGAAAAATCGAGGCATACACCCCATTTTCCATGCATCTTTGTTAAGAATACATATGCCGAACGATGATAGATTGTTTCCTGGAAGGGATATCAGCCAAGTAACTAATTTGGAGGACGGTACTAACGAATGGGTTGTCGAATCGATAGATACCCATTATGGGAAAGGTACGGATTCATTGTTCAAGGTCGTATGGAAAGCCGGAGACCACACATGGCTTCCATACGAGAAAGTAAAGCATCTCGAGGCACTTAATACGTACCTCGAGGTCCTGGGTGTCGATTCTATAGAGAACCTGCCTATGGGGAATGATGAGCCGGATACAGATGATCCACAGATAACTGTACATACCGTTTGGGTAGAGCACGAGGCAATTTTAGCCTCTCTGCATGTAAACAACGTGTACCAACTAAAGGACTCACATAAGAAGCACTGGAAGAAGTTCAGAAGAATATCCAAAACGCTTACTATGAATTCTGACAGCCTCCCAGTCAACTTCTTTGCCCCGAACTCGAATGTTCCGAATGCACCTCCCGAAAGATTCACTGAGCCGGATACTGGCCCAATCACCCAGTCCTGGGCCACGTTTGACACGGCCACGTCCACGTCGTATGTATTCCTAGCCGCCGAATTGAGGAAGGTCTTCGAATTCCATCGATACATCGAGACGAACTCGATCCCGCCTGGTGTTAATCAACCAGAGCGTTATTTGATTATACGCAGGTTGTATAATGGACACGTACCGGATTTCTATGCGTTGGCAGCCTTGCCCCCGTTTGCAGACCCGAGGCACCTCGCTGAAGCGATCCAGAACCATTTCGACTATTCGAGACGCAAGAATCTTGCCTCGAATCAAGGTATACAGTTGATACTCTACTCCAGAACAAGTTTAGTTTTGTCACTGAATAACTCGCCGACAGGTTCGAAAGTCCGTGAGGCTCGTTTCCGAGAAGGTAGTGCCCCGTATAGTCGTCGAAACCGGGCAGCCCAGCGTAAACTCACCCCGGGAATCGAAAAGCGGCCCGACGAACCAAAAGTGGGGGATGATACCACACTTTCGTTGATTCGTCCTGCCGTTCTTCCCAACCTCGCGAGCTCGTCCAAGTTTGATGGGCCGAGTCAACCCTCCGTACGAGTCCCGAACACACTCACCCACTCGCAGTCCGCAGCACAGGTTGTTGATACTACGCCAAGTACTTCGATGACCTTCATGACCTCGAAGTCCGCCAATTTGCCAACGACCGGCACGTCGTTTTCCAATGTCCCTGCGCGTAGTTCTACTCCGATACCAGAAGGGCCTCTCTTTGGTGACGACGACATGAAGGATTGAGGACAAGTAACGTTAATAGTACATTGCTGCGCGAGATGTGATATGTGTGCTACTCTCCTCTATGCTGCTTATGTAAACTCTTTTTACGGAAATGATCAGCGAAGTCGATCGTTTACCCGATCGACTTGTCTTAGATATGTTTTATGCCGTCCTTATGAATTCACACTTGGAATATAAATTCTATACATAGATTATGTTTATTCCATTATGCTACTTTACTATAAGAACTTGTAGACAAGTTCTGGAGGGCGTATGTGACGAAGTAACCGTCACCATGCTTTCCTCCATAGGGTTCCGCAGCGTAACACAGACGTTACGCGCGGAACCATATGACTAAGTATCTTACCAATAGCTTATGTGAGCGCGACCCTATGCATTTAGTTAGCTTTAGTTTTCACGTTTCCCCCATGTGTAGTTTAGTTTATATAGCTGGTAGATAGCAAATGTAAGAGGGATTCTTCCCTCTCGACTATCACTCTAATACTACGGTTAATCCAGTCAGTAACGGTGTGATCTGAGTGCCAGAGGAATCTCTCGTGTGACCGAATCTTACCATTCGTCACAACGCGACGTCCAATACTAGTCGTGCACCCGTTCACTATCATCGGGCAACGAGACTGTACGGCCTGGCATGGAAAGAATATGCAATGCGGGCCTTTCGTCCGTGCCTACATTACATGCGCTTTCTGCTACCCTGGGGGGGGGTGCAGCTCCAAATTCTTCCAAGACAAATCGCAAGCCACGGCACATACAGTGTGTGGTTACAGTAACAGGCCACAGGGTCAAAGTTCAAATCTAAATCTTCCCTGAAGAAAAATCAAAGTTGTTTCAATCCAAGTATCCAACTTCTCTTTTGATCCTTTTTCCCCTGCCGCTATTTTATTCTCTATCATCTGGAATATGGGGTTGATGATGAACATTCCATACGAAGTTGTGACGCCATGCCCTGCTCTTCCAGCTCATCTCAATCCCTTTCGAGGTTCGTGTTCTTCACCCCAGCCTTATCATCGACTCTCATTTTATCACATCCACTCTCCGCTGAGGAATGCCCCTTCGAACCAGACTGACTCTCATTCATCGTCTTCAACGCAGGACTCTCCTCCAAGTCCAGACCTCGATTCTTGTCCCTTGTGCGCGGCGTGGCTTTCTTCAGGATCAGCAATACTCATCACAACTGACACCCCAACCTCCCCCGCTCAAGATTCCCAGGAAAAAAAAAAGTTTCAGCAAAAAAGTCTGCATTTCTATCTACAGTACTAACAGCGTCTAGCATACATATACTGACCCGAATACCCGCCCGCGCACCCGCTCGCTCGCTTACCAGCAACCGAATCAATTGCGGCCCGCGAAGATGCACCGCACCGCAGTAATACATACTACACGAATTCGCGAATGGAAGGAGGCAAACACCGGAAAATGCGGGACGTAAGACACATCGACATCGACATCGACTCGGACATACAGGGTGGGGATCTATCTGCCATCACATCACATCACGCATATATATAAGGAACTACGCCGAGGCCCCCTCGACTCGTCGCACGCCGGCAGAGGCGGGAGGGATATAAAACCAGATCGTTGGCCGAGTCGCACTGTGTCGAAGTTGACGTTCGTTCTCCCCGGGCGCGGAGATTCCGACCGACGATATATATCTGACGAATTGGAGGAAATGATCTTCTGGAATCTGGACACAACTCCTGTCCTTGATTGATTGATTGATTGATGAAGATTGAGATTGTTAGTGTGGGTAGTGGTACTGGGTGTGTTGTTAGTTTAAGGGCTTAGAGTGGACGGCGTGTATCTTTAGAGTTGACCTGAAGTTAGCGCTGTTTTTTTTTTTTTCCTTTCTTTTCCAACTTGAAAGTCAGTCGCTGTTGAAATTCATTCGGAAAATGCCGATACCTGGTTATGTACTGTACGTAGTAAAACTTGACGCGATGCGCTCATCCACCCACCATTATGTCCAAGGGAAGGGACACGTACACGTACGCGTGATGCGGACTATTAACACTCCTTTAGTTCGAGAAGTGGCAGACCTGATTCCCCGACTGTGCTCAAAGGCAAGGCAGGCAATTGCCGCACGCCGTCATTCTGAAGCGGCAGTTGCCCAGTAAGTCGTTCATCATGATGGTAACGGAAAGGAAACGCGAGTGCATTTTTTCGGCATCATGCAAGTTCAGAGGATATCTTTCCTCTCTGATGATTTCTGTATACCGTGGTCCTCGGAACGAGAAAATGAGAGCCAGTGACATTCGATTCGGTTTCTGATCCGACGTAGAACATACTTAGCTTCATTGGATTAGACCAGGCTTCCCGCGAAGGTATTGAAAGCAGGTTACAATCGTATTTGAGTGCTTACCAAGCTATGGTCTAATACAATTGTACTACAGGAGCTCCGATATTTATTCTTTGGATGCTCGGAAAAAATTGGAATCATGTACTCTATCTAGTTCAGAATTGCCCCGTTAGATCGACTTCGGAAGGCATCTCCTCTCCAAGGACTCCAGCAACGACATTATATGCCGCCAGCCTCCCAGTCCCAACACGCGAAGAGGTCGTTGCGCTGCCGATGTGTGGAAGTATCACACACCGCGGCTCGCGTACGAGCGGGTGGTCCGCGCCGATGTACGGCTCCCCCTCGACGACGTCAAGCCCAGCACCCCAGATAGTCCCATCCCGAAGAGCCTCTGCGAGCGCATCGGAGTCTACAATTGTGCCACGTCCGATGTTGACTAGTACGGCAGTGCGCTTCATGCGTGCAAGGAAGTCGGCGTCGACGGCGTGGTGCGTGCTCGAGCCGCCGGGCGCTATGACGAAAAGGACGTCCGATTCCTCAGCGAGCTGCTGCAGCGGGACGCGCGTGATCGAATCTGCAGGCAGACCAAGCGATGCCGCGAGTTGAGCATCCCGCTCTGCGTACCCTGGTGTCACCGTGCCTGACGACGAAGACGGGCTGCCGGTATAGATGAATTTACGGACGCCGAAGTTGACGAGCCGAGCGAGCGTCGCCTGCGCGATCTGTCCGAAACCGAAGAATCCTACTGTCTGTCCTGGGCTCGACTTGTGCAGTATCCGTTCATTGACGACGGGACTGATTTGCGGCCCGCAAAAGCCGAATGGTTCCCATGGGCAGTTTGGCCACTGTTACGTAAAGTTTTTGAGCATCGGTCCGTCGGTCTGGCTTGGCCAACAGGAACATTGATCGACTAACCTGGCCAGTTTGCACAACCGACATGGCGTATTTCACGTTCCTGGCTGCCATGAGTGCGAGCATGACTCCGAGATCTGCCACGGCATTGGTCGATATGTCCGGAGTATTTCCGAGACGGACGTTGTTCTTTACGAGAGCGGGAAGGTTGACATGATCTGGAAGTACTTCATATCGACATCCCAGGAGAATTATGCCGAAGGACTTACCATATCCGACGCACATCGTCGAAACAACTCTCAGATTTGGCCCCGCTATTAGGAATATCGTATCATGAAATGAACAACGGTATCGACCTGGTATGAGAACCTACCTGCTTCAACGACTTCCGCTGGTATCTTGAAATTTGCAAGGTAAGAAGAGGCGATTATCCAGAAAAAGGATGAGCTTTCACTTACCTTGTCCGATAGCATGCAAAGCAATCCTGAGGCACCAGGAATATTCCTCAGTAGCCAATCCTGCTTATTCTTAGTCCCTTCAGGACAGACAACGAGCTGAACGTTGTGAAAGAAACGATCCGTCAATCGTCATTGAGTAAACGGTGGGACGGCCGTACGTTGAAATCCCTTCTCTGCTGTAGTACAGGCATGACATTCGGACCCAGGTCGCGAGTCACGATGATTTTGTGAATTCCTCTGCCCAATTTCATAGCAGTAAGAAACTGTCTATGAAAGCGTCGAGTTATCACTCACTCGATAGAGCCCATTGTCTCTTTTGCCGGCTATCGTCAGTTTGTTGTATGCAGACAAGTTGTCGAGGACTTCAACGACTTCAGCGTTACTGATCGCTTCATTTATACTAACGATTGGCACTCTCCAGTTAGCTGTGAGGGATATGCGGAACTCCTTCCTCCCGTCCTTTCTTCGTTGCCAGCATCGTATAGCAATCTGAACCGCGGTTTTGTCGATGGAGCGAAAGGGGCTAAATGTCGAGAAATAGCGTATCCTTACCCAAACTTGTCAAGTACGCATAGGACTCGGTGGCTATGGCAATGTCTGCGAGGTAAAGGAAATATCAGGGCGCCGCGGTCAACATGCTGATTGCTGCCTGACTGAACTAGCTTCAAAGATGCGTAGTCAGGAACGGAAAATTTTCTTGACTGCAATCCTTTCGAACGTGCGGACGATACAACTGGCTTGTATCCGAGGAGAGAAGCGGAAAAAGGATCGAGTCAAAGGAGATCCGCAAGGTGAGCCAATGGTGATAGAACGTTGCAGCCTCAAGTTCTCTATACTGTGATTATGAGGAAGTGCAATGCCTCCGACTGTCGATCGTCTCCCACGCTGCGACCTTTCTTTATAACTCGCGCTGCTCTCAAGTCCGCTATCCTAGCCGACTCCAGGGAGGAAGTCGTGCATCAAAACCACATATCAGACCGGTTTCTTCACTTCTCGTCAATACGAAAGTTGCTAATGTGGCGCATGACTCACGATCGGAGCGCGAGAAGTTACGCAGTAATAGATGTATCGGGACCACGCGATTGTAACACCATTCGAGCCGATTTGGAGCATACGAGCGGTCGTAAAGCGTCGGAAAGATGTCTTGATACATAATTTTCGAGAAATATGCTAGCCAAAGTCAAGAGAAACCTTCAGCAAGGAAGGTCTATAGCGTACCTATGCCCATTCCTTAAGGTACTCTGACTTTATTTGCGATGCGACCGGAACTTCGACGCCACGAACCAAAATAGCTGTCGACTGGGAGGTAATCGTCGCTACCAATACGCTCGACAGACTGATAAGATGTTGACAATGAGCGATGTGCGCCGAGGCGATTAATCGAAGAGTGAGTGTGGCGTGTGTCGAAAGTTGCAAGAAGTGGCTCCTGTGGAGAATGCAAGGCCTAGAATGTCGCGATGCGCGATGCCAATTATCTTACTTTGTGGAGAAACTCAATTGAGCAAGCACTGCTGGGCCTTTTCCAGAACGCAGCATCGGAGAAATTCCGAGTGAGGTTACAAGCATACCGAAATCGAACGGAAGTAGATCTAGTCGTTCGCACAGGGTGGTGCCGAGATCCGGCCCTGTCCTATATTGTTCGCAGCTTCCGCTATTGGAGCGACCTTCTTGACGTGCATGCTCCGAGAAACTTGGCATTCCCACAAAGCACCGGAAATTAGTACTTCCTCACGAAGATACTATGTGCCATAAACTTCACCTTTGGTGCCACATTTTAACGATATTATATTACTTGTTTGCCTCCAAATTCTTCAGTTTAACTGGTGAATAGACCTCGGATAGGCTACCTCGGAGTAGCCCACCCGAAAAAGTAGACGAGACAACCAGACGCAACCTTATCAATGCTCAGTCGATTAAGCGCAATTCTCATCTCCGTAGTTTGTTTTGCCGGAAAGATTACCCTGGGAATCTCCGCACGCTGACTTCTATTTGCGCAGAGCTCGCAGAAATGGATTTCGTCATCGCAAACTAGCATAACGTCGAACCAAAATAAGATGACACAGGTCTTAAATACGGGGTATGACCACCCCTCCGCGAAATATCAGATGGCGTGATAAGTTATGTGGGCTTAGTGCTTACAAGCCTGTCTTGGACCAGGGCGGGCATCTGTAAGCGGGCTTTTCATCAGCTACGTCCAGAAAAAAGCACAAAGCATCTAGGACTCAAGCCTCGCTTATCACAATTCGTCGAAATATTACTGGAGTAAATAAGAACATGCATCAGAAACACATAAGACTACTCCTGCCTATTCATAAAATCAGTCGAAGTAGTCCATGCCGTCATCGCAATCCCAGTCGCTATCGTCCTCAGTCTCGTATATACGCTCAGAAGTGTGTTCTGGTTCGTCTTTGATTGGAAATTCTTCATCCTCGCTCTCCAAGTCACGGTCCGGATCATACTTGTCTCCATAAACATCGTATCATCTGGGCTTCGTTCCCTTGGGCAAGTCCATCGCCTTTCAAACTCTGTCCATCCGCTTCTCAGAGAACTCGAGATTCTCGAGACTGCGGTGCTCGTCTCCCTCGAGGAATGTCATTATTAGATCATGTTGCTCTCGATATTTTACGAAGCTAAGGACACATTGGACGCGAGCCGTCTTCCGCACATAATTGTGTATTTTGTATGTCGCAGCGAACGCGTGTTTGTCCCAGTCAAGTCCAAGCTTTGTGGAAATCAACCTCATATGCTTGTGCTTGAACCAGAAGCCATATACCCAGTGCTCGGGGGCTACCGGATCTTCGAATTTGAGTCGCTGTCGCTGCATTCTCTCTCTACAGTGGATCAGGCACTTTTGACGTGAAAAAATAAGAATGAAAAGAAGTACCGTATATTATGTACACGAGATATCCCGAGTTCAGTTGTCATGACTGAATTTCTCTGAAGACGATGGAGTCATAAAATCGTGGATGAACGTGATGGTTATGGTTATGGAGGGTGTGGCTTGTTGCAGTCACCGTTGACTGGTGGCGTGGAGTGGCATCCCGTCCAAGTATGACTCGGTCTGTGCTGCGAAAGCTCGAACCTGGTGGCGTTATAAGCTATGGTTTCGGAGCTTATCGCCAGGATCAGGGCGGTCATCTGCAAGTACTAGTGGCTCACCATAATGCTACGTCTCGATAGAAAACAGAACTCAGATCGTAGAGTGATATTGGTGTACATAAGGACGTGTATCAGAAAACATAGAAGCATTCCTGTCTGTCCGTAAAATCAGTCGAAACAATTTATGCTGTCATCAGAGTCCCAATCACTATCATCAAGGGTCTGGTATATACGTCCAGAGACGTCTCCTGGCTTGTCTTTGAACGGAAACTCTTCATCCTCACTCTCCATTACATGGCCCGGATCATACTCAGACCATATAGGAGGTTAGTGGGAATCATCGGGGTCAAGCCACATCCCGCTGGACGTTATGGACACCTTATTTTTGAGGCTTTAAGCGAAGTCCATGCGGACCTTATGGATCAGGTAACCATTTTCTACGCAGACAACCCACATATAAAAGCTGTCATCGGGATCTGGTTTTCGGGAGCATTCTGGAAATTCTCGATAATTACGAAGGAAGATGTTGGCGCTCCCGAAGAAGACGATAATGATGATGCCAGCTATATACCGTCGAACGAAGATAAACTGCCGAAGGCTGCAAATGATAGTAGTGACGAGGAGATTAGCGAGCGACGGAGGACCTTCTAGTCCTGACGAGCTGGACATTATCGATAACACCGAGGATCCAAGTCGGGATGAGCTAGAAAAAATAAAAAGACAAATCGAGGCTACTGACAACGAGGATATCCTGTACTACGAGTTGGGAACTGAACGCGGAGAGACAGTCTGCAGCGGCTCACTGAAGTTGTTAGAATCTGAACGGTTGCAAGGTGTTCGAGGGCATGTCGTTTTAGGAGGTGAGCGGTCCTTCAGGCCTCAGCCTCACATGTTCTTTGAGATAAAAGTGATTGTTGCGCACCAGTCGATTGTGCTCAAAGCAAGAGGAGCCGGGAAACTTATGTAATTAGCTATTGACTATGTATCGCACCAAGCAATATCACTTTATGGAGGAACTACTTGACTATTGCAACGGATCTTTGCACAATTTAGAGTTTTATAGACATTGACTCAGCCTGAGAATGCTATTCGACTGCGTGCATCCATGAAGGCTATGGCCATGCTTCCTAATGTTGTGAGATTAGACATGTATTCCATATGAGAGTCGCTCTACGTAGAATTAGTGAAGCAACATGATTTGGTAATTATAAGTTATCTTTTCATTCCTTGGCGAGCATCTCATCTCAGCAACTAACACGAGAAAAAGGACAGGAGAAGCAACCGACCGCAGCGAGTGTTCCGATGTCGATTCCTGAACAAATTTGCGTTCTGCATTTGTTTCTTACCTAGTGTAGCCTAAAGTTATCATCTACTGATTATCGATGAATTATCCGGATTACTTGGAACGTCTGATTACACGCCACAAGGTCGACTTTGGCGTAAATCTCAGGGTGTACAGGAAACTTAATACTTGCCATCACTGATTGATCGGAGGCTAAGCATCTTCAGAGACGTCATATCATTTGAGCCTCGCAGCCCTCGCATTCCTCATTCGTTCTTTTCATCTGCTTCCGGGATTATTCGCAATTGCCGGGAGTTCCATCTTCAAAGCTCGCAAATGCCATGGTCACTCTACCCTGCTCCCAATCACTGACGTTGCAGACGCAGCAGTCGACCAGGACGGTTCTTCAGACGCAATGCAGCAACTTGGATGATACAATGCACGAGTTTCTCTTCCGGTACTGCTTGAGCACATGTGCCGATCACTACATACACAGTATGCACATACAAAACTTCAGGAAACAAAATCAGTTCAATCTTATATTTTTACGTCGAGTTTCCGGATATATCATCAATAAAAGCACAAAGTGATATCAAAAGGGACACAGAAGATCTTCACTTTCTTTCGGTTGGGCTCTGCGAGTCTCTGAGTACAATAGACGTGAAGAAGAGGTCACAATACCTTACCATTTAATGGCATACCCAACAGTACATAACACATTAGCTACAATGAAATTTGGATGATTCTTCATCGTGCAATTTTATCGGAAAGGTGGTGTGACGTGGCTGTTCAATACTTTTGTCAGCCATTGTAAATCTAGTTCAATATTCACCGCATCAGCTCTTCGCACTTGGTGTTAATATAAACAGGGTCGTTGCAATACTTCGAAATGAGCTTCGAGAGTGAATAGTTATCGTGCGACTTATGCATGAACCTCCACGGACCAACCTCGGGGGACAACTCCTTCTTGGTAAGTTCGGTGTTGATCAGAGGCGGATACCTCCCCTTCCCGTCTTTATCAACCCAGTCGAAGTCGATGAGCTTCGCCTCCACCTTGACATCGCTCTTCGTGATCATAACGTTTGTGTCACGGAGATCACCAAACACAAGATCTTTATCATGGATAATCCTCAAAGCCTTCCCCAGATCCTCGAAGACATTGCGTGGAAGACTGTTGCCGTCCTCGTCACACATCCGCTTCCCGTGCACGCGTTCCATGACCACCATTTTCAGTCCACCGATCACTTGTTCGCAGGTGTGCAGCCTCGGTGCGTGATTCTGATCTGCTACTGCAGTGTGTGCGGAATCATTGTATGTGACGGCAAACTTGACTATGACTCCTCGACCGCAGTACGTGGCAAGGAAGAGTGATCGCATTTCCGCATTCTCCCCCTTGAGCTTGGTGAGTTTCTCATTTCTTCGACTCAGCTTCGCCTTGAATTCCAGTTCTGGAATCAATGAATTTGGAGAAAAAGCAGTCGCCGAGGGGCAAGGCAAATGCCAAGTCTCTTCCTCAACTGGCTCGGATGTCCGCTCGAGATCGCGGTATTCGTCCCGAAGCTCGTCAGCGCAAGTCTCCAATGCTGAGGCAATCAGGGCCAGCTTGACGACTGTCTCATTCCTATTGGGACTATCGAGCACCTCGAAATGAAGAATTTTGTCCACAACGACCTCCTCCAGGCATACCCCTATGGAAATCTCGAGCACGTTACCCATGACGCCGACAATAATAACGGGCAACTTGCTGTGCTTGTATATTCCCTGTCCAAATTCCGTATCAGCGTTTGAGAAACGAGAGGAAATAATATTATGGACCTCCTTCATTCTGTGGCAGTTCTTTCCATACCAGACCGCGGCCTCCAAGCTCGCGTCGCCATCCAATCCTGTTGCATTCTTACACACCAAAATCGCATAGTTTCCCCAGACAGTATCGCTCCTCCATGCTTTGCTTTCTTCCCGAAAATCCATTCGAAAACCACTCTTATCTCATACCATTGTTGCTCTTCGTAGCAGCCACGAGACGTGACGAAATACTCTTTGGCGGTATTTAGTAGCTTAACGGTAAGTTTTATGGGTTCTTCTGGGTGTTTCGGGTCTGACCAGTCTTGACCGGTCTTGACTTGCGCATCAAGCATTTGGAGTCGCTGTTGCAGCAAGGCCAATTCCTTATGAAAGAGAGCCACAGGATGCCCATATCGATCATCCATTCTACCCGTAAAAAGCCGTTGGTGCGCCTTCTTAATGCCATCGAAATTGTCAACAGACATTGACTCCCTAAACGTTGAAAGGGTCACATCGCGGCCTATGATCACATCAGAGAGCAGTCGAGAATATGACTGCAGCGGGCTTACGCTTTATTGCGGGAAGCTCTGAAGGAGTATCTCTGGCCTCCTCAATTAACTTTATATCTTCAGATGCTGGAATCGACTTCCAGCTTCATCTTGTATAGAGGTAGAAGCGCGACGCACCGGGAACCTCGATGAATAGTGTCTCGCCTTTGAATTGGTCCACCCCCCGCATCGGATTGAGCTTCTTGATTTTCTCCTTGTCATGGGAGAAGATCTCGTTAAGTCGGTCATTAAAGTTGTCGGAGTCTACGTCGCCAAAATCAATTTCGGAGTCCGTGCATCTCCACACAGTGAGCATTGCGAGATCGACGTTCCCGAGGACACCTGGTCGCCCTTCCTTGACCTTCCTTTTCAAGTCTGAAATGTATGCATTTGAGTGGACCTCAACGTCAAAGACATCTCCAAAGGCAGCCTTTTTCTCGTGGTCGATAAGGAGGCACCAGATTTTGAGATCCACCATGCTGACCGTCGAGGTGGTGGTTGTGGCTGATGATAGAGCGATCGCGTTGTGGAACAATGCCAATCTCACGTCACACGTCATATGATCATGTTATAGAGTTACGCTACAGTCTTTTTCATATGTAACTGTAACAGGATCCTATGCCTTCAAATCGTTGTCTCTTATACCTCAACATCGTATTTCTTGGAGAATTTTTCAGGAAGACAAGGAAGCCCACGTTAGGATGCGCATACCTGACTTCGGTCTTCTTCACTATACTAAATTGGAAATGGTGGACATCTATGGTGTTGAGGAGTACAGGCTCAGGAGGTTAGTGGGAATTATCGAGGTCAAGCCACATCCCGTTGGACGTTATGGACATCTTATTTTTGAGGCTTTAAAGTGAAGCCCATGGTGACCTTGTGGATCAGGTAACCATTTTCTTCGCAGACAACCCACATATCGAAGCTGCCATTGGGATCTGGATTGTGAGAGTGTTCTGGAAATTCTCGATATTTACGAAGGAAGATGTTTGCACTCCCAAAGAAGATGATAATGATAATGCCAGCTATATACCATCAAGTGATTATAAACTACTGAAGGCTGCAAACGATAGTAGCAATGAGGAGATTAGCGAGGGCAGCAACAGCGGACCTTCTAGTCCTGACGAGCCGGACATTATCGATAAACCCGAGGATCCAAGTCAGGATGAGCTAGAAGAAATGAAAAGACAAATCAAAAATGCTGACAATGAGGACACCCTATACTACGAGTTGGGAACTGAACGTAGAGAGGCAGGTCTGAAACGCCTCATTGAACTTATTAGAAATCTAAATGGTTGCAAGGAGTTTGAGGACATGTCATTTTATGAAGTGAGCGGTCCTTCAGCCTCATGTGTCCTTTCAGATAAAAGCGATTGTTGCGTACCTATTGATTGTCCTCAAAGCAAGAGAGGCCAAGAAAGTTAAATAGTTAGCTATTGATTACATATCGCACCAAGCAATATCACCTTATGGAGAAAACAACTTGACTATTGGAACGAATCTTCGTACAACTTAGAGTTTTATACACATTGACTCAACCCGAGAATGATATTCGACTGCGTGCATCAATGAAGGCTATGGCCATGCTTCCTAATGCTGTGAGATTAGACATGTATTCCATACGAGAGCCGCTCTACATAAAATCGATGAAGGAACATGATTTGGCAATTGTAGGTCATCTTTTCACTCCTTGGCGAGCATCTCATCTACACAACTAACATGAGAAAAAGGACAGGAGAAGCAACCGACCACGGCGAGCGTTCCGATGTCAATTCCTGAACGAATTTGCGACCCGCCTTCATTTCTTACCTAGTGTAGCCTATAATTATCATCTACTGATTATCAATGAATTATCTGGATTCCTTGAAATGTCTGATTACACGCCACAAGGTCGACTTTGGCGTAAATCTCAGGGTGCACAGGTAACTTAATACTTGCCATCACTGATTGATCGGAGGCTAAGCATCTCGAGACGTCATATCATTTGAGCCTCGCAGCCCTCGCATTCCTCATCCATTCTTTTCATCTGCTTCCGGGATTATTCGCAATTGCCGGGAATTCCATCTTCAAAGCTCGCAAATGCCATGATCATTCTACTCTGCTCCCGATCATTGGCATTTTTCTTCCGGTACTGCTTGAACGCATGTGCCGATCATTGCATACACAGTATGCACATACAAACTTCAGGAAACACGACCAGTTCAAGCTTATGTTTTTTTCCGTCGAGTTTCCAGATATATCATCAATAAAAGTCACAAAGTGATATCAAAAGGGGCACCCGAATCCTCACTCTCTTTCGGTTGGACTCTACGAGTCTCTGTGTTTAATGGACGTGAACGAGAGGTCTACAGTGCGCACCCAATCAAACAAGACGGTCCATTCGTCTAAGAGATTCTCGTCTTGCCGGTCATGAAGAACGTCGTTTCCAGTCATCTCCACTCCAGACAGAAACTGATTATGGACTTCATGCCGCGCATATAAAGAAAGCCAAGCTCGAAATATAAAATATACAATATGTTCAGTGACGAATATATCGGCATCGACACGACCGGATCTAAAAAATGTCTTCGAAAACATCCTCATCCTCATTGCTATCGAATTCGTCCGAGTCCACGTGCTTGGGTTCACGTTTGAAGATCGAATCTGGCGTGTATTCGTACGGGAATTCTTCGTCCTCGCTGTCGCTCTCCTGATCTGAAGCATAAGCTGATCCGTTGACCTCATACCACTTGGGTCTCGTTCCGCTAGGCAAACCGATCGCCTTTCGGACTCTGTCCATCTGCTTCGGGGTGAATTCGCAATCGTTCAAGCTGCGCTCGCCGTGACTCTCTACAAATGTCATAATCATCGCGTCCTGATTTCGGTATTTGACGGCGTGGCCAGAGCAGTAGACACGAGTGGTTCTCAAGACGTGGCGCAGCACTTTGAATGTGACCTTGAAAGCTTTCTTATCCCAATCCAGTTTGAGATCGCGAGCCAATCGTCGCATATGTTTATTCTTGAGCCAGAACCCGTATACCCATACTCGGGGAACATCTGCGGTTTTGGCTGGTTCAAGCTGAAGTCCCTGCATCCTGTTGCTGAGACGAGTCCTCAGCCAGAGTCATAAAACAATGGTGAAGATAATACCTCAAATCTTTTGTTTCCTTGAGTACAGATGCCATGATACGAATCTTGCTTCGAGCCAAGGCGGCTGAAAAAGAACTGAAAACTGCAATTGCAGTCGCGACCAAGGGACAACTGCGCCTGAAAGGCATCACGTGATGTGCTTACTCATCTTCTGACTCCGAAGCCACGGCGATCCTATCTAACCGAGTGAAATGTACTACTGCTTTGGGATTATTAAGAGGTTTATGACTGTTCCCATTGACCGTCTCGATAACCAATATGATCGTGATTGGTGCCACAGCAGAAGGCAAAATCCAATTAAACATCCTTGAATTAAAGTGTGAATTTATTGCAGCGATGACACTAGCATCATTTTGGCATCAATTGGATTATCGGACTCGGACAGTTTAAGAGTTGAGATTAAGTAAAGGATTTCTATTGTTTCAAGCACTGCACGGTTGTTACCATGCGAGTTCTGGTGGCTGATCGACGCTAAAGAGCTCCTAATCTGGAGTATACAGGCCACGAAGTCCATTCTCATTGACAAATTCAACATCCTCCTCGTAAAACAACTTCACCTCCTCTTCCCACTTTGTACTCAAAGGGCTCCAGGACGTGATATCCGGTACGCGGTATCGCTTCTATCACACCGAGTTACAAGGGCAACTTTCGCCTTTATTACCTACGGCGGACGCTCTAATGTTTTCTGACTCTTTTTCACAGAATCAATGATACAGGGTCTACAAGGGCTGAGACAGAACTGGTACAGTATAGGAAAGAGGGTCTGTCAATCACACGCAATGAGCGACATATTCGAAAGCATAGAGCACGTTCCGGCCGTCAGGATCACCGTGGGCACGAATATGTGTGGTATGAAACCTGGGACACAACGTTAAACAGAGCGATTCTCTCTCTCAATTCTCTCAGCGTTGCACCACAACCGCGTGTGTCTAGGAAGATAAAGAAACGTGATGGGGGGTTTCGCATCCAGTCACGCATTCCGGACTTTGGACTTGTCCGTCGCACCAAATACATGTATATCAGGAAGATGGAAGGGGGAGTTGAGGTAATTTAGAAGAAGTTGCATTCGCGACTTGTCGCCATTGTGGAAATAAAGCCCGCACCGGCTGATACCTCTGCTCACAAGGTTCTGGATGCTTTGGAAGAAGCATACTTCGGTCTTTGCCCCCAGGTTGGCGTCTTCTTTGCTGGAAATCCTGACATAATGGAGATTATTGGGATCTTCGCGGCAGGGACGTATCGGAATTTTGAAATATTCGCCAGGAATTCTGGTGATACGTCAAGTGACGACGACGATGATGATGACGAAGACGACGAGAGCTATAAGCCCTCTAGCGAAAGACACTCATCATCCGAGGCAAGGCATGAGAGCGTGGAATCTTGGAGCGGAGAGAGTGACGAAAGCAGCGAGTCCAGTCCAGATGAACTCGATATAATCAACAAACCGGATGATCCTGGTCGTCAGGAACTCGTAGCGGAACTTTCCAGCGAAAGCAACGAAGAAACTATAGGTACAGACGAAGCATACATCCTTCAGACAGAAGAAGCAGAGCATGGTTTAAAGTTATTGATGGAGGCCACCGAGAGCTTGGAAGGATGTGAACAATTTGACGGACCATTGTAGGACGCAAGGGAATATCACCGTAGCTCGATATTATGTGGTGATACTGACGTTATTCGAATGCTCCTGCTAAAGGGCCGAAGATGTCACTATTGATATGAACAAGATCTCATAGAACATCCTGTTACACTTACAAGTCTGTGTCTTTGTTTATACAAGAATGTTACGAAACTCTCTGCGGGAAACCCAGCGACAAACAGCAGGGAAGGGTCAGTGTCAGTCATAGAGATCTTCTACCTGGGAGTTCGACATGAAGGGAGAGAAGCTCGATATCTCGCGTTAATACTACGAAAGTGTACTAACTTGAAGCAGAGAAGCGCTGAAAGGTACTTAAAGTGAACAGAGCGAGGCGTACGAATTGCTGAAATGCCGTAGACGATACGGCCAGAAGAGCAACGTTCGAGACACTGCGTGCACAATGGATATCAGATCTTCCCATGTACCCCGTCCTCGTAAAATTTCGCCATACCCTGCACAAGCACATCAAGACCCATGGGCCACCGACAAAGCTCCTCGTCAAGTTTCTCCTGTGAGCTACCCTGGGC
Organism: Phlebopus portentosus; assembly: GCA_037892935.1. NCBI lineage: Eukaryota > Fungi > Basidiomycota > Agaricomycetes > Boletales > Boletinellaceae > Phlebopus > Phlebopus portentosus. The sequence continues at coordinate 1,913,621 of JAYXKI010000004.1, read as the reverse complement.
AATCCTCAAATAGAAATCCTGACGATTCGGACATGCGTGGAGGGCTACTTGACAACATCACGGAACGCATTGCGAAACCATGATGGTGCCGCAGCACAGAGTCATACGCACGCGAGAAGCACGGTTGAAGCTTCTCTTTGCGCGGGTTTGCACGCACATCCTGCAAAGCGCTGCAAGTGAAGAGGAGCCCGCCTAGGAGTTTCATTATTAAACGGATTTGTCCAAGTTATCCAAAGCCAAACCTACCGCAAGAGGCGGCGGAGGCAGCCTGTTCCATGCTTGCTCCGGCATCCCTGTTCGCTCTTACCAAGCCTTTCCAGGATGTGGTATTCTTGGGGTTTGGGTGTGAAGACTGTTCCTATACTCTGAGGAAAAACATGGGGCACATTGAACACAATTCGTAGCGCTGGTGACGCGACGACGAACGTGAATATTGCCTTTGATGTCAGCCTGGACGAAAGAGGATATTCTAATGTCCATTTGATCTACAATCTCGGCGCAGGTGAGTGAACCAAATCCGTTTCTTCTGAGATCTTAGACTACCAAACATTCCTACGTGACCGCCAGATGCTTCGAAGAACTCGGCGGTCTTCATGCCACTCCGTGACCGGTATATCAGCGAAGGACTACGCTATCAAAAAAAGAAACACCTCAAATGTTCATTTTCTTTTGATTGGATTCCTCGAGTCTTCGATCGAGTTTATTGAGCATGAACGAGAGGCCTGTAGTACGCACCTGACCAAGCCAGACGGACCATTCGTCTAAGAACTTTTTGTCTTGTCGGTCATGCAAAACGTCGCTTCCTATAATCAACACCCCAGACAAAAACTGATTGTGAACTCCAAGCCGCATATATAAAGCAAGCCAGGCTCGAAATATAAAATATACAGTATGTTCACTGACGAAAAAATCAGTATCGGTACGACCGGATCTAAAAAATATCTTCAGAAACATCCCCATCCTCATCACTATCGAACTCATCCAAGACGACGTGATTGGGTTCACGCTCGAAGATCGAATTTGGAGTGTATTCATACGGGAATTCTTCGTCCTCGCTGTCGCTCTCCTGATCTGAGGCATAATCTGATCCGTTGACCTCATACCACTTAGGTCTCGTTCCGCTAGGCAAACCCATGGCCTTTCGGACTCTGTCCATCTGCTTTGGAGTGACCTCGCAATCATCCAATTTGCGCTCGCCGTGACTCTCTACAATTGTCATGATCATCGCGTTCTGACCTCGGTATTTAACGTCCCGGACAGTGCAGTAGACACGAGTGGTTCTCAAGACGTGGCGCAATAGCTTGAATGTGACCTTGAATGCGTTTTTATCCCAGTTCAGTTTGAGGCTGCGTGCCAATCTTCGCAAGTGTTTACTCTTGAACCAGAACCCGTACACCCAAGCTTGAGGAACAGTCTCAATTGGTTCAAGATGAAGCTTCTGCATTCTGGCGCTAAAGCACGTTTGTTAGTAAGAGCTTGAAAGTGTTGAGAAAATTGGCACCTCAAAGTTCTCGTTTCATTGCGTGCAGACGACATGATGAGAAGTAAAACGAACCAACCACCGGGTGCAAACTGACCTGTGTTGCTTGCTGGTACAACAGGCAAATGGGCATCGATAAAGATATTTTATAAGATATCTTTATCGATGATATGCCCATTTGCCTGTTGTGCTCGTGGCAATATGGTTTCGGTGCTTATCATCAGAATCACGGTGACATCTGCAAGTGGCTTTATATAACGCTACGTTCGATCGAAGAGATTGTCCAGGACCCAAGTTCATTCATCGGACTTCGTAGAGCATTGGTGTACATAGGGACATGTATCAGAAAAACATAGAAGCAATTCTGTCTGTCTGCAAAATCAGTCGAAAAAATCCATGCCGTCATCGCAGTCCAAGTCGCGATCATCTACAATCTCGTATATACGTTTGGAGACTTGTCTCGGCTTGCCTTTAAGCGGATGCTCTTCATCATCGCTCTCCTTGTCATAGTCCGGGTCATACTTCTCTCCATAAACATCGTACCATCTGGGCTTCGTTCCCTTGGGCAAGCCCATCGCTTTTCGAACTCTGTCCATCTGCTTCTCGGAGAACTCGAGATTATCGAGACTGCGGTGCTCGTCGCCCTCGAGGAATGTCATTATTAAGCCACGCTGATCCCGATATTGTACGCCGCGAATGGTACAGTAGACGCGAGCCGTCTTCCACACATAATTGTGTACTTTGTATGTCGCAGTGAATGCACGTTTGTCCCAATCGAGGCCAAGCTTTTTGGCAATCAATTTCATATGCTTGTTCTTAAACCAGAAGCCATATACCCAGCGTTCGGAGACTGGGTTCACTGGGTCTTCGAGTTTGAGTCCCTGCATTCGCTCTCTACGGTACGTCAGACGATGTTAACGCGAGATGAGAATAAAAGAATGTACCTAACATTATTTGCATTGGATATCCCGAGTTCTGTTGCCATAACCGAATACGCTTGAGGGCGGTAGAGTCAGAAATTCGCGGGCGAACTTGATGGTTGTGGTGATAGCAGTAGTGGCTTACAGTCACGGTCGACAAATCGGCACGATAGTATCTCACGTAAGCAAGACTCCGAACCCGACTCAGAGGAGCTTTGGTCACTCAGCTCAGGCTACCGTGTTGTTAACAAAGTCACCATTGCCCGTCCACATACTATCGCTCTTGTACCCCGCCAACATCTTAGTAGCTTGAGGTGCGAGAGCAAACAATGGTGATACTTCTATATTGGCATGTCTATTCTTTGAAAGCGATCGACAGTAGTCTCTCATCCATGACTGCCAGTGCTTCCACCGCTTCAAATCCGTATTACCTGGCAGGACTTTGAACATCTCAGGCCCAGGTCAAACGGGCGATTTCAGCTTCTCTGCATTCTGCGCTTGCCATTCTGAAAGTAGTGATGTCTTGGGGGAGGCTTATCTAGAAAAGTACTGGAAAACATTAGGGATCTAATTGTGCAATAGGTAGTGAATACTGATCAAATTGACTTGAACTTGAAATGATTCGGATACCCATCACTGACGAACAATGACTGCATGTGGTTGATCTATCGCGAGACATGTGACCATGTTCCGTGGCTGTAGAAACGCGTCGCTCAAGTTCTGACTCGTTTCACTCTTATCCAGGCCATATCGCTGCCTTCCTTTACCTTTAACTTGCTTCCTGAACTGGCTTCGTTGCTGTCATTTTCCATATCGTTCAGTGAGTTTTATTCATTTTATGGACTACCCATGATCATTTCACGTTTGTTCTAGAACTAGAATGACGATCTCGGAAAAATATCGGTTTAAAGAAGAGTTGTCTCTTCAATGCAACGAAAAGCTCACTCGCAAGTACAGAGCTCGTAGAAACAAGCAAAATCATCGCGGTCCCGAGTATATATGGTACGATACACGGGATACTGTCTTAAACAGGATCCTGTGCTCGTTCAAGTCGTTGTCTCTTATCCCTCAACACCGTATTTTCTGGAGAATTCGTCAGGAAGACGAGAAAGGTCGAGTAAGGACACGTATACCTGACTTTGACTTGCTTCGTTATGCGAAGTTGGAGAAGGCGCACAAGTGACCTCGAAGTAGTCATCGTGTGACCTTGTGTGACAAATTTCACACATATAATGATGCATGCACAGCGTGTCATTCATCCCCACCATCACACCAGCCATGAAATTCCACACCGAGCCCTACAGAAATGGTATGGTCTCAACGATATCAACCAGGGAAAGAGCATTCCTGCATGTGGTAGTCAGCACGTCGTATTATTTGATTGTTCAGGAGCCAAAGGAGGAGGCAATGTAGCAGAGGGTCGGAAAGAATTTCAAGGCAAAGTCACTGAATCGAGAGTGATTAGTCCTGCTCTCGCTGGATTTCTGGAGAGGCTGCCCCCAAGTGATAATGTGCACGTCCATGTAGTGGTAAAAACAACTTACATGGTACGAAGATGACGTCGGGCTCATTTGAATTTCTTCAGCCCTGGGTAGACCCAGATGCGGAGGAATCTAAGAAAGCCTCTCATGTGTCTCGTCTCTTGCAAGTACTGAAGGTCCGAGAAACGGCGATGTGTTGAAAGCCAGATTCGTCGTGGATACGAACATCTCGTCAAGAACTGTGAGTCACCTTTTTTTTATAGTTATCTGATCGACGCATTCAATCAGCAGACAAAGTCGATTTGCAAGTTGGTCGGAACGGAACATGGGATGGAATATATCTGTTCGGGGATGCAGAAGGTGCTCTTGCTGCCATTTTCCGTTGCTCGCATTGTCCCCAACGTAAGTAATGCAATGCTGTCTCTAGAGGAACGCATTCATTTCTTCATTCCAGGTGGGAATTCTCCAATCCGTATACTGGGAAGATGAAGCTGACAAAGCGATCGATCTTGGCCAGCGTGGTCCACATGAAGAATGGGAGGATTATGTGAGTTGGCCCATGCCTATCGTACAGTTACTTCTCATCGTCCTTCGCAGTCAATTATTCGGTGTTTCGATACCCAAGTCGAACTACTTGGACTTTGGACTAATGATAAAGCACTACCCTCTTTGGAACCTGTTAGAGACCCTTCCGGTATAGCAAACGTCTATCGGTACTCTAGATTTGTGTGTGCGTTTCATTGATATTTCCGCTCGCGTGGTGATTAGCTGACAGAAACTAATTTTCAACAGGTGGGCGTTGTGGTCAGTATTTTAGTGACGTAAGTGACAGAGCGTGCCGTAGAAAGTGTGCCTCGCAGACAATGGTTCGCAAGCTTCGGGAGTTGTTCAACATTGCAGATGACGGAGCTATTCCGACGACAAAAGGCAACATCGGAAAATAATGCGTCTCGCCTTCCCTCATCAAAGAAGATGCTACGCGAAGCAATCCCGGTGCGAGTTCGACTTCGCCCAATACTGATGTCGGCAGAGTAGGGAAGGCCGCTTGCGAAGCGGTTATTGAACAGGAGAAAAAGCGAGCCCCCAGTCTGAAAACGTTTCTTCGACTGGGCAGCAGTTCAATTCTCGATACACTGAACGAGTGCGCGTCCGTTCTTAGTTATTGCGGGATAAAATCGAGTTTCACGTGTTCGGTAATAAAGGATGGTTCGAAGCTGAAGCACGAGAGGTGACAAAGGACACGCTGCCTCTACATTTTGGAAGGACGTTTACTGGAGTGAAGTACCGCGGTAATTTTACAATACTTGATCCAAGACAGTAAGAGGAGAATGTTATTTAACCAGTAACAAACTAGACCTGCATAATCAACAATTTTGGGAAGATGTGTGAAAGCACGCAGGGCTGCGTTCGAATCCACAATCTTGGCGACACCACTCTAGTGATGAGTACATAGGCACTTGCCACACTTTCAACTGATATTGTGGTAGATCGACGTTCCTAAGCAATGGTTTCGTAAATGCGCCATGTCCATCCCCAACGGCCTTTTCTCCTCGCTGCTCGAACAGCGTCGTCCTCTACATCACGCTCGTCTTCCGTATGCTCATCAGCAAGCAAGTCAACTGTTTTAATGTCGACTAATTCCTTATAATCGTGCTTCCCGGTTGGATGGGAAGACGAAACACCAGAAGGTTCCGCAGCTTCTGAGGTATAGATAGTATTATCGGAAGACTCGGATACGCCAAACCAACGCTGGTAGATCAGGGAATGGCGGTGTCTCACAAGGAACCAGAACAAAGTCATGAGGACCATAACGGGAAGCTCGATGTACAGAGAGATAAAGTCGACCGGCGAGAACGTGTGATAGAATGAAGTCCATCCTTGGACTGCCACATAAAATTAAAAATCACATGGGCATCAACATTTCGATTCCGCATGTCTGTGAATAGAGAAGAACGTACAGAGGATGATGAGGGACACCGAAATGACAACGAAAGGGGCACCCCAAGGCCATGTCCAACTGGCTCTGAACTTCATTTCGGAAAGTGGTCTACCTTGTGCCAGCCAGGCCTTACGGAAACGCCACGAGGCTATACCGATGGACAACCAAGCGAGCTACGATATTGGAAACGTGACGTTCAGCAAGACACACATGCAATATTGAAAATGAGAAGTTGTGCCAACCTGATTGGACACGCCGACAATGTTCTGCAGCCATCCCCAGAGCTCACCGGAACCTACAAAAGAACTCGCGAAGCACAATGCACTGATGCTTGCCGTACCAAGGAGGGCCCATAAAGGAACTCCGCTCGAAGTCGTATAGGAAAAGAATTGAGGTGCAAGTCGAGGCGAAGAAGTCGAAAGAGAGTAGAGAATGCCTGGTAGGCACTAGTCAGTTCCGATGCGCTTGAACAAAAATCATGTTGCTACTTACGAGTTCCGGCGTAAAGAGCATGGTTTCCAGCAGAGAGCACGGACGTTAGGATAACGGTGTTCATGAAAGAAGCAGCAACGTCTGTTTGTTCCATTTTTGGTCAACTTCTTTAGCGTTCCATTCCGAAAGAGAAGAGGCTCTCACTAGACCCAGCTTCGAGAAATACAATTGTGAACGGTGACGTCGTTGTAGACCGATTTGAAAGGTTTGGGTATGTGTACGGAACTGCATGCGAAACACCGTCAGACAGATCCACCGAGAGGTAGGGATGAGATCCACCGTTTAGCCCAATCATAAGAATCGACAGGATATAAAACAGTAGAATCCGCCAAAAGACGGTGCGAACAACGCGAGGCATGTTCCTTGTTGGGTTTCTCGTCTCTCCCGCAGTAACTGCGAGACTTTCTGTCCCACCATACGCAAAGCTCGCAGTTACAAGAACTCGCGCAAAGCCAGCGATGCCATCAACGAATGGAGCCCCTGGGATGCGCCAATTCTCACCACCGATGTATCTATGCTCCCGGTTTACGCCTGCATTGACCAAAGCACCCATTATGATGAAAACAACAATCGTAACTACTTTCAGGAGGGAAAGAAGGTATTCTGCAGGCGGAAAAAGCTAAGAGATGAGCATGCTTAGTAAGAGAGCCAGGAACGTACCCATTTCACCATAAGACCGAACACTCAGAGCGTTGATTGACAATAGAAAGACGAGGAAAAGGATGGAGATGACCCAGGGATACCAGTCTGTCCAATACTCAAGGACGAGCTGTGCTGCAGTAAGATCCGATGCGACTGATACCGCATCGTTGAACCAGTAGTTCCAGCTCAGCGCAAAAGCATAGGAGGGCGAGAAGAACCGTGCAGCATAGACGGTGAAAGATCCAGCTACAGGATATTGAGTAGCGAGTTCTCCGAGTAGGATGAGAGTGATATAAACGATAAAACCGATGACAACATAGCAGATTAGAATACTAGATCGACATGGATTATCCCCATTATTCGTTCGTAGAAACAGAGTAAAAGGATCCCGTACTTACCTCGCAGGACCTCCTTGAGCGAGTGAACGACCCGTACCCAAAAACAGACCTGTTCCAATCGTCCCTGCTATTGCAATCATTGACACCTGCCTTGTCGACAGATCTCGCCGAAGGCCAGTTTTAGGAGCGTCTGCAGCGCATACTTGAGGAATTTGATCTCCGAGTCCCGGGGCCTCTTGTAGTTTCTCGTCCATTTTGGTCTGTCAACCGTCGTAGCACTTGGACTCGTGCAGACTCCGCAGAGTCCAAAAACTGCTCATTTTATTTTCTTATGAAAGCGACATTTTCCGAAAAGCCAGGGCCGTATGTATGGTGTTGACATCGAGAATCATGTTTGCGTCATTTCGGCGAAGAAAAAATGCATAGCCACTGGATGCGCACGTGACTGTCATGCTCACCGCTGTGACGGTGAAATCACTGTGACGACGATGAGGTTGTAACTACTGAACCGCTTCGTCCGTCGTACCGATTGCGGACTGCGTCGTCCCTTGTGCGGTGAGCTATTTTTTTAGTATTTATTGGACCCCAAGTTGACGCCAGAAAAGCCAGAAGTCTTAGGAAAGGGTCGAATGAAGATATGTTCAAAATACGTCGAGGACAATACTAAGGGCCAAGCATGAGGAAGGCTCGACAAGGCGGCTACAATTCGGAGCATCTCCGGAGAGAGCGAATTGGCACGGGCTTAACACATTTCGTGTTTGACATCCTTCGGGAATCTGGTCAGTTTGTTCTTTTCTCCAATCGTAATTTCTCGGAGACAAGATTAGTCTAATGGATCTAATCAACTACGACTGTCCCATTAAAACGTTCCAGAGCCGACTAGAATGTCATTTCGCAGCCTAGCATTTTCTCTGCAATCTACCCATTGCTTTCTAATACATCCGTGCATTGAGAAACTGATACGACAGGCTGCTGTCCCGTCGTCGGCTGAATAAATTCTGGTGCAGCAAAAAACGTTTCTGATATACGCGGGAATTGCTTATGAACGAACTGGACACGTCATCTCAATATACAGCGGCATGTTGGATGAATTGAAAGATGCAATCAGAAATCCGAGCAACGAGCATCTAAGCGCGGATATTCTCAGACCCCCATTCATGAGTCTTCGGAGCTCCACGGTCCAGGAATACGACGAAAGATGATGGTTTGGCAGTTGCAGAACCTTCTGGGACATAAATTCACGAGAGTTTCGCAATAGAAGGCTTCGAACTGGATGGCGCCTTACTGGTGGAGCATAGCGCCGAAGTCGCACTTCTGCTAGGCCTGGAAGTGAAAGAAATATCGCTTATGGAGGCTGTCAGGCTGCATGTTGTTCAGAAAGCTTATGGCGGAGGTACGCTTTTTGTTTGTTCAGATACATTCCTCTAACTTGCTGCAGAATAAACAGATCTTTAGGACAACTTGCTCTCCGTGCGTGCTTGTTTCGCTTGTGGGTTCGTTACTCTGCATTTTTGGCGCCGTTTTCGCCCGTGAGTTCATCGTGGAGTGATTCACAGAATGCATCATTCCAGGAGGTGGGCGTCATGTGATGTGAGCATAGAAAAGAGCAGATCCGATCGACAGTATCGCGGATATCTTTAAAGCAATCGCAATGCCCTGAATCGGTTGACGATTTGTTATGAAAGAACGTGTGTCTAGGAAGATAAAGAAACGTGATGGGGAGATTCGCATTCAGTCACGCATTCCGGACTTTGGACTTGTCCGTCACACCAATTATATCAGGAAGTTGGAAGGGGGAGTCGCGGTAATCAAGAAGAAGTTGCATTCGCGACTTGTCGCTATTGTGGAGATAAAGTCCGCAGCGGCTGATACCTCTGCTTACAAGGTCCGGGGTGCTTTGGAAGAAAGATACTTCGATCTTTGCGCCCAGATTGACATCTTCTTTGCTGGAAATTCTGACATAACGGAGATTGTCGGAATCTTCGCGGCAGGGACATATTGGAACCTTGAAGTATTCACCAGGAATTCTGGTGATACGTCAACTGAAGAAGATGAAGAAAATGAGCAGAGCTATAAGCCATCTGGCGAAAGACATTCCTCATCCGAGGCAAGAGACGAAAGCGTTGAATCTTGCAGCGGAAAGAGTTTTGAAAGCAGCGAGTCCAGTCCGGATGAACTCGATATAATCGACAAACCGGAGGATCTTGGTCGCCAGCCAGGAACCCGAAGCGGAAGTTGCCAGCGAAAGCAACGAAGAAACTATAGGTGCGGACGAAGCATACATCCTTCGGACCGAGGAAGAGAGCTTGGCTTAACATTATTGATGGAGGCCATCGAGAACTTGGAAGGATGTGAACAATTTGACGGACCATTGTAGGACGCAAGGGAATATCGCCATGACTCGATATTTTGTGATGATACATGTGCTATTCGAATGCTCCTGTTATAGGACCGAAGGTGTCACTATTGATATGTACGAGATCTCGTAGAACTCATACTTACAAGCCTATGTCCTCGTAGACAAGAGTGTCACGAAACTCTCTGCGGGAAACCCAGTAACAAACAGCAGGAAAGGGTCGGTGTCATTCATATTGTTCGCTCAAAACGAGCCTCTCCATGTTCTTGGGGTTTGGATGTGAGGACTATTCTGACGCCCTAAAGAAAGACATGGCGAACTTTAAGCGCAGTCCGTAACAATAGTCGCACGATGACGAACGTGAATATTGCCTTTGATGTCAGCCTGGGCGAAAGGAAATATTCCGATACCCAATTGATTTACAATCTCGGCGCAGGTGAGTGAACCAAATTTAATGGGCATGAACGAGAAGCCTGTAATACTCACCTGACCAAGCCAGACGGACCATTCGTCTAAGAACTTTTTGTCTTGTCGATTATGAAAAACGTCGCTTCCTATAATCAACACCACAGACAAAAACTGATTGTGAACTCCAAGCCGCATATATAAAGCAAGCCAGGCTCGAAATATAAAATATACAATATGTTCACTGACGAAAAAATCAGTATCGATACGACCGGATCTAAAAAATGTCTTCAGAAACATCCCCATCCTCATCACTATCGAACTCATCCGAAACGACGTGATTGGGTTCACGCTCGAAGATCGAATTTGGAGTGTATTCATACGGGAATTCTTCGTCCTCGCTGTCGCTCTCCTGATCTGAGGCATAAGCTAATCCGTTGACCTCATACCACTTGGGTCTCGTTCCGCTAGGCAAACCCATGGCCTTTCGGACTCTGTCCATCTGCATTGGAGTGAACTCGCAATCGTCCAAGTTGCGCCCGCCCTCACTCTCTACGAATGTCATGATCATCGCGTTCTGCCCTCGGTATTTAACGTCGCGGATAGTGCAGTAGACACGAGTGGTTCTCAAGACGTGGCGCAATAGCTTGAATGTGACCTTGAATGCGTTTTTATCCCAGTTCAGTTTGAGGCTGCGTGCCAATCTTCGCATGTGATTATTCTTGGACCAGAACCCGTACACCCAAGCTTGAGGAACAGTCTCGATTGGTTCGAGATGAAGCTTCTGCATTCTGGCGCTTAAGCACGTTTGTTAGTAAGAGCTTGAAAGTGTTGAGAAAATTGGCACCTCAAAGTCCTCGTTTCGTTGCGTGCAGACATCATGATGAGAAGTACGAACCACCCGGGTGCAAACTGACCGGGGCCTCAAACATGTACGTGATTGGATTACTAAACATAAATGGAGGCCACGGAGAAGTTACCTACCACAGCTGAGATAAATACTTCGCCGTAACTTCATACATAAGTGAAGAAGAAAAGGTCACTGACATCATAGGGATCCGTTACAGCTGCTGTCGTCACCAGGACTGTTTCGATGAATTACTCCTGATTTTGATGCATCAACGACATCATCGGGATCAAATGGATCATTAGATATCATGTTTGATGTGGCTGACCTGCCCTGATGCAGCCCTAATTTGGAATTTACGGGCCACGAAATGCATTTTCATTGAAAAACTGAACGATCTCTTCACCAAACAACTTCGTCTTCCCTTCACCGTTCCGGGCTCATAGGATTCCCTCGCGTCCGATCCCTTCCGCGACCCTGATTCTATCACACCGATATTGAAGGCAATGTTGACATTTACTATCTACAACATGCATTCTCATGTTTTCTGCCCCCTTTTGTAGAATCAATAATGCAAGTCTTGGAAGACCTACGTAAGACATGGCATCAGAAAGAGCGGATATCGATCAAGCGCAATGAGCGTCATATCCAGAAGTGCAAAGCACGATCTGGCCGTCAGGATCACCGTGGACACGAACACGTCTGGTATGAAACTTGGAACACGACGTTAACCAGAGTTGTTCTCTGCCTCAATTCTGTCAACGTTGCACCACAGATGCGAGTGTCTAGGATGATAAAGAAAAGCGATGGAGGGTTTCGCATCCGATCACGCATTCCGGATTTTGGAATCATCCGCCAGGCAGAATATGTCAGGAAGATTGAAAGTGGCGTCGAAGTGATCAAGAAGAGGTTGCAATCGTAGAGATAAAACGTGCACCGGAGAACAGTTCTGCTGACCGTGTTCGTCGTGCACTCGGGGAGGCATATGGTGATCTTTGCTTCCAGGTCGACGTCTTCTTTGCCGGCCACCCCGATGTGAACGCGATTATCGGAATCTTTGTTGCAGGGTCCTATTGGAATTACAAAGTGTTCACCCGGGATCCTGACGATACGTCAACTGATGATGACGGCGAAGATGACGAGAGCTATAGGCCCTCTAGTGAAAGAGGTTCCTCATCTCAGGCCAGAGAAGAAAGCGTTGGATCTTGGAGTGAAGAGAGTGACGGAAGCAGCGAGTCGAGTCCGGACGAACTCGATATAATAGACAAATCGGAAGATCCTAGCCGTCAGGATCTCGAAGCAGAAGTCACCAGTGAAGGTGATGAAGAAAGTATTGGTTTAGACGTGGTCTACATCCTTCAGACTGAGGTAGGAGTGCTTGGCTTAACGTCACTGATGGAGGCAATCGAGAATCTGGAAGGGTGTGAAGAATTTGACGACCCATTATAGTACACAAGGGAATATCATCATGTTTCGGTATCAGGTGACAATATGAATGTCTCTTTGAAAATTCTTTCCATAGAGCTGAAGGTGTCACAATTAATATGTACGAGATCACATAGGAAGTAGAGTATTACTTACAGTCTATGACGTTATACGAGAATGTTACGAAACGATCTGTAGGAAACCTGGCGACAAACAGCAGTGAAGGGTCAGTATCACTCATAGAAATCTTCTACACGAACAGAGATTCGAGATGAAGGGAGGGAAGCCAGATATGTGTCGTGTTAATGGCACGAGAGCGTCCTAAATTTAAGCAGAGAAGCGCTGACCGGCTCAGGTACTAAGGACTAACAGAGCGAGGCATGAGCATGCGAATGGCCAAGATCCTGTGAACGTGGAATAAAGGATACAGTCAAAAGAGTAACGTTCGAGACACCACGTGCGGAATGAAGATCAGATCTTCTTGTGTCCCTCGTCTTTGTAAAATTTCGCCATTCGCCGCACGAGCACATCAAGACCCGTTAGCCACCGACAGAAGTCCTCGTCAAGTTTCTCCTGTGAGCCACCCTGGGCGACCCTCAAGTAGATCCCGACAATTTGGACGTGCGTCCAGCGCTACTTACGTCCAGCGCTACTTGGACAACAGCATGTATTGCGATCCCATGATGGTGTCTCAGAACAGAGTCATACTCACGTGAGAAGCACGGTTGAAACTTCTCTTCGTGAGGGTTTGCACGCACATGCTGCAAAGCGCGACATGTGAAGAGAAGCCCGCTTAGGAGGTCCAATATTGAATGGAATTGTTCAAGCAATCCAAAGCCGAACCTACCCAAGAGACGACGGTGTTCCATGTTTGCTCCGGCTTGCCTGTTCGCTCTTACCGAACCTTTCCACGATGTGGCACTCTCGGAGTTTGGACGTGAAGACTGGTCTGACGCCCTAAAGAAAGACATGGCGAACATTAGGCGCAGTCGGTAACGGTAGCCGTTCGTCATAACGTGAATATTGCCTTTGATGTCAGCCTGGACGAAAGAGAATATTCCGATGCCCAATAGATCTACGATCTTGGCACAGGTGAATGAGCCACATACATGGCCTCTGAAATCTCAGACTAACCGAACATTCCTACGAGGCCGCCAGATGCATCGAGGAATTCGGTGGTAGGCGAAGGACTAAGACGAAACAATTAGCACGAAGTTCACGGAACGAGGGGTAATTGGTGACAATGAAACAAAAGTATCTATGCGATCTTGTCGTAAGTAATAGAAAGAAATTGAAGGTAATAGTAAGTGTTGAGGGTTGATGCGGTCCGCAGGCGTCGTCGTCGTCCTCGCCTGTTGGATGCAACCTTGAAAAAGGCAAACTGTCTATTGATTTAATGTTTTATGTAATGAGTTGTCCAGCACGTGATTCTGTGTTGCGTCCATTGAACAATTTGAAGGTTCTTACCGACTCGGACCAGAAAAGAGGACATGGAAAAAACTTTTCATAATTTAACTAAAAAAAGTTGGATAGAATGGAGTATCAACTTCGCCCAGAGCCCTACATCGAGCAAGACCTTCGCAGAAGTTGAAGTATACAATCACGGAACCTAAGGATAATCTACTACGCTACTCATTCACGACCCGGATTCTTGCGCATCTTTAGGTCGTCCGCCTGCAATGCACATCGAGTTTATGCATCTCTTCCCCAAACCCATCTACATAACCAGGTGAAGATAAACGCAACAGAGTAGTGGGCTGCTGTACAGTGACGAGGCACTGACTGTTTGCACATATCACCTCTTCGAAGCAATCGAATCTGTATCTTGCTTAGATCCTTCGATTCCTTGTGAAGTTTGTGAGGTACGCGATGAAATCTCTCTTGCGCAGCCATTTATTTTCGGACTGAACATTGTGAAGATTTCCGCAGACAACATCCCTTCTGCTCACTACTGCGCGCCTCTGCGAGCTTATCAATGCATGGCCTCCCAAAAGTATAAAGGGAGGCCCGTTTCCTCGATGAATCCCCATCCTCAACTACAGTTTCTTCTCATCTTCAACCGAAATCATCGAGCTTTACTGCTATTGAACTGTACAAAAGCATGAGCCAGCACAGCGGAGATGGACGCGGCCACGGGATGCCGCCTCTTGCTCGCTCGGGTGCTCCGTCTCTTCGCACGTCCTCTGCCGGCGTCGAAATCTACAACCCACGTGGCCAGGCATCGGCGCAGCCGACGGTCTCTAGTCGTGACATCTCGGACCTCGTCTCGCGTCTCCAAAAACTGTCCACGTCGGACGACGACAAGGTCAAGCGCCCGGGATTCGGCAAGCGTGGCTCCAATATCACTCTGCGTGCCAACCTTTTCCAGCTAGACTACCCGAAGGAAGTCGTCTTATGCGACTACAAAATCAGGATTGAACCGAACATTCCGAAGGAGGCCGTCGACTTGCGCAGGCACATTGTTGCCGAATTCGCTCGGTCTCAGGAATTGTCGCAGTTCGTGCAGGGCATCGCGCATGACGGACTGGGCCGCCTCATCGCAAAGCTGCCGCTACCGAAGAACTTTCAGGTCACGGTGACAGCGCCGGCCCCTTCGTCCGAGGAACTGGGCGCACGCACTCACGGTATTCCGTACTTTGTCACACTAGTCGGACCTAAGCCTCTCAAAGCAGCAGACCTCGCTGGGTAATGCCTGTTCTTCGGCCTTAATATAATATTGTTGCTGACTTCTTTCTTCAACAGTTACCTGCGTGGTGAGAATCCCGATTACGATCCGGCGCCTATCGTCTCGGCCTTCAACCTGATCGTCATGGCGCATGCGGCTCGCACTGGTTTTCGCGCACTCACTAAGAATGCATACTATTTCGACCCGAACGCGGACACGGGCGTGCCTACTCGCCCCGGCATCAAGGTCGTCAACGGCTTCTTCGCTTCGATCCGTCCAGTTCACAAGTCCCTCATGGTCAGCGTGAATACGTGCATGAGCGCGTTCCACGTCCCGCGCAGCATGGCCGATGCACTGCGCGAGTTCATTCAGCAATCTCGCGGTGCCGTACCTCAGAAATTCTTCGGCAATATGAGGGTAGTTACAAGTTACCTCGGGTACGATAGGCGCAACACCGTGAAGGCGATTGGACCCGGTACGGCGAGGCGGACAAAGATCCAGAGTGAAAAGTTCGGCAATGTCACAGTGGAGGAGTATTTCCAGAAAAGTAAGTCATTCATGGATCGAATAGGAATCGTGCTGACTATGGCACAGAGTTCCAGATCACACTCCGCCACGCAGATGACCTGCCCGTGGTGAATGTCGGGAAAGAGGGCAAGGACGTGTTCGTACCAGCCGAGCTGTGCAAAATTGTCCCGGGCACCCTTTTCGCGGGTGAGCTCAAATCTAGGGAGAGCGCAGCCCTGTGTGCCGCAAACAACAAGACGCCAGCTGGTCACGCACAGACAATCACTATCAAGGGCCTCCGTCTCCTAGGCTTTGAGGAGGGCGCACTTCCGATGTCCAGCTTCGGTATCAAAATCTCGACAAATATGTCTGTTGTCGCGGCTCGCGTTCTCCCCGCACCGTCGGTGATTTATCCTTCGGGCCGTGCACAAGTCGTCAATGGATCTTGGACGACGCGGGGCATCCAGTTCGCAAAGCCTTCAGAGCTTAAACGCCTTGCAGTCGTGGTCTTGAAGGATGGGAACATGGAAGAGTCCGACAGCTCGCTCGAGCTGCAGGTACGTGAGGCAGTGAAAGCACTATTTGGAAAATGCCGAGCATGTGGCATGAAAGTCGATCCGGACTTCATCATACAAGTCCTCCAGCTCAGCCGTCCGAGTCGAGAGGATCCATACCGCGACGAGGATGTGGACAAAGTATCAAGCTTGTTCGAATCGCTTCCAGGCAGGCCCCAGATAGTTCTCGCCCTCATGGCAAATAAGGATAAGCACATCTACGCGGGACTCCGCCGGTACTTTGACGTCAGCCAGGGCTCCCAGTCAGTATTTGGCCTTATTGAGAACATACTCGACAAAGAGGACCGTGATCAATATCTGGCTCATCTCGCACTCAAGATTAACACGAAGCTCGGCGGGATCAACCACCGGCTGGAGCCTGCTTCTCTGAAATGGCTAGCAAACACGATGGTGGTCGGGTTCGATGTGGTTAAGCCGGGTGGGAATGCGGTCAAGGGTGCGCCTGGTATCGCGGCGGTCGCAGCATCATGCGATATGAACTTCGCGCAGTACCATGCGAGCGTATCACTTCAGGGACCAAAAGAAGAGGTGAGTTCTTGTTTTTACGCTACTAGCAGGCACCTGATACAGCCGTTCATAGACAATTGAAAACTTGCGCGGTATGATTCTGGAACGCTTGAAGGACTACCGTCAGAGCATGGACTCGTTCCCTGAACGCATCCTTATATTCCGTACCGGCATTTCGGATGGCCAGCACGCGCGGGTTATGACTACCGAAATCAAGCAGCTGAACGAAGCATTCAATGGACTGAAGAAATACAAACCGAAGTTGACTTACATCGCTTGTAGCAAGGGTCATCAGACTCGGTTCTACCCTATGAAAGCGGAAGACGCAGACAGGACCTCGAACTCGCTTGCGGGGACAGTCGTAGACCAGGGAGTGACGAGCGTCTACGACTACGATTTCTACTTGCAGGCTCATGCGGGCACGCAAGGTATCGCTCGTGCGGCTCACTATACGGTCCTTTACGACGACAACAAGTTCTCTCCTGATGCTCTGCAGCAAGGCATCAACGACATTTCATACCTTTGGACGGCGTCGACGAACAGCGTGAGCCTCGCGCCACCGGCTTATTGGGCAAGCCGGGCATGCGCTCGTGCACGCCTGTATCTGCACAAGGTGATGTCGCCTGTCGAGGGCAGTAAGGAGGCCAGGATGTCGGCTCAGGACGTCATCGGTAGGGCGAGGGGACTCTGGAGGGACGGGGTCCATGACGCGCTCAAGAACACTATGTTCTATATGTGAGCGTTGAAGATTGATATTTGTGCTTCAGAAGAAGCGTGTAGGTAGGGAAGATGGTTGAATAAGCCTAGCTATGGTCATGTGTACAAGAGATATGAATGCAGGAATTAGTTTCAGTGACTACAGAAGAAGTCCTAAATTATGGTTCTGGGATCACGTGTGCGTTTCCGTTGTCCGTCAGATTTCGCAACGACCGTCACGATCGTCGTTATACACATCTCTCTTTTGCGACTTTGATTCAAGCCACGTCTGCGGTGCGAACGTGAAAGAAATTATTTCTACGATATGTCTCGTTTCGTTCGCGCTTCAAAATACCGGTGCGTGAATGCATTTTCGTGATACACTAAGTTCAGGGCACTGATTGACTTTTTAGACACGTCTATGGGCAAGCAGCTAAGAAGGAACTTTGTATTGACAATGTGAAACTTTCAAATAATGCATGGGACACAAATATGCTTGCTGCTTCTGGGGTGAATTTGTCCTTCCGTGAAGTTTTCGTACAGCACTGAAGTGGATACAGCGATACATCAGTATCAACTGGAATGCGTCCGGAGGTGGTGCTTTTGCCATTCTCCCGCTTCCGTCGCCATTCGAACCTCACAAGCTTCCTGCAAAACTGCCGGATGTCATTCCTTTGGCACGGGGGCATATCGCGCCCGTACTCGACACCGATTGGTCTCCCCATGACGACGCACTTGTCGCTTCAGCAGGCGATGACGGGCAGCTATTACTCTGGAAGGTGGACGCTAACACATTTGAGGGGTGGGGTGCAGACAAATGGGAACCTCAAGATTTCGAACCTGTGTTACGCATTGCTGCATCGAGCCGCAAGGCTGGGCAAGTTCTTTTCCATCCGATTGCGAAACACGTCGTCGGCGTTGCAACGGGTGATCATGCTGTCAAGTTATGGGACCTTGCCCTCCCAGAGGATCCCCAGCGCGTCTTGGGAGGTCACGGCGATGCGATCCAGAGCTTTGCGTTTGATTTCACAGGAAACCTTGTTGCCACGACCTGTCGCGATCGCAAGTTACGATTGTTTGATGCACGAACTGGCGGGGATGCAGTTCGCGTAGCAGATTCTCATGGTGGTATCAAGGGCGCACGCGTAGTATGGATGGGCAACCAGGATCGGCTCGCTACGACTGGCTTCAGCAAGATGAGTGACCGACAAATTGGTCTCTGGGAAACAGGATCACTGAAGAACGTGAAGATGACGATTGTCGACCAGTCAAGCGGTGTTCTCATGCCGTTCTACAGTGATAACAACATCCTATTCGTCGCAGGCAAAGGTGATGGAAACATTCGGTACTATGAATACGAGCATGAAGCTCTTCACCCCCTGGCAGAGTACCAGTCCAATCAGCCGCAACGAGGAATGTGCTTCCTTCCTCGCCGTGCTCTCGATGTATCCGAATGCGAGATTGCACGCGCTTACAAGGTCGCAGGCTCCGCGATCGAGCCGATTGCTTTTGTTGTACCACGAAAATCCGATTCCTTCCAGGCCGATATCTATCCTCCTGCTTTATCCGCCGATCCTGCTCTCACCGCCGGAGAGTTTTTCTCAGGAAAAACAGCTCCACCGAAACTCGTCTCGCTAGAGTCCGGCGCGATTTCATCTTCTGATACGCCCTTCACGCCTGTTGCCCCTCCGATTTCTGCTCCTTCGTTGTCGCAAGCTGTGAGCTCATCTAGTACGTATGCACTTTCAGCTTCGAAGACTTCCAGTGCACCTGCTCCAGAACCTATCAAAAAGGTTGAGTCTACGTCATCTATACCCCGTTCCGAGATTCCAGAGCCCATCGCAACGTCAACTGCGGCTGCTAGTGACGATTCGGTACGTTATTTATGATAATTCACTGTGTTCCTGTCTCTCATAAATACTGCTTGTATAGAAGGCGCTGGAAGGAGAAAATGAGCGATTGACTCTCGAGCTACGTAATGCGCGCGAGCAGATTAGAAACCTCGAACTGCAGGTGGAGGGCTTGAAGGCAAATGCGCAGAAGGCCAAGGCTCTTCTGGCATAAGCCTTCTTGCTCTCTGAGGAGACCGTTACGTACATGATTTTCCAGAATACTACTATCTAAGCTCTGGTAGACGTGTAAAATTATTTTTTTGCCGAAGGAGACGACTAATGAATGGAAATAAAGAGATGCTAATCTGTCACTCGCAATACATTGCTTTGATCAATTATTTTTTTGTAGTCGATCTGATCATGCGAATATAAGGATTGCATGTGCCCATTGAAATGATATAAGGCATTGTCAATACGCTTGAAGCTACAGCGACCAACTAAGTAGTATGTAGTCGCTCTTCCGCTAACTAAGTGGTATCAAGAGAATTAGTTACATAATCTGATCAAAGTGTCAGCAGACCCTCGTTAGATTGAACTTAAGTCAAGACGTCTTTTCGCTCGAACGCGTATCATGTTCTGCTGAAGTTTGTGCTCGAAATCACACGCCAATGGATTCCATAATACTAGTAAATCAAATGCTCGACCAGAAATCAGCTACAGTCTCTTGTCTTCCGCCCTCTCTCTTTTCGCCAAGGCCCCTCAATCTTGCACCATGGTGTCCAGCTCCTTGCTCAGGAAAGACCGTCGCTTGCTGTTCTTGCCGTCTGCATATTTTTTACTATACGTTGCTTATTTCTATATACGTATTCACATTGCAAAACGAAACAGGAAACCTTCAGGTTCTGCCGTGAAGAAGCTGGAGAGCGTCGGTAAATGCGTCGAGACCTCGGATGAGCCGGTTGCAATCAATTATCCCCAGTACGACATCGTGATAGTAGGCGGAGGTAAGCACTTTGTGATGCTGAACAAAAGATCCTACTGACGGAGATTCTGGTAATAGGAACTGCTGGGTGTGTCCTTGCTGCGAGGCTATCTGAAGATCCGAATGTCTCGGTGCTCCTGCTCGAGGCAGGTGGAAGGCTCGTATCCTTTCTGTGCAAAAGGCTTGAAATCTTACACACCATGTGTAATTCAGTGGCCGGAAGCAAATCTGGACTCGTATGCCTACCGCATACCCTCGTCTCTTTCACACAGAATGGGACTATGATCTCTGGACGGAAAACCAACCGAATGCTGCCAACAGGAAAAGCTTTTGGCCAAGAGGTAGATTAGAACACCATGAGAACTTGTTCTATAGATACTAATCATGATGATTTACAGGGAAAATGCTTGGCGGATGTAAGTCAACGCTTTTATTTGGATGCACTTTAACTAAGAAGTGCCTTACAGGCTCCAATGTTAACGCTCAGATGTAAGACTATGATGCAAACCAGAGATATTTATCTTACTGAATTCGAATAGATTTCATTGCGGCGCCCCCTCTGATTATGATGAATGGGCGACAACTGGTCTCGAGGGTGCAGAGGGGTGGGCCTTCTCGAAATTCCAGAAGTATTTGTCTTTGCAACATTCCCCCCTTTTTTTTTTTGTTTCGACTGACTCGCGCCATGACAGGTACTTCCTAAAATTGGAAAAGTTTATACCGAGTGATCAATTCCCGGATGTCGACACCTCGAAGCGTGGCTCGTCTGGTCCTGTGGAAGGTAACCTTCTAATCTCTGTACTGACCTATGAATGCGCACACTCAGTTTTCATTCTTACCAGTGGGGTACTTCGGAAACTTTTCCAGATTCTGCTCGAAATGGCTCGACGCCTGTGAAGAAGCTGGGATCGAGCGTGTGGCAGATGCGAATACGAGCGCAGGAACTCTTGGTGCGACAAAAGTTCGTATGGGGTTCTTCTGAGTATCTCGACGAATGTTTCCCACTTTCTCACCCTTTTAGTTGAGTGCGTGACCGTCATGATTGCTCGGTCGTCAATCAATCTTACCTTGTTGGATGTTCCTAGTGACGTACATAGGCAGGAAGGGCATGCGTACGACGACAGAGACAGCCTATTTCTCAGCAAGTGTCCTAGCTCGTCCGAATCTCGCAATTGTTACCCATGCACGGGCAACGAAGATCTTGTTTGATACTTCAGATGGAAAGAAGCGGGCTATCGGTGTAGAGTTTGCTCGAAGCAAAGGCAGCCCCAGGTATCGAGTCAAAGCTCGAAAGGAGGTTATTCTATCGTAAGTACGGAAGTCTCATGGTTGTCCATTAAGACGATCAGCGTTCCTAGGGCTGGCGCTGTCCATTCGCCTCAGGTCCGCTTCGACCATTAGCCTAACAGGACATCCTTCTGACTCATCGCAACTGTCAGATTCTCATGATATCTGGTGTCGGTCCAGCGACTCATTTAAAGAACAAATCAATCCCTGTGGTGCACGATCTGCCCGGAGTTGGCCAGCATCTCATGGACCATCCAGTTGTGCTCACGCATTTCCAACTCAAACGCGGTGAATCGCTGATGTACCTGCAACCGCGCACTTTTCTTGAAGCAATCCGTTCTTTGCCACCCACTATGCGGTGGTTCTTGAACGGCACCGGACCTCTTACCAGCAACGTAGGTAATTAGAAAATTCTGATTTATTCGCTATATATATCGCCTTTGCATAATAGGTCGCGGAAGCAGCCGCTTTTGTACGTTCTGATGATGCTAAACTTTTCGGTTCAGAGGAGACCACTGAGAACGTAGAGGATACGACCCCCGCTGCAAATGCTCCTGATCTGGAGCTCTTCTCGAGTCCCTTTGCATGGAGAGACAGTTCGAGCGCTGATCGCAGTCTACCTCCGGGTGATCTGGGTACCATTGCCACTGTCCTGCTGCGGTGAGTTACGCATACGTTTTCGCTGTGTAACTGTCTGTTGACAAGGTCACCAGACCGACGAGCATCGGCAGTGTGACTCTCAAATCTGCGGACCCGTTCGAGGCCCCGATACTTGACCCGAAGTACGCGCACCCCCTTTCATCCTGAACGACTTGCTTGCCAACTAAACATAAAGGTATCTTTCTACCAATCATGATATCGCTGTGCTCGTGCGGGGCGTCAAATTAGGCTTACGCCTCACGCGCACCGCAGCGCTCAGCTCGGTTTTGGACAAGTCAGCGGATAAGAATCCCAGATTACATTATTCGTTGTACGAAAAAGACGACGAGGAGGTCGAGAAAGTGGTGCGTGAGCAAGTAGACACGCTCTACCACCCAACATCAACAGCTCGCATGGCTCGTCTTGAAGATGGGGGTGTTGTTGATGCATACCTGCGTGTTCATGGAATCGATGGTCTTCGTGTCGTGGATGCATCGATCTTCCCTACCATAGCCTCCGGACATACAGTATGTGAATGTAAATCACTCTGATTCATTCACTGATACTTTTATGGTCGCTCCTCAGGCCGCTCCCATAATCGCCGTTGCTGAGCGAGCAGCCGATATCATAAAGGGACAGCTCCATGATTGAACTACAGGCTGAAAATGAATGAGTCATTTTCTATTGTGGTTCCATTGTTATTTATCTTCATCACCAGCGAATTACGTTGTATATTAGCCAATATGCTGAGTCCTTCTGACTCTATATGGCAACGATACCACCTACACAGCCCAGAAGAGTGACATCTAGAGAGTCTCCAGAATACTCTTTAAGCCACGAATCCAATTCTTCAAATACCTTCATAGTTAGCCCACCCTGGTCCTTCTCTTTGGCTTTTCCAGGCCATACAGCCGTCTCCTTCAAGCCGACAAAGTTTACTTGAAGTTTCCCTTCTGTGTCCTCCGAGTCGTGTAAATGAATGACGAGATCCAGAGACCAGGTATCTTCTCCGTAGAATGAAGCTTCTTTAACGTAGTGCCGTGCCCTTTCTGCTGGAGGGGAATCGTCGAGACTCCACGACAGTACATGAGCGTCAAAAGCAATAGCTGCACGAGATTACGTGATTCAGTCGGGCTGCGAGCCTCCGTTTACTAGTCAGCACTCACTTGTCCAGATCAACCCGGCGTGATGTACAACAAGCGTGAGGCTGCGAGTTCTGGCCTCCAGATCAACCACATCGTTTGCGGCTTGGACGCTGAAGCGTCCATCCGCATAGGAAGATACGTATGAGTCAAGTGCAATCTCGTATGGGGACAGGAACTGCGCCAAAGCATGAAAATGAGCGACAGGTTGGAATGAGGACGTACTCACAGCAGAGAAAGGGTATAAAACGTCCCAGTCACCGTTGTATGCGTGCATGTCCTGCTTCACGGCCATTGCCTTATTCTTTGTAATGAACGCTGCGATGTCTTGGACAAGACTTTCGAATCCAGGCGCTGGATCTGAGGTTCCAACTCCCAAAGAAACGTCATTCGTCGTGATCTGTGTCGAAAAGTCTCATGAGGTGGGCTGCTTTTAGGTGTGAAAGCTCTCACATTTTCGGAATGAATGACATAAAGTCGTTTCGGATGCATGGAATCGAAAGGGCTCCGCCATGAAAACAAGATCATCGATGCACCTGTAACAAAGGAAAGAAAGAGCATCGACCTCCGGATGAAACGCGATCCAAAGCGTTGAAAGAATGGTAGAATGAGCGGGAAGATGTACGACGTCGTAAGTACCACGATCATTGCGATGGTATGATCCGCAGGTGCATCACCACCCATACGGCCTGTCTTTATCCTTTCGTCATCAAGCGCTTCTCGAAGGATATTGTGTTGATCTTGCTACTTACAAGTGGAACAAAAATATCTGTCACAATGCAGAACATCTCCATGCCAAACACCAAAGGAACGATCTGCCCGAGGACATAAGTGCCGAGTGTCACTCGATCCTTCACACCGCGGAGCATCATTGTATCCAACGCCAATCCAGCGAATATCGAACAGCCAGACGAGAAATACAATATAGCTGAACCGACACCAGCGAGTTGGATGACGACAGCGAGGAAAGCGTATAGAACAAGCATCGCCTGTACGAGGATCCGTTCAGTGACGCGCAGAAAAGGCGCTACGTGATGGAGAACTGCAAGCGCGCCAAGAAGTGCAGCAGGACCGTAGAGTAGCGCACAGCTACCCTCAACACGGAACCAACTGAAGGGTTTACCGAGGACGTAAACCATGAGTAACGCTACCACATGAACATTGACCATTGCAGCTAGCAAGGCCAGAAGAATGACCGCGAAGCCCTTGACGATGTCGGTCCAGATGCTCTGTCGGGATGCTGCGAATTCAGTGACTCCCGAGGCAGTCGAGCTGACGCCATTGCTTTGTACAATGAGCTCTCGTTTCTCATGCTTCACGACGGTTACGGAAATGGATGGTGTGCCATACGCGACAAGTGCGAGACTTGCCGCTAAGAGCACAATATGGAGAGCATTTGCGGTTGCGAAGCTGTACCTGAAGAAGTACGTATTGAGGAAAGAAAAAAACACCGTCGTTGGTTTTGAATAACCATTAGTCAAACTGGGAAGCGGTGATTCCGGCGAGGACAAGAATCGGAGCAAAGCGAGAGTATTGTCTCCCATGTGCTGTGCGACACCTGGTTGGATATACTGCACGAGGTCCTTGCGCGTGTGGTAGAAGTATGAATGGCCGACGACTGCCATATCGAGACCGGTGACGTTCATATACAGCTCAAATTGTCGGAAGTCAGTATCGCTCATGATTACTCCAGAGCTGAAGATGTCGTTTGCAACGACGGTTCCGAAGGGGCGCGGGACACGGGCATACGCATCGATCATCGCACCACTGGTCGCTTGGAACAGGAGAGTAGGACCGTGCGTTCCGGCTGCTTCGAGGTTGAGGACCGCACGAACGTTTTCGCGCCAAGGGTGAGAAGTTGCGAATAGGTGAGAACCATCTTGGAGGGATTCCTCGGCATTGTTGAAGAGGAAGATAATCGAATGCGAAGGAGACCATTGTGGAGTCTCTATGAGCGTTCGTGCGGCCTCTAACATCACTCCTACGGCCAGCCCATCATCTGCCGCGCCCGGACTAGGAAGCGTTGAATCGACGTGCGCGTTAATAAGAACGGCATGTTCTTTCCCTTGAGTTGTGCCATCCGAGATTCGAAGCACAATATTTGGAAGATTGACGTAGGTCTTATACAGGCGCGCGGACAATATATCGAATCTATGACTGCGACTCCCGGATTGCCTCTCGACTTCGCATTGCAACTTGCGAGTCGGATCTAGTTTGACAACAGCGTCACAGAGCTTTCCAAGTTCTTGGACCTTCTCCAGTACCCAAACATCGCCCAATGCATGCTCACGTGTCCCAACCGTCCGGAATCCAATTTCCTCGGATAGAGTTCTAGCATGGTCGAGGACAAGACGTTCAGATAATCGAGGAATGCCCGTCACGTTGTCATACCTAGAATAACTGTGAAAATCTTCCTGTGATGTACAGGACAAGAAACATACGGATCCACGACAGGCTCAGGAAGTTCTGAATCATTGAAAACGGCACGTAAGCACACAGCCTCATTCGCTTGAAACTGCGAGAGGCAATTACTTGCCATAATGCTTCCAAACAGAAATGGCAGGCAAACCGACGAGAACCGGTGACAGGACGAGGAGAGTGTGGAAGAATCCCCATGGTTTTGGCATAACCAGTACTTACTGAGAACTATAGCCTCACTGATGATGCTGAGAGGCCAGAAAGCCAGTAAAATTTGGGTCAAAACAAAAACGCGGAATTGAGAAAGGGGTAAGTTGCAACTCGTCGGAATCAAATCGGACTGGACTGTGATCATCGGTGTGAGTGACCGCGTCGGTGCACGTGAATCCTACAAAGAAGCACACGTAACCCATCTCGCGTCGTCACAATCATTCCCGATAATAATAATGCTTCATTCCTGACTGACGATGCAGCTATCTCGAAAGGAACTGGTGCGTGCTCCAAACAGGCACCAGCTGGAATATTTAGAAACAATTGCACGAGAAAACCCAGTCTTTTCAGCGAGACATATTGTGAAGCCCGATTCTCACAGTTGTATAATATTTTATACCTCTTACGACTCGGAGAGGGCCGGGGAAAAATAACAGGTTTTCGTAAGACGGGTAAACAACTGTACATATCGATTATAAGCTGTGGAATTCTGTGAAGATCACGTACGTAGTCTTTCAAGTAGATACTAAATAAATCCGGGAATACAGCTGACAATGAAATCTCCTAAAGGAGGGCCCGGGGCTTGTCATGCCAGTACAATCTTGAAATTTTGGTAGGTAAGAGGCGTTGCTGCCATTCTGAGGATATGAAAAGAAGTACACATACCTTCATCAACCTTAAATCAAGGCCTCAAGAATTCTCCGATGACCTGGAAGTATCTGTCTTTCTCCTCGTAAAAGGGCATATGTCCGCTCTTCGCCAGTCTGACCCATTTTACTTTGTCAATTCCCCAGAGAAACGGCGACACGCATTCGTCCTGCGTCTCGTCGTCTTGGCCATTAAGTACAAGCGTTGGGACTGTGATGGAGTGGAGTTTTTCGACCACAGACCATGTCGCTAGCGACCCGCTGAACATTATTTCGTAAGGACCCCATCTATCCCAATTCATATTGAGTCAGGAATTGTTCCTTCAGTGAGCTTAAAATGATGTACGAGTACTCACAATGCGTTATACACAGTCTTATCTTCGCGCAGAGCTTTGAATGCCGCAGAAACTGGATCAGGCATAGGCTCAACCGAACAGATATGTTTCATGAAGAAACGTTGAGTTGCTTCTTATATTCGGCATCATCGGTCGTTCCCTCTACCTCGTCTCTTCTGATCCTCTCCGCTAGTCCTGGTGACATCTTGTTGAATAAGTTCTCTACGCATTTAATGAAAAGTGGGATGGATGCCGGAGCGTTCGCGATGATGAGTCGTTTTAGGCCCTTCGGTCGACGAGAAACTACATAATCGGTTACAAGCATACCACCCCAAGAGTGGCCATACGGATCAAAATTGTCGGAGACGCCTAGTTTGTCCAGTAAGTCGTCGAGCTGATCCATGAAGAGGTTGATAGTGAAGAATTCGGCCGGCTTTTCGCGGAGGTGAGTTGACTGCCCACAACCAATCTGATTGTAGAAAATTACGGGAATGTTCCTTGAAGTAGTGAGATCGATATGCGGATCTAAGTAAGGACTTGGTATGGCAGACCCTCCATGTAGAATAACAAGAGGACATGCTTCAATGCGAAGTTCGCCAACAACCTTGTACCACGTCTGAAATGTCTCTCCATGATAGTGAAAGTCGACGAATCCAGTGAGACCGGGCATAGTCTCCATGATTCTAACGGCGAGCTGCATCAGTTGGAGCTAGGGCATCTTGAGCTTTTATTCCCTCCAGATGGACCGGTGACCATCCATGTAGCCTTCGATAAGTTTGTTTGTGATTCTCAGGTCAGTAGCGAACGTAACTCCGCCTGAATTACGTGATCCACAGGAACCTTGGGATTTTGTTATTGTGTAAACTTTTCCATCATCATTTTCCGCTAGGTATGTCTCTACTAACTGCTCTTTTTTTTTTTTTTTTTTTTTGCAATGCCTATTCTTTGCCAATTCATATGTCATACCCTAATTTCTCCCGTCAAAAGCTTGCGACTAGTTACGCTTCAGAAACGATCCCAGGATCTCTAAGTACCTTCCTTTCTCTTCGAAAAATGGCATGTGGCTGCTTTTCTCAAATCGTACCCATTTAACCTTCGGGATCTCGTCAAAAAATGGCTGCATACACTCGTCTTGCGCCTCATCGTCAGCGCCGTTCATGATTAGAGTCTCGCATGCTATGTCTCGTAGCTTCTTGATGATGGACCAGGTACGCAGGCTCCCTGTGACGTTGAGTTCCGAAGTTCCAAACCTATAGCTTAAGGTGAGCCAGGACAATAGTAGAATCGCAAATGAGTATTCGCTAACATAGCACGATAGACAGTCGGGTCTTCTTCCATGATGCTAAATGCATCCAGCAGGTCCTTGGGCCACGGGTCCAGCTGGCAGATGTGCTTGCTGTAGAAAATTTGTATCGCATCCTGATACTCCTTGGAATCTGTCGTCCCTTCTCTCTCGTTCCTCCGGATCACTTCTGCTAGATCCTTGGGGAAGTGATCAAGCAGCATATTTGTGCAAGACTCCCAAAGCGCTATCGAAGCAGGGGCGCTGGTTATAACGAGACGGTGCAATCCCCGAGGCCCCCGAGTTGCGACATATTCCGCAGCCAGCATACCACCCCATGAGTGTCCGTAAAGATCGAAATCATCCGCAATACCGAAATGCCTGAGAACATTATCAAGTTCGTCCATAAACAGATCGATCGTCCAGAACTCCGACGGCTTTTGACGAAGATGCGTGGACTTCCCTCCTCCGATTTGATCATAGAAGATGAGCGGGATGCCATATGACTCCGTAAGCTCTATGTGAGGGCTGAGATATGGACTCGGCACGGCGGGCCCGCCATGTAGGAGAACCAACGGACGAACGCCGGAACTCAGGGACCCGACCACTTTGTACCAGGTCTGGAACTTCTCGCCGTTATACACAAAGTCGATGAAGCCTGTGGTTTCTGTCATGATGTGTGTATATTACTTGCTGCCGCAAACATGACGTCCTTTATACTAGATATTCCCGATAAGCGGAGAAGAAGGCAGTGACGACGGGCTAGGGCGGACATACGTTTAAAAAAGACCGAACATGTTTGAAATTTACATCGGTATGAAAAGAACTTCGAAAGATGAAAATATGGTTGTAAATCTGGAATACGATGTCGATAATTCATATGTATTGATAATCAGAAATTTCATGTCGATTTCAGCTTCGCCCTTATGCTTAAAATGCCGCATATAATGCAGACCGCCGACTCCGAGGCAATAAGGCAGGGGCTTACCGGAGGTCGTCCGCTAAGCAAAAGCGGCAAGTAAATTCGGTCGACAACATGGCATGTGAAAGGCTCATAATTGCCGACAAGATTTAAACCGACTGTTTTGTGCATTCTTGCACTTGTTTACGATAATATACAAAATTCGTTTACCGGTCTTTCATGCATGTCTACTTCAAGCTGATTTATGACTCTTCATTGCTCATACGTAGAACATAGTGTTCTTGAGCGCATCATGGACCCCATCCCTCCAGAGTCCCTTCGCCCTACCAACGACATCCTGGGCGGACATCCTGGCCTCCTTACTGCCTTCGACAGGCGACATCACCTTGTGCAAATACAAACGCGCGCGAGCACACGCGCGACTTGCCCAGTAAGCCGGCGGTGCCAGGCTCACACTCTTCGTCGACGCCGCCCACAAGTGAGAGATATCGTTGATGCCCTGCTGCAAAGCATCGGGAGAGAGCTTGTTGTCGTCATAAAGGACCGTGTAATGTGCTGCACGAGCGATACCTTGCGTGCCCGCATGAGCCTGCAAGTAGAAATCGAAGTCGTAAACGCTCGTCACGCCCTGATCCACGACCGTCCCCGCCAGAGAGTTTGAGGTCCTGTCCGCGTCTTCCGCTTTCATAGGGTAGAACCGAGTCTGATGACCCTTGCTACAAGCGACGTAAGTCAACTTCGGTTTGTATTTCTTCAGTTCACTGAATGCTTCGTTCAGCTGCTTGATTTCGGTAGTCATTACCCGCGCGTGCTGGCCATCCGAAATACCGGCACGGAATATAAGGATGCGTTCAGGGAACGAGTCCATGCTCTGACGGTAGTCCTTCAAGCGCTCCAGAATCATACCGCGCAAGTTTTCAATTGTCTATGAACGGCTGTATCAGGTGCCTGCTAGTAGCGTAAAAACAAGAACTCACCTCTTCTTTTGGTCCCTGAAGTGATACGCTCGCATGGTACTGCGCGAAGTTCATATCGCATGATGCTGCGACCGCCGCGATACCAGGCGCACCCTTGACCGCATTCCCACCCGGCTTAACCACATCGAACCCGACCACCATCGTGTTTGCTAGCCATTTCAGAGAAGCAGGCTCCAGCCGGTGGTTGATCCCGCCGAGCTTCGTGTTAATCTTGAGTGCGAGATTGGCCAAATACTGATCGCGGCCCTCCTTGTCGAGCATGTTCTCGATGAGGCCAATCACGGTCTGGAGGCCCTGGCTGACGTCAAAGTACCGGCGGAGTCCCGCGTAGATGTGCTTATCCTTATTTGCCATGAGGGCGAGAACCATCTGGGGCCTTCCTGGAAGCGATTCCAACAAGCTTGCTACTTTGGCCACGTCTTCGTCGCGGCATGGATCCTCTCGACTCGGACGGCGGAGATGGAGGACTTGTATGATGAAGTCCGGATCAACGTCCATTCCACATGCGCGGCATTTTCCGATCAGAGCCTTCACCGCCTCGCGCACCTGCACCTCGAGCGAACCATCGGACTCTTCTATGTTCCCATCCTTTAAGACCACGACTGCAAGGCGTTTAAGCTCTGCGGGCCTCGCGAACTGAATGCCACGCGTAGTCCAAGATCCATTGACGACTTGTGCACGGCCCGAAGGATACACCACCGTTGGTGCGGGGAGAACGCGAGCCGAAATCACAGTCATATTCGTTGAGATCTTGATCCCGAAGCTGGCCACGGGGAGTGAGCCTTCTTCGAAGCCTAGGAGACGGAGGCCCTTCACGGTGATCGTCTGTGCGTTGCCCGCCGGTGTCTTATTGTTCGCAGCACATAGGGCTGCGCTCTCCCTAGGCTTCAGCTCGCCCGAAAAAAGCGTACCGGGGACAATTTTGCATAACTCGGCTGGTACGAACACGTCCTTGCCCTCTTTCCCGACATTCACCACGGGCAGGTCATCTGCGTGGCGGAGTGTGATTTGGAACTCTGTGCGATAGTCAACACGATTCCTATCCGATCCATGAATGACTTACTTTTCTGGAAATACTCCTCCACTGTGACATTGCCGAACTTTTCACTCTGGATCTTTGTCCGCCTCGCCGTACCAGGTCCAATCGCCTTCACGGTGTTGCGCCTATCGTACCCGAGGTAACTTGTAACTACCCTCATATTGCCGAAGAATTTCTGAGGTACGGCACCGCGAGATTGCTGAATGAACTCGCGCAGTGCATCGGCCATGCTGCGCGGGACGTGGAACGCGCTCATGCACGTATTCACGCTGACCATGAGGGACTTGTGAACTGGACGGATCGAAGCGAAGAAGCCGTTGACGACCTTGATGCCAGGGCGAGTAGGCACGCCCGTGTCCGCGTTCGGGTCGAAATAGTATGCATTCTTGGTGAGTGCGCGAAAACCAGTGCGAGCCGCGTGCGCCATGACGATCAGGTTGAAAGCCGAGACGATAGGCGCCGGATCGTAGTCGGGATTCTCACCACGCAGGTAACTGAAGAAAGAAGTCAGCAACAATATTATATTAAGGCCGAAGAACAGGCCTTACCCAGCGAGGTCTGCTGCTTTGAGAGGCTTAGGTCCGACTAGTGTGACAAAGTACGGAATACCGTGAGTGCGTGCGCCCAGTTCCTCGGACGACGGGGCCGGCGCTGTCACCGTGACCTGAAAGTTCTTCGGTAGCGGAAGCTTTGCGATGAGGCGACCCAGTCCGTCATGCGCGATGCCCTGCACGAACTGCGACAATTCCTGAGACCGAGCAAATTCGGCAACAATGTGCCTGCGCAAGTCGACGGCCTCCTTCGGAATGTTCGGTTCAATCCTGATTTTGTAGTCGCATAAGACGACTTCCTTCGGGTAGTCTAGGTGGAAAAGGTTGGCACGCAGAGTGATGTTAGAGCCACGCTTGCCGAATCCCGGACGTTTGACCTTGCCGTCGTCCGATGTGGAGAGTTGTTGGAGACGCGAGACTAGATCGGAGAGGTCGCGACTGGAGACTACTGGCTGTGCCGAGACTTGGCCGCGCGGGTTGTAGATCTCGACAGAAGATGTCCGAAGGGAGGGAGCGCCCGAGCGAGCGAGGGGTGGCATGTCGTGGCCGTGTCCATTCCCACTGTGGTGACTCATGTTTTCGTATAATTCGATAGCAATAAAGCTCGATGTCTGCAATTGAGGTCGAGAAGAAACTGTAGCTGGGGATGACGATTCATCGAGGAAACGGAGCTTCCTTTATACATTTGGGACGCTATGCATTAGAAAGCTCGCGCAGTAGTGAGCAGAAGGAATTTGTCTGCGGAAATCTTCACAATGTTCAGTTCGAAAATAAATCGCTGCGCAGAGATATTTCATCACATACCTCACAAACTTCACGAGGAATCGAAGGATCTAAGCAAGATACAGATTCGATTGCTTCGAAGAGGTGATATGTGCAAACAGTCAACGCCTCGTCACTGTACGGCAGCCCACTGCTCTGTTGCGTTCGTCTTCACTTAGCCACACATCTGGAAAGAAAGAGATGCGTATACTCGATGTGCGTTGTGAGTAGACGATCACAAATTGTGTTTGTGAACGGGCAACGTAAAGAAAAAAGCCTTCATCCTCGTTCGCTAAAGTTTCTGCAAAGACTCTTTACTCAACGAGCTTCGGGCGAATTTAATCCCCGTTAAGAAACTTGAAACTGATCGAAGAGGAAGAGAGGAATCGACAACCAACCGGCCGCGACACAGCCATCTAAAGTCACGTGCTGGATATCCTTCAAATTGCCTCCTTGCATCCAACAGGCGACTCAAGGGTTGACTTGCTTGCCTCAATATCGGACCTCAACTCTCCATCGTCTGCAATTCCTTTCTCTTCACTGCCAATAGGAAGGCATAGATACATTTCTCTGTGATTAGCACCAATCACTCTGCATATCTTGTTTGCTATCACGGCTATTGGCATGGCTCCTTATTTTGAGACTGTAAAGGTGCGACGAGCTGTGCGGTCAGTGAACCTCGTGCTAATTATTTCATCGTAGTCTTTCGCTGATATACCGGTCACGGAGGTTGGCATCCCGACTGCCGAATTTCTCGAAGCATCTGACGGACTCGTAGGAATGTTTGGTCAGACTAAAATCTCAGAAGTAATGAATCTAGCTCACTCACCTGCGTCGAGATTGTAGATCTATTGGGCATCGGAATATTCTCTTTCGTCCAGGCTGACATCAAAGGCAATATTCACGTTCGTCATCGTGCGGCTACCGTTACCGACTGCGCCTAATGTTCGCCGTGTCTTTCTTTAGGGCGTCAGAACAGTCTTCACGTCGAAACCCCAAGAATGCCACACCCTGGAAAGGCTCGTTCAGAGCGAACAAGGGTGCCGAAGCAAACATGGGACAGGCTGTCTCCGTCGCCTCTTGCGGTAGGTTTCCACTTTGGATTACTTGAACAAATCCGTTGAATATTGGACCTCCTAAGCGGGCTTCTCTTCACATGCTGCGCTTTGCAGGATGTGCGTGCAAACCCGCACGAAGAGAAGCTTCAACCGTGTTTCTCACGTGCATATGACTCTGTGCTACGGCACCATCATGGGTTCGCAATACGTGCTGTTGTTCAGGTAGCGCTGCACGCATGTCCAAATCGTCAGGATTTTTATTTGAGGATTACCCAGGGTGGCTCACAGGAGAAACTTGACGAGGAACTCTGTCGGTGGCTAACGGGTCTTGATGTGCTCGTGCGGCGAATGGCGAAATTTTACGAGGATGGGGGACACGGGAAGATCTGATCTTCATCCCATGCGTGATGTCTCGAACACCGCTGTTTTATCTCTATTGTCTGGTTCATATTCACACACTCATACAATAGATACACCGACTCTGCCTCGCATGTTTCAACCAAGCCAGTTTTTCTCTATGAATCCCGCTGCATCTTTGACCCAGTCGATCGACTCCTCTTCCAGTCGAAGTTCGGTTTCGAACAAGTGCTCTCCCGGCAATCTGAAATACTTCAAGACCTTCTCTTTCCCCTCTCCATGATCCAGGCTGTCTATGGCGTTGTACTTTTGCAGATGTTCAACAAACAGATCAGATCCTTCTACTGGGGAAATTGAATCTTGAACACCGTGAATGATCACTGTTGGAGGAAGTTTACGACCATCGATGATCCTATCCTCTGGAAACATCCTGCGCTTTCCTGGTGTAGTATCCCGTTCTGGTCCAAACAACTCGAGGATTCGACCACGTTGTTGAGCACAAACCGCAAGAAGGGCGCGGTCGGTGAATTTGCCTTCGGAATTCAACATCGGGACGCTCGTCACGATCGGTTGCTTCCCAGTCCTAGCTCTGACACTAGCTATAGAGGCAAGATGGTCGTCGAGGATCGAGGAAGGGAGCTGGGGAGTTCCGAAGATGTGCTTCGTAAATGCCTCCGTCCAATACGGCGTCCGGACTGAGACATACGGATACAAGGCAAGGGCTGCTCGAGGTTTCGGCTCGCCCTGTGCTCTGGCTCCTGTTTCGTAATGAGAAAGGGCCAGTTGGAAAGCGCAGTATCCGCCTGCACTAGAGCCGGCTAGTAGTATTCGGCTAAGGTCGGGCTGAAGGCCGGCATACTCCATCTGTACGACTTGACTGAGGTTATTGCGTACCCAGTCCCAAACGTCATGGATATCATCCAAAACGTCTTCACATGTCGCTTCTGGTATCAATCTGTGGTCTGCCGTGACGACTATCGCGCTGTGTTTTACCATGAGGTCGAGAATCCAACGTGACCACCATGGTTGGAAGTCACGCTGCCCACCGACCTTTCGCAGTGAAAGATAAGTAGCAATCTGGGCGGAATGATAATGTTCCATACCAGCCATCCTGCATGAAAGTAGAGCATCACTGGGCATTTAACTTTCCGCTCTTCCAAGTCTAACCCGGCTTTGGCAATCTTCTTTGGAACGAGGATATCGAGGAAAATAGGGTGCTCGTCGACAGTCTTGTACTCATACGTTGTTGCGATAAATTGGTCGAACTTGTCAATCTGAGCGGGGGCCATAGCGATGTGAGAGTTTTGATGGAGAGTCCTTGACCTCGAAAAGATGCTCAGGCAGTCCAACTTCAAGAACGCCTGAATATATCATGCCGATACTTCCACGCGAGAGTCATCTGACAACGTCTGGTCTGGGTAGCATTTGCTCCTTCCTAATGGGATGTGTCTATTCTCAGCGCACTTGCAGTATTCTTCTGAGAAACTTTCTCATATGTAACAGGTTACATTTTCTCCTAGGGCAATTCCGTAAGCAGAATTGCATCGATTGTTATTAAGAAATTTCTGTTGGTACTATTACTATCAAGCAAGTTCACTTACTGATGTCGAACACCATTGAATCCACCCAGCAACTCTCTTGGTTGAATTGCAGCTACGTGGTGCACAACTGTACGGATTGTTATTAAGCATTGGAGCCATAGCACGAAATCTCGGGTTCAGTCATTTTGTTTCAAGTTTCTCAGGAAATTATCTCTACCAGAATGGTCTTTTGGTGGTAACTCACCAGAAACTGTGTAGTTGAATGTCTGGGCCGATATGGGTAAGAGCGGATACAATAACTGACGCGTTTGTGTCTGCTTTATTGCCTTGCATCCGCATCTGCCAAAGCTCGGAGCCGGGTCCCAGTTTCATCAACTGTGCCTTCCCAATCGATGTTCAAATGTAGGTACCATCAACCAATGGTATCTTTTACCGGTCTCCAATCGCACATTTCTAAGTGAGTCTTCCTCAGCCGACTTAGGTGCTTTTCTTCCACTGATAGAAGGGTCATTGCAATATATCCTACGCTATCTTAGCCAGAACCTGACTTATGTCGACTCGAGGCTTGAGAGAAATGTATCTCAATTGGCATGAATTCGATAAATTCACTGAGAATAGAGTACCGAATGCATTGCGAATGCGGAATGGCAGATTCGATCGATCAAGAAATCACGGTGCGATGCACCTACGTATTGTTCCACTTGTTCCACATCATGATTGAATGCTATTTAAAATCCCCTATGTGATGATCCCGGACTTCTATATTTAACGCCGCACGGTATTGCAGTGCCTTTTGTACCTTGAATCACGTCCGGCACCGAGTATTTGAAGCCCGCTGTTCGAGTGTCGGCCGGCCCCCAAACCCCCTTGCCCTTCTCAAGAATGCTCTCAGTACGCTCCGTCGAGACCAGACCTTTGGACTCCGCCGTGGTCCCGGTCGTATTCTCAGAATTGCGGTTTGCCGAGTACTTCCAATTCGCCATCGTAACTGTCCTCGTCTACGACACCAGTAAGTAATTGCGCCACGCATCTTCATGCACAGTCTTGGGCTCATGTCGTTTCGTTTCAAGTAACATGTTTAGATAAGGAGGTAAATAGGATACACCATATTTTGACAATCTCTTTGATGTTTGACGCGCGGTTTCTAGATTAAACATTTCTGGGTACAAAATTTCCCCATACATTGAGGATTAGACAACTCACGCAAAGCACTCTTAGAAACATCCACGTTGTCTAGTCAGCATTATTTACTTCGCGGTGAGTACTAGTATTCTGTTCTTGATCCCTTGGACTAATCGGCCATGTCTATGAAGAATCGCTATATCGGATTATTCTCTGCGATCGCATATGTGTGGTGTAAGAATATGAACTCTGGTCTCTTTGTACTCCGACTCTGACGACTAGTCCTCTCCTTCCAGATAACACATTCCATGTATACAGTAGACTGTGAGTTTTCTTCTAAGGAGTGCCTGTTATGAATGAAGAGCCACTAATCAAGATTCGTTCAGTTGTCAGTCCCCAGTGCATCGTCAGACGCATTTTTTCTGACTCAGGGCTCTCATACGAATTCAGGCTCCTTCACGCTTTGTTGGCTGTTGCATCTAGTGCGTATCTCTGATTCCATCGAGCTTGCTACAGGCACTTACTGGCCGAAAGACTGGATAACCATCAATCTGATCGATTGTGAGACAGCAGCAGTTCATTATGTGTCGATGCTTAGCTTGTCCGTATAGACATCTTTATCATGAGGGTTTTGGCATTATATTCTAAAGGCCAGTTGGCTTTCTTGAGCAATGATTCGAACATCAAGAACTGACCAAACCTACAGATAAACTGCTTACCATTCTTCTTCGGAGCCTCTTTGCCATCGAGGCAGCTGCGATGTTTGCTATTCTCGCTTATGTCCAAATTTTTAACGGAAGTTAGTATATTCATGAATTTCGTACCTTAGACGGCACTAAATATTTCGTCCCGAAAGCCGCACTAGGAGTATACGGGACAAACTTCACAGTTTGCCAGTCAGTTAGATCGGTTCAGCCGATATTCTTCATCTTTGCATGGTGAGATTTACCCAAAAGATCAGAAATGAGGTTTCAAAACGCGCAACCAGGGGAATACCTTTATTTTTCGAGTGCTTTCTCATGATTCTTGCGCTGTACAAGGGTGCCAGTTTCTGGAGTATGTCACAGGGGTTCAGTGGCTTCAACCTCGTGAAGGTTCTTTTAGTAGACCAGGCCATTTATTTCATGATGTATGCATTCCAATGTTCTTTCAAGGACCAGAGAGGACTGACGGCTCATCTAGAGCAATATTCTGCAACGTAGCAATGATTATATCCGACACAACAACAGACCCACATGTCGTGTCAAAGGTGATCCTTGGAATACTCGGGAGTCCGAGTCTACTCGTCGTACTTGGATCACGCCTGTTGGTGCATCTAAAAGAGGCTGGTGAGAAGGGAGTCAACGAAGGAACGAGTTATAGAGTGGAAACACTGGGTGAAATGGAATTTGCTTGACGGCGTGATTAGTAATATTGTTCTCACGCTTATCTTATCTGTCCCGTCTACGTAGTCATGAACTCTATCACACTGTCATTATTATAACTATTTTTTGAACGGCTGTATTTCAGAATCTATTTCATGGCGAACGTGACTCGAACTTTCATCATTTCTTGATACGAGACGACGACGGAGGCGTCTCTTTGTTTGAACTCCACTATGATCCCTACCCATCGTCTCCACCGTTCTGGAGGTTCTTCATCAAGACTTTCCGAATGTTCTATCTGTAGACTGTATGGTTTCCAGGTGAACGACGGACGTGGAGATAGCGAACTTCCCGAGCTCCAGGCTGACCCTCGAGAACCCGTTTTCGTGAACCACGTCGCATCCTTACTGGGCTCCATAGACGTCGAGAGTCTTTCCGAAGAGGCTCATGAACGTGACTCTGCTTCGCGGACGGAGGCAATATTGGAACTGAAAATCGTATTGTCTTCCATTCTTCGTTCTCCCTGTTTCTCGCCAGTAGAACGTGCGAATATTCTACGCGATACTCGCGCAACTCTCTCCCGAGTGTACCATCTCCCAGCAAGGTTCTTTGACCAAATCCTAAACGGACCATTTCAATCTCTAGATGGATTGACACCGCTGGAGTTTGAAATATTGCAATGGAGCCCGATCTGGCAGAGTTTTGGTGATGAAGGGTTTCACGGCGCTAGTATGGCAATGATTCGGTTCTTGATAAAGCACTGGAAATATTCCGATATTGCCAATGAATCTGGAGACCTTGCCGGAAGTTCGAACAATGATATAATGGAACCACGTAGCGTTCTTGTCGGAATCGTTCGTAAGGCGTGCTTGCGTCGAATCGACCTGGCTGGTTCCAAATCCTCGGAATCAGACGAGGACGTTGCAAATATTCTCTTTCAGAGGATCGTCGGAATCATTTGGTCTTGCAATGCGGGAGTGGAGAATAATAATGCGTCAGGCATGGACCAGGGACGTGGCTATGTAGGCGCCAGTGATTTCAGGGTTTCCGTGGCATATAAACCGAGTCGCACGGAAACTTTCATAAAGAGATATCCCTCTGCATTGTCCGGTGTACACGAAGACGGAGATATCGAATTTAACGCCCTCATCTTCATCAGAAACTTCTCAAATCAACTCAACATGCATAGGCAAAAACACGTCGGCTGTGACTCCTAGCGATGATCCCACGCGTTTGGTGTGGTCTAGCATACGTGAACGTATTACAGTTATCCGAAACCAGCAACTTCCCGGACTGCGCCGTAAACCTTATGCACGCCCTATCGCAGCGCATAGATCTCAACAGGACGGACCATCAGCGCCAACATTCACCGAGTCTCTTTCTAAGTCCGTGGATCCAGTCATGTTTACATCTTCCCGATTGCTTCTAATCGATTTCATCTCTGCTCGTCGGGGCTGGACACTTGGTATTGGACGTAATGAGCTTCAACTATCCGTCCATGGCAGAGAATTGTCGGACAAGCTACAATCTGAGCCTGATCTTGAACTAGGCTCTGTTGACACCATATCCGGTTCGATGTCGACCGTACATGCGGAAGTGCGTCTCCTTCCACCGCATCCTGACCGATCTTGCGGCGACGGTCCGCCTTCGACGAACATGTCTTTACATTTTCGGATATTCATATTCCGTCCAGCACGGTTCCGGACAAAGATGTCCGCCGTGGAGATATGCAGATTACCCGCATCCTTCCATGCTTTTCCACCGATCAGTCCACAGGGATACCACAAAGTGATCAAAAGCCGCTTATAGCTAGGTTCGACGATCCACGTCTTTTGAATGCGGACGAGCTGCTGCTTGAACTGCGCGTTCGGATCCAGACATTTCATATTGGAGCATCAGCCGCCCAGTCCGCAACCTTATGTTCACGCTCCATCAAAAGTCAAGGCTCATCTACTAAGGATGAATCCTCATGGAGAGCTCTGTCTGTTCCTTCACAGTCAAAATCGTCACTCGGGGTTGCATCAATGGACAGTTCAGATTTAACATCCAGTTATTCCTGCAAGTCTACCCACCTAACGGCATCATCATGGACTGGAATTTGAGGAGGGATGAAGCGCGTTCGATATATCCATCTTTGAATGCTATTGGGTGATGGATATACCATCCATCTGGGCTGATTTTCTTGTATGTACTGTACATTTGTGACGACGTTGACGAGTCGCCTCCAAAATGTATTACGTAATATACATTTATATCTTATACCGAAATAAGTAAGACGCCGAGGCTGAGTTTGAAATATTGTGTCTTTACAGTGATCTTTTGGAGCTGGAGCCTTATGACGATCCAATGCTTTCCGCAGCAGCCAGCCAGCCAGCCAAAGCCTTTGCTGTTCTCTTTCCAGCAACCACCATACTTGCCATTAAAATCACGATATCGTCCTGACTGAAGAATGGCAGATTCTGCTGCTGCTGCCGTAGACGCGGGTTGCTGTGCGTTTCTCCACTATTTTACGTTAGTCTTGATCAACCATCTAAGCATTCTTGTTTCATGCGCTTCCAGGCATTTTCTGCGCTCAGGCTTTATCATCATTTTGTTTCCTGAGTTTGTTCAACTTCATCCTCTGCTTCATGCTTGATCAACTAGATGACCCGTCTTCTACAGAACGTTATGGTGAGGGATCCTCCACCTCCGCGCCATGCGGCGGTCCGCGAGGATGTTGTGGCTCTTGTCTGGACAAAGAGCCAGACGAAGACAGCTTCGACCGCGCACAACGCAAGGAGCGTGAACGACGGATGAAGAGAGAAGCTCAGTCGCAACCTGAAAAGGACAGTCGTGGCCAAGATGGAGTCGTCGATAGTCAACCTGAACGTGCAAGCGCGATGCAGCCCCCTTGTTCTGAACCAGCTTCTCGGCATTGATATTGATTTCCTATAACTGCTTTGATGTTATGAATTAATCACTACGCATTCTCAGACTGGGTGCAAACGCGACTGACTGATGAATACTTGGCTGTCAGCAACCGTGTCTTATACTGCAACGTACTCCTCTTTTTGGATATGTACTGACATCTGGTCGTGACTATCACGCGAGGCGGAACGTCATTCGCGCCATTCTCAACAGATTGCAGACGGAGGCTATCCGCATAGAGGAATAATCAATCAATCATATTTCAAACTATATCTCGACCGACACGATGAAACCACCGTATCGGCCTTTACATTCGGAAGTAACGACAGTATCTCAATATCCGATTCTCGAACTCATTTGACCTTGTTCAATTTATCGCTTGTTCCTAGGCTAAGCTACAGTCAGTTCTATTTGCGAGGTGTGTTGATAGGAACGAAGACGTACACTTAGAGCGCAGCCCAAGTGCCATTACCAGTGACGGACGTCTTGCTCGACAACGCAGGCTGATTGAGGTCGCCCGTGATAGACGGTCCGTTGTCGAAGCTGAACGAGAAGGTCGCTGTACCGATGCTGCCAC
The DNA here is from genome assembly GCA_037892935.1 of Phlebopus portentosus. Lineage (NCBI taxonomy): Eukaryota > Fungi > Basidiomycota > Agaricomycetes > Boletales > Boletinellaceae > Phlebopus > Phlebopus portentosus. The sequence continues at coordinate 1,872,395 of JAYXKI010000004.1, read as the reverse complement.
TGATGTTGTGCGCGCTCGACAGGTCGGACTTGTTGTCATACTTGAGGGTAGCGTCCTGCGAAGTGAATGGCTGGACGCTCGGCGAGATCGTGCTGGTGAAGGACAACTGGGTACCCTCGACGACGAAGTACGCTATGACTTGGCCAGTAGAGCCTCTGGCGACAACTCCGGGGACTGATTTCGACATTGTAACTGAGGAAGAAAATGTGAGGGTCTGGTACAAAAGTGTGAGCGGAGATAACTAACAATGTTTGGGGTGATTCGATATGAACTTTACAGAGCTGGGTGGATTGCTGGTTCAAGTTGTCAAACTACTGTTGCTTTTATACTTTGCATAGACGCTCGATCTCTCAGGCGTTTGCTTTCTGCCGGGCCTACGAGTTGGACTGTTGTTTTTGAAAACCTTGGAGATGAATTAGTGGGAAAGGTTTTGTATGTGATAGACGCCCATCATTGTCCCAGCGCTTCCGAGCAAGGGTATTTTGCAGGTGTGTGACACCCCCAGAATGAAGAGGCTTGAGTTGCACAAAGTCGGAAAAATAGTAATGCTCGCCGGAACTCACTTAGGGAAGGAACATTAGGCCATCTGCCTCTCCTTATGAATCTCCCTCAGTTCTGGTGCTACTATCCAAATTTGAATGTATGTATATCTTTAAGATGTGTAGATTCACTATTGATGAACGTTCTGTGACGGAAAATACTTTATAATAATGTCGATATGACCGGCGAAGGCCAATGATATACTGTTCACAGGAAAAGCTCAATAAAAATATTAGTCCCTTAATCTACTTGGAGAATCATATTCTCTTCAGTCCGCTTCGCGGATTAATATCTCTATGGACGTTCCTCGACAGTATTTTTAAAGGAGAAAATAATCTAGGAAGCACTGGAAGCACTGATCGATTCTCTGTTGCTCTATTTCCCCTTCCTAAAAAGATGCATGTGGCCCTCCAATAGAAAGTACAAATGACAAGGACATTCGCATCGACCCTTCTAGCGCCTAGCAAACCGACCAGCAGCAAAACAGCCTCCGAAGCTGAGCTAGTGGTCCTTAAGTCACATCAATCCCACTCTTCACATGCTTCGGGATGTATCTAGCTATGAAAGGCATGGTACGCGAATGGAACTACCGAGAGTATTTCCCGCAAGATGGAATCAAGGACAAAAGACAAGCCCGCTCCTCGAACATCTCAAACTTAGATACGTCGGAGAAAGTATAACACCTAGATCAGTAAGCGCCCGCTGAACGTAGCCCTCTATATGCATTTGAAATGAAGAAGAGCACTTTTTTTGAGGAGTCATTGAATCTGAGAGCTGGTGCACAAACACCTTGGTGATTTTGTATGTACGTTGATAAGGCTATGGTCGGCACAAGACTAGAAGTAGTGAGGAAAACAATCTACGTTTAGTCCTGGTTCTATGAAAAATTATCAGAATCCGAGCCAGTAGTTGAGTTCCGCGTTAAGGTTACAATACCACGTGACCGAGTCTTAGTAGTACGGGCGCTTAAGTCGCCCCGCTGCTGCGGGAAGCACTGATTGAGTTCTGTCTTCGGCCCAATTGTAATTGCTTGACAGAAGCGGTGCAGTGATGGTCCCTTTCGTCCCTCAACAAAGCAAAGCACTGGGCGTCTAATGGAGAGGTCGCTCCAGGAATTCTCCGACCACTAGGACGTTCCAATAAATTCAAAATCGCCCAGTGAATGATTTCAGAAGCTCAGGTGATGCACATACGACGAACGTGCTGCAAAGCTTCCATGCTTGCAATTAGACCATTTTCGGATTGCGTCGAAGCAAGCCACGGAGTCTCTATCTTGAAACCAATGCTTATCTCCCAAGCTCCGGAACCAATCATCTTCCTGCTGTCCAGATTATTGTGCATCAATTTCCAGTCCAAAAGTACTAGGGCGCTTGAGAGAAGATTATTTCTTCTGCCTCTTTTCCCCTCCGCATACGTTTGTTGCGACCCCGACCGCATCGGATTACATAGAGGTGGCTTCTTTTGGTCCATGCACGCATATTTCATCGTCATAATGTCGTGCTTTCCATTTCCTAGAGTTGCTAACAATGCCAAGTACTTACGGCACATTGGACTGGGACTCAGAAAATAACATCGTTGCAACATTTGCCAAAATCAACAAAGTCTTCGTCCAAGTCGGATCGAGGACTTCTCATACCAATTCAAAGGATGTCCGGGAGGCTTCTGCGACAGGTGAATTGAACGACGCAGAAGTCAGCTCGAGACTCACTGGTGTGCGCAGAACCTATGACAATCTACGGAAAGCTGACCTACAATGGCATGGACGAACTCACGTCGACGCGATCCTACGTGGGGTCTATAGGCGAGTTAACATACACGGTTGTTTTCGACAATGGGCCAGTGATAGAAGGAATGGCTAACCAGCCGGGGCTCATGCCACTCATTGGCATTTCAGGTTCTGGAATCTGGAAGGATATCAAAGTATGTTCGGTCCATGTATTAAGCAATCCGGACTGAATCCAGAACAGGTTCACGGTGCTGTCGAGATGACTGAAGTAACCAAATGAAACACAATAGCCTATGTAGTCTGTTTGTCGCGACCGAAGGAATAACTTTTACAGGATTGGATTGAAATAAGTGAACTAATGTCAATAAACGCCTGACTCTCAAGCATAGTTCTGATCCTAGTATTTCATACTGAACGACTATGTTCAGCAGGATACTGGGAACAAGCGGCTTAGATTCCGTTTCGCTGGCTTTCAGTATCAGGCAACGAACGCAAGTTTATAAAATGTACCCGACCCCAACAATGCCTCTAACGTGGGTCGGAGAAGGGTGCAAGGATAAGTCATTGTCCTGGTACCACGATCCTTGTCTCCAAGGTCTGATGATAGAGCTGCGAACGTGATTACATATTCACATTTTGCGATGCGAGATACCAACTTGTTACACGTAAACTCCCATTCTACTTCCTCCTTTTCGTAATCTGAAAGAAAAACTATTGGAGCTTCATTTCTGTCCCTGGTTGGTCACCCCTTGATGAGTGACTTTGGACGTAAATGGCAGAAGATTGGTTTGTTCTCGCTGGGCGCCTTCTCGCTGGAGTCTTGTTCGGGTGCGCTGGAAGCACCATGGCGGGCGTCTATTGGTCATTGTATACGAGAGGGTTCCATAATTAATTATGAGCTTTTACAGTACCAACAATACGTTATCTAGATTCGGTGGAAAGGAAACGCCTGAGAGATCGAGCGTCTATGCAAAGTATAAAAGCAACAGTAGTTTGACAACTTGAACCATCAACCCACCCAGCTCTGTAAACTTCATATCGAATCACCCCAAACATTGTTAGTTATCTCCGCTCACACTTTTGTACCAGACCCTCACATTTTCTTCCTCAGTTACAATGTCGAAATCAGTCCCCGGAGTTGTCGCCAGAGGCTCTGCTGGCCAGGTCATAGCGTACTTCGTCGTCGAGGGTACCCAGTTGTCCTTCACCAGCACGATCTCGCCGAGCGTCCAGCCATTCACTTCGCAGGACGCTACCCTCAAGTATGACAACAAGTCCGACCTGTCGAGCGCGCACAATATCAGTGGCAGCATCGGTACAGCGACCTTCTCGTTCAGCTTCGACAACGGACCGTCTATCACGGGCGACCTCAATCAGCCTGCGTTGTCGAGCAAGACGTCCGTCACTGGCAATGGCACTTGGGCTGCGCTCTAAGTGTACGTCTTCGTTCCTATCAACACACCTCGCAAATAGAACTGACTGTAGCTTAGCTTAGGAACAAGCGATAAATTGAACAAGGTCAAATGAGTTCGAGAATCGGATATTGAGATACTGTCGTTACTTCCGAATGTAAAGGCCGATACGGTGGTTTCATCGTGTCGGTCGAGATATAGTTTGAAATATGCTTGATTGACTGAAATTATATTTTGAGACACAAGTACCATGCGCATTTATTTAGACTGAAGAGCGAGGTTCGACCTTCGGCCTGAACCATTGTCCGACATACATCAGTTCTTCTGAGATTTTTCTTAGTGGAGTGGATAGATTCTTCGCATGCCCATGTTCATGCAAACAAAGATGCTATTCGCATTCTTATGGGTAGTGAGTTTCCAAGAAAAGGGTCCAATCTTGAGATCCTGTGACAGTTGAAGAACGCACCGGATACAGATATAAAGGCACGCTATCCATCTCAAAATCAAAAGCCCCCCCAGCCTAGCACCGCCATAAGCTGTCAGCCAGTTTGATATCCGTTAGTGTTCGTTATTAAATGACTTGAAAAATGATACTCATTCACAATCCGATCTAGAACCAATGTCAGCCGAACCGGAAGCACTGCCAGAACCATCGTATTCGTCAGAATCAGATACATCGTCAGATCGAGAGGGATTGACAGATCAAGGAGGGCTGCCAGAACCAGACGTGCCGACAGAACCTGGCGAACCCAATCTCCCGTTGCCCGAGGAACCACAGAAACCACCCAAGAAGAAACATGCCCGCGGAACGCTCGTTCGAAATAACTTTGATGAAATTGTAGCAACTTTCGTAGTTGAAGGAAGCCTGATGATCTTCAGAGCGGGAGTAAACCGGGGCTTGCAACCATTCACGTCAAAGAAAGCCAAGCTCACATACGAGTACAGAGCTGACCTGAAAGGAAGTCATACAATCAATGGCACCATCGGAACTTTAGACTTCGATTTGTGCTTTGACAATGGTCCCCATATTACGGGCAGTATCAATCATCCGACGCCTTCAAACGAATGCGAAATCCACGGAAATGGAGATTGGAAAGCGTTCTAGGTGAGCTTTCTTATCTCGAATCCCAGGCATACGTCTTACTCTTCATAGGTGCGAGTGATGAAGGTTGTGTTGTAACAGACAGCTATGCACAGTTACGTAGATCGGCACTCCGTAACCTCCATGCAAATGTAGATCCAATATACTGATGTCACAAAAGCGAAAGAACTGCATTCGAGTCGGAGAATATCAGAATCATATTCAACTGTTTGAATGAAAATGGTGCTCCAGTGGTGTGCTTGTACCCTGAAGAAAGTGATTTGATCAAAAGTTTCATTCCTAGTGGCGTTCAAAAAGCACTAGTAGCAGCACCTTGACGGACCCTGTCCCAAAGCACCACATGTACCAACGGTTAAAACTCGCTCCAGCGCCTCATTCCGAGCGCCTTTTGCGAAATGCGGGAACGGGCAGAGACGAACGTTTATCGGTGTCCGACGGTTTCAGCCACCCCTTTACGTTGCTCCGCGAGATGAGAATGCGGCTACAAGAGTCGGAGGAAATGGAATGCCTGAAAATTTAGGCGCTGGAAAAGAGGATAAATGCAATGAAATAATTCCCTCGTTGACCAAGTAAGACGAGAAGCTTTGCGCCAGTTCCACATAGTCCATGTTTATACGACATCTACAGGCGTCATCAATGTTCGCCATTAGGACCTTTGGCGCGACATCCGTTCGCACACCCGGACGATTCTTCAAAATCTCTCGATTTCCTGGAATCGCGAGATTCTCGGCAACCTCCAGAGTTGAAAGCACGGACAACATCCACGGATCGAATGCAAGCGCTGACGGACACAGAGAAGGCGGACCCGGCGATGTCGATGATACAAGAGCACTGACGAACCAAGGAAGGCCTTCACAACCTCAGAAACCCTCCGATCATAAAGAAGCCTGGGGCACGCTCGTGAGGAACGATGTCAGAGAAGTCATAGCGACTTTCGTTGTTGAAGGAAGGTTGACGATATTCAGAGCAACCATGTCTCGAGGTTTGCAACCGTTCACGTCTCAAAGCGCCATACTGCAGTACGATCATAAGCACGACCTTGCGGGAGAACATTGTGTTGATGGTACAATCGGAAACTCAGGCTTCAAGCTGAAGTTTGATAACGGCCCTACAATCACAGGAGCTATCAACCCTTCGACGACGTTGAACATGCACGACGTTGATGGCTGGGGTGCATGGAAGAAACTATAAGTGAGGACCATTCTTTTTCCACTTTGAGCATGAATCTGATGTTTGTCTAGGTCTCGGTGATGACGATGTACCCTGCGGAAGGCATCAATGGACACCATACATCCGCTTTAATCAGATTTCTTTTTGGTTCGAGGTAGTCTAGTATTCATCTCGCTTTCGTCATTGCTACAGTGCTTCTGGTCCCAAAGTCATCTTTGCGAATGCGTACAAGTGCACAGTACGATGTGAAAGGTCTCTATCGTATCGCAACAAGCTTGGCATTTAAGCATGTGAGCATAATTGCACTTCCATATGTAGATAGCGAGTTGGATCGCCTAGAGTTCGACTAGTTATGTGTAAGTAAGGGATGTGAGCAGTTTCGTCAGAAACGACATTAACTTGCATGAGCCCGATGCCGACATCTTCGACGCTTCATCTGCTTCAGCTCTCGCCTCTGTAATACCGCGTAGGGAGGAACGGCATCGGTGTGACAATCGCTTTCCTTAGCTTCCCGCGTACCTCCGCAGCCAGCTCAGTGCCCTTTTTGTGGTGGCCTGACGCAACATAGCCCATTGCGATGTTCTTCCCTAGAGATGGTGATGGAATACCGGAGGTAACAGTTCCGAGGCGGGTAGCGCCATCTGGGGTGCTTATTGGTGCACCCTCTGCATTGTTGAATGGATCAATACCTGTGCGATAAAGTAACGAATCGAATGGTGTTCGTACCTCGTGCAGGAGCACCCTCGACGATAAGACCAACTCGTCGTCTCGGCGGTCCTTCCTTGATATGTTTCTGCACGGCGTCAGCGCCAATAAAACCGCCCTTCTCCCTCCGTTCCTTTCCGACAACCCAAGTCAGTCCCGCCTCAATCGGGGTTGTTTCCTCGTCCAAGTCATGCCCGTATAAACACAGACCTGCCTCCAACCTTAGACTATCTCGTGCTCCAAGCCCTGCGAGCTGTACAGGGGGTCGGTAGAGGAGCTTCGTTAACTCCAGTGTTTGCGAGGGTGGGATAGAGATTTCAAAGCCATCTTCACCCGTGTAGCCTCCGCGGGCAACATGCACGTTGAACCCTTCAAGCGGCACAAACGCCGAACGGCCGAACGTCAACCCGCGTAAGTCGTATGCTGTAAGCCCTTGTAACAGTGAAGCCGCCTCTGGACCTTGCAGAGCGACTAACCCCCAATTTTCAAGAATCTCGTGCTGGACAATTCCCTTTTCTTTTGCGATTGGTCCGGAATTCCACTCGTCTAGTCGTTCCTTGAACCACGCTAGGTCCCGATCTCGTCTACCAGCGTTAGTTACGACATAAAATGCATCTGATGCATGTTTCGTAATGACTGTATCATCAATAATGCCTCCTTTTTGGTTAAGAAGCACGGAAAGAGTGGATGAGTAAGGTGAAAGTGCACTTAAGGACGACGGTGTCAGCCATTCGAGAAATTCTGTTGCTGACCCGCCGAGGAAACTGAACGCAATATATAAGCGATAGAAGTATCTCAGAATGTGTGTGCTCACTTGGATTGGAGCATGTGTCCTACGTCAAAGAGGCCGGCAGAATTTCGCACATGGTGATGGCTGGCAACTGAGTCAAGTTAGTTCTGTATTCCTTATACTATCTGGATGTCCAAATAAAATGCAAGTCAATTTTGATTCTCACCTGTTCCGACACTCCCGTACGATAAAGGCATTGAATATCCCGCAAACGGGACCATTTTTGCGTCATTTTCGACGTGGAAGTCATACAAATTTGTCTTCCGGAGCTGCTCTTGTGCGGCCCGTACGGAAGATTTGAAGCCGCGAACGTGAGATGAACGCCATACACTAATCCCGGACAAACGACGTGCCCCCAGCAACGTCAACATCTTGGTCGTGGTCGATGTGCAAGAGGCGACTATGTAATATGTCGGTCTACACCGCGCTGAACGCGTCTTTTTTCGGCAGTCCGCGACGGATCAATGATGCACGTGCTGCGAACGCCGGCCCTAGACTCTTTTTTCTTTCTTCAATGCGCTCTTTTTATCCCCGACCATGAGCGGCTCAGAGGTGATATCAAAACGGCTACATATATCTGGCTTGACCCCTCAAATAACTGCTGCCGACCTTACATCTCGCTTTTCTTCCTTCGGCATTGTCAAGGCCCTCGATGGTCTCGGTAAGCTCGATGCGCTTGGTCAACCTACACCATACGCCTACGTGACAATCGAAGCAACTAGGTCGCAGCTTGCGAAATGTGTGCATCGTCGGGCTTCAATCTCTTTGCCTTGATCTGATATTTTATTGAAAGGTCTGAATCTCCTGAGCGGAACGACATGGAAAGGTGCCAAGTTACGAATTGGTGAGGCAAAACCCGATTTCCGCGAACGGTGAGCTTCTTCTGCCCATTGTTTCGTCTCCAATATTTGGCTCACGTCTTCAACTCTACAGAATCAAACGGGAGAATGAAAGTACGAATGACTCTGTCAGTCGATCAACCAAGCGGCGGCGTCTCGCACGCGGCGTACAAGGCGTGCACGCTGCCGATATGTCTCTTGTTTCTCCGACGTCACCCCGACCTGGTTGGCGTATTACGCCTCTGGGCCGACTGGTTCGCCCTATGCGCATGCGTCCCATTCGTCCACTTCCAGACCCACTTTATTCTGCTGCGCAAAATCAGTTGGTTAAAGTGAAAAGAAGGAAAGCCAAGAATAAAACACTCCTACGAGCGAGGAGAAGAAGGATCGATCCGGAGGAGTGGGGAAGCACATACATGAGAGGAATAATGCTAGACAGTGGAAGCGGAATCATTCTACCTGATAGGAGCTCGAGCGAGAATGCGCACGAAAGTAAACTGGCACTCGAGCAGCATCCCAAGGTGGTAGTTTCCAATCGCACACATCGTCTTTCTCCGTCCCTTTCGGCTCGGCCGGCTTCGTCATCACTTCCAGTCGATTTCGACGCTGGCATCATTGCTGACGAGCCTCATCACGTCGAGCAGCAGCCTGAAATTGGAATAGACCTTGCTGAAGAGAAGTCCCGCTCTCTCGCTTTACTTGACTCTCTCTTCGGTTCTGGTACAGCAAGAAGCAAATCTGGCGATAATGATGACTGGGGTGGTGTCGAGAGTCTTAGCGATCTGGACATTGACGTCCAACAGTCTGGAACTTCGATGGCAGCCGAAGAAACCAATGCTGGGGGTGACAAGATCGAATATGTTCCGCGTTCAATGCGAGTCGAATCTATGAGCGAGCCGAGGGAGCACGGAGAGGCAACTACTGTTACCGAGAAGACTGCCAGTCCCCGAAACTCCAGAGGAACTGTAGATGAAGTGATTCGATCCGAGACGATAGCGTCGGTTCAAACAACGAAACTCAAAGACATGTTTGCTCCCAGACCTGAAGATGGTAAGCTCACTTCCATCTACAAGTTTTACTTCTCCCAGCTCTGAACGCTCTTCTTGTAGCTGGCTTTTCAATACTCGATAGTCTCGACCTCGAGTTAGAAGAAGAGCTTCCATTCATCTCCGTGCCACCACCGCCAGTGCAACCACCGTCCGATTCTGATGTCTTACGGCCAACCATGAGCGCACCTAGTTCGCTCTCTCGCCAGCCTACGGTTGAATTTGATCCCAAACGTCCTTTCTTCTTCCCCCACTCCCTTCTTCCGAACTCTTTGCTGGACTTAAAGCCCGGAGATCCTCGAGACATTTTTTCGGGGAAAATAGAATTCTTCCGCACTGAGACTGACGAAGAGATACAGGCGCGCTGGGAGTCGCGGAAGGTCGAGCTGACGCGTGATTGGAAGCGGAGACATCGTGAAGCTGTCAAGAGCGCGCGGAGACGGGGAGGTATTCAGGACTAGGATTCGTATCTGTACATGTATGTACGTTGACTCTGTTCTTTTACAATCACCTACTCTTGCTGTAATTGCTCAAGTTTATGTCAGATATTGCTTCCGCTATATCTACAGATACGACGTATACAGAGAGTCTAATGTGATGTTATACATCATAGGCGAATAGAAGAATATTAATACGGGGATATTGTGAAGTGTACAATGCTTTTGTGCGTAAACCTTGCGATGTTGTACGAGATGCTAAGTGAAAAGATGACATTAATATAGATATCAGAAAGCGTGGTCGTGGCAATGCTGCGGACCATGACTCCGAAAGAGGAAGACAATAAGCGAAATGGATCGTTAGAGGCGTGAAGGATTTGTCATCTGGGAACTATTTAAAATGGAAGAAGCGACGCTTTGAAAAGCGCCTTTCTTACTCTGTGCGGCCACCACTACAGTAGCAGCGTTCTTCGGTAACTGTTCCAGTGTTGGAACGGGGGGCGGTAGAGGATGCTTTCGAGGTCTTTCTCTCTTGCACTTTGCGCATGGCGCAGGAGGTGGTCTGCTTTCTGCGGGCGAATTTAACCAGAACCTCATTATCGACAAAGCCGGGACCGGACTCTGGGTCGTCATCGCAGTTTTCTCTGTTTCCATCACGCTGCTCGAAATCTCAGGAGGAGTGTTCTTTCTGGCCTGACCACGACTGCGCTCCTCGGATGTGCGGGCAGGGGGGCATGTCGTGTTCTATGATCAGAACACACGAGGAGGGTCGACTCGACTTGGAAGTTGAAGCTGAATACGGATGCGATCCTCATTCGCACTCGCTAAGACTGCAAGTAGGTGTTGGATACAGAGATGAGTCGGTGGATTCGACTTCAAGTTGTGGGGTGTCGTCGATTGAGACCGACGGGGCTCATCTCTTTCTTGTTGGAGACGTCCCTTTTTTCGGTTTCGGCTTTCGGTTTACTAGAGCTACACTTATATTCTGGCTGGCATCTACTCATCTGGTATTTTCGTGTTCCAGTGTCAGTGTTCTCCGCGTCCGAGAGCCTCCTCCAATAAACGATCCGCTTCATCTGCGGTATTCGCTGCTCTGCTTACGAGCGGATGCTGTCGCAACAAAGGGACGCATTTCTTTCCTGGCCGCTTAGCTTCTGTCTGGTGTCAGGGGTGGCACGCGACGAGTCGCTGTTTTTGAGAGAACAGTCGAAGATGCTGGTACAGAAGTCGTGAGGGGGAGTTGTCGAGGTGTGCACTATAGTTTGAGTACTGTCAGCATCGGGGGCATACATAGTCTTCCAGCTGCGGGTTGAGTGTTTGGGGAGCGCCTTGGGATGGTGTAGTACCCAAGAAGCCAGGTCGAAGTCGCGTCCAGTAGTGTGTCTGACGCTTTAGCTATGCTATAAGACCGCGACTTGCCCCCAGCAAGCAAACATCCGCCGAGGCTTTCGCGGTCATTTAGTCACATTTTGAACCTGACCGGTTACCGGAGCTGGTCCGGGGCTAGTAGTCGCAATGCTGACAAGAGCAGAACTGGGAGCATCGCAAAGTTGAGAGAGGCTTGCACCTGAAGTGCTTAGACCTTTTAGTTCTCTCCATTTTCGCCCTAACACTATATGATTGGCAGGATGTGGATGTTGAATGCTTGTGGCTTGAAGAGGGGGCAGAGCAACTTACCGTTCGACAAGGTTAGGGCTATCGAGGACGAGGACGAATGATATCGATGCTGGAGCCAATCCGAGAGGTTCGTGATGGATGTAGGTCTTGCGATCCTTTGTACAAAGGCAAAGGAATATACGCCACTCTGTGGTGTGTGGTGTAAAAGGCAATCTCCCACGATTTATTATTGCTTGATCAGCTTCTGATTCCTTTTCACTATCTTCAACGTCCAAGCTCTAACCACCAAAAAGAATTGCATTCCTTATAGAAGGGCACAGGAATGTTCTTAATGCACATGCATTAAGCTGATGCCGATAGAGGCCAGGTTCGAAGGTGTACGCGCAAGCCATATCGGATTGAAACTCCGAACGGAATGGGATCGACGAGGTTCAGCTTCCAAATCACCGTGTCCGACGACTAATGACAATATCGTACCCACGCGTCTTTCTGTTCGGATCATCTAACCCAACCGGGTGGCGAGAATCAGTAGTGATGTGCCTCTGCAGAACATACTAACCACAGCGCTCGGTATGCGTTTATAGACATTAAGAGTGGACAATGACATCAGTGAGTATGATTGCATAACTCTAGAGCTAGGACGACGAATCTGACTATATGATATTTTGCGTAGAATCCTAGAAATCAAAACCATCGGGCTAGCCGATCTTTGCGCACGGAGATGGCCTCGAATACCGGGCTGCGATCCTAGAGTGCCCAGCCGAACTTCGATAACTTGGTAAAGTTCGGTGGATGGCGCTGAAAGCCAGGTAGGCAGTTTTGTACTCCCATCCAGTTCAGGTTTAAAGGTTACTTTGGCGAGTAAAGCATGTCTAAAATGCTTCGACTGGTTCGAGCCGGTGATTATTTTTCTCTCTGACCTCATGAGATACGTCTTTCTCTGCACTTCGAGTCATTCTCAGAGCGGGCGCAAAGGGTTACTCTGATGTGTCAATCTTGCTCATGAAGTCGATAAGCTAGCGATTAATGTCATACACCTGGGACTCAGTTCACTTCTCGCCGCCAATGTAAATGCAACGAGAGGATCTCAGGACATGGGACAGGCATATGCAAATTTGCTCGTAGTGTCAAGGTTTCTTCGGACTTTCGTTGGCTAGTTGGATAATTTTGTACTGTACAACTTGTACGGGTATCAATCGACAATTCGTTAAGCCTCGTTACCCAATGTATAATCTTATACCTGTCCTAGAGTATCTCTTGCCTCAATCCGAGAGTGCAACTCACAATGCAAAACCGGCCTCGTGTTCGTATTTCAAATGACTAGTCAGAGCGCATGCAAGACGCATTTATTCTTATTTCCAATTCAGTTTCCATACTTCTCATTGTTACTTAAATTCAGGACATCCTTGATATTGTTGGATCGCTTGGCACGAGTTACCTTGATCGTTGAAGTCCTGTGAATATCATATTTGCGCCTCAAAGGAATTCATGGCGGTGCTCGTCTGTTGAGATCCAGGCCAAGGACTCCGACTGCGAACCATTATGCAAATCGATATTTGAAACTATCACAGGATTTCACACGAAGCGAAGTGGATCAGGCAAACATGAGAATATCACCTTCTATAATCGAATGTCGGTGATCTTAAGGCACTAGATGTGAATGTCACGCACCTTGCAATTTGTATGATTCCATATCAGTAAAAGACGCTAACTTTATTAATTTGAATTACCTTCAGATCCAAGCGCAGGAAAGATATCTTGTCCATGAATGTGACTTGTACTTATCGGATTTAAGCAAGTTAAAGGCGACTTCCCTTGATAGTAAATATATCCGATTGATTGGAAAATCGGTTGATCCATCTTTAGCTTACCTTCTCATTGTCGTCCGCGGTGACGGCAAGGGAGCCTATGGCAGTACGCACCGCTTTGTTAACCAATCTGAATGGAAGACGCGCAAATTATTTAGCTGATAGAAATGATAAGAAGAGAAAGGCTACGAAAGATGTAATAGAAGTCCAGAAATAAGTTGACAATCAGCGTAGGACACCGCTCCTCGTGAAGACTGCTTGACGAATTCGAGTTGAATTGTATCATCCTCCGCAGTCATGACAGATTGTACAGCGAACTATACAAACTAATGAGGATCAAAGAGCCGCAGAGTCTTAATGCGTCATGATATCATCAGTGTCCGAGAAATGAAGAGATTAGAGAAGATCCATTGAAACTCTTCTGTAAGGCGGATAATAAGGTGGTACTCTAGTAAAGTCTACCTAGACAAAAAAATCCTATGTTGACATGATGATACGCGGCTTTCTTTAGCACATGAGCTGGCATCTGGAAGATCAGAACTGTACCGGAGGTAATTGAGCGGGAAGGAGTATAACTCGCCTTCAATCGAATAGATATCCATCTGATGAACACTGCTTTTGGGGCACATAGTTTCACTCCGAAGATCAGAACCAGCAGCGGAGGTGCTTGAGCGGAGATGCAACGTCGCCTTCAGTCAAATGGAAATTGATATTTGCAATAGTGCTCTAGGTTACTGTGCACTTCAATTGGTTAAACTGTAAGTCCGAATTATTACTTTTGTACACGAATCAACCGAAAGGATCTAGTCGCATAGATCAAACCGCAAGACCACTAACTTTAGATTCTCCATTGCGTTCGTACGAAGAGGAGGCGCGGCCGCTCGCAGAATTACCGAGGAGATCAAGCTCCATAGGCGGGTCGACTGTTCTCGACATCGACGTCGTCACCATTATTCCATCATCTGCATGTGCGCTCAGTTTCGTCCCATCGCGACGCCAATATCGTGAATGATGGTTATTACTGGAAACGGCGCTTCGAGACGAATGCTGAATGGTCAGATTATTCATGGATTGGATCACGCCGAATTTGACATCGCGATAAACTTTGCACGCCATACAATTTTCGACAGCGACGCTCGGGATTGTAAACATAGCACGGTACACTGGCGGTACAGACGGGGCGAGAATCATCGCCATAGCTAAAACATTCCATCCGACGGTTATGCTAGAGACCATGAAATGAATAACTTCAATCTCTTGTTCTGGAGTCCGGATCCAGTTGGGAAAAGACGTACAGATAGTACTGTTGCCCACTCTGAAGGATGCTCTTGGATATCTGTGGTAACGTGCTTCCATGCCAGATGCTTTTGAGTCGAGCTCCGGACTTGTTGGTACCGGACGCATTATACACGAGTCGCAAGGATATCGCAAACAGGACGAGCGTATCATTTACTGCGGAGATGACTATCCCCGCGGAGCTGAACGGCTTAACGCTGCTGTTAATGCAATTCGAGGTAGGACCGATATGTGTACCGTTAATAGCGAACGGCACTGTAATGCATCCTGCAAGAACAGATAGCCAGAGAAATACAAAGGTCCAAACGACGATTCTCTGATCATTGAAAACAGCCCGGATTCGAAACAGGAAGAGCAGCGAAGTTGCGGGCACCGCGACTGCAAAGCAGACACCCAGAGAAATCAAGAGTGCCTGGCAATTCTCTACACTCCCAACTTAACACGAATCAGCTCAGAAAATAGGAAAACAAGAAGATAGACGTACTTTGAAATGCCGTGCTTGCAACTATGTATGTGAGTGATACAACTCTGGAGCAAAATGAACAAGAGATATATCAAGCATACTGTTGCGATTGCTTACCTTGAAACAAAGTAAGCTACTGTTGCATGGGTTATCCTGTGCTCGAATAGAAGCTGGAAATCTGCAGGAACGTTTGAAAATATGTCCCACGTAAAAGCCTCTTATAATGTCAGTGAAGCGAAGCTGGTGATAGGGGGAAAACGCACTCCGAGACTGGCTACATAGATGTATCGCGATACCTCTAGCTCTGTTGCAACATCCGGCTCAAGAAATGCCAGTGCGGTCGTCGGATTTTTCAGTTCTGAGCAATTAACAGCAGCCATGATGGTCGAGTAACCTAAGGGAAAAGAAGGGGGGGTAAAGCAGCACAGGAGCGTTTGTGTGATTCTTTTGATGTGTTCTTCTGAGAGTGTGTATGGGTTTGCTGATAGAAGCATCAAGTCCCATACAGTGCAGTGCTCTATTTGATACAATTCCGAAAATCGCTGTGAATAACGTTCTAATTATTTCCCACACGTATCGGCCACTGATTGATGCAAAGCAACAGTTGCACATGACAAGGAAAAAGCCAGATCAAACTCAAACTTTATACGTACGGGCAGGTATTCTTCATAAATAACCTATGGAGTCATCATAGCTTACATGAAGAGTTGTGGCCTCCGAGCGGCCTCTGTAACTGTGAGTGAGTGCAACTCCATCACTACAGTAGGCGTACCCTTTCGCATATCGCGTAGCTCCACCTGGTAATTTAGGACCGTACTCATCATCGAATTGGGGTCCATTGAGACCAGGAGATGAGAAATTCCCGCCTCTTGAGAAGTGTTCGCAGCAGGACTGGGCAAGGTCAAAGGTGTGGTACCGGTAGGGTGTGGTAAATGATCATGTGATTTACACCTCATAATTTTGTTCAATGCAATCTTGTTTTCTGCCTCTTCTGTTGACGTTCTGGAAGATTGCTAGACGGCCGGCGTGTTCTATTTCCCATGTCATGGTGTCCCTTCCACCGAGATAGCATCTCTACTGTCTTGCGGAGTGATGACGCGAAGCAATTCAGTTCCGATTCGCAGCGTCGTAACTTCGCTTCACAGATCCAGCCAATACTTTCTCCGCTCCGGCATCTTAACCATCCAGGACCATAGGTAATAAAAAAAGTGTCATCAATCAATGCTCGCTTGCCCTCAGGGTCTTCCTTAAATATGCCTGCTGGACCGTTTCTTTAATAGACTTCAGGGACTTGGCTCTCTCACGACACCCACGATAGATAGATGAATACCGTCGACTACTCCCGCTACAGGTGGCGCGAGGACGACAATGTTCCTGGTCGCGTCAAACGAGAGATCGGTGGAGGAGAGCTTTTCGAGGACGTCTTGAATTTCAACAAGTACGGAGAACAAAACCTGTTTCTCGGTGTATACTTTCAGGTGTCGCAACTTATCGATACTTCTCATTTCATCGAGACAGCGCGTAAAGCCTGGATTTCGCTTCGCTGGGATGTACCGACTGTTGCAGCTCAGATGCTTCACGAGCCTCGCGAAGGTTCGCCTGCACCAGCTGCGTTACTCGTCTACGCCCCACCGGCCGACAGAGCAGAAGCGGAAGCTTGGGCTGGACAGACAGTTATTCTCAAAGAAGGATTCGAGGACTTGGATACGCTTCGATATGAGGTCGTGAAAGGAGTCATGCCCGAGAAAGATCTCGTGCCTCAGAGTTTCCTTTATGCCGTCCCGTTCTCGCCGTCATCGTTCGGCCTCCTTTTGTACACATCTCATATTCCCTTCGATGGTGCGGGCGTGAAGGTGCTGATGACGAGATACCTTGAGCACCTCTCCAAGTATATCGTCGATCCGGGCTATGTCGATGCAGAGAAAAACCGTCACAAATGGGGTTCAGAAACTCAAAATCTTCTTCCTATTGCATCTGAGATCCTTCGCAGACATGAGCCAGCGGAGTTCGACGCAAACGGGACCCTCATCAAACCGGAGCTTCCGGAGGAACCCAGAGAGGGACCAAACTTTTGGGAGACACTAAACCAAGTTATGACAGACTTGGCGAGAGGAGCTCCAGTAAGTAACACGTGTTGCGATATCGGAGGGTGTCTTTTTGAGCAACTTTAGCTCGCTCACCCTTTCAAGTCGCTGAAGAGCCCCCTGTATGATCAATCAAAGGATACGCCGGCTACTCGACGTGCTGCTTATACGTTCACGGTCGAAGAATCCAAGGCAATTGTTGAAGCTTGTAGAAACGCTCCGGATAAGTTGACAGTCAATCAGCTGGGTAAGCAGTGATTATGAATCTTCGAAGAAATTAGTGCCTTAACGCAAGGTTTGTATTACTAGCACATGGATGTCTCTCCCTATTGACGGTTCTGGACAATCCGCCTGAGCCGGGGTCCTCGAACGTGGTTATCTATTATGGGCTTGTAGATTCCAGACAACGTCTAGCGAGAGAGTATCGCGGAGCCTTGGATTACCCTGGATACTGCCTTGGGATGTCACCTATACAGGTTCCAGTAAACATTATTGACAAATACGCGGGCGATATCAACAAGAACCTGAAGTCGGTCGTTCTCGAGTTCGCGCAGGTGGTGAAACGGGAGTATTTGCGACAACAAGCATTTCCGGCGCTTCTCGGAATAGAGAATCAACAAGTAGAGATGATGTTATCTGTTCCACCACCCCCACCATCGTGCGGTCCCTGGTTCGGGGGAGATGGACGCGGTGCGATTTACCTCAAGCCGAGATACCCGCAGAATGCCGACACTGTTCTAGAAATAACCGACTTCTTCGTCGGACTCGGGAAAACGGACCCAGGACCGTAAGTACTCATATTCGTAAGACCGTTCTGTAAATCTAAAGGACAGCCGGCTCAGGTTTTTCCGCATTACCGAATGGAATGGCCGTATAATGTTAGGCGCAGATTATAATCAGAAGGCCGTGGAGTCTAGCGTTGTTGATGGCTGGATGAAGAAGTGGGCTGAGTTGATTCTGGCCGCGTCGTGACCTTCCTGAGCTCGTAGAACCATGCCATTCCCTTGATTTGGAATATGCAAATGTACTTGATTGACAACGGTGGATAAGAGAAAACTTCCTATTGGAGAAGCCATTTCTTGAACGCTATAATGTTTATCTAAGACTGCATGGAATTCGGATCATTGTTAGGAGTTCGTTTCTCTAAATCTTTCCGGATGCAGTACACTTTGGGTTTGTGCTAATTCTGCTCTCGTCAATGTGTATCTGCGCTGATAGTCAGATTGGCTAGACCACTTCTGATCTTCGGTGATTGTGTCTCTGGAATGACACATGGCGGTGCACGGGTGTATGGGAATTTCGGACTCTCGGAAATCATGTCGACTGTGATAGAAGTCCAGTCCCAAGCTTCTGGCCTCGAAAGTAACACAGCGGCGGGAACTTTCGTGATCCCATCACGCCATTCAAATTTCAGTAACGAACACATGTCAGGGTTCTCTTCGAGATACAAGACTTTCCGCAACGGCGGAACTCCATCGTGTGTAATTGGCGGCCAATAGTTGACCAGATGATGGTGCGACCTGCTAATTTGAGACCGAAGTCGACGACATGCTGAGAGATATAGTATATTTGCAAACTTCTCGCATGATTATATCTGACGTTTTCGGCTTGGTCTTGGATACTCGAACTATGAGCCCAGTTAAACACGAGTTCTCGGGATATCACTTGTCTCCGGAGATGAGCTGATTCTGCAGACTTAAAGCGGACGCATCCCATGTTCCTGCGGACATCTTCTGTACTAAATATGCCTGCCTCTTCAGCAACGAACGAGTATCGTCCCCGCCACGATACACTATTGTCAGCTTTGCATCATCTATCTCGGGTGACGCCCGACAATGACTTCCTGGTTGAAGACATTGGACAAGGTCTGACGTATCGACAATCCTATATTCTAGCTTCTACAATTATTCCGTCACGATTGCTTCGCTTATGTCCGTCTCTCTCATCTCCTCGGCGACGGAAAGTAGCAGTCATTTCTGCGAATAATGCTCTTCTCCCGCTCACCTTATGGGCCTTATGGTTCATGTCGTTTACGGTCGTTCCAATCAGTGTCAAGTCCGAACAGAGTCTTTGGGCAGCAATGATATCGACGGCCGATCCGGACGCCATTATTATTTCTAGCAGCTTGAAAGGAATTGCTGCAAAGCATCTTCATTTATCTGCGGGATTGGAGATCGCGTATCTCGAGAATATAATTCCAATCCAGTTTGCAAGACAAGTTTCGCCCTCAAGAGTGTCGGACTTCATCCCTTCGCTTCGCAATTGGCTATTGTACGTGACGAAGGAGCAAATGGCATCGAAGCTTGACGAGCCTCCATTCATTGGAGGCGATACGCCAGTGATATCTTTGTTCACCAGCTCTGCTATTGACGCGACAACAATAAAATCGGTTACCTACACGCATTCGATGCTTGTCCATTCCGCATCCAGGATGGTGGAGATGCTTGGCGGACCATCCTATAGCAACCGCCCTATTCGACATCTCGGCTGGCTTTCGTTAAGCCATTGTTTTGAGTTCTGTATATCCTTACTGTACGTCTATCCATCAGGGTAATTTTCTGTAAGCTGACGCACTGGACAGAGGTATAGTTCTCGAACGGGAGGATCATATGTATTTTTCGACAGGGAAGTGTCCTCTCCCCAAGCCCCGTTATCGACGCCGTTGCATATTCAGCTCCTTCAAGCACTTCGGTATCATCAACCTGTGGATTCCCTTTGCGTTGTTCCCGCTATATTCTCAGATATAGTCAAGGATCTTGATGCTGCAGGACTAGATCTGTTGAAGGCAATGCGATCTCTCGGAGTAGGCGGTGCACCTACATCTGAGGCCGTCTTCCAATGGGCCGCTGAGCAAGCTATTCCCTACTTTGATTGCTCAGGAGCAACGGAAGCGGCAGGAACAATATGCATCAGACGAGCGACGGTACAGACAATGAAAGATTACGGTCTGCAAGTAGCACCTGGACTAGAAGGGTTCTTGGAAAAGGAATCCTTGAACGACAACCATGGAGAATTGATT
Organism: Phlebopus portentosus; assembly: GCA_037892935.1. NCBI lineage: Eukaryota > Fungi > Basidiomycota > Agaricomycetes > Boletales > Boletinellaceae > Phlebopus > Phlebopus portentosus. Next base: position 1,852,341 of record JAYXKI010000004.1, on the reverse strand, counting down.
ATACGAGGCACTGTGAGTATAGCAAAGTCTTCGTATTTTTAGTCAATCCATTGACTCCTTTGAATTGATAAGTTCATTCCTTCTAGATACGACAATAGAACGAGCGATTCTTTCGCAAGAGACCCAATAACAGGGATGAACATATATCGCACCGGAGATTTGTACGAGCAGAACGCGAAAGTGGCGAAACTGCAATGGTCGTCAAGTTATCTTAAAGGTGCCAGCGTCCCTATTCCCAATCCTGATAGACTTCAGCTCTCCGGTGAGTTCATTATGAATCTGCATCTTCGTGTTCGTTGTGCTAAATAAAAGTAGGATTGAAATACCTGGGACGGATGGACGACATGGTTGTTCTCGCATCTGGCGTCAAGATTGACGCATTGGCCGTTGAGCGTCAGCTCAATGATCATCCTCTAATCTTACGGTCGGCTATTGTCACAAATTTAACGAGGGAAACACCTGTAGTTCTCCTCCAGCCAAAGGTCGAGTCCAATACGCCCTTCGATTCCCGCAAATACGAGGAGGTGGTCCGTTTCGTTCTCGACTTGAATCGATCACTTACCTTTGATAAGCGAATACGCCCGGAGAACATCGTTATTGTCGACGAGCTGCCTGTAACAACGAAGTTCACACTCAACAGGAAGAAGATTAAGAAGATCTGGTACGAATCGGGAGGCAGTTGGCCTGGCTCGAAGGTCCATGAAGACGATACGTCCGGAATTTATTCGCGGCAGCTTCATGAGCAACTTCTATTACGTGCGGAGGTTCGCAGGACAGTCGAGAATCTACTCTCCGATATTTTTGACATACCCGTTGAACACCTTTCTGGAGAACCAGTCCACTTCTCGGAACTTCCTCTCACTTCACTATCGTCAGTTCAGTTGGCACGAGCACTCGAAGCACGATTCTCCATAAAGATTTCGGCAGCGCAACTTTATTCATTCAAGACCTTGGAAGATATTTGCGATTTGATTATAGGCCTCACCCAAATGTCGGCGAAGGAGGATACTTCGCAGCAAGACAGATACTCATCTGCTAGCGATACGGTCAGAGTTGCGAATCCTCCCGCCGAGCCGAATGAACCATCGCTTGTTATAACCGGTGCTTCCTGCCGTTATCCCGGACGCATTCGGTCGTTGGATGATCTCTGGGAGGCTTTACTCGATCCCCAAAAATATTCCAAGAACGTTAACAAATCTCCCCCACCTTCTCGATGGGACAAGGAGACACTAGATTGGAAAGACGTTCCGCCAATCGCATGGTTAGACCAGGAGAATTTCGATAACCTGAGTTCATTACGAGATTTCTTCAATCTTTCTCCCAGCGATATCGAGAGCATGCCTCCTAATGCTTGCCTTGCCTTGCAGTTAGGATACCAGGCCATCGAAGACGCTGGTATCGCACCGCGATCTCTCAATGGACAGACGTGGGGTGTTTTCACTAGCGTGAGCAGCTCAGGCTGGCATGAACGAAGATCGGCGGAGCTTAGTTTGGATGGTTTGTTTAAGTTCACCTTCTGCTCCAAATCAATACTCATCCGATGTTCATTTCCAGAATATTCTTCATCTCTTTCCGGCAGTTCCGACGATGCTGTTGGAGCAAGGCTATCGTACTTTCTGAACCTAACTGGGCCTGCGCTTGAAATCAAGACGGCATGTTCCAGCAGTGCCGTCGCAATTCACCAAGGTAAGTTCGACATTAGGTACTTTGATGAGAACAATGCACAAATCATCACACGTTAGCATGTTCCTCGATCCGGAACGGAGACTGTGAAGCTGCAATTGTCATTTCGTCCACAACTCACTTCCATCCTTCTGGACCGATCTTCCGTTCGAAAGCGGGAATCGCATCCAAAGCGGGTCGTTGTGCGACATTCTCGGAGGAAGCTGATGGTTTTCTTCCTGCTGAAGGAGCCGCCGCTTTAATCATCCAGAAGAGTGTCGATTCGAAATGCGTTCCATACGCGAGCATCAAAGCTAGTCATGTAACCCAGGATGGTCGATCGAATGGATTCTTTGCTCCGAATCCGACCGCTCAGACCCGTCTTGTATATCACACATTGACGAAAGCTCTTTGCTCCGAGCAGGATGTTGACCTTATTGAGAGTCAGTTACTTTAAAATAGCAGCCGATTAGTGTTTGCTGACTTACACGCTCGCACATAGCACATGGCACGGGAACGCAACTAGGGGACGCAGTGGAGATGCAAGCTCTGGACGATGTATTTCGAGGCAAAAGAACTCAACCCTTGTTGATTGGAGCCGTTAAGGCGGTTCTAGGGCATACCGAAGAAACAGCCGGACTGACAAGTAAGTCGCGTACGCCCATGATACAATAGGCTATTTACTGATATTGCCCAAGGCGTCCTGAAAAGCATTCTTTGTCTGGAACACAACGCTGTCCCTGGTCAGCCAAACATTAGTCGACCTAATTCCCAAATCGACTTTGCCAGCTCAAAATTTAGCGTTCCTCGTCGTATAACGTCGTTTCCACGGATTGACAGGCCTCGACGAGTCGGAATCTCTTCGTTTGGCTTATCGGGTACCTTGGCTCACATCATCATTGAAGATTTCAATGATGAACAAATTTCCCAACGATCTTCCACTCCGCATTTGTTCTTATTGAGCGCCCATGACCAGAATAGCTTCGAATCTCTGCTGAAGAACTATCTGGAGTTTGCCATGTCCCCAAGCGCCTTAGAAGCGGAGTTTAAAGCCATATGTAAGACAAGTCAATTGGGCCGCGATCATCTACCTCTACGACGCGCTTGGGTTATTCGTGATCATCATTCTTGGACCACAGAGCTATTAAAGGAATTACACGAGCCGAGACCACGACGAAGGATTAAATCGCGAACCATAAAGCTAGGACTCTGGTTCGGATTGCCGTCATGTGAAACATCGATTGAAAGTATCAACTGTCCATTGCTCGAGCAGGAACGCGCACATGTAGCAAGCGGCAACTGGGATGAGCGTTATGACGCATTTGCCCAGCAATTAATCATCGCAAATGTCTTGAAGTCGCTTGGCTGTAACATTACAGCAATTGGCGGAGAAGGAATGGGCGAATGGGTTGCTGGAGTATTTGCCGGAGTATTGCCCATAAGATCCGTCTTTCAGAAAGCTAATCAAAACGACCTTGAGACGTATTTGGTCCAAGGATCGTGCGAGAAGCTGAAAGAACTTCTCACGGAATGGATTCCATCAGAACTGGCTTTGCGCGGTACCTGTACGGACCAACTACACGTTCTAGAGGGTACTCTTGAGGCTGCGAAGGAGCTTTCCGAAGTCGGAGGCGTTACTATTTCCCGCAACTCGTCGTTGGCATCTGCTGAACCTCCGCGGAGGATCATACCTCGACCATCAATACCAATCATATCCGGCCATCTAGGCGACGTCTTGGATAACGATACGGCTGGAAATCACGTATACTGGGCTCACGCCGGAACCAGGTACTTCGAGACTTCTCGTGGCATTGGGTGTCTTGCAACTCAGTGCGATCTGATCATTCACTTTGGAGGATCATCGCTTCCAGTGAAATCAGAGAGGTACATTCACTTTGAACCCGGAGATTTTGAGCGTACCCTAGGCCTACTGTATGAGCGGGGATGTGACATCGACTGGGCTCGTTTCGGTGCGGAGGGACGACGATTACATATGCCAACGTATGAGTGGTGAGTTTTATTGTATTGTATTATTACAGAACTCCTGCCATGTAGCAATTGTATCGTTACATGTACTTGTATTTCCCACAAATGGTCCGTTCTCATTTCCATTCTGGTCAAGGTTCGCCCGTTCATCAACTTCGACTGTCGGCGGCCGTGGTAATATTGCACCACTGCAAAATAATAAGTAAGTATAAAAGTATAGAATTGTCTCCGAATGAAGCGCCTCATTTTATGCCTTGACCCCAGTCACTGGCATTGTTTTCCGGGGTCCTGTGTAATTTTGCGCGCTTTGTACAAGTGTGTATAATCAAGATTAGAAGGAAGTCCGATCCGCATTTATGTATACGTGAATGTGTTATTGTCTTCTCTCCGGCTCGTCCGGAAGCAAACGAGAATGGGTGTTTCCTGTCACCGTTCAATCTTTCGTCCTAAGATACCTTTCTCACACGGATACATTGGCGGGCGTTCAATCGGCATTCATTTTGTAACGAGCCAGACGCAGCGAACGCCCGTGATGTGCAATGATCAATCACAAAATGCACAGCTCACTGTGGATCGAAGCACACCAGCGTGCGATCATTTAGCCCATATGATGTGTTGTTTCTTATTTAATATGTGGACGTGTGGGATTCCTCATCCCTTCCTTGATTTCAGATCATGATAAGCGGTCGGCCTCGACATGGGTCAACGTGCTCCATAGTGGCAGGCCCTGCGCCTCAAAAAGCCGACCTACCTATCGATATCATCATTATAGGAGCCAGCGTTGCTGGACTAGCTTCTGCTTTTAGCCTACGACAAGCGGGCCATAATGTTCTCGTCATGGAAGCTGCGGACAGTTTGGGAAGGGTGCGGTAATCACTTATTCATGCTTCAATCAACTGATGGGTTTGATACGGAAGCAGAGCCCTAGTGGCATCCGCGTGCCTCCAAATATGTCGCGTATCCTCTTCAGATGGGGTCTGGGTCCTGCTATAGTAGAGCAAACGAGCGGACGATGTCCAAAGATTCTATTCCACTCTGGTAAGGTCTCGTCAGGATGCGGTACCGGGAATTGACACCTACTAGATGGCTTGACTATCGATTCAGCATATACCGGGGAGGCTATGGGTGAACTTCTCTACCATGAAAAGGTAATGGAAGAATTGGAGGGCGAGGTGTATCTTTTACATGTGAGCCTTAGGTTGTGATATCACAGCAGCGGATGGTCTAACTTCTATGAAGCATTCGGACCTGCTTGAAATGCTTTATCACCTCGCCGTAGGAGCAGGCGCAAAAGTTAACTTTGGATCGCGTGTTGTTAGCGTGAATCCAGAAGCATCATCCGTCACGCTAGCCTCTGGAAAAGAATTACGAGCCGATCTCATCGTCGGCGGAGATGGACATCGAGGGATTGTGCGCTCTGTCTTAGACCTTTATCCAAAAGAAGACGAAGAAATGAACTACACGAGCTATCAGTGAGTTTTATTCTCGTATGCATCCGCTTTTTTTACTTGAAAAGTACAAAAAGGTTCACAGTACCCGTATCATCGCTGGGCGATGATAAGGAATTCCGCCAGCTCATTCAGGAGCCGATAGTATGTTGTTGTCGCAATTCAGATTTCCGGTATAATCTTGACTAACTGTTGAAAGTGGAACCTCTGGATGGGTTGCGGATGGGCTGTCCTAGGGTTTGGTGTGGTAAGTTGTCCAGTATAAATGATCTTTGTCGCTCTTACAAATACACTAGGAAGAGAAATAACTCGGAGTTTGCAGTTTCGCTTGTCAGAAACGAGGAAGATAACGAGGTCCAATTTGACTGGAGAAGAAGGATACCCGTAGATGATCTGGACATCGTCGACATTGAGTGTGCACCACTGTAAGGCTCAGCATTTTCTAATGTGGAATTTAACTCTTAATCTGTTAGGCTCAAGCGCATTATCCGACAAGCGGGGGAGGTCGCCCGAATACGAGGAGATAGAACAATGGCGTTAGAGAGCTGGTTCAACAGCAACAAGAACGTCGTTGCTATCGGTGAAGCTGCTCATGGATGGAATGTACGTGTTAATCTCTGAAGCGGCCTTCCATTCTGTTCACGTATTGCAGCCCGGAAGCTCACACACAGCCGCATTGGCTGTCGAAGATGCGGTCGTTCTGGGAAGATTGTTATCAAAGTTGAAGCACAAGGACGAGATAGGCCGCTTCCTTTCTGCGTTCCAGGAGATTCGCCAGCCGCGATGCGAGAGCGTGTGCAAGACGGAATATCAGAAAGTCGATTTCGTTGCTTTGCCACCCGGCCCGCTGCGTGAGGAGCGAGATCGATCCATGCGTGCACAGATGCAAGAAGGACGGATGGACTGGACGGACTCTGAGGACGGTTACCTACGCAAATCCTGGGAGGAATTCCGAGATGCATTTGGATATGATGCGTTTGACGATGCGGACACATGGTGGGTAGAATGGGGAGTGCTGTTTGAGCGCATGAATGGAGCGCAAGGCGCTTCCAACGACAGCTTTTTCAGTGGCCAAGTTGTTGTAGAACAAGCAAGCCATGTCCATTAGATGGTCTACACGGTCCATATTTGATTTCACTTGTGGTATGAATTTTGAACCTCGGCTTCAGTTTAAAATTCAGAGTCGCAGACATGGCCTTTATTTGTCAGATCACAATCCGTTCCTATTTGCAGCGAGGAGATCAGAAGTTGATAGCGATGTGTTACTGTAATACGTTACTAACCTTAGTTTATGTATTTTAAGTGTACCATTTATAAAACACAATACCACCGTCCGTTCACTATGGAGACGTCTGCGCAAACGAATTCTATGCCGGACTTCAGGTCGGTCTGTTCAATAATCACGCTAAGAACGATGCACTTGTGTAACCCAAAGTTTGTTGCTGATAGATCTGACAGGGTTTTTTTTTTTTAAAAAATGGCACCATCTCGCGTTGTCAGACTCGGTCGTCTCGGAGAGGCGAGCGTCAAGCAACGAGGGGAAGGGGCAAAAAATCGGTTGAAGTGTTTTTCCGGTGATGCTTCTGGCAACCTCGTATGTGTAGGTGAACTTGAAGAAGCGTGGAGGCTTAATTCCACATGACCACTGCTCTCACGACGACTCTTAAGAAACTTACTTACCTTCACGCAAATTGTTTACAATGGAGGAGCGGGCAACCGCTTTGGAGACTGTACAGTAAGTAACAAACATTAGTGCTCCCCCAGGAGATTCAGATCGTAGCCCGCTTGGGATCAGGTACGCAAAGCATCCCGTCTATTCGTCCGGACACCCTTGAGGGGATCTCTCGAACAGGGAATAAACCTATGGAGCAAAAGAACTTTCTGTCTGGTGCTTCCTTCTCCCAGGAGCACTTGCTACCAGTAAGGTTCATTCTAAGAAACTTTCCATGATGAGGAGAATCGGCGCGAGGAACGCGGACACCCTAGCCGCTACGAAACAGGCTCGAACATCCTCATCTGGCTGATGGTCCGAGTTTGATTGCACTTCACCTCGAGACCAGTTGCGAGAATGCTTTTACCACCGAGATACACTTTGTTTCAATACAAACAGAGTGTGATTTTTGACATCGTAGTTACAATTATCGTTCATTTCATCTTGTTTTGCGCTTCATTCGCATTCCCCCTTCCAATCCGACATCTACGCCTTTTTAATCGAGCTTTTTTGCATAGCGTGCTATCTACTTGACGAGAGCCCACACAGAAGCGGGAACAGAAAGAGGGCATCAGCGTCGCCTAAGAACCTCCTCGTCTCCACTAAGCTCCTCGAGAGAATCAAAGTCGCTATCTGTGGAGTCCGACGAATCATGATGCGAAGTCCAGACGCCCATCGATTCGCCATGAACCAGGTGGCTAATGTTAGTTTCGAAATCATCAATTCTCCCGTCCACTTCGGAATCACAGTCTTGGAACCGATCGAATCATCAAGGCCAGCTTCGTAAATCCCTGTCCAGCCAATCCTCTCATCTATGCGTTCCTCGGACTCAGTTTCGTATTCCTCGAATTCGATGACAGGGCCTAGATCCTCCCTAGGAAGTGTACATTCAAGGGCGTCGTCCTCCTCTTCGTACAGTATTCTGTCGGTAATGTCTAACTGATCGGTGGAACTGTCGCTTTTGTGGTCGCATACCACGCATGGACAATCTCGTTGACTAGTACAGGTACTGACGTGCTCTTCAACAACAGGACGAGTGGCCCAAATTCTTGGAGTTTCCCGTTCCGTTACCCATCTCATCTCTCTCTTTGCGCGTTCAAGTCCCAGCGGTCCTCGGGGATGTGACGATGGGAATAGCAGGACCTCTAAGATCTTCAATTAATTGAGATCCATCAATGTCATCCTCGCCAAGAGGAATGCGCCGACCGAGATAAATCTTCCAGTTATCGCCATTCTTCATCGACATGCCCGAAAAGGATTTAAATAATTCGTCGTCTGCCTATGCGACGATGCAGTTCTCTTGCATGAAGTCAAGGCAGAGAGTTTCGCACATCTGACGTGTTGCACCCCTAGCAATCAGGGAGTTGTATTCGTCTTTCGAATATTCAGATAGCTCTCTAGGATTTTCTACTTCTCGTAATGGTGTGGTCCTCTCGGTAGCAAGCGGCGATCCGAATTAAAACTTTCATGAGCTGTTGATATGCTGCCGGAATTGTCTATATAGAATCGTGACTGTTCCTACGCATGTAATATTTGAGAAGAGAGTGGATTATTTCATCGCAAAATGACAAACTCACATCATCTACCGCGTGTTCCGTAGCACAGCGCTCGCAAATACCCTCCGATACTTTCCAGAAACAGGCAGAGCATCTATGAATCTCGTCCTTTTCATCCCAGAATGCTTTTGGAAGACATTCAACTGATCTGTCAGTGCTCATATCATCCAGGTCACTTGGGTCTGAGAAAGGACAGGTACTCGTCACGCTGTTAGTACTCGACGTGTCTCATGAGGCGGAGTTTCAATTCGATCATGATCGCACGTGATGCTACTTACATAATATTTCCTCAAACAACAAAACCTGGGCAGAAGTTGTAGCACCGAGCTATCGCAAGTCTCTGTTTACCTCTGCCAGGTCAGGACATTGACTGCAAAGCGTACTTGGAACCGGAGGTACAGGCCCTTTGTTATTGAAGTATGTCTGAAGCGTTTAGCCTAATGAACTTCACAGACTTCTCTACTTGCGGTTACTTAAGTATGAGCTAGAGACCTACCAGAGACAACGCGATGTTTGGTCGACTCTTATCCCCTCTTGTCACCCCTTTGGTCGCCCGTTTCGATCATTCTCCTCGGCCTGGGTCTGAATTTGGCAACCATAGCGAGTTGGAGGATGCATCGGCGGAGGATCAGCTTCTGATTCCTTTTCACTATCTTCAACGTCCAAGCTCTAACCACCAAAAAGAATTGCATTCCTTATAGAAGGGCACAGGAATGTTCTTAATGCACATGCATTAAGCTGATGCCGATAGAGGCCAGGTTCGAAGGTGTACGCGCAAGCCATATCGGATTGAAACTCCGAACGGAATGGGATCGACGAGGTTCAGCTTCCAAATCACCGTGTCCGACGACTAATGACAATATCGTACCCACGCGTCTTTCTGTTCGGATCATCTAACCCAACCGGGTGGCGAGAATCAGTAGTGATGTGCCTCTGCAGAACATACTAACCACAGCGCTCGGTATGCGTTTATAGACATTAAGAGTGGACAATGACATCAGTGAGTATGATTGCATAACTCTAGAGCTAGGACGACGAATCTGACTATATGATATTTTGCGTAGAATCCTAGAAATCAAAACCATCGGGCTAGCCGATCTTTGCGCACGGAGATGGCCTCGAATACCGGGCTGCGATCCTAGAGTGCCCAGCCGAACTTCGATAACTTGGTAAAGTTCGGTGGATGGCGCTGAAAGCCAGGTAGGCAGTTTTGTACTCCCATCCAGTTCAGGTTTAAAGGTTACTTTGGCGAGTAAAGCATGTCTAAAATGCTTCGACTGGTTCGAGCCGGTGATTATTTTTCTCTCTGACCTCATGAGATACGTCTTTCTCTGCACTTCGAGTCATTCTCAGAGCGGGCGCAAAGGGTTACTCTGATGTGTCAATCTTGCTCATGAAGTCGATAAGCTAGCGATTAATGTCATACACCTGGGACTCAGTTCACTTCTCGCCGCCAATGTAAATGCAACGAGAGGATCTCAGGACATGGGACAGGCATATGCAAATTTGCTCGTAGTGTCAAGGTTTCTTCGGACTTTCGTTGGCTAGTTGGATAATTTTGTACTGTACAACTTGTACGGGTATCAATCGACAATTCGTTAAGCCTCGTTACCCAATGTATAATCTTATACCTGTCCTAGAGTATCTCTTGCCTCAATCCGAGAGTGCAACTCACAATGCAAAACCGGCCTCGTGTTCGTATTTCAAATGACTAGTCAGAGCGCATGCAAGACGCATTTATTCTTATTTCCAATTCAGTTTCCATACTTCTCATTGTTACTTAAATTCAGGACATCCTTGATATTGTTGGATCGCTTGGCACGAGTTACCTTGATCGTTGAAGTCCTGTGAATATCATATTTGCGCCTCAAAGGAATTCATGGCGGTGCTCGTCTGTTGAGATCCAGGCCAAGGACTCCGACTGCGAACCATTATGCAAATCGATATTTGAAACTATCACAGGATTTCACACGAAGCGAAGTGGATCAGGCAAACATGAGAATATCACCTTCTATAATCGAATGTCGGTGATCTTAAGGCACTAGATGTGAATGTCACGCACCTTGCAATTTGTATGATTCCATATCAGTAAAAGACGCTAACTTTATTAATTTGAATTACCTTCAGATCCAAGCGCAGGAAAGATATCTTGTCCATGAATGTGACTTGTACTTATCGGATTTAAGCAAGTTAAAGGCGACTTCCCTTGATAGTAAATATATCCGATTGATTGGAAAATCGGTTGATCCATCTTTAGCTTACCTTCTCATTGTCGTCCGCGGTGACGGCAAGGGAGCCTATGGCAGTACGCACCGCTTTGTTAACCAATCTGAATGGAAGACGCGCAAATTATTTAGCTGATAGAAATGATAAGAAGAGAAAGGCTACGAAAGATGTAATAGAAGTCCAGAAATAAGTTGACAATCAGCGTAGGACACCGCTCCTCGTGAAGACTGCTTGACGAATTCGAGTTGAATTGTATCATCCTCCGCAGTCATGACAGATTGTACAGCGAACTATACAAACTAATGAGGATCAAAGAGCCGCAGAGTCTTAATGCGTCATGATATCATCAGTGTCCGAGAAATGAAGAGATTAGAGAAGATCCATTGAAACTCTTCTGTAAGGCGGATAATAAGGTGGTACTCTAGTAAAGTCTACCTAGACAAAAAAATCCTATGTTGACATGATGATACGCGGCTTTCTTTAGCACATGAGCTGGCATCTGGAAGATCAGAACTGTACCGGAGGTAATTGAGCGGGAAGGAGTATAACTCGCCTTCAATCGAATAGATATCCATCTGATGAACACTGCTTTTTGGGGCACATAGTTTCACTCCGAAGATCAGAACCAGCAGCGGAGGTGCTTGAGCGGAGATGCAACGTCGCCTTCAGTCAAATGGAAATTGATATTTGCAATAGTGCTCTAGGTTACTGTGCACTTCAATTGGTTAAACTGTAAGTCCGAATTATTACTTTTGTACACGAATCAACCGAAAGGATCTAGTCGCATAGATCAAACCGCAAGACCACTAACTTTAGATTCTCCATTGCGTTCGTACGAAGAGGAGGCGCGGCCGCTCGCAGAATTACCGAGGAGATCAAGCTCCATAGGCGGGTCGACTGTTCTCGACATCGACGTCGTCACCATTATTCCATCATCTGCATGTGCGCTCAGTTTCGTCCCATCGCGACGCCAATATCGTGAATGATGGTTATTACTGGAAACGGCGCTTCGAGACGAATGCTGAATGGTCAGATTATTCATGGATTGGATCACGCCGAATTTGACATCGCGATAAACTTTGCACGCCATACAATTTTCGACAGCGACGCTCGGGATTGTAAACATAGCACGGTACACTGGCGGTACAGACGGGGCGAGAATCATCGCCATAGCTAAAACATTCCATCCGACGGTTATGCTAGAGACCATGAAATGAATAACTTCAATCTCTTGTTCTGGAGTCCGGATCCAGTTGGGAAAAGACGTACAGATAGTACTGTTGCCCACTCTGAAGGATGCTCTTGGATATCTGTGGTAACGTGCTTCCATGCCAGATGCTTTTGAGTCGAGCTCCGGACTTGTTGGTACCGGACGCATTATACACGAGTCGCAAGGATATCGCAAACAGGACGAGCGTATCATTTACTGCGGAGATGACTATCCCCGCGGAGCTGAACGGCTTAACGCTGCTGTTAATGCAATTCGAGGTAGGACCGATATGTGTACCGTTAATAGCGAACGGCACTGTAATGCATCCTGCAAGAACAGATAGCCAGAGAAATACAAAGGTCCAAACGACGATTCTCTGATCATTGAAAACAGCCCGGATTCGAAACAGGAAGAGCAGCGAAGTTGCGGGCACCGCGACTGCAAAGCAGACACCCAGAGAAATCAAGAGTGCCTGGCAATTCTCTACACTCCCAACTTAACACGAATCAGCTCAGAAAATAGGAAAACAAGAAGATAGACGTACTTTGAAATGCCGTGCTTGCAACTATGTATGTGAGTGATACAACTCTGGAGCAAAATGAACAAGAGATATATCAAGCATACTGTTGCGATTGCTTACCTTGAAACAAAGTAAGCTACTGTTGCATGGGTTATCCTGTGCTCGAATAGAAGCTGGAAATCTGCAGGAACGTTTGAAAATATGTCCCACGTAAAAGCCTCTTATAATGTCAGTGAAGCGAAGCTGGTGATAGGGGGAAAACGCACTCCGAGACTGGCTACATAGATGTATCGCGATACCTCTAGCTCTGTTGCAACATCCGGCTCAAGAAATGCCAGTGCGGTCGTCGGATTTTTCAGTTCTGAGCAATTAACAGCAGCCATGATGGTCGAGTAACCTAAGGGAAAAGAAGGGGGGGTAAAGCAGCACAGGAGCGTTTGTGTGATTCTTTTGATGTGTTCTTCTGAGAGTGTGTATGGGTTTGCTGATAGAAGCATCAAGTCCCATACAGTGCAGTGCTCTATTTGATACAATTCCGAAAATCGCTGTGAATAACGTTCTAATTATTTCCCACACGTATCGGCCACTGATTGATGCAAAGCAACAGTTGCACATGACAAGGAAAAAGCCAGATCAAACTCAAACTTTATACGTACGGGCAGGTATTCTTCATAAATAACCTATGGAGTCATCATAGCTTACATGAAGAGTTGTGGCCTCCGAGCGGCCTCTGTAACTGTGAGTGAGTGCAACTCCATCACTACAGTAGGCGTACCCTTTCGCATATCGCGTAGCTCCACCTGGTAATTTAGGACCGTACTCATCATCGAATTGGGGTCCATTGAGACCAGGAGATGAGAAATTCCCGCCTCTTGAGAAGTGTTCGCAGCAGGACTGGGCAAGGTCAAAGGTGTGGTACCGGTAGGGTGTGGTAAATGATCATGTGATTTACACCTCATAATTTTGTTCAATGCAATCTTGTTTTCTGCCTCTTCTGTTGACGTTCTGGAAGATTGCTAGACGGCCGGCGTGTTCTATTTCCCATGTCATGGTGTCCCTTCCACCGAGATAGCATCTCTACTGTCTTGCGGAGTGATGACGCGAAGCAATTCAGTTCCGATTCGCAGCGTCGTAACTTCGCTTCACAGATCCAGCCAATACTTTCTCCGCTCCGGCATCTTAACCATCCAGGACCATAGGTAATAAAAAAAGTGTCATCAATCAATGCTCGCTTGCCCTCAGGGTCTTCCTTAAATATGCCTGCTGGACCGTTTCTTTAATAGACTTCAGGGACTTGGCTCTCTCACGACACCCACGATAGATAGATGAATACCGTCGACTACTCCCGCTACAGGTGGCGCGAGGACGACAATGTTCCTGGTCGCGTCAAACGAGAGATCGGTGGAGGAGAGCTTTTCGAGGACGTCTTGAATTTCAACAAGTACGGAGAACAAAACCTGTTTCTCGGTGTATACTTTCAGGTGTCGCAACTTATCGATACTTCTCATTTCATCGAGACAGCGCGTAAAGCCTGGATTTCGCTTCGCTGGGATGTACCGACTGTTGCAGCTCAGATGCTTCACGAGCCTCGCGAAGGTTCGCCTGCACCAGCTGCGTTACTCGTCTACGCCCCACCGGCCGACAGAGCAGAAGCGGAAGCTTGGGCTGGACAGACAGTTATTCTCAAAGAAGGATTCGAGGACTTGGATACGCTTCGATATGAGGTCGTGAAAGGAGTCATGCCCGAGAAAGATCTCGTGCCTCAGAGTTTCCTTTATGCCGTCCCGTTCTCGCCGTCATCGTTCGGCCTCCTTTTGTACACATCTCATATTCCCTTCGATGGTGCGGGCGTGAAGGTGCTGATGACGAGATACCTTGAGCACCTCTCCAAGTATATCGTCGATCCGGGCTATGTCGATGCAGAGAAAAACCGTCACAAATGGGGTTCAGAAACTCAAAATCTTCTTCCTATTGCATCTGAGATCCTTCGCAGACATGAGCCAGCGGAGTTCGACGCAAACGGGACCCTCATCAAACCGGAGCTTCCGGAGGAACCCAGAGAGGGACCAAACTTTTGGGAGACACTAAACCAAGTTATGACAGACTTGGCGAGAGGAGCTCCAGTAAGTAACACGTGTTGCGATATCGGAGGGTGTCTTTTTGAGCAACTTTAGCTCGCTCACCCTTTCAAGTCGCTGAAGAGCCCCCTGTATGATCAATCAAAGGATACGCCGGCTACTCGACGTGCTGCTTATACGTTCACGGTCGAAGAATCCAAGGCAATTGTTGAAGCTTGTAGAAACGCTCCGGATAAGTTGACAGTCAATCAGCTGGGTAAGCAGTGATTATGAATCTTCGAAGAAATTAGTGCCTTAACGCAAGGTTTGTATTACTAGCACATGGATGTCTCTCCCTATTGACGGTTCTGGACAATCCGCCTGAGCCGGGGTCCTCGAACGTGGTTATCTATTATGGGCTTGTAGATTCCAGACAACGTCTAGCGAGAGAGTATCGCGGAGCCTTGGATTACCCTGGATACTGCCTTGGGATGTCACCTATACAGGTTCCAGTAAACATTATTGACAAATACGCGGGCGATATCAACAAGAACCTGAAGTCGGTCGTTCTCGAGTTCGCGCAGGTGGTGAAACGGGAGTATTTGCGACAACAAGCATTTCCGGCGCTTCTCGGAATAGAGAATCAACAAGTAGAGATGATGTTATCTGTTCCACCACCCCCACCATCGTGCGGTCCCTGGTTCGGGGGAGATGGACGCGGTGCGATTTACCTCAAGCCGAGATACCCGCAGAATGCCGACACTGTTCTAGAAATAACCGACTTCTTCGTCGGACTCGGGAAAACGGACCCAGGACCGTAAGTACTCATATTCGTAAGACCGTTCTGTAAATCTAAAGGACAGCCGGCTCAGGTTTTTCCGCATTACCGAATGGAATGGCCGTATAATGTTAGGCGCAGATTATAATCAGAAGGCCGTGGAGTCTAGCGTTGTTGATGGCTGGATGAAGAAGTGGGCTGAGTTGATTCTGGCCGCGTCGTGACCTTCCTGAGCTCGTAGAACCATGCCATTCCCTTGATTTGGAATATGCAAATGTACTTGATTGACAACGGTGGATAAGAGAAAACTTCCTATTGGAGAAGCCATTTCTTGAACGCTATAATGTTTATCTAAGACTGCATGGAATTCGGATCATTGTTAGGAGTTCGTTTCTCTAAATCTTTCCGGATGCAGTACACTTTGGGTTTGTGCTAATTCTGCTCTCGTCAATGTGTATCTGCGCTGATAGTCAGATTGGCTAGACCACTTCTGATCTTCGGTGATTGTGTCTCTGGAATGACACATGGCGGTGCACGGGTGTATGGGAATTTCGGACTCTCGGAAATCATGTCGACTGTGATAGAAGTCCAGTCCCAAGCTTCTGGCCTCGAAAGTAACACAGCGGCGGGAACTTTCGTGATCCCATCACGCCATTCAAATTTCAGTAACGAACACATGTCAGGGTTCTCTTCGAGATACAAGACTTTCCGCAACGGCGGAACTCCATCGTGTGTAATTGGCGGCCAATAGTTGACCAGATGATGGTGCGACCTGCTAATTTGAGACCGAAGTCGACGACATGCTGAGAGATATAGTATATTTGCAAACTTCTCGCATGATTATATCTGACGTTTTCGGCTTGGTCTTGGATACTCGAACTATGAGCCCAGTTAAACACGAGTTCTCGGGATATCACTTGTCTCCGGAGATGAGCTGATTCTGCAGACTTAAAGCGGACGCATCCCATGTTCCTGCGGACATCTTCTGTACTAAATATGCCTGCCTCTTCAGCAACGAACGAGTATCGTCCCCGCCACGATACACTATTGTCAGCTTTGCATCATCTATCTCGGGTGACGCCCGACAATGACTTCCTAGTTGAAGACATTGGACAAGGTCTGACGTATCGACAATCCTATATTCTAGCTTCTACGATTATTCCGTCGCGATTGCTCCGCTTATGTCCGTCTCTCTCATCTCCTCGGCGACGGAAAGTAGCAGTCATTTCTGCGAATAATGCTCTTCTCCCGCTCACCTTATGGGCCTTATGGTTCATGTCGTTTACGGTTGTTCCAATCAGTGTCAAGTCCGAACAGAGTCTTTGGGCAGCAATGATATCGACGGCCGATCCGGACGCCATTATTATTTCTAGCAGCTTGAAAGGAATTGCTGCAAAGCATCTTCATTTATCTGCGGGATTGGAGATCGCGTGTCTCGAGAATATAATTCCAATCCAGTTTGCAAGACAAGTTTCGCCCTCGAGAGTGTCGGACTTCATCCCTTCACTTCGCAATTGGCTATTGTACGTGACGAAGGAGCAAATGGCATCGAAGCTTGACGAGCCTCCATTCATTGGAGGCGATACGCCAGTGATATCTTTGTTCACCAGCTCTGCTATTGACGCGACAACAATAAAATCGGTTACCTACACGCATTCGATGCTTGTCCATTCCGCATCCAGGATGGTGGAGATGCTTGGTGGACCATCCTATAGCAACCGCCCTGTTCGGCATCTCGGTTGGCTTTCGTTAAGCCATTGTTTTGAGTTCTGTATATCCTTACTGTACGTCTATTCATCAGGGTAACTTACTGTAAGCTGACGCACTGGACAGAGGTATAGTTCTCGAGACGGGAGGATCATATGTATTTTTCGATAGGGAAGTGTCCTCTCCCCAAGCCCCGTTATCGACGCCGTTGCATATTCAGCTCCTTCAAGCACTTCGGTATCATCAACCTGTGGATTCCCTTTGCGTTGTTCCCGCTATATTCTCAGATATAGTCAAGGATCTTGATGCTGCAGGACTAGATCTGTTGAAGGCAATGCGATCTCTCGGAGTAGGCGGTGCACCTACATCTGAGGCCGTCTTCCAATGGGCCGCTGAGCAAGCTATTCCCTACTTTGATTGCTCAGGAGCAACGGAAGCGGCAGGAACAATATGCATCAGACGAGCGACGGTACAGACAATGAAAGATTACGGTCTGCAAGTAGCACCTGGACTAGAAGGGTTCTTGGAAAAGGAATCCTTGAACGACAACCATGGAGAATTGATTATACGAGGCACTGTGAGTATAGCAAAGTCTTCGTATTTTTAGTCAACCCATTGACTCCTTTGAATTGATAAGTTCATTCCTTCTAGATACGACAATAGAACGAGCGATTCTTTCGCAAGAGACCCAATAACAGGGATGAACATATATCGCACCGGAGATTTGTACGAGCAGAACGCGAAAGTGGCGAAACTGCAATGGTCGTCAAGTTATCTTAAAGGTGCCAGCGTCCCTATTCCCAATCCTGATAGACTTCAGCTCTCCGGTGAGTTCATTATGAATCTGCATCTTCGTGTTCGTTGTGCTAAATAAAAGTAGGATTGAAATACCTGGGACGGATGGACGACATGGTTGTTCTTGCATCTGGCGTCAAGATTGACGCATTGGCCGTTGAGCGTCAGCTCAATGATCATCCTCTAATCTTACGGTCGGCTATTGTCACAAATTTAACGAGGGAAACACCTGTAGTTCTCCTCCAGCCAAAGGTCGAGTCCAATACGCCCTTCGATTCCCGCAAATACGAGGAGGTGGTCCGTTTCGTTCTCGACTTGAATCGATCACTTACATTTGATAAGCGAATACGCCCGGAGAACATCGTTATTGTCGACGAGCTGCCTGTAACAACGAAGTTCACACTCAACAGGA
The DNA here is from genome assembly GCA_037892935.1 of Phlebopus portentosus. Lineage (NCBI taxonomy): Eukaryota > Fungi > Basidiomycota > Agaricomycetes > Boletales > Boletinellaceae > Phlebopus > Phlebopus portentosus. The sequence goes on along the minus strand of JAYXKI010000004.1, from coordinate 1,834,273 downwards.
AGAAGATTAAGAAGATCTGGTACGAATCGGGAGGCAGTTGGCCTGGCTCGAAGGTCCATGAAGACGATACGTCCGGAATTTATTCGCGGCAGCTTCATGAGCAACTTCTATTACGTGCGGAGGTTCGCAGGACAGTCGAGAATCTACTCTCCGATATTTTTGACATACCCGTTGAACACCTTTCTGGAGAACCAGTCCACTTCTCGGAACTTCCTCTCACTTCACTATCGTCAGTTCAGTTGGCACGAGCACTCGAAGCACGATTCTCCATAAAGATTTCGGCAGCGCAACTTTATTCATTCAAGACCTTGGAAGATATTTGCGATTTGATTATAGGCCTCACCCAAATGTCGGCGAAGGAGGATACTTCGCAGCAAGACAGATACTCATCTGCTAGCGATACGGTCAGAGTTGCGAATCCTCCCGCCGAGCCGAATGAACCATCGCTTGTTATAACCGGTGCTTCCTGCCGTTATCCCGGACGCATTCGGTCGTTGGATGATCTCTGGGAGGCTTTACTCGATCCCCAAAAATATTCCAAGAACGTTAACAAATCTCCCCACCTTCTCGATGGGACAAGGAGACACTAGATTGGAAAGACGTTCCGCCAATCGCATGGTTAGACCAGGAGAATTTCGATAACCTGAGTTCATTACGAGATTTCTTCAATCTTTCTCCCAGCGATATCGAGAGCATGCCTCCTAATGCTTGCCTTGCCTTGCAGTTAGGATACCAGGCCATCGAAGACGCTGGTATCGCACCGCGATCTCTCAATGGACAGACGTGGGGTGTTTTCACTAGCGTGAGCAGCTCAGGCTGGCATGAACGAAGATCGGCGGAGCTTAGTTTGGATGGTTTGTTTAAGTTCACCTTCTGCTCCAAATCAATACTCATCCGATGTTCATTTCCAGAATATTCTTCATCTCTTTCCGGCAGTTCCGACGATGCTGTTGGAGCAAGGCTATCGTACTTTCTGAACCTAACTGGGCCTGCGCTTGAAATCAAGACGGCATGTTCCAGCAGTGCCGTCGCAATTCACCAAGGTAAGTTCGACATTAGGTACTTTGATGAGAACAATGCACAAATCATCACACGTTAGCATGTTCCTCGATCCGGAACGGAGACTGTGAAGCTGCAATTGTCATTTCGTCCACAACTCACTTCCATCCTTCTGGACCGATCTTCCGTTCGAAAGCGGGAATCGCATCCAAAGCGGGTCGTTGTGCGACATTCTCGGAGGAAGCTGATGGTTTTCTTCCTGCTGAAGGAGCCGCCGCTTTAATCATCCAGAAGAGTGTCGATTCGAAATGCGTTCCATACGCGAGCATCAAAGCTAGTCATGTAACCCAGGATGGTCGATCGAATGGATTCTTTGCTCCGAATCCGACCGCTCAGACCCGTCTTGTATATCACACATTGACGAAAGCTCTTTGCTCCGAGCAGGATGTTGACCTTATTGAGAGTCAGTTACTTTAAAATAGCAGCCGATTAGTGTTTGCTGACTTACACGCTCGCACATAGCACATGGCACGGGAACGCAACTAGGGGACGCAGTGGAGATGCAAGCTCTGGACGATGTATTTCGAGGCAAAAGAACTCAACCCTTGTTGATTGGAGCCGTTAAGGCGGTTCTAGGGCATACCGAAGAAACAGCCGGACTGACAAGTAAGTCGCGTACGCCCATGATACAATAGGCTATTTACTGATATTGCCCAAGGCGTCCTGAAAAGCATTCTTTGTCTGGAACACAACGCTGTCCCTGGTCAGCCAAACATTAGTCGACCTAATTCCCAAATCGACTTTGCCAGCTCAAAATTTAGCGTTCCTCGTCGTATAACGTCGTTTCCACGGATTGACAGGCCTCGACGAGTCGGAATCTCTTCGTTTGGCTTATCGGGTACCTTGGCTCACATCATCATTGAAGATTTCAATGATGAACAAATTTCCCAACGATCTTCCACTCCGCATTTGTTCTTATTGAGCGCCCATGACCAGAATAGCTTCGAATCTCTGCTGAAGAACTATCTGGAGTTTGCCATGTCCCCAAGCGCCTTAGAAGCGGAGTTTAAAGCCATATGTAAGACAAGTCAATTGGGCCGCGATCATCTACCTCTACGACGCGCTTGGGTTATTCGTGATCATCATTCTTGGACCACAGAGCTATTAAAGGAATTACACGAGCCGAGACCACGACGAAGGATTAAATCGCGAACCATAAAGCTAGGACTCTGGTTCGGATTGCCGTCATGTGAAACATCGATTGAAAGTATCAACTGTCCATTGCTCGAGCAGGAACGCGCACATGTAGCAAGCGGCAACTGGGATGAGCGTTATGACGCATTTGCCCAGCAATTAATCATCGCAAATGTCTTGAAGTCGCTTGGCTGTAACATTACAGCAATTGGCGGAGAAGGAATGGGCGAATGGGTTGCTGGAGTATTTGCCGGAGTATTGCCCATAAGATCCGTCTTTCAGAAAGCTAATCAAAACGACCTTGAGACGTATTTGGTCCAAGGATCGTGCGAGAAGCTGAAAGAACTTCTCACGGAATGGATTCCATCAGAACTGGCTTTGCGCGGTACCTGTACGGACCAACTACACGTTCTAGAGGGTACTCTTGAGGCTGCGAAGGAGCTTTCCGAAGTCGGAGGCGTTACTATTTCCCGCAACTCGTCGTTGGCATCTGCTGAACCTCCGCGGAAGATCATACCTCGCCCATCAATACCAATCATATCTGGCCATCTAGGCGACGTCTTGGATAACGATACGGCTGGAAATCACGTATACTGGGCTCACGCCGGAACCAGGTACTTCGAGACTTCTCGTGGCATTGAGTGTCTTGCAACTCAGTGCGATCTGATCATTCACTTTGGAGGATCATCGCTTCCAGTGAAATCAGAGAGGTACATTCACTTTGAACCCGGAGATTTTGAGCGTACCCTAGGCCTACTGTATGAGCGGGGATGTGACATCGACTGGGCTCGTTTCGGTGCGGAGGGACGACGATTACATATGCCCACGTATGAGTGGTGAGTGTTATTGTATTGTATTATTACAGAACTCCTGCCATGTATGTAGCAATTGTATCGTTACATGCATGTACTTGTATTTCCCACAAATGGTCCGTTCTCATTTCCATTCTGGTCAAGGTTCGCCCGTTCATCAACTTCGACTCTCGGCGGCCGTGGTAATATTGCACCACTGCAAAATAATAAGTAAGTATAAAAGTATAGAATTGTCTCGAATGAAGCGCCTCATTTTATGCCTTGACCCCTGTCACTGGCATTGTTTTCCGGGGTCCTGTGTAATTTTGCGCGCTTTGTACAAGTGTGTATAATCAAGATTAGAAGGAAGTCCGATCCGCATTTATGTATACGTGAATGTGTTATTGTCTTCTCTCCGGCTCGTCCGGAAGCAAACGAGAATGGGTGTTTCCTGTCACCGTTCAATTTTTCGTCCTAAGATACCTTTCTCACACGGATACATTGGCGGGCGTTCAATCGGCATTCATTTTGTAACGAGCCAGACGCAGCGAACGCCCGTGATGTGCAATGATCAATCACAAAATGCACAGCTCACTGTGGATCGAAGCACACCAGCGTGCGATCATTTAGCCCATATGATGTGTTGTTTCTTATTTAATATGTGGACGTGTGGGATTCCTCATCCCTTCCTTGATTTCAGATCATGATAAGCGGTCGGCCTCGACATGGGTCAACGTGCTCCATAGTGGCAGGCCCTGCGCCTCAAAAAGCCGACCTACCTATCGATATCATCATTATAGGAGCCAGCGTTGCTGGACTAGCTTCTGCTTTTAGCCTACGACAAGCGGGCCATAATGTTCTCGTCATGGAAGCTGCGGACAGTTTGGGAAGGGTGCGGTAATCACTTATTCATGCTTCAATCAACTGATGGGTTTGATACGGAAGCAGAGCCCTAGTGGCATCCGCGTGCCTCCAAATATGTCGCGTATCCTCTTCAGATGGGGTCTGGGTCCTGCTATAGTAGAGCAAACGAGCGGACGATGTCCAAAGATTCTATTCCACTCTGGTAAGGTCTCGTCAGGATGCGGTACCGGGAATTGACACCTACTAGATGGCTTGACTATCGATTCAGCATATACCGGGGAGGCTATGGGTGAACTTCTCTACCATGAAAAGGTAATGGAAGAATTGGAGGGCGAGGTGTATCTTTTACATGTGAGCCTTAGGTTGTGATATCACAGCAGCGGATGGTCTAACTTCTATGAAGCATTCGGATCTGCTTGAAATGCTTTATCACCTCGCCATAGGAGCAGGCGCAAAAGTTAACTTTGGATCGCGTGTTGTTAGCGTGAATCCAGAAGCATCATCTGTCACGCTAGCCTCTGGAAAAGAATTACGAGCCGATCTCATCGTCGGCGGAGATGGACATCGAGGGATTGTGCGCTCTGTCTTGGACCTTTATCCAAAAGAAGACGAAGAAATCAACTACACGAGCTATCAGTGAGTTTTATTCTCGTATGCATCCGCTTTTTTTACTTGAAAAGTACAAAAAGGTTCACAGTACCCGTATCATCGCTGGGCGATGATAAGGAATTCCGCCAGCTCATTCAGGAGCCGATAGTATGTTGTTGTCGCATTTCAGATTTCCGGTATAATCTTGACTAACTGTTGAAAGTGGAACCTCTGGATGGGTTGCGGATGGGCTGTCCTAGGGTTTGGTGTGGTAAGTTGTCCAGTATAAATGATCTTTGTCGCTCTTACAAATACACTAGGAAGAGAAATAACTCGGAGTTTGCAGTTTCGCTTGTCAGAAACGAGGAAGATAACGAGGTCCAATTTGACTGGAGAAGAAGGATACCCGTAGATGATCTGGACATCGTCGACATTGAGTGTGCACCACTGTAAGGCTCAGCATTTTCTAATGTGGAATTTAACTCTTAATCTGTTAGGCTCAAGCGCATTATCCGACGAGCGGGGGAGGTCGCCCGAATACGAGGAGATAGAACAATGGCGTTAGAGAGCTGGTTCAACAGCAACAAGAACGTCGTTGCTATCGGTGAAGCTGCTCATGGATGGAATGTACGTGTTAATCTCTGAAGTGGCCTTCCATTCTGTTCACGTATTGCAGCCCGGAAGCTCACACACAGCCGCATTGGCTGTCGAAGATGCGGTCGTTCTGGGAAGATTGTTATCAAAGTTGAAGCACAAGGACGAGATAGGCCGCTTCCTTTCTGCGTTCCAGGAGATTCGCCAGCCGCGATGCGAGAGCGTGTGCAAGACGGAATATCAGAAAGTCGATTTCGTTGCTTTGCCACCCGGCCCGCTGCGTGAGGAGCGAGATCGATCCATGCGTGCACAGATGCAAGAAGGACGGATGGACTGGACGGACGCTGAGGACGGTTACCTACGCAAATCCTGGGAGGAATTCCGAGATGCATTTGGATATGATGCGTTTGACGATGCGGACACATGGTGGGTAGAATGGGGAGTGCTGTTTGAGCGCATGAATGGAGCGCAAGGCACTTCCAACGACAGCTTTTTCAGTGGCCAAGTTGTTGTAGAACAAGCAAGCCATGTCCATTAGATGGTTTACACGGTCCATATTTGATTTCACTTGTGGTCTGAATTTTGAACCTCGGCTTTAGTTTAAAATTCAGAGTCGCAGACATGGCCTTTATTTGTCAGATCACAATCCGTTCCTATTTGCAGCGAGGAGATCAGAAGTTGATGCGATGTGTTAGTACCTTACTAACCTTAGTTTACGTATTTGTAGTGTACCATTTATAAAACACAATACCACCGTCCGTTCACTATGGAGACGTCTGCGCAAATGAATTCTATGCCGGACTTCAGGTCGGTCTGTTCAATAATCACGCTAAGAACGATGCACTTGCTTTTCTTTGTGTAACCCACAGTCTGTTGCTGATAAACCTGACAGGGTTTTTTTTTTTTTAAAAAAAATGGCGCCATCTCTCGCGTTGTCAGACTCGGTCGTCTCGGAGAGGCGAGCGTCAAGCAACGAGGGGAAGGGGGAAAAATCGGTTGAAGTGTTTTTCCGGTGATGCTTCTGGCAACCTTGTATGTGTAGGTGAACTTGAAGAAGCGTGGAGGCTTAATTCCACATGACCACTGCTCTCACGACGACTCTTAAGAAACTTACTTACCTTCACGCAAATTGTTTACAATGGAGGAGCGGGCAACCGCTTTGGAGACTGTACAGTAAGTAACAAACATTAGTGCTCCCCCAGGAGATTCAGATCGTAGCCCGCTTGGGATCAGGTACGCAAAGCATCCCGTCTATTCGTCCGGACACCCTTGAGGGGATCTCTCGAACAGGGAATAAACCTATGGAGCAAAAGAACTTTCTGTCTGGTGCTTCCTTCTCCCAGGAGCACTTGCTACCAGTAAGGTTCATTCTAAGAAACTTTCCATGATGAGGAGAATCGGCGCGAGGAACGCGGACACCCTAGCCGCTACGAAACAGGCTCGAACATCCTCATCTGGCTGATGGTCCGAGTTTGATTGCACTTCACCTCGAGACCAGTTGCGAGAATGCTTTTACCACCGAGATACACTTTGTTTCAATACAAACAGAGTGTGATTTTTGACATCGTAGTTACAATTATCGTTCATTTCATCTTGTTTTGCGCTTCATTCGCATTCCCCCTTCCAATCCGACATCTACGCCTTTTTAATCGAGCTTTTTTGCATAGCGTGCTATCTACTTGACGAGAGCCCACACAGAAGCGGGAACAGAAAGAGGGCATCAGCGTCGCCTAAGAACCTCCTCGTCTCCACTAAGCTCCTCGAGAGAATCAAAGTCGCTATCTGTGGAGTCCGACGAATCATGATGCGAAGTCCAGACGCCCATCGATTCGCCATGAACCAGGTAGCTAATGTTAGTTTCGAAATCATCAATTCTCCCGTCCACTTCGGAATCACAGTCTTGGAACCGATCGAATCATCAAGGCCAGCTTCGTAAATCCCTGTCCAGCCAATCCTCTCATCTATGCGTTCCTCGGACTCAGTTTCGTATTCCTCGAATTCGATGACAGGGCCTAGATCCTCCCTAGGAAGTGTACATTCAAGGGCGTCGTCCTCCTCTTCGTACAGTATTCTGTCGGTAATGTCTAACTGATCGGTGGAACTGTCGTTTTTGTGGTCGCATACCACGCATGGACAATCTCGTTGACTAGTACAGGTACTGACGTGCTCTTCAACAACAGGACGAGTGGCCCAAATTCTTGGAGTTTCCCGTTCCGTTACCCATCTCATCTCTCTCTTTGCGCGTTCAAGTCCCAGCGGTCCTCGGGGATGTGACGATGGGAATAGCAGGACCTCTAAGATCTTCAATTAACTGAGATCCATCAATGTCATCCTCGCCAAGAGGAATGCGCCGACCGAGATAAATCTTCCAGTTATCGCCATTCTTCATCGACATGCCCGAAAAGGATTTAAATAATTCGTCGTCTGCCCATGCGACGATGCAGTTCTCTTGCATGAAGTCAAGGCAGAGAGTTTCGCACATCTGACGTGTTGCACCCCTAGCAATCAGGGAGTTGTATTCGTCTTTCGAATATTCAGATAGCTCTCTAGGATTTTCTACTTCTCGTAATGGTGTGGTCCTCTCGGTAGCAAGCGGCGATCCGAATTAAAACTTTCATGAGCTGTTGATATGCTGCCAGAATTGTCTATATAGAATCGTGACTGTTCCTACGCATGTAATATTTGAGAAGAGAGTGGATTATTTCATCGCAAAATGACAAACTCACATCATCTACCGCGTGTTCCGTAGCACAGCCGGCGCTCGCAAATACCCTCCGATACTTCCCAGAAACAGGCAGAGCATCTATGAATCTCGTCCTTTTCATCCCAGAATGCTTTTGGAAGACATTCAACTGATCTGTCAGTGCTCATATCATCCAGGTCACTTGGGTCTGAGAAAGGACAGGTACTATCGTCACGCTGTTAGTACTCGACGTGTCTCATGAGGCGGAGTTTCAATTCGATCATGATCGCACGTGATGCTACTTACATAATATTTCCTCAAACAACAAAACCTGGGCAGAAGTTGTAGCACCGAGCTATCGCAAGTCTCTGTTTACCTCTGCCAGGTCAGGACATTGACTGCAAAGCGTACTTGGAACCGGAGGTACAGGCCCTTTGTTATTGAAGTATGTCTGAAGCGTTTAGCCTAATGAACTTCACAGACTTCTCTACTTGCGGTTACTTAAGTATGAGCTAGAGACCTACCAGAGACAACGCGATGTTTGGTCGACTCTTATCCCCTCTTGTCACCCCTTTGGTCGCCCGTTTCGATCATTCTCCTCGGCCTGGGTCTGAATTTGGCAACCATAGCGAGTTGGAGGATGCATCGGCGGAGGACTTTGCTCGGGATGTGAAGATAGAGTTGATGCGTAACTCGGTGGAATCGTTCAAGGCGACGGAGACTTTGGACGATAAGATTGAGGTCCGTGAGCTTAATCTGTCTCACATTCATCATCCTGAATATCTCTTCAGGCCATGGTTGAAATTCACTGCATTATGCTTGAAGAACCAGCAACGAAAGACGTTTTCCGGGAGTTAGACGGATATTTGCTCATGGTTACCGTCTTGACGACGTTACAGCCTACCCCTGAACAAGAACATGGCGGAGATGGAAGAGTGGAGGAATGCGAGCGACTCGTGTTTATGGTACTTTCCGAGTCTTTCAACGAACGGCCGGAGAATAGCCAATATTTCGAGGTGCGTGTACTCCAGTGAACATCTCAGTTGTGGCTCGGCATAATTGCGATGCTTAGAAACGTGTCGGGTATTCTCCACTCGGGGAAGCATTGGTCCCTCTCTTACTAGACGCGAAGAGTATCGATAACCTGTTTGGTTTTCTGCTATCAGCAGCCCATGCCAACTTTACACTATCGAATATTTTTTCTATGCTCCGGTTGCGGGACGAACTGGACCTTACGGATTACAGGTCAATGTTAGCAAGAGTGAAGAATGCACAATTTTACGCTCTTTCATTCTCATTGCTTCCAAAACTCCCGCCTGGCGACAAGATCTTCCCGAAGGCTCTCATTGCTCTTACAGAGATCTGTGTCTCCATGAATCATCGCAATACAGTGCTTCTTAGCAGCACACATCTCTTCAAGATCGCGTTTGATCAATTCCTTGAAGGGCTTCTGCCCTCTACGAAGCTCCTCCGGAAACTTCTCGACGTAGGCGCAGGTACTGAACATGTTCGCCTTCTTTTCCAGCGTGCAATCAAGAAGGACGGTGCCTTGAACGGAGATATTCTTGAGATCCTTCGTTCTGGAATGAAGACCAAATGGCCGAAACACTTCTCTCTTGAGGATGCAGCCTCGGTACGATTCGAAGAGCAGAACGTCAGAGGTTTGCCCTCAACAGGGCTGACATTCATGGCAAGTCATGTCTTCTATTCAATCAGATTCGCTATCTAAGTTTGTTCAGGTTTGGCTCTACATCGAACGTTTTCCTAGTACCACATCGCAAGCCATCTTCACAGTCGAATTGAAATCACGTGTGCTACTTAGGTTATCTCTACGGCCCAATGGTCATTTAGAACTCTCAGGCTCGGAGAACGGTGACGCAGTTATTTTGGACCAAGCCAAGGTGCCGAAGTCGAGGTGGACACATTTGGTGTTTATTCACCATCCTCATCGCGCGTCCAGCCCGACAATACGTATGGGACATCGTTTTCATCGCACATTCTGAAAATACTGAAGTATCACAGGTGTTTTCATCGATGGATCTCTTGTCTCGACGAAACAGCAGCTTTATCCTCGAGCGGACTCAACCGCACAAACGATCTCATACGTCATTGGAGACTCCCGCGATACTCCATCTCCCGATATGAGCTGGTGCTTCGCATCATGTTATCTGCTCTCATTGCCTGTTGGTACGTTTTAAATACAGTATCTGTCCCTTCCAATTTCTGAGTATCAGTCGTAGGTGACGATGCACCGCATGTCATTCAACATCTCGGTCCGCAGTATTCTGGACATTTTCAGACGAAAGATCTTTTTCAATTCCTTACGTATGAAGCGTCCACTTCCCTCAATATACTCCTCTCTAGCATTGCCGACCAACGTGGAGTTGCTGCTCGTAATCGCGGGGACGGGAGAGTGATGACATCGGCTGGATCATCCATGTTGCGAATACTCAAGGATGGAATCGGCGTAACCGAAGAATCCTTTGTTTTCTCTGTATCTGCTACGGGATACAGGTATGGTGAGGCGGACGCAAACGGTGGTTTAAACCCTGTTTATGTCCGAAGTGGTGTCAGTAGCCAGCAAGCACTTGCAAATCGCGGTCACTTAGCCATCGCAGGTGATGTCGTACCTGTGTTAACGGAGAGTCTCGATACGGCGCTGTGGAGAATTGGGGGTGCCGCGGCAGCTTTGCGAATCGTTGAACTTGCGACTGTGAGTGCCGCAAGCTCAACAGTCACGAACCCGTCTAATATATTGTTAGACTTCTCACGAGTTATCGAGAGCGCTGGGCATCTTCACTGATTCCGCGCGTAATTCTTGGCAAATGTCCGAAGATATGGAGCACATATGTACGCCTTTCCTTTACATGTCACTGTGCGCACTATTGACGTTAGCATAGCGGCTTTCGAAATTCTTGTCCGTATTCTTCAGAACAAAAGCCGGTTGATCAATTTGACTGCATTTGAAACACTCTTCGAGTTTCTGGGTTTGAATTTTCGCAATCCTGAGTAGGTCTGTTGATATGCTGCACTGTACGTCGACTCATCGTCCATATTAGTCGTTCAGTTATTGTCAACGCAGTAGCATATCGTGTGATCGCCCTTGATTTTAGCCTTTGGGCTTCCGCGAGGGACGAGATCCAAAGAATGCATCTGGATCACTTTTCAATGCTACTAAACATAAGCAAATTCCGCTCTTTCAATGCAAAACAGCGTATCGGGAAGTTTGGGGTGGTGCGGAAAATGCTTTTTGCTTTGCAAACAAATTGGTACACGACAGACATGGCTATGAATCTTGTGTCGGCTCTCAAGTTTGTGGCTCAGGCGTGCTTTTCAGCAGATGGAGCAATAAAGCCAGTCGTGTCCTTTCTGGCTGCAAATCTTCATGAAGGTATTCGTACCAGTTGTTTCTTGGGCAGCGTACCTGAAGGTTTACCGCGAAGCAGATAATTCGCAAGCATCTTCGCCTCGATCCATGGCTTCTCAAATAGATCGATCTCGCACCCGCGATAAGGCAGAACAGTTACTTTCTGCACTCGTTTCAATCTTGTCAGTCGGAAGTAATTTTAAAAGGTTTTCGTCCGCACTACCGGTTCCTCGTATTTGTCTCCTGCTATTAGGAGAGAGACCTACTCCTGCAATTGCCGGTCACGTCTTAGCCATTGTTGGACTTGCTATGAGGGCTTCTTCCTCTTTTGCCCGGAAGTTCGAGCTTGTCGGTGGTTGGACGGCATTGAGATTAACGCTACCCGATATCTGGAATGACAGTATCCAGCAATCTGCTTTCGATGTCCTTTTCGGCCGCGTGTGCACGACGGGCGAGGAACAAGGCGTTCTAGGTGATGTAGTCGTTGTTTGCCCTAACATCATACCCTCCATCCTGGCAGCTCTCGAGAAAGGGCTGACCATTGTCGCGAAGGATTATCTGGACGAGGAAACAACAAGTATGTGGTGTACATACCTTGCATATTCTTGCCATATCGTCTAATGAATGTGGACTCAAAGTTGCAGAAGCTCACGTCGAATCTCTTCTTGAAAGGTTGATCGATCTCCAGTCAAGTTCGCAAGCATTCCGACGCTTATTCAAGTCCCAGCAAACGACTGCAACGTTCATAGGTGCATACGCTACATTCGTTGGTGAAGGCCGCGTTGTCCGAGCGAACAGGCGTAATTACATTCGCATCTTGGAGAAACTGAACCATTTCGCTATGTCGTTGACGCTCGACGATGCTGTAAGCAGTTCTCAGAAGCGCGAGGTATTAGTTGAACGCCTTCTTATGAACCGATGTTGACTAGACCGTTTTGGTAGATCCGAACTACTTTCGGAGATGCAGAGACTATACTGATTACGCAACCATTCGATAGACCTATGACCGTCGTAGCCGGAGAGCGATGTGCCGCTCATAGTGATAAGAAGTCCCAGGCAGCGCATGCCAGCATTCATATGCTCAGCGAAAAGGCATATCAGAAGACTGCAGGCAAGATGCGTGATTGGCGAAAGGAAATTATTTCCAATGAGAGAAAGCGTTTCAGGCGGACTGCTAAAGACATGCAAGTGTCCATGCGCGGTACATGTTTTCGCTAGACTGAACTTTTCTACTGCAGACGTGAAGCTTGTAAACATGCAGAACGCGATCACGAATGGCGGAATACTTTACTCGGAGATAGGGGCCTCTGGACCATTGAAAATGCCGTGCATGCTTGGATGCTTGACGAGACTGAAGGACCTTGCCGCGTAAGGTTGTTATATTTTTAGCACGGACTGAAATGGACTCGCTGCAAAATATTAATTCGTGTTTACAGAAAGAAATTGCGGCCTAAATTCGAGGTTCCCGCTTCGCTGGTCTCCGGCGATGAGACGCGTGCGGTCATAGAACCAGACAGCGATGCTCAGTCTTTCGTTCAAGTTGATCTGGTTGTTCCCCCATGGGCTGAAGGATACGAGTTGGACGCCAACGATGGCAAGTACTCGATTACTTTCTTTCTAGTGTTTCTAATATGTCGGCCGATATGGTCCGTTCATTTCGTAGAACAATGGATAGACGAGTTCTCTGAAGACGAATTGCGCCGTGTGCGCCATGAGCTAGAAAACGAAGACGTTATTGATGCGGTTTTCACGGTTTCACGCATTGTTGGAGTGGACTCTTCTTGTAAGCAAAACAACGCTGTACACCAAACTAAGTTTGTACTAGAGTTGACTTTGAGACAGCCGGTCTGCTTCTGTTAGGTCGTAGCCATGTCTATATGCTTGACGGTCTTGTCGAAAACAGTGATGGAGAAGTCGTCGAAGCATCTGAAGCCCCGACGAATTTGCTCACCATCCCTGGTTCTGTCCTTGAGCTTGATGGCAAACAAGGTGCTCAAAAATGGTGATCTACAAAAACTTAACGACCGCATAGTGTTCTAACAATACCAGGGCTTACAATCAGGTTGCCTCATTTAGTAGAAGAACCTGTCTATTTCGTGATGTCGCGTAAGTTCGCTGCAGATTCTTGGACGATTGTGCTTACCATCTTTCCAGACTTGAGGTCTATTTTAAGGATAACCGGAGTCTCTTGATTGTCTTCCCTAACTGGAAGCGTCGCCAGGACGCCTGTGATAGGTTGACGGCTTCCGTAGCCGCTCAAAGAATACCAGCATCTCGATCGCCGTTGATACTTCATCGGAGTCCACTTCTCGCGAGGACGGCACCAAAATTCATGACAGGACTGCGCGATGAATTAGCGACAGCTCTACGCAAGTGGCAAGCTCGTGAGATTAGCAATGTGAGCATATGCACGCCTATCTCGCATTGCGGTGCATACTGATGGTAAATAAGTTTACATATATCAGTATCCTTAATCAGACGTCGGGCCGAACGCCATGCGACGCGACACAATATCCCGTCTTCCGTATGCATTTTCATCTATTTCTGAACGCAGAGCAATGACTATGCTTTCCAGCGTGGGTTTTAGCAGATTATTCCTCGGATGCTTTAGACCTTTCTTCTCCGTCCACCTTCCGAGAGTAAGTCAGATTAGTCAGATCATGTATCTCTCGGGCAGGAGCTTATGAAGCCAAGTCTGTCTCGTCCAATGGGCGCTCTTTCTGAATCGAGGAGAGAAGCTGCTCGTCAGCGTTACGAAAACCTGAAAAGCGTCGGGGAGACACCCTTCCATTACGGAACTCACTTCAGCTCGTCTATGATCGTATGCCATTTTCTCATACGCTTGGAGCCATACACGCATATGTTTAAGACATTACAAGTCAGTACCTGACAGAAATAACTGTACTGAAGCTGATATGGCTCCTTATTAGGGCGGTGACTGGGATCTTCCAGATAGATTGTTCGTGTAAGTCTCCAAACGAATTAATAAAGTGACCTTCGCTTAAGGCAGTTGGTATGCCAGCGATATCTCCCGGGCGTATTATTCGGCTTCTCAAGACCTGCGCGGTGATGTGAGAGAACTTATTCCGGAGTTCTTTACATGTCCAGAGTAAATTCTTTCTCCTTCCATTTTCAAGGAAAACCGATGACAAAATTCAGGTTTTTGCAAAATATAGCAAACATGGATTTTGGTGTCCAGCAAAACACTGGCGAGAAAATCCACGATGTGAAGCTACCTCCTTGGGCAAAAGGGGATCCGTTCTTGTTCATCACAGAGCATCGCAAGGTGAGCCACATTTATTAGGTCGTTCCGGTATGAACTGTCTCACCAGCTCACTTAGGCCTTGGAGTCGGATTTCGTCAGCGAACATCTTCCATCCTGGATTGATCTGATCTGGGGCTACAAGCAGCGTGACCCTGAATCTCTTAATGTGTATCATCCTTATAGCTACGAAGGTTCCATAGGTGCATTAAACGTACCATCGATCTTTATGACTTGCGACAAAGCTGATTCTTTGACTCTCAGACCTGGACAGAATCACGGACGATTTGGAACGCCAGGCAATCGTGGGAATCATCCACAACTGTTGGTGTTCATGTGGACTCCTATGACTTGTCTGACTTCCTCTACTTAGTCGGTCAGACACCACGGAAATTATTTAATACTCCACATCCTTCTCGAATAATGCAAGGGACGACAACGTTGCCCCTAGGGACATCCTATGGCGCCATCGAAGACGCGCAACTCTTGGTCCAATCCTCTTGTCCCGTGGCAGGTGCGTCTTGATTGTACGGTAGATACTTGTATCACACTCACTGATCTACCAGAAATCACTGAGCTTGTTGCATCGCTTTCGATCGACATGATATCCGAGCGAGTAATTCCTTGTCCTCATGGGCTTACTTGCGTTCCTTCCTTTCCGCACGAGCAGCTTGCATGGGGCTTCGTAGACCAAAGCATAAAGCTTCTCGTCGACAAAAAGGTATATCACGGTATCAGATCTATTTTCTTACAAATGAAGTGATACTTTGATGGCTCAGGTGGTTCAGGTTAGAGAGTCAGTCTCATGCACGTGCCTCGCTTTCGTGGATTCCGACCGGTTCATCTCTGGCTCGGATGATTATATGGTTCGCTTCTGGAGACTTGATCGGAAGGAAGGCAGAACATCAATGTCAGAGACGCATATTCTGCGGGCCCATACTGCAACAGTTTTGTGCGTTGCGGCTAGTCGATCATGGTCCTGCGTTGCAAGCGGATCGGACGATGGCACTGTTGTAATATGGGATCTGAACAGAGCTACATATATGCGATCAATCTATCACAAATGCACCTCTGACGAAGGCAAAAAACTGCCTGGTGTCTCTCTTGTGGCGATCAATGAATCTACGGTATTAGTCGCATTCACGATCTTAACGGCGTGTGCTTAGCATTTGTTATGGATAGGGATATATCGCTTCGTGTTCTGAGAGCAAGCTCTGCCTTCATACAATCAATGCATGTCCAATTGCAACGATTGACCTCATGTGTGCGGATCCCGCTGATGGGAGAATAACGTCTCTTGCTTTTCATGAACGTGAATATTCACGGCTTGGGATGCTGGCAACAGGGTCAGAGTCTGGGGCTATTGTTCTCCGGACATGGTCGGCGGCGGACACACCGAAGGGAGAAAAGGCGCAATGGAAATTTTTCACTCTGCGTAAGCTTTGGTGTCGAGAGGCGTTCGATGGAACGCGATCAAAAGTTAGCTCCGTGCAGTTCATCGGGTGAGTAGATACTCTTCGAACAATCCTTCTAGACTGAAAATTTCTCAGGGAGACACTCTACCATGGGGATGCCGACGGCAGAGTTTTCACTTGGGATCTTCCAGAGTGAGTTTTCGTTGGCGCGGACCTCCAGATGTCCCCCTCCTCTCCTCGGGCCTCTTTCGCTGCATAGTGAAAATTTGTGTTCCTTTCTTCGAATGCCCTTCATTAGAATCATTTCTTTGTTTGCACGAGGATTTTTTCGATATTCATGAGAAAATAAGTTGACAATTTCGACCTATATCTATAATTCCTTTTCCGATAGCTGTTTACAGAACATATATAGGGATTGGGATAATTATCACACAGCAGTGATGCGTGTAAACGTCATCAATGCTTCAAGGACAATGCGCCTCGTCTGCAGAGAGATGGTTAATACCATCGAGGGTCTTCATGCGGATGGAAAGGTACAAACCTGCTCCTTGGTTATCGGTTGCTCGCCAACTTCGATCTTGGGGTTAAATGGTACTCTAGGTTCCTTCGACACCTGTACAGGCTTTCTCATTTCCTCATTCACTATCATCTGTGCTTGCTTTCCTTTGACTCTCAGATCTTCGGCGAGCTGTGATACTGTGATGAATAGTCCAAGTGAGACGGGTTGCTCTATAAAATGTGAAACACGAGCAGGAACACGCACCAACTTTGTTCCCTGTCGACCGAGACTGTAAAATGTCAGACCCTATTGAAGAAGCAGCGATAAAGTCAGCACTTGAAAATGCACGTCAAGAAAGCAGAGCGTAGTAACCTCCTTCTGTGGCACTAGAATCCTCTGGCGTAGGTTCCGCAGCGTGCTCCTTGCCTCTAGCTGAATTCATTGTACTCTCTAGCCGGGCATATTGAGGGATGCAAGTACAGCAACATTATTAATGACATTACCTTGCTGCAGTTCGGACAACCGTCTATGAGCGGACTCCATCTGTATATTCCGCATCATATTAGAGTTGATGGATTCAACTACACCTCTTGAAGCACGTCGGGTCGTGCTGTAGACTTCTGAAAGCGTCGAGAATGGATGACACCCGGGATGCTTCAATGAACAGCTGACACCTATCAAAAGATTTCTACTTACCTCGTGACGTGGTAACTGAATGCACGAAGTTCGCATCCGATACCGGCGATGAGGCCGAAGGGAAATCATCTCTCGTTTTTGCCGAACTACTGGTATTTGTTTCCTCGTTCTCTGCACCCACGAATATAAGGTAATACACAACAAGGAAATAAGTGAAGACTTGCTTGGTATGAGATGTTCTTTGGACAACGAGGTACGTACTGGCGTCCCTGCTTCCGTTCCTGCAGGGATCATCGCCGGATCCGAAACTCCTAAATCCGTAGATATTACTCGAATCAGCGTCCATCTGGGAGATTCATTAGTAATGGAAAACAATACCAAATTGCTTCGGCATCGACGCAGACGGCCGATTGGGCACGAGCTGTTGCGAGTCTTGATGTTTGAGATTCGAAGTGGGAGAACGTCTATTCACAGGAATGCCAGTACCCTCGTTCGGACGAGACGACGGCGATGGCAGACCTCTGGCCGCGCTGCCGAAAGATCCATTGACTGCGTTGGAATCCTGTGGTATTATTCCTAGGCGATTCGAAGGAGGACCGTCTGGGCTGGGTAACTTCGATTCACGCTGTTGAGAAGGGTCCTTGCTTTCGGTCGCAGGAGATGATGTGTTTAACTTTGCAGCAACTATGCGACTTCCTCCTGAACAAGATCAATCTCATAAAATACTATGTGGAGTACCACGGAAAGGTCCTTACCAGATCCGAGAATACCGTGGGCAGCTTGTGTGTTCGAAGACACTCCGATTGTCGACGCACTGTTTTCACTTTGATTTTTAGGATGACTAGAGTTTAAGTCACCTTTCCATGTGAGCATCGATTCGGCGGCTGAGATAGGATGAGGGCCATGTTCAGGCGCGAATGCTTCAAGTGAATCTCGCACCTGTCGTGCTCAAAACCTGGCTGCAGTCCTTGTTCGCCCCAGCTTCCTGAGAAGCGGAAACTGGGAGACCACGCGATTTGGGCGTGTATACTTCTCGAGTTGCGACTTTGAAAAATTCTACCCCAAAGAATCAGCTGCACAGTCCATAACCTGCTATCGATACACATTTGCGCACCCTTTCCTCTCATGGGATCGGTCATGCTATCCTTTTCGGATTTTGTCGGAAAAGCCACAATGGACGGATGATGTCGAGATCGCGACAATTCTACATGGGTTGCTGTGAGGGTGAACTGAGCAAGGTGTATTTGGATGCATACCTTGGGATGATGGCTTGTTCGGTCCTGAGGAGGCTTCGTCTCTGGAGGATTGTTTGACGATGGCTGTATGACCCACGACTGTTTTCTTGGGCGCTTTCTCTCCGTTATCAGCTGCGTTTGACATGTCAGTAAAACGATACTAAGAGGTGAATCCGTTGGATGAACATTTTTTGACCACACCCTGTGTTGGTGGCTGATCTCCCGATATTGCGCTATCCTTCTGGGTAAATGAGCTCGCATGAGCATCATTCCGCGCGGTACTGTCTCCCCCGCCCAAAGAAATCGCAGGGCCTTGAAACGACATCGATTCGGAGCAAGCTGATGGAACATTCGTTGCCCGGTCTGTATCTCGATGCGCCGTGACTTGACGGGCACTCTTCGTTGTTGCCTTTGCTCCATTATTCTCGAGTCGCGAAGGCGCATATGTCGGAGACGCTGATATAGTATCCGCTAATGAAAGAAAGATGAGCTACCTGCGATGCGGACAAAACAACAGAAGGTATGCCTAGTGCTGCTACATCAACTCCACCTAATTTAGTAGAAGCTTTCAATGTTTCCGTTTCGGTGTCATCAATCTGTGCTTCCTTGATCGGAGTACTGCGAGGCGTTGACACCTTGTCGTCTGCACGGGAAGTATAAGACAACATTCTACGAAAGAAGAAACCGGGACTCGCTTGGTGAGAGATGTTCCTTCGATGAAGTGGGTCGTGCGGACGTCAGGGTTCTTCCTTCAGGGACTGTGGATTCTACATGAACAGATATCACTCAGATTAGTGATTGTTTGAGACACTCATGGGCAACTGCAAAATATTACCAAATCGCTTTGGCGTCGATGCAGAAGGCCAATTGGGCGCAAGATGTTGTGCGTATTGAGATGCGAGATTCGAGGTAGGAGAACAACTAATCACAGGAATGCCAGCACCCTCATCCGCGAGTGATGATGATGATGACAAACCTCCGGCCTCGCTACCGGAATTTCCATGGACTTCCTTGAGAATAGATGGTGATATTCCTAGATGATTCGGCCTGTGACTCTCGGGACCGGGAAATCTCGGTTCACGCTGTTGAGCGGCAACCTTGGTTTCGGCTACACATGGTACTGCGCGTAGCTTTGGAACGGTAATGCCACTTGCTCCTGTAACGAGATCGGACTTAGAAGCAACTAGTTGTTCTACAAATGAAGGAGCTTACCAGAGCTAGGCACGGTACGTTCTGGAGAGACATTCTGTATCGACGAATTCTCTTCATCCTGCTTGTTTCGATGAGTAGAATGTAAGATATCTTTCTTTGAATGTGGAAGCTGGACGTCTGAGGAAATAGATGAAATCGGCACGTCAGAAATTCAGAGATTCGCGTACCATTCTTGTTCCCACTCTCCTTGCGTCCCTTGCATGCAGCAGATTCCTGAATGCCAAGATCAGAAAAGCGTCTGGAAGGCTGATTCTCGTCTATAAGCCCCTTGCGAGCTGATGGCCTGCTTGGTGAGAAAGCTGCGCTCTCGCCCGACTCGTTGCTATCAACTTTGATACTTGTGGGTACTTTTACAGATGAAGTCGCCAAGTTGTTTCCTACCCCTGTCATCTGAATGCGTTGCTTTTTAATATTGAAACAGAAACATACCAGACGGAGAACCTTTCTCTTCCGTTGGTCGCGATGTCGCCTCAGAATCCGAGATTGCTCTCCCCTTGGGCGCTGAAGCAGGAGAGGACGGCCGAGTCGTGTTACCACTATTGCAAACGGTACCGTCTTTTTTCCCGAAAGGAGTTGCGGGACTTCGCGGTGACTCAAGTTTGGAACAAGCTGTCGGAACTCCAGTAGCCTCCTCAGGTTTCGTGACTTGAGGACTGGATGCGGTGTTCATTGCTTGTTGTACGGTTGGCGCATTGACGTCTTGGCTCGTCTGATGTTCAGATCTAGGAACTGCCAATTGTGACGTTCCCAATAAGATTGCTGGAGCTGCAGAACGGTCTATGTTTTTGAAAGTGCCATTCGCCGCTCGTCCTACTCCGTTGCTAACGAGCCTGGATTCTCCGGTCGATACTGACGCTGATAGATGATCTGCTCAGAATGATGGAGGGCATGCGAAGAATTCGCAGCTTACCTTGGTACGGAATACTACTAGAAGTTATCTTATTTTCTGAACAAAGGAGTATAAGACATTACACGTGCAAGGGAGGAAAGAATACCAGCCTGGTGTGGCATGATCCTTAGACAATGAGGGGTGTATTCCCGGCGTGAGTACTTTTCCTACAGGTACGTCGGTAGTTTCTAAACAATAATTGGCCATTTTAGATTGTTTGGCAACGGGTGCGCAAAACGAAATGACGTTACCTGTTCCTGCTTGCTTTGGCGTCGACGCAGCCGACTGACTGAGCACCTGATCTTGCGAATCTCGAGACTTGGGAATCGAGGTAGGAGAACGATTGTTTATGGAAGGTGAGATATCCTCATTCGGATACAATGATGGTGAAGGCTGTCCTCTAGTTCTGTCACTGGACGCTCCAAGGCCGATTTCAGAGCTGGATTGCTTTATTTCCAAGCGCTTCTGTGCAGGACTGTCCGGGCTGGGCAACTTCGATCCTAGATGTCCTGCCCTTGACTTGGCCTCGGTTGCGGACACCACTGGACTTGCCTTTGGAATAGTTGTTGTAGTCGCTCCTGCGAGAAAATAGGCTTGAAAGCGAACATACAATCTACAACTGGAGGCACTTACGAGACTCGGGGACAGTACCAGTCGCTTGTGTATTCAATAATACCTCTTCTGTCGGTGCATCGTTTTCACGTTGCCTTTCGAAATGGGTAGATTGTAACATTTCTTTCCGAGGCCGCGGCACTTTGTTATCCATGAATAAACACGACTTAAATACATAGTTGCCAAGGATTCAAGCGTGGTCCCTACCTATCGCGTTCGAAGGACGAATGCCTTCCATATTCGCATCATTCTTCTGCGAAGCCAGTCTCGAGGAAACAGATGAAATGGACTCGCCCTCTTCTGCAGCAGGCGCTTTAAAAAGGAATGGGCCCTTGTCAAAAGCAACATTGGTTCGCATCGACGCACCTTTTCTGTCCGTTGATTTTGGTGCATGATCCTGAGGTATTTCAGAAGTTACATCCGATTGGTCCCGTTGGGAACGTGGTTCTGTTTGGTTCACCGGTAGAGTGATGCAATCTGATGGTCTACTTGATTCGGACGGAGTATCATTTTCGTGCAGCTCTCTCGTAGCGATCTCAAAACCTTTTAATGCATTAGTCGTCGTTGACCCTACATCTTCTAAAAATTTAGTGCAGTACTATCATCAAAATGATACAGAGACATACGGCACGATGAGACTTTCTCTTCTGCTCCCTGTGTCGGCCGTTGCCCTTCTGACATCGTACGATAATCTCGGGCGGGGACGGGAGACGAACTCGAAGAAGCATCGTAGCGAACGGTATTGCCTCCGCTGTTCGAAGTCACTGAGTTCTGCTGTGGCTTCAGTCCGGAACCCGCTGTCGGGATTTCCGCGGCCCGATCTGTATGCTGATGTTTCGTGACTTGAGGCGCCATTCGGGGAACAGCCTGCGTATAAGAATCTTCAATTGGCCGATTAGCCGCCTTTGATTTTGCTAACAGAAATGTATCCGATCAGATGCACCGAACCAAATACTATTTACGACAAATGGAAGTACCTGTCATTTCACTGTCCGTATCGTTGATCCCAGAAGCTGGAGGCCGAGAATGTGTCCCTGCAGACTCAACGTGTTGTTCGCTGCGAGCTATTAGATCGAGTTAGCGAATCGCAGGACAACATTTAGGAGCAAGCAAACCTGATGTCTTAAAGTCGCTCTTTACAGAGGTTTCAGAGAGTGCGTCGGAACGCCTATTGGATGCAGACGAGCTCTTGACTTGCGAAGAGTTAGCAGTAGTTTTTAATTTGGTCTCTGCAACGAGAAGTCAGGTAGGGATGATATCTTCGGCTAGCGGTCTAAGTTACCTTTGAGCGTCCGATCTTCGATGAGTTTATTCGACTCAGATTCTTGCGCAACGGACTTTTCCCCTGTGGTGTCTTCCGATTCATGCATCTTTTGCGACATCAAAGAGCTTGATAGGTTGGCTGAGTCTAAACGGGCGCACGATGTTTAGACTATCTCGTCTATGTCAATGCTAACCTCGTACCTTCCGAAATGAACGGGTTCCCGATGGAAGTAAGGGTTACAGGAGAAGCTTCTACAGGTTTATGAGATGCGCTAGCTTGATGCGTGGAAACTGTAGGGGAGCCGAGTGGTTTAGATGGAGATGAACCTTTACGAGGATAGAAGGTAAGCACGATCCCATCATGTTGTAGATGATAACAGGCAGACCTTCGGACACAGGTCTGCGACACTCTGCAGGTTGGAAAGGTCGATTCTCTGAGCTACTATCCCTTTCCTTCCCTCGGTGAGGAGTGCCGCAGCCGTCTTTCTGTACTGCTGTTGCCATGGCTTTTTCTGACGCCGATCCTTCAGAGTAAGACTAGTTTGGCAGAGTAAGAGAACAGACTGGTCGAAGGTCATGATGACTGGCTTACCTCTGATGTTCCGGAATTTTTGCCTTGCTCTTCTGATTGACGATCGCGGGTTCCTGCTCCGAGACCGGGTACGCCGGCTTTCATACATACATTAAGGTCCAGGCTATTTTGGTCGGGTTCGACGGCACATTCTGATGCCGCATTATCTTGCAATCGGCCTTCGGTAGCAGGTGAATATGCGACTGCGCTGCTGACTGAGCTGTCGGAGACTTTTTGTTTCTTTGTCGGAGAAACAGCATCATCCTCAATGTCTATCGAGCAAATGAGCATCTTGACGCGCACAATGCGAAAGAATACTCACCTTGTCTCTTTCGATCACTACGGATGAGCGGGACGCTGTTCACTTCGCCGGACACTTCATCGCTTCGTAAGTCTGGAGATTTCAGGGAGTTCGCCGTCGGAGTAGCTACCAGGTCGTGAGCCAAGCCCTTCTCAGTCCTAGCAGAACGGGAAGAGCTGCTTCCTGATTCTACATGGCTGAGTATTGGGATATTACCGTCATCGGCTTTGTCTGTCAGGGCCGTAACCTCCTCATTGCGCTGGTGGAGCTTGGAGTCCTTCTTATCATGGGTATCAGCAGAGAGCGGATGTCTAGGGCTCGATGGCGAAGCAAGTTTGGTCCGGCGGTCTTTGTCGAAACGTTAGACAGCACCAATCAGATCATTAGAAGCACGAACTGGAGTCTAACGCCCGAACACTTCCATCAAAATGTCTTCCACGACTATCCGTTTGCCCGTCTGGATTCCGAGAAATATCTGCGCCTTTTTCACACTTGAGCACTAAAACATAAGCAATCATTCAGCGTCCAAGAGATGCGAGGAGGTGCAAGAAGAAAGAACGTACCATCGGCATACGCAAGGCGCTGCCCATTTGGAATCGGCTGCTTCTTCACGTTGACGGAGTTGATAAGAACTTGCTTGCTATCACGAGCAGTTCCTAAAGCTGGACAAATTTGCGATACTGAATGCGTCTTGGAGGAATCCGGGACTTGCTGAGCGGACTGTACACGACTTTGAACAGAGTCGTGCCCGGGTACTGCATGTCTTGAGGATGTCTGTGACTTCAGCGCGATCAGACCTTGTTTCTCAGTATCATGATTCGGATGAAAGATTGGAGCTAAAGTCTATTGTCAGTGCCAACTGCGCAAAATGCTGCAGACGCATGAATATGAATAGTATACCTGGTCCTGGTAGCTGAGATTGGGACGCCAAGTCATCGGCTGATCCAACCAATACGGAATCGATCATGTGATCGTGTTTCTTCTCGGCAGCAGCCGAATCGTCGGAACTGGGCTCCGCGTCGGTGATCGTTGTCTTCTGGCGAGAGACGTCCCGCGAAATATTATTACTTTCACGATTTTGTTCCGATGCCGGTAATTCCGTCAACTGGGGGGAGACAAAAGTAAATGGGTTGCATGATGTTGCCTCGGTGAGGATATCTCCTCCAAGTTCGCCTGTCGATTTGCTAGTCGGATGACTTTCAATGCGGTTTCGCGGTGGAGAGGATGTATCACTCTGCGGATTGTGGAACTCTCCTACATCATCGCTATCTTGCGTCGGAAAATGCTCGCTCCTGCTTGATATTGCGCCTTTTGGGTCTACAATTAGCACAGGTCATGGTAAGCAAGAAGCGGATTTTGAATATACCATCCGAAGCTTCGTTTTCACGCGTCAGATTCGATGGATTTTGGGATGCATCTTCCTTTCGCGTAATGTGCTGCACCAGCGGCTCAATCTGGAGCTGCGTCACTATGTCGAGCATAGATCAGCAGAGTTTGCAAGGTGAGAGGTAAAATATGGCCACTTACCGAGCGTAGCTTCAGAAGCGGTCGCTTTAATGCTGGGTTCAGGATTTGTCGTAGTGTTGTCTCCATATCCTGATGGAGTCGATGAACTGGTCGACTGATGTGCCGCACCTTTGTGGACTACCGCTTCGCCGTCTCGTTTCTCCGCGTCGATAACTATTTGAAAGTCTACGAATGTTATCCGAGATGACGATTTGCATTACGGAAGACGCACGTTCATTGTTCCCCAGCTCATTTACCTGTGCTTGATGGCCGGTTGCTGGAGGATCAGAATCCTCCTCAGGTCCGTTTGACCCTTTATCCGCTAGATGTCTTGAGAAAAGGCCATCGATTAAATTAGATAGAACATTTAAACATACCTGGTGAGTTGAGGCCAACCTGGTCGACCGGACGTTCGTTGATGTCTTGTTTGGGGTCTGCGGTTCGAAAATCAGTCGAGCAGGGCGTTGGTTCGACAGGTGAGATGGTTAGCATGGTGTCAGCTGAACCTGAACGAATGCGAATAGAAATGTACGCTCACCATCTTCGGAACCGCTATTCTCCCTGCTGACCATCCGCGTAGTTAAGCTTAATCCCGGTGACATTGGATTTACAAGAGTCGCTGTTGGACTTTTTTCAATGCTATACTCTTGCAACGTAAATGAGCACATTTCAATATATGGATAGAAGCTAACGCACTTACCCATGCTTGGATAGCGACTTATTGCAGGCCCCGGAGATACGTATCCTTTCTGTATGCCGCTGGCCGGTTCGGAAAGGGGTACGGAACCAGCCATCCCGCCGTCTGCTCTAGGATGTAAGTATCTAGCGGGAATCCGTGAAGTCCAATATGACTTACCTTCGAGAGATGAACACTTAGTACCGAGGAGAAGCAATGGCTCTGACTTCTTGGTATCCAGAATACTGCACTTGTCCCCTTCACAACCCCAGTCCCATAGAAAGAAGGCCGCAAGTGATTTGATGTTTTCCGTATGTTCGTTCTTTTTCTGGTGGCGGTCTGAGTGGGCTCTTAGAGCGGCATAGATAAAGGCCGATATGTACAAAGGTACAACAAAGTCGAGGCGTTCTATATCCTTAATAAGTGCTTGATCAGGTTCTTCGTCGAAGAGGTCCAAAATGTGCATGCTAAAGTAAGCATGTAAGTACACGATATCATCTGTACTTAAACACGTACTCTCTTGTCATAAACTTGACAAGATTTCAGAGTCGTTATTAGACTCTCTTATAATGACAAATCAAGAGATGCGTACTAGATGAACATTTTTCTCTGAAAGCAGACGCAAGGTCTTAACAACTGACGGGTCTATAGTAAAAGGCCTTTAGCAGCGGGCTCCTTGTAAAACATGATTCCGGACATACCAAGAGGTCTAGATCGCTTATATACAGACAGAATTATGATTTTGTCGGCGCTCGCGTTCCAGTCGGCCCCGGCGGAGGCCTCAAGCGCAAGATGGAGTGCATGGTTCTCCCCGTCAGAGAGGGGAGCAACTTGCTTAGCTTTCAGAGAATGAAGCGAATGAAGAAACTGGTCATGGTTGTTTGTTAGTTTATACGTTGTGATCTCAGGCTTGTCTTGGGTAGGCTCTCCCCCATCATCACAGAATGTGACGAGCCCGAATCGAATACCACCAGGTCTATAGCGAGGTAGAAGAGGGGCGTGTGTTATGATGCTTTCTATGGCCTTTGAGGAAACACTGAGGTGATCATTCAAAGTCTTCTGAGTGTCCTGTATGAAGAGTATGTCGCTGATGCCTGAAGTGAGAAATTGCACCATGGATCTTAGTGCACTACTTACAGGTATGTGGATAGACGTTGAGAATAGTCCATAGTGCTTTGCTGACCTTGAGTTCGTATCAGTTGCTTCTCTTTCGATGAATGTGTAGGAGTGATGTATCTTGCTGAAAAGGGCGGACAGGCAGAAAGCCTTCAAATAGTAGTCGTCAGAGTTCGAAGCGCTGGAATGTTTCGCCTCATTGACACCTCGCTGCTCGACTCAGAGTCTACATAAAGTTTCCTTATCCTTATAGTGGGAACTTGATCCTTCCAATCCAGCGCTCTAAGAACGAACACTTCCTGGCGATACGGTGGAGCGATCGTAAAATGAAATTCCCAGAAGGAAACCGGAGGGAAATAGTCGTTTGTAGCAGAAGTTTGGCTCTGTCTCTGATAGCGCTCGTGCATTAATGCTCGGCTAAGACGGCACAAGAAAGTACATACCATGATATTCAACCGTCCTGAAACAAGTTCCGGAGACAAACCTAATTCGAAGCCGGCAGAAGGCGCGAGCCAGTAATGTAGTCCTTGCGGAGGATGATGCAATAAACGCCCATACGTTCTGAATTAAAAAGAACCGCAGCAGTTGCCAATTTGATTGGCATTGACGGACCAAGCCACTGATTGACGTAGTCACTGCTGAGTCATATTTCTCAGCTCTAAGCATTGCAATGCGCAAAACACGTTTGCGAGGATCTCCGATTCAGGAACAAGTGAAAGGAAATGAGTATGTCTTTTTGAACGGAAGGCGAATGAACTCTATCGAAACTGTGTAGAGGACATCTGTCCGCGGCGCTAATCCGATAAGCACAAACAAAATAAAGATAGATCACCAGTCAATTGTGGAGCTTAACATTACACGATCTTGCTTCTCAGCTTGAAACGTTCAAGGCGTGGTGTATGCTCCTACGAGTAGTTGAAGATGTAATCTAGATCAATGTCCTGCTCTTTGTCGAAGGTCCGGCTAAGCAATTGTGATAGTTTAGGATAAGGTAAACGAGGGTCATCGATACACAGACCTGAAGTTTTTGATTCTTGGGCCACATATCAGAACGAAGTTGACGGGAATATTGACCTTAAACCTCCTGACTATCGTAAAATTGTCCGGAAGGACAATGTCCTCACTCATGCTTCGTAGTTCTGCGTCGAACATTTTCAGACTGATTCTATGCGCTCCAAGATTTCGGAATCGAACTGTAATCATCGAAAAGCTGCCGCGCTCGTCGCCGTAAATGCTTTTGCTCTCCTGGACTGCTCTCATACACGCAGGATTATGACGTCTGGAAAATACCTGGGAAAGTAAGTATAGATAAGCCCAACATATTATCGGTGATAACTTACCCTCTTCAATAGTCTCAAAGCGTCGGAAAGAGAGTTGCTTCCAAGGAAAGCCTTGTAATTATGTTTCGCAGCAGGTAGACTGTTATAAATATTGCCGACTTGGAGGGTGGTGACTTGCTGACCCTGATGAGTCAACTTTCCATGAAGTTCTTCTACGACTTCATCGATGGACAGGTGATCCTCGAGCACTCGCTTAGCTATGTCTGCCTGGTACTCTTCGCTGAGCTTTTTTAAGTCAATTTTCTCCAGCAGGGATCCAATAAGACACGCTGCGAGCAGTCTGTGGTCGGTTAAGGCGCAGAATACCCCCCTGATGGATCCAAGAAGTCAACTTCATGGAATATGCACATAATCAGCAAAGGAACTTACAGGGTCATATCCGATAGCGCCTTATAGAAGTCTATCGCGTACTCCTACACGTGGTCAGGTTTGTGAGTACGGGGGAAGTAAGCAACAATCACCGTGGTATTTCCAAGAGTCGGTTCACACGCAAGAGTAAACTAGACTTAGATATCGCAATCTAGTTTCCATGATCTCAGAAGAAGAAAAAACACCTACGATCGAATAGCCCTGGAAAGCCATTTCTCTGGCCAATTTGATAGGGTCACCGACAGTCACACCTTAATGAGACAAGATCAACGGTGTCCCAATACAGCATGCATTAAGAAATACCTGTAGGGCCTCCTTCGGGAAAAGAGTCGTCGCGTTCCTTAATCCCATGTGGTGCAGCATCCGTGATTACCACGAATGCCTTCAGTGCCTCGTCTCTCCACCCAGCCATATTCGTAAAAGCAGATTCTAATGCTGTACTGAACGCTTCAGGTCTATCTCCGCCACCAAGTGCCTTGATAGGTGCGAGATACTCCTCCATTTCCTTTACGTTGTACGTGAATGCGTGGGGTTTGACAACGAAATCGTTTTCCTCTATGGGATAGTCGCGATATGCGATGAGTCCAATTTGGAGTCCATCTTGGCTTCTCAACCTTCCAGAAGTAGCAAGAATACTGCAGATTTCGACAATGTTGTTCTTTGCACTTTCGATATAATTGCCCATGCTTGCAGTAGCGTCAAGAATGAATAAAAGATCGCTGCATTGGTTCATTGATTGTTAGAAGGGATAGGGATAACCCATGAAGACGAAGCAGAAAGCTCACAGAGTCGCGCCATCATCCAGTTCCTCACCCATAGCCGATAGCAGAAAGAAGTGGCTTAGTGCAACAAGGAGGGAAGACTTTGCGAGCTGAAGCACCTACTGACTCGGAGGGGAGATTGTACCAAGGTGCACTCTAGCCAGAGTTCGTCTCGTAAGGCCGATCCTCGCATGTACCACGAGAAAATAGGGTTTTGGTCGTAGCTCCAGGCGACATTCGTGCTGCCAAAAGCATGGTAGAGTAGGGCGTCAATCTGATAAACGAAAAAGAGTTTCTGCGATGTTCTTCGAGGATAGTTCCGGTCGTTTGTAATTTCCGTCCAGAACGAAGGTGCAAAAGCCGCACCAAGAGCACCGCATCTTGCAATAGGATGGCTAGAAAAGCACATTTAATGACTTAAGATAAGCAGCGAGTAAAACTTTACAAGCTCCTGCCTGGCGGTAATGGTGTGGGAAAGACCAGCGTGGACTGGTGCATCCAATTTATTCGGGATATGCCGTTTTCGTCAGCGAACGGCCTAGTCCACCCCCTCTCATCCGAAGATAGCATCCAAGGTTCTGCAACCACTTGTTATTATCATATAAATCAGATTGACGCTCATTTCATTTGCGCAGTGGGAACAGGTGGAACCATTCCTTCCATGTCTTGGAAGACTTACAGACGCTCATTTCACGAGCACAAGCAAATCGCCCAACCATCTTCTCTTTCTGAGGGTTCGCACTATTATCCCTGCTCCATCGCTGAGCTCACCAGAATTGTAGTCCTCCGACGGTATATAAAGGGTCCAGTCTTCTGGTCGGATCACTCAAGCACATAGTCGAGTTTTATCAGCACCAGCCACCCCAGCTTGAACCTCAATATATACGTGAAACACTCGAATCATGTCGTCAAGTGTCAACGTCGATTTCACTAACACCGGCACAGAAATTGCCACTATTTCGTTCACCGATCATTTTGGTAACCCTGTCGGACCTATCGTACGTACATATTGGCATTCTCTTCTGAAATGACCTTGTGGCTGATGTTTATCCCTCCTCCAGGTTATCCGCCCTAACCAAGTCATCCGCCGCAAGTTCGAGATAAACTTCTCGTACTTCTTCACGTTTGGAAGGGGCCGCCACGAGCAGACTGCTACGTACGTTTATACATCTATAGCATCGGAAAGACAAAGTAACCAATCGCCGTCTTCTGCAGTCAAAACTTTACGAACAATGCTACGGTTGACGTGAACAAATATTTTGTCTAAATGGAGCGCTTCGTAAGGTAGACACTACTGTTTTGTATTATATTTCTACCGTTCTGATTGATGAGGAGTAGTGAAGGAACTCGAGTCTCGAGCTTATCTTCATCCAGAAAGATGGATTTATAGTGTATTGTCGAGTCAAGCATTGAAGATTTGTAGTTTTTGATATGGTTTAAAACGAGAAATGAGAAAATAAATGTTGATGAAGAATTGAATAAGCCATAATAACTTTATGTAATTACCTAAGGCATGACATTACATAAACATCCGTCGTCCAGCCACTGGCACGTATTTCAGTTGTTGCGTAGAATCGAAGCCTCTCACTACCCGTCTCCCTCAGTCTCGCAAGAACAGGTACCAGCATTTTCAGTATCTGTATAGTCCATTAGACGAACGTGGCTATTTCATCATCGATTCGCTAAATGTCGACATCATGCTTCCGCCGAACTTCTGCAAGATAGCTCAGCCCAACCCAGTTTATTCTGATTCGGTCATCATCAATCCAGCCTTTTCAGCGACGTTCTTTACCTTCTACGCTCGAATTTCACTTTTTCTGTAATCCATGGCGTCCTCCAAATGCTCTAAACAGTGCATAAAGTCTCCTGGCGATTACGAGATCCGACGATTTCAAGGCTATACGGGAACTCGTCCTGACCTGCAATGGCTGGCTCGGCTTCGTCGAAGGAACTTCCCGGCATCCAGATGCCGTGATACATCCAGAGGAAGCTGAACACTGGGATCAAATGAACTGCGCTGTGAAACTCCAGCTAGCTTCCAACATCGACTTCTGCTTTCTCTGTGAATTACTAGCGGAAAATAAGACTTCTCAAGCTCTTAGGAAAAGACTCAATGAACGGTTTGGACGGAAGACGTCTCACGAGCGTTTTATCGCAAGCTCGAGACTCAATGCAAAGAGACCCGAGGTTGGCGAGTCATTCAAGGAACATATTATTGCTCGTCGGGCACTTCGAGCTGAGTACATAGACCGCGGCGGTTCTATGGATGAATCTGAGTGGCGCACGATCATCGATTCGTCTCTAGCTAGCCACGAGAGTAGTACATGAAAGCTCTTGTCGCTCCGATGCAAGATCCTGAGGAACTCATAGATGCACTTTAGCACTCTGAGCCTGCTAAAGCTGCTCTCAGTGGATCTAGTAGACCCCAAGCGCCTCACCAGTACAGGTCCGGAACGCACAGAAAGCAGCGACGCGCGTAAATACGATGGTTGAATTGCAAATGTAGAAGTTTATCGTGCAGGATTTCTAGGGCTATGCAGAATAGGGGAGGGGAGGAAGACAAGCAACCAAGAGAGCATGTTTACAAATCGTGATACTTGGAAGATTAGTTCTGGCATTGTGTCAGGTTTCGTTTTGTATCACATTTAGATCTTGGCCAGTGAACCAGCTTGGTCTAGTGGAACTCCGAGTCCAAACAGATGTCGTATGCGGAAACCCGTTGCTTGTCGACTTATGATCCGCCTCATTTTAAGAGTTCGGTTAGAAGAAAGGCCAAGGAGCCAAAAGCGGCAAATGAGAGGCTTTGGAAGCACGGATTGAATACATGCGTTAGACAACTCTTTTCCATCGCGTTGTAGAGTAGAGAGGGACGGCTACTGACTATAGACGTCCACGAGCCATCGAGACATACATCCGAAGCTCCTTACGTGCCGTTTCGCTATAAACTATCAAATGAACGTCTACTATTCATACAAGCGGAACCAACAGAGGAATCACGAAATTGTCTCTGGCTAGGTAATACAGGGACTTTGAGGCGTCAGGGATGAAAAGTCGACCGGGAATCGCGCTCTTTACTTCAACGGCTCTGCCGCAAAATGGACATGGGATAACATATACATCTAGAATGGGAAAATGCAACATACACTTTGGACGGTCTGAATATTACGGGTCTATCTTCGCACTTCTTACACATGCTGGATGCGGGTAGGACCTGGTGCAGAGAGGGAGAAGATGGGAGAGGACTACGTGGCAGGTATCCCGCGACACAGCAGCCAGCCGAGCCAATAGAATTAGCTCCTCGGAGCAAACGTGGTGACTGATGATTGTGATGAGTACCTCAGCCTGGATGGTGAGCGTCAAGCAACTCAGCAACCCAGCACCCCCGATTTGCATCCGTGGGAAAATTCTTTACGAGATCGATCGATTCTTTCCACATCGATCATCAGGAAGATGCGCCAATGAGTATCAGATGTTCCTTCCACCCATCTTGATGTATACCATCACTACTTAACACATTCCATTCCAGTCATCATCGTAGCTGCGCTATAAATCCTTCTCTCGCATCGGCACTCATTGTGGAATGAGCAATATCATCTGATGTGCAGTTCTGTGGATCAGATGGAGGAGATGTTGTTCGTTCCTTCTTATTTTTCGAATTATAAGATGGTCTCATCAGTCCGGTATATCTGCAGTTGACGCTTGGACAGAACTCGAGAATCTCCCAAGCCTCAGAGTCAAACCTCTTAGTTGATAAATCAACCAGTTGTCGCTTTCTCGGATTTTCTGCAATGGCCGTTCCTCGTGCTCAGCTCGAGTTGGACAGCACCGTTAGTGCCACGCTTCCTTTACAATAATTCCTCAGACTGACTTCACGGTTCGTACAGTTTGGCTGCTTGTATCTTTCTGTTGTGTGCGTTCAGGCTCTTATCGTACTTCTTGGAGTATAGAACTGACTGAAGCCGCGAGAAAGCTTCTCTATGGGGTCAGTTCCTCGGGAGAACGGCGGGTGATCTTGTACTTACCTAATTATCAGGTTGTGGGGAGCCGGATGCGTTCAAATGTATTTCTACTACGAAGTGAGTTTCACGTTGCTACCCAGAAGCATCCTCCTGAATACTTACCACGTACTTCCAGATATATTCCGAGACCGATAAATGGCAACTCAAGCTGTATATTTTCCTGGTCTGGGCTCTCGACACAGCGCACGAGGCGCTTTTGATACAGTCTTTGTATATTTATCTGGTGAAAGAATATGGTAATGTATTGTTTCTGGCACATCCTCAACGGTCAGTATCCCCCTCAAATAGACAAACCCCGATAGCTTACCATTACTTGCAGTA
Source organism: Phlebopus portentosus (assembly GCA_037892935.1). Lineage (NCBI taxonomy): Eukaryota > Fungi > Basidiomycota > Agaricomycetes > Boletales > Boletinellaceae > Phlebopus > Phlebopus portentosus. The sequence goes on along the minus strand of JAYXKI010000004.1, from coordinate 1,801,190 downwards.
CACTGATCGATGAGTCCCCTTTTGCTGGTGTCGTGGCCTTTATGGTTCAGCTTGTATTTATCGTTCGCGTATGGTACCGTATGTATCTTCACTTTCTACATCTTAGCGCACTCAGGCTAAACGTGCTTAACCTTTTAGTAAGCAATAAGAACCATCTTCTAACCGGATTCCTCGTTACCATAGTGCTGGCTCAACTAGGAACTTCGTTATCCTATTTCGGCCAGGTTTATCATTTTACCAATGCCGCTCAACTTCTGGGTGTCCTCAACACAGAGCGCGCCTTGCATGCCCTTATCGTTGTTGCCGATATGCTCATCGCAGTCGTCCTGATCTATCTGTTGTGGAATCGCCGATCGGGTTTCAGAAAGACCGATTCCATAATAAAACGTCTGATTATATATACAATTAGTACTGGTTTGGTGACGAGTCTTTGGGGACTAATTGGACTGGTCGGCAATCAGGTGCTGCCTTCTTCTTTTATATATCTACTTATTGATCTTGTCATGCCAAAATGTGAGTATATTACCTATACAATTTTTTCAAATCGCTTACAGTCCCGTGGAAGTATACTTTAATTGCATGCTTGCTTCGTAAGTATTGACAAATTGTCTATTATTTTTCGTTTTCTGATTACTTGCTCAGTCTGAATGCGCGGTCGAGCATTCGTGAAAACCTCATGCGAGATGGAGGAGCAATGAGCATCCGGTTGGAAAACCTTCCGTCCAACTCTGTAGACAGGTCATCAGGATCCGATAGCAGAGCTCGAAAAGTACGTTTTCTTACTTAAAATCTCGCATTTCCAGTCTCAAAGTCGATGAACTTTGTAAAGTCTGCCAGTCCCAGAGACATCGAATGCAAGATAGATATCGTTGTTCAAAACGATTACCAAGGGAGACAGGTATGCATTCATTTTTCATTGGACTTTGTACTTTAGGCGATAACTTTCTCTTGTTTCCAGGTGCTGGAGGAACATTCTTCCTAAATCAACATCAATTTAGCTCCGATTCGGTCATGAGGCCTTTGAGTGACATAATGTGCCAATCTCCTTATAGTTATGTACGTTTACAGTAAAATGGAATGACCGCGAAGATGTACAGAATAAATAACTTACTCCGCAATTTTCGGATCCAAACTGGCTATTTCGACTCGAGAGAATCAGAATCAGATTTGAGTTCTGCAAGTAAACATTCTCTACCCTCAGCTTGTTCGAACGCTATCCTAAAAGGGAGAGCTGATTGTCGATGACGAAAAGCCCAGCGATGATACTGGATGCACGATGTGAAGGGCACCCGGTAGACTCTAGGGAGGAATTATACCAAATCGTCTAGTAGTCACGGATGTTTACATGCAATAGGGTTTCCAAAAGAACGGTGACGAAGGACGTTAAAAATACAGCATATTTACAATCTGCTGGTTAGAGTGTTGATTACTTCGCTCGATTTCTCTCCGGGTTATGATCGGGCTTGTTGTGTACCTCAGTCAGATTTTGGAAACATAATGCGCTGGTTTCATTATTTGGAAATCCGAGTCCAATATATGTATTATACCCATAAATATTGTTTATCATCCAATAAGACACGTACCGTCAGTCGGATACATCGACGTTAGAAACGAAGACTCTCGTGTCAGCTATATCAAACGGAAATTTCTACTGCCACATGGGGACCAGGTCGTCTTCACATGCTGTTCTAAGTCGCGCAGAGCCAGTTTTGTCTTTGTAAAATACAATGTCACCTGCCCGTCGTCAATTCAAGACAAGAAGTTAGAGAACACTACACAGCAGTGAAAAGTTTACGGAACTAACCCTTCGCATCGACGTATTGACAACGCAAAGCGTTTTCCCATAAGGCTTTAAACCCTGACGTATCGCAAGAAATATAGTCATCACCAAGGACTTTTTTTGCGTATTGAGTGGCCTCCTCGAGATGATCTAGGAGATAGAACAGCAAAACTCAGATGTCGAGAAATTTCGCAGAGAACAAGATGAACACCCACAGAATGGCATGGAAGGGAAGAAATGATGCACAACGTGGCAATGGGCGACCTAAAACCATTCCATCAGAGATAAGCGATACAACGAGAAAAGCAAGGACTCGCATAGTGTAGGAAGAATTTGCCCTGCCAGCCGAGGAGCTCCCGGTCGACGGTAACTAGCGCTCCGCGCGCAAAGGTGTACGCTCCGTCCCTATAGCGAGGTAGCATAATATCCGTATGCTGTAGGGATACGATCATCGCAATCCAGTTGTTCAGAAGTATCCAGGGTATGCCGTATAATCGCATCACGGCGCCAGTGCTAAGTGGAGGAGTTCGCGCAGCGTGGGCCAGAAAAGCGAGATTGAGTAGCAGTCCGACATCAGACAGAATGATATCGAAACGTTGCGAACGACGATATAGAGCGCAGAACGCTGTAGCCAATGTTAGATGCGCGACTGAGAATAACCATGCTTGCGACTTACGATTAAAATGGCTAGTCCACCCTGGATATCGTGCTTGCCCAGAGGCGTTGACGAGAAGGTAGCTCTGAAAGCCGAATATCTGATGGAAGGCAAGCTTGATAACCTGAAAGATCGGAGTGTCTTCTGCAGCCTCCCAGAATCCAGAACCGTGAGCTGGCTGGTCTGCATCCAAGACTTTGGGAACGTAGCTATGGCGCAAATAATCTTTCATAACTCTGGGACACAATGGGAAATAGTCACGTACTGTTCATCTTTCTCGATGTGACCATTGAATCTGTGATGCTGTCGATGCGAGTATTTCCAACTATAATAAGGTGTTCCAACAAACGAATGAAGAACCTATAGATATTTTTTAGTGCTCGGTAGTCAGCCGTCCACTGATTCATACGAACAAATCCCACAAAATTGTTGAGATTGGGGTAGGGAAAGAAGGAACCGTGACCACACTATTTAATTTGTGGAATGATTTAGTCACAACATGTTACGTAATCCAATCAAAGATTAGACTCACTTCGTGCGCGAGAAGCCAAAGAGAAGCAAATGAGAGGCTTTGGAACCACCAACTACATGCATGCGTTAGACAACTCTTTTCATCGCCTTTTAGAGCCGAGTGGGATGACTACTGACTATAGGCACCAAACAAGACCGCGACTTATCGAGACATATACCTGAAGCTCCTCACGTCTTGTTACGTAATAAGCTCCCAAATGTGCATCCACTGTCCACGCGAGCCAAGCTAATAAAGCAGTCACGAAAATGTCTCTGGCTAGGTAATATAGGGACTTTGAGGTGTCAGGGGTGAAAAGTCGACCGGGAATCGCGCTCTTTACTTCCGCGGCTGTACTGTAAAAAGATTATGGGATCATATATTCATTTAGACCGAGGAAATGTGACACACATCTTGGAAGGTCTGAAAGTTGCGGGTCTGTCTTCGCACTTCTTACACATGCCGGATGCGTGTAGGACCTAGTGCTGAGAGGGAGAAGATGGGAGATTGATATATGGCGGGTGTTCAGCTGCCTTTTCCCGTCCACATCCCAGTGTCTTCCTCCATTTCTTATAGTCGCACTCCCGACATTCAGAAAGCCGAGCCCTATGAGCGCTCAGTCGCAAACGTACTCTATTATCCCAGGGCATGAAATCCACGCGGTAGATTCGTTTGTTTCATGTTGTGTTCCTCACTCACACCGTTTTTAAGCTTGATCCTGTGCCACTGGAGTCTGGGTGTGACGTGCGTGCGACATCTGCCTGAAACATTAATTTCGTCACTACTGTAATTGCTTCCGTTCGTACAGACTTTCGACAGCGTGAGGTACACTTCACAGCTGGCCTTCTATCACTCGGTTCGTGACGCTATCATGGTCTTGGAATGCCAAAAAACCTCACGTTTGATTAGAATAATGCTCAGCGTTCACGAGCGTTCAATTGATTCACTATATAGTACTGATGTGATGGACTACACTGGATTATTACGGTACTAATAAAGCGACATCATTTACTTTATGATTCTCAAATTTCATAATCCGATGGAATCGGAAAGGATAACCACGGCAATCTCTTCACGGTTCTTGGCTGACCCCACCAGAGGTTACATCTGCTTCAATAGTTTGATTTGAATTCAAATCCTTTTGATGAATATATGATGATGAGAAACGCCTGCTGGTTTACCGTTGCTCGTATCTGATAGCGTGATGTGCCCATATAATGGCATCGCAAAAGCAAGTTCCGGACCTCCCATCTCTACATCTTGGAGTTGATGCACAGGAACTAGATCAGAATCGAAGTGTCACGTCAGAGTCGGGATCGGGAATATTCCGCGGATGGTAACTGACTCGAAGGGCGGTGTGAACCGATACTCCATGATCAAAATGGACTGGAGTACGTTCGAGATCATGCGAAATCAGAAAACGGAGCCATAATTGCCGTCTCTTAGAAAACAAATAGGCATAGCCATATTACCGTACAAGTAGAAAAAAAAAAAAAAACGAAGCCGCATACACCGGAACAGCCACAATTTGAAAAATGTCAGCGAACTTCCACCCTCGATAATTCTATCTGAATATTGTTGCCGCTGTACGAGCAGTCCGGACACCATGATCCGGTTCCTCCGCCCCCCATCAACCATTGACCGTGTTCGCATTCAACGATGCAGGAACCAACTCGAGGGTCACTGAAATGAAAGAGGCGAAGGAAAGAACGAGTTGATGCTACAGTCACCATCGCTCCGGAGAAGCTAAACAAAAGCAATGGTATAAACGCAGCCTGAGAAAGGAAGCGTAGCAAACACTCACATAGTTCCCGACCAGAAAATGGCAGGCTATGAGACACGCGTGAGAGATTGTTTAGCAGAAAGTAGTGACCACAAACGTCTCGCGCAATAGAAATAAGGATGACATTTAGTAGACGCATGGCTGTGAAAGTTCAGTCATCTTCTTTTTGGAACGACTCAGCAGACGATAGCTCACCGAATGTTGCCTTTAACGTGATTCTATAGTCAGGTGCCATTCTTTTGATGAAACAGACCGACCTTACCAGGAAATAAATGAAGCCATCTCGGTATATAATGGTCATGAGGCGTTCACTCTCCTGTCGTGGACGCGATAATGCATTCACTAGCAACAGAGCGAAAGCAAAAACATCGAATGCAGCCTATTTGATTTGGTCAACACTGTTAGAATTTCGAAAATGAAAGTGCACTGACTGCTGGTGCCCATGACAAAAGTAAGGATCGTTTGGGCATATTCAAAACGACGCAGGTGTTGATAGGCAGATAACCAACTGTTTTAGAGAGATCGTCATTCGGAGAGCGACTAATTATCACGTAGCAGATTTACATTGGGCGGAATTAATCGCAATGTTGGAGAAAACAAATGTTGCTCCCTTTACCAGGAAGAAACTGGCACCAAGGGTCCGCGACCAGATCGGACTAAAGTTCCATAGCAGATATAGACGATACAGAATCACTCCTGACAACAGTGAAGCACATTTGACAGAATAAACAGAAAATACCACAAACCAGAGGCCAATACTTCTATGACGGTGTCAATTCGACCAACTGTTTTCACGACTGCATCGCACCTAAAGAGCATAAGAAAGGTATTGGAAAGAGAGAATCTGTTCGGTACTGGAACGCATAGAACCAGATGTTAGAGAGTATGGCGGAGAGAAACATAGATTACGCACCCATGCTTTACTCTGTACCACAGGAGAGGTAAATGCTTTGGTTAGAATATTGTTAGTAAATGTCATCAATTTGGAAATAATGTTATACCAGCTATGAAGATGAATGCAGCGCCAAGCATGATCGCTTTCATACAGATGAATATTAGCTTGGGAATTAGCTGGCTGGGTCGGGAAGCCTTCTTTTCCTTCTGTAGTCTGTAGTTGCTCGCATTTGTAGCGCTAAGCTTGAAACACGTTCGTTGGCGTAAGACGAAAATTATTGCTGGCCAGATAAGACGGATTTCCTCGGGCATGGTGAGTAGACTGTCGTAAGCAAGGACGACAGTACCAGCAACTATGAACGTGAGGTATTGAAGAGCTGATAGCCACGAAAATATGGAAACACTTACGAGTGAGATATCGCAAGGCATTCAAGTCCCTGTCCTGAGTAATGATCCCCTCAAAGTCCATTTGGGGCCCGAGAGAAGCAAATGGATATTCTCCTGATATCTCGGGATATATGTATTTCGCGACAGCTGAGAATTGCGCGTGAGACTCGACGATCCCCGGGAGGGTACTCCTTACCAGGCTTATTCGACCTTTACACGAGTGTTTTGATAACATCTTAGACTGATGTAGACGCGATGCGATCAAGGAGAGAGCCACTGCACTGTAATCCCGACATGATCGAGGGAACTTTGCTACCGACACAGGGTAGTCTCAAAAATAACATTTCTGATGCAACACCACATGGTGATTCCAACGAGAAGCGCGCTGTCGAGCAGTTCATCATAGCATCACACCCGGGCTACACGGATGGAGTGGATGCGGGGATTGAAGTGGCGAGTGGGCCTGAACTTGTGACGGAAGTAATCTTGTTCTTCCCTTCTTGGAACGTGATCGGCGGTAGGTAAGTTGCCGAAAATGAGATCCAGAACGCGATTAATATTGCAACTGCAACTGTGACTGTCAACAATTAAATTTGAAAATAGTTGGCCCCGGTCTACAAGCATGGATCTAACTCCATACTCGGCAGCTGTTATTCGGTGCTCCGAGCTTTGTAGCGCCCTCTCATCCCCTTTTCTCGTCTGCGCTCCAGCACAAGCAGCACAAGCTAGCCCTGCCATCCACCTCTTCCACTCTACCCATTATGGATGCAAAGTACAAGTCTGATTCACAAGCTCCGCTGGAGACTGCTGTGAATGTCTCTTCACCTTCCTTTACCAATGTACAACATGCCCAGCCTCCTCTCGCTCCTGAGGCAACTCGTCGTGGCTTGAGGTTTTGGATGTGCATCGTGTGTATAATGATCGCGTCTTTCGTAGTAGCCCTCGATCTCGTATGTAATCTGTTCCTTCCCTTTTCCTATTCTCTGTTGTTTAGGTGTCCATTCGTCGCCTTCTTTTACAGACAGGTATTTCGACTGCCCTTCCGGTCATCGTCAGAGACCTGAAAGGAAAGGAGTTTGAATGGGTGGGGTCTGCCTACGCGCTCTCTGCAACCGCGTTTTTGCCCCTCAGTGGTGGTCTTGCACAGGTACGAAGGGTGAATTCCTTGATTATTATGTCTAATTTGTGCTTTTTCTTATAGATTTTCGGTCGTCGTGAGAGCATGCTTCTTCAGATATTTCTTTTTGCTCTCGGAAGTGTTCTTTGCGGTGTCGCAACTAGTCTTAATTTCCTCATCGCTGGAAGGAGTAAGTTCAAATTCAATTTGAGCATTTCTTCAATATTCATTTCCTGTGCTAGCTGTCCAAGGAATCGGAGCTGGTGGCCTTACATCCATGTCTCAGATTATTATATCGGACCTTGTTCCTCTACATGAGAGAGGCATTTTCAATGCTTTCCTAGCTTTGTAAGCAAGTGCCTTGGTATTACTCTTGCTATACTAATATTCTTTAGAGCGTATGCATTCGCTTCTAGTATAGCAGCACCTATCGCTGGCAGTCTTGCTGAACATGGCCAGTGGCGTTGGTTCTTTTGTGCGTGATCCTTATGGAAACGATGTTTCGGCCCGCTGAAAGCCAGGTGATTAGATATGAACCTGCCGTTGTGCGCTGTTGCTGCTATCATCACGGTCATTTTCGTCAATCTACGTGCACCTCCAGGCTCTTTCCGAGACAAACTGTTCAGCTTGGACTGGATGTAAGTACGGCATAGTATATCCACTCTGCAAAGAAACTGAATGCGTAGTTGCAGTGGGAATGTACTTGTTGTAGGCGGTACGACTGCTGTTATTCTTGCATTGACATGGGGCGGGATTCAATTTAGCTGGGGCTCTCCACGGGTCCTGCTTCCGCTTATCCTTGGATTGGTTGGTCTAGTGGCCTTCGTAATCTATGATGCAAAAGTTCCTCGTCTACCATTGGTGAGCCGCCCCTTCAGAAAACCATGTATAGTCTTCACGACCTACTCGTCCAGGTCCCATTCAAAGTACTAGCCTCCAAAGAGGCTCTCAGCGGCTATCTTCAAGGGTTCTTTACGAATTTCTTTATGCTAGGGCTCTTCTGTGAGTGGACCTGACCGTCATCGATGCGAAGTCTAATCAAAGCTTTAGATTATCTTCCGGTATATCTGCAAGCATGTCGGGGTGTTTCTCCCATAAGGTCCGGGGTTTTGGTCCTGCCTACGGGAATAATCACCATGCCTGCTGGTATCATCGCTGGTCTCACTGTTGCCAAACGAGGCCGATATCGAGCGCAGCTTTGGTTTGGATGGGTACTCATAACTATCAGCGCCGGACTCTACTGCATCATGGATGCCGACACATCAAGCGCTGCAGTGATCGGCTTCCAGACCGTTGGAGCGATTGGCCTCGGAATTGTCCTTACCTGCGCGGTCTTCCCAATCCTCGCCCCGATCCCGCTCTCGTTGAATCCGAATGCTCTTGCATTTTTCATGTTCATGCGATTCTTCTCTCAGGTAAGCCATTCTTTGCTTGCTCGATACCATTAGCTTCTAAATAGATTTGTAGACCTGGGGTATTTCCGTTGGAGGCTCGATCCTGCAGAATGAATTGAAGAAAAGACTTCCAGACGAATTTCTCTCAGAGTTCCCGGAGGGTACTTCTGTTGCGTTTTCTATTGTTCCCATCATCCAAAGCCTGGACGAGCCGTTCAGGACGCAAGTTCGTGTCGCGTTCGCAGATAGTCTTCGTGTTCTCTGGGAGGTACTCATCGGAATCGGCGCACTTGGACTACTATCAAGTTTCCTTATGAAAGGTTTAAGCTTGAGAGGCAGTCCCGGAGGTGAAAGGGATGAGCCGGCGAAGTCAACTGAGGTTGATAACGCAGTGCAAGTGACGGAAGCGACGGAGCTCGGGCGTTTAGCCTAAGATCGGTACCTTAAATACCATTATGTGGCATATGGTCGGGTCTTGAAGATATGATATTAGTTTTCGTATTGTCTCGAAGCTGTACTAGAATGATATTGTACGCACTTAGACGGAACGGTCTACAGATCACGTGTTGTTTTGTCGGTTTGGAAATTGGTCTTCAGGAACTCTAGAATTGACTACTATATTCTTCTGAGGGACTGTGCATTTGATCTTGTCACAACCGTCAAACGTCGAGGATTCAATTACATCTCCGCGCTCGGCTCAAGAACAGACGAGAAAAATTCAGTAACTAGTAAACGTCCGACCCGGAGTCCGAGTTCTGAACTTTCCCAGCATCATTCGGTCGGTTGAATATGAGTTACCTCTCGCACCGTTCCTGTAACAGCTATATCGAATCTCATACCCCGTCGTGATCGTAGACAATTATGCAAGCCATGCCGTTGTCCCGGAGCTCACTTTTTAAAAAGGACCTAAGTATCAGATTGCCCTCCCAGTTCAGCATCCAACCATGACTTCTGAGAGCTCTGAATTTGCCCCTCTGTCATTATCCTTCTCTGAAGTACGCCGGTCTATACCAGACCATCTTTTTCAGCGTAACACGCTTCGTGCAAGCAGGTATCTGCTCCAGGATGTCATTCTCGCAGCCATGTTGTGTTGGGCGGCGATGCATATCGACCCATTGATTGAATACGTGAATACTCATCATGATCTACATCCATGGATGCCATCTCTTCTCTACACGGCTTGCTGGTTCGCGTAGTCAGTCACATTTTTATCTTCTCGTTTACCATACTAACCGAACATCGATTTCGTTGCAGTTGGTGGTTCCAGGTTCTTCTCGTGACTTTTCTGTAAGTTACGAACGGTCTGACGTAGCGATAGGGCCTTGTGTTTACAGGTCTATGGGTCATCGGTCATGAGGTTCGTCGCAAGTAAATGCATTTTCCTTATTGCAACGATCTGATTTTCATCTCGCAAGTGTGGACATGGTGCCTTCTCTTCGTCGCGAATCGTATGCAACGCAATTGGATTTCTTATCCACACACTTCTCTGGACACCTTATTTTAGCTGGAAGTTTATCCACCAACGCCATCATGCAAACCACGCGTCAATGGAACATGATGAAGTGTGAGTCCCTTGAAAACCCCCTTCCTATCAGCAACTCAATGTTTTTAGATATATCCCGAAGACTAGGAAGGAGCTTGGAATCCCGAAGGAGACCAAGGATAAAAGGATCGACTATACGGAATACTTCGGTGATACGCCGCTGTGGATGCTCATTCTTCTCATTCGCCAACAGCTACTTGCCTTTCCATGGTATTTGTTCGCAAACGTCTCAGGCAGGAAGGATTACCCCAAATGGACGAACCATTTTAACCGTGAGTAAATCGGTGATATATGAGTTGGCCCTTCTCCTTTTCCAAGACTGAGAAAATACCTGGAAAGCGAATGCTGTGTTCTTTAGTGATGCCCAGCGAAATGCAGTTTGGGCGTCGAATATCGGGATCTTGACTATATTGATGATTACGATGAAGGCGATTAATATGTTCGGCTTCGGGACATTCGTCAGGTTCTATGGAATTCCCTGGCTTTTCGTTTCACATTGGTTTGTGATGATCACATATGTGAGTGATTTCTATTTCTGAATTAATTTTTGTACATTAAAGCCTGGTCACTTCTAGCTTCATCACACCAGCGCCGACCTTCCTCATTATCGTGAGGCCGCATGGAATTTTCAAAGAGGAGCGGCCGCGACCGTGGATCGTAACTTTCTTGGTTGGCAGGGCCGATTCTTCTTGCATGATGGTGCGCTTAAACGACCCCACGCCGCACAGAACTACACTGATCATGTCATTACAAGTCGCTCATTTCCATGTCATCCATCATTTCTTCCCACAAATGCCCTGGTGTGAGTACGCATACACCACACAAGCTTCAATTTGACTAAGCTCTTGTGAAATTAGACAATGGTGAAGAGGCTACGGAACATCTGAAGAAAGTTTTAGGTCCTCACTACCATCGCTCCGATGAACCAGTATTTACAGCACTATGGAGAACGTACAATATTTGCCAATTCGTCGAAGATGACGGTGCTAGCGACTTCTCTAATTTCCTTACACCTTATTTACTGATTTCTTTTTCATAGGTAATATCTTGTTCTACAAGGATAAAGAGGGCAGGATGAATCGATCAGTAAAAGCAAATCAATGACATGTAACATGCTCTTTACATTCGAGGCTTAGCGGGAAGTAAAGTAAGCTACGTGTGTCAGTTGTGATTCGTATGTCATGTGCATTCATGTATAATGATGCGTGATATAATAGTTTGTTGAACATTCGCGGGCCCGAATCGGACTACATTGGTTTAAACTAGTGAACAGCGCAAGTGGATTTCGTACATAGCCTTTCCTCTTTAAACACAAACGAGGTACTTATTAATAAGCGGAGGCCGGTTGACTCATTGAGTAAGATATCCCAAAGTCTGCGTCCCTCGGCGATCAAAAAGATTTATCTGCAATAGGATTTCAACAACCCAACTGGATGTAGCAAATCGCCGAGTCAAGTATAGGAATCTGAACCATGTAACTATAGAACGTTCAATCTGTGCCGTCCAAATTTATAAGCCTCCGATGTCACGGATATCTTCGCATCACCAGAGTGGTCCGATGCGTCTGTCAACTTGAAGACGCCGATCATGAGAAAATCAGTTTCAAGTACTTATAGACGCGGATGGATCTCTTGAGAACTCAGACGACGCCGTCACGTATCTCCACACTATCCCCAGTTACTCTTCTTCGTGCAATGGTGAATAGCACAAGTTACACGCTCCAGGTACCCGAGGGTGAACAATTCAAAATATCCGTGAAGAATTACACTCTGACCGATGGCCGTACAATACCCGAGTCGATCACTCCCATCACCGCCTTTCTCGCTCATGGCATAGGTCTCCGTATGTGGACTGATGCCGTGGTTCTACTGTGTTCTGATACTCGTCCATAGACAAGGAACTATACGAGCCTTTCCTTGATGACTTATCGCGCTTGCAGATGGAACAGACACCATCCTATTGTATCACGGAAGTCTGGGCTATAGACTGTCCCAATCATGGATATTCTGCTCTCCTTAACGAAGAGAATTTGAAATCGAGTTACGGGCGATTCACAAGTAAATTGTCTATTAAAACTTCTCGTTTCATCTACTAATTCTTCGTTGGTTAGGTCCGATGGACTATGTCCAATGTTTCTTGGCACTACTCGATTCAGGCATTGTGAAGGACCTCGAGTCGAAGCAACTTGTCTTTGTTGGGCATTCTGCTGGAGCGACAACCGTGTAAGTTGCATGCTGTATATGAAGTACTCCCTTACTGAATAAAACTGGTAAAGCGTCCTCACTATCGAAGAGCTGATGCGAAGGAAGAGACCAAATCCATTCTCCGCTTTGATCCTTCTCGAATGTCCGCTTTTGGGAACTCCAATGGCCTCTGGTGCAGAAAGAAATGACAGGTGGATCAATAAGGAAAGTCCTATCATTGCCGAGCTGCTAAGAGGGAAGAGGGACAAATGGCCCTCGAGAGATGTCGCCCTTAAATCCTTAAGTAAATCTGCCCCATTCAATAGTTGGGAAAAACGCGTGCTGGAACAGTATGTTGTGAGTAATATCCTCGCCTTGAGTACTCCAGAAATGCATGTTGACGCAGTTTGCATATCTAGAAGCATGGATTACGCCCATTGCCCACTTGGTTCTATCCGGATGACAAGGACGGTGTCACGCCCAAATGCTACAAAATTCATGAAGTTCAAGGCTTTACTGATAGTCAAGCCACTCTGGCGATGTCAGAAGCTCTCCCAAGGATTTGTGACAATATTCCAGTGCATCTGGTTTTTGCAGAGCGCAGTTTCCTTCGGTATGTCCCGTAGCTCGAGTCACCATGGGTGAAGATGTACTAAGTTTTTTCGTAAGTCCTAGTGACAAGGAAATCGAACTCCTGATAGGTAGGATGGATGACAAGTATCCATGCGATAAATACGCATCCACCACACTCGTTCCAGGCGCGGGGCATCTTGTCAGTGCATATTTCAATTGATTCTACTACGACTGACGCTTTGTAAAGCTTCCGCAGGACATGCCGCATTTGGCGGCCCAATGTGTGCTAAATGCCGTGAACGGTCCCAAAATGGACCAAAACAACCAGTCTAGGCTGTGATAATCGTTGACAAGACCTTACTGTAATAGGCTCTGATGTTATTTTTGTTTTATCTGTACAGTATGCAATAAATGCAGTATTTATTTGCAATCCTAGCGGACCGTGAATTCCCTTCTTATGTAAATTACGGACATTGAATTGTTTTACAAAAGCCTGAGCAGGCTGAAAAACGTCTGAGCAGATAGTATTCTTGCGTCATTCAATATGGATGTTCCTATACAATATGCTCACACTTTCCCTGCGGTTATGCTAGATCATCTTTTCGAGACCTTGCTAGGTAAGCCATTGTGTGTGTTTGTCTGTCTTTGCTCGTATACATCTAGGTTCTAGGTCACCTAGGGCATGTTGTTATAGGTTTAAATACTAGGATATCTGTTCGCATCTGCATAACCCCCTTCTAGATGGACCTGACACGCGGTGCATGTCTGCTGCCGGAACTTGAAGCCTCTATATAGAGCTTCCTTCAGTGGAATAGCTCTAAGGCAGCATACTACTAATCTCGACAAAGAATCTACATATCAAGATCATCATGGCTCTTGGAGTTAGCGAAGCGACGCTTATTGCCGTCCTGCTCGAAGCAGTTCTGTTCGGTGAGTCCATGTTCCATCGAAGCATTACGCGTCCTTATGTACTCAATGGGACGTCAGGAGGATTCATAGTCTTTTATGGGATATCTCTGTATACCTCAGTACCAAGGTTAGGAAGTCGTCTGAACCAGATAATTCTGACTGTTGCTACCGGAATGTATGCGCTTGCGCTCTCCGTGCGTGCTTTGGCGACAATGCCGGATGAATCGCTATCTAAAATCAGTGGCACTCAGAATTTAGCTATGGATATTCAACGAATAATCAATGTTGGTCGAGGTAGGAGTCCGGGCAACGTCTTTTATATACCTTCTTGTAGACCTTGTTATGCCAAAACGCGAGAAAAAAAATTCACATTCAAGGGCCAGTCAGAGCCGCTAACGATTGCAATGCCCGATCAGGCCTTCACGAAAAGTATACACGAGACGGCGGAATCGTGAGCATTCATTTGGACAGTCCCCCTCTAACACCGGAGGACGATCTATTGTGTCGAAGAATAGGGAGGGACAGGTGTGCTTAGCTCACTAATTCGTAGCGTATCATACCCGAAAGTCTGATACGCTCCGCAGTCCACAAACACCAAGGAGATAGAATGTAGGGTAGGCGGCATTGTGGTCAGGTGGGCCCCTAAAAGCCGCGTAGAGCGAATATCACAGCCGTCTGATTTCCGAACTCGAAGTAAAGACGTACCGGCTCAGTTCCTTGCCACCTGAACTTGGCATCGTTATCTGTCTGAGATTCATTAACGTTCTTGATCAACTTCTATCGGATTTGTGAGTTTCTACAATAAGTACGAAGAAGCGCGTGTAAACTAAATCACCAATGTATGTTATACCGTTTCCATTTTTACCCAATTACATCAACTTGGTTAAGCGCCCATCAAATGGATAGAAAACGTGTCTTATCTGTTAGTTGACATGGATTCCTTTGCAGGACCATCGGTAATCTAGCCAGGTTCATTCAAGGTAAGTAGATGTAATGTAACTATCCAATGTGATTCGCGCCTACCTTTATCACCGACACGTTCCTCGTGTGGTCAGATGCGTATATATCGCAAGTCACGGTCTTCCTCCAGGAAGACATTTCATGTCGTTACTATGCCGTGTCCTTTACGTCGTAAGTTGAACAACTGATCGTCATTATATGGTATTGTTTTGACGACCATACACATCTGAGAGTGTGCTCCTGTTAGGTTAAAGTATTGAGACGTAGAATTAAGGTTGAATTGGAAAGTCGTGGGTTGATTACGTAAATGACACGTTACCCGTTCTTGATAGAAGGTCTCTGTTAAGCGCCGTACGTTAAGCGCCGTACGTGTGGTTAGAAGAGAACCAAGTATCCGCCTCCTTTCCAACATGTCTCAGTGTTGTGGTGTGCTTCCCAGCAACGCTGAAGATCGAGGAAGAGGTCGTCCTTTTCTTGTACATCGTCCTCCAGAATCCTTCTTATCACGCCATGAGTGCTCCAAATGACTCTAGTCAGTCGCTGTCCTCGAGGTCGCTTCCTTGCTCTACTTCACGAGTCAATCAATGCACGGAGATTGGTACGTACGTTTGCCATTTATCAACGGATGGACCCTTTAACACTGCTCAAGAAACCTATAAAAGAGATTCAGATTCAGGCGTTTCCATCAACCCCGCAACCATTTTTCTAGAGATCACCAGCTAAATTCTTCTCAACGATCCAAACTTTCACAATGTCGAAGGTCCTCTTGGTTTTTTGTGATGGCACTGGCATGGACGGAAACCTTGCTGACGGGCCTCGCAAGTTTCCAAAGTCCATTTTCTGATATGTCGTTATGCTCATTCTGGCGTTTTAGTCACAATCGGTGATATCGAAGGGGGAGGAGGAGGCAATGTACAGCATGCAACAAACGTGCTGCGTCTCTGTATGCATCCTTCACTAGCTCTACAGTCCCATTCTAATAGCACGCTTCCAGCCCGTGCCGTTCAAGATAACACGACGTAAGTGACGCTCCTCGATTTTCGATGTTAGAGGGCTAAATGTATATTAGAGATGGGCGTCGCCAAATTGTCTTTTATCAGAGTGGCGTCGGGAGCGAAGCGAACTTCAAAGGAGACCCTGTTACTGGAACCACTTTAATGCGTACGTTTATTCAAGCATTATCATCAACTTTCATCGATCAACGCTATGACTTTTTGTATCTCCGTCAGAGGCATTTGGGACTGCTGTCGGTAAGCTCCAAATGGAAGAGATCACAAAGACGAATGCTGAGTCCGTATAACAGCAAGCAAGATTAGGGATGCCTATGCGTTCATCGCCCAGAACTTCGATGCCGGGGATGATATATGCATCTTTGGGTAAGTCTTTGCGAAGAATTTTTGTTAGCCGAGCCTTTCTCACATTCGATCTTGAAGGTTTTCGAGGTACGTGATTGGCAATGGGAAAGTGGATGATGATTTATACGATCTACGAAAGGGGTGCATACACAGCACGGAAGGTTTCAGGACTGATTGTAAGAAGATCTCCGCTTGGGCTCTCGTTATCATATGGACTCACTACGTACAAAACCACCAGGATAAAATCGGGCTTCTGGAACGTGAGAAGCTTGGTTATTTCTTCGAGATATGGAAGGAGCTTGTCGACGGCAAAAAACCTATCATTCCTCCGGGAACTAGGCAGACAAAGATCAAGTAAGTTATCCGAAGTATGTAGGCACAGAACGACGCCTCCTGATGGTGAGACATCATCTTTATCTTGCAGGTGTGTTGGCGTCTGGGACACTGTCGATTCTGTTATGAATGGACCCACAGACCCCATCATCGACGCGCTGAGCATCAAAGACACGTCTCTTCCAGCTTCTGTCGAGATTGCACTCCATGGACTCTCATTGCAAGAAAATCGGAAGAAGTTCCTGCCTACACTCTGGACGAACCCTAGCTCTAATCAAATACTGAAACAAGTATGTTGTATTCGAGTCATTATTGCCGCTCTCACTGCTCATAAAACCTTATTGAACTAGATTTGGTTCCCTGGAGCACACTCTGATGTTGGCGGTGGCTATGAGCGCCACGAACTAGCGGATATTGCTCTTTTCTGGATGGCGGTCAGTGTTTCCTCACGTTAGTACTGCGCTCTTGCTGATGTGTAAATTTTAGGGTGAGGTCGGATCATTTATCAATCTTGATCTTGCTTTCCTCCGTCAGAGTGCACAACAGAACCCAGATCCATGGGGCGAGTCTCAGCCGCATAATGCATATGAGGAAGCTAGCATAGCACAACAGATTGCTGTTGGACACTCGACTCGTTTGGAGGGTAACAAGATCACAAGGAATGACCAGTTCCACCAGAGTATTCTGGTCTCGCCTACAAACTTGAAGGATCCGAAATACATGATCACTCTAAACTCACTCAAGTCAGCGTTTGGGTCAAGTTGGACTCCAGGCTGTCCTGCTCTTAATGATTTCGAAGACCTCTGCAAGAAGAACTGGGGCAAACCACCTGTGCGTACTCTTTGCAACAGACCAATGGTGGAGAACTGATGAATTTGCAGATTGAAAGCGATGGACCCATCAAGTTTGAGAGCCCCTCGGATTTGTTCGGTTCGGGTCTTTACTGGGCAAGCACTATATATTGTCATCTATGGGCAATAGTGACCCGTCTGTCCTAGGTCGCTGCCTCATCCGGCTTCCTTCCGCAAGAAGCTATCTCTGCAGGCATGCAAGGTGACAACATTGAGTTATTCGTTGCACGTGTCGCATACAAAGTGGGTTCAGAGTCAGAACTTCCGTAGCTTGGACTAATTGAATTTGTACAGGGCGGGCTTCGTAAGCAGATGATTCTCCGCACCGCGATTTTTTTTTTACGTCCTCATACTGCTTCTCAGACCCCGGTAAAGCTACGAGAGCGAAATGTTATATTGGCTACGATGGAGATGAGATTGAGGTTCTTAATTTTCCTTATACTCGTCTCACTGCATCTTCTCATGACTAGAGTTTTTAAATAGTTTACAAGTGGATATGAGATTCTTGTCGGTTCCGAATCTGCAGTGAAATGGGTTCCTGTGACCGGAGGCTACCTTCCGGAAAAGCTCAATGGCAGCATTCCAATTCCGTACGTCCCTTTGCTCGCGGGACGTCTATAGCTCAATCATGATCGCTTTTCAACAGTGCTGGTAGAGAAAATAATGAGCCATTGTATAGTGCCCAGGCCGACATACACAACAGTGTTCACTGCGGTCAGGTTTGGTATGGCGTGCCGGGTGAGCTCTTGTACGAACCTACAGGGAACTTCCAAACTGATGATCCAACTCTTCAGCTCATATCCCGTACGAAGGCAAGGAAGAACTTGTTGAGAACTATCGAGTCTTAACGTTCAATTCCTTGTCTATGTGAATGCAGACGCTTCAGCTTTAATTTAATAGAGAATATGAATTGAATATGTTAAAGTTGATTTACCATGATAGACAAATTCATAGCATGGAAAACAAATGTGCGCTGGATTCTATTCAGACAAGGTTGAATGAGATCCGGCATATAATGTGATTGCATGACAAGCTTGTTATCTGGTGACAAAGCCATTTTCCAACGTCTGCTTGTCAGTAGCACAAGGAGAAAATTCACGCGTTGCAAATTCTGTGGTTCAACGTTTATAATTGTGAGAAATAATTTCTAAGCAACTTCATTTCACGCGCGCACCGGCGGCATATACTCTCCAACTTTTTTTTTTTTCCCCCGAGGATTGTCAAACTGTCGAAGTCCCAAAGTATTGAATTACTTTCTGTTTGGAATGAATATATGGTATTTATAAGCTTTGTTTCACTTACTCTGATCCCTGCTTCGTCATTCTTATTTGCCAATCCTCTTCATTGATTGTATTATTACTATTCTATTTCGTGGTCGTTTTATCCCAATTCATGTCTCAGATTCCTTCAGTACTATAAAACCATTGTAAAAACTGTATAACGAAATAATAGAGAGTTTTCCTCTCGGATATTCGTGTTCGCTCCCCTCACAACAGACATTTCATGTCATTACTATGCCGTGTCCTTTACGTCGTAAGTTGAACAACTAACCGTCATTATACGGTATTGTTATGATGACCATACACATCTGAGAGTGTGCTCCTGTTAGGTTAAAGTGTTGAGACGTAGAATTAAGGTTGAAGTGGAAAGTCGTGGGTTGATTACGTAAATGACACGTTACCCCGGCTACCCGTTCTTGATAGAAGGTCTCTGTTAAGCGCCGTCCGTTAAGCGCTGTACGTAGTTAGCAAGTATCCGCCTCCTTTCCAACATGTCTCAGTGTTGTGGTGTGCTTCCCAGCAACGCTGAAGATCGAGGAAGAGGTCGTCCTTTTCTTGTACATCGTCCTCCAGAATCCTTCTTATCACGCCATGAGTGCTCCAAATGACTCTAGTCAGTCGCTGTCCTCGAGGTCGCTTCCTTGCTCTACTTCACGAGTCGATCAATGCATGGAGATTGGTACGTACGTTTGCCATTTATCAACGGATGGACCCTTTAACACTGCTCAAGAAACCTATAAAAGAGATTCAGATTCAGGCGTTTCCATCAACCCCGCAAACATTTTTCTAGAGATCACCAGCTAAGTTCTTCTCAACGATCCAAACTTTCACAACGTCGAAGGTCCTCTTGGTTTTTTGTGATGGCACTGGCATGGACGGAAAAGAGCTGGTGCAAGGGAAGAGACCAAATCCATTCTCCGCTTTGATCCTTCTCGAATGTCCGCTTTTGGGAACTCCAATGGCCTCTGGTGCAGAAAGAAATGACAGGTGGATCAATGAGGAAAGTCCTATCATTTCCGAGCTGCTAAGAGGGAAGAGGGACAAATGTCGCCCTTAAATCCTTAAGTAAATCTGTCCCATTCAATAGTTGGGAAAAATGCGTGCTGGAACAGTAATCGTCGCCTTGAGTACTCCAGAAATGCATGTTTACGCAGTTTGCATATCTAGAAGCACGGATTACGCCCATTGCCCACTTGGTTCTATCCAGATGACAAGGACGGTGTCATGCCCAAATGCTACAAAATTCATGAAGTTCAAGGCTTTACTGATAGTCAAGCCACTCTGGCGATGTCAGAAGCTCTCCCAAGGATTTGTGACAATATTCCAGTGCATCTGGTTTTTGCAGAGCGCAGTTTCCTTCGGTATGTCCCGTAGCTCGAGTCACCATGGGTGAAGATGTACTAAGTTTTCCCGTAAGTCCTAGTGACAAGGAAATCGAACTCCTGATAGGTAGGATGGATGACAAGTATCCATGCGATAAATACGCATCCACCACACTCGTTCCAGGCTCGGGGCATCTTGTCAGTGCATATTTCAATTGATTCTACTACGACTGACGCTTTGTAAAGCTTCCGCAGGACATGCCGCATTTGGCGGCCCAACGTGTGCTAAATGCCGTGAACGGTCCCAAAACGGACCAAACAAACCAATCTAGGCTGTGACAATCGTTGACAAGACCTTACTGTAATAGGCTCTGATGTTATTTTTGTTTTATCTGTACAGTATGCAATAAATGCAGTATTTATTTGCAATCCTAGCGGACCATGAATTCCCTTCTTACATAAATTTCGGACATTGAATTGTTTTACAAAAGCCTGAGCAGGCTGAAAAACGTCTGAGCAGATAGTATTCTTGCGTCATTCAATATGGATGTTCCTATACAATATGCTCACACTTTCCCTACGGTTATGCTAGATCATCTTTTCGAGACCTTGCTAGGTAAGCCATTGTGTGCGTTTGTCTGTCTTTGCTTGTATACATCTAGGCCACCTAGGACATGTTGTTATAGGTTTAAATACTAGGATATCTGTTCGCATCTGCATAACCCCCTTCTAGATGGACCTGACACGCGGTGCATGTCTGCTGCCGGAACTTGAAGCCTCTATATAGAGCTTCCTTCAGTGGAATAGCTCTAAGGCAGCATACTACTAATCTCGACAAAGAATCTACATATCAAGATCATCATGGCTCTTGGAGTTAGCGAAGCGACGCTTATTGCCGTCCTGCTCGAAGCAGTTCTGTTCGGTGAGTCCATTTTCCATCGCAGCACTACGCGTCCTTATGTACTCAATGGGATGTCAGGAGGATTCATAGTCTTTTATGGGATATCTCTGTATACCTCTGTACCAAGGTTAGGAAGTCGTCTGAACCAGATAATTCTGGCTGTTGCTACCGGAATGTATGCGCTTGCGCTGTCTGTGCGTGCTTTGGCGACAATGCTGGATGAATCGGTATCTAAAACCAGTGGCACTCAGAATTTAGCTATAGATATTCAACGAATAGTCAATGTTGGTCGGGGCAGGAGTCTGGGCAACGTCTTTTATATATCTTCTTGTAGACCTTGTTATGCCAAACGTGAGAATTCCCATTCAAGGGCCGGTCAGAGCTGCTAACGATTAATCATCAGTATATTCGTGTGTAACATATGCTCTTACCATATCTGCAGCTCACCATTCCTCCAGTCTCATGCAATGCCCGATCAGGCCTTCACGAAAAGCATACACGAGACGGTCGGAATCGTGAGCATTCATTTGGACAATCCCCCCTCCAACACCGGAGGACGATCTATTGTGTCGAAGAATAGGGAGGGACAGGTGTGCTTAGCTCACTAATTCGTAGCGTATCATACCCGAAAGTCTGATACGCTCCGCAGTCCACAAACACCAAGGAGATAGAATGTAGGGTAGGCGGCATTGTGGTCAGGTGGGCCCCTAAAAGCCGCGTAGAGCGAATATCACAGCCGTCTGATTTCCGAACTCGAAGTAAAGACGTACCGGCTCAGTTCCTTGCCACCTGAACTTGGCATCGTTATCTGTCTGAGATTCATTAACGTTCTTGATCAACTTCTATCGGATTTGTGAGTTTCTATAATAAGTACGAAGAAGCGCATGTAAACTAAATCACGAATGTAGGTTATACCGTTTCCATTTTTACCGAATTACATCAACTTGGTTAAGCGCCCATCAAATGGATAGAAAACGTGTCTTATCTGTTAGTTGACACGGATTCCTTTGCAGGACCATCGGTAATCTAGCCAGGTTCATTCAAGGTAAGTAGATGTAATGTAACTATCCAATGTGATTCGCGCCTACCTTTATCACCGACACGTTCCTCGTGTGGTCAGATGCGGTCTTCCTCCAGGAAGACATTTCATGTCATTACTATGCCGTGTCCTTTACGTCGTAAGTTGAACAACTAACTGTCATTGTATGGTATTGTTTTGATGGCCATACGCATCTGAGAGTGTGCTCCTGTTAGGTGTAATTACAAAGTGAAAGCGTCGAGACGTAGAATTAAGGTTGAAGTGGAAATTCGTGGGTAGATTACGTAAATGACACGTTACCTTTCGTTCTTGATAGAAAGTCTCTCTGTTAAGCGCCGTGCGTAGTTAAAAGATAACCAAGTATCCTCCTCTTTCCAACATGCCTCAGCGTCGTGGCGTGCTTCCCAGCAACGCTGAAGATACAGGAAGAGGTCGTCCTTTTCTTGTACATACGTAGTTAAAAGAGAACCAAGTATCCACTTCCTTTCCAACATGCCTCAGCGCCGTGGCGTGCTTCCCAGCAACGCTGAACATACAGGAAGAGGTCGTCCTTTTCTTGTACATCGTCCTCCAGAATCCTTATTATCGCGCCATTAGTGCTCCAAATGACGCTAGTCAGCTGCTGTCCTCGAGGTCGCTTCATTGCACTACTTAACGGGTCCCACTTCCCCCTTATACTCCGTATCCCTGAGCGCTTTCAGCCTAGTCCCAACAACCACTGACACTGAATCGAAGAATGGTATCAGCCTCAAACGGTACTCGTCGTGGAACTGCGAATGCAACGTCGGCTGACTTCGCTGGGCATCCATATGCGAAGAAGGTGCAGGAGCTCATCAAGCTGATCAATGACCTGAGGGCTCATGGGTGAGTATTTGATCACGCCATCTTACAGTGAGCCTGAATTAACGTAACTCTTCACCACTCTAAAGAGCACAAGCAGACGTTGATCTGCCTCGCGTTGTGGTTATAGGAAATCAGTCTGCGGGTACGTGTACCTATAGCGTTGACTGTATACCGTTGTTGCATAAGCTCATTAGACTCTTGATAGGTAAAAGCTCCCTCGTTGAAGCCATGTCCAAGGTAAGTGGATTCTTTCTTCACATTGAGTCATTGAATCGAACAAAATACAGATCACTGTTCCTCGGTCTCAGGGAACATGCACAAGGTCAGCTCGAAATGCTTACACTATATAGGTCACTATTCAGACAACTACTTTCGATAGATGCCCTATGGAGTGCAGAATGACATATTCTTCTGAATCGTTCAGGTGTCAAATATCTCTACGATTAGAAGTAGATGAGCTCGGTAACCCGGTACAGAACGTGAGAGAAGTGAAATTTGGTCCGGTACTAACTGATAAAAGGTACAATCCTTGCAATAGAATAGTAAGTTTACTAACCTATACCGATTTACACAGCACCTTGGAAGATATGCTGCGAAGGGCTCAGTTAGCAATCCTCAACCCGAGTGTACCGAAGGAATTCTTTGTCAACCTCGACCTTGGTGGTCTACAGCCCGGACAGCCTCCCTTTGGATTGGGGCATCAGCTTCAATTCTCCCCGAATGTTATATGCATCAAAATCTCCAGTCCGGTAGTCACGGATCTTACGTTTATAGATCTCCCCGGTGAGCGAAAAGTGACTTGTTGAAATTATAGAGATGATCATTCATGCGTCTCCGTAGGTATCATCTCGAATGTGGCAGACGGAGAGGATAGGGAGAATATCAATCTCATCGAAGATCTAGTTAAGAGACAGATTGCTGGAAATGCGATCATACTCCTTACAGTCACGATGCGTGGTCAGCATATTATTATTTCATACTCTGCGAGATAATGTCGACTTTATTACAGACGATATCCACAATCAGAAGGCTGCTCTGCTTGCCAAGAAAGCGGATCCTGATGGTATACGCACCATAGGTCAGCCTATGCCAATGTCGAGGTTCATTCTCGTATTCTGACAAATTCTTGATATCTCCGAAGGTGTGCTCACAAAGCCAGACACTCTGCTTCCGGGCGAGCATGACGCGTGGCTTGACATACTCGCGGGCCGGAAGCATCCACTGACTCATGGTTACTACGTCACAAAACTAGCAAGCGCGGCTGAGCTAAAATCAAAGATCACGTATGACGAGAACCGTGATCGCGAGATGAAATTCTTTTCCAGTGAATCGCCATGGTGTGACCAAGTGTCTAGCATAAGGCAGCGTATGGGAGTACCAAACTTGACAGCTCACCTGAGCGTACTCTTGAGCAGGCTGATCGAGAAGACGTACGTTCATCTTGCGCTATGTTTTGATGCACCTTGTCAATTTGTCCGCTTCATCGTGCTGATGGTCGTATTTCATATACAGATTGCCTCGACTGAGGCAAACCCTGCGTTCAGCTTTGCTCGATACACAACGGGAACTGGACGATCTGTCGGCACCACCTTCTGAGGATCCGACAATCGAGCTTCTGCAACTGATTGCAGAGTTTGATGCACAACTTGGGGATTATGTCCGAGGGCTTTCCGGACACGAAGGTCTACTTCAGAAATGTCGCCCTGCTTATGCAGAGTTCAAGGCTGATATAAAGACCACGACACCCAACTTCATTCCATTCTTGAAGAGTGAGATGGAAAAGGAGACGGGCTACAGCTTTGACTCACCCGAAGAGCCAATGTTCCTCGATGATATGCGTGACTGTATTGATCGGTAAGCATCTGCCATTCCGGAGACTCCGAAAGTACCTTATTTGGTTGCCATGGTTTCTAGCACGGTAACAAGGGAGCTACCACACAATACTCCCTACAGAGCTAAAGTTCAGTTTATTGAAGAACGCTTCATTTTATGGCAGCAACACTCGCGAGCCTGCTTTGAAAAGGTAAACGTTGCCTATCAGAGGTGTCTTGACGACCTTATTGGCCAAACTTTCGGCAAGTATAAAAGCGGCGGTCTTTTCGACGATGTGAGGTACTCAGTTCCTTGATTCTTTTCAACTTGTATCAAAGTGACATTCATATCTAGGCATATAGTCAACTTTGAACTGCAGCGCGCGAGGAGAGCCACGCTCGACCGTATTGCTTGGCTTCTCGAGCTTGAAAAGGACCCGTTCACGTTAAACAATGTTTACTTGTCTGAAAGAAACAAATTCTTCATGTCTTTCCGCCAACAACGGCAGGTAAATCTCTTTTACATTCGAATTCGGTGCTCGGCTTGACCTGTGGTTCAGAAGAAACAGGCAGGAATTTCCATCGATTCAGACGACATTCGCCGCATCCTGGAGAGTCTCGCAGGAATTGGCATCCGTTGCCGCGAAGAAGATATACCGCATATAGGCGTTTCAGAACCGTACGAGCAGGAACTTGTTATAATGGCCGAGGCCTCAGCATTCTTCCGTATTGCCTACAAGGTACTGGTTCCTGCGTATCACAATTGCTCTGAACAGAATACTTATTGAACTGTTGCCTATAATAGCGGATAATCGACAATTTACCGCGTCTCATTGACGTCGATTTCCTAAAGGGTCTCCGTAGCGGCATGAACGCGGCACTATTTTCGGGGCTGAGATTGGACAAGGCCGACAAGGATACGGCAAAGCGCTATCTTAGCGAAGACCCTGAAATAACGCATCGCCGCCATAGCCTAGAAGTTCGCCGGGACAGGCTTCAGGAATTAGTCATTAGACTCAATAGTTTAGCTTCTTTTGGGGTCTGATGGGAGCATGTTGAAGGCCCAAACTTCTCCAGGTGCTTTCTCCGCCTGACATAGTCGCTTTGGTAAATATGAGTATCCTTTGTGATGTGTGTGCTTCGAGATCGGTATACGTGCGAACAAAGATAAGACAGTGCACTGACTTGCTTGAATTTCTTCAAGCTGCCATCTTCATTGTTCAACAGAAATTATGCTTGTCGCTCGACATCTTGTGATTAATGTAAACCATGTCTCTTCCGGCACTGGCACGCTATGAGTTTGCAAACTCCATGCACCTTTCAAGTTCGTCGAAGGTGGTCCGCGAAACCGCTTCCCAATCATGTTGCCAAGAGAAATATGACAGCAGCATCAACAGTTTTCGCCTCTTATGTGGACACGAGAGACGCCGCCCATTCTCGGAAGTTATTATTATCTCGTTCCGGGTCGCTACTGTCCTTTGGAGGATGAGATCCCTGTCACGACATGATTAAATACGCATGCAGGGAACAACGATCATGGATGGGAGTACCAATTAAGATGATTGCACACCGACATCGCCGCACTCCTGTTTCGATTACTTCAAGCTACATCAAGACTTATAGATGATCTTGATTCAGCATTGTCCGTATTCCTGTCCATAAGGAAAGATCCAGACTGCAAGGACCGAACTATTCGCGACCCTCGCCTGGGATAGGCCAGACACATTGGAAAACACCCAAAATGCGGCTCTGTTGTCATCGCAAGGCGCTGATGATACGTGCAATCAACGCGCGCAGTAAAGATTTAGATGTCGTACTGGCATAACTATAGTGCGCTGATAACTTGCGAAATATTGCTCTGTAACTCGAATAGATTAACAAGTCTGCCGCCCAAAGGCTCTATATAGAGCTTCTTTCAGCGGAATAAATTAACAAAAAAGGCAGCATACTACTAGTTTCAACAAAGAACCGACATGTCGGGATCATCATGGCTCTTGGAGTTAGCGAAGCGACGTTTATTGCCGTCTTGCTCGAAGCAGTTCTGTTCTGTTCGGTGAGTCCATTTTCCATTGCAGCACTACGCATCCTTATGCACTCAATGGGACGTCAGGAGGATTCACAGTACTAGTCTTCTGCGGGATCGCCCTGTATACCTCCGTACCGAAGTTAGAAAGCCGTCTGAACCAGACTATACTGGCTGTGGCTACCGGGATGTACAGTATGCGCTGGCGCTCTCCGTACGTTTTTTGACGACAATGCTGGATGAATCGATATCTGAAATCAGAGGCACGCAGCATTTAGCTATAGATATTCAACGAATAATCAATGCCTTTGTTCGTGTTTCGGACACAAACAGCTCGGATGCATATTTGAGCAAGCCTTCGGACCCTTTTTACGTGGCTGCAAATCTCCGTCTATACCGTGCAAATTATCCTCGGAGATGCCTACATGGTAATTATATCTGTCACTACCGCAGAATGGTATTGATCTGTAACATTTGAAACACGTTAGATCTATCAGTTGTGCATCGTATGGGCAAAGAACAAACTCATCCACCTGTTGTTGCTCTGATTATAATAATATGACAGTGGCAGGACTGCAGAGGTCGGTGAATAGATGGACAATGTTATTCTATTGTAATATCTCGTAATCCTCATTATGATAACCCATAGTTCTTATTATATTACAACATGGATACAATTATAAAATAAGACTGGTCATTGTATGAAAATAAGGATTTTTAACTGACATTGAACTTACATCCTCAAGATACTGAGGATCTTTTACAACTGCGCCATTGCAGCAATGTATATCAGTATGGGTCAACATGTATTGTGATTGGGTGCTCTTGAGAATACTACGATTTTGCCCTTTTTGGCTAGGATAAGGTATTTGTCTATTTTATAAAAATGCCTTCCATTTTATATAATTATACAGGTCGGAATTATAATGTTATAACATGAGCACTGTGATATATTACAATAGTATAACATTATCCATCTATTCACTGACCTCTGCAGTCCTACTACTGCCATATTATTACAACCGGAGTAACCACGGCCCACTCATCACTGCACCAGCCATCCTTTGCTTTTTGGGCAGCATTGGTACGCTCACCGCAAAACTCAAGTTCACGTCGCGGTCATCGTGACGTACACAATCAATGACTGGTAGCATTATTTCTTCCTTGATGCAGTAAGTCTCCCTATGTCAGTCAAGAATATGCATTGCTGACGACGTATAACACGGATCTGTCCCGTGGTGGTAAGGCTCGGTTCATCTGTGCGAGTTACTATGGAATTCTGACAGGATGTATGCAGGGACTTGTCTTCACCGCCATCATAGGCCTCGGAGTCTGCACAGAAGCACCATCGGATTCGCGCAATCTCAGTAGCCACAATTCGGCTGGTCAGCCAATCGTAGTGGAGATGATGCAGACAAGAGTGGAACGCAATGATGCCGGAGAGCTCATTCATTTGCCACGGGTAGGGTCATTTAACAATGGATTGATCGGTCAGGACGTCAAGCCATCTAGAGGCCACGTAGCTGCGTAAGCCGTAGAACCTCCCGGTTACGGGTGTCATCAGGGAATTCCGATTTCTTGGGATTGCTGTATGGTATATATGTACATTTATCTTTTTGTTTTAGCGTACGTGCGCTCCAGGGGAGTAAGGTTGATACGTCAGACCATCTATGTTGAGCTGCCTTTGGCATCCGATTCTCCACTTAGACTACGGAAGAATTCCGCGTAGGCGTAGTCAACATCAAAAAGCAGCTAGCAGGAAGACAAAGAAATAGTCAGTCGGGTAGTTCGCATAATGTAGCGTAACCTGAGCACCTGTCGCGATTGCTCTTCGGTGATTTCCTCTGATGCCTTCATCCCATTTAACGTGATAAGCCTGAAACATACGAGACGCGTCACATCAACGAAATAACAGAACAGCGCACAAAAACAGGGCGTACCATGAGACCATTCTGCTACGACCCTCCCAATCCTTGCTTGCCTTGAATCGGGCATAATTTGTCATAAGACCTTGCAAGATCGGGTGCAACTGATCCTTTGCACGCATACGCAATCGTAAAGCATCCATGAACGTGATGAAGCTCTGCATACACAACAAGCATGAGCAAAGAGAGAATGCTCAAGTAAGGAAAATCGAGTGTACCTGTGTAGTTTCTGCCACCCATTTGCCTGTCTCTGGCCCTGCATCACTGGAATGTTCTACAGTGGCAGGTACACCGACTTTAATGCGGTGGAGAGCAGCGGGATTATCCATCTATACCACACATGCACATGATCAGATCAGCTCCCTTCAGAAGATGAGACGGTAAACACACTCGGTATCGGGCCATGAACTCTTCTATCGAGGGTACGTCATCAGCGACGAGTTTGAGCATCGTCTTATACTGCGACAGCAGACGCGTACATGCTGGAGAATACCTCTTCATCGTCAACCAAACAAGTCATGTTGCATATTGCTCAGTACTCTTTGTTGCGCGGCCGAAGCTGAAAAGAAGCAGAGACTCACTCGGCTGCAGGTACGGCATCTCGGACGTACGCCCGCTCCAAGTAATCGAGCGCTACGATGACACCGAATAGCGTCGCAAGAAGGCTGTATTTCTCCCTTTCTGCGTTGTTTGTGTATAATCGGACTTCTTCGTCGAGTGAAATCGGGGCTTGAGCAGACATCTTGAGAAGAACGAAGAAGTTAGGTGAGGAGGTGCACCCGCGTGAGATGATGACGCGAGTTCAAATCCCGCAGATCGGCGTAGTGATCGACGCGGTCCGTCCATATCAGTCCGTCATGACGCGCGTGCGCTAACTGCTAATGATAGCCTTTTGTTGATCAGCCGTCATGACTTCCACACAAGAATCTCAAAGTGCAAAAGCCAATCCTTTCATCAACGCGACGAGCACCCGCACGAATACAGACGCGATCATAGACGCGAACATGCTTCCTGAAACCAAGAAAAGAGTCTCGTCCGCATCACTGCCCGCGAGTCCAAAGAAGAAAAGCAAGACGTCCTCGAAGTATACTACCCGCTCGAAAAACCCATTAATGCCACTCCAACCCGGCCGTAGAGTCCGCCACATACTCGCCCCTCAACCTCGGGGCGACATACGCACATTCAAGGACGCTCTACAACTCTTTTCAGTTACCAAAGATGCATTTGAAGGTGCGTTCATCTACAATATTTCTTCCATCCAAACTTTTTCTTTTGCATATGTATCTCATCTTATTTTTCTTAGGCTTAGTCGCGTTGAAGGAGGAGGCGGGTATCATTCATGGTACTGTCGCCGCACGACATATCATCATAAATAGGGATGGTTCCGGTACGTTGATAGACTGGGACATGCCTGGACTGGAAGATTTCCCCCCTCGGAGAGCTTAGCGCTACTGGATGCTATCCTGAGTTGTAATCTTGGAAAATGTGTAATATATTTATCTGCTCCTTTGCAGGCGTCATCTATATCAACAAACGAGTGTTCAAACGGACAACTGAAAAAAAAGGTAATAATCACGGTATGATGATAAAACAGACTAAACAATACACGTCCCAGACGGCTGTATACAAAAGCGAGGGGCTTAATGATGAGCCCTGGTCGGATCAGCAACTAGTATTACAAGTGCGATATAGGCAGATGGCAAGGGGTTCAGTGGTAGAAGACGGGAACGACAACGAAAGTGTATAATAAAGAGCGGAATTGGGTGGAAGCAATAGACAAAGAAACCATACAGAATGATCACAGCGAGGTGCTGAACCCCAGTCTCCAGAGGGTGCAATATGGGTGAAGTTATGCAATGGCTGAAAGAACGCAACCAATGCCAACTCCAGCGCAGAAAAGGGCAAGACCCCAACGCCAAATACGCCATCTATCGCTTATAGCATCTCTCTTATGCTGACCTTTTCTTGATCGGCCCCTTGAATTCGAAGCACGTGGGCGTACCGTTGAATGCGTCTCGTCCATTGCCACGCCCTTCGATTTTGAACGTGAAGGCCTTGATGCTATCGGAGAACGTGGCGCAAAGAGTGACACGGAAAGAAGCACGAGGGAGCGCAAATGGAGAGGATCCAGGGAAGGCGTGAAGCATGGTGTTTCCCTAAATAAGATGCTATTTGCCAACGAAGAAGAGTCGAAACTGGACGTCGACTTTTTCGACGAACGCGTCTGTCGCAATCGTCGGGCAAAGTCTTCAGACAACATAGCTTCCCAGGTCGCCTTGTTCCACTCTTCAATCTCTTCGGCATCTGCAGAGTACCTAGTAACAGCGGAGCGACGTTGCCCATTAAAGGAGTACAGTTTGTTCCCGCTCCGTATTGTAGGAATAATATTCTCCACGCAACGCTCTGCTTCGCGCCATCTCATGAAGCGGTCAGCTGATTCGATACGAAGTGTGGAAATTGTCTGTGGGGAACAGAAGAGGCCAGTTCGGAGCGACAGTTGGGAATGAGGCTGGAAGCTCGCGAGCTTTGGCGGAGAGGCCACACCGTGAGAAAAGGAAGTAACGGCTGATGAAAGGGCCGCCGTGCAAACAAGAATGACAGGTATTGAAGACGACAGTATCGATACAATTTCACGATCCTGTTCTGTCAATGCTATTTCACGCCTAGCATGAGAATACTGTACATGAGAAGTTAAAAAATACTCACGAGTTGCGGTGACGTAGATCAAGGCGGTATAAAGGGGCGAGTGAGACGAAGACAAAAGAGAATGCAAAAGCGTCGACGATGGCTTGCTTTCGATTTGGTCTCGGACATCGTCAAACGCATTATGAATGTGTTTGAGAACGCGCTCCGCCACACATTTCGGCTGAATATTGCGACATTATCATTCCGTTCCGCGAAGCTAAAGACACACGTGACTCACATTCACAACATAATCGAACCCATCGAGCTCAGTGAAACTGACGTTCTCTGAGCCTTCGAAACGTTCAAGGCCATGTGGATCATACTCTTCTATCCAGTCCGTCGATGCGCGTAGGATGCGTCCACCGTCGATATCTTCCCATTCCGATACGTCTAGAATTTCGTCGCTATCAGCAAGGAACTCTGCCAGGGCAGTCTTGCCACCGCCAGACGGCCCAACGAGCAGGAGTGATAAATCGCCTAATGTCTGACCATAAGGTGTTGGCTGTTGCAACTTAGATGGAAGCGTAAGCGAGGGAATTATGAGACCATCATGTTCATGTTCTAGATTTCGTGGCTGAGAATGAGGTGACCCAGCACTAGACGAAAAGAAGACGCTTGATGATACGGAAGGGAACGAGGAGATCGAGTCGAGGTCGATATCCGCGTATGGATCAAGCGGGGGGCTTTCCGGCGGTGAGGGCAGAGACGCAGAGTGCGGACTCGAGTAAGGTGACGGTGACGCGTGATTAATAACCCAGTTGTGGCACTCGCAATGAAGGGCGTTTCTGGTCGCGCTGTGCGACAGGCGGGGCCTGGACGACGACGCTGGTGCGCTGGAGGATGCTAGGTCGTCGTCGACTGCGGACATGATAGGTTGTGGTGGCCTCTGGGTAAGAAGGGATGATTGAGTGGGACTTTGTTGGGGATATAATAGGAGACGAGACGGGACGGCCGAAAGCAGGTGCCTTGCCTTGTGTTCACAGCGTGCGTGATCAGCAATCTAGATCAGATTAGATATCACACGTGCTCTCAATTGATACCATTGATATTATGATAATGCAAGACAGACATACACAGCAGGCAAAGGTCGGTTTCGGCAGGGCCGCGATAACGAGCGAAAGTAGAAACGAAATTAATAATTGCGTCAATGATTGCGGCAGGGTCGTGACTTATTAATGCAACGTGCCTGTCAGCTTTGTTCAGACAATAAATTGCGTAATTGATTGCAAAAGGGGTTTCGACTCATCCGAGATTATAAATTGCAACATGTTTGCCACGGAAAGGGAAATTTGAAGTTGCATCATGGTGGCAATTTATTAAGTCACTCGCGATTTCCCTCTTTGTGAGATTTCAAATGTCACACTTGACGTGATTTGTAATTTCGCCACTGGGTGGGCGATCAGTGGGCGATCAGCGGGTGATCAGCGGGCCGTCCACTGCATTCAGTGGGCGATCAGCGGGACATTCAGTGGGCGATCTGCAGGTGATCTGCGGGTGATCACTGGGCGATCAATGTGGCGGGCGATGAACGGGCGGAAAGAAATTTATTACATATAATCTCATCTCAACTTCTTTCATTGCTGGTAATTTTAGTGCTAGTTGTTTCCTTTGTTCTATGCTGTCTTCTCTTCTATTTGCTGTTCACGTTCGCATTGCATTGATCATCACATTTACTCCATATGCCCATTTTATGTTGTGGAATTCGTACAAGCTACATATTGTTATTACATTTATGATTATGACAGCAAGGGTTGATAGAATAAATAGAGTGTGCGGTGATTCAGCAGAGTTCACGGCAATCAGTCATCATATTGTGTGAGCTGAAAGAGAAATTCCCCATTAATTTTGCGAGTGGTATGATAAAAAGTCACTTACGTCTAATGTTAAGGAGCTGGAACTGTTCACTTCCTGATCACGGTATATACCTACCAACGAGTTGCCTCGTTCGTACAGGGAATTCTTCAAACTAATGACTATAAACTGGAACTCGCCAGACGCCCAGGAACGGATGTAATTAGCAATCTTGGCGACATTCGTATTGTCGAGTGCTGCATCAACCTCATCAAGAACGAAGAAAGGGGCTGGTTGATAACTAGAGTGACGGGTGAAAAGAGTGTAAGCAAAAGTTCATGAGAACAATGAAGAAAGGGATACCTGTGAATAGCGAAAAGCAATGCGAGAGCAGCGACAGTCTTCTCTCCTCCCAAGAGCTGCTCCATATCTCTAAATCGCTTCATCGGAGGCATCGCATGGTACTTAATGCCAGCAGCAAACGGTTCCTGTGTGCAAAGCTTAGCAAATAACTTCTTCTGATACAAAATTCATCGACTAACCTCGTTGTCTTCCAGGCTCAGATAAGCAACACCGCCCATTGGCGCAGCCTTCCCTTTCGTAAGGTCTTTGTAGATTTGATCAATGCGCTCCGAAATATGAGTGAAAGCTTTGTTGAAAAGATCGCATCTGCAGAAGACAAGTCATTATAAACAAGATTGAGCTTCACCACGTTACAATATTTACCTTCGCTTTCTTATATCATTAAATTCGTCCCGAGCGCGTTTTGACTCTTTGCGGACTTTCTCAGCCGCTTTCTCCGTGTCCAGCAGCTTGGTTTGAACATCGTCCAGTCTACATCCAGACGTTCGTGAATGTCTTTAATTAAGAACTAGATTTACCTGACCTCTCCATTGCCTTCATGTTCGGTGCCATGCGCTCGATCTCTGTATTAAGCTTGGTGATAGACGAATCGTACGTTGATCCCATCTCTGCTGATCCATCCTGAACGACTTTTGTCGGACATTGTTCATACATGAAAAGGACTTGACTGTACTTACTTCTCGCTCCTCGTCGTCCAGTAAGTCAAACTCCACCTCAATACCGTAATCAGGGACGCGTCGAGGCCTCTGTGTACCGTCTTCGTCATCAATGTCCATTGTCACCTCTTCTCGAAGATTCTGCATCGAAGTGAGTGACAGAAAGCAATGAGAACTGATTGTACGACGGGAAATCGAGCCAAAACTCACCTCTTCAATTGGAACGTTCTTTAAGCTGCCTGATCCGAGACAAAGTTTAATCTCTTCCAACCGACACTTTCGAGAGATAGACGATCTCTCCAGAGCAAGTTTTTCAATCTCGTCATTCTAGATCCATATGATTAGACGATGTTATAGGGAACGCATGCTTATTCCAACCTTCGAAGCAATTTCCTTTAGAGCATGGTCAAGGACTTTTGACGCTCTAGCGGTGTTCTTCTTGACGGTATCAAGTTCCTTCGTCTTAGTCTCTAAAACCTCGTTGAGTTCCTTGAGCTCCTCTTGAAGCTCGAGGATAGACTCCTGAAGCTGATCAATTTCTTCCTGGACTGCTTGCTTTTCGGCTTCATGCTTCTTAATAGCTGCGCGCTCGGCATTTATAGCGGTGTCAAGCATTGCAAGGCGCTCTTGCAGCGTTGTGAGTTGCTGTTCCTCGAATTGCGACCTGAGGGCGTCACTCAGTACGTCCAATCTTCATGGCAAACTATTAAAAAAAGGAAACTTACTGATGGGCAAGACGTGCAATTTGTGTCTCGAAACGCCTACGAGCCGCAGCCTCCTCACTCGCGGCTTTCAGCTGCCGCGATTCGTATTCCCGAATGTTTTCCACGCCAATTTGTGCGCAGAATCGTGCGAATATTTCATCCTCCGCTCTGTTGACGACTGTGGACAAAGCTTCTATCCTTTCGACCAGAGCAGCGTGATTCGCTTTGGCCTGTAAATTCTGTTTCAATACTTTCAAAATGGCATTGTGTCACAAGGCGCGAACCTACTTCAATTCCGGCGTCTTCTTTTTCATTTCGCTCTTGATGTGTCGCAGCTCAGGAGCCAACGTTAAGCATACCAAGTCATCTTTTACTAGAGTCAGGGATGATTCTATGCGTGTGATCTCGACCACTAGATTGTCATCTGCTTTACTTCATGGCCTTGATCTGTTAAGGTCGTGCAGTTGCCTAATGTTACGAGTCGTTAAAGTAAGCAGGGACGGTGAAGGAAGACAGGATGGAGGATGATGGTGGCAAGAAGACAAGAAATTGATACGTCCCATCGCCCGCAGATCGCCCACTGAATGTGGTGATCGCCTGCTGATCACCCACTGAACGGACCGCTGATCGCCCACTGGATGCGCGGTGATCGCCCGCGGAACAACCCGCTGATCGCCCACTGATCGCCCACCCGGTGGCGAAATTACAAATCGTGTCAAGTGTGACATTTGAAATCTCACAAAGGAGGAAATCGTGAGTGACTTAATAAATTGCCACCGTGATGCAACTTCAAATTTCCCTTTCTGTGGCAAACATGTTGCAATTTGTAATCTCAGATAGGTCAAAACCCCTTTTGCAATCAATTACGCAATTTATTGTCTGAACAAAGCCGACAGGCACATTGCATCAATAAGTCACAACCCTGCCGCAATCATTGACGCAATTATTAATTTCGTTTCTACTTTCGCTCGTTATCGCGGCCCTGCCGAAACCGACCTTTGCCTGCTGTGATAGCTTGTCTTGTTTCAAGTCGATATTGTGCATCTCCCGTTCGTATGTTGTCATGCAAAGTCACCCTAACCTTCGCACAATGTAGTACGAATATTTCATATAGATCAGTCCCTAGACTTCTTCGCTTCCTAGACGGACGGCATCGGGTGCTCGTATATTGGTTCTCCTTGTCTCCGTCGTAAGTATCCGCACATTGCAAGAAGTCTCACCCAGCCTTATTGCCGCGAAGTTAATCTGGAAAAGGGGCGAGCATTGACCCGCCGGGCTATACGGCAATACTTCTTATCTTCTGGTCTTTCGAATCTCTCCATAGTGATAGATAGTGATTCACTAAGCTAAGAAGTGTCATTTGTTTCACGGATTATGTTCTGCTAATAATCCATAATTATCATTCGGAACGAAGCATGGAATGACTCGGACCCTCAGGTAAATATCTCTCGCGCAATATACACGGCCTTAAGGAAACAATCCACTTCGTTTCCCGTCCCGATTTCTCCGTATTCATTTGCGAGAAGCTCCTCATTATCATCAAATTTGTTCGCGAAGACCTGCGAAGACCTTGCGGTTGCTGTACGTACAATATTACGACTTTTTGATTACTAGAATCTGGCGACATTTTATCATTTATCCGATCAGAACGACTTTGCTATTCTTCATAACTTCAATATTCATTCATTGGAATATTGCGATAGAAGAATATGTACTCCGCTGAGCGCGTTTCTGCCGATTTCGAGGTTGTACAAGACTGTATACTTCTGTGAGGTTCCCGTGCTATGTGTTTATGTCTTTTCTGTGGAGAGACATGTATTGCAGATTATGGGCGCACAGATTGAAGATTACAGTGTCGAAAGCTCAGTCAAATTGACCGAAAGCAGACCAGGACCTGAGGTGTGGAAGCGTGAGAAGTAATTTCCACGTTCAGAAGCACCCTTGAGATCCTTACCGACTGACGGCTAATGACTGCCCATGCTCAGCTCGCGCTCGTCGTCGAGCTTGCAAGCGACTTTCCTTCGCAGGTCTACAAGACCAGCCCGTCACACACTCAGCGGGCGTGGAAACAATGCTGTGCTCTTCTTACCATCGGCATCGCTTACGAGGCTGCTGAATGGGAAGACGCTCGTGACCTCATCTTTAACTGTTAGGCCTCGACTGAGCAGATCAGCCACTTCTTTCCTCGCTCCTTCGTTAGCTACCACGACCATGCCCTCTATCACGCCGCCCCAGCCTCCTCCGTCGTGGAAACATACTCCCGAGGACATCGAAGATATCGTGAAGAAGACGATCTACAGTGTGAAGCAGGTCCTTGACAGGATTGGCGCGTTAGATGCCAGTCAGTGTACATTCGACTCGGTGAGTGATAAGAAACAATAGAAGGCCTGCCAGAAGCTGAGTTCGTTGGCAAAGGTGTTTGGAGAGCTCGCGAAGACCGAGGCAGACCTGCAGCATCTCGAACCGCTCCTCTTCTACCAGAATGTCTCCACGTCCAAGGAACTTCGTGACATGTCAAGCCAAGCAGAAGTGGTCGTCAGGAACTTCCTTGTAGAGAGCGAAATGCGCGTTGACGTTTTCAAGGCAAAGAAGAACGCCAGCGCCAACATCCGATCACAAGGCGTGAAACTCAGCCCCGAGGAAGAGAGGCTTATCGAAAAGATGCTACTCGATGGGAAACGTGCAGGTCTGGATCTACCAGAAGACAAGAGGGACATTCTTACCAAGAAAAAGAAGGAGCTTTCGCAGCTCTGCGTGGAGTTCAGCGTAAGTCATTCCTGTATTTATGTCTGGCATTTATTCATATTGGATTTGTATAGAAAAACTTCAACGAGGAAGCAGTATGTTCACCTCGCTGATTGCTGTTTCAATATTCTGAGTAAGCCATTGTTCAGGGAAAAATTTACTTCACAGAAGAGGAGCTTAAAGGGGTCCCTACGGACGTTGTCTCCGGATACGAGAAGCAGGTCGACGGTGCCAAGATCACTTATGGTGTTACGCATAAGACTCCCGATATATTCCCTCTGGTTTGTACTTTTTAGCTTTTATTAACAACGCGTGCTCATTTCTGTCGCAGTTCAAATATGCTCAAAATCCTGAGACACGTAGAAGAGCATTCTCGAGCTATGAGAAACGCCTGGAAGTGAACGTCCCGATCTTGAGTAAGGCGCTTGAGCTGCGTCGTGAGATCACACCTTTACTGGGGTACTCTACATGGGCGGATTTCGTTACCGAGGAAAAGATGGCAAAAAGTGCCAAAGGCGTTACTGAGGTGAGCATGAGCATAATATGTAGTAACTCTTTCATCCACGGTGACTGACCTATGTGGTCAAAGTTCTTGAACGATCTTGAACAGAAGCTGCGTCTTGTTGGTTTAAAGGACCGTGAAACCCTCTTGGAAATGAAACAGAAGGAGCACAATTCGCTTGGTTTACCTTTCGACGGTGAATTCTATATGTACGCAATTCCGTCTGATCCACCTCTCACAAATGGACTGACATATCTATCTCTTTAGCTGGGACTATCGCTATTACGATAGAAAATACACCGAAGAGCATCTTTCACTCGATGATTCACTTGTTAAAGAATATTTCCCGGTAGCCTTTGTCGTACCTGCGGTCCTCGAGATCTATCAGAAACTTCTCGGGGTACGTTTTGAACCGATCAAGTCCCCTGAGCTCTGGCATCGAGGTTTGTTTACGCTGGATCTACATTAACCAATGATATCTTATTCCGTAACATGCAGAGACGGAGTTATTTGCTGTCTGGGAGGCAGATGCCAAAGATGAGAGTGGCTTCGTTGGTTACTGCCACCTGGACCTCTTCCCCCGAGGTATTCCTATCAGTCTTCGTCTTTCTTCTGCGCAGTTTCTTATAATCGTTTTCAGAGGCGAAGTACTCCCACGCTGCGGTCTGGCCGCTTATTCCAGGTTATGACACACCCGACGGAAAGCGGAGCTATCCCGTGACTGCTATGGTTGCCAACCTTGCGAAACCGACTCCCGAGCGACCTGCTCTGATGCGTCATGACGATGTCGTAACCTTCTTCCATGAAATGGGCCATGTTTTCCACGGTCTGCTTAGCAAGACCCGTTTCTCGCGCTTCCATGGAACGAAGTATGTTGCTTCCATGGTTAACTGTTCTCGTTTTTTTTATTCGTTATTTTCTTAGCGTTGCTCGTGATTTCGTTGAAGCGCCTTCGCAGATGTTGGAAAACTGGTGCGGATCTTCCTTACCTAAGTGCTTCTTGACTTGACATTTGGGATAGGTGCTGGGAGCCTAAAGTTTTGAAGCAAATGTCGCAACACTTCAGGACGAAAGAGCCTCTGTCGGACGATCTGATTAAGAAGATTATAGACAGGTAAGCATGCAACGCGCACAGGTGACAAGTCCAAAAGCGAATGATGCATTACAGCCGGTATATAAACGTAGGATTATACTACCTTCGACAACTCTTCTTCGCCAAGTTCGACATCAAAGTTCACACTGACCAGCGTATGTTCTTTCTCTCCAACATGAAGCACACCGTGTACTTAGTTCAACCTCGCAGAGCCCACGGACTACACATCACTGTGGAATAACCTGCGTGAATCGATCTCCTTGGTCAAAGGCTCTGATGTGCCCGAGCCTGGTCAAGGAACTTTCAGTCACATCACCGGTGGATATGATGCCGGCTACTACGGGTCCGTTCTTAGTTTCATGCTTCCACTGCAACAGCCTCAATGCGCATATTACTTTTATGATTTCCAGATACATGTATTCTCTCGTCTTTGCTGCAGACATGTACGCTACGGTCTTCAAGAAGGATCCACTAGACCCGGCGCTTGGACAAAGGTACAGGAAGGAGATTTTACTTCCTGGGGGAAGTAGAGATGAGCTGGAAACACTGAAGGTACGACTTACTGAGCTGAAGATGGACCTGTATGTTGACTCAAATCCTTAACAGTGCTTCTTGGGCCGCCCGCCGAATTCCTCGGCTTTCATGAAAGAATTGTTTGGGACTTCGTGACTGAGAAAGAGATCACCTCTGCAGAGCATGCTTTAGTGATTATTGTAGCTCATGTGGTGCCGATCCCTCCTGCATACGACCGAAATATGACCGTGAATGCCCGGAGGAAAGAAGCTAGGAGAGCACGTTCTCAAAGAAGCCGTCGCAGCTTTTCAAAGCTTTATATATCAAGATACAAGATCGTCGAATACGAATCATTGTGTTGATCTACTGTCCTGGGATGTTCTAGCGATCATCAAGAAGTGAGGCTCAGCAATCACGCCGGACTGCAACCCGACCTTCAGATCGAGCGAACTTTCTCAAACTCTTTCCTCCCTCTACACCTCGAGCACGATTGAAGGCGCGTACCACTTTCATCCATCGCCGGCGATTCTCATCCACTCGGCGGATTCTTGCAAGCTCGAATTGGCATTTGTCAAAGTGACCCGTGTGTAAGCTCGCCGAGATGTCAGGAACATGATTACGAAACAGAACGCAAAGCTTCTTCGCTGCTGGTGCTATTAGGGATGGTTCGATGGTTGAGAGTCCAAAGTTCATTTCTTCCAGCAATGCGAATGAATGCGAAGGAGACGACCATACAAAGGTAGGCCCGACATGCAGAAGAAGCGATAGGATTCTGATTCGTGGACAATGTTCCGCAACGATATTCAGAGCGTTGAAGGTTAGACAAGGCTGATCGAGATTCAGACGCCTCGGGGTCCATGAGAGCTGAAGAACATCGAACGGTGTTCTGCGGTCTTTCAAGGCTTCTTGCAAACCGTGGTCATCAATTAGTAGCACGAAGTCGAGCATTATCGTGAGTTGGCTTAAATACTGAAGTGCGAAAATGGGTGCGAGAGAAAGACAGCGAAGACGCCTTTCCCTATCCCTAGGGCCTTCGTATAACCAGACACTCGTTTGATTAAATTTCCCGCCCACAATGTTCATCGAAGTGCATGCGATGATCTCCAAACACGACAGAGCAGGGCAACTCTCTGATACTGCAGCAAATAGTTCGCCGCAAACCTCGGGCGTGACGTAATCGCGGCATCCGATAGTCAATGTGGTCAAAGTCCTAAGGGTCGGGCTTAGAGCGGCAACGTCGGTACACAACGATTGCGCGTTCGTGGGCAAATATAAGTTCTTAAGTTTCGGGAATGCCCCCTCCTGCGACTGCTGGGAAATGCGTAAAGCTCTTGGCGTGTAATACAGTCGACGGCCCGAATTTTGGATAGAACGAAGTTGAGGGAACCACTACTAGTTGCACCAATTATAAAATAATATCAGTCATACCACTGCGGATCATTGGTGTGCTAGTAAGCAATATTATACTATTATAATTCTATATCAGTCTTTTTTCTATGATGCCCTGATTCTGTCATAGGATCAGACCACGTTATAGAAAGTGACAGTCATGAGTTTACGATAGGCAAAGAGGTTTTTATTATGGAAGACAAGGACATTATACTGGACATTATGCTATTGTACAATTAGATTACGTATATTTCAAAATGTATGTACTCGGGTTTCAACAGATGATGTTACGTCCCGGTCTGATTTTATAATTTGTTAGTAACAGTCAGAGCCCACTCAACATGGCGAGAAGATCTGGTGATGACCTATCCACCCTCCCATTCTGCATACGGCTCCACAGCTCCTTCTAATTCACTCCAAAAACTTGTAGCTGGAAAATACTTCGCCAGGCAAGACTTTTGGAAACCAGTCTCTTGCTTCAAGTTCCTACGATCCTGTTCCCCCACCCTGGGTCCCACCCCACCATGCAGGTTCCATATGATTTTCTGCTCTTGACAGTCTGTCTTCTCTCGCAAGCTTTGATTTACATAGCACTAGCATTTCCTCATCATCCCTTGACTACTACTGCTTATGGCTTCTGCGCAGAATGCAGAATATACTTTTACACAATGGTCACTAAATCATGAAAAAGGTCAGATGAATAATATAATATAATAAGAGATTCAATTGGTACACATTCTTTGTGATCTGCTTTCGTTAAAACCCTCTTTATTTTATATGACATCAATCAATATCATGTTTGTAAAATAGTTTGTTATGTTGTGAAAACTATAATAGCTGAACCACAGTATGAAATTTGCTTCTCGTTTTTTCAATTCACAATAGACGAGAGGATTATATAAGGCCAGTGTTTTGTTTTTATAATGATCGGTTCTGTTTTAAAAACCATGCTGACCAATAAAATGTGCCGTCTCTTACTTGGACCAGAATAAAATTTACTTTCTGTAATTTTAAAATGCATAATTGGATAACACGCTCCTGTTGTGTGAATAAAATGATCATGCCTGTTGTAAAATACCATGTCGACTACATGATAATATAACACCATACAGTCCTCTTATATTTCACGCCCAAAGATTCAAAAACAGAAGGCTCGCATTGATTGGTAAAAAAATAAACAGTTCACATTAAAAGACTATTCGAAGTATGGTAATCAGCATCATGAAGCACCAATTACAATTACGAAAGAACAAAGGACAAAGAGTAAGAGACCTGTCATTGATCACCGGTAAAGACGGTCGAGGCTTGTGGAAATGAAGTTTTTAAAGATCAAGTAGAGGTTATACACCAGCATATGAATATTGAGCGCCGATGGGGATCAGTCGAAAGAAGACAAAACAATTTGTCAAGAGTGATCTACATTGACAATAACAGCTGCGTGTCAATGAGATCTCCTCGGAAAGTAAGAATAAACGGCAGACAGAAGGGTATAAGTCAACAGCAGCAGGTGTGAGCTGACACATTAAACGAAAGAAAAGGAGTGATGACTGAGTAGCGATTCATATACCGGTCAAATGTAGAAGGATACAGCGAAAAGAGAAAGGACAATGACCATCACTTAAGTAGGGAATTACGATGACCGCAACCTTGAAACGATTCATGAGACAATATCCAAGCACAGATATAATAAACATACTTCTTTCTTGCACGGGTAGTCGAAACTTCTGCAGAGCGTTTCTTTCCAATGTCCATCTCGGTGAACAAATTGTGTTCACTTGCCTCCAATGTCTTTAGAACCCAAGAAACATCTGCCATAGCGGCTGCTAATGACTTTGAGGACTGTTGGGAGTGTTCGACCGCATGAATCCAAAGCGCAAGACCGAGTACGACGAGCATTAAGCCTTTCTTACCGCCATAGCAAAGGTCTTGGAGGGTGTTTATCTTCGAAATATCCGTCTTCAGCTTTGGAGGGCCCCCAGACTTCACATTCTCGGCAATTCTCCATTTCGGCTGGCATGATAGCCACCAGTTCCACCAGATAGCGGAAAAAGACGGCCCACTATGTACGTACGGAAACTCGAAGTCTTCCACGGGAGCCTCTATGAGCTGGAGTGCAGAGTGAATCTCGACTGGTGCTTTAGAGAGAGGAAGTGCTCGCTCCTATGCATACGCATAAATACAAGTAAAACATACGTTCTGAACGCCTTACCTGATCACCATGACCTGACAGCTCAAATGCCTTCCAAGCCTCGAGCAAGGCCTTCCATTTCGTCGACGACCAAATCATCCGCAGTTCATGAACGACCCTGTCGACCCACTCGGGACAGTCTGGCTTTACCGCAGGCTGCATACCTCCGAGTTCGTGGTTTTGTGGAGCGGGCGTCTCAACTACGAGTAAGTCTTCGGAAGAGGTCATGGAACACAACAAACTGTTTGTCTGAAAAGGGAATGTTGAGTTCCAGTATTATAGCCTGAGAGAAGAAAGAGTAGACGTGCCTGTCTGGGTACTCTCTGTGAGTTCGAGGAAATATTGCCAAGGATAGGACTCGCCCGGTCCGTCGCTACCTGCAGAGAAGTATTCTGAAAGACATCATCAGTAGATGATGTCTAAAACAAAAAGAAGCGCACCATATTCTCTTTATCAGCAATATCAGGATCACTGGTGCATCTTTTCTTGCGACGACATCCACGAGCGCCCTTCCCACTCCCTGCTTTCTGTTTCACGACATCCTGGGTCACCGAGTCACAAGTTCCATTCTTTTCGACTTCCTGTGAGTCGACAAGAGCTGGCGGAGCGCTATGCGATTCATGATTATTGTGCTGAGCCACGGAAAGACCAATCGGCGAAGTATCAACTGGTATCGGCGCTGGATCTAAGATAGTTTGCCCTGGAGTATCAGGGCCACCGTCAACAATACTACAAGAGAGATCAACAGGTGTCTCGGACGAGTTGGCCCTGCAATCAACAGCCGTAGGCGAGGGATCCGTTATGGCTGTGACAATCTCCGAGGCGGGCTCATCAGGAGTTTCTCCAGTTCTGCTAGTTTTGTAAGGGTTAGTCAGTGAAGTCAATGTAAAGAAAGCAGAAGACTTACGTAGAGATGTAGCTCGCTCGGGAACTGGTGGGGCCGGTCTCAAGTGGATCACTGAAACGAACCTTGCGAGGAGGATTCTTGGGGCGAGCGGGTGGGTCAAGCTTCTTCGTCTTGTGTGTTGCGGCCTCTTCCTCCATTAATTTTCTAATAGCGTCGAGCTCAGCTAGAGGGTCAGGCGCCGATGCATCCATGGACGGCAATCCTGCACGCGCAAGGATCGTATTCACAACGTCCATGTCATCGACATCCACTTCGAAGCCGTAAAATGCTTGGTCAATTTTTGCAAGCTTGTCCGGTTCATTCTCATATACTGACCGTAGGTGAAACAAGGCTTTATTACACCTGATATTCGCTTCTCGTTTCTTCTCCTCTGGAGTCTGCCTAACGGGGCAAGGGGGGATATCCACAGCTTCCTAATGCACAACAAAAGCTTTAGTAAAGGACAAATTTGAAGATAAGTTTCTACACATACTTCATTGGCCTCTTCCTTGTCTTCATCATCCTCAGAGCCACTCATTTCGATACCATCCTCATCGGTCGAGTCCTCGTCGAGATCGGCAAGGCGAGCCCTCTTCTTCTGAGTAGACCTCTTTGCTGGCTCATTCGCGCTGACCTGGTCTTGAGCTGCTTCACGATCCACAGACGGCTGATCATTCCCCTTGCCAATTCCGTTGTCGTCAATGATAGTGACTTCGCCACCGAGGTTCAAATTTGAATCTTCGTTCCTCTTCAGAGCAAAGGTCTTACGATGCTCAGGAGCTAGGAAACGATTGTCACGGAATCTCCTG
This sequence comes from Phlebopus portentosus, assembly GCA_037892935.1. Lineage (NCBI taxonomy): Eukaryota > Fungi > Basidiomycota > Agaricomycetes > Boletales > Boletinellaceae > Phlebopus > Phlebopus portentosus. The sequence goes on along the minus strand of JAYXKI010000004.1, from coordinate 1,756,497 downwards.
AAGCACATAAAATAATGAACTTACGGTATGCGAGCTGAAGAAAACGCTTGTATGACTCGATGACATTTTCCTGGTATCGTTCGTCTGTTCTAGGCCATTCGTTACGAAATTCAAACGTCTGGCCTCGATGAAATCTAATAGCGTATTTTCAGTAAAGCAATTTGATGATGAAAGGAAAGAGTATACGTACACGTAACACGCAAGTGCCCCACCCTTCTGTGGCTGAGGGCCGCCGACTATGAACATACCACACCATCCAGTCTGCTCAAAGAAGCTGTCAATGGCACGGTTCAAGGAGCGTGGCACGGCCTCTATACACCTGCGGAGCACGTGAAGCTTCTCCTAAAAATGGAATTATTTCACTCACGCGTCAAGACGGTTAAGTCTTTCTGTTTCTCTATCCTTAGTATTCGAAGCAGGCTCTCCCGATTCATCATCGTCGTCATCGTCGGACTCAGGATCGATGGACTCAACCTGCCCGGAGTTGTATTGGGCCGCTAGTTGAGTAGCACACTCCTTGATCTCGTCTGGCTCCATCTCAAGAGCCTGCTTTGCTCATTCGTTTGTCCATGCAACGGATGCCTTGGGTTTCCGGCCAGCCTCACGCTCAGCTGCTTTGTATGCAGCAAAGAGGGAACGTTCCGGCCTTTTACCTTCTGCTTGTCGCTCATCACAATACATCTGATACTCTGCCTGGGCCCGTCGTTGCAAGGTTTGGGGATACATGGCCATAAATGCGGTATGTTGCTGATACCAACCCCGTCTCAGTTTGGTCTTTGTGAGGTCAATGTAACGTACATCGGCCTTCCCAGACCCAGTACTCGACTTCTGGTTGTAAAACCAGTTCTTGATTTTCTGAGACGTTTGTTTGCTTGATTAGTGGGAAATCTTTCGGGGTCATATACAAGGGCTTACCTTTCCTAAGTCGGTCTTGTAGGATTCGCGGTTCTCATCTGGTATGGTACGTGGTATGGGAAACGAGATGATGAACTCCTCAGGAACAGCAGAGAAGAATGAGGGCGTAGAGCTCGCTTCTTGAGCATCATGGAATCTTCGCACTCTTGACTTTAGCCAGTCGCGCTGCGCACTGCAGAAGAAGGACTTCCGACCCATGGCTACGCAGCCAAATGAAGAGGACTGTGATAGTTCACTAAGGTGCCTAGGTGTAAAGAGGGGAAGTGGGGGAGGAGGATGAAAAGGTACGTTACTCCAAAGCCTTTTCTTTTCATGACAAAGTCATGAAACAAAGCCACTAAAATTACAGGACTATTCGTTATAGAATCACCCATCACCTGGCACATGCAACCGGCGGAAATCATCTTCAAATGCGATGGTTATCATAGAATCATCTAAGGGCAAAGATCAGTAAGGAGTCGCTTGGTTTAGTAATCAGGAAACTAATCAATTACTGTAAAATCTCCAAGTCTACCATATCGCGTCGGCTACGATTCAGGCCTGAAGGTCAAGTTCTGCATTCTGCAACTGTTGCAACTGTTCCTCCATGAGAACAAACGTCTCCCTCCATGAATCATCAATTACTGATTTCAATCTTGGTAAGTTCGCTCAAATTTGACAGAAATAGATCACCATTGCTGGTCCAAACGTAGGTTCCATCACGATTCTTGTGGCCCAGAGAAGCAGGTATGATTCTTCTGGACTTATTCCATAGAAAAAGCCAATTGATGCCAATGTCAGTCCAAGAGATGATGACCAGCATCTCGTAAATCGAGAATCTCTTGTCAATTCATCTGCTGGTTAGTTCAATTTCTTTAGCGTCGTAGAAATCTGATTTGAACCGGGTGCAGAAGGTGCAAAGGGTGATTAACCCGATTGGAAGGAAAATTTTCTGGACAAACTGAATCTACGATCTCTCAACACGCGGTACGTTCCTATATCCCTCCCTCCCTTTTCACTTTTGTCTTCCCCATTCTCCTTCTCCTCCTTTCTGTCCTCGTAAATCAGTTTTGACTTGTGCGTATCTTTTGCGCTCTCCATGTCCGGGATAACGGGTTCCTCTCCAATCTCCATTCAGCTCTTCAAGTCTCATCATTATTGTAGGAATGACTCAGGCTAGCCCTCTGGTGAGTGTTAGCTCTTTTCATCAAGCATCGAAGGTGCTCGTTTCATTACTAGATACCCGGTTCTCGACCGATATGGAACACAGTGTAGCAGGTCCCAGCGGGATGAGCGAAATTGGGACTGTACAGTCCTAATTCGCATCTTTGAAAGGTTCGTCGAAATTCTCGACACAAACTACCATTTTTTTTCCATTTCGAGCAGTGTTCTTATACGCGAGTACATGACTTTTCTACCTTGTTTTCGTGCTTAGTCGTTCTCGTTCCTGGTGACTTCTATGCTATTCTTATTTCTGACCGTTTGCATTTCAAGATAATTACTTTGGTCTTCGACAATCGATAGCAAAGTTCCTGTATACTGAGAGGACTGTCGATAAGGATGCAACTTATGGCTATTTGGGTAAGCTCGATGCGCTTTTCATCGAGCTAAGTACTCCAACCATCTTGGTCGAGAGTGACGAGAACAGTGAGCGTCTTCCCCTCTAATAAAGATGTATATTCACTGTATTTGGCATCTTGAACAGCAACCGCAACCTCTACTCTGGACCTTTCGCTGGTAACGACATCTAAAATTCATGCTGTCCTTCGTGAATGACTTCCCATCCGACAACGGCCCGAAACCCATTCTGAGAGTCTGCACAAACTTTCCGCCCCACAACTGAAGACGAACTCTATGGCACTGACATGCCGGCTCTGCGTACAGTTCTCTCATCTGAATGTCTTGACAACAGCGTATTAGAGCAAACCATGACCAGTGGCTGGCTTGGTCTCCCTCCGGTCTCAACTTCTGTAATGAGAGGGCTTGTTTAGCATGTCGTCGTCCGAGATGTTCGAGTGGGTATATTTAACGACGTGTAAGTGATTGCAGAAACTGGTTTTCGCAATCTTGTAATCACCCCTTGTTTGTGTACAGTTCTGTTGCAAGACAACATATAGAAATGGTTCCTTACGCCCTCAGAAAGGGTGCTAAAAACTACTTTGATGCCTTACATGTCTTCGTTAAACACTGGATGCATGGTGAAGTAGGAATATTCACCCCTCCCAGGTGAGATCATCGAATAACTCTTGTCGACTCATCTTTTACAAGTGCGAATCCCAGACTCGCATAGAGTATCATAATATTTGTACTTTCTATATTCCATATACTTGTGTGTGTATAGTCTGTCGCTTCACTCTGAGCAATCAAGAGAAGCATTTGAAGAATTGCCAGTGAAATGATTGAGTTTCGAGCTCAGAATGTGATGTGAATATGAAATGTGTGGTCGCCTGATAAGCCTCTTAGCTTTGATATTTTCCTCCTCCCCCTCTCTTTCACTTCGTCGGGAACCTTCAGTTCAGAGTGCTATGGAATGTTGAAAATCGAGGAGCAGTGAGAATCTATGGTTTCAGTCATTCTTCATGGACATATACAGCTCCAAAAACAACCCATTCGTTCTGTAGATCAATCAGAATTCTCCAGCAATTATGAAAAGCTTCTTCGCTCACAGTGAGCTGTGGAAATTTAGTGGATTGCATTCTATCAAGTGCAGAACTTAGAGAACTGTCCTGTTTGAGAATATCAGGGATTTGAAGCAGTGTCGATTGACTCGAGAAGATACATTCTAGTGTTTTGAATTTTGAATAAGAATCAATTTCTACTTTTTTGTGTCTTTCGAGTAGCGAGCGTGGATGATCATCGTGTTCAATCCATTCACTGGAATCTTATTATAAAGGAAGCCACACGAAGGTATGTACTTACCTGAATCGAAAGTGCATCTGTCAATCCAGACACGAGTAGGATTGTGATGTCATTGATTTAATACAAATGAACATGAATTCGATGTGTGGAAGGACATTTAGAATCACACAAAAGGCATGATCAGCAAGCAAAAGGTAGATTCATATCAAAGCGAAGGGAGTACAAACTTACTTTGAACAATATGATATCTTCCAATGGAGTAAGGAATGGCGACGAAGACAGGGAAGCCATGATCAGATGAGATGTATAGTTCACCAAAGAGAAGATTGCTTTCGCATCAATTAATGTATCAGCATGGAATTGCCTACGTGGTGTCTCCAAGAGTGCAGCATGTCAAAACGCGAATGTGAATCCATGCGTGGATACTGCAAGAATGACATATTGATGATTCTATCACATAGAACTTATGATCTAAATGGGACGGGTCTAGACTTAGACGAGCTACAATCATCAAAGATGCAGAGCTCAATCCGATACTTGAAAGAGTAGACAGAAGGTCTTATGCGCAAGATTTGTTGAAGTTGTTCGTAAGACACCAAAACGATGTTCATACCAGAGTTCAAGTGAACATTACCACATGCACACAAATACATACCAAGTTGACCAAATTTGTCTTATAATATCTTCCTGAACGCATACTGCAATAGACCCAGGAAAGTAAGGAGACTTTAAGGAGAAGCGTGATGCACTAACCTTGACTTACACTTGAGTTTATTGACATGAGTTTGGAGTAGTTCACAAGAAGATCCAGTGCGCAACTGAGTCGTTCTTTGGTAGATTACATTACCTTCTGAATTGCTCCGATAAGTCACGACACGCGCAATTGACAAGGAGGGGTGAATAAAGAGAACGCGATCTTGCTTTATAGATTCAGCAAGACTTCTCATCAGTGCAGTATCTGTGCGAACCCTCAGAATTTTGTCTTCGCACGTTTGTCAAACCTTTAGACCGCCATCACCATTATTCTCCTCTTTTCCTTTCTCTCTTTCATTCTCCTTATTTGTAATTTCTCACCGATGGCTGCGGTGTCTACAGAAGATTCACGAGAGCTTAAGACGAAGTGCGTCTGTCTTTTGTCCGCGAATTATAGCTATTTTCTTATCACTATGTAAGGCGCCTTGTGATCAGCGGGATACCGCCCAGGTCAAGCCTGCAGGAAGCATTCCTTGTGGAATAAACGGCTCAACCTTACAGAGGACGCGCAGCGGACGCTTCCCAACATCTGATGGTACTTGATACGTATCGAAGCTGTCAGATTTATCCCTACCGAACACCAAAAAATGTTTATACGCACAGATGATTCTTGACTACCAAATTTCTAACTCAACTCGCTCATCGACTCGGGGATTTCACCAACAAAAAGTCTTTTCGGCCTTGCCTATGAACGAAAACTTTGCACCGTACCATGCTGCTGATGATGATTTTGAGCTGCCAAGTTGCGTCCTTTCTGGTGGATAACACATCCTGGAAATTTCTGCCCGAAGCAATGACGCGATATGTTCATAATTTTTTGTTTTGTGCACGTAGATCCTTCAGAAGTTGCCAAGATTCAATGCGCAAAGTTCTCCAGGCTTCTCCAGCCAAGTAAGTGTGCACAATTGGACCGCTTAACGGCAGTTAGAGATCCGATGTCGTCATTTCAAACCGAGGATGAATTTCGAGAATAGACTGATAGAATCCAGCGGGCCGATCAAGCGGAAGTTCAGGGTAAAATACAGGATGTTGCTGAATGGACAGACGGACACATGTTAGCAACTAGAAACGGAAGAACTGGCTGCCGGACAGGTGAATGATCCATCCGTGCCACGTCCACGTGATTTCAAAAGCCGCGTCAGACTTGATCTTTTCCTTCGTTATCGATCGTCTTCATCGGATCTCCTGTAAATCCGCCGCTGTACCAGCTCAATAAACGATGACATGCACATCGTGTGTTGAATCACAGCCTATCACAGCGTGTATCCTTTCAGGCTTTCCTATCAGAAATTCTGTTGATCGAGCTGTCTTGATTGTCTTAATTTTCGTGCAAACTTCCGATGGTTTTGCTTGGGCACTGGTGCAGTACCATTTCCAAAGAATGAGGTCCACAGAAAGAAGCTAACATACCGGGAGATGTGAATGATAATTACGCATAACTTCGTGTCTTTATATGAGGCGGCAAGCCATCAGTAATCACACGATGGGTGGCGATCATTCTTTCTCAAAGGTGTGACTAGGCTGACCCTGATCCCCTTAAGATCAAAAGGGTCAGATACAGATCATATTTGTCGAAAATTCTGTAAGAATACTTGCCCCGGCAACTTGTTCCGAAGGTATGTATTTGATTGAGTGTAATCCGAATGATTGATGTATGCTATCCCAGACTGTCGCCATGAAGCGAAGCAAGAAAATCGTCAACTTCATGGACATTCCTGTCAAAAAGAAGGGGAGAACATCTGACGTTCAAGCATTCAGTATAGCAAGAGATCGAAGGGGCTTCGTTGCAGCCAGAAAAATAAAGAGCAACGTGAAAGCTGACGAAGAACATGTGTACGATGTACCACAATTTGACAAGCACGACGCAACGCCGGGAATGGACTTCAGTGATAGATTGGAAGACACACCGAGTCATCTCGAGATGTATAAATTGAAGAGTAAAGGTCGAGGTTCAATACACGTATGCCTTGTTCTCCTTCCTATTCTATGTTTGCTAAGGATTTCTTCACTGCAGGCAAAGCTTCGTTCATGGTTGCCTCATCGACAGGAATATCTTGAAGAACTCATTTCTCTGGAGGGGTGCCCGTGTCATGATGATTCGTTATGCTGTACCGGTTGCCTCGAATCGAGCAAAGAAAGCAAATATTACAGGTGCTTAGATTGCTTGACACCTTCACTGTTCTGCTCACAGTGCATCCTTCGTATGCACGGTGTTTTACCCTTCCATCGTATCCAGGTAAGGAAACCATTGACTTTTCTGGTATACACGTCTCTAACTCTCTTCAGATTTGGAACGGAGCCTTTTTTGACAAGTTTTCCCTACACAAACTTGGACTTCGCATTCAACTGGGTCATTCTGGGACTACGTGTTGCAATCCAGCTAGGGGATCTAAAAACTTCCAAGTCATGGACATAAACGGCTTTCATTATGTGAACATCGATTTTTGTGATTGTGGTTTGGAGCCACGCCGCTACTCTCAGCTATTGCGCGCACGTCTGTTCCCAACTTCTACCGATCGCCCGCAAACGGCGTACTCGTTCGATGTTCTGGACCTCTTTCAAGAACTCTCACTTCAGGGGAAGATGAACGTGTATGATTTCTTCATTGCGCTCGTTCTTAAGTCGGATAAAAGTCTCCCCCAGCCCTTTGTGAGTGAAACGAGGTTCGAATTCATTCGATTCGTCACTGAGGCAACGTTAAAGCACAGATATAAAGACTTTGCGAATGCTGTCCGTCTCTGGCGGCACCTTACCATGTTAAAGCGGGCTGGGAGAGCCCATGATCCGTCTGGAGTTGCTGAGACAAAGCCGGGACAACTTGCAGTCGAATGCCCTGCATGCCCCCATCCCGGCCGTAACTTACCAGCCGACTGGAAAGAAGCAGATATTACACGAAGGTGAATTGATTGGTTCATATTCCGGCCCAAACTTGATACCAAAATCCAAAAGTTGGTTGTACACGCAGTTCTTGGCAATGGACGCCAACTTCAAGTTGAAATTGAAGAATAGAGGATTGAAGGACTTGGAATTGGCCCCAGGCTGGGCATATTTCGTTGAAGAGGAGACTTATCAAAGAGTTGTTAGCTCTTTTGCTGATGAAATGGAGGTAAGAAGAGTTCATCTGCCATCTTGTGATTTTTTGACTCAACAACATCTTGCAGACTAATACGTGTCGTTCACAGCACAATGCGATCCTCACAGCTAATCTTCGTAACGCGCGTGAATATAAGGCTAGTGGTACCGGTGCAGTCGTTTGCGGCAGACATTCATTGATGTGGAAGAATGGCGTTGGCGACCTTCAAAAGGGTGAAAGGTACGTCTCGCGGTCAATCTCACGATTATCAACATTTCAAGGAATTACAGGTACTCGAATATGGACTACATCATTCTGTCTGCTCTGAAGAGCTGCAGTCCTAAAGAACTCATCGTCTCGTATGATATCGCATGCCAATGGTCGAAAAACTTTTTGGTACGCTGTAAGAAGCATCGACACGCTAGGTCCGAGATCGCGCACGTGACACGTGTTCCGCGGTGATCAGCATCGTAACAGCGGAACTCAGTGCGGATCGATTCGATTCGAAGTGGAACGGACTACTGTAGCCTCTCGCACTCGACCGCTGCGTAGGAAGAACCTTCGGACGCTCGAGCCACCCAGTCGAAAACTTACAAAGGCTGACTTAGCTAGCTCGTCTTACTAAACCCAGGCACGAGAGGTAAATTGAAGGATCCGCAATCGGCCCCCGACACCTCCCAAGTTTCGACCCGACGCGACGCACTCCGGCTTTTCCCCTTTTGAGTCCCATATGCGTTCATATTTTGTTTTGTTCCTTATGATTCTTATGCTCAATATTCCGTGTGCGCTCACATGTCGTATTATGCTCTATGGTCATTATCTCGCCACCTTCCAGATATGCTCACCTCGTACCTTGTTCCCGTGCGTTCCCTTATGATTTTCACTTCCGATTTCCTTTCGTTATGCTCCCTGACGCTCCGATGGCTCAGGTTCGGACAAAGTTATAAATAGGCGAGCAACTTGTAGTAGGAGCCCAGTTTTAGCCCGGAGAGTTTTAGCAGAAAACAGTTTAGCTCGGGCTTGAACCCACTTCAGCTACAGTCGAGACCAATTCGACTCTTCCTGTACTCTCCTCGACTCTATCTCCCACAAATACACGATAGTTCTGTCTCATACGCCTCGAGTCTCCTGCTCTGCAGTCGTACCCGAGCCCAGTGTGATCAGTTCAACCCGTGTTGAAGTCAGAGACCCTCATCTCTCCTCCCTACGCCTCTACGCAAGGTCTCACTTGAGTCCCTTGCGTATCGCTTCGTTCCGCGTCGTATAGCTCCGTTTCGCTTCGTAACCCACCGAAACTCGTCGTAACTCGTCGTAACCCGTTATATCGTGTCGAATCCTCGAAGGGATCACCTTCGAATCGTCAGCGCTTAGGGGAAGTCCTTCTCTAAGCTTCGTCCCATCGTCTTCCGCCTCCAGGGTTCGAATCCATCGAGGGATTACCTGTGAGGACATCGATTACCTTCGCACCGCCACCGCCAATCCCCCTTGCTTCGACTTCTCCCGCCTTGCTTCTTCGCCTATCTCCTTTAATCCAATCCCCCCCCCTCGCATACATCCAGCAGCCTTCAATCCCATTTCTCCTCCATCCCTTCCGGAACCGCTCCGGAACCCAGATCGATGCATCAGCGCTTCTCTAGTTTTCCCCCCCAAGAGTCACCCTTCTCTTTCCACTCATTTTAATCTTACCAAACAGCCCCCAAGAACTGTGACACTCCTCAGCTATCAGACAGTGCACAGGAGTTTCAAGTGGAGCCCCCGGCGAGGGGGGAAATTCACTGTTCGTCCAAAACGAGTAACCAAACTCCAGGTAGTACTCGGACTACCCGAAGCCAATCAGCCCGTATCCCCGTAGTTCACCAAGCCTTACCCCAAGTCACACCTCGGACACCTAGGCAGAGGGCAAGCGCTAGAAGCACCACAGCATCGTCGCTAAGTTCTTCAGTAATTCAACCTTCACCTCTAACCGAGTCCAGTACCCTACCATCGTTCGAGCCGTCGGCCGAATCGTCTCCTTTTAGTTTCCAAGAAACCAATCTACCTACCGAATTCTCCGAGCAAGAATCCTCGTCGCCAGAGGATATCACTGTTCGACTCGATTACCCAGACCCCGCTAGGCTCAGACAGCCTCAAACCTCCGATCAAGCGATCCAAGTCGATCCGCTTGCGCAACAGTCGCAACCAAGCGGATTGACTCTCGCTCACCACCTCCAAGGACTGGGAAGCAACCTGCAGATCCTTAACCAACTTCAGACCAATTATCAGCAGTTGCAGCGTATATCGAACCAGATGGCTGCAGTTAGACCACCTCTTCGAGGTGACAAGAGAGCACCAGTATTCGACGGTTCCGATCCGAAGGAACTGTTCCGCTTCTTCGATGACGTGGATGCGATCGCAATAGATTCCAACTGGGATGCGTCGACTACCATCAGACGTGGGTACCTGTACTATGCGAAGACTGACGTTGCAGAAGTATGGGAGACCCTACCCGAAGTTTCTGCCGCCCCTGCGAGCGTCGGGAATTTCAAAACGGCCGTCAAGAAGCTTTATCCAAGTTTGGCAGACGGCAAGAGATACTCTAGGGGCGAATTGGAGCAGTTCATCGCCGAATGGGCCGAGAAAGGTATTCACACCAGAGATGAATTCGGCACTTATCATCGCGAGTTCCTACGCAGAGCCAGGTATCTAGTTGCCAGCAACAAACTTACCGAGAACGACTCGAAATTCGTGTTTCTTCGAGGCATTTCGGGCCAGACTAGGAAGGATATCCTGCAAAGGCTCGAAATCAAGGACCCGGACCACGAGAGGGGCGACCCCTACGACACCGAGAAAGTAGCAAACGCAGCCATGTACATTCTTTCGGGATCCGCAGTCGATCAGATCGGATCCGACCCGATGAGCGGCGGAACGAGCGCAACAATGAGCGCATCGTCGGGAGGACATGGAATGACCGTCAAGAAGGAAGAAACGGACTTGAGTAAAGTTTGGGAAACGCTGAAGGGTTTTCAGGTAACACTGGAATCGCTCACTAGAGGCCAGGGCCCTCGAATCACAACAGGTCCGCAACCGGCCCCATTGGCTCGCACGCCCGGATGTGCGTTCTGCAGCGATCCCGGCCACTTTATAAGGTCATGCCCGATGGTACTCGAGTATATCCAGGCCGGAAAGTGTCTACGTGACTCGAACGGACGAGTAGTCATGCCAAACGGAGCCTTCGTATCAAGTAGGGTTTCGGGCTGGAACCTGATGGAGCGAATTGACAACTTGCTAAAGCCGAACCCGTCACATCCAGTCAACATCATCGAAGTCGCCGAGCACCCAGAAACCCCGGCCGAGCTGATAGCATCAGCTATGCTCCAGGAAATCGGCGAGGATCAGACAGAAGAGACCGATTACGAAGTGGAACGTTTAGAAATCTTGCTCAACGAGGCAAAGAAGAAAGCGGCGACTGGTAAAAGGCAGAAGTTCGACGGAGTAGTCATTCCGACTAAGGTGGGACCGCCAGGAAGAGGGGCTTCGAAGGCGCAGCAGTCGCCACCCCCTATTCCTAAGTCCCCGGCGGTTTCACGTTCGTCACCGCAGCAGGATGATATTAGAAAACCCTCGAACCCCCAACCCCAATACCGCTACGTAGTCCCCGTTGAAGATTCTAACGCTGTCTCTAACGTGCTCACTCGGATGCTCGACACGAGCATTATGCTTAGCCAAAGGGAACTGTTATCGATCGCCCCCGAACTACGAAAGCAACTAAAGGAACTCACTACCGCAAAGAGATATAACGCTGCCGATGTGAATCTCGTCGAATCGCCGAGTTACGCCACGCAACTGTGCGGAACCGCATCGCAACAACCTGAGGACTCGATTCTGTCCATCGGAACGTCGGGAGTGACCGCGGAAGCAACTCTCCCCCTTCGTACGATTACAGCCGTAGTGGAGGACGCGATGGAAGTGGAGTGCGTACTCGATCAAGGCGCAGCAGTGTGTCTGATTAGGGAAGACGTTTGGGAAAAACTTCAAGTGCCCCTATCACCGGACCAGAGCACGACCATCGAGATGGCGGACACAGCGAAGTCGGCCACCGTAGGATTAATCCCGAACGCCAAGTTTACGATAGCCGGAATTGATCTTTCCCTGCAAGTGCATGTCGTTCGTCAGGCACCGTTCCAGGCGCTACTCGGACGACCCTTCTTCGCAGTAACCGAATGCGAAACCAAGGATTATACCTCGGGAGACCAGCATATAACGCTATCAGACCCCAACGACAGGAATCGACATAGTAAGGTCGCGACTGGAATTCGGAACGTGTTGTGCAACGTTGCGCAACAGGGTTTTCAGCAGACGTCGAGGAACTGATACTAAGACGTCAGCTAGACGTAGGCGATTATTCGTGTTCAAGCCTCAACAATACGTTTTCTATCTATTCTATCGATGTTTCCGACACTTTCACCTCACTATTTAGTAACCAGCTTCGGAAGCTGATGAAAGACCCAATGCGTTTCGCTACTGACTATTCAAATCAACCTTATAGATCATGTATTCTAGAGACCCCGGACGACGACGACCCGGCGGTACTCATGTACAAACGTGTCGCTCAGAAAGTACGGCCCGTCCCCGGGGTACTACCAGAAGAATTTCGGATCGTCCGAAGGAGGCATCCGAACCCGCTCGAAGGACTGCCCGAAATACCAAAGAAACCGAAACCGTTTACGCCCATAGGCAGACTAACGAAGGAGCGGTTTGAAGCCCTCAGGATTGACGAGAATCAGTTCTTATGGCCCGAAGAAAGGCTGCTAGTTGCTAACCTACTTATGCTGCAGGAAGGAGCACTAGCGTGGACGGAAGCGGAACGGGGTAGTTTCGATGCGCAATACTTCGATCCGATTCGCATCCCGACGGTACCGCATGTACCGTGGGTACACAAGAACATACCTATTCCTCCGGGTATTCTCGAGCGTACCATCAACCTGATTCGCGAGAAAATCAAGAATGGAGCCATTGAACCGTCTAACTCCTCGTACTGATCACGATGGTTTTGCCTAGTCAAGAAAGATGGAGTCTCCCTTCGATTTATACTCGACCTGCAAGACATGAATGGCGTTTCCGTCCGAGACTCAGCCGTTCCGCCGAATATAGAGACCATTGCGGAGTGTTGCAGCGGACGAAGTTGTTATTCGAGCCTCGATTTCTATGTGGCTTTTGACCAGCGAGTTCTAGACGAACGCTCTCGAGATCTCACGACATTTCAGACTCCCTTGGGAACGTTCAGAATGACGGTTCTCCCGATGGGATACACGAATTCCCTTCAGATTATGCACAATGACGTCGCTTTCATCCTACAAGACGAGATTCCGCACTGTACTGATCCGTATGCAGACGATTCGCCCGGATTAGGTCCCAAAACGCGCTACGAACTCCCGGATGGCTCTTACGAAACCCTGCCAGAGAATCCAGGGATTAGGCGATTTATTTACGAGCATATATGCGACGTAAATCGAATTTTGCAGCGAGTCAAGGCAGTGGGAGGGACGTACTCAGGAAAGAAAATGGAGATCGGCGTTGAGTCAATCGTATTTCTCGGACACAAACTGACATATTATGGACGAGAGCCAGACAAATCGAAAGTCCAGAAGGTCAGTGACTGGCCGCCATGCCGATCGGTAACCGAAGTCAAAGGATTCCTCGGAACAGTGGGAGTCCTGCGAATTTTCATTAAGGATTTCGCCAAGATGGCACGCCCCCTCAATCGACTCACTCGGAAGAACAACATTTTCGATTGGACAGACGAAGAACAGGAATCAATGGACGAGTTGAAGGAAGCGGTCATTAGGTGTCCAGCTCTATGCGCAATAGACTATCAATCAGAACTCGAAGTCGTACTTGCGGTGGATTCATCGATTATCGGAGTAGGATGGTATTTGGGTCAAGAACACGTAGATGGACGAAGAAGGATTAATCGCTTCAGTTCCATAAACTGGAATGCCACGCAAGCAACATACTCCCAACCGAAAATCGAACTTTACGGACTATTTCGTATGTTACACGCCATGCGACTATATCTCATCGGAGTGCGCAAGCTTGTCGTAGAAATGGACGCAGCATACATCAAAGGCATGATTAACAACCCGGACTTACAACCAAACGCTACGATCAACCGCTGGATCGCCGGGATACTTCTATTCGACTTCGAGATTCGCCACATCCCGGCGGCGGACTTCAAATGCACCGACGGACTTTCTCGACGACCCCCGGCACCCGAAGATCCACCTCCGGACGAAGGATACGAAGAGTGGATAGACGACACGTATGGATTCTACATCGAAAACCCGGTTACGACGTATTGCGCAGACTTACGTGCGCGCAACCAAGCGAAACGACTCCCATCGAGCCCTGGAAATGCGCAAGCAACTCTCGGATCAGTAGGATACCTCGAGAGATCGAACAGTAAACGCCAGAAGGGAAACGGCAGCTCTGACTTTCCGAAGATGACTGACATCGCGTTGACCTTGTTTCCCAGCTCCGAGAAAGCTAACCCGAAAGACGCTCGCTTGGATAACGTCAAGAGCTTCTTGATTGGCCAGAAGCGACCGGATCAGTTAGACGATCATGGCTATGCAGCACTGATCAGGTACGCGGCAAATTTCTTCGCTAGAGACGGACGTTTGTGGAAGAAAGTGCGGAACGGACGACACTAGGTCGTAATCGAACCGGAACGCAGATGGAATCTCGTAAAGCAAGCGCATGACGATCTAGGCCACAAGGGAGTATACTCTGTTCGAATTCGACTCCTGGAACGATTTTGGTGGCCTACCCTCGGTCCAGACGTCAAATACTACGTGCGCACCTGTCATGAGTGCCAAGTTCGCCAGACGAAGAACATTCTAATTCCCCCGGTCGTACCAACAATACCATCGATTTTCCAGCGCATACACATCGACACCAAGGTAATGCCGAAGTCTGGAGGATACCGGTACATCGTACAAGCCCGATGCGCTTTATCTGGTTACCCCGAATTTCGACTCTTGCGCGAAGAAACCGGCAAAGCGATAGCCCAGTTCATTTTCCAAGACCTCCTTTGCCGATACGGCGCTTGTCCCGAGCTCGTAACAGATAATGGGAAACCGTTCATCGCAGCACTCGATTACCTCAAGGATCGATATCACATCAATCACATACGCATCTCAGCATACAACTCTCGCGCCAATGGAATTGTAGAAAGATGCCACTACGATGTGCAGGAAGCCCTGATAAAGGCTGTAGACGGTAATGACAAACGATGGAGCGACCAAGCTTACTCAGTATTTTGGGCAGAAAGAATCACCATCCAGAAGGCGACCAGAATGTCCCCATATTACATGGTACACGGAGTAGAGCCTATTCTACCTTTCGACCTCGCCGAAGCCACATACTTAGCCCCCCCGGTCGATACGCCTGTTCCGACTGCGGAACTTATCGCAACTCGCGCGAAGCAGCTCCAGAAGCGCCCTGAGGAACTGGATCGAATCACCAGACTAGTTTCCGATGCCCGGCATGCATACGCGCGACAATTCGAAGAGATCAACAAGGCCAAAATCAAAGACTACGATTTCCAGCCAGGACGACTCGTATTGTTGCGAAATACGCGCATCAAAATGGAACTTAATCGCAAGACGAAGCCCCGATACCTAGGACCCTACGTGGTAGTATGCAAAACAAAGGCCGGCTCATATGTCATTGCGGAACTCGATGGATCAGTCTCGAAGATCCGAGTAGCTGTGTTTCGCCTGATTCCTTACTTTCCTCGTTCGAATCTCTCTGTATCCGTTACTAAACTCGTAAACGCAGCAGATGACGAACTCGAGGACGACGCCAACCCCCCAATCGAACCAGAAGAAGACGACGTTTCCGACGCCCAGTCGGAATCTCAAAACCTCAACTTATAAACACCATTCAGTTCTGATACCCTCCATGCAAACCACTGACATTCTTCTTCTATTAGATCCTTTCGATTATTCGTTTCATTTCATTCCTCTCCCGATTTTCCTCTCGATTTTTCCTTCCTTCGAATTATTCGCGCTCAACCGCATTTAGACCCTCGGAAAAGTGTTCGCGCAAACCGAGATCCGCGTTCAACCGCGTGTTCACCTTCATGCGCTCAGTTGCGAATCGCAACCCGGCGTAGCGCTGCGCAAAACAGCGCAACTAGCTTATTTTTCTCTCAGTCCTTTCGACTCAATAATCACCGCTTATTTTCTCTAATCTCTCATTTTCTCATATCTCAATCCTCATTCTTCCATTATTATTTACCTTCACCCCAAACGTCAAAACCGCAAACAAAAATTCATAACATTCAAAAACGCACAAAAACTATATATATACAAAAGTTCAAATTATTTTTTTTCTTTTTCTTCTTTTTCTTTGTTTTTTTTATTCGTCCCATGAGGGGACACTAGACGAAAAAGCGTCGTTTTGACGCACTCTACCCCCTCTCCTCACGCCTCTTACTCCTTACTCTTCCTCCTCACCCCTTACCACCCTTCCTAGTGCACTGGTCTCGGCCAGCATCTCCTCCGCTAGGTTGCGCAGTTGATCCGCAGCGCGGAACAACACGCGCGCGCGCCTCTCCAAGGCCGCCATCCGGAAATGGACGGCGCTCTCGTCCGTCCCGGCGACCAACTCCTCGATGTCACTCACCTCGAGGACAGGCGCAACCGGCATCCTCAGCACCTGCGCCGTTGCGCGCTGACGAGCTTCGCGCGTCTTGCGTTCCACCCGCTCGTTCCGCAGGCGACGCGCAGCCCTCCCGTGCGTAGCCAGCTCGCATCGCCGCCTGGCCTTCGTGCGACAGTAATCACAGGCCTGCCCAGGGAAACCCTCACAGACCCGGCCTGCCCTCGCGCACCTCTCACACCCCTCATCATGCACGACCCAGCCACCAGCAGACGAATTGCTGCTGCTGCTGCTACTGCTGCTACCGTCCCTGCCATCGCCTTGGCTTCCCTCATCCTCTTCCATTCGTTCTGCACTCGGAGACTCGCTCGCAGCCGGAGGATTGCTGTTGCTGCTGTTGCTCTCGCTGACAGCACCGTCTGGAAGAAAGAGGGGCGCTTCGTCAAAAGCCCCAAAGTCGTCATCTCCAGCCGGACCCCCAGAAGAGAAACCGTTGGCAGCAGAAGGAATGTTGCTGCTGCTGTTGTTGCAGTTCCCCTCTACCGACTCCTCGTCGCTTGAATAATCGACAATCCGAGGCCGCTTCGTGGGCCTCTCATCTCTCTCGCGATCCGAAGACGGCGACGGAACCCTGACTGCGCTTGCCATCTTCTCCAGCTCGCTCAAGTACGAAACTCGGTCCGCACGATCTTCCAGCTCGCTGATGACGGACTCCCGCTCCACCTGACTCAAGTCTTGACGACCCAGCAGCGTCCTGAGGGCAGACTCGGTCAATTCGGATATACCCGACGAAAAGGGGCCCGATCCGCCGAGATGCGCGTCGGAACGCAGCGCAACGAGTGCGTCTGCGGCTTTGACCGAGCACGGGCAGCACTTCTCCTCATACGCAGTCCAGCACCGCAGGGCCTCGTGGACGTGACTCTTCAGCGGCGCTGAGAGGAGGATTCCCTGGATCTCCGCCCAAGCGAGCCACCCGAATTTGGTCCAGACGTCGTCGATCTCCGTGCCGGGAGGATGACGACCGACCCAAAACATCCGCCATAGCTAGAAGTTCAACAGTTAGCAAGATTAGAAGAAGAAGCGAGAATGAGCACTCACCTGGTCCAGATCGATCTTCATGACCGTATTCTCCAGCTCGTCCTTCCTTTCGTCGAAATGGCCAACCAGTGGCCGTAGCAGATCGCGGTGACGACCGATCGCCCCTTCTAGACCGGTCAAACCCGCGCGCCATTGCTGAACGTAGACTTCGGTGTCCGGCTTCGAACACTTTTCATCCTCGAGGTACGAAGCCTTGAGCGCATCGAGCTGGTCGCAGTTGATGTTGAGGGTTGCGCAACGATCCGCAAGCGCAACCACACTTTCCGCCCAGAAACGCGCGGCATACGGCGGCCACATCAAATCGATAGGCACCCACTCGGGCCGAAGGTCCTCGAGTCTCTTTCTCGCGGTCTATGAAATTCAGGAAGTCGGAACGGAACGAAGAGAATAGATGAAGACAGAAAAGAAAGCGCACCTGGATCTCACGCATTTCCTCCGCCCTCTCAACGAACTGCACAACGGTCATCCTCACGAACCGTCTCTGATCCACGTCCTCGTGCAAACGCTCGATGACCTGGACCTGGTTTCCGACACCGTAAAGCCACGTGTCGCTGAACACGAAGCCCTCCGCTGAGACAGGAATCTCGTCGAACAGCGGCTGTTGTTGCTGCTGTTGCTGTTGTTGCTGTTGTCGCTGTTGTTGTTGCTGTCGATGGGACATGACGGAGAGAAGAGAGGATAGATGAACGGAACGCGTCGCGAACCACGTTTTACGCGTCAAGAATCTAGAGACGCCGAGTCTAACCCTATTGGGAGTGTGACTGCGGACAGTCACGATTTCAAGAAACCGGGAGATGTAAGAAGCATCGACACGCTAGGTCCGAGATCGCGCACGTGACACGTGTTCCGCAGTGATCAGCATCGTAACAGCGGAACTCAGTGCGGATCGATTCGATTCGAAGTGGAATGGACTACTGTAGCCTCTCGCACTCGACCGCTGCGTAGGAAGAACCTTCGGACGCTCGAGCCACCCAGTCGAAAACTTACAAAGGCTGACTTAGCTAGCTCGTCTTACTAAACCCAGGCACGAGAGGTAAATTGAAGGATCCGCAATCGGCCCCCGACACCTCCCAAGTTTCGACCCGACGCGACGCACTCCGGCTTTTCCCCTTTTGAGTCCCATATGCGTTCATATTTTGTTTTGTTCCTTATGATTCTTATGCTCAATATTCCGTGTGCGCTCACATGTCGTATTATGCTCTATGGTCATTATCTCGCCACCTTCCAGATATGCTCACCTCGTACCTTGTTCCCGTGCGTTCCCTTATGATTTTCACTTCCGATTTCCTTTCGTTATGCTCCCTGATGCTCCGATGGCTCAGGTTCGGACAAAGTTATAAATAGGCGAGCAACTTGTAGTAGGAGCCCAGTTTTAGCCCAGAGAGTTTTAGCAGAAAACAGTTTAGCTCGGGCTTGAACCCACTTCAGCTACAGTCGAGACCAATTCGACTCTTCCTGTACTCTCCTCGACTCTATCTCCCACAAATACACGATAGTTCTGTCTCATACGCCTCGAGTCTCCTGCTCTGCAGTCGTACCCGAGCCCAGTGTGATCAGTTCAACCCGTGTTGAAGTCAGAGACCCTCATCTCTCCTCCCTACGCCTCTACGCAAGGTCTCACTTGAGTCCCTTGCGTATCGCTTCGTTCCACGTCGTATAGCTCCGTTTCGCTTCGTAACCCACCGAAACTCGTCGTAACTCGTCGTAACCCGTTATATCGTGTCGAATCCTCGAAGGGATCACCTTCGAATCGTCAGCGCTTAGGGGAAGTCCTTCTCTAAGCTTCGTCCCATCGTCTTCCGCCTCCAGGGTTCGAATCCATCGAGGGATTACCTGTGAGGACATCGATTACCTTCGCACCGCCACCGCCAATCCCCCTTGCTTCGACTTCTCCCACCTTGCTTCTTCGCCTATCTCCTTTAATCCAATCCCCCCCCTCGCATACATCCAGCAGCCTTCAATCCCATTTCTCCTCCATCCCTTCCGGAACCGCTCCGGAACCCAGATCGATGCATCAGCGCTTCTCTAGTTTTCCCCCCCAAGAGTCACCCTTCTCTTTCCACTCGTTTTAATCTTACCGAACAGCCCCCAAGAACTGTGACACTCCTCAGCTATCAGACAGTGCACAGGAGTTTCAACGCATGCCACGCTACCCCGAACATCTACAGCTCGATCTTTCCGATGTAAATCTTCGAGTTGCCGTCCCTAAGTTTCATTTGCCAGCCCATGGTCCGCAATGTCAGACTCGGTATTCCCTGAATTTCTTACCGAAGGTGGGACGTACATATGGAGAAGGCGTCGAGTCCGAATGGGCCCATATCAATGGAACCGCGATGAGTACGCGCGAAATGGCACCGGGAGTTCGTCACGAAGCCCTCAATGACCACTGGGGTGCCTGGAACTGGAGAAAAATCTTAGGGTTCGGTGAGTCGCGTTTGACTTTCCTTCCTATCTGCTTGTCTTCACTGGAAAGACCTGGGAGAAGGTTGTCTTCGCTTCTCCATATTGTTTTGCTCACTTGCAATTCCCTTCTAGGTGACTATTTCATCAAGAAGCTGAATGAAGCAGTCGAGTGGCAACAGACTCACGAGAAAGCCATGGAGGCCATGTCCGCAACTGTTTCTCCTGATGCGATTTCCAAGTGGTCTGCGATGATCACGGCATGGAATGAAGACCCTGAGGCAGATGATCCATATACAGAACCCCTGTATGGTGCGTCATTTCTTGCGGTAGTTCGTGCAGAATGTTAATGTTCATACATGCATTTAAGAAACGTGCTTGAGTGACGTCCGCAAGCAGTTTGCGGACGAAGACGCAGAAGAAGCCAGGAAGGAGGTAAATGGATCGTTTTCTGTGTCCGCACGAGCGTTCATCAGCGCTGGTTTGGACTTAGAAGAGAAGCAGTAAGTACTCCTTCCTTTTTATCCAGATAAGTACGTAACTGTTCCTCTTTTGTAGAAGGGTCTTTCGTTCCAACGAAACTCTGAAAAACTGCAAGACGAGTTTGTTGGCCGCCAACGTTCAAACCTTGCGAACGAATCTTTTCCAGCAAATTTCTCAATGGAGGCAGGTGCAAAGCATATATATGCCTCGCGTTATTGCGAGCCGCGAATCCGAAGAACGACTCTCTTTGGAGGTGGCCGAGAAGGTACAGTTAGGCCTACCGTCCGACGTCCCTCACTTCGCATCGAAATATCTTCAGACTCTTGAAATCCAGTTGAGGGTAGCACAAGCGAACGACGCTCTGGCCACTATTCGCAGGCTTCGTAGGGCTATGACTGGAGTAGCGGCATTCAAACGAAAAAACGTGAATGGTATGGGTAACCGTTCGAATACGTGAATGCAGGCCTTGTTCACAAAATTTCAGTCAAAAATCGATCTTGCGAAGCTGCGCTATTGTCATGCCCGATCCGCGTTGATAGTATTGGACTCCGATGGAAACTGGGGCAACGTCATGAGAGAATTGCGAGACGAAGATGTTCGAGGTCCAAATCGTGAGGATGACGAGGAAATGAAGTCAAAGAAAAAAAAGACTAGTGAGGGACGATATGAGCAAAGCTGGATCTGGTTGACTCCTGGCGCGAACGTGTCTAGCGATGGTTCCAATTCCATCGAGTTTGGAGATAGTGTCCGCGTCGAGTGGGCGAAAGCGAAGGCGCATCTCGCAAGATGGGAGGAGGAAATTCAACTCCTTTGCGAGGAAATGCGCCGCACCCTTTACTTCTTGGACTGGAAGTCCAAATGGTGGGAGAGCCAACGAGGAAAGTGCCCTAATGCATGTCGAATGCTTGCCAAGGGACTCGATGTGTACGCTTTGAAGCAAGTTGCTGTATATTCAAGATTAGGATCGCTGTTTTTTAGTCAGTGGAAACAGCCCCTTGCGAAGCTTAAAAACACACCTTCATGGGTTTCCGACTACTCTGCCTTGACGGGTGAAGCTTGCGAGCAACATTCGGAACAGGGTATAGACACCTCCATTGCTGAAGATTATGCAAATCTCGCAGATGATGACGACGACGACGAAGAAGAAGAAGAAATACTTACAAACAATATGAGGCCGAGCGCATTTACCACTGACTTGGACTTGTACAACGAGGAAGATATATTTGCTCTTGCGGGCAACGATGATGGCGACCGTGGTGATCCAAGCGATGAGGAATGAATATGTTTAGAGAATTCGTCCCTAGAGCGCGTCGCGAATTGGACCAGCACATGTTCTCGTATGACCATGCCACCATTCTAGAAACGCGTATGTCATTGTATAATGATCTATATATAGTTTTATGGTCAATGATAACTCCTCTATGTTATTGTATAAAAACGGACTTGCATTTATGATAAGATGACACATGTTCGATTTTAAAGGGTCCAGGAGTCGTTGTGATCCCTAAACTGCTACTAAGAATTAATGATGTTCCCACTTTTATATAAAACTTGATGTATTATAATTAGTGCCAGGCAATCAATCATATTCCCATACCCAACAGTCGTTTTCCCAGATCCTTCTTGTTCTGTCATGTTATTATTATTTTCATCAAGAGGATCATTATCATGCACTCGCAATTGCTGATCATTGACAATCCCTACCAGTCACTTTAGCCAAGAAAAACATGCATAATGTTTAGAAAAGAAAACTATGGGGTAATTGTGTATTATGAGCCTTACTATTAAAATGTTGAGTGTGACTTGTCCCCTCATGCTCTATTATCACCATTTTATGTTTCACTTTTGTATTATATTTTTTGATGACCTCTTGTAAAATACTAACATCTCTAATCAATTCCTGTCATGCATGAGAATTCCTCTGTTTATACAACAAAACATTATTTTATAATGCTAGGGAACAAGTGAAATCTGTAGGGTCTTTACAGAGCAAAGATGTTATAAGTCCATAATCAATTATTATATTACTGTTCGACAGTTCCATGAAGGTCCTTATCATCCATTATTGCATGATCTTATAAAAATTCCATATTGGCGAAGTTTTGTATAATAATGCATTGATATATATGTATATAACGGGATTATCTATACTCCTTATATAATGGATCATGGATTATACAAAGCTCCCTGACATTCTGTAAAATCCTCTTTTAGGGTGCAGTCTGAGCTCAGGAACTGTCTCAGATGCTCTGAGGGTATGACTCAGATAAGAAAAATATTACATGTAGTTTGACCCTTTCAGGTTTGCCCTCAGTGGTCACAAAGAGCGACAAACTGACTCTATGTTGCAAGACCGGCAATGGCTCTGTTTTCAACATCCTCCCAAACAGGTTTCACTGTGATATTGTACAATAGCTTCACCATTATATAACGGGTTGTCATATGGTATTATATAATGAGCTGTTCATTCTAAAACAGATGCTTTGTATTACCTATTGACATATTCTATAACTGGTCCCTCCTCTTTTATAAAATTGCCCCTTGGTCATTTATAATAGTATGTCGAGCATTAGATCATACTATAGCTTCTTGCTTATCAAAATAAAATAATACTGTCATTGTTCTATGATAGACCATTTATGAGGTTTATCATTATGAATTCATGACTGTCATCATTTATAATATCATAATATTGCCAACTTGCTCACCATGATCTACAGTCCTACCACTGTTATTATTTTATAACTGGAGCAACCACGGCCCAGGGAACTTGGATACAAGTTCAAGGAGCTCAGTTGTGAGCATCGTACTGTTCACTTTGAGCGTCGTCAGGGTACCTGCCTGACCTGCGAGGAATTCCCTGATGATCTTGTCAAGTTCAGAATGGCAAGGGTCGTCGGCTCTGGGCCAGGCCGAATCAGCTCCAGGATTCGCCTTGAGACTAAAACACTCGAGCCCGGGTGTCTGTGTCATTGCATCGTTTAGAAATACCTTGAGAGGGGTCCAGATAGTAGCGGGGAGACTCGGCTTGATATCTACCACGAGTTCCATTGATGATAGAGAACCGAGGAGCACTGATGCGAGGGGGAGAATCGGTGGACTGTCAGATGCAGACAGATGGATTCGAAGAGAATGGATATTTGGTAAAAGGCGTGGATACTTCTGGCCACGACATATCAATCCGGGTAAAGTTGCGTCGAAGTAGACAGTGTTATCGCGCATGATGTACGGCTTGAAATCATAAGAAGAAAGGCTAGAGATCTGGAGGACCGTCACCAAGCGAGAGTAGGTTTCGAATCTGTTCCAACGGCCTTCCGTTGGGGGCTGAGAAATGGAGAGCTTGGTACTAGTAAGCATTGGATTTCTAACGCCGAACGTGCCAATTCGTCGAGTCTACAGAAAGTGCTGAGTATAACAACAGGCATAAGAAAAATGACGTTTCACCTGTCTATCTGCTTGAATGCTTCTTACTACCTTGAACTCACCCAACAGGTTCAACAACGGGAGTACGCAGTCTAGCTCTCTCCACAGGTGCTGTAATGACGAATCTGCCCAGGCTTTACAGACCCGTGCGCAGCGTGATTGAGATTGCTTATCCAAAGCTGAGAAAATGGCATCCTGGAGCTCTGAAAGAATGAGCACTTGAGATTGTGCGCCAGACATGATGGAGGCGTCCGAGTCACAATTTAGGGATCCGAGTGTAATCGGATGCGGCCGTGCTGCACCTTCCTTTTGAAGCGGTAGGTCAATATACTTTTGAAGAAATTCTTTTACGACAGTCCAGGATCTGCCATATACAACTTACGCAGCGCAAAATATCTAGTTGCGTGCGGTGATAATATTCCACTAGATAATTAATTCGGGATCCCGCACTATATTAGGTAGAATAAATAAACTTTCCCACGATTTTGCCAGCTCATGGCGTACCGGACTACCACCACGACATATATGGGTCTGTAACATTTCGTTTCGTATGTCAATCTATTCTTGCGGAACCAGATTAAGATCTCCGATATATATATATTTTTTTCGAGGACCTTTCCTTTATGAATGCTGGTGCTCCTCGTTAATCGTGAGAGTAGGGCTCATTAAGGTGCGGAGCGACGGCTCACCATGAACAGCGTGGTATTAATTACTTGATTGATTGATCGCTATAGAGCTGCATGACTGACTATGTCAAGGCCTACAAAAGAACGCTCGAAACCTACCAGATGCTTTAGTGCGATCAAGATGTCGGCCGAAGAGTTTCAAATGTTTTATCAAAAAGTACCAGAATATTTTCACACTCTGTGATGGCGCTGTCGCTCTTATAAAGGCAGTTGCAGGCCTCCGTATGTTTT
Source organism: Phlebopus portentosus (assembly GCA_037892935.1). Classification (NCBI taxonomy): domain Eukaryota; kingdom Fungi; phylum Basidiomycota; class Agaricomycetes; order Boletales; family Boletinellaceae; genus Phlebopus; species Phlebopus portentosus. Next base: position 1,731,954 of record JAYXKI010000004.1, on the reverse strand, counting down.
CTCGTCTGTACTTCTCCTCTGCGACATCAAGTTCGTCCAAAATTTCATGCCTTCTTCTATCACGGGCTCTCCTTTAGCCTCTGGCGGAAACGTGCTTTCTCTGCATCCGAATCTGGACGATTCACTTGGTGCTGCAAGTAAGTAATCCCGACACGGACGTAGCTTGAGTGTCTTGCCTTCGCTATATTATTTCCGAAAGCCTCTTTGGGATAATTAGTATCCGGGCTCTGATACACTTTCAGAAGTCGAGACGCGATCCTAGGTATCAGGAGTTAGATGGTACGTCTGTTGCTTATTCCTCATTGATGAAAGGAGAATAACCAGAGATAAAGTAGATTACAGTCCTATGGCCTCTAGGTGTACCGATCGGAGCTGACTCCACGTTCGTATTGAGATACTACTGGGCTTGCTTCGGCTCTCCCTGAACGAAGTTCTTCTCAACAGCCCGGCTTAGAAGAAAGTGAATTTGACCCACCCAAGGCACTGGAACCTGAATGCGACATCGTTGCTGCATGATTCCTGGAAGACGGTAGCACGAAACTTATTGATGAGATAACATTGCTCAGAGTTCCTTCCTTGGCGCGGAGCACACTCCTGACGTGTAGTCTGAAGTTAATAGAAGTATGAGGCGTAGCATCCATGCCATGTGGGAGCAATTAGGCGTACGATGCCACGAGGCTATTGATAAATACTACCTCGGAAATTTTCGTTTAGAAAGGTCTCAAAATTGAACAAAATGAAGCACTCACACTTTCCAATAATAGCGTGGACGGAAAGAAAGACCATGTTTGGTACTGTCAGGTACTGTGAGTGAAAAACAGATGTCAAACAGGAAAATAGAATGAGCTGTCAGAGAGAGAAAGAAATACACAGATCAGCGACGCGACTGATGTCATACTGGGAATAATTAGCTTATTGATGTTCAAGCCGCAGGTGGTACGTACCAAGTCAGGAAACCATTTTCTAGAGTACACAAAATGATCGTGTTTATCGTTTTATTTATTCTATTCTCAACTAGTCATTTTTGCGAGTTTCCTTCAATGTCGAGAGATACTTACGTGTAAGCTTTGTTTCGCGTCTGCCAAGGAAAGCCCGGATGAACACGTCCATGAAACAAATCGGCAAGTCACGTACCCTATAAAGCCATGTACAGAGTCCGACAGTCACAGTTAGGTCGCAGATTACTCCTAATATTATTCCTGCTGGAAACAACCACTGCACGATTCAAGGGGCAAAATAAAACGAGAAATATATGGAGTTACCAACATCCACGACAGTGGAAACGTAGCTTTGATAATGGATCCTGTGATATCCGGTAGGTAGCTCAAATACAAATACTGACGATACGAATCTCACACTTCAGCCATGGTGACTATTCGATAAGACATCATTATACGAGAAAGGTATTTTTTATAGCGAAATTTATACCAAGGCCGATTACTGCGAATGTTTTGTTATAAGTACGGTCTTGTAGGCAGTAGGAAGATGAGTTCACTTAGTCTTGCAACAAGTAGTGCCATCTATAAAAACAGATTTATCACCGAGCATATATATGGACAGTTTTGGATGTCTTGCCACAACTGGAGCGATATACTTGAAGATTCCACTCACTTGCCAAGTGATCAGTAAGATGAATGCTGGATGCGGGCTGAAATTCACTCACATCTCCATAGACGCCAACAGAAAAAGCTATAGTTTCGTAGGAGAAAATTTTACACAATCAAAAAATTGAGGTAAGGTATTCGTTCGCTGAACTGCCACCTACCTTTCTACGATAAGTGTGGTCATCGCCTTGAGTCACAATGTGAGATATCAGGTAGTTGCGAGGAGGTTACGATGCGACTTGCTGTAAATCCAAGTGACGCCTGTATCTATACTGTCATTCCGTGAAATAGCGACATGACCCACGACTTACAGTGAGAGGTCTGTGAAATTCGTTAAACGGAATATTGATGAACGACTTCAAATAAGCAACGCACGGAGAATATTCAGGCACGTAGTTAATCCCTCTCGTCTCTCCAAAATTCTTTACAAGGTAGGAGTAAACGGATACGAACAGACAAGTAATGTGTCCGATATCCAGTATACTGCGATTAGAATTAAAAAATGGATTTGCATTTGGTACGCGGGGGCTTCGATGGACTAACCACAGGCTCAAAACCTATCAATACTGCATTGATTGAGAAGCTTTGAGAAGCAAAATCGTAGGCTTACTATGATGCCGAACATCGCAGGATCGTTCTTTGGTCTGTCCCGGAAATAAAGACCTGCATGAAAGAAAACCACGCCTGTCATTACAGCTGCAATCCAAGGCGAGATGAGTAGTCCACCAAGCGTGACGCCCGGAGACGATGATGTATTATCCATACTAGAGCTTGCGGCAATGGTAGAGTAGATGGGGTACTTCTGAAGGGTTTTAGTGAGGAGTGCCTATGATGAGGCCAGTTGACTTTGTGAGCGCAACGAGAATCACTGTTACAAGGCTGGATGATCAAGATTGGTGACAGAGGATCACAAGGTATAGTTGGCAACTCAGTTGATGACCGCTTGTTCCTAGATATAGGTCTTTTGTGACCTGGAACCCACTTACAACTTCAGATCGTGATGGTCGGAAAGATCATTGTACACAGGTCCATCAAATCAAATTTAAGTTCCTCCCCGAATTAGTTCGCGCGCGACGATCGATCAGAGGGAGCTGGATTTGGAAGTGCCACGTCTTCCATCCTCCCACGGCGCCAAAACCTGAACAGCGAACTGTCGTGGCAGTTGCCGCGGTTCTGAGTCCCTTGATCGTCGAATCAAATGTGCCTCAAAGAAGGGCCACCAAGGTAGACCAGACATACCCACTCATACCCACTCTTGTTACTGCGAGACCATTGGCTACCTTGATTTCAACACCTGCCAAATATACAGGTGGATACATTGAGTCTTCGGCCCCCGCTGTTTTAGGAAGGAGGATTTACACGCTTTATATGGCAGTACAAGCGTCGGATAGTACCTCGGCAACCTGTTTTGTTCATGTCGGCAAAGGTTTGGGGTCGACCCGGTTGTTTACTCAAAAAGGTATGCAAACCTCCTCCCTAAAACAGGGGAACCGAAAGACTTAATGTACCCATCTGTATTGTATATCGACAATAGACCTCTCAAGTAGTACGTCTACGGAATCACTCAAGCGACTCTCATCAAGACTTCTCAGTTGCTTGTCCGTTCTTCTAGTTCTTTTGATCATCTGTCCTCATATTTTGCCCCATCTTAGAGTCTATTTATGACTGGGATTCCGCCCAAACATAGCTTCAGGGACAACTTCCGATTGCAGTTGGAATTCCTGTTTTCTCTGGCAAGCTTACGTATGTGCCCGGATTCAAAAAAAAGTGATCTTCCAGACGCGCACGTAGCAGATAGTTTGGAAGCTTCTCACAAAAGCTCATCCAGCGAGAAGTCGGATATCGTCTCGCAGTTGCCACAGTAAGGATAGATACTTTTATCTTCAAGCACGCTTAAGCCTTCTTTCTCTGGCTCATCGGTTTCAGTCCTCCAGATAAATTCATCGAACTGAGCTGGAAGATCCGCTTTGCCACTCCGCTACCGAGATGCGCTGCCGCTTTCGTTGTTTGCTCACTCTTTTTTTCTCGTTCATGTTTCAGCTATTCCAGTATAGCTTGCATGGATGAAAATACCTTGCTCTCACACCAAGTCTTGGGCTTCAGTAGAACTTGATGATTGCACTGCCGTCACAGGGCTTCTTAGAAAGCTTATGTGACAGGCGAACCGAGTACACCCGGTCAAGACGGACTATAAGAACGAAAAGGTTAGTTCTACAGCAGCAACGTCGATAATTCCTCGTACCTCCCCTCTGGGAATCCATGGCCCTCTCTAATTCGTCTCCGTTACTTTCTTCATTACACAGTCAAATAAATGAGATTCTCGGAGAAGTCTTCTTTGCGGTTTTGACAGACGCTATGTGAGAATACCTCTTATTCAACGTTTCTTGTCATGAATTTGAATATCATCCTGAATGTTCGTAGTCTGTTTGGGATCACTAACGTTCAAGCGTTCACCTACTTTCAGAATTCAAAAAGGGACCCGAATTACCAAAAATTCATGGTAAGCACAGCAATAGGCATTTGTAGAATTGTGCTCATGCGTCTCTATAGGTTGGGTTATTATGGTAAGAAAAATCTCTAAATAGCTCATTCCATCGATTAGTCATGAATGCCAGGATATTCGATGCTATTCAGTTTTTCATGGTCGCAGACTACGGATATACTACGTTGGTGGCGAATTTTACCAATCTTCTCGTGATAGGCAAAGTCACTTGGAGTATCTGTGTACGCCCATATGCGAGCATATTCCTGGGCCATGAATTAACTCACTTTGTCTTAGTGGCCGATTTTACTAGAGGTATGAATTTGCTCCTTCCACGAGTATCTGTTTTAAACTCAAGCACGAGGACCTCTTTTCAGGACACAGGCAACTTCATCATTCGATTGTATGTGTATAGAGCCAACGGGACGAGCAGAAACTGACAAATACAGTAGGTTTTACATCCGACGAATCTGGATCAGTGAGTTTCTGCTCCAGTATGATCGGAGCGCCTTTGGGTGACCAGTTCTCAGTGAGTGACCGGAACATTTTCTTGTCGATCACTGCGGTGAGTCATTCGTATCCGGCCATGCGAAGATGATAAGTAAATCTGTGAATGTAGGCGGTCTTGAATTTTGTAGCACTCGGTGAGGCTCCACTGCAATCCACATTCGGTCACTGGCTAAATTCAAGCATAGCATTTGCCCTCGTATTCATGGCTAAACTGTGAGTCTGATCACATGTGCTAGCCGAAAGTCTAACGCTATGATAGGCTCCATCTCCAATCATTCCTCGAGATCTCAAATATTTCTGTATGCTCTCGAATTTCTTACACTTTAATACATTTGCTCAACATCATACAAAGTGGTTGATGTTTACTAGTCTCGGATCAGGAGTAGCAGCAGATTTTTGGATTGCGATTTGCGTATGCTATTTTCTTTTCAGGGATAAGACTGGATTTCAGAGGTAAGTAGCCGTTGCACGCAATAACCATGGGAGGACTCACAATGAAAGGCAGAACTGACACCATGCTCCGTAAATTGACCGTGTATATCATCGGGACCGGACTTCTCACGAGCTTTGTGACAGTCGCTTGCTTTATATCGGTAAGTCATGCTGAGGACTTCCAAATAAATGAGGTCACTCACGAATTTTGAACAAAAAGTATGCCACTATGCCTAACAATGGCGTCTACGTCGCAATCTATTCCTGCATTTCAAAACGTGACTACTCACCCTGGTCTCGAAATTCCGTTGCTACTAGTCCTAATACCGTCTCTAGTCTATTTCAACGCACTCCTCGCAACCCTGAACACACGCAAGCGGCTGCGAGGGGAGGCAAAGACCGAAGGTTCCAGTTCAAGATCAGGGGCATATCATATGTTCCGCATCGCAGACATACGGACTCACTCTGGCTTCACAAATGGAAACTCCTTCGGCATGAGATCGTTCACCAGTGCAAATCCAAAGGAAGAACGAATGGTGAGCCTATATTCGCTCTTACGTAGTTACTCGACTATTCACGGTGTATGTTAGAGGGACGAGGTTATTGCCATCAGCGTCAAAACTGAAACGAGATACCGAACCGACGAGTCAGAAACTGACTTAGAAACGAACACTTCGTCCATCCCTGTATGATGCCGTTAGTGATCACACAGCTCGTTGCTCTATTTATTTATGTTAAGGTTTCCGTGTGGCAGTGATAGAATATATTTCTGTGTAGGGCTCATGTAAATGAACGAATATGAGAGATTGATGTATTCACGCACCCTCTTACGGTTTCGCGAGACTGCTAAAACTCACGGAAAGAACGATTCATCGAAGACACCGATTGAGACAACAGGTAGTCGGATGGCGATCAGATCTCACCAAAAAGGCCAGCATCCAACTATGGACAGGTCTGCACTCTACACCGCATCCTCAAGAGCACGCGGAAAAGCAAATTGCACCTTTGTCGCTCAAAGCAAGGTCATACGGTGATAGAGGCTTCTATGTTTGGTTTAGAGTTACCCCGGCGTGAAAAATGCTTACAAAAACGTTTCTCACGCTCTTAACGTGTGGCAGGCCAGACTGAAGATTTAGGTCCGCATTGGAGGTGACGGAAGAAGCCGATGCTTCTTTCGTTCCTACCATCACCTCCGATTCGTCAAATCGTAGTTAGAAAGTTTTGTTGCAAATTTCACGCACTCTCCACTCCCTCGGGTACGTTTTCTTGGTTTACTAACCGGGTCGTCTTTCAGTCTTCAAACCACGTATCAAATATTGATCCGAATGCCACAAACTATCACCCGGACTTCTTGCCCTTACCTCCGTTTAACCACAGGCCTAATTTTCGCCGTCATACCAAGGCGTGGGACCGCCCCCGCCCACCTCTCCACTGCTTTCAGCATCCCGTCCGCCCTGTCGAGCCGTAGCTGACCTTGCCACTTGTAGGTTCAGGCATGACGATGGGAGCCGAAGCTGCTTTCGGCGGCTGGCACGCATTTCCTCTCCTTTTCTCTCCTCTGTTTTCTTGTTTGGCAAGTCCGGAATGAAGGACGCAGAACCACTTCTATCTACAATTACTGTAATGCATATCCCAAAGAATTTGACCCGTCTCATTCGGATTCAATCTGTTTCTTATGGTTTTCGATTCTCCAACGAAAATTGGAAATGGCTTCGTCACCAGAAAGTGACTTGCCGCAACAATCACGTTTTGCTTTCCGCCGTGCCTCATTCCTTTCAATATTCGATCTCGTGCCGAATAGACTTCAACGCACGTTTGTCTTTCATGTCAATCATACCCTGCGGAGGCTGGTTGCCGCTGCAAGCTTCGAAACGGGCAGAAGATGGAAATAGCGAAAGAAATTCATGAAGACATTACATATAAAAAGATGGGTTGAAATGGGGAAGGTCTTGGTGAGGAGAGCCTATGATGAGACCAATTTACTCTGAGAGCAAAGGATCGCTGACGCAAAGCTAGATGATCACGGTGAGCGACTGACGGCCACATGGCATAGTCGGCGCCTCAGTTGACGGCCGGTCGTCCCTGGCCATAGAACCATCGTAACCTGCAACCGACCTATAGCTCTAGATATCATGATGATCATTAATATTGTACGGGAAGCAATTAGAATTAGATGTTTCCGAAATAGTTCGCGACGATCGGAGAGAACTGCATTTGGAACCCCCCACGTCTTCTATCTTCCCACGGTGTCAAAACTTGTGAACGTCACGATTCTGAATCTCTTGCTCGATCGTTCGGTTATCAAATACGTCTCAATAGAAGAGCCACCCAAATGGCCAATTTCAACGCTTTGTTGTTATTGCGAAACTGGCGGCTACCTTGATTTCAATGCCTGCCACATATATGTAGCTCTCTCAAGTGGGCATGGAATCATTCAAATTCATGCTGCTCTCATCAAGATTCCTTCAGGACTTCTCAGGTGTGTGTCTGGTCTTCTCGTTCTTTCGATCATCCATTCTCATATTTTGCTCCACCTCTGAACCTATTTATGACTGGGTAATGCCCCCAAGCGTAGCTTCACTGACAACCTATCTCGTCGGCAAGCTCACTATGTGCCAGAAGAGAAAGTAACCGTCCACGCGCACGTGACGAATAGTACATAAGATTTTGCAATTTGACGGGATTTCAGCTAGCGAGAAGTCTGATATCGTCTCGCAACTGCCACAGCAAAGATAGATGCTTTTATCAAGCACGCCCCAATCTTCTTTCCCTAGATCATCATTATTTTCATCTGTGTGAGCTACGGTGGCAAAGCAGATCTCCCAGCTGCGATGAATTTATCCGGAGGAGTAAGCATCTTGCTCCCACACTGTATTGATGATTGTACTGCCTTCACGGAATTTAAGGTTACATAACAACGAACCAGGTGCAGGCGAGGGACTATAAAAGAAGTGGTGAGGTTAGTGTGCATTCGTTATCGAACGAGCAACATCAATAATCCTTCACATCTGCCCTATAGAAACCCATGGCCTCCGCAAATTCATCTTCATTACTGTCTTCGTTACATCATCAACTAGATGAAAATCTCGGAGAAATGTTCTTTGCAGTTATGACTGTCGCTATGTGAGAATACTCCTGGTTCACTGATCCTTATCAGGAGTTCGAATATCATTAAATTATTCATAGTCTATTTGGAATCACAAACGTTCAAGCGTTTACATACTTCCAGAACTCAAGGAGGGATCCGAAGTACCAAAAATTCATGGTAAGCTAGCATCAAAGACTTATAGAAACGTACTCATGAGTCCCTATAGGTTGGACTACTATGGCGAGAAGAATCTCTAGATAGCTTACTTCACTGATTAATCATAAAATTAGGATATTCGACGCTTTGCAATTTTTTATGGTCGCAGACTACGGATATACTACTTTGGTGGTGAATTTTACCAATTTCCTCGTGGTTGGCAAAGTGACTTGGAGTATTTGCGTACGCTGATATGCAATAATTTTCATGAACCATGAATTAATTCACTTTATTTCAGTGGCCGATTTTACTGGCGGTACTAATTTGCTCCTTGCATATTGATTATAAGCTCAAGCTCGGTGACTGCTTTTCAGGAGACAGGCGACTTCATCATTCGATTGTATGTTGACAGCGCCGATGGAACTAGCAGAAACTGACAAATGCAGTAGGTTTTACATACGACGAATCTGGATCAGTGAGTCTCTGCACCAGTATAGTCCGAGCGCCTTTGGTGACGCCATTCCTTAGTGAGTGACCGGAACATTTTCTTGTTGACCACTGCGGTGAGTCCTCAGAGTCCTGCTCTGCGGAGGTGATAGGTAATTTTGTGGATGTAGATGGTCTTGAATTTTGTAGCACTCGGTGAGCCTCCAATGCAATCCACATTCAGCCACCGGCTAATTTCAGCCATAGCATTTTCCCTCGTATTCATGGCTAAACTGTGAGTCTGATCACATGTGCTAGTCGAAAACCTAACGCCATGATAGGCTCCATCTCCAATCATTCCTCGAGATCTCAAATATTTCTGTACGCCCCTGAGTCCCTTACACTTTGATACATTGCTTCAACATCATACAAAAGTGGTCGATGTTTACTAGTCTCGGCTCGGGAGTAGCAGCAGATTTGTGGATTGCGATTTGCGTATGTTATTTCCTTTTCAAGGACAAGACTGGTTTCCAAAGGTGAGCAGCTCTTGCACTCGCCAACTACTGGAGGACTCACAATAAGGAGCAGAACTGACACAATGCTTCGAAAATTGACTGTATACATCATCGGTACCGGATTACTTACAAGCCTTGTGACAGTCGCTTGCTTCATATCGGTAAGTCGCTCTGATGACCTCCAAAAAAAGTGAAGGTAGTCACTGATTTTGATCATGAAGTACGCCGCTATGCCTAATAATGGCGCCTACGTTGCAATCTATTCCTGCATTTCAAAATGTAACTACTCGCCTACGTCTTGAAGTACTTTTAATACTAATTCTGATACCATCTCTAGTCTATTTCAACGCGCTCCTCGCGACCCTAAATACACGCAAGCGGCTGAGAGGGGAGGTAAAAAGCGAAGGCTCCAATTTCAATCCAGGAGTATATCATATGTTCCGCATCGCAGGCATAGGGGGTCAATCCAGCTCAACAAATGGAAGCTCTTTCCGTACAAGATCATTGACCAGTGAAAATTCAAATGAAGGACGAATGGTGAGCTCGTAATCGCCCTACGTCGTTACTTGGATATTTACCGTTTACGTTAGAGGAACGAAGTAATTGCCATCAGCATCAAAACTGAAACAAAATACCGAAGCGACGAGTCAGAGACCGACTTGGATAAGAACACTTCATCCATCCCAATATGATGCCGTCGGTGATCACACAGTTCAATGCCCTATTGATGTCCTATTGTGGTTTCGCGTCACAGTGGTAGAGTAAAGATAATTGTAAGATATATATGAACGAGTGCTAGAGAGTTATGCACGTACGTACCTTCTTAAGCTTCTGCAAGAGTGCAGAATTCGAGGGAAGAAGGATTCATTCGAAGACGGTGACTCGGACAACGGCTAGTCGGGTCGCCTTCTATGTCTCACAAAAAGGCGAGCATCGGACAAGTCCATGCTCTTAAACCGCATCTTCAACAGCATGCGGAGGAGTAAATTGCACACTTGTCGCTCGAAGTACAAGATCATGCATGGGTACAGACTTCTGGTCTGGAGCGAAGAAAGAACGGACCGGCGTGCGAAAATGAAGATGTTTCGGTGCTTTCCGAAGTGTCTGACATATCCCAGGCGAGAAGTCGCGAATGGATCGGTCTTTGCAATCTGGATCTTTCCTCGCGGACAGGAATACGAACAATGTTGAATCAAGATCATCTATGAGTCTTGATGTAGCTTGAAGTATTTCGAAGCAGGAGTGCGGCGATGTCGGTGATCCATTGTTACTCTCATCCGTGATCGTTGTTCATTGCGTCTGTATTTAATCGTGTCGTGTCAGATAATCACTTCTAAGGGACGGTAGCGACTCGGATCGACATATATAGTAATAGGATCCGAGAATGGCGGTGTCTCTCATTCCCACATCAAGAGGCGAAGACTGTCGATGCCGCTGTCGTACAGTACATCGCTAGACGACATGATTGAAAGCGGTTTCGCGGACCACCTTCGAAGCATCTGAGAGGTGCGTGGGTTTGCAGATCCATAGTGTGTCGGTGCCGGAAGAGACGTGGCTACTCGGTTTATATTAATGACAATAGGTCGACCGAAATACATAATTTCTGGTGAACAGTGAAGGTGCGAAATTCAAACAAGTCAATGCACTGTCTAATCTTTCTTCGCACGGCCTATCAATCTCAAAGTATACACATACAAAAGATATTCCTACCTACTAAAGCGACCATGTCACGCAGAGAAAGTACCTGGAGACGACTGGACCTTTAACGTGCTCCCATCATGCCCCCAAAGAAGCTGAACCATTGAGTCGAACAACTAATTCCTGAAGCCTGTCCCGGCGAACTTCTAGGCTATGGCGGCGATGCGTTGTGTCAGGGTCTTCGCTAAGATAGCGCTTTGCCGTATCCTTGTCGGCCTTGTCCAATCTCAGCCCCGAAAATAGTGCCACGTTCATGCCGCTACGAAGACCCTTTAGAAAGTCGACGTCAATGAGACGCGGTAGATTGTCAATTATCCGCTATTATAGGCAACAGTTCAATAAGTATTCTGTTCAGAGCAATCGTGATACGCAGGAACTAGTACCTTGTAGGCAATACGGAAGAATGCCGATGCCTCGGCCATCATAAGAAGTTCCTGCTCGTACGGTTCTGAAACGCCTATATGCGGTATATCTTCTTCGCGGCAACGGATGCCGATTCCTGCGAGATTCTCCAGGATGCGGCGAATGTCGTCTGAATCGATGGAAATTCCTGCCTGTTTCTTCTGAACCACAGGTCAAGCCGAGCACCGAATTCGAATGTCAGTGAGATTTACCTGCCGTTGCTGGCGGAAAGACGTGAAGAATTTGTTCCTTTCAGACAAGTAAACATCGTTTAACGTGAACGGGTCTTTTTCAAGCTCAAGAAGCCAAGCAATACGGTCGAGCGTGACTATCCTCGCACGCTGTAGCTCAAAGTCAACTATATTCCTAGAAATGAATGTCAATCGGATACAAGTTGAGGAAGAATCAAGGAACTGAGTACCTCACTTCATCGAAAAGACCGCCACTTTTGTACTTGCCGAAAGTTTGGGCAATGAGCTCGTCAAGACACTGCTGATAGGCAATGTTCACTTTTTCAAAGCAGGCTCGCGAGTGTTGCTGCCACAAACTGAAGCGTTCTTCAATAAACTGCACCTTAGCTCTGTAGGGAGTATTGTGTGGTAGTTCTCTCGTTACCATGCTAGAAACCATGGCAACCAAATAAGGTACTTTCGGAGCCTCCGGAATGGCAGATGCTTACCGATTAATACGGTCGCGCATATCATCGAGGAATATTGGCTCTTCGATTGAGTCAAAGCTGTCGCACATCTCTTCTATCACTTGACGATACCCAGTTTCTGAAACCAATTCCTCAGTCTCTTCATCCATCTCACTCTTCAAGAATGGTATGAAGTTGGGTGTCGTGGTCTTTATATCAGCCTGAAACTCTGCGTAAGCAGGGCGACATTTCTGAAGTAAACTTTCGTGACCGGAAAGCCCTCGAACGCGATCCCCAAGTTGTGCATCAAACTCTACAATAAGTTGCAGAAGCTCGATTGTCGGATCCTCAGAAGGTGGTGCCGGCAGATCGTACAGCTCCTGTTGTGTATCGAGCAAAGATGAACGCAGGGTTTGCCTCAGTCGAGGCAATCTGTATATGAAATACGACCATCAGCACGATGAAGCGGACAAATTGACAAGGTGCATCAAAACATAGCGCAAGATGAACGTACGTCTTCTCAATCTGCTGGCTCAAGAGTACGCTTAGTTGAGCTGTCAAGTTTGGTACTCCCATACGCTGCACTATGCTAGACACTTGGTCACACCATGGCGATTCATTGGCGAAAAATTTCATCTCGCGATCACGGTTCTCGTCATACGTGATCTTTGATTTTAGCTCAGCCGCGCTTGCTAGTTTTGTGACGTAGTAACCATGAGTCAGTGGATGCTTCCGGCCCGCGAGTATTTCAAGCCATGCGTCATGCTCGCCCGGAAGCAGAGTGTCTGGCTTTGTGAGCACACCTTCGGAGATATCAAGAATTCGTCAGAATACGAGAATGAACCTCGACATTGGCATAGGCTGACCTATGGTGCGTATACCATCAGGATCCGCTTCCTTGGCAAGCAGAGCAGCCTTCTGATTGTGGACATCGTCTGTAATAAAGTCAGCATTATCTCGCAGAGTATGAAATAATAATATGCTGACCACGCATCGTGACTGTAAGGAGTATGAGCGCATTTCCAGCAATCTGTCTCTTAACTAGATCTTCGATGAGATTGATATTCTCTTTGTCCTCTCCGTCTGCCACATTAGAGATGATCCCTACGGTGATGTATGAATGATCATCTCTATAATTTCAACAAGTCAATTTTCGCTCACCGGGCAGATCTATAAAAGAAAGGTTCGTCACAACCGGACTGAAGATATCGATGCAAACAACATTCGGAGAGAATTGTAGCTGACGCCTCGATCCAAAGGGAGGCTGTCCGGGCTGTAGATTATCAAGGTATAAGTCGACAAAGAATTCCTTCGGTACAGTCGGGTTTAGGATTGCTAACTGAGCCCTTTGCAGCATTTTTTCTAAGGTGCTGAGTAAATCGATACAGGTTAGTAAACTTACTATTCTATTGCAAGGACTGTACCTTTTATCAGTTAGTACCGGACCAAACTTCACTTCTCTCACGTTCTGTACCGGGTTACCGAGCTCATCCACTTCTATACGTAGAGATATTTGACACCTGAACGATTCAGGAGAATATGTCATTCTGCACTCCATAGGGCATCTATCGAAAGTAGTTGTCTGAATAGTGACCTATATAGTGTTAAGCATTTCGAGCTGACCTTGTGCATGTATCTTGAGACCGAGGGACAGTAATCTGTGTTTTGTTCAATTCAATGACTCAATGTGAAGAAAGAATCCACTTACCTTCGTCATGGCTTCGACGAGGGAGCTTTTACCTATCAAGGGTCTAGTGAGCTTATGCAACAACGGTATACAGTCCACGCTATAGGTACACGCACCAGCGGACTGGTTTCCTATGACTACTATACGAGGCAGATCAACGTCTGCTTGTGCTCTTTAGAGTGGCGAAGAGTTACGTTAATTCAGGTTCACCGTAAGATGGCGTGATCAAATACTCACCCATGAGCCCTCAGGTCATTGATCAGCTTGATGAGCGCCTGCACCTTCTTTGCATATGGATGCCCAGCTATGTCAGCCGATGTTGCGTTTGCATTTCCACGATGAGTAGAGCCTGAGCCTGATACCGCCATTCTTCGATTCAGTGTAAGTAGATGTAGGTACTAGGCTGAAAGCGCTCAGGGATACAGGGTATGAGGGGAAGTGGGACCCGTTAAGTAGTGCAACGAAGCGACCTCGAGGACAGCAACTGACTAGAGTCATTTGGAGCACTAATGCTGGGAAGCACGCCACGACGCTGAGGCATGTTGGAAGACGATGTGGATACTTGGTTCTCTTCTTACTACACGTACGGCGCTTAACGGACGGCGCTTAACAGAGACCTTCTATCAAGAACGGGTAACGTGTCATTTACGTAATCAACCCACGAGAAACTCCACTTCAACCTTAATTCTACATCTCAACACTTTAACCTAACAGGAGCACACTCTCAGATGCGTATGGTCGTCAAAACAATACCATACAATGACGGTTAGTTGTTCAACATACGACGTAAAGGACACGGCATAGTAACGACATGAAATGTCTGTTGTGAGGGGAGTGAACACGAATATCCAAGAAGAAAACTCTCTATTATTTTGTTGTACAGTTTTTACAGTGGGTATAGTATAGTACTAAAGGAATCTGAGACATGCCAGTGATTCGGCCACGAAATAGAACCAATGAAGAGAATTGACAAATAAGAATGACGAAGCAGGAATCAGAGTAAGTTATAAATACCATATATTCATTCCAAACAGAAAGTAATGCAATACTTCGGGACTTCGACAGTTTGACAATCCAACAGGCACAGACTTGAAGAAAGAAAGAAAGAAAGAAAGAAAAAGCAGTTGGAGAGTATATATATGCCGTCGCGCGTGAGATAATTGCTTAGAAATTATTTCTCACGATTACAACACGTTGAACCACAGAATTTGCCTCGCGTGAATTTTCTCCTTGTGCTTGTCAGTTGTACAAGCAGACGTTGGAAAATGGCTTGTCACCAGATGACAAGCTTGTCATGCAATCACATTATATGCCGGATTTCATTCAATCTTGTCTGAACAGAATCCAGCGCACATTTGTTTTCCATGCTATGAATTTGTCTGTCATGGTAAATCAACTTTAACATATTCAATGCATATTCTCTATTAAATTAAAGCTGAAGCGTCTGCATTCACACAGACAAGGAATTGAACGTTAAGACTCGATAGTTCTCAACAAGTTCTTCCTTGCCTTCGTACGGGATATGAGCTGAAGAGTTGGATCATCGGTTTGGAAGTTCCTTGTAGGTTCGTACAAGAGCTCACCTGGCATGCCATACCAAACTTTACCGCAGTGAACACTGTTGTGTATGTCGGCCTGGGCACTATACAACGGCTCATTATTTTCTCTACCAACACTGTTGAAAAGCGATCATGATTGAGCTATAGACGTTCCGCGAGCAAAGGGACGTACGGAATTGGAATGCTGCCATTGAGCTTTTCCGGAAGGTAGCCTCCGGTCACAGGAACCCATTTCACTGCAGATTCGGAACCGACAAGAATCTCATATCCACTTGTAAACTGTTTAAAGACTCTAGTCATGAGAAGATGCAGTGAGACGAGTATAAGGAAAATACAGAACCTCAATCTCATCTCCATCGTAGCCAATATAACATTTCGCTCTCGTAGCTTTACCGGGGTCTGAGAAACAGATATGAGGACGTAAATAAAAATCGCGGTGCGGAGAATCATCTGCTTACGAAGCCCGCCCTGTACAAATTCAATTAGTCCAAGCTACGGAAATTCTGACTCTGAACCCACTTTGTATGGGACACGTGCAACGAATAACTCAATGCTGTCACCTTGCATGCCTGCAGAGATAGCTTCTTGCGGAAGGAAGCCGGATGAGGCAGCGACCTAGGACAGACGGGTCACTATTGCCCATATCTGATAATATATAGTGCTTGCCCAGTAAAGACCCGAACCGAACAAATCCGAGGGGCTCTCAAACTTGATGGGTCCATCGCTTTCAATCTGCAAATTCATCAGTTCTCCACCATTGGTCTGTTGCAAAGAGTGCGCACAGGTGGTTTGCCCCAATTCTTCTTGCAGAGATCTTCGAAATCATTAAGAGCAGGACAACCTGGAGTCCAACTTGACCCAAACGCTGACTTGAGTGAGTTTAGAGTGATCATGTATTTCGGATCCTTCAAGTTTGTAGGCGAGACCAGAATACTCTGGTGGAACTGGTCATTCCTTGTGATCTTGTTACCCTCCAAACGAGTCGAGTGTCCAACAGCAATCTGTTGCGCTATGCTAGCTTCCTCATATGCATTATGCGGCTGAGACTCGCCCCATGGATCTGGGTTCTGTTGTGCGCTCTGACGGAGGAAATCAAGATCAAGATTGATAAATGATCTGATCTCACCCTAAAATTCATATATCAGCAAGAGCGTAGTACTAACATGAGGAAAAACTGACCGCCATCCAGAAAAGCGCAATATCCGCTAGTTCGTGGCGCTCATAGCCACCGCCAACATCAGAGTGTGCTCCAGGGAACCAAATCTAGTTCAATAAGGTTTTATGAGCAGTGAGAGCGGCAATAATGACTCGAATACAACATACTTGTTTCAGTATCTGATTAGAGCTAGGGTTCGTCCAGAGTGTAGGCAGGAACTTCTTCCGATTTTCTTGCAATGAGAGTCCATGAAGTGCAATCTCAACAGAAGCCGGAAGAGACGTGTCTTTGATGCTCAGCGCGTCGATGATGGGATCTGTGGGTCCATTCATAACAGAATCGACAGTGTCCCAGACGCCAACACACCTGCAAGATAAAGATAAAGTCTCACCGTCAGGAGGCGTCGTTCTGTGCCTACATACTTCGGATAACTCACTTGATCTTTGTCTGCCTAGTTCCCGGAGGAATGGTAGGTGTTTTGCCGTCGACAAGCTCCTTCCATATCTCGAAGAAATAACCAAGCTTCTCACGTTCCAGAAGCCCGATTTTGTCCTGGTGGTTTTGTACGTAGTGAGTCCATATGATAACGAGAGCCCAAGCGGAGGTCTTCTTACAATCAGTCCTGAAACCTTCCGTGCTGTATATGCACCCCTTTCGTAGATCGTATAAATCATCATCCACTTTCCCATTGCAGATCACGTACCTCGAAAACCTTCAAGATCGAATGTGAGAAAGGCTCGGCTAACAAAAATTCTTCGCAAAGACTTACCCAAAGATGCATATATCATCCCCGGCATCGAAGTTCTGGGCGATGAACGCATAGGCATCCCTAATCTTGCTTGCTGTTATACGGACTCAGCATTTGTCTTCCTGATCTCTTCCATTTGGAGCTTACCGACAGCAGTCCCAAATGCCTCTGACGGAGATGCAAAAAGTCATAGCGTTGATCGATGAAAGTTGATGATAATGCTTGAGTGAACGTACGCATTAAAGTGGTTCCAGTAACAGGGTCTCCTTTGAAGTTCGCTTCGCTCCCGACGCCACTCTGATAAAAGACAATTTGGCGACGCCCATCTCTAATATACATTTAGCCCTCTAACATCGAAAATCGAGGAGCGTCACTTACGTCGTGTTATCTTGAACGGCACGGGCTGAAAACGTGCTGTTAGAATGGGACCGTAGAGCTAGTGAAGGATGCATACAGAGACGCAGCACGTTTGTTGCATGCTGCACATTGCCTCCTCCTCCCCCTTCGATATCACCGATTGTGACTGAAACGCCGGAATGAGCATTAAGACGTATCAGAAAATAGACTTTGGAGACTTGCGAGGCCCGTCAGCGAGGTTTCCGTCCATACCAGTGCCATCACAAAAAACCAAGAGGACCTTCGACATTGTGAAAGTTTGGATCGTTGAGAAGAACTTAGCTGGTGATCTCTAGAAAAATGTTTGCGGGGTTGATGGAAACACTTGTATCCGAATCTCTTTTATAGGTTTTTTGAGCTGTGTTTAAAAGGGTCCGTCCGTTGATAAACAGCAAACGTGCGTACCAATCTCCGTGCATGGAACAAAGACTTCCATGCAAGACTCCACCTTCCATTGGCCATAATGTCCAATATTTCCCACTACTTTCTGTTCATGTGAGTAGATTGACTCGTGAACCTGAAACTTCATGCAATGCTGCAAAAGCTGATTTACGAAATAATTAGCGGCCCGAACGACATGGTACAGCACGATCTTCCATACATCAACGCTCCGCTGAACATTGACACATCAATATCAATTTCATCACTTCACTCAGGGATCCATTCGATGCAGTAAAGCAGAGTCTCTGCCGTTAGGAGCCAACGCCAAACGTGTCATAGTCGATGAAGCCACGACCACACAGCTTGAAGAAAAAAGATATATTGTCCACAGCCTCGTGGAGCCGGTAGTCATAATTCTCCTATCACTCCTTTCCTCGGGGGGAAAGGTACAGACTGATCGCTTGCATCTTCAAAGGAAGTACCGTCAATGATCTTGAGCTAAGGTCTGATTCTACTTCCCAGCAACGTCGATGTTCTTGTGACTACTACGAATTGAATGAGCGAAATACAATGAGAATGTTTTGCGGAGATTCACTAACACCGGTAGGTAGAACAATTCGAACACTCGTCCTGTCGGACGGCGTCGGTGAAAGCCAAACAACGAAATCATACTTGCAAATAGTTGCAAGAAAAGTGGAGTTCTGAATTTCCGAGAAAAGGGCCGTCCTTGGAACGAGTAGCACTCTATCTTGATCAAAAAACGCATCAGACACACGAAGACAGAAGACAAGAAAATAGGACAGATACTAATTTCCGTTCATACCAAAATTTCCATGCACGACTCCACTTTCCACTGATGATCATCACGTCCGATGCTTCCCATTCCGGTGCGTAAACTGAGTCGCAAACCTGGAAAGTCATGCAACGCTGTGAAAGCAGAGTTACTTAGTGCCGGCTTGGAGCCAGCCCTTCAACGCCTTGCCGCCCATCGGCAACGAGTTATGTCCCATAGAGCGTTCAATAAGCGCGTAAAAATCGATCCCATAGACAACTGAGGAAGGACATGCACTCGATGAGGAAAACAACTAGTTTTTTTACATGGTTGCTCGTCCTCTCCGATGAATGAAATATGAAATCACGGAGTAGACTTTTACGACCATGGTGACATTCTGACGTCCTTCTAGCAGCTCCGGAGCGATGGCGCTCGGTTCAACGCCCTTCGTGCAGATGGATGGCGCGCGAGACATAGTACGCGATTTTTACGTACAGCTTCAGGAACACATACTCTGAGAACCGATAATGAGGATTGAGCCATACCCGCTTGGTTGAAATCATTGTTGTACATACCCCGGTAAACCGAAGCATCCGACATATCGTCCTCCGCAGCGGATTTAGCCATATTACGGATGATGAACCGCTTGATTGCCTTGTCGCGCGAGCGTACATAGCCACAGCCCTTCTTGTTGCGACTACCATTCCTCCCCTTTTCGGCCTACGAAGTGAAGACAGTGCCTTGACTTCTTGAAACTTTCCGTTGGTATCAGCCCATCCAGTACAGACCGTTACCACCCATCTATTCCGCCGTCTTCGACGTTACATGCAGCCGCGATCGTGAACATCTCAAGGCCAACAGGGTATGATAAGACTCGGAAGTCCAAAAGAGCCGAATAGAGTGAATTACGCTAATCCGGAGCCGAGTAAAAAAAAGAATGATCGAAGTGGAGCCCCGTGAAGTTGGCCCATGTTCCGTGCCTCGAGTTCTGCGTCGGGGGAAGTAAGGGAGGGAAGGACTTACTTCGTCCCGTTAGTATCCATATCCTGTCGTCGACGGTTTTGAAAGGAAAGAAAGTTTCTCACGTGACGTAATGACTAACATGCCTTAAGCTTATGTCATCTCAACGAGCAGCAAAACTTTTACTTGTCGTGCTGAACGGAACGTTCGCTCTGACGTCACCGCGCTACCCTTACCATGAAACTTCTCATCCATCTGACTCGTTGGACGTCAAGACTCATTTGTTAGTATACAGCTTTCATCTTGCAGGTATCTTTAACGATCCCGGAATGCGAAATAGCCGTTGACTGAAAATGAGCAAAGACTGCAAACTCGAAATCGACGAAGCAAGTTCTTGATTCTCTCATCTCGTGGTGCTTTGCTGAACAATCGATACAGACAACGACGGAAGAAAGAGAGGGCGGTGTAGCCTCGACGGTCTTCCGGTCACGATTGGTCGGTGAACCAGAACGTTGGATCGCAATAAAGTCATCACCAGCAAAACGGAAGTTTTCCCCGGAACCACACGACATAATCAAGGAGATTGAGCTATTAACAAAGTTATCTCACATAAATGTTAGTGTCTCTCCTTATACTGCAGTTCATCGATTGTGTAACAGACTTACCGACTAACAGATAGATAATCGAAGTCGTCGGATCGAGCCGCTCGGGTGCAGCCATCGAACTATACACGCCATGGATACCCCATAGTCTTGAAACCCTCCTTGACATACCAACATTTTCACCTAGGCCGATTCCTTCGCAAGCCAGGCATCTGTTCCGAAGTTCTAGACCTACCGGGTTAGAAGTACTGAGAGAAGATATCTTTAAAGTGATCACTAAGTCAGTCATATACCAAGTAATCCGCGGACTGGAATACCTGCACGGACTCAAGGAACCAGTTGGACACCGTGATATCAAACCGAGGAACGTCCTTATTGACACGGACGGCTGTGTCAAACTCATCGATTTTGGCATCGCGTACCAGGAAAGCACCAGTGCAGATATTGGAAACCTATGGCCCGAAACAAAGGACAATATGTACAATGACGTCGCAACTGGGTATTTACTTTTCATCATATCCCAGAGAATCTACTTTTTAAAGCGTTGACTCGCAGGCCCTTTCGCGCTCCGGAACTGCTCTTCGGACCAAAGACGTACGACGCATGTGCGACGGATCTTTGGAGTCTAGGCTGCACCATGGCATCCTTCTTTACGCCTATTCGGCTCCGTCGAAAGTCGTACTACGGCGACTGTAACGGTGACGAAGAAGAAGAGGAAGGAAGCGATAACGATGACCCTCCTGCAGCATACTTACTTCCGAAGGATATCGATGCAATCACCTTCCGTTCAGCGGATTGGGTCCGCCAAACGTTATTTGACAGCAGGAGAGGAAGTATCGGACTTGCATGGAGCATTTTTAAGCTTCGAGGAACTCCGAATGAAGTGAACTGGCCTGTGCGTGTGGACTCTGTTTTTGTGTTTAACCATGAAACGACTCATAGAAACTGCCTCTTTAGCACTTTGAAGATCTTCCGGATGCAAACAAGATTCAATTCAAGGTCGTTCCTTCCAGAGACATCTGCACTCGTCTACCTAATCTTCCTCCTGATTCTCCGAGTACGGGTTCGGACCACAAGCCGCCAAAAGACTCCGCAGCGACACCGTTGGACTTAATACATCGTCTGCTTGTATACCCTCCAGAAGATCGACTGAAGGCCGCAGCTGCGCTCAAGCATCCCTGGTTTACCAGCTTTGAGGAAGACATCCCATTGTTGCTTCCCGTTGGGAAAAATGGGTATGAAGAGTGTGAGGCAAAGACAGAGTGGCAAGGGAAGGACTTTGGGCATTGGTCTCGAGTTGCTTATGGAGGACGGTGACCTTCAGTTTACCATAACATTGTCGCGGATCATTGTGTAGATGATGCAGCATTATTGTCATAGCAAGCAGTTGGCGGACATAATAATGCCTACTGCGTCTCATTACCATTTACGCGCTCGTTCACCCTTCGTCGATGCTGTCTGTTCCTGAGATGCACCTCGGAATTTGACATCGTCTCTTCCGGAACTGGCACGTAAAGCTTGTAGAGTTTGGATATCAAATTTCTTCTCATGGCAGTCCTATAGGATAACAGGGCAAGAGGACTGACCTTTCCATACAATCAAGGCACCTCATACGCCACCCTGAAGGGTGATTCCAAGTCTGAGGACGTGGAATGATTTCGAACAAATCGTCCGGATATCGGAGATATACCTCTGCCGCTGCAGCGTCCAATGTGGTTGCTAGGTGAGCAATCAAGATCAACTTCTTTGCATCAAGGAAACGTTCAGGAATGATTTGCGCACGACTGGTAGAAGAACAGGCAGGTTCTGTTCCGCGACGGGATTCTGCATGACTGGGTTTTCATCCACGTCCGCCATGTATAAGATGAAGTACGAGTGAAGACCAGGGTGCAAATAATTGGCAGAGTAAGGAGACGAGTTTTATCGTGATGGTGAGGTCAGCATTGCATACGCAGGTGATCATCAGATTCAGCTGTGTCAGCGACAGAAGTCGTCTGAATAAATTGAATAGATCAAATCAAACAGGATTATAAACTAGAGTCAAAGTGAGAAAGGCTTAGTGACTCGGATTCGGCCTTGAAAGTCTTTCAGGGTTCTTATTATTGTGCCGAACTGACGTAACCAGCAAGTTGCAACGTTTGGATTTCGAAGTCAGTGGGAAACATAAATGTCCACAGGTAAATCTCCTTTTGTCCTCATCTACGGTTCGTGCGAGAATTCCCTTTGTATTCACCACATGCAAGCCGGTCTCGACTCTCGACTCTCGGCAAATGATCCATTCTGCAGTATGCCGGAGCAAAATGGTTTGCCAAGAAGTTCGTGAGTTTCGCGAAGAGCAAAAACGCATGCACTCTTCCCAGATGCTCGGCGGCTTCTTTGTGAAATCCTTCCTGCTATAGTCGGATGGTGTTAGAACGATTTCAGAAGTCCACAGGCCGGCGTATACGAGGAATGCCGTTCGCCGGTAGTTGCGGTTCGTTCACCATGAATTAGTAACGAATGGCAACGAAAGTTTTTATTTGTTGATTGTTGAATAGAGGTGCCTTAGGGCCCGAAGAACTAAACAGAACTAGATCTGCAGAGACGCAACGCCTATAGCGAGGGAAAGCATACGAGATAGCCCCAAACGAGTAGTTAAGTCTGTATCTTCTGCGACACTTGCTAGGAGGAAATAGGCAAAGATTAATATTCTACAAAGATCGTGCCTTGGACGCCAATAAATTGCACGACAGGCAGGCGAACCACAGATAAGAGAAAGGCTGTAATGGTGAAGTCTTGCGCCGAGATAAGGATTTGTAACAAGAATTGCAAAGAAGGGAATTAGCCTTTCAAGACGCACAGAGAACGGTGCTGAAGAGAAATTGACGACAATGAGTAGATTTCAACATCAAGTCGGAAAGTAGTAGAGAGCAGAATATGTGATATCATTCGATAAACAATATGATAAGACAGATGGCAGACAAGGATAATGGTCAATAGGAATAAAATGATAGAACATCAGACTGGGTCAACAGCCAGTAAGCATAAAGTTTGACTACGAAAATTAGTAAAACAAGGAGTCCGGACGTTACAGTGCAAGCTTGATGCTGATAATGAGTCTTAAATATAGAAGTACAAATGCATTGGGTCGTGAGAGAGCATGCAACCAAGTAATTCCCAAAGCCCAAAACATTAGAGAACAGAAAAGAATAGAAATGAAGAAATGAAGGTGTGTAGAGCCGCCGCTTAGTCATGCGGGCGCAGCCTGTCTCCCTCTTGCACGAGGACACCGGTCTTTGCGAGTGACGCTGCTGCGCGTGTAACCTCTTGTACATCGAAGTCGTCATGCTTATCGGCGGGCATAGCAGCATTCAAATAGTTCACCAAAGCACCGATGCTGAGCTCGTCACTGCGGTCATAGGTAGTTTTGAACAGATGTTGGACAGATGCAGAGATGAAGGACAGGCTGATACACGATAGAAGTTAGCAGCGTGACCATAAGGTTGATGTTGAGAACAAAACTTACCGTCCAGTCGCGGACCGTAGGTCAGCCAACGGCGGCGGGCGGACAATGGGTTGGCTTCGGCTGTGGGAATACTCGCGAGACGTCCTTCGCACATGATCATACTCGTGTCGGACTCTGCGTTCTCGCCTGTACTCTTCGTCATCCATGTCGACATCGTCGCCATCGCCATTAGCATCTTCTTCCATTGACACGTCATCCATATCTTCCGTCGAAGGAGCTCTCCGTAGTGCGTAGGAAGTGTTACTAACTTTATGACGGTTGACTAACGAAGCCGCCTGTGGTGACAGCTTGTAGCGACTACCGGTGTTTGGATGCGAAGACGAGTAGGAATACGAAGCAGCAGGCGCAGGAGCGCGAGGATACGAGTGACTCGGTGGTCTTTCGTACCTCCTGCTTTGTGAGTGAACCGACTGCTGTACACGAGAATAATAACGAGCATCCTCGTCTGCCGAATCTACGTCAGGTGAGTAATGGCGAGGCAGATGCCGTTCATCTTCGGAGTCAAATTCTTCATCGTAAGAGCCCTCCGCATCGAGCTCCCCGTTTGGATGTCCTGCTTCTTGCGGTGCATAAGACCTATAGTCTGCAACATCGTAGGCTCCGTGATGAACCGAGTGAGGATAATGATGGGCTTTCTCCTGCCTGCGTTGACTATACACCAGATCAGCAAAACATGTATAAGGTAGTACCGCATGAAAGCGACCCACTATCGGGCTAAACACTTCGCTCGGTGCTGGTGCCAGGGATATGCACAGAATGAACTATCTTGGCGAAGTTGCACCCACTTTCCACATAAACCGCAGAATACGCGATTCGGTTCGACCTCGCGTAGGTATGGGTCTGCTCTCAGAGCCGCCGCACGCTGTTCGGCATTCTTCCTACGCGCATCGTGAGACGAAAGGGCACCGGATCCCGGGCCTATTTCACGCAGAACAGTTGGAGGCGAGCAGTCAGGTCCCGACGTATACGGACCGCTCGCCATCGACGTTGGCGTCGCGTACGGCGAACCTGGTCCGTTACGCGCAAACGACGCCGGTGCGGGAAGCGAACCAAGGTAAGGGGCTGGCGCGCGGGATTTCGTGCTCAGCATCGGTGGTGTCGGTGCAAGTGACGAGTGGTGCCGGTTGGCGGGTGGGTGAACCACGTTGCCATTGCTGCCGTGTCCGTTCAATGATGAAGTTTGCGAGTTGCTGCCGGCGATTGCAGAAACAGGTGGAAGTATTCGGCCGGACGCCACACCGTTCATCTCCATTGACCGGTGGTCAACAGGAAGAGAACTGCAACGCACACGGATGTCAGTAAAAGGAAATAAACGTCTCCGAAACATATGAAATGGTACTACAGTCCGGACTAAGCGAAACATGAAAGAGAACTGAGATAGAGGCTCAAACAAGGCTATCATCAGAAGTAGCACGGGCAAAAGGAAGGTAGCACCTCTTTGGTGCACAAGGTGAATATGTATAATGCGGACCCAAGGTAAATCCAACCCAGTGCCAACAGGCCAATTCAACATCTTTTCCCGTCAGATGTAGTCCTGTGAATGAGCGTGCCTGGTCGCACAATTCCCGAGTTACCAGCGCACTCCGGACAAATATTCCAGGACAGAAATCACTGATCGTTTAGCGGCAAGATAGCCGCCGCCAGGTATTTTCGGAGATCAGTAAGATGTGAAATGGGAACAGTATAACACCGAGAACGTGCGAAATGAGAGGAAAAGGTACGAAAAAATAAAACAAACAAGAGCAGAAGGTGCTGAACAGAGACGTTCGTGGCGGGAGCGCCGGAAACGCCCTGGAAGTCCGTATTCGGCGCTGTTTCAAAATTGTTTTCACATCGCAGGCTGCTTGCGTGATATTTTGCAGCAAGCATGTGTGCAAGACAGGGAAAGAAACGCCATAGATGGTCATTAGCGAGAAAACCCCGAAGAAAAGAATAAAGCGGGAGAACGCGAGCATGAACCAAATTTACGAAGAAAATAAAATAACAACATTGTAACTTACGCTTTTTTCGAGAGGCAACTCTTGCGGTGAGCATCCCACGGAATTGAACAATACGTGGAGTTGGGTCGAAGGCGTATCCATTTGTTACACGATCCACAGAGGACACGATAGGGCTCAAATTGGGCCACGTAAGGATCTGTGCGGAGGTACTCAATGCGCTCTTCTTCTGTCCGCTTTGCCCGGCGTTTCTTGAGGGGTGGATTAGCCATTGAGTCCACTGTTGTCTCTGGCGTAAAGACTATCGGATCAGGTTGAGGATCATGTCGCGAACGACTATACAAGAAGAGAAAGAGAAATCAATGGATAATTATAAGTTATCTTATTAAATCCCACAAGTTCTCATGCCGAGAAACAGCGTACCATTGATCACGATGCATATCCCAGAGTCTGAGAGTAAATCCCCCAGACTGAGGATCGCGGAAGGGAACGCCTTCACCGCATGTACCACAGAGGACCAGGCCCTTTTCATAGTCGTCCGCTGATGGAATTTGTTCGTCTTGAGGACGTTTTGGCGAAGGTGCTGCTGAGGAGACTGGACTCGGACTCTGTTTCATGCGCCGATCTTCTGGAGACCTGTGCGCTTCTTCCTTGGGCGAGTCTAGATTTCGGACTCTGCCATCTTTAGGCGAACCGCGAGACGGAGGCGACTTTCGTTCCATCGGCCTGCACATATACAAGCGTCAGTCAGCGAACAGGTCACGGGATCAAATGTAGACGCGAAGATGTGTCAACTCAAATCAACGAATGACACTACTTACGGGGAGGGCAGCGAACTAACACGAGCAGATGCAGTTGATCTTTATAACAAAAAGGCGACGATATCAACTAATGTAATCAAGTTATCGAATCAGAGTGTGTCATACACCGAGTCCATTTAAGGACGTGACAAATCCAGGGAAGCCCAGGTGGCCTACAACGTTCAGCAAAAGCAAAAGCAGAGCCTGGGTGGGTTGCGTACGCTGTGAGTTTTGAGGAGCGGCAGTATCGGGAGAGAGGAGGAAGGGCAAGGGGAGATACGAAGGCTCGACGGGATCTTGTGCATTGTGGGTTCAAATAGTACCTGACTGAGACGCGAAAAAGGAGGAAAGGAAACACAAGAAAAAGATCTCGGAAAACAAATATTGCAGAAACCTAGATTAGGAAGGGACCCCGGAACTCCGCCCGAAACCCACTGGTGCGTGCCACACACATCTGAAATCAAGCGAGATGGTTTGGACCGTCCTTCTTCATGTCGCAGCTTCCCAAAATCAGTTCGTCTGCGCGGCTGTGGGATGCTAGTTGATTGCTCAAGCTCTTCTTTTTTCCGACGGGTAGGGATAGCAAAATCAATGTTGGCGATAATAATGGCTGTGTGACAACGTCACGGGCTGAGGCAGAAAAAGTCCGAAAGTGGCGGGGTCCAGGGACGAGTTGCTCGGACAGATCTTGATTTACATTCGCTGTTCGACGGAGCCCAGCCCAGGCCTTCCCTCCCTGGCTGGTTATTGCCGTGCCGTCACATCCATTCTCGGAGGAAACACGTATCCCTTTCTCTCTCTCTCTCCTTTCAACATAAATGCACGTTCGCTGTACTCGTGCGAAGAACGCCATCTGAAGGGCAACGGAGACAACGTATGATATCGATAAAAGAGCGCCGTGTGTCTCGCCCTGGTCTTGACACACGCCCAAACGGGTAATTCCAGGCAACATGTCTTTCTGCCAAGTGCTAATTTGAACTATCTGCCCAGTCCAATTATCCCCATGATCGGCTATTCCAAGCGTGTGTTCTCTTGTGCCTGATTCCTAACGTATTCTCACTCACGTCATTCGGCACCATATGTTTTTGCTTTCCATTCGTATGGGATGTATTGTTGTCACATGCATATCTCATCCTCTGTTCGATAACAAACATCGCATCACCTCTCCCCGTATAGTATAGCAGATTGCACAAATTCATATCATGATCTGATTAAGTGATTGTTCTCGAATTTTATCTGACGGCTCTACAGACATATTTTATTTTCATGTTGTGCCTTCGAGATTCTCCCGTACGTCCCATGTGCATACTGATACCCACACATGGCCACGACGGCACTCCTTAGGATTCAAGGCACACATTTGTATGAGAAAACGAAGCAAAAACGTATTCAGAAGGGAAGAAAGGGGCAAACAGAAAAGAAGACCGCAAAACGAACGGGTTTCGCCATGTCAGGGAATTCCGCTGCCGGAGCTTTTCTCCTTCGCTCGTCAACTCAACAAGTTTTGATACTTCTGCATATATGCTGTGCAGACGAACTATGCCCATCTAGGTTCCGCGAGACTTTCCGCAATCACGATGGCTATGTCGTTCTGCCCATCACTATACCGGGCGCACCGATGTGATTGCAAAGGACATCTTGATTGTGATTTTGATTTTGATAGTTTTGGAGACCCGACCAGTTATCACTCAGAGATGAAATCAGAGAAATGATGTTGATGTCGGGTTGATCCTGATAACTTTCTACTCTGGCTTGATATTGTCCGAATGTTTCGGCATGAAGGATTGTCCATAAATCGTGCAGAAAAAGAAGTGTTACTAAAATAAACAGACTCCTGATCCCCAATTTTGCAGAATTATTGCAGATGTCGTTCTAGTTTCATGAATATGCCGAGAGTCGCGGCAAGAAGACTTCATAAATATTATGCACTCTTCGGAAAAAGACAGGAACTCTGCTATATTTCAAAACCTATTCTTCTCACACGCTTTCCCATAAAAGTTCATCTGCTCGGCTCCCTGGAATTGACGAAATTCTCGTATAAGGCTTCGTCCTTGAAATGTGACGAATTAGATCTTTCCAGGTGGGCGACTCGCAATCGTGCGCGTAAATTGACAAAAACGGAGAAGGCATACATGAGGACACCATATGCCTTAGAAAAAAGCAGTCACATCTGTCTACCAAGGAGAGGTAAGTTCGGTGCCTTGACTTCTCAATTCTTTGTACGTATTGATGAGTACGCCCAGCCGCGGACAAGCAAATATGGTGCAAGCAAATATGGTGCAAGACATGTCTTACCATTTCTAGCCGGTCGGATTCCAAATCCATCCAGTCATGTTCGGAATGATTTTCGCTATTTCGTCGGATAGGTGTTCCTGGGCCTTATCTTCCTCAGCTCATAATTTGTTCTTGTGCCGTGCCCCTTAGCTTAGATCGAGGACGGTATTTCTTTTGCCGCCGTCATCTCAGCCGTTACCAAGCAAGCACTACATATATTGAATCTGCCCCTGAATTGTGCATTCTTTGCCTGTGCACACTAGCGCGGATAAGGCGCTGCTGTGATATGTCTGGTGACCTGTCGGGCACATTCGGTGCGTACATTCCTTTCTGCGTCTGCGATTATTCTTGCCAGTCATAAACGAACGTTAACGTTGATAGGTTTTCGACGTAATAAACGCTAAGTGAAGCGTCATGCTCGATTGGAACGACGGCAAGGCGGACCGTGGGCGGCAGACACGCAATATTCTTCCCAACAACTTCGACAAATCTTAGTTCTTGTAAACGGAACATTCCTGTTTCACGGAAGTCAGATTGCGGGCTTTTGTCATGTCAGCAGCAACATTTCTCTTTTGACTTTGAGTCATTCCGGACTGCGGGTTCAGCTGAAACAACATTGCGTTGCAGGTCATGCGCCCGTCTGGCCTCCTCTTAGGGCTAGATGATATGACGATGATGATGATTATGCCCGACGTGCTTTCCCCGCACCCTCAGGCTTCTATCGTTCGAGAGGATGTAAATAGAGTTCCGGCCGGCCGAGACTCAGGCCCGGCCGTCGATCATTCCGATTCTGAATGACGTACCTGGGAAAAATACATATGAAAATAAACAACCGGTCATGCATATAGTCATGTATTTGTCTTTTCATCATTTTCTCATCTTTCGCCGCACTCGGGCACTCGGACATCCCCGCTCAACCGCCATAGTCGTAGTCGGTGAAATTTGCACCCTGAGCCCGACTTACACGCCGCAGATCACATGGAAACAACCGAGAACCAACCGTCTGCAGCAGAAATGACGAGTGAAAAGGAAAATAGATATATGTGCCTGAAAGAAGATAACGTCAGATAAGTGCAAAATAACTTCATAATGTTTTCCGCTGACGCGAAGTCCGCCGAATTCATCGCGGTATTTCTCCTCTTTGGTGTGTGTATCATCCCTGCTATGGTCAGCGCTCTTATCGCGTGTATTGAGACATTAAGGCACATCCATAGTTTCGGGAACATTGCGGTTCTTCCTATTATTCACGGACATTGACTTCCCGAGAATAAATGCGGTACACACAAGATGACAGAGACATATGCCGGCCGTCCAGAAGCTATCATTTTGACATGGCCGTCGGCTTGGCAAACTTATCAGTCCGGCATCGCAGAGTTGAATTTCAATGACGACATTTTAATTAACAATTCTTCCAGCGGATGGTCCCACGCTCAAACGCGTGACTAGACAGACATACTTACTCTATGTCGACCCGCAAAAAGGCAAGAGGTATTTGACGTTCGTAACGGGCCTGGGTAGGGCCGTCGATGGTCGATGGTCGTCGACGTCGCTTCGAGCAGATATCTTTGGTCTTAACCGGCGGATTCGTGTCCGCGGGTAAAAGAAGTATCTAGGGTCATTTTCATATCAAGAAGGGCTCTGTCTGCGAGACCAGCTGATTGACAGACACGAAGATTCTGACGAGGCAAACGTTTCGCCGAAAACTGGCACATGTACAGAGGTCGGATACCTGCTTACGGTAGTAGTGGGCTTACATGACACAGCTAACATTTGTAACTCTCGACTGCGCAATGCAGGGTTGGGATAGCAGAGTTCTAAGTCTAAGTCTAAGTGGTCGTTCGGTATTTTCGCTCCTAGCCGGCCCGCGCCACTTTTATCAAGCCCTTTCGGTCTGGTTTGGGCCGATGCGACCGACATTCCATTCATCCCGTATGGAGACAGACAACCTCTTTGTAAGACTAGACTACAAAGCATGAGGAATGGCCTCTCGAAGTCATGATAAAGAGCAGTTCCTCTTGTGCCTTCGGATGGTCCGCGAATCTTCGATAACCCCGATGCTCTGTTCCGCACGAAATCAGAACTCTCGTTCGTGCCTTTGCTGACAGCACACTGCGAAGCCATCTTGATAGAATACCTTTGCGACAAAGAATAGACCAGAGACCCCGGATGCACACTCAGTCTAGCTCCAGTCCTAGCTTTCCGATCTTCAACCGCCGGAATTGGCATGATTTACTCAGCTTAAAGGCTAAATTTCTTCGTGCAGCAAAGCCACAGATGTGGCTGGCCTTTGAATAAGACGACGGATCGACAGAGCGTTGCAAAGTAAATCGCTTAATAGGCTCTGCGTTTCCGTCGTTCGATGGAACATGATTGGACTGACGTATGAACACCTGGATGCCCATCGATAGCAGAACGCAATGACCGCCTAATTTGCGCGGAAACGATGAGACACGATGACAGCTGGGCTCAGTAAAGATGCGGGATAGTCAAATACGGCTGAGGATTGTTGAGTCACTGTTATTCCGGGTTTATATCTTCGCCTGCATATGGATCGCTGACGACAGGACTGCCCAGACCGCAAGAAGCCATTCTATTTCCAATGAACGCAGAACTTCGAAACTAAACATGACTTTTGTTTCCCATAAGAACGTTCTGAATTCCCTGTGTTCCGCGGATACGATAGATCTGTTCGGAAATGGCGGGATGAGGCGATGTTCATTGGCAAGTAACCTATTTTCTACGCACCCGGTATTGGCTGTGAGCATCAGTACTCCGCGGCAAAATCAAATTGCGGTCAAGTTGACACTGATGACGAGGCTCTCGGAGATCGCCTCGAGCGATCTGGGTATCACCAGTGTCAATCGAAGGGAAACAGTTGATTGAACAGCATGATCACTCTTGAGGAGAATTAGATTTAGCAGAAGAGCGAACTTCTCGTTCGTGAAGAACCTCGTCCCTCCAGCACAGACACCTCTTGATTCTCAGATTCCCCAGGACTCGCGCACCAGACGAATTGATACCCAAGCTAAAAGCGCAAGGTCTGAACGACCAGGGCCGGGCAAGTCTCCAAAGATCAAGTCCAACAAACAGCCGATGCGAAGATCAAAACGCACTATAATCCTGCAAATCGGAAAGCGATTCATTGGTGCAGGATGGAAGAACCCCTGAAATGCTACTTTTCTAGTACTCTCATGCTCCTGGGTGTTGCGAAACGCACAGTCGCCAAAGTCACGTTGTTCTCACCGAAAGGCCGCCGAACGTCGTAAGCGTCCTGCGAAGCAGCTCGCAGCTCGATTTCCTTTCAGACGGACGGCGAGAAATAAAGTTTGTTTGAGTCGCCAGTCCTATCGCGGGAAGAAATTGAAATCAGCCCACAAGTAAGAAGTCTTTTGGACTGGCCTTGTGGCTCATCAATTGAAGAACCTTGTGCTATTTTTATGGCTCTCAACCAAGAAGGCCCCTTGTCCAGAGCGGGAAGGGGGTATGTGAGAGCATTGCTGACAGCCAAGCAGACAGGCAATCGTGAGTCTTCGAGAGACAAAAACGCAGTTGGAAGTTCAGTACACCCACGAGCTCGAGTAAGGCAAACGTCGCGCCGTCGTCAGCCGCCGAAATTTCTCCTCAAGGCACAGAAGAGAGATGGATTAATCATTTCATCTCCAATTCCCCGTCTGTAGGTCGGAATATTACTGTTCCAGCGAGTTCTGCGACTCAACTCGGACAAGACGGATTCGGTCTAAACTCGGTGAGCTGGCTTGTCGCCAAGACTCTAGATAGTGCCGATCCCTTCTCTTCTTTGGCATGCTGAGTCATCCTCAGGTGTTAGTGACGTCATCTGACACGTCAAACTTCCGACTATTTGCTGATTGCAATATAGTAATGTTGATTTGTTACCACACCACCACTGATTAACAGAAACAAATAACAACATGAATCATACTTGTTCAGTAAAGGTATTTGTCCTTGAAGTCTACACTGTCAACGCTCTGACCGTCCTTTTGCTCTTCTTCAGTCACCAACTGCTTCAGTGCCACCAGTGCACGCCGCGCAGTCATTCGCAGTGTCGGCTCTTCCATCCAGCAATGCTTCATTAATGACCAGTGCCGGTCATCTCGAATGATATCGGGTCGCTTCTGGATTTTGGACCGGTTTTGAATGCGGTAATTGAATGCTCCAGGCATATCCCATGGGTACGCTCCGGTCATCACCTTTTTCGAGTCGCACAGATCCTTAGTTGATCATCACACAAACCTACAATAACGTCACGCACCTCCAAAAAAAGTGATCCGTAAGCATACATATCGCTCTGTGGTGTCGGATGGATTTCGCACGGAAGCTTATCTCTGAAAAGATCAAGGAGCTCTGGAGCTTGCCATCTCCAGCTTCCTGAGGGTTCCAGGGTCCTCAGCCCCTCGTCTTCAACTGAAATTCGTGTCATTCCAAAATCATGCAGGTATGCTCTTCCTTCGTGTACAAGGACATTCTCCTAAGCCAGACGTCATCCAGTGTTTAGCCAGCATAGTGGTGCAACATACCCCCTTTAAGTCTCCGTGAACGAATTCGACATTATGGTATTCGTGCACTAGTTTCACTGTAAGCCATAATCCAACGCTAGGAATTGATAAACTTTAACTGTATGCTAGCGCGGATGCGACATCACGAAGCTTTGAAGAATTTGTGAGCGAATTTGTTTATACCTTTTCACATGTCTGCTTACGAAGATGAGTCTCGACAGAATAGAGGTTTTGGAATGGCCTTTTATGAAATGGTGAAGATCTCCGCCATTCATCCAAGGTGAAACGAGAAGCGGATAATTCAGATCACTATCGTCGAAGTTGCTCCAAAGGCCAATCAAGGGAAGAATTGATTCATGTCTCAAGACAACTCTTGTCTCCAACTCCCGGAGGATGCGCTATGTACAAATTATAAACAACGGAATTATAATTTATCCGAAATTGGTACGCACCGCACATGCTCGGACTTCCGAGAGGCTTGGTGAAAGCAGAATCTTTTTGACAGCAACCTGATTCGAATGTGAGCATGCGTCTAAGCTTGGTTTCTTACGAACCTTTTCGCAAAAAAAAGTCCGTATCTTCTTCTTGCCGAATGTGTCCACAGGCACAACGAACTGAAAGAAACAGAATTCAAAGCATGTAAATCGTGTCATAGTGATAAAAACAGGACATACGAACCCCCCGGCAAGCAGGCAATGTTACTTCGTACACCTCCCCGCAACTGCCTCTCCAAGTCGTGCAGTCTCTATTCACTGGGAGACCGTCAAACAGTAACTTGCCAGGATAGGCACCTGCTATCCCTGTCATTCGTGTGAGTAAACTACCTGGTCGCAACGAGTAGCCTACGCACTCGACCCTATATTTGCAAATGTAACATTCTCTCGCTCGCAGAAGTTCTTCGGGTCCTCAGGATCCTCGTTATGACAGAAGATCTTGGCTCGGTCATGAAAGAACTTCGATCCCGAAGAACCACCAAAGCGCCTTGTATTTGAACATTTAATGAAGTTGGGATCTCCATAATCCATGAGAAACTGTAGCGGCTTTGTCAATAATGGTCATGTCGACTCGGACGAGTAGAGGCACTACTTCACCTTTAAAGATTCTTCCCAGTAGCTTACCCATCGTTGGAAATCTCGCTCATCTTCAGCGTATTGATCATCTACGGGATTCCCTGAGCAATATTTTAAAACGTGCTGTATAGATCTGAAAATCCTGTGGATTAGAGATGCAATGTCCAAATCAGACATTGAGCGAGACTTTACAACGCTGCGTTTTGAACTAGGCCGCTTGCTCCAATAATCGGATGAGGATATTTGCAACAATACTGTAGGCTCTTCTCGAATTTATTCGCCACATC
Organism: Phlebopus portentosus; assembly: GCA_037892935.1. Lineage (NCBI taxonomy): Eukaryota > Fungi > Basidiomycota > Agaricomycetes > Boletales > Boletinellaceae > Phlebopus > Phlebopus portentosus. The sequence goes on along the minus strand of JAYXKI010000004.1, from coordinate 1,697,356 downwards.
TAACAGCAGCTGAACTATATTTTCAGGGATGTAAACATCAGGCTCCAGCTCCGACTGTAAGGATTTTCATTTAGCAGAGCTTTATGTTAAAACCATTGCCATACTTACCCTAGGCTTATGCAAGTACTCGAGGTTTGAGACGATCCGCTTGCTCAATACATATAGATCTTGACTTTGACCATATATCGTTTCTAGTTTCTCCGAAATTTATTGAGTATAATGAGTCGTGGCTATAAAGCGCGTCACATACGGAGTGAGTAGTGGGGATAGATTGCGCGACATTCCGCTGAAAATACAACTGAGAGCGATGATATGAATTTATTTCGGATGCATGTACCTTTTGCATTTCCATGAGGCGGGCGGGTGATAGAATTGATATTATCGTCTTCGCGGAGGAAGTTTGCATAATATGCGCACATGTATGTATAACGATATTGCGAGCGTCTTTCAACAATTTCCTGAATAAAAGATAAGTAAATCAGAAGGAACTTGATCACATGTTCATACGTCTAGATCACTTTCCAATCCATCTATTTCTTGCCGGATTGGAAGGGATAGTTGCGACACTTTCTCGAGATGGTCGTTTACTTTAAAGTAATTCTTCGCGCCTGCCAGTGACCGAGAATCATTCTCGCCGAAAATGGTGCACAAATCGAGCCGTTTTATTATGTCGTGGGACGGATGATTCCGAAGCTGTTTGATCCTTTTCTCCACCCTTACCAAGTAAATCAGCCTCTTTTATATGTGGCGCATACATATCTATCATGAATCTTACTGTGCCAACGAATCCTCCAGCAGCATACTCTGCGTGTCACGCAGCTCCGAGTCGAAGTGTACTGGAAGAGATATGTTATCGTTCTCTTCAATGATACTAGGCCCGAGTAGACCACGACTCTGACGGTCAACTATTTTCCATAGTAGCCTTTTGCACCGGTATTCGGCTTCGTCTAGTCCAGAAGCAGACTTCATCTGAAAGAGAGAGAGGGGGGGGGGAAGCTCGTCAGCTAATATATCAAATACAGAACGTCGAAGACAGGGCTGTATATCATCAATAGCTTGGGCAAGAGAGTCGCGAGCGTGCACTGGAAATGGGTCAGAACGGTCAAAGTCGTTTCTGCTCCCTTTAGATTAATCTTATTGAGTATGCGCTGAAAACCATCATGGCACTACAATAGGTTGCCAGGGAACATTACAATAAGTCGACACGGACGGTTGTATTAGTCGTTGGCCTTTGTAGTTACGTGGGTAATCGTTTTCGTGATGTAATTTCAAAATGCACAACAATAAACGCCAAGGTCTTCGCACTCAACAAAAGTCACCAGTTCTGGACAAGACATATGCCTGTTTCAAGATTTGCTGCCATTTAGCTCCATCATAGATCGTCCCGATAAGAGTAGCCTATATATATATTCCGTTACCAAAGAGCTGAGTAAGGATAAGGCAAAACTCATTCCGCCGGTCAAAATTAAGCTCACAGATTCCAAGCAGGCAGTGAGTGCCAGAACGCGTATGCTTAGAGAACTGCTCGGAGTGAACTACTTACCGAATATCATGCTCAAATTGGGTGTCTGAGACTTGTTCATCAGTCACTTCCTGGCTGGTCTTTCGGAGAGCCGAACGTCCTTTGTTATTCCATTGTGTTCTCCAAACAACGCAGCCGGAAATAGAAATGGATTCAGTATAGCGCACGCAACTGTCTCGAGCCGGAAGAAAGTATGAGCATTGACGCTAATGTCAGGGGATTGTACATCTTAATCGCAGACCTTGACAAATGAGAGCGTGCAGCCTATTAAGAGGTGCATCGATTTCAATCGGAAGGTGCAAGGGAGATCAAGACAGGGACAGTCCAATCCATACTACGCAAGTTGTAACGAATTGCGTGATCTGAGATAGCCAAAGAGCAAACACAAAAACGCTTCGACGATCCTTTGTTGTTCTCCGTTTATGGTATTTCACACGATACATGTGGACAATTCCGTCATAGAACGACCTGGCTCTTCCGCATTTCGTGTTGATGTTACTACCAAAGAATCAATATTACAGTAATTGCATCGTTGACAACTTCCAACTTATAGACAGAAATGGGATACTTCTTTGAAAGCCCCTGGGTACCTTAATGGGAGGCATCTTTAGTGGACTTACCTGATGTGAGGTCCATCTAGTGTACCCAGCTCCCCATTCATTCGAACTGTGCAAACACTAAAGACATTAGAAATGCATCGGGAGTAGCATATGCATTGTGAAACTTCAAAGAAAATATTCTTTAGACATGGCTGCTCATTGTGACTTCAGGCACATCATAATCTTTCTGTCTGGCTACACTTGTCTCAGTCGGTTTGTTTCAGTGAGCAAAGGGGCGAAGATGATATTATCGACTTTAACGTCTCCACTTCAATGATCCTCCTATTGGTATCAGACCGCTCGGAGGAATAGATGGAACCGACAACATAGTAGAAAGGCGGGATATCGTTTAGCCTTTCTTGTTGACACTTTTCCGCCGGAAGATCTATAAAAGTCAATCCCTCCTGTTAACGGAGTGGACAACAAGAACATCCTCCAACAGGAGAGAAGCCTTACATTTTGAATTTCGATTATTTACAGTCGATACCGGTGGCGCTAAAACAACCTGTCCAAACACAATCGATTATCGTGGAAGTATGTAGATTCCCAGATTGAAAAGTAACAAAGTAAAATAGCACTGCGGAGATAAGAAAGGTTGCGCTAGATAGATATTGTCCAGATGTCATTTATTGAACGGCATTCTCAAGAGCAATGAGCTCTTCCAGCTTTGCAATGGCAATGTTTGCCGTTGCTCGCAGCCGAGGATCAAGTTTCCAACAGTATTTCAAGAAAGTGTACTCATTGACGGGCATCGACTTGGGTCGGCGCATGATAAGACCCCGCTTATTTATGCGCTGTCCTTGAGAGATCCCCTTCCATGGCTCTAGACCAGTAAGAACCTATCTTATTGATTAGTCAGCTGGCTACGCAAGGAGAACTGCTCCCACATTGTAGCATAGCAAGCCAAAGGAGTACATATCACTTCGAGGGGTGGGCGCGGGCACCGACTCGCCCGGCAATTGTTCGGGTGCCCGATACTTCCAATCTCCATGAGGTTTTGTGAAGAGTCCGTCGTAAAGTGGTGACATTTGAGATATTCCGAAATCACAGACGAAGGCCCTGCCGTCTAGCACAAGAATGTTATCCTACGCATCAGGTTAGATTACGAAGTATATCTCATGCATAGACAAATGGACCGACAGGATTTATATCCCCGTGGCACACTTGAGGATGATTATTATGCACTGTAAGACGAAGAGTTTTCTCGGAGATTCGTGAAGGGTAAACTTGACTCGCTTACTATATGCCAAAGCCTTCGCAACGTCAAGTAACTGTTATTGGTATGGAGGGTATGTGATTAACTGTTTTCGTCACTTGAGTTTACGGGAACTTACCAAGCGTAACCTCCTTTTTCTTTTGATGCGACCTTTTTTCTGAAGGTAGACTGAAAGGCTTCCATTCGTGATCCACGGAGAAACAAATGCTGGTAGTTTGGCGTCAGGTGTAAAATCGAACCACAGGCCCACCAAGGGTATGATATTGGGATGGCGCATTTGACTCCAGACAATGAATTCTCTAAAAGCTCGCTAGGAAAATTTAAGAGGGAAAGTAACTCCGGCACGAAAACAGAGGCTAACCCGTGAAATGTCCTCCTCCTCCTCAGGTGCAGAAACTTTGAGAACTTTCACAGCGACCTGCAGAAGTTGTCGGAATAGTAACTATAGAAGATGCTCGACATGGACCAACCTCGTCGATATCCCACCGAAGACGCACATTGGACTTTCCGGGGTGCTCAACATCAACCTGAAATGATGAGCTATTTACTCTTTGAGGCATGATTTCTGCACTTACCCTGAGTTCCTCGCGTAGCTTCACTTTGTATACTTTTGAGTACGATCCTCCTCTCGGCGCGTCACCGGAAAGATTATGCTGACTTCCAGGGCTGCCAGAGAATGCCAAGTGGTCAGATAATTCAGTCATTTCTATTGAACAAAACAGTTAAATAAAACCTAAACCATCTGATAGGAATACAAGCCTCTCACTTTCCACGATAGCCTCGTATGTCAGATTTTCAGGCAGATTCACGAACTCATCGGGAGCTGAGGTAAATCACAGGAAATGTTAGAAGCAATCGCAAGCGGTCTTATATGTGATAGCAACACGCACTAGAACCTTGAACACTTTCTTGGACCGTCACATCGCGGGAAACAAAGAACTATCGAACTCCTAAGACATGCTCATGTCCATAGACGGGACAATTTCAATCAACTTACATTGAGTTGCGACATAAAACCTTCAACCTTCTCCCCCGCTTGCACTTGCGTTGCTTGAATCTAGAGCGCCTGTTACGGAATTCTTGGCGTAAAGTTTATTGTGTAACTACACACCTCACGCTGAATCTGTTCTTCATTTGCGTTCTCTATACTGGCAGAACGCGCATCGTCGGAGGACTCCAAGCGGGCGAGCCTGCCTAGTATGTCAATGATTCTGAAACAAACTCAGCAAATTTTCTGACTGTTTCTATGAGATAGTTACCGGGAAGCGTCATCAAGATGTCTAGAAATTTCCGAGCGAATTAAGACGTTGCCCTGGCTTTTCTGTAAAAGATATTGGAAGACGGTGCCTGAGCGACAAATGAGGTTCCCCGTTTCATTGCTGATGGTTTTGCGCTGCCAGTGCATAAATATAGAACGTCCAAAGGTGGCACGTGCCGTGACACACCTGTTTCCAGAACATTTCAAGGAGCTTGGCCATGTCAACACTCAAAGATGCGAGTCGCCTATCAAATAAATGAGCCGTATCTTCAGAAGGTGACATGAGTAAGCTTCGGAGAGTGAGCTATTTGAAGTTGCGTCTACACACCAAGATCCATGAATATGTACGAGTAGGGACCATGTAGGGATTGTTCGATTCGAAGGCCAACATCTTCAATTATAAGCATGCATTATTTGTTACAGACATATACAGAGCTCACCAGGAACGGACGCTATGTTGGGGTGATTGATGCTGTTGTTCCAAATGCAGAATTCGTGACTTGCGGGACGTTTTGGAAGTATTGAGTATAACGCGGCTTTGTAGACATCCATATAATGTTCTCGGAACTGAGTCGTCGTCTAAATAGAATATGAGTAACACGAAAAGTTGAATACATCCGATCCATTAAAGGTAAGTTACAAGAGTCAGGTCTTTTGCTTCCTCGACCAGGATGGTCAATCTCGTCTTCAAGTCGTGTTTCAGAAAACCACCAAAAGGATAAGCACAAAGCTTCTCAAATATGCCAGTGAGAGAGTACCACGGATACGACACATTTCCTTCGTCGTTCATCCGGCTTAACAAAACACCGATACTAGGGTACAACAGCGAATCCGAGCTTGTCAGCAAGCGTCTGCATGGTCTACTCAGACAGACGTACTTAAGCAGGAGTTCCTGGATCTTTTCCGCATTCTTGTCTTTAATTCCGTCCACTATTTCTGGATCTATCTCTCCTAGGAGGCCCAGCGCTCTTTTGGAATTCACTTCATTTTTGAGATAGTGAAATTCGTCGACAGCATCAGGGAAGACCTTCGGCGTGTAAATGTTCCAAGTACCAAAACGCAAGTCTGAAATACTCACTTCAGTCATACTTTTGCGAGTTGTTGGTGGATAATAGGACAAACGCACGTGGACTGAGAAGAATGGGGTCACCTTAAGTATCATGAGAAACAAAAACCACCTCGTTAGTTATTCATTATAGCGTGCGCAAAGACGATGAAGTTAGCAACAATCAATTCTCGGATTGAGAAAGCCTTGTTCAGTATTCTCATGGTTGCTATACGAATACAAAACGATTTTTATATTTCAAATTTCAAGACAATAGGAGGACTGTGGCTGTGCACGTGACGAGGCCGTGTGGAACCCACGCTGCCTAGTAACCTTTCTCTTGCACTCTCGCTCGTCAAGCCTATGATGGACAGGAAGCTCTCTGGGCCCGAATCGTCGGACAGGCTGTCGAGAATCACCGAGAATCTCAATGAGTCTGAACAGTGGTGGATGGAAAGGAGCGAGTTCCTGGAGTCCCGTGGTTATCGTTTACGACCCCGCTTTCGCCGTGGATGGGTGCCATCGTGGCAGAACACGGGACGAAATCCCCTGGAGTTTGAAGACGCTCGGTTTCATATGGTAAGAAGCTCTTATATTCCGGTGTGTTTTCTTAACCCTTTAGGCTACAGGTCGAAGATGTCATGGACGCGACCAGGTTGAGCGACGGTCGACAGGTCGTATTGAAAGCTGTTCGTCGCAACGGAAACGAAGTCAGGATTGCTATGATGCTTTCATCTGAAGAGTCCATGCGGGACCCAATGAATCACTGTGTCCCCATCTTGGACTACTTTGGCGATTTGACGACTCGAGGACCCGACTTCATGGTTATGCCGCTTTTGCATAGATTTAATGTGCCAGACTTCTTCAGCGTTTCGGAGTTGCTAGATTTCGTGCGACAAACCTTAGAGGTACGTCTTCCGGTGACCTCTTCTATCTTCAGAGAGTCAGACGGTCTATCTAGGGCTTGATCTATCTACATAGACGTCATGTTGCACATCGGTGAGCATGGTCATCCGTCGAAAAACCCTGTGGCTGATTATATTCTCCAGGGATCTTAGCAGTTCAAATATCATGATTGATGCCAGTGAAATGTTTCCCGACGGCGTGCATCCCGACCCGCTTTGGTGCGATCTCCAACCCGATCACCTAGTTCCGGCAAGGTTCTTGAGACGCACCCAGTTGAAGAAAGTTACATATTATTTCATTGACTTCGGAATCTCTTCTCATTTCGAAGACCCTCGCGAGCCTCGGCTTGTAACAGGCATCGATGGACGGGATCGAGAAGTGCCAGAGCGGCACTTGACTGAACCATACGACCCGTTCCCTGTCGACGTTTTTTCGCTCGGAAATACGTACAAGAGACTTTTCCGTGTAAGTGACACTCACTTCATGTTCACCTTTAATCTAAGTCCTTTGCAGAACTATCGCGATCTTGAGTTTCTTTCGCCTCTCATTGAGGAAATGACAAAGCGCAATCCACAGGAGCGTCCGGCTGCGGAGGTTGCATTGGCGCTATTCCATGATTTAACCGCACAACTCGGAGATTCGATAATGAATAAGAGACTTAGAAGTGTTAACGAGCCGATCGTTGTGCACTATATTCATGAATTATCGTCTTCGTGGAAGGCATTTCTGGGAGTGATGGAGCAGATCTTCTGTGAGTGTTTCCTCTAGAAAAAACTGCCGGACGGGTCACTAATGGAGAAAACGTCTTCCAGCACGACATAATGCTGTATTTGTACTTATCCCAGTGGGAGTATCCGCTATATTTCTCTTTCGCAGCAATCATCGTCTGTTCGGAAGGATGCGCGACTTATTTATGGGAATCAGGAGAACAGGATCCTGATCTTACGTTTGATACTTGTTATGTTGCTATAATTTGGAATATGGGTACAAGTCCGCTATATATAATTCCCATTGCACTGACCCTCGTAAACTCGCAACCGTTTGTTCTTGCTTCTTATCACAACGGAATTAATACCATGGATAGTTTGCTGGGTCCGCACGTAACAGGAATTTACAGTGAGATGACTGACCGTGCCGTGAGATCAGTAACGTAAGCACCCGTCGAAGGTGGTCCTATCTTTCAAGTTATTGATATTACGAAGCGATACAAACTGGAATCATTCCAGGTTCATCACCTGAATTTTCGTAGACAATGCTGCTTCCCGGGTCCGTTGTTCAAGCGCCCAAAGGACAAAAGGAAGGTTACTCTCAACGAGGCTTCGTTAGCCCATGACGGGTTAGCTATTGTTTTCTTTCGGCAGTGTGTGAAAATGGAATCCTGAGTCGAAACGTCTCCGATCAGCACGAGTATTCACACTCCGTTATCCCTTCCAGTAAGACATTCCTTGTGACTTGCTCAACTCTATCTCACTTTCCTATCTCTTCTGTTCCCAGAGAGCATGCCCATGCTGGGAGTTGAAACCGTTCATGCAACCTTATCTGTCGCCAAAGAGGTGACCGAAACTGTACAGTCTTTCTTCGATGCCAGATCTAGTGCGGACAGACATGCATCCGTGTGCGACTTAGAAAGGACCTCAGTGCGTTTCTTGGAGTACCTCGCAGAACAACATTCCCGTGCTGCAAATGGAGACGATCGTGTCGCGTCTGCTTTGGCCGATACCTTTGCAGATACGCAAGTGTCTTTCTTGAAGTACGAAAGTCAAGTTAAGAAATGGTGCCGTCTTGTCGGGTCAGACTTCGCTGGTGATAAGGATTATCTATCTCTTCCGAAGCACATCGCAAACCAAATATCCACGTCGAAGGATATGCCAACTGCCCAAGGAAAAAGCTCTCGACGAAGGGTACGTGACATATGCTTTATGGACGATGTTCAGCATCTCATTTGTATCCCAGCGCTTAGCCCCTCTCAGTCGAGCAAAGTACATTCTTTTTGGAAACAGGAGAATAATTCGCCATGAAGAGCGTTACAAAAGAAGCCGGGATACGTTTTGCAACTTGATTATGGCGTGGTCTACTATAGTCGATCGAATGGACGTGGCAAAGAGTCCGCCAGCTGCTGGAGGTGTACCGGCCCTCGTTCGGTTCGTGGCTCTAGCTAAGGAGCGTTGTCAGACGGACGCCAGCATCTTTATGGTTGAAGGTGTCAATCTTTCAAAATACGAGACTTCTCCTGTCGTGATTGACCCCAACATGGTCTTCACTTCATTACCCGCATTGGCAATAAAAACAGGAGACCTTCTTCTGAAGCATAAAGAGGAAAATATTCAGGGTCTGCGATCCTACGAGAACTGCGTTATCGTTAAGCGCAGTGGTGGAGACTTTGAGGAGTCGCTTTCGTTGGCTCGCCTTTTCGCAGAAGATCCTTCAGACAAGTTTTCCAGGGGATTCTTTACTGATCCCCCGGACGGAGCAATGTTACGTTGCTGTGCAGTAGTGCGCAAAAATTCGGAGTTCGATCTTTACTTCAGAATCCCCGAAGGCTGCTCCATTCAGACGCTTCGCCAAATTCTCCCAACTTCCAGTTCTTCCCGTCCAATTGTACCAAATGTGGACCGCATCAAGTTCTCAATTCGTCTCGCAACGGCTGTCCTCGTGATTCATTCTCTGGGTCTGGTTCACAAACTGATCCACCCTGAAACTATTCTCGTGGCGCAGAAGGAGCTATATTTCAGAGAAAATCATAGTAGGTTGGGATTTCCATACCTCGCCGCCTTTCAGAGCGCCAGGCCCGATACCGGGATTACGCTCAAGAAGGCGGATGTCGAAGCATACAGGATGAGGGGTATCTACTTCCATCCTCGCGATCAGCGAGAATCGGAGCATCGTGCCGAAAGATACTCCATGGAAGATGACATTTACAGTTTAGGAGTCTGTCTCTTTGAGGTTGGGCTGTGGAGGTCCCTGCTCGTATGGGACGAGAGTATCAATGAAAACGAGTACGTTTATGACGATTCGTTTGTTGCATTATCGGATCGGAACACCTGGCCTGGTTCCACGATGAAGGAAAGAGCGCGAGCAAAGTTGGACCTTCTCGTTAGGGAAGCACGAAGATTGCTACCGAAAGCGTTGGGCACGGAGTACACAGACGTCGTTGTCTCGTGCCTGACTGTCGGATACGATGAAAATCCTTTTAAAGAGGAATATGAAGCCTGTAGGGACGAGAGTTCGGACGATCCTGTGGCTGCGAAATACCTAGAGTCAGTCCTTTCAAAGCTCAGGCGCATCCATCAGTCCTATAAGACTTAAAGGCCTGATTATGGATTCAACCGGAGATAACACTCTCATGGCAGTAAGTCGAAATACATTTCTTTCGCACGATGTATTCTTCCTAATTCCCATACATGGATGCTAACATGTTTCTGCTAGTCTCCGTAACTCTAGATACAGTTCTCCTGCCGCTATGCGATTTTGCCTCTCCTCTGTCCAACATTTTTTCATGATATCATAGCACTTATCTTCCACATGTCTGAAACGTAACTTAGATTCTAAATCGACTGATTCTCCTGCTACGGGGTGCCGATAATCGCACAGCAGTACCTTGTAGGTCTCGGGTGGATAAGGCTGCCAAGGTTCTTGTTCCTGTAAGACCTTGGAGACACTGTTCAAGACCAAACCGGTGACCAAACCGTGCGATTCATACCTCTAGAAAAGTGCAGCCAAGCGCCCAGATATCTCCGCCTCCAGTCTCTTCGTGTTGAGCACTGACTTCGAGTAGGTACTCCGGGGGCGACCAACGGTCTTGGCTAATGGTACTCGATGCAGTCTGAAGGAAAACCTCTTCGAGCACCTTGGAGGCACCAAAATCAGCTAAGAGACCGATATAGCGTTCTTCTGTTCTCTCGATTAAGACGTTGCGCTAAAGTTGGAGTTATAAATCTGATGCCTGGTAGTAAGAGAAGCACGAACCGCCTTAATATCTCGGTGTACTGTGCCTATGTTGTGGACTTTTTTGAAATAATTAATCTTACTCTTCACGGAATAGGTGCATCTGATTACTTACGAAATGCCAGCGCTTTCGCTACGTCGCTGATCTATATACCAAGTTAGTTCATGGACCTCTTTTTGTAGTACAACCACTCACAATCAGTATTCTGTCCTTATCAGAGAGACTGGGTTTTGACCGATCTTTGATATAAGAACGGACAGAGCCCTCAGAAATGAATCGCGAAACGAAAACCGGAAGTCGGGAATTCTGGTAACTTTCAACGAGCCCCAATAATTCAACGAAGTTATTCTCTCGAGCCTTTGCAGGATCTCCAGAGCACCTTTGCCAGACCACACACTCCCTTTTGTAATACTTTATAGATATAGAGTATTAGGGCAAAGCGCGAACATCTCGGAAGTCATTTGTAATATCTCACTTCAAGTAGTTTGACAGCGCGTCGTTGAACTTTCTCTTGGTAGCGTTTTTGACGATCATCACGTTTGGCCTTCCTACTCGATGGGATTTCGGGGAGCGCCATCAGTTGGTCGATCTTCTCCTCCTTCAGGATCTTGACTGCTACAACACCAGCTCTTAGATAGAAATGATTAGCAGATTTTCATTTTCTTATAGATAAAGAGATACCAAGATTATAGTTGTACGCACGTTGGCATCTCCTGTGCAGGTTCTATGCTTTTACCAAAAGTCCAGAGAGCTACTTCGAAGACGTCTGCGTACTTCCCTTCTCCCACTCGTCGTACAGGGCTCGGATGAAGGGTATTCAGATCGATTCTAGGAACTCTATAAGCGACGTGAAGCTCTGTCATATAGATCAGATACGGTAAAGAGTGCTAATAAGTAATACAACACTCGTTACCGTTGAGGATAGCGTTTCTCGCTTTCAAGAATGCTTCCTTGCCTCCTTCTGAAGGCATGGTAGACAGTAAGCGCGTCGGAGGTCCAGTAGATAGATGGGTATCGTCTATCGATGGCACGAGAGAAACGCCGTTGATTTCTCACGTTACTTTCTTGGAAGAGATTTTTGGTCTTTATTCGTGTTGAACCAAGAGTAGATGCTTATTAATAATCCCAGACCACCAAGCGTCATGTTTTGGTGGTCTGAGAAACTGAAGCCCACAGGCAATTCGTTTTCGATGACGAAAATCAACAGAAATCAGCATGGAAATGTCGAGTACTAAAGCAGATCTTTTTGACTCAGAAGAGTATTCAATTATCGTATCGTATTAAATGAATGTCAAGTCTTACTATGCGTTATGCATTAGGACAGAATATGCATCCGAAGTCGGTTCCCGGGAAATTTCTTGTGCATTATGGTGAACATGCATAACGAGAATTTCCATTGCAACCCCATCTTTTCTTATTCCGAATCTTCGATGCCCTCTTAATCTCGGTTAGCTAAGAGGCATCGACGGAAGAGACCGATGAATGTTCGAGTCCCTGATACGTATCATGTAGTGACTGCTGTCGTAACATTCTAAGATCAGGAGTTTGAATACTTGGAATCGACATCGCAAAAGAAACTGCATCTATTGTATCTATTGTATCTACTGACTTGTTCTTGCACCGCGGAAGTTAGCGCTTAGAGTCTTTCACGAGTACATCAATATGCATCAGTCGACATGTCAATCGCACGCATAAATTGCATATGTAGCAGCGCGCCCATCCGAATTACTCTCCAATTCAATGGAGACTAAATCTGTGTTATTGTCACGTGTTGAAGTACGATTCTTTCTACAGCTTGTGGCACCCACACAGGTCAACAGCGTACGGAGGATTGCCGCATGAAATTGGCAACTTCGATCTTCCATAGATCCCACAGAGGAAACGATGTCGGGTCCTTCAACCAGCCCTCCCAGTCCTTCACATCGGAATGTTCCTTCTCCCTTGCCACCTTCAGACATCGCCTCGCCCATTTCTTGAAGTTCTTCACGTCACAAAGAACAGCATACATGTAAACGCATTTCTGCATTACATCCATACGTCCTATATGGATATTCTCTTTATCCATCGCCTGCAAGAGCTTCTCGACAGTCTCGGCATTTTGCGTCGCTTGAGCCCTCCTTGCTTCTGGTGCAATCTTCAACCAGCCCTGCCACATATGCTTAATGAAACTGTTGGTGGCCTTTATGAACTTTCGGCGCTCGTCGCTTGCGACAATAGCATCTGTGGGTGCAGAGCATAATATGCAGCTGCAAATGAATCCATACTTATTTTGGAGTTCGGCCTTTCGGACTGTACTAGTTTCGTCATTGCCAAGGTATGTGATGGAGATCTCTTCACCAGGAGCAATGTCCCGAATCGCGCGAAGCGAAAATATCATCGTACTTTTATCGAGTGAGTAGATAGAATTCGGAACACAACTGCAACACATTAGTATCGACAAATAGCAAGCTGGGAGGGAGATACAACCGCTGCTCACCTGTGATTGACATATGAGATGTTCAAGCAGAGGACACAGTATTCAGCACATACACGAGATTCCGGGAAAGAGACCCCGATCGCATTGGTTCGAAGAATACCAACAAGAGGCCCGCAGCCCGCATTCATCCAAGGACTTGCAGTTGTGCAGCTGAACCACTTTCTGGCGATCTTCCTGTTCAAGCCAATAAAGCAGCTGCAACAGCGTTTCATCCAGTGCTTTCCAAACGTTCGTCGGATCACTAGAGCAAGTCACTCTCGAAGTCAAGATGGCCGGCCGCTCATTCACAATCGCTTCTTCTCGCTTAATCCCGCGCAGCGCAACCGTTCCCCTCCCTTTTGACTCAATACTTCTGATCCCATAAGGCGGTGGTAGAGGTGTATTGGGAACGGCCCATCCGTTCTCGTTAGGATACTTGCTGCTGGCGTCCTCGTATAAAGCCCATGCTGCTAAGACGCGCTTGCGGTCGGACGTTCTGAAACAGTGGAAAGTAAGCGGTGCCGACATTGTGCGAAGTCGCTGAGCATGAGTGACAATAATGCCGTTCATGACGAGTAGTCTTTCACGAATGACAAGCGTCAACAGTGTGTAGATAGTAGAAAGCAAGAAGAAGGCATGAGTTATCGATAGATGGAAATGAAACGAGGATATATCGTACCCGAAGTGGCCCAAGTTTGTGGTCTATGCACCCGCACGACTGCCTTTATCGTGGCCCATAACCAGTGTAAATAAACACGTGGCGCCCACGGTTGCAAGGAGTATTCTTTGTCCCCTGGTTTAAGGCAATTTCTCACACTGTTCCCATGAATCAATTTTCAGATGCTTTTCCGGACAACGAAGTATAATTACCTACCGAGAGCCGCCATTTCCCACTTATGAACATACCGTTGATTACGAGCCTCCTTAGTGAGTTCGAGAAAGACTGCTTCATGCCTTAGCGTCACATCATGCTGACCGAATACATAATGTTCTCGGAATCTCATTGAAGTACGAGCCGACCACAGACACAGATCGAAGATGATACGCGTTCATGTTGTGGTCACGGTGTGCATGCAGAACAGACTTGCCAAACGGACCGGACGATTCCAGGCGGAAGGATCGACAAGACAAGTCACAACTCGAACATTACATAAGGATCCTGAACTGAGGGCTCCGCTTAGATGATCTGCTATACAATCCTGTTCGTCCAGGCAATACTCGCTGCGTTTTGATGCTGGCATCGTTTGTGGACGAATACTAAGACAGTTTCCTTACATTTCGCGCTCTCATCTAGACTATGCACAATTAGTGGTATTGTTGACTGTTGTCATGCAGGCGCTTGTGGGCACACCGATTGACGTAAGTTTCCCCTTATAGCAAGCGCATCTTGTTTTTCCCACCGTGTTTGTTCTGAACAATTCAACTTCAACAAGTACATAGCGCTATCAGGTCATCTTCCACAGTATTTCATTATGGCGTCGACTAGCGCATAAGAACAAAGGCAGCTATCATCCGCTATTATCCACCTTGTAATAGCACAAAAGCACCCCTATATAGTATTGTCGCGCCCGATCACCACGAGGTCGCAATTTGATCTTCTTACTTCTGATGATGAACTCTTGTCAGCTCTCATATTATCCCTCTCCCATCGCTAGCACTTGCCTTCTATACAGCGATATTGTACATGGCCGGACTCGACACCGTTCAAACAGCATTGACGATCGTAAAAGGCTTCGCCGAGAATGTGCAATCTTTCTTCGACGCCAGATCCAGCGCAGACAGGCACGCTTCGAAGTACAGATTGGAGAAGGCCTGTATGACCTTTTGGGAACATCTAGCAGAAGAACATTCCAGAGCATCGAATAGAGACGAACGTGTCAAGTTTGCTTTCACAGAAACGTTTGGTCAGACTCATGCATACTTCTCGGAATACGAGCGACTAGTCAAGAAATGGCACCGCCTCGTTGGGTCAGATTTTGGCAGTGAGACGGATCGCGATGCGCTTCAGGAGCAATATGCGGCAGGCCGGTTATCATTGTCGAAAACAGAAAATGTTACAGAGGATGGATGTCTGCGACTCAAAGTACGCCGATTCTGAATTGAAAGATCATTGACATCTGATCAGAGTGCAGCGCTTCGCTCCAATCAGTCGCGCGAAATACATCGTATTCGGTGACCGAAAAATAGCTCGTGCAGAGAAGAGTTACAAAGAAAGCGAGAAAACATTCTCTGGCATGGTTATGGCAAGCTCCTCCATACTTGGTCGAATCGACATGGAGAATAGTCCGCCGGCTCCTGCAGGAGTCTCGGCCCTCTATCGGTTCATAGGCTCGGCCAAGAAACGTGTCGAGACGAGCGCCAGTATTGTTACGGTCTCGCGCTCCAATCTTCCCAAGTACGAGATTACTTCTATCCTTATCGACCCTAAGACGCTCTTCTGCGGATTGAGCGCCATCGTATTAAAAAGGGGAGGCCTTCGACTCAAGGAGACGGCTGAGGACACTGAGGGTCTGCAATCGTATGAGGACTGTATCATTGTCAAGCGCAGCGGTGGGGACCACAAAGAATCGCTTGAACTGGCACGTCTTTTCGCGGAGGATCCTTCAGACAAGTTTTCTAGGGGATTCTTTACTGATCCCCCGGACGGAGCAATGTTACGTTGCTGTGCAGTCGTGCGCAAAAATTCGGAATTCGATCTTTACTTCAGAATCCCCGAAGGCTGCTCCGTTCAGACGCTTCGCCAAATCCTCCCAACTTCCAGTTCTTCACGTCCAACCGTATCCAAAAGGGACCGTGTAAAGTTCTCTATCCGTCTTGCAACTGCAGTCCTCGTGGTCCATTCACTCGGCCTGGTTCATAAACTGATCCATCCCGAAACTATTATCGTGGCACAGAAGGAGATACATCTCAGCGAAAATCCAAACAGATTGGGGTTTCCATATCTCGCTGCGTTTCAAAGTGCCAGATCCGACGCCGGCTTCTCGCTCAAGAAATCGGATATCGAGGCGTATGCAAAGAGAGGCATCTATTTCCATCCTCGCGATCAACGGGAGACGGATACGCGTGCTGAAAGGTACACGATGGAAGACGACATCTACAGCTTAGGCGTTTGTCTCTTCGAGGTTGGATTGTGGAGATCTCTACTTGTATGGGAGCAGGATTCTTGTACGTACGTTTATGACGACTCGTTCGTTCGGCTGTCGGATAGCAACACCTGGCCCGGCTCGAGTTTGAGGGAGAAGGCCAGAGCAAAATTAAAGGTTCTTGTCGAAGAAGCAAGGCGACTCTTGCCCAAGGCGGTAAGCCCCGAGTATGCGGAGGCGGTCATCTCGTGCCTAACTGTCGGGTACGAAATAAATCCTCTCAATGACGAATATGTCAAGTTTCGGGACGAAAGTACAGACGATCCTGTTGCTTGGAAATATCTGGATCTAGTTCTCTCGAAGCTCCGCCGCGTTCACGATTCGTGTAGTAGGAGGTAAAAGGTTGATTTATAGACGGAGTTGCATATATGATAATAGTCCAAACCAGCATAATGTCTTAATTACACTTTCAATGAAAAATCAAACATCTTCCGACATACTGACCTGTTGCCGTTATGTGATCCATACTTTTTTTGTTTCAACTCTTGCTCACCACTTCGTACAGAGTTGTAGCACAGATCATCGATGTTATTAAATGTCGTCGATGATCTTGACCCTTCGGTCATGAGATACTGATATTCGCACAACATCGCTTTCGGAAGTTTCCGAAGGATATAAGCTCCACAGGATGTGCTTCCTATAGTGGCTGATATGGCAGAGTAGAGTTACAATATGTAAAATACAAGGGACTATCAGGATATTACGAGTTCAATATTGGTCTAGGTACGTTCTACGATTCTGACAAATTGAAGTTTTGGATGGCATCAATGGCAAGTGCAGTGGTGAGACCTTTGTTAGCGATGTGCGTGCCGTGAACTCCGTATCTGTACACCCAGCCGTCCGCCCAACTTCCATCAGGTGCCTGTCTCGATCGAAGCCGATGTAGGTCAACATCGTTTCGGATACCAACCAAATTGCATCCATAAATCCTCATCGCCAGCGCCAAAGAGTCCCCGTCTAATCCAACTCGTTCTCTGAGACGCTCCTTAAGTAACGGAGCATACTTCTCGAATAATTCCTTGTTTTGGTGAAGGAGGCGTGCAAAGAAGTACAAGAAGCATTCCGCGGTCGCGTAGTATCGAGAGCCATCGAGATACGCTCGGTTCTTGAGGACTTCTACAGCCCACTCCAGCGTTTCGGGGATCTCTGACCCGCGTCCGTACTTATAGAACAGGCTTAAAGTGTTGACACAAACAACAGGGTCAAGACGTGGTCTGCTAGGATCGAAATACACCTGAGAACATGATCAGAATTCTTCGTTCGTTGTTCAAACATCATCGCAAACAAGTGTACCTCGATTATCCCGTCCGAATTCCGGTATTTAAGCATTTCGTCCATCACAGATTCGACGGCACTTTTGTCTATGTTTGGGAGAGTCGTCCATGCTAAGGATGTGGAATCCAAGTCGCATGGGTAGTTTTCCGAAGTCAATTGTCCCTTTCCTATTTCGCGATAAGGATGAGTCGGCAACAGTTAAATTTCGTGACCGGCTTACCGCGGAAGAAGTTGACAATTTTGGTCGGGGTTGGTAATTCTACAATGCTCCTGATGTTTGGACAGTAAGTCTTTACATCACGGCGAAAACCAGTGAAACAGACTCACTCGTCGTGCGTAAGCTCGTATATGATCAGCTGAGAGAACCATTCATAAATGACGACACCCGTTTCTGTAAAGGAATTGTGTTGGCGAGCATGTGCTGTAAGGAACCTCTTTGCTCTCTCGATCGGATCGTAAATGAGGTTTATGATCGCCTGCATGAGCTCGTCTGGATTCCGGAAGACTACACCGTGCATTCCAAGGGACCGAGCTGAAAGGACATTGTCGAACTTGTCATCGACGAAGATTGTTTTCTCTGCTGGCACATTCGTGCGCGAGAGGACGTAGCGATAGAATGAGAGGTCCGGCTTTCGCTGGCCGACGGTACAGGACGGGAAGATACCATCAAAGACGCTCCAATCGGCATTCTTGGCTCGCAAGTACGCGTAGTCAGGTGCAGAGACATTAGACATCGCGAAGATTGCCACCCCATACTTCGACTTGATATCCGCGATGAAATCGAACAAACGGTTCTCGAAGCGCAACGTCTTTCTGGCCTCTTCGAAAGAAGCGCCTATCTGCTCCTTGTCGAGTGAATACGTGCTCGCCAAACGGGAGTAGCACTCGTCCTGGCTGATGCGTCCTCGCTCGAAATCATGCCATATGGGTGAAGTGACTAGAGATTTGAGAACTGAGGGACGTATCGACGTTTTGGTGGCAGGAGACCAGGAAAAAAGAACATCGCCGATATCGAAGATGATTGCTTTGAAGGAAGAGGAAGGATTCATTGCTAGGACTGAGTTCTCGCAGATGGTTGCTTCAAGTTCTAAGAGCGTCTGGGAGGAATGCCTAGTGCTTCAGGGTTTAAGTACTCGAACCAAGCGCAGCAAGGCCAAGCCACCGCACATAGTCGGACATATCTGCATCCACCTTTCTGGATGGAAAAAACTGTGAAAAGTAATCAACTGTTGACCCGAAAGGTAGAAAGTCAAAAATGTTGGGGAAACCATCGGATGGAGCAGATAGCGAGCTCATTTCATCCAGGGTATAGCTCGCGCTGTTATCATGGATTGAAACTCGTGGCGGTCCTCCAGGAACGGTCCGGTTTGATGGGCCACACGAAACTCAGGGCACACGGAATCATATATGCCATCAGTCATCATCGCAGATTAGGCAAGGATAATACGCTAGAAGAAAGCTGGCACGTAAGTCGGAAACAAGGTCGGGCAAGGGGCTGAACTGGGTATCTGAGGTGAGACCAGAGTTAAAGAAAGATGCTGGGTCGGGGATGAAGAACTCAAGTACTAGTTCCCGATGTCGTCGCTTCTGAAAGTTTGGATGTAGGGCTCTGTGTCCTTCGCCTTCTAGCGGACACTCAGAGTCCGTTTCGGAGCAAGACATCAAACATTGTTATGGAGGCGACCATTGTAGCATCCCGAAGAAATCGGTGAGTGCTGTTGAAGAGCACAGTTGTTCCACCGGCGTTGAGCGCTTGAATGAGTTCAAGTTGAGAACTTGAAGTCCTTGTCGCGCCACACGTGCGTATCACATCACGTGGCCGAATTCAAGAGTAGAAACCACGAATCACGATGCAGACTTCAAAAATCGCTGCAAGAGACCATGACATCCACGGCGACCACGACATCATCTCCTGTAACGGTAATATCCACTCTCAACGCCGCTATTGACTGGCTGAAGCCGCGAAGAAGTGTTGCCATTACGCGACTGAAGAACAATGGCTTCGCGCTGGTGGTAACGTTGTTGGTTACGCAGCTCGCGCCGATCGTGCCAGCGCCCACTACGTGCCTATGGCTGGTGGCGACAGGAGGGAGTGGAATGAACTATGGAACGATGCTGCTGTGCTGGATAGGTGAGCTTCGTTGTTTCGTCTACTTACATCATCTCACGCCCTGGACAGAGCTAGCAATCTACACCGTCTTGTTCACGAATATCCTCCAATCCTATATTGCCATACGGTATCCGCCTCCGCAATGTGGACCTTCAGGAACACCAGCGAAGCACGTTCAGCTCCGTAGTCCCCCACCTACGCGTCCTTTGAAAGACTTTACACCCACCGTAAGCTTTAAATACCGATCTTCGCATCGTCATTCAAATTGCTTCGGATTCCAGATATCTCGAATGAAGTCTTCAGCTGTTTCTCCGTTTGCTTCACCTGGATCTCCCTCACGAAACTATGCGTCGCTTCTATCTAATTCCAGCCCCTCACCTCTTCAGTCATCTCTGGACTCGTCATTCTCGGCATCTTTGTTATCATCTCCTCTCGGATACCGATCACGCCAATATCATACCCAGCCTGTTCGTAAGTGGCTGAAACTACGTTTACTGTAATGCTTAAGTCTTAATGGTTCATCTAGGATCGCTACGCGGAAGTTTACTCAGCCAGTTTGAAGATGCGGACGATGACGAATTTTAGTCAATCAATTCTACGCAAGTTATCCTATCGTTGTTTTGTATTCTGTTTTGGTGCAACTTGCAGTTCGGTATTGCATTATCAGTATCACAGTTATCCTTACGAAGACAAGCAGGAGCAATGACGCCGACGTGACATTGTGGCATTTGATCAATGTGAATGGAAGCCTCCGACTATCTTCTTCAAGTTATCCATTCCCACCTCCGTAGTAGCTCACCACGTGGTCTAGAAATTCTCGTCTGGATCGACTATTGGCTCGCTTGAAAGTCTGCAAGTGGAGCCTGCGTAGGGTCCAAGCTCGTATTGTCTCCCACCACCTGCCTTCCGGAGTCAGAATACTCTGGGCAAAGGTGTGCAAGTCTTTGGGACGGTACTTCGTCCGATCACCACTCTGGGGGAAGATCTGTGCTGGCAGTATTTTACTGTGGATTTCGGGGCACGGATCGTTGTATTTCTTACTTCCCCAACGCGTATGAAATTCATTTAGTATTAAACTACCGACGATGTAATCCAGGACGGCCTGCGCACGGAAAGTTCGAAAGGGCTCAGCGAATCGTATCGATCACACTAGGACTACTCAGTTCATCGCTTTCAGGACTGATGTCTGCTCATTTCACACGTAGGGCATAAACTGGATTACCGAGCGAGCGCCATGTCTTCTAGACTGAACTTCATCCAACTGGTCAGACCGATCCGGTCGGCGTTGACAATCCAGTCTAGTCTAAGATATAGAAGTAATATCACAGATAAGCTCGAGTTTTACTGGATCTATCCGACGATAAGGCAGAAGCTTGATTATCAGTTGGTCTTGCTAGGGCGTTGGTGGTATCCTGGGTCTGTTTCGAAAATTCAGCTTGTGTGAGAGCAACATGATATCACTTAGCCCAACGGATACATGCTTATACAAGATACAAAGGCTGGATAATAATTTATTGGGTTAGCTGTTCCCACGACCTGTCGGCTCCAGCCAGGACCACTCCCACACTTCTCTACGACGCACTTGTGGGCCCTGATATCAGCGACACAGTCGGAAGTTTGTTTGATGGATGTTCGGACTTGACCCACGTGACGGTCTTCCTTCCACCGGACAAGAGACGGTCCAAGATGATCATGATGGTTCCATATGGTGCTTATGTTTCGCCATTTCCCATCACTCGTCAATGTCCCTGTACATGTGGGAACGTGCGAACTCCGAGTAAAGGAAATATGATTTCGTGACAAACCCTCGTTTGTAGACCATCTCCTTGTCCGTCGTTTGTCTTGCAGGAATCGCAAGTTCCACCAGTACAGCCCAAGCAATGCTGCTAAATTCTGCTGCGACACTATCCAAGCTCAACCAGGTTTTGAAACGGCGATCTAACGTGTTAAGAGCGTCGGCCCTACCAACGAGTCGTAGCGTAGTTGATCAAGTGCCGGCGAGCGTCGGCGATGACGGGGGTGCCGAACTGGATCCCGAGTTTAGGCTGCCAAGGATGTCTTCCTTGGTTATCGTCATTATGTTGAATGTTATGTCGCAGGTGCGTTTCATATGGAGATAGTTGTTGTCCTTGACCCCTTTTTTTTTTGACATAGTTTTCAAATCTAGATCACAATGTTTCTTCCCGTGTCTTCGGCTAGCAGATACGCGGAATTCCTTGGGGGAACTGCCACGTTCTCTGGTCTCGTTCTAGGAATACCAGTCGTTTTCGCTGGCGTCGCCTTGCCTTTTCTTCTGAAATATGATCAAGGTCAGTAACTCTTAAGCGCCCGTTGGGCGTTTATCTCGTGAGATTGATATAATCTTTGTTGGCATCAAGGAAAGTACAGTAGACCGATTCATTTTTCATGCGCGGTCGCTATTGTCGGACATATCCTGTACGGTCTGGCATACGTATGTATTTCGAAAACAGATCAGTTTTTACCCCTAGCTGATCTATCGCTATTGCAGTATGCTAACTTTCTTTGGCTCATCCTTATCGGAAGATCCGTCATCGGGTTGGCAATGGCAAACTTTATGTACTCAGTGAGATCACTCCCCATAGTTGCTACTTTTTGATGTGTTGATATTCTTGTGTAGAAACGCTATTGCTCTGATGCGCGGATAGTTGGTATTCGTAGACGGACGACCTTAGCTGGATGGCTCGTCATTGGACAAGGGATTGGATGTAGCGTCGGACCATTCATGGGAGGTACTGATCGTTCAATTTCCTGTATTCATCTGGAGATTCTAAAGGTCATATCGTCAGGTCTGCTATACAAGGTTGGCTTTGACAACAGGGTTTTCAATGGCGACACGAGTCCAGGTTGGGTTATGGCCGTCGTCTGGGCCATCTACTGGGTAGCGGTGTCCTTGTTCTTCTCGGATGTACCAGACACACCTCCAGTACAGCGAGAAGAAAGTGCAATCGAGCTCGAGTCGAAATCATCCCCGGTCCAAGACACCATCATTCAAGAAGCAATTTCGTCAACTGCAACCTCTGCTTCAGTCTCCCGCGCACCCTCCCCTTCATTCGTAGACGAGGCAGAGCACATTTCCGTGCCGCAATGGGGCGTCATCATCACCATGTGCTGGTTCGCCATGACCTGCTTCTTCACTCTCAGCGGATGGGAAGCGAACATCGCCGTCTTCACCGCCGCCCAGTTCAACTGGTCGCCATTCGCCGCAGGGAACTTCATCGCCCTGGGAGGTGTCGCGATTTTCCCTTTCCTCTTCCTCAACCTCTTCCTCGTCCGTCGGATTCCAGACCGCTTCATCCTTGCCTTTGGTGCCTCTACAGGGTTCCTCGGTCTGCTTCTCACACTCCTGATCATCCACTTCGACAAGGCCTCCTTTGGGTCGTTCTTCGTCTGCTGGTTCCTCGTTGCACTCGGGTTTAATGTTGCCAGCACGGTGACGATTAGCTTGCTCAGCAAGCAATTGCACCAGAAGTGGAACGGCCGGCTAAGCCTTTTGATCCAGTACAGTAACTTCACCGGCCGAGTGAGCGGGTCCGTATGGGGAGGGGCCGGTGTACAAGTCGGCATGGAGAAGTATATAGGTGTGCAGATGGCTCTATTGGGCGTCGGAGCGATTTTATTCTTAACTTTATGGAGGAATATGAAGGCGAAGACCGGCTGATTGATCGGCTTAGGTGATTTTGCGTGTTTGTGCAGAGATAGTTGGTGTACGAGGTTGGGTTTTCATATAGGGAGTCATCGATATTTGTAAGTACTGGGACGAATCGTGTGTGTGTGTATGTAATTTCAATTCTGCGTCTTAAGGCGCTTACGCTTTTATCAGACAGCCCCCCAGGGAAAAAGGGAACATTTTCGTTTTCTCGGTATTAATCATATACATGGCTTTGCAAGATACAAGGATAAGCACCGTGCCGTCTAATTATATCCCGACAATTCAGTGGTTGGTGAGTTCGTCGACGGAACCTCCGCGTTTGTGGTTCGTCAACTCGTCGACGGAGCTTCCGCGTTTGTGGTTGGTAAGTTCGTCTACAGATCCGCCACGCTTGTGGTTGGTCAACTCGTCGACGGAGCCTCCGCGCTTATGGTTTGTAAGCTCGTCGACGGACCCACCGCGCTTGTGGTTCGTGAGTTCGTCGACGGAGCCTCCACGCTTGTTATTCGTGAGTTCATCGACGGATTCCCCGCGCTTATGGTTAGTGAGCTCGTCGACCGAGCCTCCACGTTTGTGGTTGGTTAGCTCGTCGACTGAGCCAGCGTTCGTCAACTGGTCAACGGAGTTGCCGCGACGGTGATTCGTAAGCTCGTCGACGGAGCCGAGGCTCTGCACACAAAAAAGGAATCAATAAGTCTGTCCCGCAATGCTTTCACTCTGAGCTAAGTACATACCTGGGATGGGGCTGCAAGGGACGTTGCGGCCAGCAAGACGGCTGAAGCTACAAAGATAGCGCTGAACTTCATCGTGAAGAGTTTTTATGTTACAAGTTGGAAGATAGATCCAGCGTGCGTTGTGAAGGAGGCGCAGTTGGCTTTCTGGAGGTTAGATAGTCTTTCTGCTGCCAGTTTTTATAGCTATTCGATCCTGTCGAGCCCTCTCTGCATATAGATGCCTTTACTAGACTTCGAGTCGACTTGTTTCCCTCTTGATCACGCGGTACGTGCCAGTGTGGGTTTCCAGCAAAGGACAGGAAGAAGCTACAAACTCTTTCCGCGCCTGTCGGTGCGCGATCAATGATCTCGACCTGAGTGAAAGAGAAAATTTTACGAACCTCGACCAATAGTAGGATAAAGTCGGAGAAATCCTATCATGTCCTCGGAGGTATAGGAGACCATCTTCCTCTCAATGAGGTGCAGAATGGCAAGCTATTTGCAGTTGAGGGCAATCTTTTCGTGCTTTGCGGTTCGCGAGAAGTGTAGAAATAGAACTGATGTTGCAAGATGTCGGGATGGTATCACGCTGGTGCTAAGCTAGGAACGTTGCTGTTTAATGAGAACATCCTCTCTCCGGAACAGGACGTGCCTCCTTTTCAAATGACCACCATTGAGCAAAAAGTAATGGAAGACTAGATCAACTTCATCGTTAAAGGAAGAGCAAAGGACATGCAGGACCGAACGAAAAAGATCGATCGTCGCATCCGCGCGTGAGGTTCTAATAACGACTCGGAAAATTCCGATCCAGACCGCTAGGGCAGGCTTGGCATTCCAATGTCGCATCCGTTAGGTACGGATCTCTGCATCATGTCTGATATCTGCTTTGGACACGGGACGCTTTCAGTGAAGTACAGGCACGATTGCAACTTTCGATATTAGTGACAGAGGCCTGGAAATATTGTCTTCCGGAGAACAGGCTGACAGTCTCGTTCCTATCACGGCACGAAAGTTTGGAACGTGATTAGGTCGAGTTTTGTGCGGATGACCTGCCATTCTCCGTGACATGCGCAGAAGATTAGCTGGAAGGAACTCGAGGTTGAAGGGCTTCTGGACCTCTTCCAGATACCCAAGTCGTCCACCTACTCAGGCTACTTGTCCTGAAGACTGTAGACGGATAATCACAATCACTTATGAACAAACAAGAAAACTTCCTCTGATCTCAAGAATCGATGATGGAACCGAAGAGGCCGAGAACACACGGCTGCGTTGGAGCCTAGCCTTGGCTCGCTTTCCATGGCACAACCGTGGTCTCGTCGTCGTGTTCGTTGTGCAGAGTCTGCTTAATATATTCCTCACTGTATCTGGTCTATACCTATATTCACGCAGAGGCCCGTCAAATCCCATCTTTCCTCAGTTGACGTACTGTAAATTTTCACTACTTGTGTTATTAACCTTGCTTTTAACACTCGCGTCATTGTCGTGTAGCGCCGGTCCAGGATCTTGTTTCGTTCGGAGTCCAGAAAGTTTACGAAGGATTCGGTGAAAACATTACGATATACCAGAGGAATCCTCTGGCGAAGTAGACCAAGCTTGGGAAGACCTTTATAGCTGTAAGTTCGCTTCAAGTCGGTAAGTCATCGTATATTTAACTCAACATCTGTATTGTAGTCGGAATCTCAGAAGTACCCAGAAGTATCGCGGAGAAGTTACCCAACAAGACATATCCGCTTGCCGGTTCTGGCGGGAACTACATTCTCGAACTGGACGTCTTCCATCAACTGCATTGCCTGGTAGACCTCCTTTGTATACGCGCTAGTAACTGCGACTGATTTGACTTATTTCAAAGAACACGCTTCGCATGGCACTCTCACCTGATTATTATCGGAGAAAGAACCTCACGAAACTAGAGTTATCATTCCTTGAGCCCCCGCATGCTCGTCACTGTCATGATGTCATCCGGCAGTCGCTTATGTGCAATGCAGATATTGCTACTTACGTTTGGCAATGGGATGCTGCAGACAATATGGTAAAACCAACCGGAAACGTAGTACACACTTGCAGAGATTTCGAGCGCATCGTTGACTGGGCTAAGTGGCACCGCATACGGACCCATTTTGATAACAAAGTATATGTGGAGGATGATTTGGATGTACCTATTATCTATGCATGATCGCCTCGCAGTCAAAGTGGCAATTACATAATATCCACCTTGCAGTGATGAATTGAATGTTCTTTTGATTGCGCCTGAACGTCTCATCTCACAAACGCGCACATGATATCATGTAGCATATAGGACGTTTGTGCTGTACCACCAGATTCAAAAGAAACAAAAAAAGTGAGTTGATCCGAGTTCGGTGCTGAGATCCAAATCGGAGATAAGCTTTGACATCAAAATGACAATAGATTCACCTTTATCAGGATCGTCTCAACATAGTTCTGTTCCGTAAAGATCTACAGACTAGTTCCAACACACACAATATTGTATTCGTAGTGGTCATCGTGTAATATCTCTTCCGCCGACCTTGGGTCAGAAGCGGTGGCCGGCGTTCGTAAGGCGGTCTACAGAACTCGCATTCGTCGGCTCATCCACAGAGCCACTCCGACGAGCTTTAGCGTTCGTCAGCTGGTCGACCGAGCCCGCATTGGTGAGTGCATCAACGGAGCCCGCATTCGTAAGAGCGTCGACGGATCCGACATTCGTCAGAGCGTCCACAGAGTCACTCCTCTGTTTAGTGATGAGAGTCAATCAACTATGCTTTCCAAAACCTGCAGCATATGGATGTACCTTTGCATTCGTCAGCTGATCAACAGAACCAGCATTTGTGAGCGCATCCACAGATCCTGCGTTAGTGAGAGCATCCACTCCAGAGTTGGTCAGCTCGTCAACCGAGCCGGACCTCTGAGAAGCTTGAGGGTTCCATGAGATTCATATTCATATATGGTACTGGTTAATGAGGCCAAACTTTTGCATTCGTAAGCTGGTCGACCGAGCCCGCGTTAGTGAGATGGTCAACAGAACCAGCGTGGTTCTATTGGTCAACTCATCAACGGCGGCGCTGCGACGGAACCTAGCATTAGTGAGCGCGTCAACGCTTCCAGCATTCGTAAATGCGTCCACAGAGCCAGCCTTTGTCAGGGTGTCGACGGAGTCAGCATTCGTGAGCTCGTCAACTGATCCGCTGCGACGGAGTCTGGCATTCGTGAGCGCTTCCACAGAACCTGCATTTGTCAGAGCGTCAACAGAGCCGGGGTTGGTCAACGCATCGACTGCGAGCATTGGTGAGCTGGTCAACGTCCTGCAACCGAGATGAGAATAAACATGGGATACGATGAAACTACGGGTGAAGATAACACACCCGAGCCGGAGCGGCCATGGAGGTCGCGGTCAGGACGAGAGCGGAGGCAACAAACTTGAAGAACTTCATGGTCAGAGTAAGGCTAGCAAATGACAGTGTAGGTAGAAAGTTATCTGGATTTCTGAAGGTCTAAAGGGCAGTATCAGGCATAATATTGCCCTTCCTAACCCGGATTACTATCTCCCGTTTGCCTCTGTCAAAGGCCGCCTTTCGGCCGCGGTTTCTTTCCATCGCTCACGCCCTTCCTCTGCAGACTGGTCTGTGAGAAGAAAACCCAACTCGTTTACAATTACGACGAGAAGATTGAAAGGCGCCAAAAGCAATCACGATTTCGGAAAGAAGACCTTCTTTCGGACATAAGCGGTCAGTCCATAATAGGTAAATCTGGGCTCTCAGCATACACCCCATTTTTAGCAGAAGAACTTCTACTGTCGTCATCAAAGGCGAAAGGTCAGGGCCATGAAGAAATCAAGACACGAAGACAAACACATTAGCACAGTCATTCGACGCAAGGCGGCATTCCGGTGGCGTGCTGAAATATGCCGAAGTGCTTGGCAGGAAGCCAGTCGTCGGACTGATAATATAATATTGTCCACGAATGGATCCGCGAAGCCGACTGCAATTGGTTATTCCTTTAGCACGAGATCCGCACAGGATCAATCTGGGAAGCAAATGCGCCGTTTTTATCAGTGATAATATAGGCCCTGAAGCAAATCGGTAGAATTGTCAATGACAATGCATCCGGGATCACGCTCGCCGCATTCTGCCCATTATTCGGACGTATCGATTCTCGATATGGAAAGGCCAGCTGCAGATCCATGGTATAGAATGTAGTCCTGGTGTCCCAAGATTTGCAGTAGACGGGCTTCATGTGCTCGAATGAAGTCCAAACTCTGCGTCTCTCGACCGGAGATGCGTGCCTCTTTGTTACCGAGCATCTCTTCGACGAGATCGGGAGCTACTTTGACCCGTATATCCGAGCCGGCGGGAAATCGGTCAAGAGACCTAGTTCTGTGTTATTTGCGATCTCTCGCCTTTCATCTCGTATCACCCGGTGCTCTCGCTCGTGACAGTGAGCTCAGGGCTCGCCTGTCAGAAAGGTAAGATGGCGAGTGATTTATCTTGACAAAGTACGGCCTAGAACGAGTCGCCAAGCGAGCCACAATTGTATTGATCAAACTTTGCTTTCCTAACCATGCGATGGCCCGGACCGGTCATTCCCATCAGTAAAATTTTCAGTCGAATGAGGTATGACATGTCAAGGCTCGCAACGTGTTTGCTCAATAATCGTCCTCTGATCAAGACACAAATGAATGATCAAAAGAATCTCGGACTACAAATAAAGATCACATGGTACCTGTGAGAATTCTGTCCGATCGGTGAGGGCATTTGGTAAGACTAACCGAGCACTAATACAGCACTAGCTCAAGTGGCTCCAGGCAGTGTTGCGTTTGGCTTCTCTAGACGAAGCGGCATTATTAGGTTGGCACTGAGTTGAAGAATGACTTGACATGCTGAAAGGGGCGACTGTCCTCTTCGTTTGAACCCTGCAGGGTAAGCAAACTGTTCTAGCGCGCTCGCCGCAAGGGGAGGAGTAAGTAGGTGCATCGTTCCTATCACGGAACACAACATGTGTCGCAACATCAGGAAAGCATCCATCTAAACGCCGAGGATACCTGGAGAAAAGGAATGGATACTTGGAATATCCAGTTGAAATTCTAAATCTTGGTCCCAGTTCTCGAACCCCAGGTCTCGCTCTCAGAAATGGCCACAGCAAAACACGAAGATGTCGACTACCGTCCTCTAATGTCCAGCAGCGATGAAGGCCTCGACGAAGTTGAGGCCCTGCGGACTCGCTGGAGCCTCACATTGAATCCCTCGCCTCGGCGCAACAGAGTCATTGTTGCCGTATTTGCTATCCAAACACTCCTCAACGTCCTCCTCATCGCATCCGGCCTGTACCTCTATTCACGCAGAGGTCCCTCGAATCCCATATTCCCCCAGCTGACATACTGTGAGCCGAAAAGTTGCAGAAATGCGAATGAGGTAAAATGCTGAGCCTTTCACACAGCACCAGCACAGAACGTCCTCTCCTTCAACGTCCACAAGTTCTATGAGGGTTTCGGCGAGAATATCACCATCTACCAGAAGGAGCCTTCCGACGACGTCGATAAGGCCTGGGAGGACCTCTACAGCTGTAAGTGAAATTCCGCCGCGCCAATTCCTTCATCCGACGGCTCATCATCTTGTATGAACAGTCGGTATTTCGGAGATTCCTAGGAGTACAGCAGAGAAGCTAGCAAACAAGACCTATCCGCTCGTCGGATCCGGTGGCAACTATATCGTCGAGCTCGACGTCTTCCACCAGCTTCACTGTCTCGTACGTATTCTTCTGCAAGGCCGTTTTCATTCATCATGGCTGATCTATGTCGCGCAGAACACGTTGAGGATGGCGCTCTCGCCAGAGTACTACAAGAAGAAAAACCTGACGGATCTCGAGAGGTCGTTCCTGGAGCCGCCCCACGCCCGCCACTGCCTCGATGCTATTCGACAGTCGCTGACCTGCAACGCTGACATTGCCACATACGTCTGGTACTGGGATCCGCGAGACGAGATGGTGAAGCCGACGGGCAACGTCGTCCACACGTGCAAGGACTACGACCGGATTGTACAGTGGGCGAAGGAGCACCATCTTCATTCGCATTTCGACAACAAGCTCTACGTCGAGGACGACTTGGAGATCCCCATCATCTATGCTTAGCACCGGCATAGTATTCGTTGTAAGAAACGTGTTAGTTCCATAGCTTGGATTGTATAATACAAAGAAGAGTCAATGCCAAAGCCCGTCCCGTTTGCGGCTAAATAATAGCAAATAAAATCGATTTAAAAGTAACTCTATGCTTACATAAGCTGCTTAGCTGGCTGTTTCCTTGCTCGTCCGTTGTCCACGCGCGCGCGCGAGGGCATGTCTGTGACTCGACTCACGCCTCTTCTCATCTTCTGCCAGCGCTCATCGCGTCCCACGTCGCTCAACTTCCATTCTTTCGCGCCCTTAACCCGACTTGCTCACACCAGCGCAACAGCAATGGCGGATGTGCATCCAATCTCCTCGTCCGCGCGACCAGTACATCTTCCTGCATTGGAGAACAAGCATGCGGATGTCGTGGCAAATGGCACGAAAAAGACTAAGGACAAAAAGGCTAAGGTACACCTAGACTCCCAGCATTCTCTAGAGGTGCAGTTTGCTCTTTGTTATTACAGCGGTATTTAGAAACAGCTGATAAGCATCGCAGCTTCAACCTCCTCCGGAGTATATTGATCACAGGATCAAACTCTTCGACCAACTGAAGGCCGAATACGTTGAGTTTGTGAAGCGTGCGTGTCCAACAATTTATTTCACAATGCTATCTCATTTTTCCATCTGGTAGAGCAACCTCGAGAAGAAATCACCATTACCTTACCTGATGGGTCCGAACGAAAGGGTACGAGCTGGGAGACCACTCCCATGGAGATTGCGAGCGGGATATCAAAGAGCATGCCGGAAAGGCTGGTCATTGCAAAGGTACGCCACTGTGCTTCTAGGATGTTCAGTGGTATATACGCGTTTCTCAGGTTGATGATGTACTATGGGACTTGGAAAGACCGCTAGAAAAGTCTTGCAGGCTTGAGCTACTAGACTTCGAACATCAGGAAGGCTCGTATTTGTTTACACCCTTCATGTCCATTCGTCTGACGGCGCATATAGGCAAGCAGGTCTTTTGGCATTCTTCCGCGCATGTTCTGGGTGAAGCTTGCGAGCGACATTATGGTTGTCATCTCTGTATGGGTCCTCCAACTGAGGATGGCTTCTTCTATGAGATGGCCAATACTGCTAGGTAGTCTTACCTCTCGATCGGAAAGGGCGCGTTATTCAGACCTTCTATGCTAGGCCCGTGGTCAGCACGGATTATCCGGTATTGGAGAAGTTAGCTGACGTCGTCATAAAAGACCGGCAAAAGTTTGAGCGACTGGTGGTATCAAAGGAGAAATTGCTTGAAATGTTTGCGGTGCGTTCAAGCCAAGTTGTGCGTTCAAGCCACCCCAATCTGACCATTCTCTAGTATAATAAATACAAAAAATATTTCATTGAGACTAAGGTTCCCGACGGCACTTCCACGACGGTATACCGATGTGGACCGATGATCGACCTTTGTATTGGTCCTCATATTCCCCATACCGGAAGAATTAAAGCCTTTATGCTTACTAAGGTGTGTGGACTTAGGCGCTGCTAGAGACACCGATTGATCAGTGCCTTAGAACTCCTCTTCTTTCTTCCTGGGAGATGCAAACAATGATTCCTTGCAGCGGCTCTATGGTATCTCGTTCCCAGACAAAAAGCAATTGTCGGAATACAAGGCATTTTTGGCCGAAGCGGCAAAGAGAGACCACCGAAAGATTGGCAGGGTTAGTCAAGTACATGTATCTCGTTCATTTGGATGGTAAGGCTGATTTTCTTCAGGAACAAGAGCTATACTTCTTCAACGACCTTGCGCCCGGTAATGCGTTTTGGCTTCCGCATGGTACACGGATCTACAATACCCTCTTAGAACATATGAGAGTTCGTCTCTTTTGTTCCCTATCGTAACTGAAACCTTTTCTGACTTCTTTCTAGGGAGAATATTATAAACGTGGGTATCAGGAAGTTATCTCCCCGAATATGTACAATATCAAAGTCTGGGAGACGTCGGGACATTGGCAAAATTACAAGGACGACATGTTCTTGCTTGACGTTGAGAAGGAGAAATGGGCACTTAAACCCATGAATTGCCCCGGTCACTGTATCATTTTCGATTCCCGCGACCGAAGTTACAAGGAGCTGCCGATCAGAATGGCCGAATTTGGTATTGTCCATCGGAACGAGGCTAGCGGTGCACTTTCGGGCCTGACGAGGGTGAGGCGCTTCATGCAAGATGATACTCATGTATTCTGCATGCAATCTCAGGTGCGTGAGGCGACTACGTCAACCTTCACTTACTAATATCTTCCGAGTAGATTTCTCAAGAGTTCAATGCTCTTTTCGATTTCATGCAACATACGTACGGCCTCTTCGGTTTTGAGTTCAGCTTGGTACTGTCCACTCGACCCGACAAGTTCTTGGGTACTATCGAGACGTGGGATAGGGCGGAGGCAGTACGTTATATTCCGCCTTTCATGAGTAAATTTTGTTCATCTAACTCTCTTCATAGCAATTACGGGAAGCTCTCGACAAGCAGTACCACGGGAAGTGGCAGCTCAACCCAGGTGACGGCGCTTTCTACGGTCCGAAAATCGATGTCACCATCCGTGATGCTCTGAATCGCTCCTTCCAATGCGCTACGATTCAACTTGACTTTCAGCTTCCTGAACGTTTCAACCTTAGATATCGATCGGCTGATGACAATGAGAACGTGGAAAAACCACGTCCCGTCATGATCCATCGCGCCATCCTTGGCAGCTTAGAACGCTTCATTGCAATTGTAACGGAACACTTTGCTGGGAAATGGTGTGTTTTCTCCTTGAGAATTGCACACAGCATGACGACTTATTGGCTTCCATCAGGCCATTCTGGATTTCTCCACGCCAAGTCCTTGTTATCCCCGTCGCTGCACCTTTCGTGAGTAACTTCCCATTCTTTGGCCAGATATTAACTTCTCATGCATGTGCTCTTTTGCATCTGGGTGTCAATAGAAAGACTATGCCACCGAAATCGCTACAAAGTTGTGGGACCGTGGACTTTTTACGGATGTAGACAACTCGGATAACACACTTCCCAAAAAAATCCGGAATGGTGAAGTCGCACAATACAATTTCATACTCGGTGAGTTACATGTGCTATTGCTGGTTCCAAAATGGGGACTAACGTCTAGTCAAGTGGTGGGAGAGAACGAACTGAAAGAACGCGCCGTCAATGTGCGCAACAGAGATGATGCTGGTACAAAGAATCAGGGCGCTATGATCCCATTAGATGTCGTCGCCGACAAGCTCGTGCGCCTCAAGGCGTCGAAGAGCTTGCTAAACAAGCTTGACTAGAGGACAAAGAGGTATTAATACGAGCGTAGCCAGGTAGATGTATATCCATGATCTTAGAGCCTTGTACGGAATAGTTGTGCATGGACAATTGGAAGGTGACCAGGCAGATAGAATAGATTATCAATGAGCGGGTATATTTATTACATAAGCATTTTTGCCTCACTATTTCTTCTCTCATGATACAGTCTGTCTAGTGTTACACGGTGCAAACGCGCTTCTCATAACAAATACAATGCCGGTGCTATTGACCTACACAACTAAGCATAGAGGATAGGGACCTCCAAGTCGTCCTCAACGTAGAGCTTGTTGTCGAAATGCGAATGAAGATGGTGCTCCTTCGCCCACTGTACAATCCGGTCGTAGTCCTTGCACGTGTGGACGACGTTGCCCGTCGGCTTCACCATCTCGTCTCGCGGATCCCAGTACCAGACGTATGTGGCAATGTCAGCGTTGCAGGTCAGCGACTGCCGAATAGCATCGAGGCAGTGGCGGGCGTGGGGCGGCTCCAGGAACGACCTCTCGAGATCCGTCAGGTTCTTCTTCTTGTAGTACTCTGGCGAGAGTGCCATCCTCAATGTGTTCTGCGCGACATTGATCAGCCATGGTGAATGAAAACGGCCTTGCAGAAGAATACGTACGAGACAGTGAAGCTGGTGGAAGACGTCGAGCTCGACGATATAGTTGCCACCGGATCCGACGAGCGGATAGGTCTTGTTTACTAGCTTCTCTGCTGTACTCCTAGGAATCTCCGAAATACCGACTGTTCATACAAGATGATGAGCCGTCGGATGAAGCAATCGGCGCGGCGGAATTTCGCTTACAACTATAGAGGTCCTCCCAGGCCTTGTCGACCTCGTCGGATGGCTCCTTCTGGTAGATGGTGATATTCTCGCCGAAACCCTCATAGAACTTGTGGACGTTGAAGGAGAGGACGTTCTGAGCTGGTGCTGTGTGAAAGGCTCAGCATTTTACCTCATTCGCATTCTGCAACTTTTCGGCTCACAGTATGTCAGCTGGGGGAATATTGGATTCGAGGGGCCTCTGCGTGAATAGAGGTACAGGCCGGATGCGATGAGAAGGACGTTGAGGAGTGTTTGGATAGCAAAGATGGCAACAATGGCTCTGTTGCGCCAAGGCGAGGGATTCAATGTGAGGCTCCAGCGAGTCCGCAGGGCCTCAACTTCGTCGAGGCCTTCATCGCTGCTGGACATTAGAGGACGGTAGTCGACATCTTCGTGTTTTGCTGTGGCCATTTCTGAGAGCGAGACCTGGGGTTCGAGAACTGGGACCAAGTTTTAGGATTTCAACTGGATATTCCAAGTGTCCATTTACTTTTCTCCAGGTCTCCTCGGCGTTTAGATGGATGCCTTTCGGATTCGCAATACATGTTGTGTTCCGTGATAGGAACAGAGTCAGTCGAATCAGATCGAGGGTCCTTCTTCGGGACCCTGCAGGGTTGAGACGACAGACCGTTTGCTCCTCAACCTTGTTGCGGACATAGCAAAGTCATCTACAATAATTTAGGAAGTCGAGCATTGGAGTGGATTGTCCGGAGCCAACGGATGCGCGAGGTCGGTGGGTTTAAACAAATACCTCCAAGAAATATGTGTAAGTCTCTCACATGCATATGGTTTTGTCCGTAGGTGCCACTGACGTACTTTCGACCAAAATCGACCCTCCTTTCATAGCAACTTGAACCAACTCAGCTGAAAAATTTGGCGAATGGCCGTTCCGTGACCGATGGATTCTGCGTAATTGGCGATGTTTAATCATTGCTATCTGCTTGTAGTTTCGTTCTGGTCGTATCCTCTCGCTTGACAATCTTGTAACTGACAAGGGAGGCCTCGGTTCTGACCTAAGAAGAATAAATCATCGGATTTGTCAAGAAGGAGCAAAATAATATAGGCGGTCGAGGTGCTTCAAGGTCCTCGTGATTGCACGGGTTTAGCCAACTACCGAAGAGAAGTCGATAAAGCGGATTGATTCATCGTCCTCAGACCATGCAGTCTATTTGTTCAAGACATGCGGTATGGGCTATTAATTCATCGGCACGTCTTCAACAAGTCGCTTGAACTGGTTTCTCTTTCCGTATCTGGCTTTCATGCGACCGAGGAAGCCAGATTATCAGTGTGGCGGACCGCTCACCACGGACACATCGCGGTTGATAAAGATGCCGGTATGCTTCTGGATTCACGTTACCACTGGTGCTTCGGGTTCTCAGACTGATGGTCTGTAGATCTCGTGTTGGTAAATTGCCTATCGTAGCCTGCTTCGATGATCAATAGTGTCAGTCTTTTCACGACCCTGACCATTCACCAAATTTTCAAGCATACCAACCAGCTGTCGAAGTTCTTCCAATGTTTTAGGGTACATTGACTTACAGACATACATTCCTCGTAAAATCGATTGCATTGTTACTATTCATGGATTTGCATGTCCGTGCTAGTTCACGATAGGATGGACCGGATGCTCTTGACGGGAGTTATTCGTTGCAGCGCGCCCCTTTTGGTGTCTTTCTGTACTTCTCGACATTAACTTTTTTTTGAGCGGGTTTCATTCGTACAGAACCATCGGCGGAGGAAAAGCAAGGTTGCTGATGAAAGACAGTCTTAGTTGGAGTAGATGGGCTTGGGCGGGAGAAAGGCGACGGCACTGTAGGGCTATAAATCAACTTGCCAAGTCGTGTCGAGACCACAGAAAGCCAACAGAGCCTTCATCCTGCATTGTCATTTCCTCCTTACTTTCATTATGAAGCTGTTCGCTTTTGTCGCCTCTGCTCTCGTGCTCGCTACGACTTCTTTGGCTGCTCCGGCCCAGGTGTGTTGCTTTCAACAAACGCCGCGGCCTGTGTTCTCACGTTGCTTGTCGTTTGTCTCGACTATAGGGCGTCGACCAGCTCACTAACGCAGGTAGCGTCGATGCGTTGACAAACGCCGCCTCCGTTGACGCTTTGACGAATACCGGCAGCGTTGACGCGCTCACGAATGCCAGGCACCGTCGTAGCGGTTCAGTTGACGAGCTCACGAACGCTGGCTCCGTTGACTCCCTAACGAACGCGGGCTCGGTCGACCAGCTTACGAATGCAAAGGTTTGGTGCCAATCACCGGTCCTATATATGAATATAAATCTCATGGAACCCTCAAACTTCTCAGAGATCCGGCTCGGTTGACGAGCTGACCAACTCTGGAGTGGATGCGCTCACGAACGCAGGATCTGTGGATGCGCTCACAAATGCTGGTTCTGTTGATCAGCTGACGAATGCAAAGGTACATCCATATGCTGCAAGTTTTGGAAGCATATAGTTGATTGACTCTCATCACTAAACAGAGGAGTGACTCTGTGGACGCTCTGACGAATGCCGGGTCCGTCGACGCTCTTACGAATGCGGGCTCCGTTGATGCACTCACCAATGCGGGCTCGGTCGACCAGCTGACGAACGCGAAAGCTCGTCGGAGTGGCTCTGTGGATGAGTTGACGAATGCCAGTGTGGATGCATTGACAAACGCCGGCTCTGTTGACAGCCTGACGAATGCCGGCTCTGTAGACCGTCTTACAAACGCCGGCCGCTTCTGAGCTCTTCTGTTCGAATGAAAGGAACATACAAGATGACGACCAGCACGAATGAAATTGTATTTTGATTGTATACTGTGTAGATCCTTGACCAACAGAGTTGATATTCGGGCTACGCTAAACGCCTTCCGTGACATTGCTACCCGATGGTACCGTCCCTGGCATTACTAGCCAGCGCTAACAGTCGTTAACACGTTGATTAGGTTTAAGATCCTACTATGTCATTGATTACCTTCGATTTGATCTCGTGTCACTTATACTATCGCAGCTTCTATGGCTCTTTGCGAGAGCGATCGTGTGCTCTCATCTGGTTTCTGACACTCAGGCTTGCGCTTTCTCAGAACAGTCTTGAGGCCTTTACGTCTTAACGGAAATGTATCCTGAATTATGCGTTCACTACAATGCTGCACCCAAGAAGCCCCGAGCGTCTCTTTTGATCATCCCATTGCATATGTCAGGGATCCAAAAAATCACTAAAATTTCAAAAAAGAAAGAAAGGAAAGGAAATATGTGGTTGTATAAGGGGAGAAAGCTTATAATATGATATCTGGGGGCAGACTCTAAACAATTTACCATTGTCGTCCTAAATGGGAAACATGCCATTCATAGCGAAATGAGAAGTCAATACTCCGACTAGCACTGTTATCGGCCTCGCGCGTTCACAAAATCTGCTTTCTGGTCATCTGTGACCCTGGTAGCAGAAGCAATTTCTGCAGGACCGTAAGGCATGGAATCTTGATAACCTCGCCGCGAACAGCAATGAAGTGAGTGCCAGCTTTGAGGGCAATATCCATTATCCATGACCTTTCTAAGTATAGCTTTGTAAGCGGTTTCGGCCAACAGGACAAAGAACAGTGGCCATAGCTTTGCGTACCGCTCGTGCATCCCGTTCCATTCAATGCGATGAACGTGAAATATGGAACATCCTGGCAATGAGCACCGGTGTTAGGAAATGTGTGCTTAGTGCCCTTATCATCGACTAACATTGAATTCATCCTTGACTGAGGTACCGGAGACGATTGGAATGCTAAGCTGTACTTTTGGGATATGTTTCAAGTCGGTGTTCTATTCGATTAGGACGTTGAAAATGCGGATATGGAATTAAGACGCCGTGAGCACATGAATCCTTTGGCAGCAAGAGCTTCCGGAAATTTTCATATTTACCAGGTCCACAGGACTGTTTGCATGAGTATATCGACTCACCTGAAAGCCTCGCAATCATGTCGATTCAAGAGACAACGGTTCCTGGAACAAATGCGCCCCGACCGTTGTCGTGTGAGGATCAATTTATGATGTAAAAGAAACTTGACGCAGTGTCTCAGTTCCTACACGCCATGCGTACTCTAGAATATGTACAATAAACGCCAGATTCAGAGCCTATATCCCTCCTGAAATGAAGTGAACGGACCAAGTGACTTCCATCTCTATATAATGAAAGGATAGAACTAGCGATTATCAGTCGCGAATCCCAGCCTCAGTACTCCTGAAAGTCAAAACAATCATAGCGAGTTCTCTAATGAGTAGAGAGGTCCGCAACTTTTGTCGACCGGTACTAAAAAACCAAAAGGATGGAGACCAAGTGCTACAAAAAGGTATATCAACAGCCTAAGCTTATCTTATCATACACCAAATAAAGAAACATTACGTCATACATATAAGTAGTAAGTCCTGTCTTTGTCATCAATTTGTCGAATTACATGTAGAAGAATATCCTTTTCGTTCTGGTTCGGAAGTCGGTCTCGTCCCACTCATCCCAGCACATTCATCAGGTATCTGGACCGAAGTCCCACCTTCGGCTTTCTTGCGCTTCTCCCGCGTTACTTTCGATCCTACGGAG
Organism: Phlebopus portentosus; assembly: GCA_037892935.1. Taxonomy (NCBI): domain Eukaryota; kingdom Fungi; phylum Basidiomycota; class Agaricomycetes; order Boletales; family Boletinellaceae; genus Phlebopus; species Phlebopus portentosus. The sequence continues at coordinate 1,658,684 of JAYXKI010000004.1, read as the reverse complement.
ACCAATGTAGGAGGAGGAAGGATGACGGACCCACCAATCGTCCTCACTGCGCCACCCGCTGCAGCTTCCCTCTCATGTCGTACGCGTCGGGTGTACAACCTACGCTCGACATAAGCAGGCAAGACATCAAGGCGGACAAGGGTGATCGGCCTTGCTTGATACGATAACGAGGGTCTTCGTGGTCGATCTTCAACGACGGGCGGCGTCATGATGCCGACATCAAGAAGGGATGCAGAAGGCGACCACAGTGGCGGAGGATCCCTGCTGTCAAACGAATGAGGATCTTCATGAGAAGAAGCGGGGGATGGTAAATATAGCTTACGCCTCCATGTAGCCGTCTCCGATAGGGGAAGCTCGTGTCATGAGCAGAAACAACCGCCCAGAAGCAATGGACCTATCCATCCCAAGCACAATGGTAAAGGTAAATGAGCCTTCCCAAGATTGAAGATTATGAAGAAAGGTAACTTACATAATCGTTACTAAGCAGCAGACAAAGCATTTGCCAAAAGCAAAGGAATGTGTAGTACGTCAGCTACCAAAACTCCGAAGTAGAAACTACTCACAAGCAAGCGAATAGAAGCGCATGCTCTGCTGAAATTGGGGCGGGGAATATACAGATTAGGAGACCTTCTTTATGGATATTCTGGTTGACCACTTACGAAGTCAAGAGTAGATGCCAGCCCGTCGTCTACTTTCACATGTGTGAAGAGGTCAATGCCGCCTCCATCGAATGAGGTGACGAAATAACCTACACGAGCGGTCTAAAACGACGCACATCTATTTCGGAATTAGCTTTGCTATCTCCATAGTTGTGAGAAAAGACGAAAGAACACATTCTAGCGGGCCAGGAAGGAGAACGCATCGCAGGCCATTTGGAGCTGGTGAAGAAAAAAAAATTGCATCTAGAAGACTTACGAGAACTCCGATTTTCATGAACACAGAGGCTGACATCCACAAGAGCCCCTGATGCCGTCCTTCAGTGAATATGACAGTCCCGATGCCAGGCATCCAGCCTTTCTGCTTCCCGACGCGACTCTCGTTGCTGCAAGCTATCCGGCTTTCAACACCGGTTCCCCTTATTCTTCTGAGCACCATCGCCTCGCTTGTTCTTTCTACCCAGTCAGCGTATTCTGTCTTGTTCTCGTGCTTGTACTCTCTAGGAAGGGGAGATATACGGTCCATGCCATTTCTAGAGTTATCCCTCGCGCTGCAATCTAGACTCTTACAATCCACAGACGATTTCGGTGATCTCGACCTACGAGTGTCTTTAATTCTGTAATCTTTTCCTTCGGCAGATATTTCCGAATCTGTTTCCTCGCTGTCGGATGTGCAAATGTTGCTCTTCTGAGCGAAGGACATATCAGAAAGAGTACCGTATGAAGACACCCCGCCTTCGGTCGCGCAATCGCTTCGCAGAGGATGCCCACATGGATGCGCAAAGACAGGAGAAGAAGAACGTTCTTGGTAAAGGTTGCTTCTCGCCTTGTACATGCATGCTCGATCGCATCCTAAATTTTGCCGTCGAATGATGCCGATGAAAGTCAATGATAATGCCAGCGCGTCAAGAAACACGGCTAGCTCCCGAAGAGAAGTATGTCAGAGTGTATTCCAGGGCTTGGGAATATTCAGGCTCACAGTAAGCGAAAGTTCCTATGACAAGCCTTCGACGGTTTGTACCTCCAGAGACTCCTGATACGGTCCTGGATTCCGCAAGGCCAACAAACGCGATCAAAACATACTGCGCAAGGTGCAATAATGAAACTGGAATCATAAACGCTATGACGCGACAGTTTCGATAGGATTGGTGCGATTGGGGAATGGACAGATGCCGATGAAGGTCGCGCTGTCCAGAAGAATGCTGGGGTATACCTTCTTCTGAACCCGTAGTCAGTGATAATCTATTGCAACCGCATTGTGTCCTTGCGAAATTCCAAATGAGCACAGAAGTTTATCAATTGCATCAATAAAATAATTTACCACATAGATGCCCTAAAATGTTAGTGTGAATAGTCTGCAGTGAGACGAAGTCCGACGTTCAGTGGAGGTACAACTTACACTCGTAGCATCACGAGTAAATTTGAGAAGCCGGATGATAGTAGTGGCGCGACCTGTAACATCGATGAGACCGGCTGAAGAGTGTATATCCAAGTATGACATACCGAGGTACCCAGCATCAGCGCATGTCTTATGCGGCACCATGAATTGCTGTTCTCAGTCTCTTCTTCTGAGGTACAATTACTGACGGGGAAAGCCGAAATTTCGTCCAACGTCGTGTTATCGAGCGAGTTCAGGATAACGAGTATCGAGAGGAGCGCCAGAAACGTGGATATTCGCAACAGAATATACGCAAGCTGAGCAATAGCATTGAAGACGGGAAATGCCGAGTCGGGCGCCCATGAACTCGAGGGACGAAACCGGCTCCGGCTGGATCCCTGTGATGCGAAGTAGGAAGATGGCTTCGAGTCAGAATCCTCCCCCGAAGATGCTGGTCCGTGCCCGTCGTCTACAGAGCAGACAACTCTGCGAAACCCAAGACAGCATCGATTGACAAACGCGCAAAGGAGCCGGAAGTCGTACAGAACACACTGTACGCCCTCCCAAAGATAAATTCCAGCCGCAACGAACGCAAGGTTCCGAGCGACGTCTATTCAAGTTGATACATAAGAGTCAGAAGTGTGTCTTAAGGGAGCAAACGTACGTTGCGGGCTTCCGGACGTGCTTGTGCTCATGAGCCAGATACCCTTGTGAACGGCATCTACATAAATGATGCTCGCCATGGACGACCCGTGCCCGCTGTGGCCGACTTAAGAGGGGGCTGTTTGAAGGATGCAACACGTGCACTTAAGTAGTATTCGGGCGTTTGACGATGACAGGCGCAGGATGCGATCGACGTGTGCAATGCTGGCGCCGCATCGTGTCTGTCACACCGCTCCGATCGTTCGGCGTCGTCGAAGCCGTGGACTCGACTATCGCGTGAGTTCAACGGAATCAAATACAGGTAGTCGACCGTCCGCCGGAGCCACCGAGCCCCGTCTTTTCTTCGACGGCTTCCGATCCGAAAGCTAGGAAGCAAGTAGTATCGTTATGGACTACACCAGATCTGGTGTGATCATATTTGGCATGTCGTTTCCACGAATATGATCTCTTCTTAGTCTGATTTCATCGCCACGACAAAGCACGCGACGGCGACGAGTGGATTCCTCAATCATTACAGCGAACGTAAATCTCTTGATCCTATAAGATCGCTTTGCTTCGAACCACACACAGTCGACACCTTATCTAAGCAGAAGACAATGAGAAGAATTGGCGAACCAGCACTAGACTCTCTCATCAGCAGGGATGCTTTCTCGCATCATATCGAACAGAATATCCTTGTCAGAAGAAGCAATGCCAGCAAAGTTTGCCATTTTATTGAAGTTATCTTACTACATGTGATTCTGACATGTCACTGTGTTTGTTTGCAAGCTCGACTTATTGTTCGATCCGAGGGCCAAGTTGTTCACGCTCATACGAGAGCGATCGAAGACTCTGTCACCTGTTTATCTCACTTCGATCGCGGACTTGTCCTTCGGTGGACTCCTAAAAATGCCCTAAACCCTAAGACGCGCTTTCACTGGAAGGCCGTTTTTTGAGCACAGCGTAAAGGAAGGAAGGAACTCCATGTTGAATCTCTCTTGCAACGTAAGATCGTAACGCTTGAACAGCGTTGCTAAAGTCAGCGACATTTCGAGCATCGCCAATCCCTCCCCTAAATGAAAGTGAACACACGTTCGTGACATGGTCGACCGAGTATACTGACCGAGGCATTTCCTAGGCCCGTAGGAGAACGGGAAGTAGGAACCAGGAGTAGGGATAAATCGAGGACCCTCCACAGCAGTCTGGCCGTCCTTCGTGTACCAGCGATCTGGACTGAATTCATCTGCGTCCGGTCCCCATAAATTAGGATCGCGATGCACTATGAAATGCTCAGACATAAGAACGTACGAGAGACGCCGGAGAAATCCGTACCCTGAGGATTCCACAATGCAAGAGTCGTATTTGCAGGCAGCTTATACCCATTAATCTCGACATCCGTTGAAGTATACCTGAAGGTGCCGAATCCTGGACCATTGTAGCGAAGCGTCTCCTTGATAATAAAGTTGAGGTAACGCAATCTCGATACTTGCTCGATCGTGGGAACCTCGCAGTCATGAGGCAATAGTGTATCGAGCTCAGCTTGAAGCTTCGTCAGGACATCCGGCTTTTTCAGCTAAGTTTGATTCGTCTTGTAAGTGTATGATAGGTTACTATCCGGATGTTACTCTGCTTACTATTTCGTATATTGCAAAAGTAATCGCATGTGCGGTAGGATCGCCACCTGCTACGAGGAAAGTAACTTTACAGAACTCAGCTTACTATCAGTGGGGAAGGCAGAAATCGCACCATAATTATCCACCAGCTCTTTCGCAGAAAACAAGTAACCGCCATTGGCCCCGCGTTGCCTGATGATGACATTAGTCGGAGAATAAAAGTGAGCACATTGGAATCCCCTTACAAAGCAAGAATTTCAAATATCCGCTTACTACCAGTGCCGGACTCGAGTTTTGTCTCGTCGTCACTTGCCCTGGCGCTTTGAACCGCGATATAGGCCAGTTCGCGCAGATCTTTGATTCCACGGTGCATCAGTCTTGTGCTTTTCATGAATGGGAAGAGGCCACACTTCATGAGCTCCGGCAAAACATCATGAAATATCTGCAGGATACGACAGTTCTCGCCGTCGCGTATTGCGTTCAGCTCGGTCCCAAAGGCTACTTCTCCGACAAAATCAAGTGTAAGGAGGACATCCAACGTAGAAAAGTCTATTAAAGACCCGTGCTTCGCAGCTCCGTCGATCTCTTCGATGAATTTCTGCGTGAGGCGCGTTGGTATAAAATGTTGCCACTGAGAGTGAACAGAACTCACCATGAGGTATTTCTGCAGCGTCGGATACTGCTCGTTGACAGTTTGCGGTTGAAACGCAGGAGCAAGGCCTTTACGTTGTTGCTTCCACCTTTCTTGGTCCATTTGAGCGAATAGAGCCGACCCGCTCAAGGGCTTGAAGCCTGAGTATTGTGTAGGTATCTTTGGCCAATTACTATTGGCAATCTTCGACACAACGCGTGGATCCCCTACATAAATGACGCGAGAGAATATGCTGTTCCACTGCACAGACGAAAGTGCGCATTAGCATCCCTTGATGTGTCGAGGAAAAAAAGGCTAACCGTCTGGTAAATCGGACCATACTTCCTATGCCAGGCGCGCCATTTATCATGGATGTCGTCAGACATCGTCTCTGATAGATTTCCGAACCACATGCTGGAGACAGGGGGTCCCGGAAACTGACGACGCGCTTCGAGGTACGAAACGAAGAAAAGAGTGAATCTGACAAGGAGCAAGAGGAACAGACAAAAGACAAGTTGAGGAGGTTGAAGCAAAAGTTGAAAGGTAAGTAAGCTGTTAGACATCCGTGCAATAATGCGTTGGAGGTCTAACTAGTGCATCCTTCTGCAGACTTATAGTCACTATTTCCGGGCTATAAAATGTAGGACGTGGACAGGGTGTGTGAACAGTCACAAGGATGGGAACGACGGATGAACGTAAAGTCCACGCATAACTTGTAGAGTTTCTGAAGCAGAGTTTAATGTTGTCCTAAGGCAAGTATTGATTCTACTGTCTCTTCGTAGAGAGAACCAAAGCGATTTCGATTCAAATCAAAAGAAATAATCAAGATCATTATGGATATAACTTCTAGAACGAACCACGTAATTGCTAATAATTACTGGCCTATTTCGGTTTGTCTATTCTATTTTTTCCTCAAATTGCAAGGTACGGTGGCCGGATTGGCCCCGACATCAGGTGGCTTCCTCGTTCGCTGATCCGGCGGTATCGAGGAACGTCCAAGACCTTTTGCTTCTTTATGCCGTTTCTATCGGCCGTCGCCCTCGGAACGAATCCTTCGGAGAAGCTTAATCCGTTCGGACTTCACAAACGTGGGCTCTTCCATTACCTCTATACGGCACGCGAGTCCCACTTGTAAGCACAGTAATTAACTCTATTGGCGCAGAAGCTTGTTAGCAGGTTTTAGTTGGCAGGTTGCGTGCTTTATGGTTCTCAAAGTGTTCTCCTCCCGTGAGTCAAGCGTCCACGCACCGAAACACTTCTCATGAGCGAAAGGCTTATGGCTGTCAGATGTTGCTGTGCTTTCACGAAGACGTATCCATATCAGTACATAATCATGTCTTTCTCTGTACTCTCGTGGATTCCGACTAAAGCTTAAATTATCGCGGAACCACAGGTCTTGGCATATAATCACACCTTAAGGCATCTCGTTTGGATGTCTGTTCGGGGCTCTTATCCTATGGATTTCTTGCCTGCCATTGCACCGATGACGATATTCTTATTCGGTACTGTACATCTTATCAACAAGGAAAGAAATATGTCGGCTAATGAGTTTGATGATATATTAGAAGAGACTTTCTTTGTTTCACTGAAGAACATCGGGACGGGGTGAGGACCCACATCTCAAAGAATCTTCGAATTCGCGGTATGGCGTCAGGATAGGCAACTCATTGAGAAATTCACCGGAAAGCTTCATCTAAGTTTCAAGGCAAATGCTACGCACTCGGAAACGCTCATTCTATACCGACCTCCAGGAGAGTTCTGCCATACTCATTTCCACCGCGCTTCCGCATTCTCATGGTGTTTCGAAATTAGCTGTTTCCGTCCAATTCGGAATTGATGCGCTTGCAGCGAGAGACATACAAATATCTCACAACAGTAAAGGAGACTGGTATAAAAGGCGTGAAGTTCTGTATGTATTGAACAATCAAAGAATCAATCTGTCTCTCTCGTTTAATTCATCATTTTCTGACTTCCACCTCTTACTGTATCTGAAACAACAGAATGACCTCAGAGCTTCCAATTTTACACTTCAACGACGTCTACCGTGTTGGACCACAAAAGATCCCAGGAAAGGGCATAGTCGATGTAACTCAGTTTGCGAGTATGCTTGACAGCCTTCGTAATACGTGGCCTCTGCGGGCTGACGGGACTCGCGATGGGCTTGTGCTGTTCTCTGGCGACCTGTTTGCTCCATCAGTTGAAAGCTCGGTCACTCGCGGGAGTCATATGGTTAGGATTCACAATAAGATCAATGAACGAAACAGAATAAAGTGATACAGATTCTTTACAGGTCCCAGTTATTAACGAACTTGCTCCCGATGTCGCAGTCACCGGTATGTCGGTACATTTAAATACTTCGACCAAACACTCACATGACAATAACATGGAGGAAATCATGAATTCGACTTCGGTTCGTATGTTTCGACTGCATTCATTGAACAATCAAATAACTATCAAGTTTTCAACAGGCTACCCCCAACTGACAAAGCTCGTTGGGGAAACAAACTTTGTGAGCAAATCAGTTATCTGCGCTTCTGCCCGAGCTCAGTACTGAGGCTACATTTGTAAGCCTTGGCTTTTAAGCAACATAGTAGACGAAGCAACTTCCGAGGCCCCTGAGTGTTTGCATGAATATCATGTTATTGAACGATGTGGTGTTCGCATTGGATTGATCGGGCTCGTAGAAAGGTAGACGTTGAATGTCGATGTCCCAAAAGCAAAAGCGCTTACGGCCTATCAGGGAATGGATTGCTACCGTGCCATCCTGGCCATCAAACTTCAGGTACAAAGATATGGCCGAAGTTGCTCTCAACCTATCAAAGCGTCTCAGGGATCCGAATGGAGAACACCGATGCGACCTGATCATTGCACTTACACATTCCCGGTGAATAATTTATTTACCAATCCATCTCGTGAGCACTGCTGACTGTTGTATAGATTGCCTAATGTTCGTTGGTCGTATTTATTTCTTACGTAAACCAGCATTTACCTGAATATACACCAGGACATCTTTCTGGCAAAGAAAATCAACGCCCTCTTACCAGGGCGTCAGCCAAAGAACTTTGCCTCAACTCACGGCACAGATCTGATCTTAGGTGGCCATGATCATTTTTATTATGTGTCGCGCGGTATAATATCCTGGGAGAACTTTTGTGCAGAAGAAGAAACTCTTGGATCAAAGCTTGACGAAGGAGACGTCTTTGTCGTGAAAAGCGGCACCGATTTTCGCGAGCTGACAGAACTTGTGCTCGAACTGGAGGATGCATCCACAGATAGTATACGGCGGAAGATCATCAAAGGCGTCAGAGGTAAGTCATCATATGAACAGTTGATGGCAAATGCTGAGAAGAGGAGTGGTACAGGACGGCGCCACGAAACGCGACCGGGGTCAGAGTCCTCGCAACGGATGAGAGATATTCTGTTACGATGCCTGGACACGGTTTCCGACACTTTGAAAATGCCGATACTCAACTTTGATAAGCATCTTGACCTCCGCTCAGAAGCCATACGAACTGGAGAGGTACGTATGGGCGCAGCTCCTCATCAGACGAAGCCCACTGATTAAGAACTAGTCTCCATCCGGGAACTGGTTCGCGGATGTGATTCACCATGCGTACCGAGATATTCTCCGAGAAATGGGTATCCAAGGTGTTCATGGTGTACTTCTATGCGCAGGTGCTCTCCGAGGAGATACAGTCTATGGTCCTGGTTAGCATTTCATCAGTTCCCAGAAGTGTCGCACGTGATAGAGCAATTTCAAATTATTCAGGCAACATCACAGTCGGCGATATCATGGAAATTCTTCCGTTCGATGATAGTATTGTTGCGATCGAGCTTGATGGTCTGACGATATGGGAAGCATTCGAGGCGGGCCTCTCCCGCTGGCCAGCGCACGAAGGGTACGTCTGATAGTCATGCAACTTGTTACGCTAAATAAACACTGACGCGAAAAGACCAGCCGCTTTCCCGTGATCTCGGGCTTTCGCGTGGAATGGGACTCGCGGAAGCCTCCTGGTCAACGTGTTGTTCGTGTCGCTCTATCATCAAGCCCCCGACTGAACAGACCAAACTCGATGGATGAAGAGATCCCACGTGAAGGTGGTGACAAGAGTTATATTGTCGTGACGCGAGAATACATGGCCGAAGGTTATGACGGATACTCCTGCCTGAAGAACCAGAAGGCTATAATTGACAAGGAGCAAGGGCAGATGATGAGCACGATTGTCCAGACATTCTTTTCAGGTGTGCAGAAGTATTATGTGATGTGATGTTAGAATACTTGACAGGCGTCTTATAGAACACGGATCCAAGAAATTTACGACATCGAGGTCAACAAAAAGCAGTCTTGACGATCACAGTCTAAGGCTCCGGGTTGCTATGGGACATGCTCGAAAGCTGTATGGAGAAGCACTTAAACAGGCGTTGTTATACTGGAATATACTTCTTGCCCAGGCGAACGTGATGGTACGTACTCCTAGACATCCTCGGATGTCCGACATTCTCTGTAGCTCCGGGCATATTGGATGCGAGTTACGGAAATGTCAAAAGCCTTCTTTAGTGGTGGAAGACGCGAGCCAAAATGACAGAAGTGCTACAGACGAAGCGTCAAGAATATCACCTATTAGGGATGGAAGATTGAGGGATATTGGACGGCCAGCACTTTTTATTCAGTAGTAGGTAACTTACATATATTCATAGAACCAGCAAAATTGTTCGAAAAGAATGTACTGCATTGCATTGTCTGTAGTTCTGGCCAATATGAATACGTGGGAAACTTATTCACTGATTGGCGACGATAGATCAACATACTCCGGCTCGGAAGGCAAGTCTCACTATCACATGACCTCTGAAATTAAGGTTACATAGCGGACAAAAATCGATTTCGACCGTTATTGTCACCTGCCGAAATCCGCTGTGTTAAAATTCCTTGCATGCTTCTTCCTTGACTTGAAGGCTTGATTAGTTTGCTCGCATCTCGACGCAGATCATGATGGACAACAACTGAGAAAAGGAGGGAGGAGACGTGAAGTATAATTAAAAAGTGGTGAATGTAGGTGCTGCACGAGCTCCTTTTTGAATGGCTTTATTAATATTGTCTACAATTATGGCTGCAGTTTCTGGAGTGCAAAGATTCTCCGATTCCTTACCGGAATCGTAAAACCTCACAGTGTTCCATCTCGGACGTCTGTTTACGAGGAGCTTACAGTAAGAAGTCCGACTCGGGATACTGAACTTGTACAACCACTCCCAAGGCGGAAGAAGCGAAGCTGCCTGACGGAGATCGCGTGACGCAAAGATCATCTATACAGATCGGCCAATGCCTCATTGCATGTTTTACAAATCCGACGCGGCCTTACAAAGCAAAGGGGACCACTCTTCCGGAACGGTATCAAAATTTCCATCCGCTTATCTTTAGCGTATAAATGGGTGAAGATGTAGCCACCCTAGGCAGCATTCGCATTCGTTGCACTTGCACTTGACTCGGTTTATCGTCCAAAATTGAAGGTCTCCACTGGAAATGTCTCACTTCTCTCACCTTTTGTCTCCCGCCACCCTGGGTTCTGTTCCACTTCGGAATCGGGTGGTCATGAGTGCTTTGACTCGCGACCGTAGTGCGCCCACAAATGTGCCGAACGAGGTGCGAATCTACTCCTCAAGTTTCCTATCGCTGATCCCCATTCTTTTTACCGTCACCATAAGCTCAACCTTGAATATTACAAGCAGCGTGCTAAAGGAGGTGCTGGTCTCATTGTATCCGAGGCCACTTTAGTTTCGCAACAAGGGTAGGTCCTGAAACTATTTCGTATGCAGACATATGTACAAGGGCCGAAATAACTGACTTACACACTAGCACTGAATGGCCGAATGCGCCAGGAATCTGGTCGAAAGAGCATGTTATTGCGTGGAGAAAAATAACTGATGCTGTCCATGAGGAGAACGGCAAGATCTTTTGCCAGGTATTTCCCTCCTTCTGAATCCGATTCGGATGAGTTCTAAGGCACGATCTCGACTACAGCTATGGCACCTTGGACGCGTCTCGCATCCCGATGCTCCGGAGCAGAAAGCTAGCGGCTTGGTGAGCATATTGGCACAATCTCTATTACCTGTCGTGCTTTTTGCCTCACGCATCATAGCCTGTTTATGCTCCATCCGCCGTTGCTGCTCGCGGTGGCAAGTTCCGGTACTTGCCCGGGACTCCAGAATACGTAACTGTAAGTAATCCATTCCGGTCCGGATGTGGTCTTTGTATATCAAACGTCTGACTTGGTTGGTTATTAGCCTACTGAGGTACCTGATCCGACGATTTTGATCGAGCAATTCAGGAACGCCGCGGTAAATGCGAAAGAGGCCGGTTTTGACGGTGTCGAGCGTACGCAACTTCACCAGAGCTTCTGATCTAATCCTCATCTGAAGATCTCCAGTCCACGGCGCGAATGGTTATCTCATCCAGCAATTTCTTGACAATACCATAAATTTCCGCAATGACCAGTGGGGAGGTTCAACGGAAAATAGAGCACGATTCGGCTTAGAAATTTTAAAGGTTCTGATAGATATCTGGGGCGCTGATAAAGTCGGAGTCAAGTTGAACCCTGCTGGTGGCTACAACGATGCTGGGTATGTTCTCGGCGATACTTTAGACTGCTCTGGCTAACCCCGTTCAGAATGACGCTCGAGGATACGCTCGAGACGTATTCGTACTTTATCAAGGAAGCCGATGCGATGGGTCTTGCTTACGTCTGCCTTGTACGATATGCCGCAAAGCTTGACACCGAGTTCGATGGTATGCGAGAACACGCGTCCTTCATCTTCAATGACTAACATGTAGTTCAGGAAAGAAGCGAGCTACTCAACATGACGTTCTTGCGACATATGGTCCTCTGTTGAAACGGACTAAAGTTCTGTTGAATGCGGACGTGTCACCTCAGGAAGCTGACCAGCTCATTGCTGATAAACGGATTGATGCAGCAGTCTTTGGGTGGATTTGGATCGCGAATCCGGATGTTGTGCTTCGCCTGCAGGCCGGGAAGGATTTGAACTACAATACTGACTTCCACACCTTGTACGGTGCGGCGGCGGGTGCGAAGGGATATACCGATTATCCATTTTCAGCATAATTCTTCAAACCATACATGTGGAAAGCAGTACTAGTTTTGTACTTTATCGTGGTAGTATGAACATTTTGTGCGATAAGATCATGAATGACCAACTCGGCTCTGTAGTGCGAGTAGCGCTGAGTAGGAGCCACTCAACCGCTCAAGCTTCACAGGCTCACGTTAGATCACGGTTGTCCATAAATCTAACTTTTATGTGCTGAACACAGCAATGCCATTCCGGAAACACATAAGAGAGGGTACTAGGAAAACAGTGGTACAAGGCATGTAACTCTCTAACAATCTGGTACAGTATAGACCAAGTGCATCTACGCATAAATACGTCGCAGAAAGAAATAAAGTCCGTTCGAGACATCCATCGAAATTCGTCATAGACGTCGCAGGCATAAAAAACCAGGAAATAGAAGCTAATGCGAAACGAAAAGAGAAAAGGCTAGGCAAAAAAAGCGACCAGCCATTAAGGTCATAAGGGAATGCACACTCGTGGAAATAAACCGGATTAGTCAATAACACAGGCGGAACTGCAGACATAGCAATCCGTATAACCGTAAGTGAAAACCCCTGAACGCATTACGGAGTTGGGCCGAAATAGATAGCAGATGCGCAAAGGACATCCACCCTGCAATTTGCAGTAACCGATAGGTTACATTATTTCTCTGCACAATGGACCTAAAAGGCGACATGCGAATAATCGGCTTGTAATGTCGGAAGATCAGCCGTTTGCATTAGCGTTGTCCGCCGGGGCGCAGCCCATGTTTGTCTTCTCGTCGATCTCCCTCGCTTCAGCTCGTCTACCGTCTTGACTTGGACTCGCTGGCAACACACCGACTTCTCGATTGGTGATTAGCTTAGGTGTGACCGAGCTGTTAGCCACACCCGTCCCAATCAGAGTCGTCGAACGGCTAAACGCAACGGAGTTCCTCGGGGACCAGAACCGGAGCTTGTCGAGAGCCTTCATGATACGGCTGTCTTCACTCTCATCGGCACCAGTGCCACTGCTCGGGCGTTCCGTTGGCAAGATGGACCGATCGCGCATGAGGCCAATCTTGCAGAAGAACCGTTCAACTGGGGGATTAGATATGCACCGAATAAGAAAGCCTAGCGGAATTGACACGACACCCAATGCCAGAGAAATCCCCCAGAATTTTCCGCTGATCTCGGTCACAGAAAAGGCTTGTCCGCCGAAGAATACAATGACTATTTGGCAGCCGGTTTCTGTACGAAGACACATGTCAGAATGATATGCGTCAGATGAAAGTGCTACGTACCAATCAGAAGTATGCCAATGAAGTATGGGTTCCGATACATGCCATGAAAGATGTTCTTGTGGTTGCCAATGCGACGACAGTTGATAGAATTGAAAATTTGGGCGAAGACAAACGCGTTGAAGACGAGGGTTGAAAGCTTGAGCTCATTGTTGAACTGCACGGCCTCATTGCTATCGTCTCCTGTAAGGTTGAGAATGTTTTCGCCTGCGAAATGGAAGATGAGAATAATAGTCGTCTGGTAGAGAGCCTGTCCAAGTATTTGCTTATACATATCGACTGTAAATAACGATGCGGACATCTTGTCAGGTGCACGATCGAGTAACGCTGGTGTGGCAGGGTCGGTGGCAAGAGCGAGAGCGGCAAAGGTGTTCATAATGATGTTGACCCAGAGCAATTGCACGGAGGATAAAGCGCTATTATCTTGGGTACTCGCGACGGCGCTAATGAATGTAATAAGCACGGCCGTAATATTCGCGCTTATCTGGAACTGCAAAAACTTTCGCAATGCGTCGTTTACGCAGCGACCCCACATGATGGCCTTCACGATGTTCGCGAAATTGTCATCCATGAGGATAATCTCTGATGCCTCCTTCGCTACTTCTGTGCCCGTGAGACCCATCGAGAAACCAACATGTGCCGTCTTGAGAGCAGGCCCGTCATTCGTTCCGTCACCAGTCACACCGACGACTTCTCCAAGTTCCTTTAACTTCTCAACGAGAATCTTCTTGTCTTCCGGGGACGATCGGGCAAGGACCTGGAGCTTCGGAACGACTTCGAGCATCTCGCGATCATCCAGCTCGCGGAAGACTGGCCCTTCCATGACTACACCACCTGGAGTATAAATGCCGCATTGCTGAGCGATGGACCGCGCCGTCAGGACATTGTCACCAGTACACATTTTGACTTGAACGCCCGCCCTTCGGCACTGAGCTACAGCCTCCGTCACACCCTCCCGCAGTGGATCTTCGATAGCGGTTATGCCAATTAAAGTCAAATCGGTAGCCAGATCATCGTAGGAAACCTAGAAAGTCAAGCGGCATGGTGAGAAAAAAAGAAACAAAACGATACACAAAACAACTGCTCACCTCATCAGCTTCTTCAACATCCAAACCTTTCGGAGGCCAAGACTCTAAGTCCCGGTAGCATACCGCAATGGTCCGAAGCGCTTGACTCGCGTAGAAAGTGATGTTCCTAGAAATATTGTCCCTCTCGATATTGTCGATTGCCGCCGTCTCGACCTCATCTTCATAATCCTTGGCAAATTCGTCTGGACGCGCGACAACTACGTGGCGCGTACACTTCTTTGTCAGGATTTCGCTGGCACCTTTGAGATACAGTCTCCATTGGCCATCATGAGTTTCCACCACGACGCCCATCGCCTTCCTTTCTGAGCTAAAAGGTATCATCTGAACGACCTTCGCATTCGCTCTTGTGGCCTGATAATCCGGCCAGCCAAGTTCCTTCGCGAATCGCAAGAGTGCAGTCTCCGTCTTACTTCCGACGAAAACACGTTCCCCCGTTACGTGATCCATATCCTCAAAAGCTGTTGAATTGACGCAAATTGCCTCGTTGAAACATCTCTTCAGAGCGGGGCTCAATACTTTCTCTAGTTCGCTTTCGTCAAGCGAGAAGTCATCTACGTGCTTGAGTCGTCGTTCCTTCTGCTCTGTGCTCTCCTTGAAACCAGGCTCTTCGCCAGCGTTTGAGCGAGCAGGGTTCTCTGCAAGGCGTCTAACGAACTTCGCCCGAACACCTACAGCTCCCGCAACAACTGTCATCTCATTCTGAGTGAGAGTCCCGGTCTTGTCCGTGCATATCACAGTCGCATTGGCCATAGTCTCGCAGCCGGCGAGAACACGAACAAGCAGCTTCTCCGCAGTCATTCGCCTCGTCGCTAGCGCCAGTGCAAGAGTCACCGCAAGCGGTAAACCTTCGGGAATTGCGACGACGAAGACGGAAACTGAAATGACCAGAATGTCGACGAAAGCGACTCCCTTCTCGCTAGAAGTCCGCTGTGGATTGTTGTTGCCAAGCTGCACGAAGAAACGGATAAGCAAAACGGTGAACATTAGAAGAGACACCGTTGTTGCCATCTTCGCAATTAAATCGGCGAGTTTCGACAGTTTCTTCTGCATAGGCGTATCCTCCGTGTCGGATCTCATAGCTGTAGTAATATGGGACGTAAGTACACTTTTCCATGAAGCTAAAGGAATACATGTACCCATCATGATGCGTCCATTGCAACTCAATTCACCGACAGCGATGATGACGTAGTTGCCGACACCTTCAAGAATTTTGCTTCCACTAATGACGAAACAATCGGTATGCGAGTGAAGGGTTCCACTAGCCCTTGCCAGACGATACTCGGCATATGCAACCTTCTTGATCGCATCGCTTTCGCCAGTTATACTCGACTCGTCGCATCTTACATTGTAACCGCTGAGGAAGATGCCGTCGCACGGCGCGAC
The DNA here is from genome assembly GCA_037892935.1 of Phlebopus portentosus. Classification (NCBI taxonomy): domain Eukaryota; kingdom Fungi; phylum Basidiomycota; class Agaricomycetes; order Boletales; family Boletinellaceae; genus Phlebopus; species Phlebopus portentosus. The sequence goes on along the minus strand of JAYXKI010000004.1, from coordinate 1,642,916 downwards.
TTCTCCGGGATCAAGGATAGCTACGTCACCAACGATCAGGTCCTACAGACGACTTGAGTCACGATCCAAGAGCAATGTAGAGTAGCTTACCTTGATGTTAACGACAGTTTCATTTCCGTCCCTGATAACCTTCACGGTTCTGTCGTCTTTCTTCTCGTTCAGCTCCTTAAACTGTCTCTCTTTCTGCCAATCGTTCAGGGAGCTGAAAACCACGACGATGGCAACAGCAATCATGATTGCGACGCCTTTGACCCAGTCAACAGGGGGCTTCGTACACGTCTCCGAGCCATCTCCGCAGGAATATTTTTCTCGCTCAATTCCAAAGTCTTGAAATAGTCCTAGTGCGAGTGCAACAATAGCCGCGCACGAGAGTAGCACAAGTACTTTCTGCTGTAGAACCATCCACATGAGTTGCAAGAGAGTCTTGCTCTTTCGTGTGGGAAGGACGTTACGACCATAGACTCGCTGACGCTCTTCGATCTCAGAGGCGGATAAGGACAAACCGCGCTTTGCGTCGGTACCGAGACCTCTGAGTATGGTTTCGGTGCCACCGTAAGCCTCGAGCATGTCCAGGCTCTTCGACTCGGCCATGCGAGCCAGCTTGAACGGAGTGAACTCATTCTGGCACGAGCTCGTATTCGGAATGTCGTGTCCGTTATCTCTAATCATCACCTGCCGCTTCTCGTCTTGCACATTCGAAATCTCTTCAATCTCCGGAACAGCCTTGATCTCATCTGAGTTGGGCGTCCATGAATCGTTCGGACTGACACTGGGAGTAATCTCATCACCCGGTCTGATCGTAGAAATCGGGCTACTGTCTGGTGATTCGTTTCTTCCGTCTCCATTCGTGTTATCTGATGCCGGCATAATCTACGAACGTCCGAGTGGTGATGAGTACGAGCCATTCTCTAGGCAGAGCACAAACACATACATACACACCTTAGTTTCTTCAGTGTCGGGATGATGTAAGAAAAATCTTAAGGCTTCGGAATGTCTTGTGAGTCAAGACCTGGGGGCGTCAGGCGGATGAAAGCCCATTTATAAGATGTCGCAAACCATTACTTCCGGCATCTCGGAGTCACTGAACGCCAAGAAATATCCCCTTGGCCGATGGGGCTACGGAGGACACGGGAAATTCGAAAACTCTAGGGGGATGCTTGGTCGTACGTGCCGAGCGACGGCACCATCACGCAACATACTGAAAGAACCGCCAATACGTCCTCAGAAGGCCTTGGTGCATCGGTAGTATTGTCGCCCGCTCCACTCGAGCCCTTCTTCCAGTCTTGTTATCAGTAGAGAACGAAGGTCTTAGAACAGGGTCTGTTAACAAAAGGATTACAACGGAACTATAACGAGGTGCGTCGGGGCAAGGTCTTCGATATGTCAGCAAAGGTGACGATTGAAGAGCGAAACATGCAGTACCTACTTACATTCCACACAAGCCATCCTACTCGACGTCGGCACAGATTTCGACTTGGTGTTCACTTGAGCCAAGCATGATTTCCTGCGACTCGTAATTATCTGATTAGAACGCTCCAGGTTCGTTTTCACTTACCCATACACAATCACAGGACCCTCGTTCTCATATCATAACCCTCGTCCGCGAAATTTGTGATACGCTGAACAAATGAAGAAATCCCGAGGTGGAGGCCCAAGTGTATAGCCTCTTGGGCCACTTCAAGGTCCGCCTTGGCATTTCTTCTGACTTGCGCCGAGAGGCGAGTCAAAGTCTGGGCTGTGCCATGTACCTGTCTTGGGGAGGTATGTGGATAAGCAGTTTAAATGATTCTGATCTTGGCACTTACGTTCTGGCAGAGGTCTCCGTAACAAAAGTTGAGGTTTCACCCGAGACATTGTTCCCGTCCGACAAAGCGACATAAACCAGTGCTGTAGAGCATCTGAGTCATTCATACGTGTTCAAACCGAACAGCCTCGATTTCGTTTGACATGCCGGGACATACATAGTCCAGACGACAGAAAATACTGTATGTCTTGGTTGTTGATGATATTTGAGTTATGAACAACAATCAATCTTAAACTTGAAGTTATCTTGGACTTGGAAGCTGAACCGAGCGGTGTACACGTGACATGTCCATTTCTAGAAACTTCGGTCACATGGGTCGGTCCGCTGACAACTCATCATTATTGCTTACAGTACTTACTCGACTATCGACGCAGCCCTTTCTCTTCTTCATGCAGGACACACAGCTCAGCGAGCATTCAATCAACACTGCCTTCAATCCAGTAGACGGGAAAGACGAAGATTCCTCGAGCCTCAGGGACCAATTAAATGAGCAAGTCAGAACGGAACTCGAGAATGTTGAGTACGATGACGGTCAGGTGGAACCAGAAGTCATAGCTACACCTAATATCTGGAGCCGGTTTCGAAAGATACTGCTCATACTCGCAGCAATCTGGCTGGCATTGACAATCTTGCGGGGATCAGGCAGACAGCGCCCCAAGGTTGTCCACGCGAGAAGGTCTGTCTCATTTCTTGTCTGAGTGTTTGTTTGATCGACTCTAATGGCCTTGCAAACAGATATTCGGAAAGTTATAAGTTTAGACCCGCCGCGAGTCCCATTGTCACCGAGACTCTCAAGGATGGCAGAATGCGTATCCGCGGGGCTGAACCAACGGCCCGTTCTACTCCTTCAGCGACGCCGAAATCGAAGACAAGAAAACGCAGGGCAAGCAAGCGGCGGAAAACGAAGAGCAGGGACTGAGAGCATCTCGTTTATTGGATCTGGCCTGTAAAGTGCATCAGTCTTTTTTATGTGTTACAAGGTTTCTCAACTTTCAGTTTTCAGCCGGATTCGCATTCGTTCGGTTCGGAAAAGCTAGATGTTATCGGGCTTCTCTGAAAACTTCATTCCTTTCGAAATATGGACATTTCGACTGTCTTTGCTGTTCATTTCGTTGCAGCGTTCAAGTGTGTTTACGTAGAACATATACCATTCTATTTGATCATATTAATTCTTTGAGAGCTCAAATGAACAGCGTCGCCCATAAACTTCAGGTATACATGCACCAGATGCCGACGGACACGGGATAAGGCTTCAAATATCAGGCATCGTAACATGCTGCTTACAGGTATCCTGGCGAATGTGATATTTACGTGAAGATATTTCGCTACTGTAGCGACTTCTCGGTAGCACGGAATAAATCTATTCGATGATTTGCTACAAATGCGGTTTTTACTGCTTGCCCCGGTACTTCTCAACCAGAAGTGGCATGCCTGCATCTGCTACCCGAAAACGAACGTCATCCTCGCTTGCCTTGCCATTATAACGCTCCGTAACGCTAGTGATTTCCGCCCCATCCACTACGAGGGTGCACGTTATGTTTCCGTACCTTTGCACCGTTCTGTACTCAACTACATCTGCCTTCTGGTTCTTTGCAGCCCACTCCGAAAGCCGGGATACCGGATGCGACAGATCGATATCTGAACGCAATAATCGGTTCAAGACCTTCATAACACCGAGCCTCTCCAGTACACCCTTTACAACATCCATGTCGCCCTTGCTATCGAGGTAAATGGCCCCGAGGGTGCTTTGCACAATGTCACTGAGGAATTTGGGCACCTGCAGCCGCGCCAATGCAACCCAAGGGAACACGTCGCCTCGCTCCAACTCTTCCTCTATCCTTGGACGGTCACGTTCAAATCTTGCGAACGTATCGCGTAACTCGTCCAGAATTGCACCACTCGAGTGCATGAGACAACGTGCAAGGCGTACAGTGTGTTTCTCCGTAATAGGGACCGCCTGTTTCGCTGCGGAATCCCATTTCGGGATCGACGAATCGAATTCCGCCTCCGCGCGAAGACATATAAATCCGAGAAAATGAAGGTTTACCAGAGCTGCCTTGCGGACATGCATCTCGCCAGGACTGAAGACCTTTCCATGTTCTTCTGCGCGGTACAGCTCCTCGATTATGACAGCATCCAGCAGCGCATCTCCGAGGAACATCATGCGTTCGTACGACACGCTCTGTATGTCGCTCTGCGAGTTCGCATGCATAAGCGCTTCTACGAGTAGCATCTTCCGCGAGAAGGTATACCCCAAAATGGCTTCGGCATGCGACAGGTGCGGAATAGGGTCGCCCAGTGTCGACACGGCTACGAGAATCCCGCCAATACTCTCCGTGATTGGCTTCCAAACGGTTCCGACGTCTACAGAGAATGCTTGCAGACATGCTACGCTCCTGTCATATCCGCCGCTCAGAAACGCGGCACCGATGAGGGACTCTACAACATCGGCAAGTGTCTTGACAGAAAATTGAACAAGTATGTTGTCTGGCCCATCGTTGTGCCATTGTGATGCTCCACCAGTTCTTGAGAAGATATCGCACTGTTTATCTATCTCTTCGTCAAGCTCCTCTGTAATATCATCCACGGAATCCAGGGCCCCTTGTTCCAAGATCCTCGCGTAGTCAGGAGCCCATTTCCTTGTGAAAAACGCACCGCGAACAATCCATCTATAGAGTCGCTTTCCCACCGCGGCCATAGCGAGATGCACATTCGATACCGTCACGTCTTTCCGTTTCGCCAAGAAACCCTCCGGCCAAGTCGGATATTCGGCAAGCAACTGCACGCACGTAGTTAACTTTAGTACCGAGTCTCCGAGACACTCGAGCCGCTCATAATTCCGACGCGCGTTTGCAGCGGGTGTTTGCAGTGCTGTCTGAATCAGCTCGAGTGGAATTTGCTTAAGAACCGGGGATAGGTCATCTGGTGAGTTCTGGAAGTGGTGCGCAATCAACTTCACGAAAGTCGCGCGAAGGATGGACGGCAGGAACAGTGCCAACATTATATTCTTCCTATTGTCGAGGACTACCGCCGTGTGCTGTGGAAGTAGAAAAACACTCTTGCTCGAAGTCTCTTCCAGCTGAAGAGGGAGGAGGAAGTTCATTCGTGCCTGGAAAGGCCGGGCCTCGATAAGTGGGTAAGGAATATCGATCTGCTTCGAGCGTGAAGTATCGCAAACGGCCTTTTGCTCCTCCGAATTGAGAGGCTCTATCCTCCATCGTCTGAACTTGTAGAAAGAGTGGTTACTGAAAACCAGAAAAACGTCAGGAGGGTTGTTATACCGCGCGGAGAGGAGGTCCGCCTGGATTGTGACATGGTCCCTTGCAGTAAGTTTGTCATCTTGTGACCGTACTTCTTCTGCCCAGATTCGGCGTTTCTCCCAAGGGTCTTCTGGATCTACCGCATCCGGCGAGGGAAGGAAAAGATAGGCGAATTCCAGGTCATCCCAGTTGAGTCGGCTGCCATAAAATATCGAGAAGAGTATCCTTGTGTACTGTTTCGCCGCAGCGATCTCGTAGACACTTAGGGACGCGGGTCCAAGGGGTCGTATCGCAAACGTTCGAGGACCATGCTCTGGATCATGAAGTAGATCCGAAGAGAAATCCAATTCCGGGATGTCCTGGCGCGTAAACATTCGGAAATTGCCCAGTTCTTCTACGACCAACTCGTTCAGCCACCACTCGGACTTGCCGGAATCCCCAGCTTCGCCCAGTAATCTAGTAGTCCAAGGATCCAGCTGTCGCTCTACGCTTGATTCTCCTTCCCTCTTTCTAGCATTCCTCAACAGAGTCTGCACTTCTGCCTCCTGCAAAGGCGCAATGGAAGAGTTTAAAGGAAGAAGTTTGTCATTCAGTAGGCCGGCTTTGTGAAGTCCCATATACGCCTTAAATGCAACGTGCCTTCGCGCCGCCTTTTTCGTCTGATGTTTTTCTTCGGTGGTATATATGCGCTGATTTGGTGGAATTAGCCTCGGAAGAGTAAGCGTAGCACCGTATGGACCTGGATTCGAACCAAGTGGTTCCAGGGACCTCTCGAGTTGTGATAGAGCGTGGTAGCCTTGGGGGTAATCGGGAGGCGTAATGTCGTACATGGGCTGAATGTCCTCCCGAGCAACACTGCGGAGCGTGTTGCAGAAGTGGGCAACATGCGAGATTGCTGAATGTGATGTTACTTTCGCCCTTTCAATCAAGTCAGTATCTATCGACAACGATGGTTCAAGTTGAGCTCACCCTGTCGATTCTATTTTAAACTCGAGGTTTTCGTCGTCATCGTTCTCGTTCTCCTTTCGCGTCTTCACATTTCGGCGCTGTCTAACCTCGTTGTATTTTTGAATCATTTGATGCTCCAGTGCCTCCCACTTTTTTATTTCCTGCTCGTGGCATCCTCCATCCTCGAACATGAGAATGAAACTACTCTGCTTCCGACGTGCCCGCCCACGGCTTTGTGCCCAACTGACCATGTTTTGCGGTAGGTCCCAACGAAAGACGCTGCAGCATGCTTGTATGTCAATACCCTCTTCTGCCACAGCGGTCGAAACGACAAGATTTTTCTCGCCTATGCGAAACCCGGAGAGAACCGAGGCCTGTTTCTCAGGTAACAGCGAGCGAGTGATGTCAAGGAATGCATTGCGCTTGTTACTTTCCGAGCCGCCTAGAAGAGTGCCGACGGAGAAAAATGCGGAGGTGCACGGATGATGCTTAAGGATCTCGGAAAGTGCGAGAGCACCGTCTCGTCTAGTAATGAAGACGATGCCACTGAAAATTTCCCCTCGAGCTTCACATTCGCGTCGTTCATGCAAGACGAACGCGATGAAGTCATTTAACTTTGGAGAACAACCGCGAACAATCGTCTTCGCGTCATATTCTACGTTCCTAACCTGCACGCGTTGCAGGACCTTGATCAGGTATGCCTTTTCATTATGATGGCGATCAGGAAATAATGAATGTACCGCGTCCGCATCCGCCCTCAAGGCCTTGTTGATGACACTGTACACGTACCAATCGGCAGCCCACGGACCAATATCGATGCAGAGCTCTTTGGCCGTGCGTAGGAAGTCATGCATGCCCTTGTGCACGAACGTGTCGCCTTTCTCAATTGCCTGAGATAAGCGTTGATCCACGCGCTTAAGTTTTATCGGATCTGTTGTGCTCGCCAACTGATGATAAAGAGAAATCACGGTCGGGTCTGTCTGAATATCAAGCGAATGGACAACGACAGAAAGGGCCATCACGTTCGCCGACTTCTGCCAATCGCATTTGTACGAAAGGGGCTTATAAACGATCTTCTTGAACTCTGGTCTGCAGACGAATCTCGCAAGCTCATCGCGGTTTTCGCGTGGTGCGAGAATAACACTGTCCAAGTTCCGCTCAATTTTTCTGTGCAATATTGTCAGCTCATGATTATCAAGAAAAATATACTTGACGCACTGAAAGGCCTTGTTGATGTTTCCGCCAAAGGTGGGACTTGCTGTGAGCCCAAGCACGTAGGGCCGCACATTATCAGACGGAGGATTAAAAGCCGTCCTCCGCGAGCAAAAATCATAGAACTCGCGCATGATCATATTATAGGGGTGTTTGTCGGCGGCATGATGCGCCTCGTCAAAAACCAGAAGACCGATATCGCGCCCCATGTTCACATAGCCGTGACGCAACGCATCCAGTAGAACCTGGGGAGTAGAAACAATTATCCGATGCGTCGATAGTACTTGACTCCAAAGTTTTTCGTCCGTCCACTGATCGGGTTGCAGAGCCCCGGAAATGAGACCGACAGGAACAGGGAGACATGAGCTTATGACTTCTCGCTGCTGCTCACAGAGCCCAACGGTTGGCGCGATGAACCAGGATCTCTGAATAATGGTCGGTAAACAATTATCTGCTATACAACGTTAGCAAATGCAAACCTTGATTGGTTCTCTTTCACACTCGATCTTCATACGCAAGACCGCGATGTGTGTCTTTCCCGATCCTGTGCAACCGCACGATTACTTGCACGAGTAATAATCATGAAGGACGTGTTCGTACCGGTATCCAGAGCGATAACGACATTACGCTTCAAACTGGCGTCGAGCATCTCCTGCTGATAAGAACGCGTCGGAGGAATATTTTCTTGCTCATTTGCTGCCATATTGTAAATTGAACAGTGTGATATAATGAGTACGAAGGTAGTTCAGCCCGGAGTATGAAGGAGGATCTGGCCAAACATGGCACCCTTTATACGCGCAGAGATGGCGGGGTAGGGTAGAATACATATTTGAACGCAATCAGGCCATGGCCGTAGGGTTTAGAAGCAAGTCCAGTCCCCGACGGAACTATATATTTACCGCACGTGACTCATGTTACTCAGTAACAGTAACAGCCAATACGTCACACACATGACTTCCGAGTCGCGTATCGAAGTCTGCCTTGACGGTGAAGCTAATCGATTAGAGTTTCTCACCTTTCAAGAGACTTTCGTGGTCGTGTGCAATGTTTTCGGACAATGACTCACAATACACCTTCAAGTTAGCCCCTGTCCGATACGAGAGACTCAGGCGATGCTCCGTAGGACAAGTCCTCTTCTGGCTCATATCCGCACGGGTAGGTGACAGGTACAAGCAGCGGATAGGTCTACAATCCTTCGTGGGCTTCCAGATGTACTGCCTTGAGGACTCATGACTCAAGGATCCAAGACCGTCACGAGCATGATATGGTTCCAGCCATTCATAGCACTGTTTGAGGGCGTGTATCTCTTCTCCGGAGTCCTTATGCACGAGGAGTTAGATTCAGGTGATTCCACGATTAGCGCTCATAGAAGCGCCAAAATCGAGGCTTGGATCCTTCTGGACAATGACCTATTCGGACTCAACTCGACAGAACGGAGAGTTCTGGTTCTTTAGGCGATGCAACAAATGAACTAAAACAAATTGATGGACACCTCAATATCACATTTATCTGATTCCAGCAGCAGATTCATATTCTGGATGCTATGAAAGGAACACGATGATTCCTGATCCAAATACACATTGGGGTCAACACGTTGCTCGAGAACAAGCTAAAGATGGCACTAGTATCGCCATTTGGTGCGACGGAGACGTTTACGCTAGAACTCTACTTATCGCCCCGTAAACAGGTGGCTGTAGATAGAACCTCGGCATAGCCTCATGCTCTACTCGACCCACCCATAGCTTTCCTAAACGTATAAGTGCAAACTTAGCGTCATGCTCCGATAGGGTTGCAGAACAGCCTTCAGGAGTCTATCCGTCCAATGAATGCAAGAACTACTACTTCCTTCGGCCCCCGCGAAGGAATCCTTTAAAGGTAATACACGAGTACGGCTTGCGCAAAGTTGGAGTTAGGCGCTCATATTCCCTACCGATAACGGCATGCTCTAGTAAGCCCTAATCGTGTTGACAAAAACAGTCAACACTCCTCTGACAAGGGAGTTGAAGAGTATGAGGGTAGCACAAAACGAGCTGGCAGTCATGGTGCAGCCTGAATAAACTTAATAAAGAAAATATTAATCTAAACGAGTCCATTCGATGCAAGAATCGACAATCCGGTAGTCAGAATGTTTGCCAACGAACGCGAAGGCATCGATAAAGATCATTTTCCTAGAGGATACCCAGATAATCGAGATTCATCTACACTGACGTTCCTTTCCCCCGACGTTGGTGGAAGTCGCGTACAACATCGGCGCGTTGGGCAATGGGACTCACTTACATAAGTAGATTGATCCGCATGATGGCCGCCTTTCACTTCATCCTTTAGGGCTGACTACACGCACCTTGGCGTATACCATGTCGTTCAAGGCCCAGTTTCTATAAAGAACTCGTCTGTATATTCGCAAACCGCCAAGGACTTCTTGGAAGAGAGTCGGATTTCATGGAGCCGTTTCCTTTCATCCCGAGCAGCTACATGGTATCTCTTGAACCCGCTCTCTTCGAGATGGAAATTGCCGATTACAAACTGCCAGCGCAGAGCGGGATGCACTGAGTTGGGCACAATAGCTTATCCAGACTACGGCTCGCAGCCCGAACCCGACATGACTCGATAAAAGTACCTAAACATCTGTTTGAACAGGATGTCTTCGTATAAGAATACACAGCGAGTTGATCGCAAACGCTAAGAAACCAAAGTGCTCTCCTGGCCACTTGAAACTAGACTGCTAGACTGAATGAGACTCGACAGTCCGTGTGACACGAATCTTGATTAAGAAATAGTCAGCGAATGCATCTCTTCAATAAGGACAATTTAAGCGTGGAATAGCTTACTCGATCTCTTAATTCGTGGTTCTCGGCGTATTCAATATCCTCTTCCAAATAGCTCGACTTGAGGCTTTCGTCGAACGGATGGAAACTCCTTTCCGTGTCATCATCGTCATTTTGCTTCGGTACATCATCTTCTGGTAGATATCCGAGCGACGATGGCCTATTTGCTCCCACCTTTCTTTCTTTCTGACTTCCAGAACGAGTGGGCATGCTGCTTGTAGAGAAGGTACTCTCCGTTTGATCATTGCTGGAGAACGTGAACGTGCCGGCTTGCGTGTCCGTATGTGATGTGAACATGCTTCCAAACGTGCTCGTTACTGGGATATCGGGTTTGTGTCCTCGAGATTTATTATGCGATAATCCACTGTGAGGTCCACCAGTAGCTCTGACATTAAAGCGTACATTACCCCGTCCATCTGTGTTCGGTTGAGCGGCAAATGTGCTCATGAAGCCTTGGCTTGTGTAGGTTGCTGCATCCGTTGACAGACCTAGGCCGACACGCACGATGATGAGTGAAAAGACAATGCCAATAACTTGCGTGACTCCGTCCAGAACAATGTACTGCGCGAAGCTACCGGAAAGGTAGAGAGAGAGGAGAATGATTAGGCATGCTGAATAGATCATGCCTGACTCGATGATAATCATTGCGGCGGGAAAGACGGAAGTTCCTCCGACTAGCGCTCCTGAGGAACGTCTGTGCACCCAAAGAATCCGTGCTGCAATCAATACTGCAACAGACGTTTCAGCATACACCAAAGAAATAGCGAAGCCTCTTGAAAGTACGCACGAGTGCAGCTGAAGTTTGTGAAGAGTGTAAGAGAAAAGAACGATACAATCCAGTCATGTAGCTCTGTAATGAACACTGGAGCACTTGGAGATGCCCGCGCAAATCCCTGCAGTGCTCCTATGGCCACTCCTGCGCTCAACCTATGAGCATGTGTACCACCAAGAAAGATTCAAGGACATACCTATACTGGCGATGAAGCAGATCAGAATTGGGAAGCAAACACGCCTATTGCCACCCCAGATGAGGAACAACCGGTACAACTGGGAGAATGCTAGCGCTTAACGCCCCGAAAAAAGGTAGGAGAAAGAAATTAAGTTACCATGAATCCATCACCAACGAGAGTTTGTGTGGCATATGCAGTGCTCTTCACTGAATACAACGCAGTGTTGACCATCGAAAGATACTTCGTCGCGTCAGATGAGTCCAGAAATGCATCAAGCACACGTTGTAAGTCTGAACCAACATGCTATTGGGTACCGATTAGAATCGCCATCTGCAGACAGAGACAAATAACTTACGATGGTCGCTAATATGAACATTGTAACAGACACGACGAGAAGTGGACGGTTGACGACTTCCGTCTTACTGCGCCGTTTAAGCAAGACATAAACGGAAACAGCGAACATGAAGGTGAAAAACCCATATAGAATACATTCAACAAAAATCGAGACGACAGAAACCCTTGCAAGGCTGATAGCCATGTCGAGCGCAGGCAGTCGACGAGGACGCGAAAGGAGAGCTGAAGGAGGAGAAAAAAGGGTGCCTTTGATGGCTAGATCGGACGTCGGCCTAATTTTACATGCTCATGGTCCGTGATATGTTCTTTGAGAAGGGGAATCACGTTATGCCAGTCGCTTTTTCCCATCACGACCCTTTGGGAATGCCGGGCTCTCTCAGTGATAGCAACAATTCACTTGATCTGGACATCAGCAGGAACGGAAGCTGCTATTTCAAATTCTCAATGCATTCAAAGTGAATCGTGTCAGATGTATAAATGTTGGAGACTGATGGGTACTACATAGTGCTGCTGGACTATTGAAAAAAAGGACTGAGCCTTACGACAGGTCGCGACCATGGCGGCCCTGGTGGCGGATCAGGGCCGGTTGCCCACCAAAATCCAATCTGCGCGCTCATCGGCAAGCCCATCACTGAGGAATATGTTTACAAGACGTATTCGATCATCATCAGATTTGCAGCTCGACAAATATCGACTCAGTTTTCTGCTTTTCGTTCCTTGTCCTCGCTTACCTTGTTTGGCAGGAGGATGCTGTATGTTGTCCGATAAGATTCCTATGAAACGTGGCATTCTCTTGTATCCTCCTACTTCAGACTACAGAATAACTATTTTTCGTCGACTACAACTTCAGGCCTTGCCATGGGATCGACCGATTTACGCCGCATATTTAACCACCCAGCTCCTGCAAGTATGAGCGCGCTCGCGCACATGCTCGACTGTAGAGATGAAAGGAATTTTAAGTTTAGTAGACAGATCAAGATAATGAGCGCGAGAATCTAGCCAAAGCTTCTCCAGGCTATGGTCGTCGGTGTTCGGGGATAAGCACAAATAGAAGACTTACACCACAAAATGCAGCCGGTCGTATCCAGTCATTTGATACTCCAAGCAACGCTCCTGTAATGGGAGGCCCTGTCAGAGGTGATTTCGATCAGCTTCCATCCGTTCGCGTGCAGCCGGAGATGGTATGTACCTATCAAACTTCCAATACCTGGGAGACATCATGATTGATCGAGACAAGTTTTTGACGATATGGTCAGCGCATGCCCAATCTCTGGTGCGGGAAGAGTACGTACCACCAATGCCAAAGCATACGCCTATGCGTGCTCTGCGATGGGAAAAAAGTAAGACAGACATAAGGTTCTTGATGAACTGGACATCACGAAGAAGCGAGATTGGACCTCACCCGACTTCAGAGACGTTCCGCGATAGATTGGCTAGCATAGGGCCGAGAAGAGAAATGCCTGATAGAAATTGAGATCAGTAGCATAGTAAAAGAAATGCTAGTGAACGCTCACAGGCACCAGAGAAGAATCCGCACAAGATAGCCATGATGACTGCTCCGGCTGCTCCTGTTACCGCGGGAGCGAGGCAGAATATCAGGATTCCACATGCCATTGTGCAAGGCACTATGAGAGCAAAAACTCCAACGCGATCAACCACCACTACGGGCATCACACGTCCAAATGCGCTAGCACCATTTAAGATCGCGATCTGTTTAACGAGAAGCGGTGGTTAAAAGTCATTTATGAATCTTCCCTTTCTCAAACGGCGACGAACGGGAACTCACGGTGTAAAAAGCAAGAGTAGTCGATACACCACGTTCCACAGCCATGAGTTGCAAATAAAATGTCGGATAGAAAACACCCGCGATGAGCAGGAAAGTACCGATGCATGCAACATTGTATGACGGATCTCTAAAGAAACCTCTCCAGTACAACACGAGCTCTGCGAAACTTTGCTTGGATTTATTGGGCAACCGTGTCGTCATCATTAAGTTTGCTATAGCCAGAAGAGCACCGTTCATGAAAGCGCTCGCGCGTACTCCCCAGGCGAATCCGGCAGAACCGTGGATCAACTGATTTAGCAATATCGGATGCACAATTCCTCCGACAGAAGATGCGGAGGCAACAATACCCATAACCAAGCTTCGACGACGCGCAAAATGATGTGCTACGACGCCTAGTGCCGGAACATATGTCGAACCAATTGCAAAGCCCAGACCGATTCCTTGAGCGAGAAATAGCTAATTTACGGCGACAAAAAGAACACCGTTATTTCATAATTAGTCGAAAAGTGGAGACATGCTTTCTCACCTGATACCATCGTTCCGTATGCGATATTGAAATCATAAAAAGACAGAACACAAACAAGACGGAGCCGGCAAACATGACGTGTCGACTATTGACACAGAAAAATTGCGATGAATGGTTGAACGATATGAGGCAAACCCGGACCACTCACAAGTAACCGATGTCCATTGCGTACCCTGAAATAATACCAACGCTGAACAGGCAGAATGTCTGCGCACTGCCTATCCAGCTTCAATAGATATGGGAGGTTAGCTATGTAACACTTGATTTACTCGTAGAATTACCTTATTTGAGACGATGTGAACGAAGTCAAATACTGTCGGACGTAAAAATCTTTTCCTTCTTCAGGTTCTGCTTTTCCGTATCGGCAGCACTCACTGACCTTCGTACACGCCAAAACTATTAACATATCTATCGGAGGCAGCGATGCTCAACTACTATTAGATGAACTTTAAGGTGAAGCACGTACCCAGATGTGCAGAAAACGACAATAAAACTATACGGAACGAGAATAAGTATAGTTAGTTTGGTAAGACATGAATACTCGGACGTTGAAACTCACGCGCCAGCCAATGTTGACCATGCCTCGAAACCGCCGTCCGGGATATCAATCTTCGATGGATTGAGTCTACCCTCGACATCCTGGATGGCCACAGTAGGAGACGGCGATCCGTCTTTCGTCGAGTTCCGAGACGCACGCTCCAGAACGTCAACTGAGTCTGGCATACCGACGGCCCGCTAAGTTTCAACCGAAGCGGGGATGGAGAACGTTGGCCCGCAGTGAGCTCCGGAGAGCTTTATATTCTCGCGAACATGTGTTCCTCCGATCTTCGTGGTGATCTTATCTAGTCCATGGATTCTTCAGGCTTTACTGAGGTCATTCATCTTCATCATGTCTTTCCTTCTCCCAATCTGCGTGTCCGTCGCTTTTCTCCTCTATCTTGAAAAGGTGATGTTCTGGTGAAGCTTGAAGCACAACAAGCCGTTCAAAGTCGAGCAGATACTGGCCGATCTACGCGACGATAACCGGCCCTAAATATGAAGCGGCCGCAAGAATTGCACCAGGTTCACACAGGAGTAAGATTTACTGTACAGTACATACATACATAACATTTGACATGAAATTTGCGTTTTCTATTCGTGCCTCCGGAAAAGAGCCAAAAATCACTCCACAGATAAAGAACAGACAGGCATCGCCACAATAACCTTTCTTGAAACATCCGGTTATGTCACTTTCTGAACTCTCGAAGATACTGGCAGACTCACATTCGGACGGACGGGTCTTTATGATAGCATTGAATAAATCAGAAGCTGCTCTCGAGCTCTTCAGCACGGCGGAAGCTCCTCTCAAGCTCAACTTAATTTTAATGTAAGGAACAGGAAGAACACTTCAGAATATGCGCCTTACCATCTCTCTTGAAAGACCTTTCAAGTTCCTCAAAACGTTTGAAGCTTCTCTCTAGCTGGTCAACACGCTTGTACAATCCTTCAAGTGGCTCTATAGAGAAAGCGGACGGATTAGCCACAATATGGCTTTAAAGAACCTCGTCATACCACGCTTGAAGTTCTTTTCGAGTTCAACATCGCGCTTGAAGTTCTTCTCAAGTTCAATATCGCGTTTGAAGTTCTTTTCAAGTTCAATGTCGCGCTTGAAGTTTTTCTCCAGTTCGACTTCGCGCCTGAAATTCTTCTCGAGCTCGGCGCCACGCTTGAAGCTCTTCTCAAGAGGTGCTAAAAGCAAGGCATCAGAGACTCAGAGAATATTAATAGATGGCCTGAAGACGAACCAACTGCAGCCTCAGGCAACGGGGTTGCAGCAATGAGAGGGATGAGAGTAACGGCGAAAGCGAAAAATTTGAGGAGATACATTGCTCTAGGAATACGACTGAGATGGGATGCAAAGCCGATTTCTGTGACCTTTTATCCTTTCCGTGAACTAAGCAATCATGTAGATCAGACATGTGGAACATCACCCTCTCTCTGGATCAAAGTATAATAAACCGTGCACGCTATTTTCTGGTGTATCCTTTCTATCTAAATCATCGGTCCTCCGAATTGAGGTCCTCGCACAGCTTCATGACTATCACTGTAGAAAACATAACAATCAGCCGGAGCTTGTATCCTCGAATAGATGCTACCAGCGAGATTGCAGTGTTTCTATAGAATCTTTCCATAGGTTCGTGAAATATGAGAAGTCCGATAGAAAAGGCCATAATGTCCGTGACATTCGGAACATTAGTCGTAGTTTCGCGGTGCATCTGAGCATAATTCTCTCGTTAGCTTCTACTCTTGCGTAAAAGCACCGTTAAAAATACTTCTCATAGCTATACAAGGCAAGCGCTTACCAGGTATAAAGTGGTGCACTGAAAGCGACCGGGAATGGAACAGAAGCTCTTCGGTAAGAGGAAGAAGTTTGATGGCAACCTGAGCCGTCTCGGTGATGTCGCACTTACTTACGAATAAAGAGAAATCTGGTCCTGCATATTTTGAAGTGGAGTGGTAAAATCACCACTGTAGCTGATGTTGAGAAGAGACGCACTTTCCGATAGGATGGCGAAAGATGCAAACCATACAGTAAAATATGCAAACGCGCTGATGGACCTGGATTGTCCTTGCTTCGGATGATAAGCAAGTCCATTCGGGAATAAGTGAATCGTCGCAGCCAGCGAATGTTGGGCACATGTACTCTACTGCCCTCGACCCTGAAGAAAGGCTGTGTTGATTTTCGCAGGCAAATTCAAAACATTGCCTTCGTGGATCTCAGATAAACGAAACGATAGGCATTATGCGAACGACCATGAGAATCGTACCGGTTCCGGTTGTAAGAGAGCGCGGAGCAGCGGCTTGCTTCTATCAGGGAGTCGCACCCTTTCATCAACTTCGATGGAGACCGATAATGCCGGACATCTTTGCGGCATACCATCATCATATTCCGGCGGAGTAATACTTCGTTAAGACTACCTATCGTAAAGCAACTTAGTGGACGGCCCACCAATGCGAACGACTCGCGCTATACTCTGCGATGCACTCGTCGTGCTCTGCACATTAGTCAACGCTTTACTCTTTTCTCTACGCTTTTGGAACGTTTTCGTCACAAGTACATCAAAGCCTACCGGGCATCTTTACAGTGAGCTAATATACTTCGATATTTGGAGCCAACGTGACTTTCACTGACCCCGTGCAGCCTACATTGGCGACGATTATCCGGAGCATGTTCCTCTTCCTTCGCCAACCTTTCCAACCAAACGAGTATTCGACCTAGAACCCACAACCTTTCCTATCTCTGGACTATCTGCTGCTGAAACGTGGGAGTCTATTTACCCTCCTGGCTACGGCTTCGTACGCGTGGGCGATCAAGCACGTTTGCTATGCATTGCGATGTTCCATCAGCTGCATTGTATTGAGAAGATGCGCATTTATCTCGATGACCCATACGGCGCAGGTCAGTGGGTCAGTTGGCCCCATCAGCATCATTGCATGAATTACTTGCGCCAGTCGATACTATGCCATGCGGACCGCACACTCGAGCCGCTCGATTCAAATCTTCGAAACGAACTGAGCAGTGAACTTGTCGAGCGTCCAGACGGGCTCGGGGCCTTCACATCAGACTTCGTTCAGCGTATGGAAACGAAGACAGGAAAGGCAATTGAGCACCAGTGCGGCGATGCTCACGCGTTGTTTGACTTTGCTGGGTCAAACTATATTGATTGGAAACGTGGATGGAACATCAGTTCGCCGTGGGATAAGGAGAAGATAGGGCATGAGCATAGTCATGATCATGGGCATAATCACGGACTGAAATATTAAAATGTATTTTACAAGACGAAAAGGAGAAAAACCTGATGTGCTAAAGTGACGGCATCTGAATAACGACAAACGCTACAGCATATGTCAATCATACATAAACATAGTCACGCGTAAGGACGACTTCTTACCCATTCTTGGCACCGATTCTGGCTGTTCCTGCCAGAATTCAATTCTGCACGCCTGATCCTCCTCAATCGGTTCTGCGCAGGAAATTTCGTAGGTTTGCAGTGACCCTGATGCACCACAGTCAAATTCCGGAGTACGGGTTTCTCTTCCAGCTCTTGCATCGATCGTTGCGATAAGAGAAGACCGGGCTGGCCGCGTGTGCCAGTTCAGCGAGGTTAGATCGAGCTCTACGTTCCCCCGAGTTTCAAGTCGCCAAATATCGAGTTTCGTTCGAGCTGAGCTTAATATCAAGGTTCTGTTTTGCTCCTTTAGTTGAGGGTCCGAAGGCCACGGCAAAACCGCGGAGATAGTACAGCGCTCCATCCCATAGTCCTGGACACGCAGCTGCATGATCATACTGGTCCCACTCGAGTGGTCAATTACGACGCGTGGTTCTCCGGGAGAGACGATCCCATTAAAGGTCCGACGTTCACGACCGTCCGTCGGCCAAACTTTGTCTGGTTCTGATAGAGATACAGGAGTAAACACATGTGGGAAGTACACAAGCTCGTCCGGAAGCGCAGCAAGAGCGGTGGTGCGATTCAATCGAGAAAGGCCTATGTACATAGGAGGACGAGGCAAAGTCGCAGCATGCACGAGACGCGCAGACCGAGATGGGAAGGCAGTATTTGAAAGGGAGGTCGGCGGGGAACCGGGGATGAAGCAGGAAAGTACCGCAAGAGTGATAGATGCAAAGGCGCACAGTCGAACCCAGCGAGGACTGGGTGGTTCGGTATTAATGAGACCCACGCCGTCACACTCCTTGGGATCGTCGGAAAGCTCGCGAGTTGGGAGTAGAGCGTAGCGTTCGACTTCTGTTGTCGTTGAGGATCTCTGCATAGTTGTCTGATGTAGGGACAGGAGAAAAAAGTCCCGTTTGAATGCAAATGATAGAACGCAGGCTTACCTCATCACATCAGGTCCTTCAAAAAGGAGACGCTGCAACTTTTCAACCCTCCGTAAAGACAGAGCCATGCCGACAGTTGTATCAACTCCAGATGCCGTTCCTCCGATGCCTGTGTTCTCGCAAGCAACGATTTCTCGAGGATACGTTTACGTGTCTGGAAACATAGGAGTCATGCATGACCTGAAGACGATTGTGCCGGGCGGCGTTCAGGCGCAAACTGTGGGTTCGTCATCTCTTCGGGGATCATTCTCTGACGGATCATTTCCTGGCAGCGTGCCGCACTTGAGAACATGCGGAAAGTGCTGAAGGCGGCAGGCAGTGGACTGGAGCACATCGTTAAAGCAAACGTCTATCTACGGTACATGGACCGCGACTTCGGGCCAATGAACGAGATCTACATCCAGGTAATACCAGTTCATTGATAATGCAAAGTCATTTCTGAACCAGGAGATGGCAGTTCTTTGAGAAGGACAAGATGCCTGCCCGGACGTGCGTCGGGGTTGCTACTCTGCAGATGTTGAGATTGAATATGTTGCGGAAATTCCCGAGTAGCGCGTAATTATGTAATGAATATATTGGTATCAAATACAGATTGAGAGAAATACAAACTCTTGATAACCATGTCCGTGTCAGTGCTCATCCTCCAACAATGTTCACTAAGCTCAGAGAAATCCTTCAAGACAGAACTTGTCTGACCTCCTTTGTCACTGCC
This sequence comes from Phlebopus portentosus, assembly GCA_037892935.1. Lineage (NCBI taxonomy): Eukaryota > Fungi > Basidiomycota > Agaricomycetes > Boletales > Boletinellaceae > Phlebopus > Phlebopus portentosus. The sequence continues at coordinate 1,623,663 of JAYXKI010000004.1, read as the reverse complement.
TTCACTTTCTTGAACATTCTTGTGACACTATGCAGTGTAATAAGTACCGACACGCTAGGTCCGAGATCATGCACGTTGTAAGAAGCATCGACACGCTAGGTCCGAGATCGCACACGTGACACATGTTCCGTGGTAATCCGCATCGTAACAGCGGAACTCAGTGCGGATTGATTCGATTCGAAGTGGAACGGACTACTGTAGCCTCTTGCACTTGACCACTGCGTAGGAAGAACTTTCGGACGCTCGAGCCACCCAGTCGAAAACTTACAAAGGCTGACTTAGCTAGCTCATCTTACTAAACCCAGGCATGAGAGGTAAATTGAAGGATCTGCAATTGGCCCCCAATGCCTCCCAAGTTTCGACCTGACACGACGCACTCCGGCTTTTCCCCCTTTTGAGTCCCATATGCTGTAAGGACTCGAACATTTTCCTTTTCTTTTCTTATGTCATCATTCATTTTAATATTCTTTTTCCTTTTCTTTTATTTTTCTTATGCACTTATTCATCCATTTGCTGGAACATTCCACAATGTTCTATCACGCTCACTAATCATCTCATTCCTTGTCATGTGACTTCCCATTAGAGTAGACCTTTCCCACGCTCGAAGTCTATATAAGTAGATAGTCTGACTCTTTCGTTCCTTGTCTTTCTATTCTACTTACCTTCACTGTGACATAGGTATCTACTCTTGTATTATTAGTTTACTGAATTCTACTTACCTTCACTGCGACATAGCATGCGTATAGCCCGGCAACTCACGTTAGCCAGTTGTTTGTTGTTGTGTTGGCCGCCTCGAGATCGATGCCCGTTAGTCTCGCTGCCTAACATAATAGAAAGACCTACTCTCGGACCCATGGTTTAACCACTCGTTCATCGCTACTCCATGCAGGAGACACATCGACGGTCAATGACTGCACCTATCCCGGATTTATCCGAGCAACCCCTATCTTGCCCGTCAAGGTCCGATTGACTTTGACGTGACCCGATAGTTTCCGAAACAATCAATCAATCCTCCAATTGTGGCGCTCCGAATCACCCTTCTGTGGAACTCACATTAAACATTCTCTTGGGTGACTCACAGAGTACAATCATCATCAAGCATCTCGTTCATCATCTACCTCAGGGCCTTCCAGCTAGTTATCAATTTCAAAGACAAGCCGATTATCCGAAGTTGGTCCCGTCCGAACACCATCCCGATCCCCATTCCACCTCTGGCCTATCAAGGTGGATCTAACTGATGACCAGCGGGCAGCTCTTCTGACAAACTGTAGGTGGAGCGCGTCACAAGGACATCACATTGTCAAGTCGGGCGATCAAATCTTTACTGCTTGGTGGGACGAGAATGCGAAGAAGTGGTACTCTGACAGAGATGGAAAGTCGCTTTATTGGCGAGCGAAGTGAGAGGGCGACATAGACGAACCCGCACCCCTCACCCCTGCTCAACCAACGATCTCATTACCAGGCCCGTCAACGTCGACTGCTCAGATGATAGCTCCTTGCATTGCACCCTCTCTATCATTCACCGAACCATGGGAACCCGCTCCACTCATACCAACTGATGAAGACAAAGAGAGCGAAGGAGAGGAACAAGAAATGTTGCTTCGAAAGAATCAATAACGGACCTTGCTATGGTGATTGCGCTAGCACTCCAGGTGGCAGGGAAAGGCACGGTGAAACGTGTCTGCTGGCTCTGAAGGCCAACTGACAGTCTGAAGGTCTGAGTTCGACCTCTGGGGGTCAACCAGATGTGTACAATGTAAGAGGGAGTGTCTAAAATGTGAGGAGTGTATGCTGGAGTCGAGGGGAATGGCTTAGAGAAGGGGGAAACAAAATACAAAAGGGTGCCGTGTCAGAAGTGTAAACTGAGCCACCTACTCTGAGGTCGAAAACTAGCTAGCTAAGACGATGATGTAAAATAAGAGATCAAAAGTACTCGTCGACACGATCCTGACAGATCAAGAATCACAATGAACGGATAAGAAATGAGGGAGATACAGACTGAACAAGATATCGGAAAACTATCGTAAAATCGGAACTTGGCTAAATGAAGCGGAACTCTGCGGAACTCGTGGGTGAAAATACTCGAAGATGAAGAACAATGAGACGAATCGAACGAATGCTGGACCGAGGTGATCGGTGGAGAACTGATGGAGATATAGCAAAATCGACGATCTGTTGGGCTGGAGTATATGCACAACTGGTGCAACTGTCGGAACTGGACTGGAACTCGAGGGAACGGACTAAGACGAAGCTGGGAGACTAGGGAACTTGACTGGAGATGATATGAGTCGAAACTGGGGCGTTCTGGGGCTCCCCCTTTTCATTAGAGCGGCACAGGACACTTATATACAGTAGTGAGCCACCCATACAACAAAGGCTCGAAACATGATTCAGGAAGATAAATAAGGAAAGAAACCAAATAAAATGTAAATATGGACATCCAACCAAGTCATCTGCATCACAGCCTGTCGCCTGAAAGGGGTAGACAATAGAGAGTGAGGCTGGATGGAGGGGAACAGAAGGCTGCTGAACCGTAAATGCACAACCTACTGATCCACACTGCAGATCCTTCCACATATGGTCAAGGTCGATCGTTCTGATGATCGGCATGTCAGATCGTCCAAATAGAGTAGATCCGAGCTCAAATCCGCAGGTATCTCTACACCTCCTGGGGTCTTCAAATCATGACTGTCCGCAGTCATCAAACTCCCAAAACTTCGATTTGTCATGTAGAAGCGTCAGATGATGTGAGTTTGGAGATATGGAACCTCGAGAAAGCACATAGAGCGAGTCGAATGGTGCATGGACCGAGCCGAGATCGAAAGAAACCGAATTAAACGAGGAGTTGTATGAAAGAGAGTCGAAAATCTTGAGAAAACAAACATTCCTGCATAGAAACACCAAAACTGAACCAATCTGCATGGTTGAGCACTCGTTACGATCGTTACGCATTGTTGCGCATCGGAACACTATCGCAACTCGCCTAGGGGCGTCGGAACGCGATCGGAGGATGCGGAACTCCATCGGAATGAACCTAAGCTCGATACTGAACTGTCAGAGCTGCCTGGTGTCGAAGAACTGAACTCCAATGGTGAATCTGGCCTGGAATACATGGAATGCGATGGGGGGGATGCCATAGAGTCGAAACAACAAGAGTAAACTGGAAGAACCGCTCCAACCGAATTAATCGAAGGTAATGTACTGGGACTACCACCAATACAATGCTTAGAGAGATTCTTGCAAGATAAATTCGTCCTAGGGGCTAAACCGCTAGCTGGCTGGCTGGAACTCGAGTAGGTATGATCTACGATCGACTGAGAAGCAATGGATGGCTTCAAGAAGCGCTTGGGAGAAGACTGGCCTGGGGGGAGAAGTTGCATTACTGCACTGGGAGCATATGAAGAGCTGTGCCTGAAAGAAGCTGGCTGCTGTGCTGACTTCGAAACCATGGACACTGGGGCTGGTGATGCGGCTCTGGGGGGTGAAGGGGGACTGGGAGACGACTCTAGAAGCTCAGGATAAGCTTCATAGAACGAATCAAACCTCTCCTGCAAGTTATTACTGCCAAAACTTGCTGGAACATGCAATCCACTGGGTAAAACTATCTTGTATGCTGAATTCCACTTGCATCGACCATCCTGGACGTACTGGGCGACTACTGGACAGTCCCTGATGAGGTGACGAGGGCTACTGCAAAAGAAACAGCTGAAAACAGTAGCGTCTAAGGCTCTGTGTGCAGCTTCAAGTGGCAAAGTCGCAACCCCTCGATCTCGCTTAGCACGTGACCGGAACGCGCGAAACTTGGTCGGAACGTTCGTAACACATCGCAACGTCGATTTCAATGTCTGGGGGGCATCGTAACTCGAGGGGAACACGGGGGAATGAAGAGGAACATCGCTGGATGTCAACTGAGGTACCAAATGACTTGTAACTGCTGTGGAAATCGAAGTACTGGGCGGATCGATGCCATTCTGGGGTCGTTCGGATCGTACTGGAGCCAACTCATCGAACCTGTGTGGCTGGCTCGCCGAAATTCTATGGAGAACGAATTCTGCAGCTGATAGCACCTCTTGTATGCTAAAATCGTCATCTGGGTACTTGTCTGGGTACTTTATGGTAAAGCGGCTGAAAACGAGGGATCGAAGCGTCTCTGGGAGGCCTAGAGTGAAGAGCCTGTTCGACTGTAACGAGGTGATTCGCTGGTGGGCTTCCAGATGCTTGGAAACTCGAAGGAACGACCTGTAGTAGCTGTACAACTGCTGTACTGACTTCATAGGACCTGCTGCCGACTTCTGGACCAAATCTTCGAGATCTGCAGGTTGGAACCTTCGTCTGGCATCTGTGTACTCGGGATAAAGCTCTAGGACCTCTGTGACAAACCTGGACCAAGTAGGACTTGATACAAGTGCCTCTGGGAGCATAGACCACTGATCTGCAACATCCAAGGAGGCATAATAAATTGTCCAGTGCACTCTATCAGAGTCTGTGAGCTGAGCATCGATGCAGAGGAGCTCGACATCCTCTAGGAATCGACCAATAAGCCTTGGAGACGAACCATCAAATACTGGGGCACCTTCTGCATAAGAAAGTGGCATGCAAGCGGCAGAAGAGGAACCACGAAGGCTGGACCTGGGCATAATGAAAGAGAAAGGCTAGAAACGAAGAATAAAGAAGGGAAACACTCCAAAAACAAAGATAGAGACCCCCTCGCCGTGGGCTCCAATTTGAAACGTGTTTGCTGGCTCTGAAGGCCAACTGACAGTCTGAAGGTCTGAGTTCGACCTCTGGGGGTCAACCAGATGTGTACAATGTAAGAGGGAGTGTCTAAAATGTGAGGAGTGTATGCTGGAGTCGAGGGGAATGGCTTAGAGAAGGGGGAAACAAAATACAAAAGGGTGCCGTGTCAGAAGTGTAAACTGAGCCACCTACTCTGAGGTCGAAAACTAGCTAGCTAAGACGATGATGTAAAATAAGAGATCAAAAGTACTCGTCGACACGATCCTGACAGATCAAGAATCACAATGAACGGATAAGAAATGAGGGAGATACAGACTGAACAAGATATCGGAAAACTATCGTAAAATCGGAACTTGGCTAAATGAAGCGGAACTCTGCGGAACTCGTGGGTGAAAATACTCGAAGATGAAGAACAATGAGACGAATCGAACGAATGCTGGACCGAGGTGATCGGTGGAGAACTGATGGAGATATAGCAAAATCGACGATCTGTTGGGCTGGAGTATATGCACAACTGGTGCAACTGTCGGAACTGGACTGGAACTCGAGGGAACGGACTAAGACGAAGCTGGGAGACTAGGGAACTTGACTGGAGATGATATGAGTCGAAACTGGGGCGTTCTGGGGCTCCCCCTTTTCATTAGAGCGGCACAGGACACTTATATACAGTAGTGAGCCACCCATACAACAAAGGCTCGAAACATGATTCAGGAAGATAAATAAGGAAAGAAACCAAATAAAATGTAAATATGGACATCCAACCAAGTCATCTGCATCACAGCCTGTCGCCTGAAAGGGGTAGACAATAGAGAGTGAGGCTGGATGGAGGGGAACAGAAGGCTGCTGAACCGTAAATGCACAACCTACTGATCCACACTGCAGATCCTTCCACATATGGTCAAGGTCGATCGTTCTGATGATCGGCATGTCAGATCGTCCAAATAGAGTAGATCCGAGCTCAAATCCACAGGTATCTCTACAACGGGCCAAGGATCGAAGTCGAACAAGGTTCATGTCGCCAAACCCCAAGACTTTGATAGCAAACACGGTTATGTTGACTTTAAACGAGAGCTTCGCTTGTACGTTTATGCATCGGAGTCAGAGTTTAGGACGAGCAAAGCGAAGATCATGTTCGCTCTGTCATATATGAAGAGTGGTGCTGCAGCAAGCTGGGCAGAAAGCTACACGAGCAGCACAATCGACGAACATGGTAGGATAGCGTTCAAGGACACTTGGGACGCTTTTCTAAAGAAGCTCGACACCTCATTCGATGACCCGGCTCGTTCTCAGAAGGCATTTGAATGACTTGATGCGATGTATCAGGGCGATCTCAATGCGGATGAATTCTTCAACAAGTTCGACATTTGTCGAGTAGATGCTGGACTGGCCACGGAAGCTCATGATGAATGGTTGATGAGTCGCCTCAAGAGAGCTCTGAACCCAAAGGTGGTTGAAGGTATCATGCGCCTACCCAACGAGCTGACAACATATGAGGAATTCAAAAGGGCTGCAGTCAAGGTCGACAGGGTCGAGCACCAGATTAGAGATCTGATGGCTGAGTGTAGGAAGAAGACGATCAGCTCGACGGTGATGAAACCAGCACCGCTGCCTCTAAGACGTCCGGCGCCACCTCAACAAGCGACCCATCCTTTCATCCCTCCTGCCCAAGATCATCATGATGCGACTGGAGTAACATACGGAGGCCTAGGTCAACCAATGGATGTGATGATGAACCAGGCGTGTCGCATGCGCGCTTGCTACAAGTGTGGTCAAGTGGGCCACTACATCCGGGAATGCCCACGAGGTTGCGAAGCGATATGTGCGATCATTGCGGCATTTGTGCCAGAAGACAGGGAAGCACTACTCGAAGAGCTCAGCCAAGCAAAGGAATCTTCCTTCAGCGACGTCGACATGCAAGCAGTGCTGACTGAGCTGGAAGAACTCGTAGACGGTGAGGGTTTTCCAGAGGACCAGGCGTAGATGTCGGGACGACTGATCGGTTTCCTAAAGGACTCTTTTCGTTGGACTCGTTAAAATATAATCATCCTGTTGTACAATACCAAGATGCGAATATCAGCAACGGTTTCACCCTTCGAGAACTCCTTACCAATGTGATACCTGATGAACCTGAAGCGGACGATGATGACTTTGACGTCTACACAGATTTGTTAGTCAGAAAAGTGAATGTGCAAGCAGGCGATTCAAACGAGCTTAGTGTGGAAGAGCGGAGTCAAACCACTATAAAAAATGAGGTTGAGGCGGAAGCACCTTACCACGAGAACGTTGTTGCTCAGGCAAATGATACTGAAGCAGTGTGGGATGTGGTTGGCAGACGCGCGGCTGAGGTATGGCGCGAGGGCATAGTGGACGCAGATCAATTCATCCGGAGGGTCGGAGGAAAAGAGTTGGACGCCTTCGTTAGCATTGTACATCCAAGAGTAGCAGGCGATGATGAAGTAGACTTGTCGAACCCTCTACTCGAAGAGGAAAACTTCATTGATGCTCATGTGCTAATCGACTCGGGATGCACAGGCTCATGTATCGATGAAGGCTTTGTCAAATGGTATGGTTTCCCCACTCAAAGGTACATTCAGCCTAGACCAGTCTTCAATGCTGATGGAACAAGCAACGAGGGTGGATTGATCAAGGAATACGTAGTTGTACGAATGTTCTTTGGGAAACACGAGGAGGAGATTCAACTGGCAGTGACATCCTTAGCGTCAAGCAACATCTTCCTCGGACATGACTGGTTGACGAAGCACAATCCTGAGATCGATTGGAGGTCGGGAACAGTCAAGTTCACACGTTGCCCTGATGAATGTGAGTCATCACTATCAAGTGAGGAGATAGACAAAGAGTTTGTGAGGAATGTGCGGATGAAGGAGGCGGCGAAGTGGCCACCTTATCTGGAAGAATACGTGGATGTCTTTAGTGAAGAATCATTTGAACGCCTACCAAACCATCAAACGTGGGACCATGCTATCAACTTGAAGCCAGATTTTAAGCCCAGCAATTGCAAGGTTTATCCATTGTCACTGAAAGAACAAGAAGCAATGAAGGAGTTCATCGAAGAGAACCTAGCATCTGGATGTATCCGACAGTCAAAATCCCCAATGGCGTCTCCATTCTTCTTTATCAAGAAGGAAGATGGGAGCTTACGAGCAATCCAAGACTATCGAAAGCTCAATGAAGGAACGGTCAAGAATAAGTACCTGTTGCCGCTGATAAACGAGCTCATCGATAAGGTCAAGGATGCGAAGTACATCACGAAGCTCGACATTCGCTGGGGATACTATAATATTTGGATCCGCGAAGGCGATGAATGGAAGGCAGCGTTCAGGACAAACTTAGGCTTATTCGAACCGACGGTCATGTTTTTCGGATTATGCAATGCGCCAGCGACATTCCAAGGTTTCATGAACGATATCTTTCAAGAAATGATTCATGAGGGTATCATTATCATTTACCTCGATGACATCCTCATCTTCTCGAATGATTTGGAGGAACATTGCAAATGCACTAAACAAGTCTTTGAGGTCCTGTGTCAAAACAGATTTTTCCTGAAGCCGCAGAAATGTGAGTTCGAGGTTGATACAGTTAAGTATCTCGGACACATCATTGGTAATGGCGAGGTTCGAATGGACCCGAAGAAGACAACAGCGGTTCAGGAGTGGCCAATCCCGCAAAATGTTCACGAACTGCAACAATTCCTGAGACTAGGGAATTGGTTATGATGCTTCGTAAAGGACTATAGCTCTGTCGTTAAACCATTGACCACACTGACAGGCAAGGTGGAATGGAAGTGGGGAGAGGAAGAACAACAAGCGTTTGAAGAGTTGAAGAGTCGGTTGAGTAGTCCTCCAGTTCTAGCCATACCGAACGAGGAAGGTCCTTTCCGGGTTGAGGCAGATGCGTCAGATTTTGCGTCTGGAGGAGTGCTTTTTTAAAAGCAAGATGACAGGTGGAAGGTAATAGCCTATCGATCATCGACTTTCCTAGAGGCCGAACGCAATTACGAGATCTATGACAAGGAGATGCTCGCAATCGTACAAGCCCTCAAGGAATGGCGGCAGTACCTTCAAGGAGCCAAGAAACCCTTCGAAGTGTGGACCGATCACGCAAACCTGACATACTTCCGATCTCCTCAGAAGTTGAATCGTCGACAAGCTTGTTGGCAGCTTGATTTAGCCGAGTTTGACTTCACGCTAGTGCACAAGCCAGGGAAGATGCTAGGCAAGGCAGACATATTGTCACGACGAGCGGACTACAACAAGGGCGAACGGGATAATGAGGATGTCACATTCATTAGAGATGAATGGCTGGTCAGAGGAACAGTGGAGATGTCAAGGGACGTGCTGATTGAAAAGATTCGAAAGGCACAGGTGGAGGTGAATAAGGAAGAGAGACCGACGAACTTAGTGTTCGTAGATGGGTTGTGGAAAAAGGAGGTGACAGTTAAGCTCTCGACGACAAAGACAAAGAAGTTTCAAAACGTTTTCATACCAATGAGCATGAGGGAGGAAGTGATGAGGGAGTGTCACGACTCGACGTTGGCAGGCCACCCAGGAGCGAACAAGACCATTGCGCTAGTGAACAGAAGTTTCTGGTGGCCTAACATGTACATCAATGTCAGGAATTATGTGCAAGGATGCGATCGTTGTCAGCAGACAAAGGCTCTCAGAACAACAAGGGCAAAGGTTTTGCACCCTAACGAGGTACTGGAGGCGCTGTAGTGCGCCGCACTAACCTGTACCGGTCCAGCGGCACAGGCCTGTAAGGGCGGTACTCCCCTATGCCATACCCAGGACACCCCGCGTACTATTGTCAGCAAACCAGCCTTCGCCGCCGTTACCCATAATACAGCCTGCTCAGCGGCCGCCGGACCTTCGGCGGCCTAGGAACAGCATCCACGCCGCCGCCGCCGCCGACCATACGAACCGGCGGCGATGCCTCCACTCCTATCTTATGATCATCTTGTCCTCCCTTCGACCAAATCCTAGTTCCCCTTCTCCAGCCTCTCTCAAGAACGGTTCCGCCGAATCCGGTGACTCCGGGCTTCGGAAGTGCTCGCACGGCGGCCGGACACGCTGCGGCGGATGTATATCGCGCCATCGCGGAGGTGTATGCCCGCCGCCGCGCCGGCTGGGTGAACGATAGCCAATCTCAGGTCCATTTCGTTGATTGTTTCATATTCTTATCATCCCACATTGTACGCCGAGCGCGGTAGCGCGCCCGGCGGCCGTCCGTATATTCCCCTTTTTAGTTTTATTCGACCCCTTGGCGTTTCAGATCTATATAGAGCGCGCCCTGACCGATCCGAACGGCCCCGACATTCGACACGACGTACCAGCACTCCGCCGTTCCGATTGGGGCGCCCCTAGGTCTTGGTGGCTTGGCGGCGCATCTCGGCGGCGGCCCCCGCCGTCGCGGCGCGCCTGTCACGCCTCGCCGCCCGCCGCTTTAAGTGATATTTCTTATCAAGGACTCATAGTATATATAGAGAGCATGTATCTATCCTAAAAAGCAGCAGATATACACTCTAGAACGCAGCTACCAGAGACCAACCACAAGTAAAGAAGCCTCCTTCAAGAAACCAGTATATACAGAGAACCAGACAGCCGGATCGGGCGAACTCCCGGTCACGTGCCCTCGCCGATCCCGTCCTGACGGCGCGGCCCCGGATCTCACAGGATAGAAGCCGCCGAGCTCATTCGCCGCCCTGGTCGTCTCCCCTCTGCGCAGCTGTCACTCGTTTAGTAATCGCTCCGGGGACGTCCCACTCATATCTGCATCGCCGTCCCTCTCTCTCTAGCCTCCGCCGCCGCTCGGGCCCTGAACATTTGTGATTCTTCCTCAACGCCTCGACGCAGCCGTCACTCTTCTAGGCATCTGTTATACTTCGTCGACGCCTCGACGCAGCTGTCACTCTTCTTGTGTTCACCCCTTCCGTCGGCGCCGGCGCCCCTTTTCGACTGAGTCCAGTCTCCCACTTCTCGCCGCCTCCGCCGCCTCCGCGTCGTTCCACCGCCGACACTACTCCCCTTTTTAAGTGGTGTCGACTCTCTCTCTCCCGCGCCCTCTCTGTGTCGTTCCGATGTCATCTCCCCAACTACCAGGCGGAATTGCACTGGTGCGAACCTCCGCCGGCCCCGCACCCAGTCCGCCGCTGCGACCCCTTCGCCGGTTCAGTCGGACTCGGCGATTCCTATACAGTCGCCGAGGCCCGGATCGCCGCGGCGAGTTATTCGAAGGCGCGGCGGATCTGCCCTAACGGCCAGATCCTTGTACATCTGAGCTGAGTGTCGCTTCTGAAAGCCTGTAGGTAGTCTGTAGATCTGGTAGGACCTCCCCTTTTTCCTCTCGACACCTTTGACATCGCCTCCCTGTGGTCGAACGCCACTGCCGCCACCTTTGTCCCTGTCTAGGAGAGTCTGATAGTCTACATTTTGGAGCCCACGGCGAGGGAGGTAAAAAGGTGTCGTTCCAACCGATCTCAGGCCCTTCCAAGGGCACGCGATACTCACTAAGGCTGCAAAGAAGGGCGGAAAACAGTCAAACAGCCTCAGCCACAACCGCCGGCCAACCATACCATTATTCCACACTCTTTACAAGAGGCCGAACAGAAGAACCCCGTCCCACCGCACCCAGATCTCCGTCCGCGCCGAACCGTCGACGCGCCTCCATCGCCGCAGACGACCCACCCACCCGGCATCCCAGAAGAGCATCTATCACTCCTTTTACACGTAACCCACCGCCCGGCGAAAGCGCAAGCACCGCCGCCGCACACCCTATATCGCCTATAATTCCCCCTCGTTTCATCCACGTTCCTAAAGACCTCCGCGAATCCGAAATTCACCCCAGTACTCACGTTCGTGTCCCCGGCGGCATCGAGGACCTGTCAATATCCCTCCAGGAACCTCCAGCCACCGGCCCCATCGAAACCGACCTCTTCTCCGACATAGACAACCCCCCAGATCTCCACCGCCGCACCGGCCTACAGTTATACTCCGCCGCAGAAGAACAGGAGGACGACGACCTTTACGTCCCCGACTCCCTCGTACACGGCCACGCAATCACCCCCGACTCTCCACTATCCCCCGTCGAAGAAGAGCGATCGGCGAGGCTCTCCCCACCCCCCCCTCTTACGCTGCCGACCCCAGCTCAGAGGCCGCGGCTCTCCCCAATTGACAACGCCCAACCACCCACCCCCAGTACACCTCCTAAGACGGCCTCGATACCAACAATGACCAGCACCCATACCGGCATTCCCGCCGCCCCCCCCGCAGCCTCAGGATCGACCCCGCCGCCCCCCCAACAGCCGTCCCCCGCCGCACCAGCCTATGCCGCACCAGCACCACCCCCCGCGGGCGCCTTTCCCCCTCTCCCAGACCTCAGTGACCCAGATACCCATCCATTAAGTGGTCCCAACCCACCAGTGCCAGGAGCTACAATGCCCTACCCGGGAGACCGCCGCGCGCCGAAGTTCAACGCCTCCGGCGACCCCGCGGAAATCCCCATCTTCTTTAACAGAGTCCGGCTATTTGGACGAAGCGCCGGCCTAACAGATGCACAAATGATCGCTTGGGCAAGATGCTACGCCGACGCTAAAGACGATCAGCTATGGTGCAAAAGGCCCGAAACGAGAGGAAACGACTTTATGGCATTCAAAGACGCTATCCTAAAGTACTACCCAAACGCTACGACCCAGTACACACTCGGCGACCTCCACAACCTTATTAACATAAGCCGCAACCAAATTATGCTGAACACCGCCGCCCTCGGCGAATACCATAGGAACTTTATCACCGTCTCCTCGTATCTTATCGACGCCGGCATGCTATCAGAGTTCGAACAGAAGCGTATGTTCAGAGAAGGCCTCCACCCGACGCTAAACAGAGAGCTGGATCTTAATTTGCGGTTTGTCAAGCACGACCACCCTACCGGCGTGCCCTGGGACATCGACACAGTTGTAAGAGAACTAGAACGCATCCTAACCGGCGGCCGCCTCACAACCGCCGACCAACCACTGATGTATGCGGCGACAGCGGCCATGCCCACCTATACACAAGTTACGACGTACACGCCGCCGCCGCAACCCGGTGCTCCGGCCTACGGAGTCATCAACCAACCCCAGGTCAAGCAAGAAGAACCGTGGGTGTCCCTCCTAATCCAGGAAATGCACGCCCTCCGTGAAGCCACCGAGAAGTCAAACCGCCGCGCTCCGCCGCCAACCGCAGGAGCCCCGCCGCAGCCCCGACAAGCCAGATTTAACGGAAAATGCGCCGTATGCGCCAGTGTAACGCACCCTACCCGCGACTGTCCCACCAAGATCTCCCTGATCCAGAGGGGAATCATGCTCGCCGACGCCAAAGGGTACTTGTACCCCTCCAATGGCCGACTTCCTCAGGGAGAACCGGGGATGTCAGTACTGGACAGGATTAATAAGCTCTTCACAGAGAATCCAAACTACGCACCAGTTGGCGTCCAGCTCCCCATTCAGCCCGTATCCGACACGCCGCCAAGGATCGCTCCGCCGAGGCAGGATCCTACATATCAGGGACAACCGCCGACTCGACAATCCATGTATCAGTCACACCCTCCATCACAGGAATCTATGTACCAGGGCCTCAACCGGGCACCGCCTCCCTTAGCCTACAATACAAATCCGCCGAACGGCCTGCCGCCGCGAATCCAGGAATCGAACTACTTCGAGGCTATCACCCCAGAAGACCCCCAGACGACGATGCCTGCGACGGAGTCGCGCTCCTTTTTGAACAAGAAGAATCCCCCCCGAACAACCGCAGAATGCCTTCGCCGCCGCCGGAAGACGGCCAGGCCCCAGAGAAGTTTTCGACGGAATCGAAATCCCCACCAGAAAGCCGCCTCGAGACCCCAACCCGAAATGGGGAGATAACGGCAAGAAGGGGAAACCACCCGGACAACGCCCGGCCCCGCCGCCGACGCCCTCGGCGCCGCACAGGGACGACGCGGCGGATCCGAAGCCACAATACCGAACCACCGTACCAGCATACGATGACGCCGCGGTATCGAACGTTTTCGACAAGATTCTGGACTCGGAAGTCACCCTGCCGATCCGAAGCCTGCTCGCCGCCTCTCCCGAAATCAGAAAGAAGTGTAAAGAATTCGTCACGGGGCGCCGAGAACTAATTAGGGAAAATCCTGATCACGAGATGGCAATGTACGCCTCAATCCCGAGGCCCACCTCGCCGGTTAACTTCGGCGACGAAGATCCTTCCGTCGCCCCGCCGAACATTCCCCTCCGCGAAATCGAGGTCTGGCTCGATGATAAATTCGAAGTAAAAGCTTTGCTCGACTCGGGGTCGACATTTATCGCCGTGCCGAAAGAGGTATGGAAGGACCTCGGCTCCCCGACGATAATGAGCCAAGCAATCACAGTAGAAACCGCCGACAGACAAACCTCACGCTCGGCGGGACTCATCCCTCGCGTCAGACTCACCATAGGCGCCTTCTCTATCGTTGTCCAAGTCCAGGTCGTCGAAAAGGCCCCCTTTCAGTTACTATTAGGCCGGCCGTTTTTCGTACACACTAGGGCGCAGGTCATAGACGAGGCCGACGGCAAACAGACGCTATACCTTACTCATCCCGATACGAACGAAACCATGTCGATCCCGACGATTCAGCGCGGCGCCGGGACAGAAAAACAGCGCCCCCCTAGACAATGACGTCCCAGCGGCGTCCGCCGGAACATATGCGGCGTATACCCCCAACCATACCCGACGCATATGTGCTCCATCACGGCCCGGCGACTGTAAATATCGCCTTCAATCCCCGCACCATAGATATCTCCACCTCATTTTCTGATCGATCCGCCGAAAAGGGTTTCACAGCCCAGAACAAAGCCCAAAAACATCCAGCCTTCTTCATTAACTCTATTTTCGACGATGAATCACTCCCCGTACGCAACAGAATACCCCGCTCCAACAGCACTCTTAATACCACGGCCGCTCAACCGGCCGGGCACGCCTACAAGTACAAAAAGGTCGCCCAACGAACCAAACCTATATCGGCGACCCTTCCAGAGGACTACCGCATCATACGCAAATCACACCCGCAGCCGCTCACAGACCTACCGAAGCTCCCGATCGATCCGCCGGAGTTCATTCCAGGACGCCGCTTTACACAAGAACGCTTCGACGCCCTAGACATCGACCCAACTGGCTTCCTCAGTGAGGAAGAAAAGAACCTCGCCTACTGGACCCTTCTACAACATGAAGACGGCCTAGCTTGGGACGAAACAGAAAAGGGCTCCCTCGACTATCAATACTTCGCGCCCGTTCTAATTCCTACTGTCGACCACACGCCGTGGGTAATGAAAAACATCCCTATTCCGCCGGGGATCTTCAACGAAGTGGTTCGCATAATCAAAGACAAAATTAACTCCGGCGTCTACGAGCCGTCCAATTCCTCTTACCGCTCCCGATGGTTCTGCGTCGTTAAAAAGGATGGAAAATCCCTTCGGCTTGTACACGATCTCCAGCCACTCAACAAAGTCTCCATACGCGACCCCTCCGTCCCTTACCCCACAGAACACATCGCCGAGACCTTCGGCGGCCATGCCTGCTACACCACACTCGATCTATTCGTCGCCTTCGACCAGAGGAAGCTCGACGTACGATCTCACGACCTCACAACATTCCAAACACCTCTCGGCGCGTTTCGCCTCACCTCGATTCCTATGGGATACACCAACTCGCAACAAATTATGCACGCCGACGTCACGTTCGTCCTCAAAGATGAGATACCCCACGTCTGTATCCCATACATCGACGATATTCCTGTAAAAGGGCCTAAATCCCGATACGAGCTCGCCGCCGGAAACTACGAAACCATTCCGGGGAACCCGAACATCCGCCGCTTCATCTGGGAACATCTCAACGACGTCAACCGCGTCCTCCAACGCCTCAAAGTAGTCGGCGCCACTGTCTCGGGTAAGAAACTCATCATCGCCGCACCAGAAGCAGTCATTGTAGGACACACCTGTAATTACGCCGGCCGAGTCCCAGACGCATCCAGGGTCAAGGCGATAATGGATTGGCCGCCGCCGCGGGATGTCCACGATGTTCGGGCATTCTTAGGTACGGCCGGCGTCCTTAGACACTTCGTTAAGAACTACGCCAGACTATCCGCCGGTCTCAACAAACTACTCTGCAAAGACCAGCCCTTCCTATTCGACGAAGACGCCCGCCGATCTATGGATCTACTAAAACACGCCGTAGCATCCTCCGGCGCCATCCGTTCTATTGACTACGAGTCAGGACAACCTGTTCATTTCTGTGTAGACTCCTCCGTTCATGGCTACGGCGCCATCTTGTTACAGCTCGGCGAAAACGGCGAAAGGGTCCCATCCCGTTTCATGTCCGGAACCTGGAACAACAGAGAACGAAACTACTCCCAGGCGAAGCTAGAACTCTTCGGCCTCTTCAGAGCTCTATATGAGGCGCGCATATACCTCGTCGGCATCGATCACTTTTTCGTCGAAGTCGACGCCAGCTATATTAAAGGCATGATTAACAACCCAGACCTCCAACCCAACGCCACTATCAATAGATGGATCGCCGGCATCTTACTGTTCAATTTCACGATCATTCATACGCCGGCGCCCAAACACCTCGGCCCAGACGGCCTATCACGCCGCGGCGCCGCACAAACCGATCCGCCGCGAGACGAAGGCTTCGAAGAATGGATCGACCATCAATACTCCTTCCTAAACCAAGACCTTTCCGACACGGCCTATACCCCAAACAGCGAACCCGTACAACTCCCCGATCACAAAGCCTCCCAAAAAGGATTCAAAGACCTCGATTGTATCAAGAAATTTCTCGCCGCCCCATCCCGCCCCGCCGATCTTTCAGACGCCCAATTCAAACAGTTCGTACGCCGAGCCACTCGTTTCTTCCTACAGCACGGCGAACTCTACAGAAAGAACGACAAAGGTCACGCCGCACTCGTTATTCCGCCGGAACGCCGAATTGTCATTATCAGAACTGCCCACGACGAACTCGGCCACAAAGGCTTCTTCTCTGTCAGAACAACGATCCAAGACCGATTCTGGTGGCCAGGAATGCATCAGGACATCAAATGGTATATCAGAACCTGCCACCAATGCCAAACGAGGCAGTTTACGAAAATATATACCACGCCGCAAAGCCCGACGCCCGCGCCGCTATTCACCAGGGTGCATATAGACGTGATGTTAATGCCGCCCTCCGGCGGATTCAAGTATATCGTTCAGGCCCGAGACTCGCTCACCGGATACCCCGAATTCTGAATGCTGCGCAAAGATAACGCCGCCTCGATAGCACGCTTCGTTTTCGAAGATATTTTGTCAAGATGGGGACGAGTCGAGGAGATCGTAACCGACAACGGTGCCTCATTCTCCAAGGACCTACCCCGCCTTCTCGCCAAATACAATGTCCAGCACATTCGAATCTCGCCGTACAACTCAAGAGCCAATGGAATCATTGAGCGGCGACACCGGGACCTTAGAGAAACCCTAATGAAGCTCGCCGACGCAAGCCCAGACAAGTGGTCCCAGCATATATACCACGCCATTTGGGCCGAACGAATCACGATCCAACGCCGCACAGGCTATAGCCCATACTTTATGGCCCACGGCGTCGAACCAGTACTCCCCTTTGACCTCGCCGAACAGACGTACATCTCGCCGGCGGTCACCTCCAAGATGTCCGACGCACAACTCATCGCGGCGAGAGCAAGGGCACTCCAGAAACGTCCCGAGGACCTCCAACGAGTCAAGGAATCCGTCATCCGGGGGCGTTTCAAATCCATACAGGACTTCGAGAAAACCCACGCCGCAACAATTAAAGAGTACAATTTCGCCCCCGGCTCACTTGTGCTGGTCCGGAACTCCCAGATCGAAAACGAGCTGAACAGGAAGACAAAGCCGAAGTACCTAGGGCCCATGATTGTCGTGCGGCGAACCAAAGGAGGATCCTACATTCTCGCCGAAGCAAACGGCGCCATTTCAGCACTTCGTTACGCAGCATTCAGAGTCATCCCCTACCACGCACGCACTCGAATCATCGACTCAGTCGAAGACCTCACTCAGAAATCCACGCCGGAACTCGACAACCTAGCACAAGAGACCGCGGCGGATGACCTAGACGCCGAATCCAACTTATGAAGATCCGCCGAAGCCTCATAATCACCCTCTCCCTTATATACACATTCCCTAAGTCACCTATTCGGACCCGCCGCTATCTTCACTCTCTCCAATCATCACCCAAACGACTGCGGCGAGACGCCGAGTCACCCCCTCCCACATTTTCACCTTACTCAAGTCATTCTTTCGGCCCCGGCGCTATTTTTAGGGCGCCTATCCTCCCTATTTCACTCCAGCCCATCTCAATCTTACATTCCCTGATCTCACAAAGAACCATCCTCACAAGAAAAACATTCGGCTTGTTATTACAAGCCACTATAGTACACAAGAAAAAGAAAAATACAATATTTTTGTACTTTTATATTTTTCCTATTTTTTTTAAATATTTTTTTCGGCCCAAGGGCGCTTCATGGTCGCCGAAGACCGCGAGCCGACGCCGTTTGCGTCGTTTGGCTCGCCGCCTATCCACGGCGTACACCCTGGGCCTTTTCCTCCACCCCCCCACCCGCACTCTCTCCCGCCAACGTCGACTCCATCCCCTCCAGCTGCCGGCGGAGAGCGAGGACCTCCTGCTGCGCCAGGAAGGTCACGTCCGACTCCAAGATATTGCACCGGTGGTGCGATACCCGGCACGCCTGGCACAGGAGCGCCGGCGGGCGCCTCGTGCACATCTCCCCATGCCCGATGCACCGCTCGCACCCCGGCGACACGAACTCGAGGAGGCGGCGGCTCTGACCCCTGGGGAGCCGCCCGACCCTCTCGAACTCCCAACCCCCCTCCTCCCTCTGAATATTATAGTCAGAGAGTGTCACGAACAAAATTCAAGACAGCACTCACCGCCCCGTCCCTTCTTCCTGTCGCCTCCTCTTTCGCCCTGCCCCCACCCGAGGCCGCCGCTCCCGGCGCTCTTGCTCGTTTCGCCGGCGGCTCGACCACCGGCTCACGTACGCGCTTCGGAAGGGGAGGCACCTAGAAACGAAACATGTCAGTAAAGAATAAGATCCAGGACATAAAACACACATCGACATATACCTCCTTTCCACTCGACCTTTTCGCTCGCGTTGACCCCTCATCAGACTCAACCTCAAGAGTAATGGTCTTTCCCGTGACCGTCCCCGAGCGTCCCCCTCGCGTCACTCGACCACTCTCCCCCTTGAGCGTCTCGCTGGACGAACCCGCCACCTCAAGACCAGGGATCGACGACCCAGGAAGAGTAATCGTCTTTCCCGTCGCCGGCCTGGCCGCGGGACGCGCCTGCACCTTCGCTTTGGTGCTCGTTTTAGGCGCCGCGACCTAAGAAGATATTATCAGAGACAGTAAAAAACAAGATTCAAGACAACGACTTACCAGGTTCCCCGCCTCATCGCGCCCTGAGGACCTACAGAAGGCCTCGACGACCTCCGGGCCCCCAACTCGCAGGGTGGCGAGCGTCTTGAGGAAGGAGGCTTTCGCCTCCTCGGCCACCTTCGCCGCGCTCCGCTTCGCCTCCTCACGAGCCTCCTCCTCCCGGCGCTCGGCCAGCCTCTCCGCGACGCGTCGGAGGCGATTCACCTCCGACTGGGCGGCCTTGTCCAACGCCTCGGCGGCGTCCTTAGCCTCCCCGGCGGCCATCCGCACCACCGTCGCCCGGTTCACCAACCACCTCCCCGCGCAATAATATTCGGGCTTTTCAGCCCTCGCGTCGTCGGATAGCGCGGGGAAGCGCTCCCCAAGCCCCTTCTGAAAAAGTAAACCAGATCGTCAGCTCACACGGTTATTATCAAGGGAACGCAAATTTACCAAGAGCCCATCGAGCTCATCGGCAGCGGGCCCCTCATCGTTTCGGGCCCGCTCGATCCACCCCCTCACCACCGTAATGGCCGCCCACACGGCCGCGTCCAGTTCTCCCCCCCCCCCCCCCCCCCCCCCCCTCCCCACCCTCCTCCTCCGTCTCCCCCTGCGACTCCGGCGGGACCTCTTGCCCGCTGGGGGCCCGCGACATCCCGCCCGCGGCAGGAGCCCCCGTCGCCGCCCCGGCGTCCACCTCCATCTGGTCGGAGGGAGCCTCCGACCCCTCCCTGCTGTTGTTGCTGCTGCTGTCGCTGTCGCTGCCGCTGCTGCTGCTGACGCTGAGAATCGTCGGCGCCATGGTGGAAAGAGAAAAAGAGAAACGGGGAACTCAGACACGAGTCCCCGTCGTCTATATCCTCGCCGCACCCAATTCAAACTCCGATTTCAGCCCTCCATACACGCGACCTCCCCGCCCCCTTTTACCAATCAATTACCAAATCCTCCCCACTGCTCCGCCGCAATCTCCACTCAAATTCCACAAACCCCTCGGCGACTCTCCCCCCTCCAAAACTCGCCGGAACAATCCGCCGAACCCCGCCACAACACAGCCCCAACCTTCCAGACCCCTGCCAAGCCGGCCGATACAACATTCTACGCCGATCCCCCCCCGCCGATCATCAAATATCGCCGCACACCCTACCCTAGCCATACCTACACCCATTAACAAATCCTCAACCTATATGCTACGACCTACACCGCCATAGTTAACTACCTGGCGTCCCCGACTGGTTCCCGGACCGCCAAAATCCCGCCGAATTGTATTTCCGATGTACCACTACCCCTGACTACAAGGCCATTGTATCCATATCTGGTACCAGATCAAGATCATGATATGACGACACCCTCCATGATTAACCATTTAAACTTTACTTCCGAACTCCCTTCTAAATCGAAGCCCGTCCCGCCGACGACCCGCCTATACGAAATTCCTTCGCCCAGGCCCCCTTCTATTCGAAGATCGCTTCGCCCCACGCCGCTACAGGCCACCATACCCGAACTACCGGCGAACCAGCCTCGCCGCGAGCCTCCCATCCCACTCACTCGTCCCGCCGACGACCGGCCTGTACGAAACTCCTTCGCCCAGGCCCCCTCCCATTCGAAGTTCGCTTCGCCCCACGCCGCTACAGGCCACCATACCCGAACTACCGGCGAACCAGCCTCGCCGCTAGCCTCCCATCCCACTTACTCGTCCCGCCGACGATCCGCCTACACGAAACACCTTCGCCTAGGCCCCCTTCCATTAGAACACTACTTCGGCTTTCGCCTATATTGGCCTCTACACTATAATACTGGCAACTTCACCTCGCCAAAAGCCGTCATACCCTCCGGCCAACCCGGAAAACACTCGCCGAAAATATATAAAGCGGTCGGCGAACTACTCACCGCCCCCAAAACATCTACCCTACAGATTACGAATACCATCGGCGCTCCTTACAACATGCCCCAGCTGGTTCCCAGCCTCGCCGAAGCGTTTCCATTCGCACCGGCGACACCACTACTCCAAGTCCCGCACCCAGTCCACTTCCCCCGCCATGCCCAACACCTTTTAGATTTCAACTTCGCCCAATTAATCACACTTCCCGGGCACCCCATGCTCCTCTACCCATGGCACCCTGATTACACCGCTCTACCAAATATTCTCATCGCCGCCCTTCGCAGTTTTCATCACCCCTGCCCCGACACGGCGACTCTAATCTTCCTGCTGTACATTTGGGCCTCGCCGGACGCCCAGCAACTCCTCTGTCAAGACCCACGCCTCTCCGGAGGAAACTGGGGATCATTTTGCGACCTCCTCGCCGACGCGTTTCCTGCGGCGATGCCGTTCCCCGCCAGACACGTCCCCGCGATGCTTCAGATCATCCCCGAACTCTTCGCCAGACACCATCTGACGCCTGCCAACAAAGCGACACTCGTTTGCCGCATCCGAGAAACGCTCCGCATCGGCGGCGCCCTCACTACGATCCCCATAATTCTCGGCGCGCCTATCGGCGATGGCGTACTACCCAATGCCCCCCTCGCCATCCTCAGAGAAGGGCCTATTGCACTCGAAAACGCCGTCATTTCTCCGACGCCGCCTCAGACCTATCCCACAATGCCATAATCCAAGTCTTACGCCTCTTCGACGAGCGCGGCGACGATGATATACGCGACTGCGCCGCCAACGTCATCGCCATTATACTCCAAGCACAACAGTATTCGCTCTCAGCAATCGCAGCCGCCCAGGACATCGAAGAGCACCTCGCCGAGCTTCGGGAATCCATTGAACATCACCCATACCTCAACAACGTACCTCAACAAGATGCGGCGGACAGAGCCAACCCTCCACCGCACACCGCCGCACCAATCCACGATCCGCCGATGATCGATCTCACAACCGAAGACTAATCCAGGAGCAAGTCACAGACATACCACCCAGTTACATCACAACCCCCGCTCAACTTCGCCTAAATACCTCCCCTACACTACCCAGCATTTTTTTTAATCATTTTTTTTACTTCGTCAGAAGGAGATGTAGTGCGCCGCACTAACCTGTACCGGTCCAGCGGCACAGGCCTGTAAGGGCGGTACTCCCCTATGCCATACCCAGGACACCCCGCGTACTATTGTCAGCAAACCAGCCTTCGCCGCCGTTACCCATAATACAGCCTGCTCAGCGGCCGCCGGACCTTCGGCGGCCTAGGAACAGCATCCACGCCGCCGCCGCCGCCGACCATACGAACCGGCGGCGACGCCTCCACTCCTATCTTATGATCACCTTGTCCTCCCTTCGACCAAATCCTAGTTCCCCTTCTCCAGCCTCTCTCAAGAACGGTTCCGCCGAATCCGGTGACTCCGGGCTTCGGAAGTGCTCGCACGGCGGCCGGACACGCTGCGGCGGATGTATATCGCGCCATCGCGGAGGTGTATGCCCGCCGCCGCGCCGGCTGGGTGAACGATAGCCAATCTCAGGTCCATTTCGTTGATTGTTTCATATTCTTATCATCCCACATTGTACGCCGAGCGCGGTAGCGCGCCCGGCGGCCGTCCGTATATTCCCCTTTTTAGTTTTATTCGACCCCTTGGCGTTTCAGATCTATATAGAGCGCGCCCTGACCGATCCGAACGGCCCCGACATTCGACACGACGTACCAGCACTCCGCCGTTCCGATTGGGGCGCCCCTAGGTCTTGGTGGCTTGGCGGCACATCTCGGCGGCGGCCCCCGCCGTCGCGGCGCGCCTGTCACGCCTCGCCGCCCGCTGCTTTAAGTGATATTTCTTATCAAGGACTCATAGTATATATAGAGAGCATGTATCTATCCTAAAAAGAAGCAGATATACACTCTAGAACGCAGTTACCAGAGACCAACCACAAGTAAAGAAGCCTCCTTCAAGAAACCAGTATATACAGAGAACCAGACAGCCGGATCGGGCGAACTCCCGGTCACGTGCCCCCGCCGATCCCGTCCTGACGGCGTCGGCCCGGATCTCACAGGATAGAAGCCGCCGAGCTCATTCGCCGCCCTGGTCGTCTCCCCTCTGCGCAGCTGTCACTCGTCTAGTAATCGCTCCGGGGACTTCCCACTCATATCTGCATCGCCGTCCCTCTCTCTCTAGCCTCCGCCGCCGCTCGGCCCCTGAACATTTGTGATTCTTCCTCAACGCCTCGACGCAGCCGTCACTCTTCTAGGCATCTGTTATACTTCGTCGACGCCTCGACGCAGCTGTCACTCTTCTTGTGTTCACCGCTACCGTCGGCGCCGGCGCCCCTTTTCGACTGAGTCCAGTCTCCCACTTCTCGCCGCCTCCGCCGCCTCCGCGTCGTTCCACCGCCGACACTACTCCCCTTTTAAGTGGTGTCGACTCTCTCTCTCCCGCATCTTCTCTGTGTCGTTCCGACGTCATCTCCCCGACTACCAGGCGGAATTGCACTGGTGCGAACCTCCGCCGGCCCCGCACCCAGTCCGCCGCTGCGACCCCTTCGCCGGTTCAGTCGGACTCGGCGATCCCTATACAGTCGCTGAGGCCCGGATCGCCGCGGCGAGTTATTCGAAGGCGCGGCGGATCTGCCCTAACGGCCAGATCCTTGTACATCTGAGCTGAGTGTCGCTTCTGAAAGCCTGTAGGTAGTCTGTAGATCTGGTAGGACCTCCCCTTTTTCCTCTCGACACCTTTGACATCGCCTCCCTGTGGTCGAACGCCGCCGCCGCCACCTTTGTCCCTATCTAGGAGAGTCTGATAGTCAACACCGGTTGCACGGCTTAGAGTTGCCGGAGTCGAAACGATCATCCACGACCGAGGACGAAATTAACAGTACAGTTTGGGATGTCGAAGATCCATGACCGGGGAGTACAGTTCGATGCGAGTGATGTTGTACAAACTCCTTCACATCGAAGGCAATCCGTCAACGGCGTATCAACCTCAAACGGACGGACAGACGAACGAGTTAATCAAGAACTCGAACAGTACCTTCGACTATACATCAATCATCGACAATCGGACTGGGCGGACTGGCTAGCTCTCGCAGAATTTGCGCACAACAATCACGAACATTCGGCGACCAAACTATCACCCTTCTTCGTCAACACGGGACAACACCCTTCAGGCTTCACGGGCGTTGGAATGACTTCGTCCAATCTATCGGCAGAAGAGTTTGCCAAACATGTCAAGGGAATACATGAACTCGCTCAGGCCAATCTGACTCAGGCCAATGAAGACATGAAGCGCTTTTACGATCGTCACGCTGGAAATCGGTAGTCTATGAGATGGGACAAAAGGTCTTCTTAGATGGTCGAAACATTAAGACGATCCGACCGACGAAGAAGATGGATGACAAATGGTTTGGCCCATTCGAGGTTATGGAAAGGGTGGGCACGAGCGCATATAAGCTAAAGATCCCGAAGACATGGAAACACGTTCATCCCGTCTTTAACGAGATCCTGCTCAAACCGGCCATTCAACCGTCTTTCGAATCACAAAAGAAGCCGCCTCCACCCCCACCAGTGATCATTGACGAACAAGAAGAGTACGAGGTTGAAGAAATACTCGACTCACGCCTACATCGAGGCAGGCTCCAGTTCTTGGTCAAGTGGGTTGGATATGAAGAAGCGACATGGCAGCCGAATCCGACGTCAAGGATAACGTGCAGGAATCAATTCAAGAATTCTATCGCAAACATCCTGGAGCTCCACGAAAGTTAACAATACCTCAACAAAGCATGCAAGCACTGTATAGGTTCACGTCGTCAGAAGGATTATGTGGTTGGTCAGGACGCCTAACCTTGAGAGGGGGGTGATGTAAGGACTCAAACATTTTCCTTTTCTTTTCTTACATCATCATTCATTTTAATATTCTTTTTCCTTTTCTTTTATTTTTCTTATGCGCTTATTCATCCATTTGCCGGAACATTCCACAATGTTCTATCACGCTCACTAATCATCCCATTCCTTGTCATGTGACTTCCCATTAGAGTAGACCTTTCCTGTGCTCGAAGTCTATATAAGTAGATAGTCTGACTCTTTCGTTCCTTGTCTTTCTATTCTACTTACCTTCACTGCGACATAGGTATCTACTCTTGTATTATTAGTTTGTTGAATTCTACTTACCTTCACTGCGACATAGCGTGCGTATAGCCCGGCGACTCGCGTTAGCCAGTTGTTTGTTGTTGTGTTGGCCGCCTTGAGATCGACGCCCGTTAGTCTCGCCGCCTAACATTTTAGCAGAAGACAGTTTAGCTCGGACTAGAAACCCACTCTAGCTACAGTCGAGACCAATTCGACTCTTCCTGTACTCTCCTCGACTCTATCTCCCACAAATACACGACAAGTCCTGTCTCATATGCCTCGAGTCTTCTGCACTGCAGTCGTACCCGAGCCCAGTGTGATCAGTTTGACCCGTGTTGAAGTCTGAGACCCTCAATCACTCCTCCTTATGCCCCCACGTGAGGTCTCACTTGAGCCCCTTGCGTATCGCTTCGTTCCACGTCGTATCACCTCATTTCATTTTGTAACCCACCGAAGCCCATCGTAACTCGTCGTAACCCATTATATCATGTTGGATCCTCAAAAGGATCACTTTCGTATTGTCAGCACTTAGGGGAAGTCCTTCTCTAAGCTTCGTCTCGTCGACTTCCGCCTCCAGGGTTCGAATCCATCGAGGGATTACCTGTGAGGACGTTGATTACCTTTGCACTGCCACCACCAATCCCCTTTGCTTTGACTTCTCCCGCCTTGCTTCTTTGCCTATCTCCTTTGATCCATCCCCCCCCCTCGCATACATCTAGCAGCCTTCAATCCCATTTCTCCTCCATCCCTTCCAGAACTACTCCGGAACCCAGATTGATGCATCAGCCCTTCTCTAGTTTTCCCCCAAAGTCACCCTTCTTCTTCCCACTCATTTAAATCTTACCAAACAGCCCCCAAGAACTGTGACACTCCTCAGCAATCAGACGGTTCACAGGAGTTTCAACGTGACACGTGTTCTGCAGTAATCTGCATCATAACAGAGGAACTCAGTGCGGACAACTCAATTCAAAGTGGAATGGACTACTGCAGTCTCTCACATTCAACCACTGTATAGGAAGAACTCTCGATGCTCGGAATCCACCAAGAGTGGCCGATCAGACGTTCAAGCCCCCCAGTCAAAAACTTACAAAGGCTGACTTAGCTAGCTCATCTTACTAAAACCCAGGCACAAGAGATAAATTGAAGGATCTGCAATCAGCCCCCGATGCCCCCAAGCTTCAACCCAACATGATATGCTCTGGCTTTTCTCTTTTGAGTCCCATATGCATTTACATTTTGTTTTGTCCTCCTATGATCCTTATGCTTGTCATTCTGTATGCGCTCACATTTCATATTGTGCTCTATGGTCATTATGTGTGCCACCTTTCAGATATGCTCACCTTGTCTTTTGTTTCCCATGCATTCCCTTATGTTTATCACTTCTGATTTCCTTTTGTTATGCTCCCTGACACTCTGAAGGCTCAGGTTCGGACAATATTATAAATCGACATGCTACTCATAGTAGGAGCTCAGTTTAGCCTGGGACAGCTCAGTTCGGAGTTTAGTTCAGGCAAGAAACCCACTCTAGCTACAGTCGAGATCAATTCAACTCTTCCTGTACTTGCCTCAACTCCTTGTCTCTCTCAAATACACAAAGGTTCTGTTCCATACACCTTGTGTCTTCTGCTTTACAGTTGTACTCGAGCCCAGTGTGATCAGTTCGACCCGTGTTGAAGTTCAAGACCCTCATCTCTCTCTCATACACCCCCTCACAAAGTCTCACTTGAGTCCCTTTGCATATCACTTCATTCCATGTCATATTGCTTCATTTCATTTTGTAACCCATTGTAACTCATCATAACTCATTATATTGTATCAGATTCTCGAAAGGATCACTTTCGAATCATCAGTGCTTAGGGAAAGTCCTTCTCTAAGCTTCATCTCATTGTCTTCTGCCTCCAGGGTTCGAATCCATTGAGGGATTACCTGTGAGGACATTGTTTACCTTCACACTGCCACCATTGATCTATTTAAATGTTAGAATCAGAGTAAGAAGAGTAATATATGGCTTACTACTGAAGCAAGTGTCTCACACTGCTGATTTATAAGCAATGTGCAGAGAATCAGGCAATGACAAGTATCAGACTAGTGTTTGTATGAGAGAAAGCTCCAACTCGCTTAAGGGGCATTTTGTAAGGACTCGAACATTTTCCTTTTCTTTTCTTTTCTTTTCTTATGTCATCATTCATTTTAATATTCTTTTTCCTTTTCTTTTATTTCTCTCATGTGCTTATTCATCCATTTGCTGGAACATTCCACAATGTTCTATCATGCTCACTAATCATTCCATTCCTTATCATGTGACTTCCCATTAGAGTAGACCTTTCCCGTGCTCGAAGTCTATATAAGTAGATAGTTTGACTCTTTTGTTCCTTGTCTTTCTATTCTACTTACCTTCACTGCGACATAGGTATCTACTCTTGTATTATTAGTTTACTGAATTCTACTTACCTTCACTGCGACATAGCATGCGTATAGCCCAGCAACTCATGTTAGCCAGTTGTTTGTTGTTGTGTTGGCCACCTCGAGATCGATGCCCATTAGTCTCGCTGCCTAACATAATAGAAAGACCTACCCTTGGACCCATGGTTTAACCACTCGTTCATCGCTACTTTATGTAGGAGACACATCAACAATCAATGACAGCGCCCATCTCGGATTTATCCGAGCAAACCCTATCTTGCCCAACAAGGTCTGATTGACTTTGACGTGTCCCGATAATTTCCGAAACAATCAATCAGTTCTCCAATCGTGGCACTCTGAATCACTCTTCTGTGGAACTCGCATCAGATGCTCTCTTGGGTGACTCACAGAGTCCAATCATCGGCAAGCATCTCGTTCATCATCTACCTTGGTGCTTTCTGACTAATCATCAATTTCAAAGATGAGCTGGTGAAACTCCTGTGGACGTTCTGATGCCGGACAGGGAGTGTATAGTTCGAGGAGCTGCCCTAGAATACCTTCAAGTGGTCAGCAGAGAATTACACCCAAGCTAAGGGCACGAAGGAATGGAGGGAAATAGGGATACACAATGGAGGGGCTTGGTGAGTACTGAGGGATGTGAGGGAAGCGCTCGAGGAAGAATTCTGAGGGTGAACTTCTTCCGAGATTGACAGTGGCAGTGCGAAGGCTAAATCGACACTCCAGCTCAGCTGCGAGCTCTGGACTAAAGCTGACTAACCCAAGGCACAAGAACTAAACTAACTAAGCTATGCTAGTTGAACCACCAACCTGAACATGACTAATCGACTGTGCTAACATACTGGTAAGCGACTGCAGTCGATCTCACTCGTAGTCTTAAGTGTCGGAACATGGCGTAATAATTTGAAACGCGATACGATGGATGAAGGACAATTGCTAAGTGTGTCAAAATATGAGGTGAGGGATGGAGGTGCAAAACAATGATGGAGGGGGACTGAGAGAATTGAAGGATATGCGCAGGATGATGGAACCGACCGTATCCAATTGAAACGATGTGGAATAGCGTCGGGCTGGAAGTGAGGAAGCCGGGAGAGGAATGTCAGGAGGAAAGGGGCGATATGGTGTCCTTTCCTGACGACAATGGAGAGGAGAAGGTGTTGCAAGACCAAATGTGAGCGGCATGCAGAGTAACTGGGTTATGAGCAAAACCGGGCGAAATGGTTCGAAACACGTAAGGAGGTTTCGATTTGGGTGAGAGAAGTAAGAGAAGCCTTTATACAATGACAGCGAACTATACGAATGCACAAACGGCTCTACTGCGAAGAGAGATCACCGATCGACTGTACAGAACACAAAATGTTGTATATTAGACTATAGAGACAAGAGAGTCCACTACAAACAAGTAGACTAGAGGTCAAGGGACTTTGAGACGATGTGAGAACTGCCTAGCTAAGCTTCAACTAAGCTCCCACTAAGCTGTCCCTCTACTATGAGAGTCATGCTATATTTATACTAAACGTCCAAGACTGAGCCTCCCATCGGTCAGAGAACATATATCATAAGGAAAATGGAACACATATCACTATCTACAAAGGAGAGGAGCGCATATGAATGGTTTAAGGGACACATAAGTCAAAAGAAACAATACTGAGCATGTCTGGAACGAGAGCATAATGGATTAAAGGGGACGCATATAGAAAGGTCAGAATACGTGCGAAACCTTCAGAACTGGGTCTCTTTGAGCAGAACAAAGCAGAACTCGGGGAAATGACTCGGAAGGGCTTTGGCTAGCCTGACAAAGTAAGTCTGCAAGGTTTTACAAAGGAGAGGGACTTTGGATGAGGTTGCAGGGTCAAATCTCTTTGTCTGGAATGCGGATCCAAGATCCGGAGACTTGTGATCGATGCGTGCAAACTCGATGCTGTGATTCTCCCACCTTGATGGCCAATCAAAGAACGGTGCATGTGCCGTCTGAACTATGGCGTTCTTGCTAAGTCCACTTGTTCGAGCGAAACCAGTCGAAACTGAGCGAAACCAGTCGGAAACCCGCAGAACTGGTCGTAACGACTCCATACGTTCCCAAGCTTCAGACTTACTCTTCACCAGTCATTCGAAGTCGGTCCCATCTGAACACCATCCTGATCCCCATTCCACCCCCGCCCTATCAAGGTGGATCTAACTGACTGTTAGGTGGCGAGACTAACGGGCGTCGATCTCGAGGCGGCCAACACAACAACAAACAACTGGCTAATGCAAGTTGCTGGGCTATACGCACGCTATGTCGCAGTGAAGGTAAGTAGAATTCAGCAAACTAATAATACAAGAGTAGATACCTATGTCGCAGTGAAGGTAAGTAGAATAGAAAGACAAGGAACAGAAGAGTCAAACTATCTACTTATATAGACTTTGAGTGCGGGAAAGGTCTACTCTAATAGGAAGTCACATGATAAGGAATGAGATGATTAGTGAGCGTGATAGAACATTGTGGAATGTTCCGACAATTGGATGAATAAGCGCATAAGAAAAATAAAAGAAAAGGAAAAAGAATATTAAAATGAATGATGATGTAAGAAAAGAAAAGGAAAATGTTCAAGTCCTTACATCACCCCCCTCTCAAGGTTGGGCGTCCCAACCAACCACATAATCCTTCTGATGACGTGAACCTATACAGTGCTCGTATGCTTTGTCGAGGTATTGTTAACTTTTGTGGAGCTCCAGGATGTTTGCGATAGAATTCTTGAATTGATTCCTGTGCATTATCCTTGACGTCGGATTCCGGCTGCCATGTCGCTTCCTCATATCCAACCCACTTGACCAAGAATTGGAGCCTTCCTCGATGTAGACATGAGTCAAGTATTTCTTCAACCTCGTACTCTTCCTGTTCGTCAATGATCACTGGCGGGGGTGGAGGCGGATTCTTTTGTGATTCGAAAGATGGTTGAACAGCCGGTTTGAGCAGGATCTCGTTAAAGACGGGATGAACGTGTTTCCATGTCTTTGGGATCTTTAGCTTATACGCACTCGTGCCCACCTTTTCCATAACCTCGAATGGGCCAAACCATTTGTCATCCATCTTCTTCATTGGTCAGATCGTCTTAATGTTTCGACCATCCAAGAAGACCTTTTGTCCCATCTCATAGACTACCGTCTTTCCAGTGTGACGATCGTAAAAGCGCTTCATGTCTTCATTGGCCTGAGTCAGATTGGCCTGAGCGAGTTCATGTATTCCCTTGACATGTTTGGCAAACTCTTCTGCTGACAGATTGGACGATGTCATCCAACACCCATAAAGCCTGAAGGGTGTTGTCCTGTGTTGACGAAGAAGGGTGATAGTTTGGTCGCCGAATGTTCACGATTGTTGTGCACAAACTCTGTGAGAGCTAACCAGTCCACCCAGTCTGATTGTCGATGATTGACGTATAGTCGAAGGTACTGTTCGAGTTCTTGATTAACTCGTTCTGTCTACCGTCTGTTTGAGGGTGGTACGCCATTGACAGATTGCCTTCGATGTGAAGGAGTTTGTACAGCTCTCTCATCATCTTCGCATCGAACTGTACTCCTCGGTCATGGATGATCTTTCGAGGTAGGCTGTGCAACCGGAAGACATGGTCCCTGTAAATCCTGGCCATTCCCTCTGCTGTCAGTTTCATCATCATTGGTATCACATGGATTTGTTTGCTAAAGCGATCGACTACCACACAAATTGTGTTAAATCCATTTGACTCCGGCAACTCTCCGATCAGGTCGACTGTGACAACTTGCCAGGGCGCCTCCGGTACCTCGTTAGGGTGCAAAACCTTTGCCCTTGTCATTCTGAGGGCCTTCGTTCACTGACAATAATTGCATCCTCGCACGTAATTTCTGACGTCGACATACATGTTAGGCCACCAGAAACTCCTGTTCGCTAGCGCAATGGTTTTGTTTGCTCCTGGGTGGCCTGCCAATGTCGAGTCGTGACACTCCCTCATCACTTCCTCCCTCATGCTCATTGGTATGAAAACGTTTTGAAACTTCTTCGTCTTTGTCATCAAGAGCTTAACCGTCACCTCCTTTTTCCACAACCCATCTACGAACACTAAGTTCGTCGGTCTCTCTTCCTCATTCACCTCTGCCTGTGCCTTTCGAATCTTTTCAATCAGCACGTCCCTTGACATCTCCACCGTTCCTCTGACCAGCCATTCATCTCTAATGAATGTGACATCTTCATTATCCCGTTCGCCCTTGTTGTAGTCCGCTCATTGCGACAATATGTCTGCCTTGCCTAGCGTCTTCCCTGGCTTGTGCACCAGCATGAAGTCAAACTTGGCTAAATCAAGCCGCCAACGAGCTTGTCGACGATTCAGATTCTGAGGAGATCAGAAGTATGTCAGGTTCACGTGATCAGTCCATACTTCAAAAGGTTTCTTGGCTCCTTGAAGGTACTGCCGCCATTCCTTGAGGGCTTGTACAATTGCGAGCATCTCCTTGTCATAGATCTCGTAATTGCGTTCGGCCTCTAGGAAAGTCGATGATCGATAGGCTATTACCTTCCACTTGTCATCTTGCTTTTGAAGGAGCACCCCTCCAGACGCAAAGTCCGACGCATCTGCCTTGACCCGGAAAGGACCTTCCTCGTTCGGTATGGCTAGAACTGGAGGACTACTCAACCGACTCTTCAACTCTTCAAACGCTTGTTGTTCTTCCTCTCCCCACTTCCATTCCACCTTGCCCATCAGTGCAGTCAATGGTTTAACGACAGAGCTATAATCCTTTATGAAGCGTCGTAACCAATTCCCTAGTCCCAGGAATTGTTGCAGTTTGTGAACATTTTGTGGGATTGGCCACTCCTGAACCACTGTTGTCTTTTTTGGGTCCATTCGAACCTCGCCATTACCAATGATGTGTCCAAGATACTTAACTGTATCAACCTCAAACTCACATTTCTGCGGCTTCAGGAAAAGTCCGTTTTGACGCAGGATCTCAAAGACTCGTTTAGTGCATTTACGATGTTCCTCCACATCATTCGAGAAAATGAGGATGTCATCGAGGTAAATGATGACGATACCCTCATGAATCATTTCTCGAAAGATATCGTTCATGAAACCTTGGAATGTCGCTGGCGCATTGCATAATCCGAAAAACATGACCGTTGGTTCGAATAACCCTAAGTTCGTCCTAAATGCCGCCTTCCATTCATCGCCCTCACGAATCCGAATGTTGTAATATCCCCAGCGAACGTCGAGCTTCATGATGTATTTCGCATCCTTGACCTTGTCGATGAGCTCATTTATCAATGGCAACAGGTATTTGTTCTTAACCGTTCCTTCGTTAAGCTTTCGATAGTCTTGGATCACTTGTAAACTCCCATCTTCCTTCTTAATAAAGAAGAACGGAGATGCCATCGGGGATTTCGACTGTCGGATGCATCCAGATGCTAGGTTCTCTTCGATGAACTCCTTCATCGCCTCTTGTTCTTTCGGCGACAATGGGTAAACCTTGCAATCGCTGGGCTTAAAATCTGGCTTCAAGTCGATAGCATGGTCCCACGTTTGATGGTTTGGTAGGCGTTCAAATGATTCTTCACTAAAGACGTCCGCGTATTCTTCCAGATAAGGTGGCCACTTCGCCGCCTCCTTCATCTGCACATTCCTCACAAATGCTTCGTCTATCTCCTTGCTTGATAGTGATGACTCACATTCGACAGGGCAACACGTGAACTTGACTGTTCCCGATGTAGTGCGCCACACTAACCTGTACCGGTCCAGCAGCACAGGCCTGTAAGGGCTGTACTCCCCTATGCCATACCCAGGACACCCCGCGTACTATTGTCAGCAAACCAGCCTTCGCCGCCATTACCCATAATACAGCCTGGTCAGCGGCCGCCGGACCTTCGGTGGCCTAGGAACAGCACCCACGCTGCCGCCGCCACCGCCGCTGATCATACGAACTGGCGGTGACGCCTCCACTCCTATCTTATGATCACCTTGTCCCCCCCTTCGACTAAATCCTAGTTCCCCTTCTCCAGCCTCTCTCAAGAACGGTTCTGCCGAATCCAGTGACTCCGGGCTTTGGAAATGCTCGCACGGCGGCCGGACACGCTGCAGCGGATATATATTGCGCCATCGCGGAGGTGTATGCCCGCCACCACGCCGGCTG
The DNA here is from genome assembly GCA_037892935.1 of Phlebopus portentosus. NCBI lineage: Eukaryota > Fungi > Basidiomycota > Agaricomycetes > Boletales > Boletinellaceae > Phlebopus > Phlebopus portentosus. The sequence goes on along the minus strand of JAYXKI010000004.1, from coordinate 1,589,835 downwards.
GGTGAATGATAGCCAATCTCAGGTCCATTTCGTTGATTGTTTCATATTCTTATCATCCCACATTGTACGCCGAGTGCGGTAGCGCGCCCGGCGGCCGTCCGTATATTCCCCCTTTTAGTTTTATTCGACCCCTTGGCGTTTCAGATCCATATAGAGCGCGTCCTGACCGATCCGAATGGCCCCGACGTTCGACACGACATACCAGCATGCCGCCATTCTGATTGGGGCGCCCCTAGGTCTTGGTGGCTTGGCGGTGCATCTCGGCGGCGGCCCCTGCTGTCACGGCACACCTGTCACGCCTCGCTGCCCGCCGCTTTAAGTAATATTTCTTATCAAGGACTCATAGTATATATAGAGAGCATGTATCTATCCTAAAAAGCAGCAGATATACACTCTAGAACGCAGTTACCAGAGACCAACCACAAGTAAAGAAGCCTCTTTCAAGAAACCAGTATATACAGAGAACCTGACAGCCGGATCGGGCGAACTCCCGGTCACGTGCCCTCGCCGATCCCGTCCTGACGGCGTGGCCCCAGATCTCACAGGACAGAAGCCGCTGAGCTCATTCGCCGCCCTGGACATCTCCCTTCTGTGCAGCTGTCGCTCTTCTAGTAATCCCTCCAGGGATTTCCCACTTATATCTGCATCGCTGTCCCTCTCTCTCAATCCTCCGCCGCCGCTCGGTCCTGAGCATTTGGGATTCCTCCTCTACGTCCCGACGCAGCCGTCACTTCTCTAGTAACCAATCCTGCAATCTTCGATTTCTCCCCACGCCTGAGGCCCCCTTTTATATTTCCTCGCTGCTGCTTGGTTCAGATTGTTTGTGATTCTTCCTCAACGCCTCGATGCAGCCGTCACTCTTCTAGGCATCTGTCGTACTTCCTCGATGTCTCGACGCAGCTGTCACTCTTCTTGTGTTCGCCGCTACCGCCGGCGCCGGCGTCCCTTTCCGTCTGAATCCAGTCTCCCACTTCTCGCTGCCTCCGCGTCGTTCCACTGCCGACACTACTACCCTTTCAAGTGGTGTTGACCCTCTCTCACCCCCGCCTTCTCTGTGTCGTTCCGACGTCATCTCTCCAACTACCGGGCGGAATTGCACTAGTGCGAACCTCTAGCGGCACTGCATCCAGTCTGCCGCTGCGACCCCTTCGCCGGTTCAGTCAGACTCGGCGATCCCTATTCAGCCGTTGAAGACCATATCGCCGCGGCGAGTTATTCGAAGGTGTGGCGGATCTGCCTAATGGCCAGACCCTTGTCCATCTGAGCTGAGTGTCGCTTCTGAAAGCCTGTAGGTAGTCTGTAGATCTGGTAGGACCTCCCCTTTTTCCTCTCGACACCTTTGACATCGCCTCCCTGTGGTCGAACGCCGCCGCCGCCACCTTTGTCCCCATCTAGGAGAGTCTGATAGTCTACACTGACCTCCAGTCGATCTCAGGATTGTGTTTCGTCAACCAGTCATGTCCGAGGAAGATGTTGCTCGATGCTAAAGATGTCACCGCCAGTCGGATGTCCTCCTCATGTTTCCCAAAGAACATTCTTACGACTACATATTCCTTGATCAATCCCGCCTCATTGCTTGTTCCATCAGCATTGAAGACTGGTCTAGGCCGAATGTACCTTTGGGTGGGGAAACCGTATCGTTTGACAAAACCCTCGTCGATACATGAACCCGTGCATCCCGAGTCAATTAGTGCATGAGCATCGATGAAGTTCTCCTCTTCAAGTAGAGGGTTTGACAAATCTACTTCATCATCGCCTGCTACTTTTGGATGTACAATGCTAATGAAGGCATCCAACTCTTTTCCTCCCTCCCTCCGGACGAATTGATCTGCGTCCACTATGCCCTCGCGCCATACCTCAGCCGCGCGTCTGCCAACCACATCCCATACTGCTTCAGTATCGTTCGCCTGAGCAACAACGTTCTCGTGGTAAGGTGCTTCCGCCTCAACCTCATTTTTTATAGCGGTTTGATTCCGCTCTTCCACACTAAGCTCGTTTGAATCACCTGCTTGCGCATTCACTTTTCTAACCAACAAATCTGTGTAGACGTCGAAGTCATCGTCGTCCACTTCAGGTTCATCAGGTATTACATCGGTAAGGAGTTTTCGAAGGGTGAAACCATCACTGATATTCGCATCTTGGTATTGTACAACAGGACGATTATATTTTAACGAGTCTGACAAAAAGAATCCTTTAGGTGATCGACCAGTCATTCCGACGTCTACATCTGGTCTTCTGGAAAACTCTCGCCTTCCACGAGTTCTTCCAGATCAGTGGGTACCGCTCGTACATCGACGTCGTCGACCTCTTCAAAGGAGGATTCCTTTGCTTGGCCAAGTTCCTCGAAGAGCGCCTTTCTGTCTGCTGGAACAAAGGCCGCAATAATTGCACGTATCGCTTCACGGCCTCGGGGGCATTCTCGGATGTAGTGGCCTACCTGACCACACTTATAGCAAGTGCGTGTACGGCATGCCTGGTTCATCATCACGTCCATCGGCTGACCTAAGCCTCCATACGTTACTCCAGTGGCGTCACGACGATCTTGGGCGGGTGGAGCGAAGGGGTGAGCTGCTTGTTGAGGTGGTGTTGGATGTTTCAATGGTGGCGGTGCTGGTTTCATGATTGTCGAGCTGATTGTCTTCCTCCGGCATTCGGCCATCAGATCTCTGATCTGGCGCTCGACCCTGTCAACCTTGACTGCAGCCTTCTTGAATTCCTCATACATCGTTGGCTCGTTAGGTAGGCGCATGATACCTTCAACCACCTTCGGGTTTAGAGCCCTCTTGAGGTGACTCATCAGTCATTTGTCGTGAGCCTCCATAGCCAGTCCAGCGTCTACTCGACAAATGTCAAACTTGTTGAAGAATTCATCTGCATTGAGATCGCCTTGATACATCGCGTCGAGTCGTTCAAATGCTTTCTGAGAATGGGCTGGGTCGTCGAACGAGGTGTTAAGCTTCTTTAGGAAAGCGTCCCAAGTGTCCTTGAATGCTATCCTACCATGTTCGTCGATTGCACCGCTCGTGTAGCTTTCCGCCCAGCTTGCAGCAGCACCGCTCTTCATATACGACAGAGCAAACATGATCTTTGCTTTGCTCGTCCTAAACTCCGACTCCAATGCATAAACATACAGGCGCAGCTCTCGTTTGAAGTCGACATATCCGTGCTCCTCGTTGAAGTCTCGGGGCTTGGCGACATGAACCTTGTTCGACTTCGATCCTTGGCCCGTTCCTTCTCCTGCTGCCTGGAGTGCTAGCGTGATCGCTGTAGCAAGGTCTGTTATCGATTCCTTCAACAGTGACATTTCTTGCTCTCCTTCCTCGTCCTCCTCTTCTTCATCTGTTGGTACGAGCGGAGCAGGCTCTCGTGGTTCAGTGAAAGACAACGAAGGTGCTATAGGTGGGGCTGACATCTGGCCTGTCAATGTTGATGGCCCTGGTAATGAAGCCGTTGATCGTGTGGGGGTAGGGGGTGCGGGATCATCTATGTCACCCTCTTGTTTTGCTCTCCAATATTGGGACTTGTCCCCTCTGGTAGAGTACCACTTCTTCGCAGCCTCATCCCACCAAGCAATGAAGGTTTGATCACCCGACTTGACGATATACTGTCCTCGCGACATGCTCCACCTAGTGTTTGTCGGGAGAGCTGCCCGCTGATCGTCAGTCAGATCCACCTTGATAGGCTGGGGGTGGAACGAGGATTGGAATGGTGTTCGGACGGGACCGACTTCGGATGACCGGCTCGTCTTTGAAATTGATGACTAGTTGGAAGGCACCGAGGTAGATGATGAACGAGATGCTTGATGATGATTGGACTCTATGAGTCACCCAAGAGAACGTCTGATGCGAGTTCCACAGAAGAGTGATTCAGAGCGCCACGATTGGAGGATTGATTGTTTCGGGAACTATCGGGACACGTCAAAGTCAGTCGGACCTTGACGGGCAAGATAGGGGTTGCTCAGATAAATCCGGGATGGGTGCGGTCGTCGACCGTCGATATGTCTCCTGCGTGAAGTAGCGACGAACGAGTGGTTAACCCACGGGTTCGAGAGTAGGTCTTTCTATTATGTTAGGCAGCGAGACTAATGGGCGTCAATCTCGAGGCGGCCAACACAACAACAAACAACTAGCTAATGCGAGTTGCCGGGCTATACGCACGCTATGTCGCAGTGAAGGTAAGTAGAATTCAGCAAACTAATAATACAAGAGTAGATACCTATGTCGCAGTGAAGGTAAGTAGAATAGAAAGACAAGGAACGAAAGAGTCAAACTATCTACTTATATAGACTTTGAACGTGGGAAAGGTCTACTCTAATGGGAAGTCACATGACAAGGAATGAGATGATTAGTGAGCGTGATAGAACATTGTGGAATGTTCCGGCAATTGGGTGAATAAGCACATAAGAAAAATAAAAGAAAAGGAAAAAGAATATTAAAATGAATGATGACATAAGAAAAGAAAAGGAAAATGTTCGAGTCCTTACAGCATCATTGCCCGCTGTGTGTGGGAATTTTATTACACTGTCACGTGACCATATGACGTGTCGTTCGTGGCTCTGCGTTTGGCCGCACTCTATCTCTATCACGACAGTCAGCATGGAAGTCTGGTGCCTGCTCATCGATCACGAGAAGAAGGCTGCCTTTGGAGATCCCTTTTCTGTTATCGTCGGCCCCGATGCACGCATTCAGGAATTGAAAAAGAAGATCAAGGAAGAGCAACCAGACGTCCTCGGGAACGTCGCTCCTAGAGTGCTGACCGTGTGGAGATGCATGGACCCAAAACTGCTCGCAGAGATGGACTTGGAACAGTTGAAGAAGGACTTGAGTAACGTCGACTTCACTGACCGGACCAAAACCAAAATGCTTGCTATTCGACAAAAGACAACGGAACTCGCCCTCTCCCCCTCCGAAGAGATACTGCTTATCGAGGTTCCCGGTGCGTCGCGCTTCTTCCTCTTTTCAAGCCGGTATCTGGCTTGACTCCTAGACTCACTTTTACTCACTTCCGTGTCCCTCAGATTTGAACGAGTTACGCCAGGTTGTCTCGGGTGAGCTTTCATTCGTTGCCTTCACTGTTACTACTGCTAACAAACTGCATCAAGCTAAACGCATGCGCGACGAGGGAGACCTTTCTGTGCAAATCGAACGCTTCAAGAAGCAACAAATTGTCGAGATTGCGCCGTCAACACTTGCTACGACGTATTCCACTATTCAGGGTAATTCTCAACAAAGAATCCTCGATGACATCCCCAATCCGGATACCGATGTATCTCCAGTCTCTCTTCTATTCGATGGCTTTGGTGAATTTCTTGACACTTTCCGAACATACGATGGTCTTCCCGTCAACGTTGCGAGCATACCGCGTGGACAATGTCGTTCACTCATTGACGACTTTGCCGAGAAAATGTGTCTAACCTATCCGGATGAGGATCGTCGTAATAGAGCTGGTCTTGAAGCTATCAACAAGATTTTCGTTGCATATGGCATTAATAATGCCACCTTTGGTAGGGCTTTAATTGATAAGGTGATATCGGACGGCCACTTCCTGACAGAGCATAAGACGGTGGGAGGCGTTGTCGAGTTCAAAAATAGTGGCAGTGGAACCGGGGGAATCCATATTCAAATGGTCGGATATACTGCGCGTGGGAGGGCTGAAGCTCTAGGAGGCCCAAACAAAGAATTGATGCTATGGCGGGCGCCGTGTATGGGTATAAGTGTTGTTGGTGAGCTGCAACGGTCATTAGTATGCACGCACTTTGCTGATGAGGAATAGATACGTGGGTCGGGTTTTATGCGATATTGTTTGTTGATTCCAGGGCTCGTGCTGTCAGTCTCACTCCTTGGCTGTCTTGTTGTCCATCTGGAGGCGAGGGGGATCAACGGAGTGCACTGTATGCCGCCTTTGCCGCGGCAACTGTTCTTATCAGACGAATCACTGAAGATGCCAGTATGCCTGACATCAATAGACACGCCGATATGCGTTTCCCGTACATCTCGCATCTTCCTACAGAGGGCGGCTCTTCAAATGAGCCATTCAGCTTCCGAATTGTCCGCCGATTTGGTCCCTGGCGAGACTCTCGTCTTCTTTTCATGGCTGAGACAAACGACGGCCGTGAGATTATTGTGAAGTTTTCTCGTCAGTATTCGATAGACTTGCATAGGTTTTGCGCCGTTCGTCATCATGCCCCGAAACTCCTTGGTCACAAGAAACTCCCCGGTGGATGGTTCGCCGTTGCCATGGACTTGATTGCTCCTGTGGAGTATCTGGCCAAAGCAGAGATTACTCAGGAGAAACGAGACAGCTTAAAAAGTATTATGAGGGATCTCGTGGATTCATTCCATGCTGAAGGTCTGGTCCATGGAGACCTTCGAGGCCCCAACATACTCTATAATGGGGAAACGGTGATATTGGTTGACTTTGATTGGGGCGGCAAGGATGGTGAAGTGTCTTATCCAACTGTTCAGCTTTGCGAAGAGTTGATGGCGGGTCGCAATATCTCCGATCTCAAAATACGAAAACAGGATGACCTTCGAATTCTGCAGCGGACGCTCGATTCTATGTAGTTTCAGCAGTCCGGTGGTTCTCACCCGGCGCCTACGCATTTTTCGATGACACCAGACCATCATCGACTCTCCAACTTCCCAATAACTGACTCCTCCGTGTTGCTCTCACGTCTCTTCCTCCCTGGCCAGTTCTCCGCTTCCATACAATTACCCTCTGGCCAACTGCAAGTACCGCGGCGTTCTATTCCCCAGGAACTGCCTGAGTCACCCGAACATCGGCTGTGGCAATTTGAGCAATTTCGTGTTTCCTTCTTGGACAGTGTCGACGTTGTTCGTCGCATCTGCTTACGACTTAGTATTCATCGACTTCGAACGAAAAGTGCACTGTTGTGTTGCGTGGATCGTGACAGTTAGCGAGATTGCAGTGTTTCTATAGAATCTTTCCATAGGTTCGTGAAATATGAGAAGTCCGATAGAAAAGGCCATAATGTCCGTGACATTCGGAACATTAGTCGTAGTTTCGCGGTGCATCTGAGCATAATTCTCTCGTTAGCTTCTACTTTTGCGTTAAAAGCACCGTTAAAAATACTTCTCATAGCTATACAAGGCAAGTGTTTACCAGGTATAAAGTGGTGCACTGAAAGCGACCGGGAATGGAACAGAAGCTCTTCGGTAAGAGGAAGAAATTTGATGGCAACCTGAGCCGTCTCGGTGATGTCGCACTGACTTAAGGTAGGGAAAGTATAAACTCGACCAACCTGTCACATGTGACTGATGACCCTAACAGACCCTGATTTAACCCGATTTGGAAGGACCCTGCGGCAAAAATCTGAGGTCTGGTTGACCCAACCCAGGACTTTTGTTTTATTTCCCTTGAGACTCATGAGTTTTAAGCTCTGCAAATGTAGATTAGCTTCCTAGAGCTGGTTTGAAGCCTTTGGTTGGCTACTCTATACTTTTCTGGTCTTTCAAGTAAAACTACTTGATTTGGATATGACAAAGCTATTACAAATGTATGACAAATGTATGACAAATGTATGACAAATGCAAATTTTACATAATAATTTTGCACATGTAAGCGGCAAAAATCTAAGTCGAAAATTTTCAAGTTGTACCAAAACATGCAGAAATGACATTCTGAGTAAATTTATAAGGTCAGGGTTCTTCCTTAAATAGGAAGCTCAAATAGCCATATTTTTAGGAAATAAGACCAACAAAATGTAGGTATGGATACCCCCTACAAATGTATGCAGTCAGAATTTTCATTTGAGGTGTTGTGTTATGTGTATTTCTGTTGAAATGTTGTGGGAGGGTGGATGACCAAATGCGGTAAGCACATCACATCACAGTTGGTCGGGTTTATACTTTCACCATGTGTTGTGTCTGTCTGGGGAGAGCTACTCAGATGAGTTTAGACGGTCTGAGTGGACCTGGGAGAACCTCACCTAGGTAATCTACCTCGGGGTGTGCTTAGGTCATTTAAAGCACACTAAACTTACCTAAACGAAGGTCAACTCAGATGATCTAGATGGAGGTGAGCGCAGATCACGACAGATCATCTAAGTTGGCCTGCCGGTACCTCTAGCTAGATAATATTATATATGGTAGATACAATGTAAGTGTCAATCATATGTGTCGATCATATGACAAATGATAATGTGATCTGCATATTTCAGTATAAATAATGACAAATATTGCCTGCTGTTTCTCCTCATAGCTCAAATAATCTAGATTTCGTGTAGATAAAATCTGGAAAAATACAAAAATATTTAGTAGATGATATATAGTGTATGGGAATACCCTCCCTCCACCCATCCCCATCTCCATGCCATGCAGAACTAAGAAAAAACAATCCCAATTGATCTAGCTCTCATGCTGCCTCCTACCCCTCAGCCTTCAGCGACCCGCTCTGTAACCACCAGTACAGCTTCCTTCAGTCAAGTACTCCTCCGCCAACCTTCCCCACATTCTTGAAGCATTTCAGACTGGGGTTCGACATCTGATGATGTTGAACAAGTACAACTAAGGAATCAAGTTCAGCAACTCCAAGCAGTCATTGAACAGTAAGATTAAAAAATTGAGTACCTTGAAGCAAAATCTGACCACTATGGAGCAATACTGAAGAGGCTGGCTAGCCAGCAAGGCCTCGATATCGAAGGAGAGATTGATCCACCACAAACTAAGAAGAGATCCTGAGCATCAGATGATCAGTTTTTGACAAGCGCAAAGAAAAAAGAACTTACAAAGGTGCAACGTGATGTTCGATCAGAGATCCTGGTATGTTATCAGTCCTTTTTCTGCTTGCTTTGCATTAACTAAAAAGCCCAGAAACTTCTCAATAAGACGCTTTGCATGCTTGCAGGAACAAAAGAAGACTCACATCTACCACTGGCAGATCTTGCACCGGGCGAGCATTGTAATGATAAGAATGGTATTGTTCTGATACCAGATTTCATGAGGGAGGTCACATATGGGATAAACAGCTGTTTAGTTACCCAGGCCATGACTCTTGTGTACAAAGACCAAGCAGTAAGTTATTAGTTCTGAACTCTTGGAAAATATATGAAACTTGCCTTTAGGATGCAATTAGGAAGGACATTCATTTTAAAGACATCCTTTTCACAGAACAGGACATCTTAGAGATCGCAAAGGCCGCATTTAGGAACTGAAAAGAGAGCTACAAGCTGGCAACAGATGAGAATGCGAAAGACAAGGCCAAAGCCAAGAAGAAGAGAGCGGCCCGAACGCAATGAAGGCGACAGGTAAGTTCTGATTTGCCAAGAGATATGTACATATGGCGACCCAAAAATATCCCTGCATCCACGTTTGATAAGGCTAACAAAACACGTTCAGAAAAAGCAGGATCGAATAGAGATACAAGATGAATATCTTCTTCATTATGGTGCTGATGTTGGGGATGTTTTGAACATGGACTGGACATCAGACTATGTCAGTAAGCTGGACAATACAGAGGATGAAAGTGAACATGCCTTTCATAGAGGACGAATGGTCAGTGCAGCAGGATTGCAGGGGAGTGGCCAAGGAGAGATCATATGGGAAAGGGTCAGGCCGGCTTTCCATTCCGAAGAGGTCAGTTCAATTTATTTCAAAGAAATGAGGCATTTACACTAGTACTCACCAAGCTAAATCATAGATCAATCTTGTTTACAGTCACCTCAATGAATTGTTGGAAGAACACGATGCCAGTTCTGGAAAGAAAAAGGTTGGCACAAGGCGTGTGAACTTGGGTTGAACTCACAATCGAGTGCCCACAAAGCCACCTTATCCATTCATGGTCAACGAAATGTGAAGGCAGAAGTTCATTGATGGAAAACACTTGGATCCCCCATTCCGAATGAAGTGCGAAGACCCTGAAGGTTTTGGAAAGAAGAAGGGAATCACCAAAGAAATACGAAACGACAGGCTATTGGTGGAAACAAATTCTGTATGATAGGTCTCAAATGCGATGAAGGGCTAAGAGGTTCGGAATATGTCAGCTCGACTTGTTTACCTATATGATTACATTTTCCTGTTGAATTAGAAGTGTACTTGTAGTGAGCAAAATATGCAATCCAGATATTTGCTGACAACTTACTCATGAAAGGCCGATAGTCACCCAAACTAGGATTGGTTTGGGTCGATCTTTGTCCTCATCAGATCGTCTAGGGGGGCCTGTCATCACAGTTGCTCAGGCCACTTGAGACTTTATTTAAGAGGGTAGAACCAGTGATGGCGGGCCTGCCTGGCCGCCCCTAATGTAGTCATTATACTTCCAAAAATTCACCTCGAGTTCAGGACTTGAGGTGAGATTTGTCAGTAAAAAACAATTGATAAAAGAAACATATGCGTAACTTACTAAGGATCCCATTCTTCAGTCCAGATGTCCTGTGCGCGAACAAACCAGCAAACGTAAATAAGGATTATGGGTTTGAGAATCCGAAATTGAATGTGCTGCAGAATATAAGTGACTTGGCCAGCATAGAGCTGGCTGCCATGTTCCATCTGAATGATAGAATTCGGTGCCCTGTCCGCTTTAAGAGAAGGTGAGATGCGCCACCCATCCTTGATAATAAAGTCATGAAAACTCGCGCGGCCAACTAGGTAGTTTGCATCCCATCCTGAGCTGGCCGGATGGACAACCTCCACGCCTGGGTATGTTTCCTGGTAGAAGGTTAGTAGAGCGGTTTGCAAATCCATGTCCAGTCCTTTGAAAGTGCTTGGACCAATAAAGGGCGCTTGAAACCCAAGAGAGACTAAAGAAAGAATTAGCAATGATAGCACCTTTAAGTTGATGCATGAGTTCTTCCTGAAATCTACTCACTGTCTCTGGCACGATCCTCTGCCTCTTGAACGATCGAGTTGATTGATGCCACAGTTCCTTGCTCATCCCTGTCTTCATTCAGTATCAGCTTTGCCAGGTCAGTAAGTCCACCATCGCTGTCCGAAGGAGAAGAAGAAAGAGAATGTAACTATGAAGAAAACATTTGTGAGCGATATTTTGATGTAAATAGAAACAATTGATAGCTTACCATTTATCAAAGACAAGTATTCCAACAGAAGGAACACAGGAAGGTTGTTTCAATTTCCCCACTGTTATGGTTGTTCGTCGAGTAGCTCTTAAGAACTTTATTCAGATGTTCACTCGTGAACGTCCAAAAGCCATATACGGGCCCAAAGTCCTGTATCTGTTGAACAATATGAGTGACCCAATGGTGGTTTAGTTTGACATTGTCTCCATGAATCTATACAAAGTCAATCAGAAAGGTTTCATAAGAGTGCAATCAATGCAGCAGTGGCGAAAGCTACATGCAATACGTACAACTTGTACTAGTACTGCCTGGCTGAGATGACAAAACATGTGCTCACTATAAGGAATCCAACAAGGTAATCTCTGAGCAACTGCTCAGCTCTTTCCAGGTCTGCTATACGAATATTTTGTCCAAGTAGGATTTTGAGGGTGGTTGCGAGCTTCAGAAAGTTTTTCGCATCATCAGGATGCATGCGAAGCTGAGGCATCTGATCTGCAGATGCCTCAGCTGTTCAAGTAACTTTCTCCTTCCTTTTCATTGCCTTCTGCCATTTGTCTTGTGTGACTGGCTGCCATTCACGCCATATGAGGGGAATCTGTGGTAGATCAAAGAAAAATCAGAAAAGAAATAAACAAAGAAAGTATAGCTTACTATCAGTGGACAGTACACAAGCACAAGTGCTTTGTACTTGTCTGCAGAAAGTGAACTGCCAGCTGGGTATCCGACTTGATTAGGTAGACGACCGACCCATGCTAGCATCTCAAACTGTCTATATTGGCAGAAGTCAGCAAGTCTCCATCGTATCAAATAAACATGACTTACCGTCTGTAAATATTGATGTATTTGATCCAGTTCTTGTAGTTTCCGAGCTGTACATTCTCGAAGAATGCTGCTTTTCACCCATAATTCAAGCCACTGAGTCTTGCACAGACCTATATAAATATACATAATAAGCCTTCATGAGAGATGCAGAATGGTTTTTTGATCACTCACCGAGAAGTATATTGTGCATTGGATCAAGAACCGACATACGTATGGCATCGAAGTAAGGTAGGCGAGAGAGTGTGTAATAAAGAGAGAGCTGTGTTCCTTGAACAGACCCTCGTGCTCATTAGACCCATCACCAGGTCTAGCAGCTTTGTACACTCGTGCCTGTGATCGGTGTTCTTCATTCGTGCGAGGCGGATATGCTGTGAGAACAGACAATGAGACAAACTGAATCAGAAAATGCATAGAGTACTCACCTTTTGTGAAAGCATCTCGTGTCGTTAAGTTAGACCGTGGTATTTTGCATCTTGTGCAAAATCGTGTAAGGTGTCCATGATCAGCGAAGCCACAAACCCGACATAGGGCCAGATGATCACAGGCATCAGCAAGCAAATATACTTGACAGCACCGACCTGTTAAGAAACATATAAGTCAGAAAAACCAAGCCAAGAGACTCGGCATTTGAACAAATGGCTGAAACTATCATATCTATACAGTTTCGATGCCTCGTCACTCAAGAGGTTGACATGCTTTAACAGTTCCGCAAGCAACCAGTATAGCAAATGAGGGATCGGATACTTACCTTCAGGAAATTTTTCTGTCTTCATAATGATTCCCTCATTGTATAACCATAGCTTGTCGTCCACTGCAGCCTCCAGAACATGCTGGAGTTCATTGCACAAAGATTCTTTGGGCCCTGGAGTTAAAGCTACAAGTAAGAGGTTCTCCAGATTATACCTGAGAGAAAAAGGTTTCGGTCGTTAGAACAGAAAGACACCAATTGACCCACAATAAAACTTACCTGAGATGCACCGGGAGATTAGCTATGGAGTATGACAGGACTCCTGAGCTATACGATGGGCCGTTTTTGCCTCTCTCACCACCAAAACTAATAGTTTACATATAGAAATAGTCAACAAAGAGAATTTTATGACAGAAATTGACTCACCCATCAAAGTGTAAGATGAGCCCGATTCTCAAGTCACTAGGATTCCCTGGTGAGAAAAAAGGTGAGCTGTCATTCGCTCAAGCCTCTCTCCACACTCGTCCATCCTGTATATCCCTAAGCTTCCCTTCCACATCTTGCACCATGAGGGACTCCTCTAGTTCCTTCTCGAACTGGCAAACAATTGCTGGTATTTGGAAGCCTAAAGGAAAAAAAGGACATTTCAGTCGAGGTGCACTTACCAATTTATTTGACTTTGAATGCGAGCCATCGAGGCTCACATTTAAGGTTGATTTCAGCTGGAAAAGAGGTACAAGGCAATTAGAACATTTCAGATCAGTATCAGAGTCGTGTGGATAAACCCGGCGGCAAGTCGGACACATTGGAAGAATCAAGAATGGATCCTTCAAACCAATAGAGTTGAAGACGGTTCGGAGGGTCCTAGCAGGTCTGGAACCTTCATTTAGTAGTCCTAAACGCGAAAAAATTATCTGGAAGGCATTGAGAATGAGATTGCATACCCTGTGAGATGAATGATGCTGCAGGTTGAGATAGGGGACAAGTAACAGAACCGGGTGCCAAAATTTTTGATCAGCAGCGGCTTCAAAAGCCAGTCGAGGCTGCAGCTGCGGCTGCGGAGCATCAAAGTGAAATGCATACTTGGAGTGGTTGTCTGGTAGAGAAAGAATGGAATTGGGAAATGTATGTCCTTCTTGTGCTAGCAGAATATAGATGCATTAATAGGTAGCACTGATCAGTCGAGTGAAGTATGACGTACTTTGATTGGTTGGGCATGCATTGTCCCCAAGGAGGCATGACTGGGTGGCAGATAACTAGAGGGGCCCTCCACGTTCGTATGGTTCCTGAGATGGGTAATCAAGTCCTTGTTCATCATGGACCAGCAAGGTTTCTTGCTGGTCCGTTGGAGCACTTTCCTGGGGCAAATCTTGCTGAGTTTCTGTATAAATGTGGAAGCCTCCACTATTGTCTGCAAATTCCACGGCCGTCTCGTGTTCAGATAGGTACGTGTCTTGCTGCCACAGTGAACTGTTTAGGTCCATGTCATATGACGTTGAACCAGACCCCTGGCTGTGAGCCGAGTTGTGATTAATGCAAAAAAATATTGTTCAAAAAATGCTATATATTTACAAAGAAAATACAATCTTACCTGACAAAGTATTGCATCTCGTCCAGTCCATCTCCATCCATCTGTTCAAGATATCCTCCCAGAGTGGCAGAACTTACTTGTTGCTGTACATCTGAGGGCATATGTGTGGGCGGAAACTCATCCGCAGCAGTTATCTGAGTCACTGTTGAAAAAAGTTCGAGTCGTGTTCTGTCGGTATTCCGCACATAGGGCCTATGTTGCCCTCTATTCTTGTTGTGCACTCGCCTGTTAGGCGGCGAGACTAACAGGCGTCGATCTCGAGGCGGCCAACACAACAACAAACAACTGGCTAACGCGAGTTGCCAGGCTATACGCACGCTATGTCGCAGTGAAGGTAAGTAGAATAGAAAGACAAGGAACGAAAGAGTCAAACTATCTACTTATATAGACTTTGAGTGAGGGAAAGGTCTACTCTAATAGGAAGTCACATGATAAGGAATGAGATGATTAGTGAGCGTGATAGAATGTTGTGGAATGTTCCGGCAGTTGGATGAATAAGCGCATAAGAAAAATAAAAGAAAAGGAAAAAGAATATTAAAATGAATGATGACATAAGAAAAGAAAAGGAAAATGTTTGAGTCCTTACATCACCCCCCTCTCAAGGTTGGGCGTCCTGACCAACCACATAATCCTTCTGACGACGTGAACCTATACAGTGCTCGCATGCTTTGTCGAGGTATTGTTAACTTTCGCGGAGCTCCAGGATGTTTGCGATAGAATTCTTGAATTGATTCCTGTGCATTATCCTTGACGTTGGATTCCGGCTGCCATGTCGCTTCCTCATATCCAACCCACTTGACCAAGAACTGGAGCCTTCCTCGATGTAGACGTGAGTCGAGTATTTCTTCAACCTCGTACTCTTCTTGTTCGTCAATGATCACTGGCGGGGGTGGAGGCAGCTTCTTTTGTGATTCGAAAGATGGTTGAACGGCCAGTTTGAGCAGGATCTCGTTAAAGATGGGATGAACGTGTTTCCATGTCTTCGGGATCTTTAGCTTATATGCGCTCGCGCCCACCTTTTCCATAACCTCGAATGGGCCAAACCATTTGTCATCCATCTTCTTCATCAGTCGGATCGTCTTAATGTTTCGACCATCCAAGAAGACCTTTTGTCCCATCTCATAGACTACCGATTTTCCAGCGTGACGATCATAAAAGCATTTCATGTCTTCATTGGCCTGAGTCAGATTGGCCTGAGCGAGTTTGTGTATTCCCTTGACATGTTTGGCAAACTCTTCTGCCGATAGATTGGACGAAGTCATTCCAATGCCCATGAAGCCTGAAGGGTGTCGTCCCGTGTTGATGAAGAAGGGTGATAGTTTGGTCGCCGAATGTTCATGATTGTTGTGCACAAACTCTGTGAGAGCTAACCAGTCCGCCCAGTCTGATTGTCAATGATTGATGTATAGTCGAAGGTACTGTTCGAGTTCTTGATTAACTTGTTCCGTCTGTCCGTCCGTTTGAGGGTGGTATGCCGTTGACGGATTGCCTTCGATGTGAAGGAGTTTGAACAACTCCCTCATCATCTTCGCATCGAACTGTACTCCTCGGTCGTGGATGATCTTTTGAGGTAAGCCGTGCAACCGGAAGACATGGTCCCTGTAAATCCTGGCCATTCCTTCTGCCGTCAATTTCGTCGTCATTGGTATCGCATGGATTTGTTTGCTGAAGCGATCGACTACCACACAAATTGCGTTAAATCCATTTGACTCCGGCAACTCTCCGATCAGGTCGACCGTGACAACTTGCCATGACGCCTCCGGCACCTCGTTAGGGTGCAAAACCTTTGCCCTTGTTGTTCTGAGGGCCTTCGTTCGCTGACAACGATCGCATCCTCGCACGTAATTCCTGATATTGACATACATGTTAGGCCACCAGAAACTTCTGTTCACTAGTGCAACGGTCTTGTTCGCTCCTGGGTGGCCTGCCAACGTCGAGTCGTGACACTCCCTCATCACTTCCTCCCTCACGCTCGTCGGTACGAAAACATTTTGAAACTTCTTCGTCTTTGTCGTCGAGAGCTTAACCGTCACCTCCTTTTTCCACAACCCATCTACGAACACTAAGTTTGTCGGTCTCTCTTCCCCATTCAACTCCATTTGTGCCTTTCGAATCTTTTCAATCAGCACGTCCCTTGACGTCTCTACTGCTCCTCTGACCAGCCATTCATCTCTGATGAATGTGACATCCTTATTATCCCGTTCGCCCTTGTTGTAGTCCGCCCATCGTGACAATATGTCAGCCTTGCCCAATGTCTTCCCTGGCTTGTGTACTAATGTGAAGTCGAATTTGGCTAAATCGAGTCGCCAATGAGCTTGTCGACAATTCAACTTTTGAGGCGATTGGAAATACGTCAAGTTTGCGTGATCAGTCCATACTTCGAAAGGTCTCTTGGCTCCTTGGAGGTATTGTCGCCATTCCTTAAGAGCTTGAACGATTGCGAGCATCTCTTTGTCATAGATCTCGTAATTTTGTTCGGCCTCCAAGAAGGTCGACGATCGATAGGCTATCACTTTCCACTTGTCGTCTTGTTTCTGAAGGAGCACTCCTCCAGATGCAAAGTCCAACGCATCTGCTTCGACCCGGAAAGGACCCTTCTCGTTCGGGATGGCTAGAACCGGGGGACTACTCAACCGACCCTTCAACTCTTCGAATGCTCGTTGTTCCTCCTCTCCCCACTTCCATTCCACCTTACCCATCAGTGTCGTCAGGGGTTTAACGACAGAGCTATAGTCCTTTACAAATCGTTGCAACCAATTCCCTAGTCCCAGGAATTGTTGCAGTTTGTGAACATTTTGCGGGATTGGCCACTCCTGAACCGCTGTTGTCTTTTTCGGGTCCATTCGAACCTCGCCATTACCAATGATGTGTCCGAGATACTTAACTGTATCAACCTCGAACTCACATTTCTGCGGCTTCAGGAAAAGTCCATTTTGACATAGGATCTCAAAGACTCATTTGGTGCGTTGGCGATGTTCCTCCAAATCATTCAAGAAAATGAGAATGTTGTCGAGGTAAATGATGACGATACCCTCATGGATCATTTCTCGAAAGATATCGTTCATGAAACCTTGGAATGTCGCTGGCGCATTGCATAATCCGAAAAACATGACTGTTGGTTCGAATAAGCCTAAATTCGTCCTAAACACCGCCTTCCATTCATCGCCTTCGCGAATCCGAATGTTGTAATATCCCCAGCGAACGTCAAGCTTTGTGATGTATTTCGCATCCTTGACCTTATCGATGAGCTCATTTATCAATGGCAACGGGTATTTGTTCTTAACCGTTCCTTCGTTAAGCTTTCGATAGTCTTGGATTGCTCATAAGCTCCCATCTTCCTTCTTAATAAAGAAGAATGGAGATGCCATTGGGGATTTCGACTGTCGGATGCGTCCAGATGCTAGGTTCTCTTTGATGAACTCCTTCATTGCCTCTTGTTCTTTCAGCGACAATGGGTAAACCTTGCAATCGCTGGGCTTAAAATCTGGCTTCAAGTCGATAGCATGGTCCCACGTTCGATGGTTTGGTAGGCGTTCAAATGATTCTTCACTAAAGACGTCCGTGTATTCTTCCAGATAAGGTGGCCACTTCGCTGCCTCCTTCATCTGCACATTCCTCACAAACTCTTCGTCTATCTCCTCGCTTGATAGTGATGACTCACATTCATCAGGGCAATGCGTGAACTTGACTGTTCCCGACCTCCAGTCGATCTCAGGATTGTGCTTCGTCAACCAGTCATGTCCGAGGAAGATGTTGCTCGATGCTAAGGATGTCACCGCCAGTCGTATCTCCTCTTCGTGTTTCCCAAAGAACATTTGTACGACTACATATTCCTTGATCAATCCCGCCTCATTGCTTGTTCCATCAGCATTGAAGACTGGTCTAGGCCGAATGTACCTTTGGGTGGGGAAACCGTATCGTTTGGCAAAACCTTCGTCGATACATGAACCCGCGCATCCCGAGTCGATTAGCGCATGAGCATCGATGAAGTTTTCCTCTCCGAGTAGAGGGTTTGACAAATCTACTTCATCATCGCCTGCTATCTTTGGATGTACGATGCTAACAAAGGCGTCCAACTCTTTTCCTCCCGCCCTCCGGATGAATTGATCTGCATCCACTATGCCCTCGCACCATACCTCAGCCGTGCGTCTGCCAACCACATCCCATACTGCTTCAGTATCGTTCGCCTGAGCAACAACGTTCTCGCGGTAAGGTGCTTCCGCCTCAACCTCATTTTTTATAGCAGTTTGATTTCGCTCTTCCACACTAAGCTCGTTTGAATCGCCTGCTTGCGCATTCACTTTTCTGACTAACAAATCTGTGTAGACGTCGAAGTCATCGTCGTCTGCTTCAGGTTCATCAGGTATTACATCGGTAAGGAGTTTTCGAAGGGTGAAACCATCACTGATATTCGCATCTTGGTATTGTACAACAGGACGATTATATTTTAACGAGTCCAATGAAAAGAGTCCTTTAGGAAACCAACCAGTCGTTCCGACGTCTATGCCTGGTCCTCTGGAAAACCCTCGCCGTCCACGAGTTCTTCCAGTTCAGTTGGCACTGCTCACACATTGATGTCGTCGACCTCTTCGAAGGAGGATTCCTTCACTTGGCCGAGTTCCTCAAAGAGCGCCTTTCTGTCTGCTGGAACAAAGGCTGCAATGATTGCGCGTATTGCTTCACGGCCTCGAGGGCATTCCCGAATGTAGTGGCCCACTTGACCACACTTATAGCAAGTGCATGCGCGACGCGCCTAATTCATCATCACCTCCATCGGCTGACCTAGGCCCCCATATGTTACTCCAGTTGCATCACGACGATCTTGGGCGGGAGGGATGAAAGGGCGAGTCACTTGTTGAGGCGGCACCGGACGTCTTAGTGGCGGTGGCGCTGGTTTCATCACTGTTGAGCCGACCGTCTTCCTCCTACGCTCGGCCATTAGATCCCTGATCTGACGCTCGACCCTGTCGACCTTGACCGCAGCCTTCTTGAATTCCTCATACGTTGTCGGCTCATTGGGTAGGCGCATGATACCTTCAACCACCTTCAGGTTTAGTGCTCGTTTCAAGCGACTCATCAGCCATTCGTCATGAGCCTCGGTGGCCAGTCCAGCGTCAACTCGACAGATGTCAAACTTATTGAAGAACTCGTCGGCGTTGAGGTCCCCTTGGTACATCGCGTCGAGCCTTTCGAAGGCCTTCTGGGAATGAGCCGGATCATCAAACGAGGTGTCAAGTTTCTTTAGGAAAGCATCCCAAGTGTTCTTGAATGCTATCCTACCCTGTTTGTCAATTGCGCCACTCGTGTAGCTTTCTGCCCAGCTCGCAGCAGCACCGCTCTTTATATACAACAGAGCAAACATGATCTTTGCTTTGCTCATCCTAAACTCTGACTCTGACGCATAAACATACAGGCGCAGCTCTCGTTTGAAGTTGACATATCCATGTTCACCGTCGAAGTCTCAGGGCTTGGCGACATGAACCTTGTTCGTCTTCGATCCTTGGCTTGTTCCTTCTCCTGCCGCTTGGAGTGCTAGCGCGATCGCCGTAGCAAGGTCCGTTATTGACTCTTTCGACAATGACATCTCTTGTTCTTCTTCTTCGTCTTCCTCCTCTTTGTCTGTTGGTACGAGCGGAGCTGGCTCTCGTGGTTCGGTGAAAGACAACAAGGGTGCTATGGGTGGAGCTGACGTCTGACCTGTCGATGTTGATGGCCCTGGTAATGAAGCCGTTGATTGTGTGGGGGTAGGGGGTGCGGGATCATCTACGTCACCCTCTTGTTTCGCTCTCCAATATTGGGACTTGTCCCCTCTGGTAGAGTACCACTTCTTCGCAGTCTCGTCCCACCAAGCAATGAAGGTTTGATCACCCGACTTGACGATATACTGTCCTCGCAACGCGCTCCACCTAGTGTTTGTCGGGAGAGCCGCCCACTGATCATCAGTTAGATCCACCTTGATAGGCCAGAGGTGGAACGGGAATCGGGATGGTGTTCGGACGGGACCGACTTCGGATGACCAGCTCGTCTTTGAAATTGATGACTAGTCGGAAGGCACCGAGGTAGATGATGAACGAGATGCTTGATGATGATTGGACTCTATGAGTCACCCAAGAGAACAGCTGATGCGAGTTCCACAGAAGAGTGATTCGGAGTGCCACGATTGGAGGGTTGATTGATTGTTTCGGGAACTATCAGGACACGTCAAAGTCAGTCGGACCTTGAAGGGCAAGATAGGGGTTGCTCGGATAAATCCGGGATGGGTGCGGTCATTGACCGTCGATGTGTCTCCTGCGTGGAGTAGCGACAAACGAGTAGTTAACCCACGGGTTCGAGAGTAGGTCTTTCTATTATGTTAGGCAGCGAGACTAACGGGCGTCGATCTCGAGGCGGCCAACACAACAACAAACAACTGGCTAACGCGAGTTGCCGGGCTATACGCACGCTATGTCACAGTGAAGGTAAGTAGAATTCAACAAACTAATAATACAAGAGTAGATACCTATGTCGCAGTGAAGGTAAGTAGAATAGAAAGACAAGGAACGAAAGAGTCAAACTATCTACTTATATAGACTTTGAGTGCGGGAAAGGTCTACTCTAATAGGAAGTCACATGATAAGGAATGAGATGATTAGTGAGCGTGATAGAATGTTGTGGAATGTTCCAGCAGTTGGATAAATAAGCGCATAAGAAAAATAAAAGAAAAGGAAAAAGAATATTAAAATGAATGATGACATAAGAAAAGAAAAGGAAAATGTTCGAGTCCTTACATCGCCAAGTTGTATATGCCACCAATTGGCCATCCGGATGGCCAGAAATCCTGATGCATATCAGGCAATCACACCAGCGGTCCTAATAAATTTATTGTAAGTGTGAGATATATTGTACGGAGGAAAAAACTTACCTTGCGACCCATACCAGACGATAAGAGGCCGGTGTTGGGTGTTCAAGTCCAACTTGAAGGGATACCGGTGAGCTTGTCACGCTGGCATTGTGTCTGGACAGTGATGATGGTAGGTGAGGACAGGGGATCTGCACTGATCTGCAGTGATCAGTCCAGATCATCTAATCTTATCTGGACTGACCTCGCCGCAGATCACCTCAGATGACCTCATTCTAGATGAGATTAGACGGTCTATACGGATCTGGCCTGATCTGTGCAGACCATCTAATCTCATCTGCGCTTACCTCACCGTAGATTATCTTAACTGGCTTCACCTAGGTGAGGCCAGCTTACCTAAACTCATCTGGGAAAACCTTAGGTCAGACCATCTGCACTCGCTTTTCGTAGCTCAAAGCAGACAGTCTATTCTCATCTACGGTACGTCTATCACAGATCATCTACACTAAGCTTCCTACAGGTCTCTTCAGGCCATCTGAGTTCTTCTGGGGTGATCTGCCCAGATCTGCCCAACACGCGGTGTTTCCCTACCTTACGAATAAAGAGAAATCTGGTCTTGCATCTTTTGAAGTGGAGTGGTAAAATCACCGCTGTAGCTGATGTTGAGAAGAGACGCACTTTCCGATAGGATGGCGAAAGATGCAAACCATACAGTAAAATATGCAAACGCGCTGATGGACCTGGATTGTCCTTGCTTCGGATGATAAGCAAGTCCATTCGGGAATAAGTGAATCGTCGCAGCCAGCGAATGTTGGGCACATGTACTCTACTGCCCTCGACCCTGAAGAAAGGCTGTGTTGATTTTCGCAGGCAAATTCAAAACATTGCCTTCGTGGATCTCAGATAAACGAAACGATAGGCATTATGCGAACGACCATGAGAATCGTACCGGTTCCGGTTGTAAGAGAGCGCGGAGCAGCGGCTTGCTTCTATCAGGGAGTCGCACCCTTTCATCAACTTCGATGGAGACCGATAATGCCGGACATCTTTGCGGCATACCATCATCATATTCCGGCGGAGTAATACTTCGTTAAGACTACCTATCGTAAGGCAATCTAGTGGACGGCCCACCAATGCGAACGACTCGCGCTATACTCTGCGATGCACTCGTCGTGCTCTGCACATTAGTCAACGCTTTACTCTTTTCTCTACGCTTTTGGAACGTTTTCGTCACAAGTACATCAAAGCCTACCGGGCATCTTTACAGTGAGCTAATATACTTCGATATTTGGAGCCAACGTGACTTTCACTGACCCCGTGCAGCCTACATTGGCGACGATTATCCGGAGCATGTTCCTCTTCCTTCGCCAACCTTTCCAACCAAACGAGTATTCGACCTAGAACCCACAACCTTTCCTATCTCTGGACTATCTGCTGCTGAAACGTGGGAGTCTATTTACCCTCCTGGCTACGGCTTCGTACGCGTGGGCGATCAAGCACGTTTGCTATGCATTGCGATGTTCCATCAGCTGCATTGTATTGAGAAGATGCGCATTTATCTCGATGACCCATACGGCGCAGGTCAGTGGGTCAGTTGGCCCCATCAGCATCATTGCATGAATTACTTGCGCCAGTCGATACTATGCCATGCGGACCGCACACTCGAGCCGCTCGATTCAAATCTTCGAAACGAACTGAGCAGTGAACTTGTCGAGCGTCCAGACGGGCTCGGGGCCTTCACATCAGACTTCGTTCAGCGTATGGAAACGAAGACAGGAAAGGCAATTGAGCACCAGTGCGGCGATGCTCACGCGTTGTTTGACTTTGCTGGGTCAAACTATATTGATTGGAAACGTGGATGGAACATCAGTTCGCCGTGGGATAAGGAGAAGATAGGGCATGAGCATAGTCATGATCATGGGCATAATCACGGACTGAAATATTAAAATGTATTTTACAAGACGAAAAGGAGAAAAACCTGATGTGCTAAAGTGACGGCATCTGAATAACGACAAACGCTACAGCATATGTCAATCATACATAAACATAGTCACGCGTAAGGACGACTTCTTACCCATTCTTGGCACCGATTCTGGCTGTTCCTGCCAGAATTCAATTCTGCACGCCTGATCCTCCTCAATCGGTTCTGCGCAGGAAATTTCGTAGGTTTGCAGTGACCCTGATGCACCACAGTCAAATTCCGGAGTACGGGTTTCTCTTCCAGCTCTTGCATCGATCGTTGCGATAAGAGAAGACCGGGCTGGCCGCGTGTGCCAGTTCAGCGAGGTTAGATCGAGCTCTACGTTCCCCCGAGTTTCAAGTCGCCAAATATCGAGTTTCGTTCGAGCTGAGCTTAATATCAAGGTTCTGTTTTGCTCCTTTAGTTGAGGGTCCGAAGGCCACGGCAAAACCGCGGAGATAGTACAGCGCTCCATCCCATAGTCCTGGACACGCAGCTGCATGATCATACTGGTCCCACTCGAGTGGTCAATTACGACGCGTGGTTCTCCGGGAGAGACGATCCCATTAAAGGTCCGACGTTCACGACCGTCCGTCGGCCAAACTTTGTCTGGTTCTGATAGAGATACAGGAGTAAACACATGTGGGAAGTACACAAGCTCGTCCGGAAGCGCAGCAAGAGCGGTGGTGCGATTCAATCGAGAAAGGCCTATGTACATAGGAGGACGAGGCAAAGTCGCAGCATGCACGAGACGCGCAGACCGAGATGGGAAGGCAGTATTTGAAAGGGAGGTCGGCGGGGAACCGGGGATGAAGCAGGAAAGTACCGCAAGAGTGATAGATGCAAAGGCGCACAGTCGAACCCAGCGAGGACTGGGTGGTTCGGTATTAATGAGACCCACGCCGTCACACTCCTTGGGATCGTCGGAAAGCTCGCGAGTTGGGAGTAGAGCGTAGCGTTCGACTTCTGTTGTCGTTGAGGATCTCTGCATAGTTGTCTGATGTAGGGACAGGAGAAAAAAGTCCCGTTTGAATGCAAATGATAGAACGCAGGCTTACCTCATCACATCAGGTCCTTCAAAAAGGAGACGCTGCAACTTTTCAACCCTCCGTAAAGACAGAGCCATGCCGACAGTTGTATCAACTCCAGATGCCGTTCCTCCGATGCCTGTGTTCTCGCAAGCAACGATTTCTCGAGGATACGTTTACGTGTCTGGAAACATAGGAGTCATGCATGACCTGAAGACGATTGTGCCGGGCGGCGTTCAGGCGCAAACTGTGGGTTCGTCATCTCTTCGGGGATCATTCTCTGACGGATCATTTCCTGGCAGCGTGCCGCACTTGAGAACATGCGGAAAGTGCTGAAGGCGGCAGGCAGTGGACTGGAGCACATCGTTAAAGCAAACGTCTATCTACGGTACATGGACCGCGACTTCGGGCCAATGAACGAGATCTACATCCAGGTAATACCAGTTCATTGATAATGCAAAGTCATTTCTGAACCAGGAGATGGCAGTTCTTTGAGAAGGACAAGATGCCTGCCCGGACGTGCGTCGGGGTTGCTACTCTGCAGATGTTGAGATTGAATATGTTGCGGAAATTCCCGAGTAGCGCGTAATTATGTAATGAATATATTGGTATCAAATACAGATTGAGAGAAATACAAACTCTTGATAACCATGTCCGTGTCAGTGCTCATCCTCCAACAATGTTCACTAAGCTCAGAGAAATCCTTCAAGACAGAACTTGTCTGACCTCCTTTGTCACTGCCTTCACTTTCTTGAACATTCTTGTGACACTATGCAGTGTAATAAGTACCGACACGCTAGGTCCGAGATCGTGCACGTTGTAAGAAGCATCGACACGCTAGGTCCGAGATCGCACACGTGACACATGTTCCGTGGTAATCCGCATCGTAACAGCGGAACTCAGTGCGGATTGATTCGATTCGAAGTGGAACGGACTACTGTAGCCTCTTGCACTCGACCACTGCGTAGGAAGAACTTTCGGACGCTCGAGCCACCCAGTCGAAAACTTACAAAGGCTGACTTAGCTAGCTCATCTTACTAAACCCAGGCATGAGAGGTAAATTGAAGGATCTGCAATTGGCCCCCAATGCCTCCCAAGTTTCGACCTGACACGACGCACTCCGGCTTTTCCCCCTTTTGAGTCCCACATGCTGTAAGGACTCGAACATTTTCCTTTTCTTTTCTTATGTCATCATTCATTTTAATATTCTTTTTCCTTTTCTTTTCTTTTTCTTATGCGCTTATTCATCCATTTGCTGGAACATTCCACAATGTTCTATCACGCTCACTAATCATCTCATTCCTTGTCATGTGACTTCCCATTAGAGTAGACCTTTCCCACGCTCGAAGTCTATATAAGTAGATAGTCTGACTCTTTTGTTCCTTGTCTTTCTATTCTACTTACCTTCACTGCGACATAGCATGCGTATAGCCCGGCAACTCACGTTAGCCAGTTGTTTGTTGTTGTGTTGGCCGCCTCGAGATCGACGCCCGTTAGTCTCGCTGCCTAACATAATAGAAAGACCTACTCTCGGACCCATGGTTTAACCACTCGTTCATCGCTACTCCATGCAGGAGACACATCGACGGTCAATGACTGCACCTATCCTGGATTTATCCGAGCAACCCCTATCTTGCCCGTCAAGGTCCGATTGACTTTGACGTGACCCGATAGTTTCCGAAACAATCAATCAATCCTCCAATTGTGGCGCTCTGAATCACCCTTCTGTGGAACTCACATTAAACATTCTCTTGGGTGACTCACAGAGTACAATCATCATCAAGCATCTCGTTCATCATCTACCTCAGGGCCTTCCAGCTAGTTATCAATTTCAAAGACAAGCCGATTATCCGAAGTTGGTCCCGTCCGAACACCATCCCGATCCCCATTCCACCTCTGGCCTATCAAGGTGGATCTAACTGATGACCAGCGGGCAGCTCTTCTGACAAACTGTAGGTGGAGCGCGTCACAAGGACATCACATTGTCAAGTCGGGCGATCAAATCTTTACTGCTTGGTGGGACGAGAATGCGAAGAAGTGGTACTCTGACAGAGATGGAAAGTCGCTTTATTGGCGAGCGAAGTGAGAGGGTGACATAGACGAACCTGCACCCCTCACCCCCACTCAACCAACGATCTCATTACCAGGCCCGTCAACGTCGACTGCTCAGATGATAGCTCCTTGCATTGCACCCTCTCTATCATTCACCGAACCATGGGAACCCGCTCCACTCATACCAACTGATGAAGACGAAGAGAGCGAAGGAGAGGAACAAGAAATGTCGCTTCGAAAGAATCAATAACGGACCTTGCTACGGCGATCGCGCTAGCACTCCAGGCGGCAGGGAAAGGCACGGGCCAAGGATCGAAGTCAAACAAGGTTCATGTCGCCAAACCCCAAGACTTTGATAGCAAACACGGTTATGTTGACTTTAAACGAGAGCTTCGCTTGTACGTTTATGCATCGGAGTCAGAGTTTAGGACGAGCAAGCGAAGATCATGTTCGCTCTGTCATATATGAAGAGTGGTGCTGCAGCAAGCTGGGCAGAAAGCTACACGAGCAGCACAATCGACGAACATGGTAGGATAGCGTTCAAGGACACTTGGGACGCTTTTCTAAAGAAGCTCGACACCTCATTCGATGACCCGGCTCGTTCTCAGAAGGCATTTGAATGACTTGATGCGATGTATCAGGGCGATCTCAATGCGGATGAATTCTTCAACAAGTTCGACATTTGTCGAGTAGATGCTGGACTGGCCACGGAAGCTCATGATGAATGGTTGATGAGTCGTCTCAAGAGAGCTCTGAACCCAAAGGTGGTTGAAGGTATCATGCGCCTACCCAACGAGCTGACAACATATGAGGAATTCAAAAGGGCTGCAGTCAAGGTCGACAGGGTCGAGCACCAGATTAGAGATCTGATGGCTGAGTGTAGGAAGAAGACGATCAGCTCGACGGTGATGAAACCAGCACCGCTGCCTCTAAGACGTCCGGCGCCACCTCAACAAGCGACCCATCCTTTCATCCCTCCTGCCCAAGATCATCATGATGCGACTGGAGTAACATACGGAGGCCTAGGTCAACCAATGGATGTGATGATGAACCAGGCGTGTCGCATGCGCGCTTGCTACAAGTGTGGTCAAGTGGGCCACTACATCCAGGAATGCCCACGAGGTTGCGAAGCGATATGTGCGATCATTGCGGCATTTGTGCCAGAAGACAGGGAAGCACTACTCGAAGAGCTCAGCCAAGCAAAGGAATCTTCCTTCTGCGACGTCGACATGCAAGCAGTGCTGACTGAGCTGGAAGAACTCGTAGACGGCGAGGGTTTTCCAGAGGACCAGGCGTAGATGTCGGGACAACTGATCGGTTTCCTAAAGGACTCTTTTCGTTGGACTCGTTAAAATATAATCATCCTGTTGTACAATACCAAGATGCGAATATCAGCAACGGTTTCACCCTTCGAGAACTCCTTACCAATGTGATACCTGATGAACCTGAAGCGGACGATGATGACTTTGACGTCTACACAGATTTGTTAGTCAGAAAAGTGAATGCGCAAGCAGGTGATTGAAACGAGCTTAGTGTGGAAGAGCGGAGTCAAACCACTATAAAAAATGAGGTTGAGGCGGAAGCACCTTACCACGAGAACGTTGTTGCTCAGGCAAACGATACTGAAGCAGTGTGGGATGTGGTTGGCAGATGCGCGGCTGAGGTATGGCATGAGGGCATAGTGGACGCAGATCAATTCATCCGGAGGGTCGGAGGAAAAGAGTTGGACGCCTTCGTTAGCATTGTACATCCAAGAGTAGCAGGCGATGATGAAGTAGACTTGTCGAACCCTCTACTCGAAGAGGAAAACTTCATTGATGCTCATGTGCTAATCGACTCGGGATGCACAGGCTCATGTATCGATGAAGGCTTTGTCAAATGGTATGGTTTCCCCACTCAAAGGTACATTCAGCCTAGACCAGTCTTCAATGCTGATGGAACAAGCAACGAGGGTGGATTGATCAAGGAATACGTAGTCGTACGAATGTTCTTTGGGAAACACGAGGAGGAGATTCAACTGGCAGTGACATCCTTAGCGTCAAGCAACATCTTCCTCGGACATGACTGGTTGACGAAGCACAATCCTGAGATCGATTGGAGGTCGGGAACAGTCAAGTTCACACGTTGCCCTGATGAATGTGAGTCATCACTATCAAGTGAGGAGATAGACAAAGAGTTTGTGAGGAATGTGCGGATGAAGGAGGCGGCGAAGTGGCCACCTTATCTGGAAGAATACGTGGATGTCTTTAGTGAAGAATCATTTGAACGCCTACCAAACCATCGAACGTGGGACCATGCTATCAACTTGAAGCCAGATTTTAAGCCCAGCAATTGCAAGGTTTATCCATTGTCACTGAAAGAACAAGAAGCAATGAAGGAGTTCATCAAAGAGAACCTAGCATCTGGATGTATCCGACAGTCGAAATCCCCAATGGCGTCTCCATTCTTCTTTATCAAGAAGGAAGATGGGAGCTTACGAGCAATCCAAGACTATCGAAAGCTCAATGAAGGAACGGTCAAGAATAAGTACCTGTTGCCGCTGATAAACGAGCTCATCGATAAGGTCAAGGATGCGAAGTACATCACGAAGCTCAACATTCGCTGGGGATACTATAATATTTGGATCCACGAAGGCGATGAATGGAAGGCAGCGTTCAGGACAAACTTAGGCTTATTCGAACCGACGGTCATGTTTTTCGGATTATGCAATGCGCCGGCGACATTCCAAGGTTTCATGAACGATATCTTTCAAGAAATGATTCATGAGGGTATCATTATCATTTACCTCGATGACATCCTCATCTTCTCGAATGATTTGGAGGAACATCGCAAATGCACTAAACGAGTCTTTGAGGTCCTGTGTCAAAACAGATTTTTCCTGAAGCCGCAGAAATGTGAGTTCGAGGTTGATACAGTTAAGTATCTCGGACACATCATTGGTAATGGCGAGGTTCGAATGGACCCAAAGAAGACAACAGCGGTTCAAGAGTGGCCAATCCCGCAAAATGTTCACGAACTGCAACAATTCCTGAGACTAGGGAATTGGTTATGATGCTTCGTAAAGGACTATAGCTCTGTCGTTAAACCATTGACCACACTGACAGGCAAGGTGGAATGGAAGTGGGGAGAGGAAGAACAACAAGTGTTTGAAGAGTTGAAGAGTCGGTTGAGTAGTCCTCCAGTTCTAGCCATACCGAATGAGGAAGGTCCTTTCCGGGTCGAGGCAGATGCGTCAGATTTTGCGTCTGGAGGAGTGCTCCTTTAAAAGCAAGATGACAGGTGGAAGGTAATAGCCTATCGATCATCGACTTTCCTAGAGGCCGAACGCAATTACGAGATCTATGACAAGGAGATGCTCGCAATCGTACAAGCCCTCAAGGAATGGCGGCAGTACCTTCAAGGAGCCAAGAAACCCTTCGAAGTGTGGACCGATCACGCAAACCTGACATACTTCCGATCTCCTCAGAAGTTGAATCGTCGACAAGCTTGTTGGCAGCTTGATTTAGCCGAGTTTGACTTCACGCTAGTGCACAAGCCAGGGAAGATGCTAGGCAAGGCAGACATATTGTCACGACGA
This sequence comes from Phlebopus portentosus, assembly GCA_037892935.1. Classification (NCBI taxonomy): domain Eukaryota; kingdom Fungi; phylum Basidiomycota; class Agaricomycetes; order Boletales; family Boletinellaceae; genus Phlebopus; species Phlebopus portentosus. Next base: position 1,560,247 of record JAYXKI010000004.1, on the reverse strand, counting down.
GCGGACTACAACAAGGGCGAACGGGATAATGAGGATGTCATGTTCATTAGAGATGAATGGCTGGTCAGAGGAACAGTGGAGATGTCAAGGGACGTGCTGATTGAAAAGATTCGAAAGGCACAGGTGGAGGTGAATAAGGAAGAGAGACCGACGAACTTAGTGTTCGTAGATGGGTTGTGGAAAAAGGAGGTGACGGTTAAGCTCTCGACGACAAAGACGAAGAAGTTTCAAAACGTTTTTATACCAATGAGCATGAGGGAGGAAGTGATGAGGGAGTGTCACGACTCGACGTTGGCAGGCCACCCAGGAGCGAACAAGACCATTGCGCTAGTGAACAGAAGTTTCTGGTGGCCTAACATGTACATCAATGTCAGGAATTATGTGCAAGGATGCGATCGTTGTCAGCAGACAAAGGCTCTCAGAACAACAAGGGCAAAGGTTTTGCACCCTAACGAGGTACTGGAGGCGCCATGGCAAGTTGTCACGGTCGACCTGATCGGAGAGTTGCTGGAGTCAAATGGATTTAACACAATTTGTGTGGTAGTGGATCACTTCAGCAAACAAATCCATGCAATACCAATGACGACGAAATTAACAGTGGAAGGAATGGCCAGGATTTACAGGGACCATGTCTTCCGGTTGCACAGCTTACCTCAAAAGATCATCCATGACCGGGAGTACAGTTCGATGCGAAGATGATGAGGGAGTTGTACAAACTCCTTCACATCGAAGGCAATCCGTCAATGGCGTATCAACCTCAAACAGATGGGCAGATGGAATGAGTTAATCAAGAACTCAAACAGTACCTTCGACTATATGTCAATCATCGACAATCGGACTGGGCGGACTGGTTAGCTCTCGCAGAGTTTGCGCACAACAATCACGAACATTCGGCAACCAAACTATCACCCTTCTTCATCAACACGGGACAACACCCTTCAGGCTTTACGGGCATTGAAATGACTTCGTCCAATCTATCAGCAGAAGAGTTTGCCAAACATGTCAAGGGAATACACAAACTCACTCAGGCCAATCTGACCCAGGCCAATGAAGACATGAAGCGCTTTTACAATCGTCACACTAGAAAGACGGTAGTCTATGAGATGGGACAAAAGGTCTTCTTGGATGGTCGAAACATTAAGACGATCCGACCAATAAAGAAGATGGATGACAAATGGTTTGGCCCATTCGAGGTTATGGAAAAGGTGGGCACGAGCGCGTATAAGCTAAAGATCCCAAAGACATGGAAACATGTTCATCCCATCTTTAACGAGATCCTGCTCAAACTGGCCATTCAACCATCTTTCAAATCACAAAAGAAGCTGCCTCCACCCCACCAGTGATCATTGACGAAAAGGAAAAGTACAAGGTTGAAGAAATACTCGACTCACGCCTACATCGAGGCAGGCTCCAATTCTTGGTCAAGTGGGTTGGATATGAAGAAGCAACATGGCAGCCGAAATCCGACGTCAAGGATAATGCACAGGAATCAATTCAAGAATTCTATCGCAAACATCCTGGAGCTCCGCGAAAGTTAACAATACCTCGACAAAGCATGCGAGCACTGTATAGGTTCACGTCGTCAGAAGGATTATGTGGTTGGTCGGGACGCCCAACCTTGAGAGGGGGGTGATGTAAGGACTTGAACATTTTCCTTTTCTTTTCTTACATCATCATTCATTTTAATATTCTTTTTCCTTTTCTTTTATTTTTCTTATGCACTTATTCATCCATTTGCCGGAACATTCCACAATGTTCTATCACGCTCACTAATCATCCCATTCCTTATCATGTGACTTCCCATTAGAGTAGACCTTTCCTGTGCTCGAAGTCTATATAAGTAGATAGTCTGACTCTTTCGTTCCTTGTCTTTCTATTCTACTTACCTTCACTGCGACATAGGTATCTACTCTTGTATTATTAGTTTACTGAATTCTACTTACCTTCACTGCGACATAGCGTGCGTATAGCCTGGCAACTCGCGTTAGCCAGTTGTTTGTTGTTGTATTGGCCGCCTTGAGATCGACGCCTGTTAGTCTCGCCGCCTAACATATGCATTCATATTTTGTTTTGTTCCTTATGATCCTTATGCTCATTATTCTGTGTGCGCTCACATTTTGTATTATGCCCTATGGTCATTATCTCGCCACCTTCCAGATATGCTCACCTCGTCTTCTGTTCCCGTGCGTTCCCTTATGATTATCACTTCCGATTTCCTTTCGTTATGCTCTCTGATGCTCCAATGGCTCAGGTTCGGACAAAGTTATAAATAGGTGAGCAACTTGTAGTAGCGGCCTGGTAGTTTTAGCCCGAGAGTTTTAGCAGAAGACAGTTTAGCTCGGACTAGAAACCCACTCTAGCTACAGTCAAGACCAATTCGACTCTTCCTGTACTCTCCTCGACTCTATCTCCCACAAATACACGACAAGTCCTGTCTCATATGCCTCGAGTCTTCTGCACTGCAGTCGTACCCAAGCCCAGTGTGATCAGTTCGACCCGTGTTGAAGTCTGAGACCCTCAATCACTCCTCCTTATGCCCCCACGTGAGGTCTCACTTGAGCCCCTTGCGTATCGCTTCGTTCCGCGTCGTATCACCTCATTTCATTTTGTAACCCACCGAAGCCCATCGTAACTCGTCGTAACCCATTATATCATGTTGGATCCTCAAAAGGATCACTTTTGTATTGTCAGCACTTAGGGGAAGTCCTTCTCTAAGCTTCGTCTCATCGACTTCCGCCTCCAGGGTTCGAATCCATCGAGGGATTACCTGTGAGGACGTTCATTACCTTTGCACTGCCACCACCAATCCCCTTTGCTTTGACTTCTCCCGCCTTGCTTCTTTGCCTATCTCCTTTGATCCATCCCCCCCTCGCATACATCTAGCAGCCTTCAATCCCATTTCTCCTCCATCCCTTCCAGAACTACTCCGGAACCCAGATTGATGCATCAGCCCTTCTCTAGTTTTCCCCCAAAGTCACCCTTCTTCTTCCCACTCATTTAAATCTTACCAAACAGCCCCCAAGAACTGTGACACTCCTCAGCAATCAGACGGTTCACAGGAGTTTCAACGTGACACGTGTTCTGCAGTAATCTGCATCATAACAGAGGAACTCAGTGCGGACAACTCAATTCAAAGTGGAATGGACTACTGCAGTCTCTCACATTCAACCACTGTATAGGAAGAACTCTCGATGCTCGGAATCCACCAAGAGTGGCCGATCAGACGTTCAAGCCCCCAGTCAAAAACTTACAAAGGCTGACTTAGCTAGCTCATCTTACTAAAACCCAGGCACAAGAGATAAATTGAAGGATCTGCAATCAGCCCCCGATGCCCCCAAGCTTCAACCCAACATGATATGCTCTGGCTTTTCTCTTTTGAGTCCCATATGCATTTACATTTTGTTTTGTCCTCCTATGATCCTTATGCTTGTCATTCTGTATGCGCTCACATTTCATATTGTGCTCTATGGTCATTATGTGTGCCACCTTTCAGATATGCTCACCTTGTCTTTTGTTTCCCATGCATTCCCTTATGTTTATCACTTCTGATTTCCTTTTGTTATGCTCCCTGACACTCTGAAGGCTCAGGTTCGGACAATATTATAAATAGACATGCTACTCATAGTAGGAGCTCAGTTTAGCCTGGGACAGCTCAGTTCGGAGTTTAGTTCAGGCAAGAAACCCACTCTAGCTACAGTCGAGATCAATTCAACTCTTCCTGTACTTGCCTCAACTCCTTGTCTCTCTCAAATACACAAAGGTTCTGTTCCATACACCTTGTGTCTTCTGCTTTACAGTTGTACTCGAGCCCAGTGTGATCAGTTCGACCCGTGTTGAAGTTCAAGACCCTCATCTCTCTCTCATACGCCCCCTCACAAAGTCTCACTTGAGTCCCTTTGCATATCACTTCATTCCATGTCATATTGCTTCATTTCATTTTGTAACCCATTGTAACTCATCATAACTCATTATATTGTATCAGATTCTCGAAAGGATCACTTTCGAATCATCAGTGCTTAGGGAAAGTCCTTCTCTAAGCTTCATCTCATTGTCTTCTGCCTCCAGGGTTCGAATCCATTGAGGGATTACCTGTGAGGACATTGTTTACCTTCACACTGCCACCATTGATCTATTTAAATGTTAGAATCAGAGTAAGAAGAGTAATATATGGCTTACTACTGAAGCAAGTGTCTCACACTGCTGATTTATAAGCAATGTGCAGAGAATCAGGCAATGACAAGTATCAGACTAGTGTTTGTATGAGAGAAAGCTCCAACTCGCTTAAGGGGCATTTTGTAAGGACTCGAACATTTTCCTTTTCTTTTCTTTTCTTTTCTTATGTCATCATTTATTTTAATATTCTTTTTCCTTTTCTTTTATTTCTCTCATGTGCTTATTCATCCATTTGCTGGAACATTCCACAATGTTCTATCATGCTCACTAATCATTCCATTCCTTATCATGTGACTTCCTATTAGAGTAGACCTTTCCCGTGCTCGAAGTCTATATAAGTAGATAGTTTGACTCTTTTGTTCCTTGTCTTTCTATTCTACTTACCTTCACTGCGACATAGGTATCTACTCTTGTATTATTAGTTTACTGAATTCTACTTACCTTCACTGCGACATAGCATGCGTATAGCCCAGCAACTCGTGTTAGCCAGTTGTTTGTTGTTGTGTTGGCCACCTCGAGATCAACGCCTATTAGTCTCGCTGCCTAACATAATAGAAAGACCTACCCTTGGACCCATGGTTTAACCACTCGCTCATCGCTACTTTATGTAGGAGACACATCAACAATCAATGACAGTGCCCATCTCGGATTTATCCGAGCAAACCCTATCTTGCCCAACAAGGTCTGATTGACTTTGACGTGTCCCAATAATTTCCGAAACAATCAATCAGTTCTCCAATCGTGGCACTCTGAATCACTCTTCTGTGGAACTCGCATCAGACACTCTCTTGGGTGACTCACAGAGTCCAATCATCGGCAAGCATCTCGTTCATCATCTACCTTGGTGCTTTCTAAAACTCCTGTGGATGTTCTGATGCCAGACAGGGAGTGTATAGTTCGAGGGGCTGCCCTAGAATACCTTCAAGCGGTCAGCAGAGAATTACACCCGAGCTAAGGGCACGAAGGAATAGAGGAAAACAGAGATATACAATGGAAGGGCTTGGTGAGAACTGAGGGATGTGAGGTAAGCGCTCGAGGAAGAATTCCGAGGGTAGACTTCTCCCGAGATTGACGGTGGCGGTGCAAAGGCTAAATCGACTCTCCAGCTCAACTGTGAGCTCTGGACTAAAGCCAACTAACCCAAGGCACAAGAACTAAACTAACTAAGCTATGCTAGTTGAACCACCAACTCGAACGTGACTAATCGACTGTGCTAACACACTGGCAAGCGACTGCAGTCGATCTCACTCAAAGTCTAAAGTGTTGAAATGCGATGTAACAATTTGAAATGCGATATGATGGATGAAGGACAATGGCTGAGTGTGTCGAAATGTGATGCGAGGGATGGAGGTGCAAAACGATGATGGAGGGGGACTGAGAGAATCGAAGGATTTGCATGGGACGATGGAACCGACTGTTTCCGATCAAAACGATGTAGAATAACACCAGGCAATGACTTGAGGAAGTAGGGAGAGGAATGTTAGGAGGAAAAGGGTGATATGGTGTCCTTTCCCGATGACAATAGAGGGGAGAAGGTGTTGTGAGACCAAATGCAAGTGGCACGCAGAGTAACTGGGTTATGAGCGAAACTGGGCGAAACGGTTTGGAATGCATATGGAAGTTTTGATTCAGGTGAGAGAAGTAAGAGAAGTCTTTATGCGACCACTGTGAACTATACAAACGTACGAACGGCTCTACTGTGAAGAGAGATCACTGATCGACTGTACAGAACACAAAATGTTGTATATTAGACTATAGAGACAAGAGAGTCCACTACGAACAAGTAGACTAGAGGATGAGGGACTTTGAGATGATGTGAGAACTGTCTAGCTAAGCTCCAACTCAGCTCCCACTAAGCTCCCCTTCTACTATGAGAGTCATGCTATATTTATACTAAACATCCAAGACTGAGCCTCCCAGCAGTCAGAGAACCTACGTCATAAAGAAAAGGGAACGCATATCGCTATCTACAAAGGAGAGGAGCACATATGAATAGTTTAAGGGACACATAGATCAAAAGAAACAATACTAAGCATGTCTGGAACGAGAGCATAATGGATTAAAGGGGACACATATAGAAAGGTCAGAATATGTGCGAAACCTTCGGAACTGGGTCTCTTTGAGCGGAATGAAGCGGAACTCGGGGAAATGACTTAGAAGGGCTCTGGCTAGCCTGACAAAGTAAGTCTGCGATATTTAACAAAGGAGAGGGACTGAGGACGAGGTTGCAGGGTCAAATCTCTTTGTCTGGAATGCGGATCCAAGATCCGGAGACTTGTGATTGATGCATGCAAACTCAATGCCGTGATTCTCCCGTCTTGATGGCCAATCAAAGAACGGTGCACGTGCCATCTGGACTATGGCATTCTTGCTAAGTCTACTCGTTCAAGCAAAACCAGTCAAAACCGAGCAAAACTAGTTAAAACACCGCGGAACTGGTCGTAACGACTCCGTACGTTCCCAAGCTTCAGACTTACTCTTCAGCGGGAAAGGTCTACTCTAATGGGAAGTCACATGACAAGGAATGGGATGATTAGTGAGCATGATAGAACATTGTGGAATGTTCCGGCAAATGGATGAAGAAGCGCATAAGAAAAATAAAAGAAAAGGAAAAAGAATATTAAAATAAATGATAATGTAAGAAAGGAAAAGGAAAATGTTTGAGTCCTTACATCACCCCCCCTTCAAGGTTGGGTGTCCCGACCAACCACATAAGCCTTCTGAGGACGTAAACTTGTACAGCGCTCGCAGGCTTTGTCGAGGTATTGTTAACTTCCTCAGAGCTCCAGGATGTTTGTGATAGAATTCTTGAATTGATTCCTGTGCATTATCCTTGACATCAGATTCTGGCTGCCAAGTCGCTTCCTCATATCCAACCCACTTGACCAAGAATTGGAGCTTGCCTCGATGCAGACACGAGTTGAGTATTTCTTCAACCTCATACTCTTCCTGCTCATCAATGATCACTGGCGGCGGTAGAGGTGGCTTCTTCTGAGATTCGAAGGATGGTTGGACGGCTGGTTTGAGCAAGATCTCATTGAAAACTGGATGGACCTTCTTCCAGGTCTTCGGTAGTTTGAGTCTGTATGCGCTTGCGCCAACCTTTTTCACTACCTCGAAGGGACCAAACCATTTATCATCCATCTTCTTTGTCAGTCGGATCATCTTGATATTTCGTCCATCTAAGAAGACTTTCTGCCCTGCCTCATAGGTAATGGACTTCCTAGCATGACGGTTGTAGAAACGCTTCATGTCTTCATTCGCTTGGGTTAGGTTACCTTGGGCAAGTTCGTGCACCTCCTTGACATGCTTGGCAAATTCTTCTGCTGACAGGTTCAATGATGCTGTTCTAACCTCTGTGAAGTCTAAGGGGTGCATTCCCGTGTTGACGAAGAAGGGAGATAGCTTCATCGCTGAATGTTTGTGGTTGTTGTATGCAAATTCTGCAAGAGCCAGCCAGTCCACCCAGTCCGACTGCCAATGGTTGACGTATAGCCAAAGGTATTATTCTAGTTCCTGATTAACCCGCTCTGTCTGTCTGTCAGTTTGTGGGTGATACGCTGTTGACGGGTTGCCTTCAATGTGGAGGAGCTTGTACAACTCCTTCATCATCTTCGCGTCGAATTGCACCCCTCGGTCATGAATGATCTTCCATGGTAGTCCATGTAATCGGAAAACGTGATCTCTGTAGATCCTAGCCATGCCTTCAGCTGTTAACTTTGTCGTCGTTAGAATTGCATGGATTTGTTTGCTAAAGCGATTGACTACTACGCAAATCACATTGAACCCATTTGATTCTGGCAACTCTCTGATTAGGTCGACCATGACAATCTGCCATGGCACCTCCGGCACCTCGTTAGGGTGCAAAACCTTTGCTCTTATTGTTCTTAGAGCCTTCGTCCACTGACAATTGTCATCAAGAGCTTAACCGTCACCTCCTTTTTCCACAACCCATCTACGAACACTAAGTTCGTCGGTCTCTCTTCCTCATTCACCTCTGCCTGTGCCTTTCGAATCTTTTCAATCAGCACGTCCCTTGACATCTCCACCGTTCCTCTGACCAGCCATTCATCTCTAATGAATGTGACATCTTCATTATCCCGTTCGCCCTTGTTGTAGTCCGCTCATTGCGACAATATGTCTGCCTTGCCTAGCGTCTTCCCTGGCTTGTGCACCAGCATGAAGTCAAACTTGGCTAAATCAAGCCGCCAACGAGCTTGTCGACGATTCAGATTCTGAGGAGATCAGAAGTATGTCAGGTTCACGTGATCAGTCCATACTTCAAAAGGTTTCTTGGCTCCTTGAAGGTACTGCCGCCATTCCTTGAGGGCTTGTACAATTGCGAGCATCTCCTTGTCATAGATCTCGTAATTGCGTTCGGCCTCTAGGAAAGTCGATGATCGATAGGCTATTACCTTCCACTTGTCATCTTGCTTTTGAAGGAGCACCCCTCCAGACGCAAAGTCCGACGCATCTGCCTTGACCCGGAAAGGACCTTCCTCGTTCGGTATGGCTAGAACTGGAGGACTACTCAACCGACTCTTCAACTCTTCAAACGCTTGTTGTTCTTCCTCTCCCCACTTCCATTCCACCTTGCCCATCAGTGCAGTCAATGGTTTAACGACAGAGCTATAATCCTTTATGAAGCGTCGTAACCAATTCCCTAGTCCCAGGAATTGTTGCAGTTTGTGAACATTTTGTGGGATTGGCCACTCCTGAACCACTGTTGTCTTTTTTGGGTCCATTCGAACCTCGCCATTACCAATGATGTGTCCAAGATACTTAACTGTATCAACCTCAAACTCACATTTCTGCGGCTTCAGGAAAAGTCCGTTTTGACGCAGGATCTCAAAGACTCGTTTAGTGCATTTACGATGTTCCTCCACATCATTCGAGAAAATGAGGATGTCATCGAGGTAAATGATGACGATACCCTCATGAATCATTTCTCGAAAGATATCGTTCATGAAACCTTGGAATGTCGCTGGCGCATTGCATAATCCGAAAAACATGACCGTTGGTTCGAATAACCCTAAGTTCGTCCTAAATGCCGCCTTCCATTCATCGCCCTCACGAATCCGAATGTTGTAATATCCCCAGCGAACGTCGAGCTTCATGATGTATTTCGCATCCTTGACCTTGTCGATGAGCTCATTTATCAATGGCAACAGGTATTTGTTCTTAACCGTTCCTTCGTTAAGCTTTCGATAGTCTTGGATCACTTGTAAACTCCCATCTTCCTTCTTAATAAAGAAGAACGGAGATGCCATCGGGGATTTCGACTGTCGGATGCATCCAGATGCTAGGTTCTCTTCGATGAACTCCTTCATCGCCTCTTGTTCTTTCGGCGACAATGGGTAAACCTTGCAATCGCTGGGCTTAAAATCTGGCTTCAAGTCGATAGCATGGTCCCACGTTTGATGGTTTGGTAGGCGTTCAAATGATTCTTCACTAAAGACGTCCGCGTATTCTTCCAGATAAGGTGGCCACTTCGCCGCCTCCTTCATCTGCACATTCCTCACAAATGCTTCGTCTATCTCCTTGCTTGATAGTGATGACTCACATTCGACAGGGCAACACGTGAACTTGACTGTTCCCGATGTAGTGCGCCACACTAACCTGTACCGGTCCAGCAGCACAGGCCTGTAAGGGCTGTACTCCCCTATGCCATACCCAGGACACCCCGCGTACTATTGTCAGCAAACCAGCCTTCGCCGCCATTACCCATAATACAGCCTGGTCAGCGGCCGCCGGACCTTCGGTGGCCTAGGAACAGCACCCACGCTGCCGCCGCCACCGCCGCTGATCATACGAACTGGCGGTGACGCCTCCACTCCTATCTTATGATCACCTTGTCCCCCCCTTCGACTAAATCCTAGTTCCCCTTCTCCAGCCTCTCTCAAGAACGGTTCTGCCGAATCCAGTGACTCCGGGCTTTGGAAATGCTCGCACGGCGGCCGGACACGCTGCAGCGGATATATATTGCGCCATCGCGGAGGTGTATGCCCGCCACCACGCCGGCTGGGTGAATGATAGCCAATCTCAGGTCCATTTCGTTGATTGTTTCATATTCTTATCATCCCACATTGTACGCCGAGTGCGGTAGCGCGCCCGGCGGCCGTCCGTATATTCCCCCTTTTAGTTTTATTCGACCCCTTGGCGTTTCAGATCCATATAGAGCGCGTCCTGACCGATCCGAATGGCCCCGACGTTCGACACGACATACCAGCATGCCGCCATTCTGATTGGGGCGCCCCTAGGTCTTGGTGGCTTGGCGGTGCATCTCGGCGGCGGCCCCTGCTGTCACGGCACACCTGTCACGCCTCGCTGCCCGCCGCTTTAAGTAATATTTCTTATCAAGGACTCATAGTATATATAGAGAGCATGTATCTATCCTAAAAAGCAGCAGATATACACTCTAGAACGCAGTTACCAGAGACCAACCACAAGTAAAGAAGCCTCTTTCAAGAAACCAGTATATACAGAGAACCTGACAGCCGGATCGGGCGAACTCCCGGTCACGTGCCCTCGCCGATCCCGTCCTGACGGCGTGGCCCCAGATCTCACAGGACAGAAGCCGCTGAGCTCATTCGCCGCCCTGGACATCTCCCTTCTGTGCAGCTGTCGCTCTTCTAGTAATCCCTCCAGGGATTTCCCACTTATATCTGCATCGCTGTCCCTCTCTCTCAATCCTCCGCCGCCGCTCGGTCCTGAGCATTTGGGATTCCTCCTCTACGTCCCGACGCAGCCGTCACTTCTCTAGTAACCAATCCTGCAATCTTCGATTTCTCCCCACGCCTGAGGCCCCCTTTTATATTTCCTCGCTGCTGCTTGGTTCAGATTGTTTGTGATTCTTCCTCAACGCCTCGATGCAGCCGTCACTCTTCTAGGCATCTGTCGTACTTCCTCGATGTCTCGACGCAGCTGTCACTCTTCTTGTGTTCGCCGCTACCGCCGGCGCCGGCGTCCCTTTCCGTCTGAATCCAGTCTCCCACTTCTCGCTGCCTCCGCGTCGTTCCACTGCCGACACTACTACCCTTTCAAGTGGTGTTGACCCTCTCTCACCCCCGCCTTCTCTGTGTCGTTCCGACGTCATCTCTCCAACTACCGGGCGGAATTGCACTAGTGCGAACCTCTAGCGGCACTGCATCCAGTCTGCCGCTGCGACCCCTTCGCCGGTTCAGTCAGACTCGGCGATCCCTATTCAGCCGTTGAAGACCATATCGCCGCGGCGAGTTATTCGAAGGTGTGGCGGATCTGCCTAATGGCCAGACCCTTGTCCATCTGAGCTGAGTGTCGCTTCTGAAAGCCTGTAGGTAGTCTGTAGATCTGGTAGGACCTCCCCTTTTTCCTCTCGACACCTTTGACATCGCCTCCCTGTGGTCGAACGCCGCCGCCGCCACCTTTGTCCCCATCTAGGAGAGTCTGATAGTCTACACTGACCTCCAGTCGATCTCAGGATTGTGTTTCGTCAACCAGTCATGTCCGAGGAAGATGTTGCTCGATGCTAAAGATGTCACCGCCAGTCGGATGTCCTCCTCATGTTTCCCAAAGAACATTCTTACGACTACATATTCCTTGATCAATCCCGCCTCATTGCTTGTTCCATCAGCATTGAAGACTGGTCTAGGCCGAATGTACCTTTGGGTGGGGAAACCGTATCGTTTGACAAAACCCTCGTCGATACATGAACCCGTGCATCCCGAGTCAATTAGTGCATGAGCATCGATGAAGTTCTCCTCTTCAAGTAGAGGGTTTGACAAATCTACTTCATCATCGCCTGCTACTTTTGGATGTACAATGCTAATGAAGGCATCCAACTCTTTTCCTCCCTCCCTCCGGACGAATTGATCTGCGTCCACTATGCCCTCGCGCCATACCTCAGCCGCGCGTCTGCCAACCACATCCCATACTGCTTCAGTATCGTTCGCCTGAGCAACAACGTTCTCGTGGTAAGGTGCTTCCGCCTCAACCTCATTTTTTATAGCGGTTTGATTCCGCTCTTCCACACTAAGCTCGTTTGAATCACCTGCTTGCGCATTCACTTTTCTAACCAACAAATCTGTGTAGACGTCGAAGTCATCGTCGTCCACTTCAGGTTCATCAGGTATTACATCGGTAAGGAGTTTTCGAAGGGTGAAACCATCACTGATATTCGCATCTTGGTATTGTACAACAGGACGATTATATTTTAACGAGTCTGACAAAAGAATCCTTTAGGTGATCGACCAGTCATTCCGACGTCTACATCTGGTCTTCTGGAAAACTCTCGCCTTCCACGAGTTCTTCCAGATCAGTGGGTACCGCTCGTACATCGACGTCGTCGACCTCTTCAAAGGAGGATTCCTTTGCTTGGCCAAGTTCCTCGAAGAGCGCCTTTCTGTCTGCTGGAACAAAGGCCGCAATAATTGCACGTATCGCTTCACGGCCTCGGGGGCATTCTCGGATGTAGTGGCCTACCTGACCACACTTATAGCAAGTGCGTGTACGGCATGCCTGGTTCATCATCACGTCCATCGGCTGACCTAAGCCTCCATACGTTACTCCAGTGGCGTCACGACGATCTTGGGCGGGTGGAGCGAAGGGGTGAGCTGCTTGTTGAGGTGGTGTTGGATGTTTCAATGGTGGTGGTGCTGGTTTCATGATCGTCGAGCTGATTGTCTTCCTCCGGCATTCGGCCATCAGATCTCTGATCTGGCGCTCGACCCTGTCAACCTTGACTGCAGCCTTCTTGAATTCCTCATACATCGTTGGCTCGTTAGGTAGGCGCATGATACCTTCAACCACCTTCGGGTTTAGAGCCCTCTTGAGGTGACTCATCAGTCATTTGTCGTGAGCCTCCATAGCCAGTCCAGCGTCTACTCGACAAATGTCAAACTTGTTGAAGAATTCATCCGCATTGAGATCGCCTTGATACATCGCGTCGAGTCGTTCAAATGCTTTCTGAGAATGGGCTGGGTCATCAAACGAGGTATCAAGCTTCTTTAGGAAAGCGTCCCAAGTGTCCTTGAATGCTATCCTACCATGTTCGTCGATTGCACTGCTCGTGTAGCTTTCCGCCCAGCTTGCAGCAGCACCGCTCTTCATATACGACAGAGCAAACATGATCTTTGCTTTGCTCGTCCTAAACTCCAACTCTGACGCATAAACATACAGATGCAGCTCTCGTTTGAAGTCGACATATCCGTGCTCCTCGTTGAAGTCTCGGGGCTTGGCGACATGAACCTTGTTCGACTTCGATCCTTGGCCCGTTCCTTCTCCTGCTGCCTGGAGTGCTAGCGTGATCGCTGTAGCAAGGTCTGTTATCGATTCCTTCAACAGTGACATTTCTTGCTCTCCTTCCTCGTCCTCCTCTTCTTCATCTGTTGGTACGAGCGGAGCAGGCTCTCGTGGTTCAGTGAAAGACAACGAAGGTGCTATAGGTGGGGCTGACATCTGGCCTGTCAATGTTGATGGCCCTGGTAATGAAGCCGTTGATCGTGTGGGGGTAGGGGGTGCGGGATCATCTATGTCACCCTCTTGTTTTGCTCTCCAATATTGGGACTTGTCCCCTCTGGTAGAGTACCACTTCTTCGCAGCCTCATCCCACCAAGCAATGAAGGTTTGATCACCCGACTTGACGATATACTGTCCTCGCGACATGCTCCACCTAGTGTTTGTCGGGAGAGCTGCCCGCTGATCGTCAGTCAGATCCACCTTGATAGGCTGGGGGTGGAACGAGGATTGGAATGGTGTTCGGACGGGACCGACTTCGGATGACCGGCTCGTCTTTGAAATTGATGACTAGTTGGAAGGCACCGAGGTAGATGATGAACGAGATGCTTGATGATGATTGGACTCTATGAGTCACCCAAGAGAACGTCTGATGCGAGTTCCACAGAAGAGTGATTCAGAGCGCCACGATTGGAGGATTGATTGTTTCGGGAACTATCGGGACACGTCAAAGTCAGTCGGACCTTGACGGGCAAGATAGGGGTTGCTCAGATAAATCCGGGATGGGTGCGGTCGTCGACCGTCGATATGTCTCCTGCGTGAAGTAGCGACGAACGAGTGGTTAACCCACGGGTTCGAGAGTAGGTCTTTCTATTATGTTAGGCAGCGAGACTAATGGGCGTCAATCTCGAGGCGGCCAACACAACAACAAACAACTAGCTAATGCGAGTTGCCGGGCTATACGCACGCTATGTCGCAGTGAAGGTAAGTAGAATTCAGCAAACTAATAATACAAGAGTAGATACCTATGTCGCAGTGAAGGTAAGTAGAATAGAAAGACAAGGAACGAAAGAGTCAAACTATCTACTTATATAGACTTTGAACGTGGGAAAGGTCTACTCTAATGGGAAGTCACATGACAAGGAATGAGATGATTAGTGAGCGTGATAGAACATTGTGGAATGTTCCGGCAATTGGGTGAATAAGCACATAAGAAAAATAAAAGAAAAGGAAAAAGAATATTAAAATGAATGATGACATAAGAAAAGAAAAGGAAAATGTTCGAGTCCTTACAGCATCATTGCCCGCTGTGTGTGGGAATTTTATTACACTGTCACGTGACCATATGACGTGTCGTTCGTGGCTCTGCGTTTGGCCGCACTCTATCTCTATCACGACAGTCAGCATGGAAGTCTGGTGCCTGCTCATCGATCACGAGAAGAAGGCTGCCTTTGGAGATCCCTTTTCTGTTATCGTCGGCCCCGATGCACGCATTCAGGAATTGAAAAAGAAGATCAAGGAAGAGCAACCAGACGTCCTCGGGAACGTCGCTCCTAGAGTGCTGACCGTGTGGAGATGCATGGACCCAAAACTGCTCGCAGAGATGGACTTGGAACAGTTGAAGAAGGACTTGAGTAACGTCGACTTCACTGACCGGACCAAAACCAAAATGCTTGCTATTCGACAAAAGACAACGGAACTCGCCCTCTCCCCCTCCGAAGAGATACTGCTTATCGAGGTTCCCGGTGCGTCGCGCTTCTTCCTCTTTTCAAGCCGGTATCTGGCTTGACTCCTAGACTCACTTTTACTCACTTCCGTGTCCCTCAGATTTGAACGAGTTACGCCAGGTTGTCTCGGGTGAGCTTTCATTCGTTGCCTTCACTGTTACTACTGCTAACAAACTGCATCAAGCTAAACGCATGCGCGACGAGGGAGACCTTTCTGTGCAAATCGAACGCTTCAAGAAGCAACAAATTGTCGAGATTGCGCCGTCAACACTTGCTACGACGTATTCCACTATTCAGGGTAATTCTCAACAAAGAATCCTCGATGACATCCCCAATCCGGATACCGATGTATCTCCAGTCTCTCTTCTATTCGATGGCTTTGGTGAATTTCTTGACACTTTCCGAACATACGATGGTCTTCCCGTCAACGTTGCGAGCATACCGCGTGGACAATGTCGTTCACTCATTGACGACTTTGCCGAGAAAATGTGTCTAACCTATCCGGATGAGGATCGTCGTAATAGAGCTGGTCTTGAAGCTATCAACAAGATTTTCGTTGCATATGGCATTAATAATGCCACCTTTGGTAGGGCTTTAATTGATAAGGTGATATCGGACGGCCACTTCCTGACAGAGCATAAGACGGTGGGAGGCGTTGTCGAGTTCAAAAATAGTGGCAGTGGAACCGGGGGAATCCATATTCAAATGGTCGGATATACTGCGCGTGGGAGGGCTGAAGCTCTAGGAGGCCCAAACAAAGAATTGATGCTATGGCGGGCGCCGTGTATGGGTATAAGTGTTGTTGGTGAGCTGCAACGGTCATTAGTATGCACGCACTTTGCTGATGAGGAATAGATACGTGGGTCGGGTTTTATGCGATATTGTTTGTTGATTCCAGGGCTCGTGCTGTCAGTCTCACTCCTTGGCTGTCTTGTTGTCCATCTGGAGGCGAGGGGGATCAACGGAGTGCACTGTATGCCGCCTTTGCCGCGGCAACTGTTCTTATCAGACGAATCACTGAAGATGCCAGTATGCCTGACATCAATAGACACGCCGATATGCGTTTCCCGTACATCTCGCATCTTCCTACAGAGGGCGGCTCTTCAAATGAGCCATTCAGCTTCCGAATTGTCCGCCGATTTGGTCCCTGGCGAGACTCTCGTCTTCTTTTCATGGCTGAGACAAACGACGGCCGTGAGATTATTGTGAAGTTTTCTCGTCAGTATTCGATAGACTTGCATAGGTTTTGCGCCGTTCGTCATCATGCCCCGAAACTCCTTGGTCACAAGAAACTCCCCGGTGGATGGTTCGCCGTTGCCATGGACTTGATTGCTCCTGTGGAGTATCTGGCCAAAGCAGAGATTACTCAGGAGAAACGAGACAGCTTAAAAAGTATTATGAGGGATCTCGTGGATTCATTCCATGCTGAAGGTCTGGTCCATGGAGACCTTCGAGGCCCCAACATACTCTATAATGGGGAAACGGTGATATTGGTTGACTTTGATTGGGGCGGCAAGGATGGTGAAGTGTCTTATCCAACTGTTCAGCTTTGCGAAGAGTTGATGGCGGGTCGCAATATCTCCGATCTCAAAATACGAAAACAGGATGACCTTCGAATTCTGCAGCGGACGCTCGATTCTATGTAGTTTCAGCAGTCCGGTGGTTCTCACCCGGCGCCTACGCATTTTTCGATGACACCAGACCATCATCGACTCTCCAACTTCCCAATAACTGACTCCTCCGTGTTGCTCTCACGTCTCTTCCTCCCTGGCCAGTTCTCCGCTTCCATACAATTACCCTCTGGCCAACTGCAAGTACCGCGGCGTTCTATTCCCCAGGAACTGCCTGAGTCACCCGAACATCGGCTGTGGCAATTTGAGCAATTTCGTGTTTCCTTCTTGGACAGTGTCGACGTTGTTCGTCGCATCTGCTTACGACTTAGTATTCATCGACTTCGAACGAAAAGTGCACTGTTGTGTTGCGTGGATCGTGACAGTTAGCGAGATTGCAGTGTTTCTATAGAATCTTTCCATAGGTTCGTGAAATATGAGAAGTCCGATAGAAAAGGCCATAATGTCCGTGACATTCGGAACATTAGTCGTAGTTTCGCGGTGCATCTGAGCATAATTCTCTCGTTAGCTTCTACTTTTGCGTTAAAAGCACCGTTAAAAATACTTCTCATAGCTATACAAGGCAAGTGTTTACCAGGTATAAAGTGGTGCACTGAAAGCGACCGGGAATGGAACAGAAGCTCTTCGGTAAGAGGAAGAAATTTGATGGCAACCTGAGCCGTCTCGGTGATGTCGCACTGACTTAAGGTAGGGAAAGTATAAACTCGACCAACCTGTCACATGTGACTGATGACCCTAACAGACCCTGATTTAACCCGATTTGGAAGGACCCTGCGGCAAAAATCTGAGGTCTGGTTGACCCAACCCAGGACTTTTGTTTTATTTCCCTTGAGACTCATGAGTTTTAAGCTCTGCAAATGTAGATTAGCTTCCTAGAGCTGGTTTGAAGCCTTTGGTTGGCTACTCTATACTTTTCTGGTCTTTCAAGTAAAACTACTTGATTTGGATATGACAAAGCTATTACAAATGTATGACAAATGTATGACAAATGTATGACAAATGCAAATTTTACATAATAATTTTGCACATGTAAGCGGCAAAAATCTAAGTCGAAAATTTTCAAGTTGTACCAAAACATGCAGAAATGACATTCTGAGTAAATTTATAAGGTCAGGGTTCTTCCTTAAATAGGAAGCTCAAATAGCCATATTTTTAGGAAATAAGACCAACAAAATGTAGGTATGGATACCCCCTACAAATGTATGCAGTCAGAATTTTCATTTGAGGTGTTGTGTTATGTGTATTTCTGTTGAAATGTTGTGGGAGGGTGGATGACCAAATGCGGTAAGCACATCACATCACAGTTGGTCGGGTTTATACTTTCACCATGTGTTGTGTCTGTCTGGGGAGAGCTACTCAGATGAGTTTAGACGGTCTGAGTGGACCTGGGAGAACCTCACCTAGGTAATCTACCTCGGGGTGTGCTTAGGTCATTTAAAGCACACTAAACTTACCTAAACGAAGGTCAACTCAGATGATCTAGATGGAGGTGAGCGCAGATCACGACAGATCATCTAAGTTGGCCTGCCGGTACCTCTAGCTAGATAATATTATATATGGTAGATACAATGTAAGTGTCAATCATATGTGTCGATCATATGACAAATGATAATGTGATCTGCATATTTCAGTATAAATAATGACAAATATTGCCTGCTGTTTCTCCTCATAGCTCAAATAATCTAGATTTCGTGTAGATAAAATCTGGAAAAATACAAAAATATTTAGTAGATGATATATAGTGTATGGGAATACCCTCCCTCCACCCATCCCCATCTCCATGCCATGCAGAACTAAGAAAAAACAATCCCAATTGATCTAGCTCTCATGCTGCCTCCTACCCCTCAGCCTTCAGCGACCCGCTCTGTAACCACCAGTACAGCTTCCTTCAGTCAAGTACTCCTCCGCCAACCTTCCCCACATTCTTGAAGCATTTCAGACTGGGGTTCGACATCTGATGATGTTGAACAAGTACAACTAAGGAATCAAGTTCAGCAACTCCAAGCAGTCATTGAACAGTAAGATTAAAAAATTGAGTACCTTGAAGCAAAATCTGACCACTATGGAGCAATACTGAAGAGGCTGGCTAGCCAGCAAGGCCTCGATATCGAAGGAGAGATTGATCCACCACAAACTAAGAAGAGATCCTGAGCATCAGATGATCAGTTTTTGACAAGCGCAAAGAAAAAAGAACTTACAAAGGTGCAACGTGATGTTCGATCAGAGATCCTGGTATGTTATCAGTCCTTTTTCTGCTTGCTTTGCATTAACTAAAAAGCCCAGAAACTTCTCAATAAGACGCTTTGCATGCTTGCAGGAACAAAAGAAGACTCACATCTACCACTGGCAGATCTTGCACCGGGCGAGCATTGTAATGATAAGAATGGTATTGTTCTGATACCAGATTTCATGAGGGAGGTCACATATGGGATAAACAGCTGTTTAGTTACCCAGGCCATGACTCTTGTGTACAAAGACCAAGCAGTAAGTTATTAGTTCTGAACTCTTGGAAAATATATGAAACTTGCCTTTAGGATGCAATTAGGAAGGACATTCATTTTAAAGACATCCTTTTCACAGAACAGGACATCTTAGAGATCGCAAAGGCCGCATTTAGGAACTGAAAAGAGAGCTACAAGCTGGCAACAGATGAGAATGCGAAAGACAAGGCCAAAGCCAAGAAGAAGAGAGCGGCCCGAACGCAATGAAGGCGACAGGTAAGTTCTGATTTGCCAAGAGATATGTACATATGGCGACCCAAAAATATCCCTGCATCCACGTTTGATAAGGCTAACAAAACACGTTCAGAAAAAGCAGGATCGAATAGAGATACAAGATGAATATCTTCTTCATTATGGTGCTGATGTTGGGGATGTTTTGAACATGGACTGGACATCAGACTATGTCAGTAAGCTGGACAATACAGAGGATGAAAGTGAACATGCCTTTCATAGAGGACGAATGGTCAGTGCAGCAGGATTGCAGGGGAGTGGCCAAGGAGAGATCATATGGGAAAGGGTCAGGCCGGCTTTCCATTCCGAAGAGGTCAGTTCAATTTATTTCAAAGAAATGAGGCATTTACACTAGTACTCACCAAGCTAAATCATAGATCAATCTTGTTTACAGTCACCTCAATGAATTGTTGGAAGAACACGATGCCAGTTCTGGAAAGAAAAAGGTTGGCACAAGGCGTGTGAACTTGGGTTGAACTCACAATCGAGTGCCCACAAAGCCACCTTATCCATTCATGGTCAACGAAATGTGAAGGCAGAAGTTCATTGATGGAAAACACTTGGATCCCCCATTCCGAATGAAGTGCGAAGACCCTGAAGGTTTTGGAAAGAAGAAGGGAATCACCAAAGAAATACGAAACGACAGGCTATTGGTGGAAACAAATTCTGTATGATAGGTCTCAAATGCGATGAAGGGCTAAGAGGTTCGGAATATGTCAGCTCGACTTGTTTACCTATATGATTACATTTTCCTGTTGAATTAGAAGTGTACTTGTAGTGAGCAAAATATGCAATCCAGATATTTGCTGACAACTTACTCATGAAAGGCCGATAGTCACCCAAACTAGGATTGGTTTGGGTCGATCTTTGTCCTCATCAGATCGTCTAGGGGGGCCTGTCATCACAGTTGCTCAGGCCACTTGAGACTTTATTTAAGAGGGTAGAACCAGTGATGGCGGGCCTGCCTGGCCGCCCCTAATGTAGTCATTATACTTCCAAAAATTCACCTCGAGTTCAGGACTTGAGGTGAGATTTGTCAGTAAAAAACAATTGATAAAAGAAACATATGCGTAACTTACTAAGGATCCCATTCTTCAGTCCAGATGTCCTGTGCGCGAACAAACCAGCAAACGTAAATAAGGATTATGGGTTTGAGAATCCGAAATTGAATGTGCTGCAGAATATAAGTGACTTGGCCAGCATAGAGCTGGCTGCCATGTTCCATCTGAATGATAGAATTCGGTGCCCTGTCCGCTTTAAGAGAAGGTGAGATGCGCCACCCATCCTTGATAATAAAGTCATGAAAACTCGCGCGGCCAACTAGGTAGTTTGCATCCCATCCTGAGCTGGCCGGATGGACAACCTCCACGCCTGGGTATGTTTCCTGGTAGAAGGTTAGTAGAGCGGTTTGCAAATCCATGTCCAGTCCTTTGAAAGTGCTTGGACCAATAAAGGGCGCTTGAAACCCAAGAGAGACTAAAGAAAGAATTAGCAATGATAGCACCTTTAAGTTGATGCATGAGTTCTTCCTGAAATCTACTCACTGTCTCTGGCACGATCCTCTGCCTCTTGAACGATCGAGTTGATTGATGCCACAGTTCCTTGCTCATCCCTGTCTTCATTCAGTATCAGCTTTGCCAGGTCAGTAAGTCCACCATCGCTGTCCGAAGGAGAAGAAGAAAGAGAATGTAACTATGAAGAAAACATTTGTGAGCGATATTTTGATGTAAATAGAAACAATTGATAGCTTACCATTTATCAAAGACAAGTATTCCAACAGAAGGAACACAGGAAGGTTGTTTCAATTTCCCCACTGTTATGGTTGTTCGTCGAGTAGCTCTTAAGAACTTTATTCAGATGTTCACTCGTGAACGTCCAAAAGCCATATACGGGCCCAAAGTCCTGTATCTGTTGAACAATATGAGTGACCCAATGGTGGTTTAGTTTGACATTGTCTCCATGAATCTATACAAAGTCAATCAGAAAGGTTTCATAAGAGTGCAATCAATGCAGCAGTGGCGAAAGCTACATGCAATACGTACAACTTGTACTAGTACTGCCTGGCTGAGATGACAAAACATGTGCTCACTATAAGGAATCCAACAAGGTAATCTCTGAGCAACTGCTCAGCTCTTTCCAGGTCTGCTATACGAATATTTTGTCCAAGTAGGATTTTGAGGGTGGTTGCGAGCTTCAGAAAGTTTTTCGCATCATCAGGATGCATGCGAAGCTGAGGCATCTGATCTGCAGATGCCTCAGCTGTTCAAGTAACTTTCTCCTTCCTTTTCATTGCCTTCTGCCATTTGTCTTGTGTGACTGGCTGCCATTCACGCCATATGAGGGGAATCTGTGGTAGATCAAAGAAAAATCAGAAAAGAAATAAACAAAGAAAGTATAGCTTACTATCAGTGGACAGTACACAAGCACAAGTGCTTTGTACTTGTCTGCAGAAAGTGAACTGCCAGCTGGGTATCCGACTTGATTAGGTAGACGACCGACCCATGCTAGCATCTCAAACTGTCTATATTGGCAGAAGTCAGCAAGTCTCCATCGTATCAAATAAACATGACTTACCGTCTGTAAATATTGATGTATTTGATCCAGTTCTTGTAGTTTCCGAGCTGTACATTCTCGAAGAATGCTGCTTTTCACCCATAATTCAAGCCACTGAGTCTTGCACAGACCTATATAAATATACATAATAAGCCTTCATGAGAGATGCAGAATGGTTTTTTGATCACTCACCGAGAAGTATATTGTGCATTGGATCAAGAACCGACATACGTATGGCATCGAAGTAAGGTAGGCGAGAGAGTGTGTAATAAAGAGAGCTGTGTTCCTTGAACAGACCCTCGTGCTCATTAGACCCATCACCAGGTCTAGCAGCTTTGTACACTCGTGCCTGTGATCGGTGTTCTTCATTCGTGCGAGGCGGATATGCTGTGAGAACAGACAATGAGACAAACTGAATCAGAAAATGCATAGAGTACTCACCTTTTGTGAAAGCATCTCGTGTCGTTAAGTTAGACCGTGGTATTTTGCATCTTGTGCAAAATCGTGTAAGGTGTCCATGATCAGCGAAGCCACAAACCCGACATAGGGCCAGATGATCACAGGCATCAGCAAGCAAATATACTTGACAGCACCGACCTGTTAAGAAACATATAAGTCAGAAAAACCAAGCCAAGAGACTCGGCATTTGAACAAATGGCTGAAACTATCATATCTATACAGTTTCGATGCCTCGTCACTCAAGAGGTTGACATGCTTTAACAGTTCCGCAAGCAACCAGTATAGCAAATGAGGGATCGGATACTTACCTTCAGGAAATTTTTCTGTCTTCATAATGATTCCCTCATTGTATAACCATAGCTTGTCGTCCACTGCAGCCTCCAGAACATGCTGGAGTTCATTGCACAAAGATTCTTTGGGCCCTGGAGTTAAAGCTACAAGTAAGAGGTTCTCCAGATTATACCTGAGAGAAAAAGGTTTCGGTCGTTAGAACAGAAAGACACCAATTGACCCACAATAAAACTTACCTGAGATGCACCGGGAGATTAGCTATGGAGTATGACAGGACTCCTGAGCTATACGATGGGCCGTTTTTGCCTCTCTCACCACCAAAACTAATAGTTTACATATAGAAATAGTCAACAAAGAGAATTTTATGACAGAAATTGACTCACCCATCAAAGTGTAAGATGAGCCCGATTCTCAAGTCACTAGGATTCCCTGGTGAGAAAAAAGGTGAGCTGTCATTCGCTCAAGCCTCTCTCCACACTCGTCCATCCTGTATATCCCTAAGCTTCCCTTCCACATCTTGCACCATGAGGGACTCCTCTAGTTCCTTCTCGAACTGGCAAACAATTGCTGGTATTTGGAAGCCTAAAGGAAAAAAAGGACATTTCAGTCGAGGTGCACTTACCAATTTATTTGACTTTGAATGCGAGCCATCGAGGCTCACATTTAAGGTTGATTTCAGCTGGAAAAGAGGTACAAGGCAATTAGAACATTTCAGATCAGTATCAGAGTCGTGTGGATAAACCCGGCGGCAAGTCGGACACATTGGAAGAATCAAGAATGGATCCTTCAAACCAATAGAGTTGAAGACGGTTCGGAGGGTCCTAGCAGGTCTGGAACCTTCATTTAGTAGTCCTAAACGCGAAAAAATTATCTGGAAGGCATTGAGAATGAGATTGCATACCCTGTGAGATGAATGATGCTGCAGGTTGAGATAGGGGACAAGTAACAGAACCGGGTGCCAAAATTTTTGATCAGCAGCGGCTTCAAAAGCCAGTCGAGGCTGCAGCTGCGGCTGCGGAGCATCAAAGTGAAATGCATACTTGGAGTGGTTGTCTGGTAGAGAAAGAATGGAATTGGGAAATGTATGTCCTTCTTGTGCTAGCAGAATATAGATGCATTAATAGGTAGCACTGATCAGTCGAGTGAAGTATGACGTACTTTGATTGGTTGGGCATGCATTGTCCCCAAGGAGGCATGACTGGGTGGCAGATAACTAGAGGGGCCCTCCACGTTCGTATGGTTCCTGAGATGGGTAATCAAGTCCTTGTTCATCATGGACCAGCAAGGTTTCTTGCTGGTCCGTTGTGTTAGGCGGCGAGACTAACGGGCGTCGATCTCAAGGCGGCCAACACAACAACAAACAACTGGCTAATGCGAGTTGCTGGGCTATACACATGCTATGTCGCAGTGAAGGTAAGTAGAATTCAGCAAACTAATAATACAAGAGTAGATACCTATGTCGCAGTGAAGGTAAGTAGAATAGAAAGACAAGGAACGAAAGAGTCAAGCTATCTACTTATATAGACTTTGAGCATGGGAAAGGTCTACTCTAATAGGAAGTCACATGATAAGGAATGAGATGATTAGTGAGCATGATAGAATGTTGTGGAATGTTCCGGCAATTGGATGAATAAGCGCATAAGAAAAATAAAAGAAAAGGAAAAAGAATATTAAAATGAATGATAATGTAAGAAAAGAAAAGGAAAATGTTCGAGTCCTTACATCACCCCCCTCTCAAGGTTGGGCGTCCCGACCAACCACATAATCCTTCTGACGACGTGAACCTATACAGTGCTCGCATGCTTTGTCGAGGTATTGTTAACTTTTGCGGAGCTCCAGGATGTTTGCGATAGAATTCTTGAATTGATTCCTGTGCATTATCCTTGACGTCGGATTCCGGCTGCCATATCGCTTCCTCATATCCAACCCACTTGACCAAGAACTGGAGCCTTCCTCGATGTAGACGTGAGTCGAGTATTTCTTCAACCTCGTACTCTTCTTGTTCGTCAATGATCACTGGCGGGGGTGGAGGCAGCTTCTTTTGTGATTCGAAAGACGGTTGAACAGCCGGTTTGAGCAGGATCTCGTTAAAGACAGGATGAACGTGTTTCCATGTCTTCAGGATCTTTAGCTTATATGCGCTTGCGCCCACCTTTTCCATAACCTCGAATGGGCCAAACCATTTGTCATCCATCTTCTTCATCGGTCGGATCGTCTTAATGTTTCGACCATCCAAGAAGACCTTTTGTCCCATCTCATAGACTACCGACTTTCCAGCGTGACAATCATAAAAGCATTTCATGTCTTCATTGGCCTGAGTCAGATTGGCCTGAGCGAGTTCGTGTATTCCCTTGACATGTTTGGCAAACTCTTCTGCTGATAGATTGGACGAAGTCGTTCCAATGCCCGTGAAGCCTGAAGGGTGTTGTCCCGTGTTGACGAAGAAGGGTGATAGTTTGGTCACCGAATGTTCATGATTGTTGTGCGCAAACTCTGCGAGAGCTAGCCAGTCCGCCCAGTCTGATTGTTGATGATTGATGTATAGTCGAAGGTACTGTTCGAGTTCTTGATTAACTCGTTCCGTCTGTCCGTCCGTTTGAGGGTGGTACACCGTTGACGGATTGCCTTCGATGTGAAGGAGTTTGTACAACTCCCTCATCATCTTCACATCAAACTGTACTCCTCGGTTGTGGATGATCTTTCGAGGTAAGCCGTGCAACCGGAAGACATGGTCCCTGTAAATCCTGGCCATTCCTTCTGCCGTCAATTTCGTTGTCATTGGTATCGCATGGATTTGTTTGCTGAAGCGATCGACTACCACACAAATTGCGTTAAATCCATTTGACTCCAGCAACTCTCCGATCAGGTCGACTGTGACAACTTGCCATGGCACCTCCGGTACCTCGTTAGGGTGCAAAACCTTTGCCCTTGTTGTTCTGAGGGCCTTTGTTCGCTGACAACGATCGCATCCTCGCATGTAATTTCTGACATCGACGTACATGTTAGGCCACCAGAAACTTCTGTTCGCTAGTGCAACGGTCTTGTTTGCTCCTGGGTGGCCTGCCAACGTCGAGTCGTGACACTCCCTCATCACTTCCTCCCTCACGCTTGTCGGTACAAAAATGTTTTGAAACTTCTTCGTCTTCGTCATTGAGAGCTTAACCGTCACCTCTTTTTTCCACAACCCATCTACGAACACTAAGTTCATTGGTCTCTCTTCCCCATTCAACTCCGTTTGTGCTTTCCGAATCTTCTCGATCAACACGTCTCTTGACGTCTCTACTGCTCCTCTGACCAGCCATTCATCTCTGATGAATGTGACGTCCTCATTATCCTGTTCGCCCTTGTTGTAGTCCACCCGTCGCGATAATATGTCAGCCTTGCCCAACGTCTTCCCTGGCTTGTGTACTAACGTGAAGTTGAATTCAGCTAAATCGAGTCGCCAACGAGCTTGTCGACGATTCAACTTTTGAGGCAATCGGAAATACGTCAAGTTTGCATGATCGGTCCATACTTCGAAAGGTCTCTTGGCTCCTTGGAGGTATTGTCACCATTCCTTAAGAGCTTGAACGATTGCGAGCATCTCTTTGTCATAGATCTCGTAATTCCGTTCGGCCTCCAAGAAGGTCGACGATCGATAGGCTATCACCTTCCACTTCTCGTCTTGTTTCTGAAGGAGCACTCCTCCAGATGCAAAGTCCGACGCATCTGCTTCGACCTGGAAAGGACCCTCCTCGTTCGGGATGGCTAGAACCGGGGGACTACTCAACCAACCCTTCAACTCTTTGAATGCTCGTTGTTCCTCCTCTCCCCACTTCCATTCCACCTTACCCGTCAGCATCGTCAGGGGTTTAACGACAGAGCTATAGTCCCTTACGAATTGTCGCAACCAGTTCCCTAGTCCCAGGAATTGTTGCAGTTCGTGAACATTTCGCGGGATTGGCCACTCCTGAACCGCTGTTGTCTTTTTCGGGTCCATTCAAACCTCGCCATTACCGATGATGTGTCCGAGATACTTAACTGTATCAACCTCGAACTCACATTTCTGCGGCTTCAGGAAAAGTCCATTTTGACGCAGGATCTCAAAGACTCATTTGGTGCATTGGCGATGTTCCTCCAAATCATTCGAGAAAATGAGGATGTCATCGAGGTAAATGATGACGATACCCTCATGGATCATTTCTCGAAAGATATCGTTCATGAAACCTTGGAATGTCACCGGCGCATTGCATAATCCGAAAAACATGACCGTTGGTTCGAATAAGCCTAAATTTGTCCTAAACGCCGCCTTCCATTCATCGCCCTCACGAATCCGAATGTTGTAATATCCCCAGCGAACGTCGAGCTTCATGATGTATTTCGCATCCTTGACCTTATTGATGAGCTCATTTATCAATGGCAACAGGTATTTGTTCTTAACCGTTCCTTCGTTAAGCTTTCAATAGTCTTGGATCGCTCGTAAGCTCCCATCTTCCTTCTTAATAAAGAAGAATGGAGATGCCATCGGGGATTTCGACTGTCGGATGCGTCCAGATGCTAGGTTCTCTTTGATGAACTCCTTCATTGCCTCTTGTTCTTTCGGCGACAATGGGTAAACCTTGCAATTGCTGGGCTTAAAATCTGGCTTCAAGTCGATAGCATGGTCCCACGTTCGATGGTTTGGTAGGCGTTCAAACAATTCTTCACTAAAAACGTCTGCGTATTCTTCCAGATAAGGTGGCCACTTCGCCACCTCCTTCATCCGCACATTCCTCACAAATTCTTCATCTATCTCCTCGCTCGGTAGTGACAACTCACATTCGTCAGGGCAATGCGTGAACTTGACTGTTCCCAACCTCCAGTCAATCTCAGGATTGTGCTTCGTTAACCAGTCATGTCCGAGGAAGATGTTGCTCGATGCTAAGGATGTCACCGCCAGTCGTATCTCCTCTTTGTGTTTCCCAAAGAACATTCGTACGACTACATATTCCTTGATCAATCCCGCCTCATTGCTTGTTCCATCAGCATTGAAGACTGGTCTAGGCCGAATGTACCTTTGGGTGGGGAAACCATATCGTTTGGCAAAACCCTCGTCGATACATGAACCCGTGCATCCCGAGTCGATTAGCACATGAGCATCGATGAAGTTTTCCTCTTCGAGTAGAGGGTTTGACAAATCTACTTCATCATCGCCCGGTATCTTCGGATGTACGATGCTAACAAAGGTGTCCAACTCTTTTCCTCCTGCCCTCCGGACGAATTGATCTGCATCCACTATGCCCTCGTGCCATACCTCAGCCGTGCGTCTGCCAACCACATCCCATACTGCTTCAGTATCATTCGCCTGAGCAACAACGTTCTCGCGGTAAGGTGCTTCTGCCTCAACCTCATTTTTTATAGCAGTTTGATTCCGCTCTTCCACACTAAGCTCGTTTGAATCGCCTGCTTGCGCATTCACTTTTCTAACCAACAAATCTGTGTAGTCGTCGAAGTCCTCGTCATCTGCTTCAGGTTCATCGGGTATTACGTTGGTAAGGAGTTTTCGAAGGGTGAAACCGTCACTGATATTCACATCTTGGTATTGTACAACAGGACGATTATATTTTAACGAGTCCAACGAAAAGAGTCCTTTAGGAAATTGACCAGTCGTTCCGACATCTACGCCTGGTCCTCTGGAAAACCCTCGCCATCCACAAGTTCTTCCAGTTCAGTCGGCATTGCTCACACATCGATGTCGTTGACCTCTTCGAAGGAGGATTCCTTCACTTGGCCGAGTTCTCCGAAGAGCGCCTTTCTGTCTGCTGAAACAAAGGCCGCAATGATTGCGTGTATCGCTTCACGGCCTCGGGGGCATTCTCGAATGTAGTGGCCCACTTGACCACACTTATAGCAAGCGCGCGCGCGACGTGCCTGATTCATCATCACCTCCATCGGCTGACCTAGGCCCCCATATGTTACTCCAGTCGCATCACGACGATCTTGGGCGGGAGGGATGAAAGGGTGAGTCGTTTGTTGAGGCGGCACCGGACGTCTTAGTGGTGGTGGCGCCGGTTTCATCACTGTTGAGCTGACTGTCTTCCTCCTACGCTCGGCCATTAGATCCCTGATCTGACGTTCGACCCTGTCGACCTTGACCGCAGCCTTCTTGAATTCCTCATACGTTGTCGGTTCATTGGGTAGGCGCATGATACCTTCAACCACCTTCGGGTTTAGTGCTCGTTTCAAGTGACTCATCAGCCATTCGTCATGAGCCTCAGTGGCCAGTCCAGCGTCAACTCGACAGATGTCAAATTTATTGAAGAACTCGTCGGCGTTGAGGTCCCCTTGGTACATCACGTCGAGCCTTTCAAAGGCCTTCTGGGAACGAGCCGGATCATCAAACGAGGTGTCAAGTTGCTTTAGGAAAGCATCCCAAGTGTCCTTGAATGCTATCCTACCCTGTTCGTCAATTGCGCCACTCGTGTAGCTTTCCGCCCAGCTCGCAGCAGCACCGCTCTTCATATACGACAGAGCGAACATGATCTTTGCTTTGCTCGTCTTAAACTCTGACTCTGACGCATAAACATATAGGTGCAGCTCTCGTTTGAAGTCGACATATCCATGTTCACCGTCGAAGTCTCGGGGCTTGGCAACATGAACCTTGTTCATCTTCGATCCTTGGCTCGTTCCTTCTCCTGCCGCTTGGAGTGCTAGCGCGATTGCCGTAGCAAGGTCCATTATTGACTCTTTCGACAATGACATCTCTTGTTCTTCTTCTTCATCTTCCTCCTCTTCGTCTGTTGGTACGAGCGGAGCTGGCTCTCGTGGTTCGGTGAAAGACAACGAGGGTGCTATGGGTGGAGCTGATGTCTGACCTGTCGATGTTGATGGTCCTGGTAATGAAGCCGTTGATCGTGTGGGGGTAGGGGGTGCGGGATCGTCTACGTCACCCTCTTGTTTCGCTCTCCAATATTGGGACTTGTCCCCTCTGGTAGAGTACCACTTCTTCGCAGTCTCGTCCCACCAAGCAATGAAGGTTTGATTACCCAACTTGATGATATACTGTCCTCGCGACGCGCTCCACCTAGTGTTTGTCGGGAGAGCCGCCCGCTGATCGTCAGTTAGATCCACCTTGATAGGCCGGAGGTGGAATGGGGATCGGGATGGTGTTCGGACGGGACCGACTTCGGATGACCGGCTCATCTTTGAAATTGATGACTAGTCGGAAGGCACCAAGGTAGATGATGAACGAGATGCTCGATGATGATTGGACTCTATGAGTCACCCAAGAGAACGTCTAATGCGAGTTCCACAGAAGAGTAATTCGGAGCGCCACGATTGGAGGGTTGATTGATTGTTTCAGGAACTATCGGGACACGTCAAAGTCAGTCGGACCTTGACGGGCAAGATAGGGGTTGCTCGGATAAATCTGGGATGGGCGCAGTCATTGACCGTTGATGTGTCTCCTGTGTGGAGTAGCGACAAACGAGTGGTTAAACCACAGGTTCGAGAGTGGGTCTTTCTATTATGTTAGGCGGTGAGACTAACGGGCGTCGATCTCGAGGCAGCCAACACAACAACAAACAACTGGCTAACGCGAGTTGCCGGGCTATATGCACGCTATGTCGCAGTGAAGGTAAGTAGAATTCAGCAGACTAATAATACAAGAGTAGATACCTATGTCGCAGTGAAGGTAAGTAGAATAGAAAGACAAGGAACGAAAGAGTCAAGCTATCTACTTATATAGACTTTGAGCACGGGAAAGGTCTACTCTAATAGGAAGTCACATGATAAGGAATAAGATGATTAGTGAGCGTGATAGAATGTTGTGGAATGTTCTGGCAATTGGATGAATAAGCACATAAGAAAAATAAAAGAAAAGGAAAAAGAATATTAAAATGAATGATGATGTAAGAAAAGAAAAAGAAAATGTTCAAGTCCTTACACCTTAGGTCAGACCATCTGCACTCGCTTTTCGTAGCTCAAAGCAGACAGTCTATTCTCATCTACGGTACGTCTATCACAGATCATCTACACTAAGCTTCCTACAGGTCTCTTCAGGCCATCTGAGTTCTTCTGGGGTGATCTGCCCAGATCTGCCCAACACGCGGTGTTTCCCTACCTTACGAATAAAGAGAAATCTGGTCTTGCATCTTTTGAAGTGGAGTGGTAAAATCACCGCTGTAGCTGATGTTGAGAAGAGACGCACTTTCCGATAGGATGGCGAAAGATGCAAACCATACAGTAAAATATGCAAACGCGCTGATGGACCTGGATTGTCCTTGCTTCGGATGATAAGCAAGTCCATTCGGGAATAAGTGAATCGTCGCAGCCAGCGAATGTTGGGCACATGTACTCTACTGCCCTCGACCCTGAAGAAAGGCTGTGTTGATTTTCGCAGGCAAATTCAAAACATTGCCTTCGTGGATCTCAGATAAACGAAACGATAGGCATTATGCGAACGACCATGAGAATCGTACCGGTTCCGGTTGTAAGAGAGCGCGGAGCAGCGGCTTGCTTCTATCAGGGAGTCGCACCCTTTCATCAACTTCGATGGAGACCGATAATGCCGGACATCTTTGCGGCATACCATCATCATATTCCGGCGGAGTAATACTTCGTTAAGACTACCTATCGTAAGGCAATCTAGTGGACGGCCCACCAATGCGAACGACTCGCGCTATACTCTGCGATGCACTCGTCGTGCTCTGCACATTAGTCAACGCTTTACTCTTTTCTCTACGCTTTTGGAACGTTTTCGTCACAAGTACATCAAAGCCTACCGGGCATCTTTACAGTGAGCTAATATACTTCGATATTTGGAGCCAACGTGACTTTCACTGACCCCGTGCAGCCTACATTGGCGACGATTATCCGGAGCATGTTCCTCTTCCTTCGCCAACCTTTCCAACCAAACGAGTATTCGACCTAGAACCCACAACCTTTCCTATCTCTGGACTATCTGCTGCTGAAACGTGGGAGTCTATTTACCCTCCTGGCTACGGCTTCGTACGCGTGGGCGATCAAGCACGTTTGCTATGCATTGCGATGTTCCATCAGCTGCATTGTATTGAGAAGATGCGCATTTATCTCGATGACCCATACGGCGCAGGTCAGTGGGTCAGTTGGCCCCATCAGCATCATTGCATGAATTACTTGCGCCAGTCGATACTATGCCATGCGGACCGCACACTCGAGCCGCTCGATTCAAATCTTCGAAACGAACTGAGCAGTGAACTTGTCGAGCGTCCAGACGGGCTCGGGGCCTTCACATCAGACTTCGTTCAGCGTATGGAAACGAAGACAGGAAAGGCAATTGAGCACCAGTGCGGCGATGCTCACGCGTTGTTTGACTTTGCTGGGTCAAACTATATTGATTGGAAACGTGGATGGAACATCAGTTCGCCGTGGGATAAGGAGAAGATAGGGCATGAGCATAGTCATGATCATGGGCATAATCACGGACTGAAATATTAAAATGTATTTTACAAGACGAAAAGGAGAAAAACCTGATGTGCTAAAGTGACGGCATCTGAATAACGACAAACGCTACAGCATATGTCAATCATACATAAACATAGTCACGCGTAAGGACGACTTCTTACCCATTCTTGGCACCGATTCTGGCTGTTCCTGCCAGAATTCAATTCTGCACGCCTGATCCTCCTCAATCGGTTCTGCGCAGGAAATTTCGTAGGTTTGCAGTGACCCTGATGCACCACAGTCAAATTCCGGAGTACGGGTTTCTCTTCCAGCTCTTGCATCGATCGTTGCGATAAGAGAAGACCGGGCTGGCCGCGTGTGCCAGTTCAGCGAGGTTAGATCGAGCTCTACGTTCCCCCGAGTTTCAAGTCGCCAAATATCGAGTTTCGTTCGAGCTGAGCTTAATATCAAGGTTCTGTTTTGCTCCTTTAGTTGAGGGTCCGAAGGCCACGGCAAAACCGCGGAGATAGTACAGCGCTCCATCCCATAGTCCTGGACACGCAGCTGCATGATCATACTGGTCCCACTCGAGTGGTCAATTACGACGCGTGGTTCTCCGGGAGAGACGATCCCATTAAAGGTCCGACGTTCACGACCGTCCGTCGGCCAAACTTTGTCTGGTTCTGATAGAGATACAGGAGTAAACACATGTGGGAAGTACACAAGCTCGTCCGGAAGCGCAGCAAGAGCGGTGGTGCGATTCAATCGAGAAAGGCCTATGTACATAGGAGGACGAGGCAAAGTCGCAGCATGCACGAGACGCGCAGACCGAGATGGGAAGGCAGTATTTGAAAGGGAGGTCGGCGGGGAACCGGGGATGAAGCAGGAAAGTACCGCAAGAGTGATAGATGCAAAGGCGCACAGTCGAACCCAGCGAGGACTGGGTGGTTCGGTATTAATGAGACCCACGCCGTCACACTCCTTGGGATCGTCGGAAAGCTCGCGAGTTGGGAGTAGAGCGTAGCGTTCGACTTCTGTTGTCGTTGAGGATCTCTGCATAGTTGTCTGATGTAGGGACAGGAGAAAAAAGTCCCGTTTGAATGCAAATGATAGAACGCAGGCTTACCTCATCACATCAGGTCCTTCAAAAAGGAGACGCTGCAACTTTTCAACCCTCCGTAAAGACAGAGCCATGCCGACAGTTGTATCAACTCCAGATGCCGTTCCTCCGATGCCTGTGTTCTCGCAAGCAACGATTTCTCGAGGATACGTTTACGTGTCTGGAAACATAGGAGTCATGCATGACCTGAAGACGATTGTGCCGGGCGGCGTTCAGGCGCAAACTGTGGGTTCGTCATCTCTTCGGGGATCATTCTCTGACGGATCATTTCCTGGCAGCGTGCCGCACTTGAGAACATGCGGAAAGTGCTGAAGGCGGCAGGCAGTGGACTGGAGCACATCGTTAAAGCAAACGTCTATCTACGGTACATGGACCGCGACTTCGGGCCAATGAACGAGATCTACATCCAGGTAATACCAGTTCATTGATAATGCAAAGTCATTTCTGAACCAGGAGATGGCAGTTCTTTGAGAAGGACAAGATGCCTGCCCGGACGTGCGTCGGGGTTGCTACTCTGCAGATGTTGAGATTGAATATGTTGCGGAAATTCCCGAGTAGCGCGTAATTATGTAATGAATATATTGGTATCAAATACAGATTGAGAGAAATACAAACTCTTGATAACCATGTCCGTGTCAGTGCTCATCCTCCAACAATGTTCACTAAGCTCAGAGAAATCCTTCAAGACAGAACTTGTCTGACCTCCTTTGTCACTGCCTTCACTTTCTTGAACATTCTTGTGACACTATGCAGTGTAATAAGTACCGACACGCTAGGTCCGAGATCGTGCACGTTGTAAGAAGCATCGACACGCTAGGTCCGAGATCGCACACGTGACACATGTTCCGTGGTAATCCGCATCGTAACAGCGGAACTCAGTGCGGATTGATTCGATTCGAAGTGGAACGGACTACTGTAGCCTCTTGCACTCGACCACTGCGTAGGAAGAACTTTCGGACGCTCGAGCCACCCAGTCGAAAACTTACAAAGGCTGACTTAGCTAGCTCATCTTACTAAACCCAGGCATGAGAGGTAAATTGAAGGATCTGCAATTGGCCCCCAATGCCTCCCAAGTTTCGACCTGACACGACGCACTCCGGCTTTTCCCCCTTTTGAGTCCCACATGCTGTAAGGACTCGAACATTTTCCTTTTCTTTTCTTATGTCATCATTCATTTTAATATTCTTTTTCCTTTTCTTTTCTTTTTCTTATGCGCTTATTCATCCATTTGCTGGAACATTCCACAATGTTCTATCACGCTCACTAATCATCTCATTCCTTGTCATGTGACTTCCCATTAGAGTAGACCTTTCCCACGCTCGAAGTCTATATAAGTAGATAGTCTGACTCTTTTGTTCCTTGTCTTTCTATTCTACTTACCTTCACTGCGACATAGCATGCGTATAGCCCGGCAACTCACGTTAGCCAGTTGTTTGTTGTTGTGTTGGCCGCCTCGAGATCGACGCCCGTTAGTCTCGCTGCCTAACATAATAGAAAGACCTACTCTCGGACCCATGGTTTAACCACTCGTTCATCGCTACTCCATGCAGGAGACACATCGACGGTCAATGACTGCACCTATCCTGGATTTATCCGAGCAACCCCTATCTTGCCCGTCAAGGTCCGATTGACTTTGACGTGACCCGATAGTTTCCGAAACAATCAATCAATCCTCCAATTGTGGCGCTCTGAATCACCCTTCTGTGGAACTCACATTAAACATTCTCTTGGGTGACTCACAGAGTACAATCATCATCAAGCATCTCGTTCATCATCTACCTCAGGGCCTTCCAGCTAGTTATCAATTTCAAAGACAAGCCGATTATCCGAAGTTGGTCCCGTCCGAACACCATCCCGATCCCCATTCCACCTCTGGCCTATCAAGGTGGATCTAACTGATGACCAGCGGGCAGCTCTTCTGACAAACTGTAGGTGGAGCGCGTCACAAGGACATCACATTGTCAAGTCGGGCGATCAAATCTTTACTGCTTGGTGGGACGAGAATGCGAAGAAGTGGTACTCTGACAGAGATGGAAAGTCGCTTTATTGGCGAGCGAAGTGAGAGGGTGACATAGACGAACCTGCACCCCTCACCCCCACTCAACCAACGATCTCATTACCAGGCCCGTCAACGTCGACTGCTCAGATGATAGCTCCTTGCATTGCACCCTCTCTATCATTCACCGAACCATGGGAACCCGCTCCACTCATACCAACTGATGAAGACGAAGAGAGCGAAGGAGAGGAACAAGAAATGTCGCTTCGAAAGAATCAATAACGGACCTTGCTACGGCGATCGCGCTAGCACTCCAGGCGGCAGGGAAAGGCACGGGCCAAGGATCGAAGTCAAACAAGGTTCATGTCGCCAAACCCCAAGACTTTGATAGCAAACACGGTTATGTTGACTTTAAACGAGAGCTTCGCTTGTACGTTTATGCATCGGAGTCAGAGTTTAGGACGAGCAAAGCGAAGATCATGTTCGCTCTGTCATATATGAAGAGTGGTGCTGCAGCAAGCTGGGCAGAAAGCTACACGAGCAGCACAATCGACGAACATGGTAGGATAGCGTTCAAGGACACTTGGGACGCTTTTCTAAAGAAGCTCGACACCTCATTCGATGACCCGGCTCGTTCTCAGAAGGCATTTGAATGACTTGATGCGATGTATCAGGGCGATCTCAATGCGGATGAATTCTTCAACAAGTTCGACATTTGTCGAGTAGATGCTGGACTGGCCACGGAAGCTCATGATGAATGGTTGATGAGTCGTCTCAAGAGAGCTCTGAACCCAAAGGTGGTTGAAGGTATCATGCGCCTACCCAACGAGCTGACAACATATGAGGAATTCAAAAGGGCTGCAGTCAAGGTCGACAGGGTCGAGCACCAGATTAGAGATCTGATGGCTGAGTGTAGGAAGAAGACGATCAGCTCGACGGTGATGAAACCAGCACCGCTGCCTCTAAGACGTCCGGCGCCACCTCAACAAGCGACCCATCCTTTCATCCCTCCTGCCCAAGATCATCATGATGCGACTGGAGTAACATACGGAGGCCTAGGTCAACCAATGGATGTGATGATGAACCAGGCGTGTCGCATGCGCGCTTGCTACAAGTGTGGTCAAGTGGGCCACTACATCCAGGAATGCCCACGAGGTTGCGAAGCGATATGTGCGATCATTGCGGCATTTGTGCCAGAAGACAGGGAAGCACTACTCGAAGAGCTCAGCCAAGCAAAGGAATCTTCCTTCTGCGACGTCGACATGCAAGCAGTGCTGACTGAGCTGGAAGAACTCGTAGACGGCGAGGGTTTTCCAGAGGACCAGGCGTAGATGTCGGGACAACTGATCGGTTTCCTAAAGGACTCTTTTCGTTGGACTCGTTAAAATATAATCATCCTGTTGTACAATACCAAGATGCGAATATCAGCAACGGTTTCACCCTTCGAGAACTCCTTACCAATGTGATACCTGATGAACCTGAAGCGGACGATGATGACTTTGACGTCTACACAGATTTGTTAGTCAGAAAAGTGAATGCGCAAGCAGGTGATTGAAACGAGCTTAGTGTGGAAGAGCGGAGTCAAACCACTATAAAAAATGAGGTTGAGGCGGAAGCACCTTACCACGAGAACGTTGTTGCTCAGGCAAACGATACTGAAGCAGTGTGGGATGTGGTTGGCAGATGCGCGGCTGAGGTATGGCATGAGGGCATAGTGGACGCAGATCAATTCATCCGGAGGGTCGGAGGAAAAGAGTTGGACGCCTTCGTTAGCATTGTACATCCAAGAGTAGCAGGCGATGATGAAGTAGACTTGTCGAACCCTCTACTCGAAGAGGAAAACTTCATTGATGCTCATGTGCTAATCGACTCGGGATGCACAGGCTCATGTATCGATGAAGGCTTTGTCAAATGGTATGGTTTCCCCACTCAAAGGTACATTCAGCCTAGACCAGTCTTCAATGCTGATGGAACAAGCAACGAGGGTGGATTGATCAAGGAATACGTAGTCGTACGAATGTTCTTTGGGAAACACGAGGAGGAGATTCAACTGGCAGTGACATCCTTAGCGTCAAGCAACATCTTCCTCGGACATGACTGGTTGACGAAGCACAATCCTGAGATCGATTGGAGGTCGGGAACAGTCAAGTTCACACGTTGCCCTGATGAATGTGAGTCATCACTATCAAGTGAGGAGATAGACAAAGAGTTTGTGAGGAATGTGCGGATGAAGGAGGCGGCGAAGTGGCCACCTTATCTGGAAGAATACGTGGATGTCTTTAGTGAAGAATCATTTGAACGCCTACCAAACCATCGAACGTGGGACCATGCTATCAACTTGAAGCCAGATTTTAAGCCCAGCAATTGCAAGGTTTATCCATTGTCACTGAAAGAACAAGAAGCAATGAAGGAGTTCATCAAAGAGAACCTAGCATCTGGATGTATCCGACAGTCGAAATCCCCAATGGCGTCTCCATTCTTCTTTATCAAGAAGGAAGATGGGAGCTTACGAGCAATCCAAGACTATCGAAAGCTCAATGAAGGAACGGTCAAGAATAAGTACCTGTTGCCGCTGATAAACGAGCTCATCGATAAGGTCAAGGATGCGAAGTACATCACGAAGCTCAACATTCGCTGGGGATACTATAATATTTGGATCCACGAAGGCGATGAATGGAAGGCAGCGTTCAGGACAAACTTAGGCTTATTCGAACCGACGGTCATGTTTTTCGGATTATGCAATGCGCCGGCGACATTCCAAGGTTTCATGAACGATATCTTTCAAGAAATGATTCATGAGGGTATCATTATCATTTACCTCGATGACATCCTCATCTTCTCGAATGATTTGGAGGAACATCGCAAATGCACTAAACGAGTCTTTGAGGTCCTGTGTCAAAACAGATTTTTCCTGAAGCCGCAGAAATGTGAGTTCGAGGTTGATACAGTTAAGTATCTCGGACACATCATTGGTAATGGCGAGGTTCGAATGGACCCAAAGAAGACAACAGCGGTTCAAGAGTGGCCAATCCCGCAAAATGTTCACGAACTGCAACAATTCCTGAGACTAGGGAATTGGTTATGATGCTTCGTAAAGGACTATAGCTCTGTCGTTAAACCATTGACCACACTGACAGGCAAGGTGGAATGGAAGTGGGGAGAGGAAGAACAACAAGTGTTTGAAGAGTTGAAGAGTCGGTTGAGTAGTCCTCCAGTTCTAGCCATACCGAATGAGGAAGGTCCTTTCCGGGTCGAGGCAGATGCGTCAGATTTTGCGTCTGGAGGAGTGCTCCTTTAAAAGCAAGATGACAGGTGGAAGGTAATAGCCTATCGATCATCGACTTTCCTAGAGGCCGAACGCAATTACGAGATCTATGACAAGGAGATGCTCGCAATCGTACAAGCCCTCAAGGAATGGCGGCAGTACCTTCAAGGAGCCAAGAAACCCTTCGAAGTGTGGACCGATCACGCAAACCTGACATACTTCCGATCTCCTCAGAAGTTGAATCGTCGACAAGCTTGTTGGCAGCTTGATTTAGCCGAGTTTGACTTCACGCTAGTGCACAAGCCAGGGAAGATGCTAGGCAAGGCAGACATATTGTCACGACGAGCGGACTACAACAAGGGCGAACGGGATAATGAGGATGTCATGTTCATTAGAGATGAATGGCTGGTCAGAGGAACAGTGGAGATGTCAAGGGACGTGCTGATTGAAAAGATTCGAAAGGCACAGGTGGAGGTGAATAAGGAAGAGAGACCGACGAACTTAGTGTTCGTAGATGGGTTGTGGAAAAAGGAGGTGACGGTTAAGCTCTCGACGACAAAGACGAAGAAGTTTCAAAACGTTTTTATACCAATGAGCATGAGGGAGGAAGTGATGAGGGAGTGTCACGACTCGACGTTGGCAGGCCACCCAGGAGCGAACAAGACCATTGCGCTAGTGAACAGAAGTTTCTGGTGGCCTAACATGTACATCAATGTCAGGAATTATGTGCAAGGATGCGATCGTTGTCAGCAGACAAAGGCTCTCAGAACAACAAGGGCAAAGGTTTTGCACCCTAACGAGGTACTGGAGGCGCCATGGCAAGTTGTCACGGTCGACCTGATCGGAGAGTTGCTGGAGTCAAATGGATTTAACACAATTTGTGTGGTAGTGGATCACTTCAGCAAACAAATCCATGCAATACCAATGACGACGAAATTAACAGTGGAAGGAATGGCCAGGATTTACAGGGACCATGTCTTCCGGTTGCACAGCTTACCTCAAAAGATCATCCATGACCGGGGAGTACAGTTCGATGCGAAGATGATGAGGGAGTTGTACAAACTCCTTCACATCGAAGGCAATCCGTCAATGGCGTATCAACCTCAAACAGATGGGCAGATGGAATGAGTTAATCAAGAACTCAAACAGTACCTTCGACTATATGTCAATCATCGACAATCGGACTGGGCGGACTGGTTAGCTCTCGCAGAGTTTGCGCACAACAATCACGAACATTCGGCAACCAAACTATCACCCTTCTTCATCAACACGGGACAACACCCTTCAGGCTTTACGGGCATTGAAATGACTTCGTCCAATCTATCAGCAGAAGAGTTTGCCAAACATGTCAAGGGAATACACAAACTCACTCAGGCCAATCTGACCCAGGCCAATGAAGACATGAAGCGCTTTTACAATCGTCACACTAGAAAGACGGTAGTCTATGAGATGGGACAAAAGGTCTTCTTGGATGGTCGAAACATTAAGACGATCCGACCAATAAAGAAGATGGATGACAAATGGTTTGGCCCATTCGAGGTTATGGAAAAGGTGGGCACGAGCGCGTATAAGCTAAAGATCCCAAAGACATGGAAACATGTTCATCCCATCTTTAACGAGATCCTGCTCAAACTGGCCATTCAACCATCTTTCAAATCACAAAAGAAGCTGCCTCCACCCCCACCAGTGATCATTGACGAAAAGGAAAAGTACAAGGTTGAAGAAATACTCGACTCACGCCTACATCGAGGCAGGCTCCAATTCTTGGTCAAGTGGGTTGGATATGAAGAAGCAACATGGCAGCCGAAATCCGACGTCAAGGATAATGCACAGGAATCAATTCAAGAATTCTATCGCAAACATCCTGGAGCTCCGCGAAAGTTAACAATACCTCGACAAAGCATGCGAGCACTGTATAGGTTCACGTCGTCAGAAGGATTATGTGGTTGGTCGGGACGCCCAACCTTGAGAGGGGGGTGATGTAAGGACTTGAACATTTTCCTTTTCTTTTCTTACATCATCATTCATTTTAATATTCTTTTTCCTTTTCTTTTATTTTTCTTATGCACTTATTCATCCATTTGCCGGAACATTCCACAATGTTCTATCACGCTCACTAATCATCCCATTCCTTATCATGTGACTTCCCATTAGAGTAGACCTTTCCTGTGCTCGAAGTCTATATAAGTAGATAGTCTGACTCTTTCGTTCCTTGTCTTTCTATTCTACTTACCTTCACTGCGACATAGGTATCTACTCTTGTATTATTAGTTTACTGAATTCTACTTACCTTCACTGCGACATAGCGTGCGTATAGCCTGGCAACTCGCGTTAGCCAGTTGTTTGTTGTTGTATTGGCCGCCTTGAGATCGACGCCTGTTAGTCTCGCCGCCTAACATATGCATTCATATTTTGTTTTGTTCCTTATGATCCTTATGCTCATTATTCTGTGTGCGCTCACATTTTGTATTATGCCCTATGGTCATTATCTCGCCACCTTCCAGATATGCTCACCTCGTCTTCTGTTCCCGTGCGTTCCCTTATGATTATCACTTCCGATTTCCTTTCGTTATGCTCTCTGATGCTCCAATGGCTCAGGTTCGGACAAAGTTATAAATAGGTGAGCAACTTGTAGTAGCGGCCTGGTAGTTTTAGCCCGAGAGTTTTAGCAGAAGACAGTTTAGCTCGGACTAGAAACCCACTCTAGCTACAGTCAAGACCAATTCGACTCTTCCTGTACTCTCCTCGACTCTATCTCCCACAAATACACGACAAGTCCTGTCTCATATGCCTCGAGTCTTCTGCACTGCAGTCGTACCCAAGCCCAGTGTGATCAGTTCGACCCGTGTTGAAGTCTGAGACCCTCAATCACTCCTCCTTATGCCCCCACGTGAGGTCTCACTTGAGCCCCTTGCGTATCGCTTCGTTCCGCGTCGTATCACCTCATTTCATTTTGTAACCCACCGAAGCCCATCGTAACTCGTCGTAACCCATTATATCATGTTGGATCCTCAAAAGGATCACTTTTGTATTGTCAGCACTTAGGGGAAGTCCTTCTCTAAGCTTCGTCTCATCGACTTCCGCCTCCAGGGTTCGAATCCATCGAGGGATTACCTGTGAGGACGTTCATTACCTTTGCACTGCCACCACCAATCCCCTTTGCTTTGACTTCTCCCGCCTTGCTTCTTTGCCTATCTCCTTTGATCCATCCCCCCCCCTCGCATACATCTAGCAGCCTTCAATCCCATTTCTCCTCCATCCCTTCCAGAACTACTCCGGAACCCAGATTGATGCATCAGCCCTTCTCTAGTTTTCCCCCAAAGTCACCCTTCTTCTTCCCACTCATTTAAATCTTACCAAACAGCCCCCAAGAACTGTGACACTCCTCAGCAATCAGACGGTTCACAGGAGTTTCAACGTGACACGTGTTCTGCAGTAATCTGCATCATAACAGAGGAACTCAGTGCGGACAACTCAATTCAAAGTGGAATGGACTACTGCAGTCTCTCACATTCAACCACTGTATAGGAAGAACTCTCGATGCTCGGAATCCACCAAGAGTGGCCGATCAGACGTTCAAGCCCCCCAGT
Source organism: Phlebopus portentosus (assembly GCA_037892935.1). Classification (NCBI taxonomy): domain Eukaryota; kingdom Fungi; phylum Basidiomycota; class Agaricomycetes; order Boletales; family Boletinellaceae; genus Phlebopus; species Phlebopus portentosus. The sequence continues at coordinate 1,518,116 of JAYXKI010000004.1, read as the reverse complement.
CAAAAACTTACAAAGGCTGACTTAGCTAGCTCATCTTACTAAAACCCAGGCACAAGAGATAAATTGAAGGATCTGCAATCAGCCCCCGATGCCCCCAAGCTTCAACCCAACATGATATGCTCTGGCTTTTCTCTTTTGAGTCCCATATGCATTTACATTTTGTTTTGTCCTCCTATGATCCTTATGCTTGTCATTCTGTATGCGCTCACATTTCATATTGTGCTCTATGGTCATTATGTGTGCCACCTTTCAGATATGCTCACCTTGTCTTTTGTTTCCCATGCATTCCCTTATGTTTATCACTTCTGATTTCCTTTTGTTATGCTCCCTGACACTCTGAAGGCTCAGGTTCGGACAATATTATAAATAGACATGCTACTCATAGTAGGAGCTCAGTTTAGCCTGGGACAGCTCAGTTCGGAGTTTAGTTCAGGCAAGAAACCCACTCTAGCTACAGTCGAGATCAATTCAACTCTTCCTGTACTTGCCTCAACTCCTTGTCTCTCTCAAATACACAAAGGTTCTGTTCCATACACCTTGTGTCTTCTGCTTTACAGTTGTACTCGAGCCCAGTGTGATCAGTTCGACCCGTGTTGAAGTTCAAGACCCTCATCTCTCTCTCATACGCCCCCTCACAAAGTCTCACTTGAGTCCCTTTGCATATCACTTCATTCCATGTCATATTGCTTCATTTCATTTTGTAACCCATTGTAACTCATCATAACTCATTATATTGTATCAGATTCTCGAAAGGATCACTTTCGAATCATCAGTGCTTAGGGAAAGTCCTTCTCTAAGCTTCATCTCATTGTCTTCTGCCTCCAGGGTTCGAATCCATTGAGGGATTACCTGTGAGGACATTGTTTACCTTCACACTGCCACCATTGATCTATTTAAATGTTAGAATCAGAGTAAGAAGAGTAATATATGGCTTACTACTGAAGCAAGTGTCTCACACTGCTGATTTATAAGCAATGTGCAGAGAATCAGGCAATGACAAGTATCAGACTAGTGTTTGTATGAGAGAAAGCTCCAACTCGCTTAAGGGGCATTTTGTAAGGACTCGAACATTTTCCTTTTCTTTTCTTTTCTTTTCTTATGTCATCATTTATTTTAATATTCTTTTTCCTTTTCTTTTATTTCTCTCATGTGCTTATTCATCCATTTGCTGGAACATTCCACAATGTTCTATCATGCTCACTAATCATTCCATTCCTTATCATGTGACTTCCTATTAGAGTAGACCTTTCCCGTGCTCGAAGTCTATATAAGTAGATAGTTTGACTCTTTTGTTCCTTGTCTTTCTATTCTACTTACCTTCACTGCGACATAGGTATCTACTCTTGTATTATTAGTTTACTGAATTCTACTTACCTTCACTGCGACATAGCATGCGTATAGCCCAGCAACTCGTGTTAGCCAGTTGTTTGTTGTTGTGTTGGCCACCTCGAGATCAACGCCTATTAGTCTCGCTGCCTAACATAATAGAAAGACCTACCCTTGGACCCATGGTTTAACCACTCGTTCATCGCTACTTTATGTAGGAGACACATCAACAATCAATGACAGTGCCCATCTCGGATTTATCCGAGCAAACCCTATCTTGCCCAACAAGGTCTGATTGACTTTGACGTGTCCCAATAATTTCCGAAACAATCAATCAGTTCTCCAATCGTGGCACTCTGAATCACTCTTCTGTGGAACTCGCATCAGACACTCTCTTGGGTGACTCACAGAGTCCAATCATCGGCAAGCATCTCGTTCATCATCTACCTTGGTGCTTTCTGACTAATCATCAATTTCAAAGATGAGCTGGTGAAACTCCTGTGGACGTTCTGATGCCGGACAGGGAGTGTATAGTTCAAGGAGCTGCCCTAGAATACCTTCAAGTGGTCAGCAGAGAATTACACCCAAGCTAAGGGCACGAAGGAATGGAGGGAAATAGGGATACACAATGGAGGGGCTTGGTGAGTACTGAGGGATGTGAGGGAAGCGCTCGAGGAAGAATTCTGAGGGTGAACTTCTTCCGAGATTGACGGTGGCAGTGCGAAGGCTAAATCGACACTCCAGCTCAGCTGCGAGCTCTGGACTAAAGCTGACTAACCCAAGGCACAAGAACTAAACTAACTAAGCTATGCTAGTTGAACCACCAACCCGAACGTGACTAATCAACTGTGCTAACATACTGGTAAGCGACTGCAGTCGATCTCACTCGTAGTCTTAAGTGTCGGAACATGGCGTAATAATTTGAAACGCGATACGATGGATGAAGGACAATTGCTAAGTGTGTCAAAATATGAGGTGAGGGATGGAGGTGCAAAACAATGATGGAGGGGGACTGAGAGAATTGAAGGATATGCACAGGATGATGGAACTGACCGTATCCAATTGAAACGATGTGGAATAGCGTCGGGCTGGAAGTGAGGAAGCCGGGAGAGGAATGTCAGGAGGAAAGGGGCGATATGGTGTCCTTTCCTGACGACAATGGAGAGGAGAAGGTGTTGCAAGACCAAATGTGAGCGGCATGCAGAGTAACTGGGTTATGAGCAAAACCGGGCGAAATGGTTCGAAACACGTAAGGAGGTTTCGATTTGGGTGAGAGAAGTAAGAGAAGCCTTTATACGATGACAGCGAACTATACGAATGCACAAACGGCTCTACTGCGAAGAGAGATCACCGATCGACTGTACAGAACACAAAATGTCGTATATTAGACTATAGAGACAAGAGAGTCCACTACAAACAAGTAGACTAGAGGTCAAGGGACTTTGAGACGATGTGAGAACTGCCTAGCTAAGCTTCAACTAAGCTCCCACTAAGCTGTCCCTCTACTATGAGAGTCATGCTATATTTATACTAAACGTCCAAGACTGAGCCTCCCATCGGTCAGAGAACATATATCATAAGGAAAATGGAACGCATATCACTATCTACAAAGGAGAGGAGTGCATATGAATGGTTTAAGGGACACATAAGTCAAAAGAAACAATACTGAGCATGTCTGGAACGAGAGCATAATGGATTAAAGGGGACGCATATAGAAAGGTCAGAATACGTGCGAAACCTTCAGAACTGGGTCTCTTTGAGCAGAACAAAGCGGAACTCGGGGAAATGACTCGGAAGGGCTTTGGCTAGCCTGACAAAGTAAGTCTGCAAGGTTTTACAAAGGAGAGGGACTTTGGATGAGGTTGCAGGGTCAAATCTCTTTGTCTGGAATGCGGATCCAAGATCCGGAGACTTGTGATCGATGCGTGCAAACTCGATGCTGTGACTCTCCCACCTTGATGGCCAATCAAAGAACGGTGCATGTGCCGTCTGAACTATGGCGTTCTTGCTAAGTCCACTTGTTCGAGCGAAACCAGTCGAAACTGAGCGAAACCAGTCGGAAACCCGCAGAACTGGTCGTAACAACTCCATACGTTCCCAAGCTTCAGACTTACTCTTCACCAGTCATTCGAAGTCGGTCCCATCTGAACACCATCCTGATCCCCATTCCACCCCCGCCCTATCAAGGTGGATCTAACTGACTGTTAGGCGGCGAGACTAACGGGCGTCGATCTCGAGGCGGCCAACACAACAACAAACAACTGGCTAATGCAAGTTGCCAGGCTATACGCACGCTATGTCGCAGTGAAGGTAAGTAGAATTCAGCAAACTAATAATACAAGAGTAGATACCTATGTCGCAGTGAAGGTAAGTAGAATAGAAAGACAAGGAACGGAAGAGTCAAACTATCTACTTATATAGACTTTGAGTGCGGGAAAGGTCTACTCTAATAGGAAGTCACATGACAAGGAATGAGATGATTAGTGAGCGTGATAGAACATTGTGGAATGTTCCGACAATTGGATGAATAAGCGCATAAGAAAAATAAAAGAAAAGGAAAAAGAATATTAAAATGAATGATGATGTAAGAAAAGAAAAGGAAAATGTTCGAGTCCTTACATCACCCCCCTCTCAAGGTTGGGCGTCCCAACCAACCACATAATCCTTCTGATGACGTGAACCTATACAGTGCTCGTATGCTTTGTCGAGGTATTGTTAACTTTTGCGGAGCTCCAGGATGTTTGCGATAGAATTCTTGAATTGATTCCTGTGCATTATCCTTGACGTCGGATTCCGGCTGCCATGTCGCTTCCTCATATCCAACCCACTTGACCAAGAATTGGAGCCTTCCTCGATGTAGACATGAGTCAAGTATTTCTTCAACCTCATACTCTTCCTGTTCGTCAATGATCACTGGCGGGGGTGGAGGCGGATTCTTTTGTGATTCGAAAGATGGTTGAACAGCCGGTTTGAGCAGGATCTCGTTAAAGACGGGATGAACGTGTTTCCATGTCTTTGGGATCTTTAGCTTATACGCGCTCGTGCCCACCTTTTCCATAACCTCGAATGGGCCAAACCATTTGTCATCCATCTTCTTCATTGGTCAGATCGTCTTAATGTTTCGACCATCCAAGAAGACCTTTTGTCCCATCTCATAGACTACTGTCTTTCCAGTGTGACGATTGTAAAAGCGCTTCATGTCTTCATTGGCCTGAGTCAGATTGGCCTGAGCGAGTTCATGTATTCCCTTGACATGTTTGGCAAACTCTTCTGCTGACAGATTGGACGATGTCATCCAACACCCATAAAGCCTGAAGGGTGTTGTCCTGTGTTGACGAAGAAGGGTGATAGTTTGGCCGCCGAATGTTCACAATTGTTGTGCACAAACTCTGTGAGAGCTAACCAGTCCACCCAGTCCGATTGTCGATGATTGACGTATAGTCGAAGGTACTGTTCGAGTTCTTGATTAACTCGTTCTGTCTACCCGTCTGTTTGAGGGTGGTACGCCATTGACAGATTGCCTTCAATGTGAAGGAGTTTGTACAGCTCTCTCATCATCTTCGCATCGAACTGTACTCCTCGGTCATGGATGATCTTTCGAGGTAGGCTGTGCAACCGGAAGACATGGTCCCTGTAAATCCTGGCCATTCCCTCTGCTGTCAGTTTCGTCATCATTGGTATCACATGGATTTGTTTGCTAAAGCGATCGACTACCACACAAATTGTGTTAAATCCATTTGACTCCGGCAACTCTCCGATCAGGTCGACTGTGACAACTTGCCAGGGCGCCTCCGGTACCTCGTTAGGGTGCAAAACCTTTGCCCTTGTCATTCTGAGGGCCTTCGTTCACTGACAATGATTGCATCCTCGCACGTAATTTCTGACGTCGACATACATGTTAGGCCACCAGAAACTCCTGTTCGCTAGCGCAATGGTTTTGTTTGCTCCTGGGTGGCCTGCCAATGTCGAGTCGTGACACTCCCTCATCACTTCCTCCCTCATGCTCATTGGTATGAAAACGTTTTGAAACTTCTTCGTCTTTGTCATCAAGAGCTTAACCGTCACCTCCTTTTTCCACAACCCATCTACGAACACTAAGTTCGTCGGTCTCTCTTCCTCATTCACCTCTGCCTGTGCCTTTCGAATCTTTTCAATCAGCACGTCCCTTGACATCTCCACCGTTCCTCTGACCAGCCATTTATCTCTAATGAATGTGACATCTTCATTATCCCGTTCGCCCTTGTTGTAGTCCGCTCATTGCGACAATATGTCTGCCTTGCCTAGCATCTTCCCTGGCTTGTGCACCAGCATGAAGTCAAACTTGGCTAAATCAAGCCGCCAACGAGCTTGTCGATGATTCAGATTCTGAGGAGATCAGAAGTATGTCAGGTTCACGTGATCAGTCCATACTTCAAAAGGTTTCTTGGCTCCTTGAAGGTACTGCCGCCATTCCTTGAGGGCTTGTACAATTGCGAGCATCTCCTTGTCGTAGATCTCGTAATTGCATTCGGCCTCTAGGAAAGTCGATGATCGATAGGCTATTACCTTCCACTTGTCATCTTGCTTTTGAAGGAGCACCCCTCCAGACGCAAAGTCCGACGCATCTGCCTTGACCCGGAAAGGACCTTCCTCGTTCGGTATGGCTAGAACTGGAGGACTACTCAACCGACTCTTCAACTCTTCAAACGCTTGTTGTTCTTCCTCTCCCCACTTCCATTCCACCTTGCCCATCAGTGCAGTCAATGGTTTAACGACAGAGCTATAATCCTTTATGAAGCGTCGTAACCAATTCCCTAGTCCCAGGAATTGTTGCAGTTCGTGAACATTTTGTGGGATTGGCCACTCCTGAACCACTGTTGTCTTTTTTGGGTCCATTCGAACCTCGCCATTACCAATGATGTGTCCAAGATACTTAACTGTATCAACCTCAAACTCACATTTCTGCGGCTTCAGGAAAAGTCCGTTTTGACACAGGATCTCAAAGACTCGTTTAGTGCATTTACGATGTTCCTCCACATCATTCGAGAAAATGAGGATGTCATCGAGGTAAATGATGACGATACCCTCATGAATCATTTCTCGAAAGATATCATTCATGAAACCTTGGAATGTCGCTGGCGCATTGCATAATCCGAAAAACATGACCGTTGGTTCGAATAACCCTAAGTTCGTCCTAAATGCCGCCTTCCATTCATCGCCCTCACGAATCCGAATGTTGTAATATCCCCAGCAAACGTCGAGCTTCATGATGTATTTCGCATCCTTGACCTTGTCGATGAGCTCATTTATCAATGGCAACAGGTATTTGTTCTTAACCGTTCCTTCGTTAAGCTTTCGATAGTCTTGGATCACTTGTAAACTCCCATCTTCCTTCTTAATAAAGAAGAATGGAGATGCCATCGGGGATTTCGACTGTCGGATGCATCCAGATGCTAGGTTCTCTTTGATGAACTCCTTCATTGCCTCTTGTTCTTTCGGCGACAATGGGTAAACCTTGCAATTGCTGGGCTTAAAATCTGGCTTCAAGTCGATAGCATGGTCCCACGTTTGATGGTTTGGTAGGCGTTCAAATGATTCTTCACTAAAGACGTCCGCGTATTCTTCCAGATAAGGTGGCCACTTCGCCGCCTCCTTCATCTGCACATTCCTCACAAACGCTTCGTCTATCTCCTCGCTTGATAGTGATGACTCACATTCAACAGGGCAACACGTGAACTTGACTGTTCCCGATGTAGTGCGCCACACTAACCTGTACCGGTCCAGCAGCACAGGCCTGTAAGGGCTGTACTCCTCTATGCCATACCCAGGACACCCCGCGTACTATTGTCAGCAAACCAGCCTTCGCCGCCATTACCCATAATACAGCCTGGTCAGCGGCCGCCGGACCTTCGGCGGCCTAGGAACAGCACCCACGCTGCCGCCAATCATACGAACTGGCGGTGACGCCTCCACTCCTATCTTATGATCACCTTGTCCCCCCCTTCGACCAAATCCTAGTTCCCCTTCTCCAGCCTCTCTCAAGAACGGTTCTGCCGAATCCAGTGACTCCGGGCTTTGGAAATGCTCGCACGGCGGCTGGACACGCTGCGGCAGATGTATATTGCGCCATCGCGGAGGTGTATGCCCGCCACCACGCCGGCTGGGTGAATGATAGCCAATCTCAGGTCCATTTCGTTGATTGTTTCATATTCTTATCATCCCACATTGTATGCCGAGTGCGGTAGCGCACCCGGCGGCCATCCGTATATTCCCCCTTTTAGTTTTATTCGACCCCTTGGTGTTTCAGATCCATATAGAGCGCGTCCTGACTGATCCGAATGGCCCCGACGTTCGACACGATATACCAGCATGCCACCATTCCGATTGGGGTGCCCCTAGGTCTTGGTGGCTTGGCGGTGCATCTTGGCGGCGGCCCCTGCTGTCACGGCACACCTGTCACGCCTCGCTGCCCACCGCTTTAAGTAATATTTCTTATCAAGGACTCATAGTATATATAGAGAGCATGTATCTATCCTAAAAAGCAGCAGATATACACTCTAGAACGCAGTTACCAGAGACCAACCACAAGTAAAGAAGCCTCTTTCAAGAAACCAGTATATACAGAGAACCTGACAGCCGGATCGGGCGAACTCCCAGTCACGTGCCCTCGCCGATCCCGTCCTGACGGCGTGGCCCCAGATCTCACAGGACAGAAGCCGCTGAGCTCATTCGCCGCCCTGGACATCTCCCTTCTGTGCAGCTGTCGCTCTTCTAGTAATCCCTCCAGGGATTTCCCACTTATATCTGCATCGCTGTCCCTCTCTCTCAATCCTCCGCCGCCGCTCGGTCCTGAGCATTTGGGATTCCTCCTCTACGTCCCGACGCAGCCGTCACTCCTCTAGTAACCAATCCTGCGATCTTCGATTTCTCCCCGCGCCTGAGGCCCCCTTTCATATTTCCTCGCTGCTGCTTGGTTCAGATTGTTTGTGATTCTTCCTCAACGCCTCGACGCAGCTGTCACTCTTCTAGGCATCTGTCGTACTTCCTCGATGTCTCGACGCAGCTGTCACTCTTCTTGTGTTCGCCGCTACTGCCGGCGCTGGCGTCCCTTTCCGTCTGAATCCAGTCTCCCGCTTCTCGCTGCCTCCGCGTCGTTCCACTGCCGACACTACTACCCTTTCAAGTGGTGTTGACCCTCTCTCACCCCCGCCTTCTCTGTGTTGTTCCGACGTCATCTCTCCAACTACCGGGCGGAATTGCACTAGTGCGAACCTCTAGCGGCACTGCATCCAGTCCGCCGCTGCGACCCCTTCGCCGGTTCAGTCAGACTCGGCGATCCCTATTCAGCCGTCGAAGACCATATCGCTGCAGCAAGTTATTCGAAGGTGTGGCGGATCTGCCTAACGGCCAGATCCTTGTCCATCTGAGCTGAGTGTCGCTTCTGAAAGCCTGTAGGTAGTCTGTAGATCTGGTAGGACCTCCCCTTTTTCCTCTCGACACCTTTGACATCGCCTCCCTGTGGTCGAACGCTGCCGCCGCCGCCTTTGTCCCCATCTAGGAGAGTCTGATAGTCTACACCGACCTCCAGTCGATCTCAGGATTGTGTTTCGTCAACCAGTCATGTCCGAGGAAGATGTTGCTCGATGCTAAAGATGTCACCGCCAGTTGGATGTCCTCCTCATGTTTCCCAAAGAACATTCTTACGACTACATATTCCTTGATCAATCCCGCCTCATTGCTTGTTCCATCAGCATTGAAGACTGGTCTAGGCCGAATGTACCTTTGGGTGGGGAAACCGTATCGTTTGACAAAACCCTCGTCGATACATAAACCCGTGCATCCCGAGTCAATTAGTGCATGAGCATCGATGAAGTTCTCCTCTTCAAGTAGAGGGTTTGACAAATCTACTTCATCATCGCCTGCTACTTTTGGATGTACAATGCTAATGAAGGCATCCAACTCTTTTCCTCCCTCCCTCCGGACGAATTGATCTGCGTCCACTATGCCCTCGCGCCATACCTCAGCCGCGCGTCTGCCAACCACATCCCATACTGCTTCAGTATCGTTCGCCTGAGCAACAACGTTCTCGTGGTAAGGTGCTTCCGCCTCAACCTCATTTTTTATAGCGGTTTGATTCCGCTCTTCCACACTAAGCTCGTTTGAATCACCTGCTTGCGCATTCACTTTTCTAACCAACAAATCTGTGTAGACGTCAAAGTCATCGTCGTCCGCTTCAGGTTCATCAGGTATTACATCGGTAAGGAGTTTTTGAAGGGTGAAACCGTTGCTGATATTCGCATCTTGGTATTGTACAACAGGATGATTATATTTTAACGAGTCTGACAAAAAGAATCCTTTAGGTGATCGACCAGTCGTTCCGACGTCTACATCTGGTCTTCTGGAAAACTCTCACCTTCCACGAGTTCTTCCAGATCAGTGGGTACCGCTTGTACATCGACGTCGTCGACCTCTTCAAAGGAGGATTCCTTTGCTTGGCCAAGTTCCTCGAAGAGCGCCTTTCTGTCTGCTGGAACAAAGGCCGCAATAATTGCATGTATCGCTTCACGGCCTCAGGGGCATTCCCGGATGTAGTGGCCTACCTGACCACACTTATAGCAAGTGCGTGTACGGCGTGCCTGGTTCATCATCACATCCATTGGCTGACCTAAGCCTCCATACGTTACTCCAGTGGCGTCACGACGATCTTGGGCGGGTGGAGCGAAGGGGTGAGCTGCTTGTTGAGGTGGTGTTGGACGTTTCAATGGTGGTGGTGCTGGTTTCATGATCGTCGAGCTGATCGTCTTCCTCCGGCGTTCAGCCATCAGATCTCTAATCTGGCGCTCGACCCTGTCAACCTTGACTGCAGCCTTCTTGAATTCCTCATATGTTGTTGGCTCATTAGGTAGGCGCATGATACCTTCAACCACCTTCGGGTTTAGAGCCCTCTTGAGGTGACTCATCAATCATTCGTCGTGAGCCTCCGTAGCCAGTCCAGCGTCTACTCGACAAATGTCAAACTTGTTGAAGAATTCATCTGCATTGAGATCGCCTTGATACATCGCGTCGAGTCGTTCAAATGCTTTCTGAGAATGGGCTGGGTCGTCGAACGAGGTGTTAAGCTTCTTTAGGAAAGCATCCCAAGTGTCCTTGAATGCTATCCTACCATGTTCGTCGATTGCACCGCTCATGTAGCTTTCCGCCCAGCTTGCAGCAGCACCGCTCTTCATATACGACAGAGCGAACATGATCTTTGCTTTGCTCGTCCTAAACTCCGACTCCGATGCATAAACATATAGGCGCAGCTCTCGTTTGAAGTCGACATATCCGTGCTCCTCGTTGAAGTCTCGGGGCTTGGCGACATGAACCTTGTTCGACTTCGATCCTTGGCCCGTTCCTTCTCCTGCTGCCTGGAGTGCTAGCGTGATCGCTGTAGCAAGGTCTGTTATCGATTCCTTCAACAGTGACATTTCTTGCTCTCCTTCCTCGTCCTCCTCTTCTTCGTCTGTTGGTACGAGCGGGGCAGGCTCTCGTGGTTCAGTGAAAGACAACGAAGGTGCTATAGGTGGGGCTGACATCTGGCCTGTCAATGTTGATGGCCCTGGTAATGAAGCCGTTGATCGTGTGGGGGTAGGGGGTGCGGGATCATCTATGTCACCCTCTTGTTTTGCTCTCCAATATTGGGACTTGTCCCCTCTGGTAGAGTACCACTTCTTCACAGCCTCATCCCACCAAGCAATGAAGGTTTGATCACCCGACTTGACGATATACTGTCCTCGCGACGTGCTCCACCTAGTGTTTGTCGGGAGAGCTGCCCGCTGATCGTCAGTCAGATCCACCTTGATAGGCTGGGGGTGGAACGAGGATTGGGATGGTGTTCGGACGGGACCGACTTCGGATGACCGGCTCGTCTTTGAAATTGATGACTAGTTGGAAGGCACCGAGGTAGATGATGAACGAGATGCTTGATGATGATTGGACTCTATGAGTCACCCAAGAGAACGTCTGATGCGAGTTCCACAGAAGAGTGATTCAGAGCGCCATGATTGGAGGATTGATTGTTTCGGGAACTATCGGGACACGTCAAAGTCAGTCGGACCTTGACGGGCAAGATAGGGGTTGCTCAGATAAATCCGGGATGGGTGTGGTCGTCGACTGTCGATGTGTCTCCTGCGTGAAGTAGCGACGAACGAGTGGTTAACCCATGGGTTCGAGAGTAGGTCTTTCTATTATGTTAGGCAGCGAGACTAATGGGCGTCGATCTCGAGGCGGCCAACACAACAATAAACAACTAGCTAATGCGAGTTGCCGGGCTATACGCACGCTATGTCGCAGTGAAGGTAAGTAGAATTCAGCAAACTAATAATACAAGAGTAGATACCTATGTCGCAGTGAAGGTAAGTAGAATAGAAAGACAAGGAACGAAAGAGTCAAACTATCTACTTATATAGACTTTGAACGTGGGAAAGGTCTACTCTAATGGGAAGTCACATGACAAGGAATGAGATGATTAGTGAGCGTGATAGAACATTGTGGAATGTTCCGGCAATTGGGTGAATAAGCACATAAGAAAAATAAAAGAAAAGGAAAAAGAATATTAAAATGAATGATGACATAAGAAAAGAAAAGGAAAATGTTCGAGTCCTTACAGCATCATTGCCCGCTGTGTGTGGGAATTTTATTACACTGTCACGTGACCATATGACGTGTCGTTCGTGGCTCTGCGTTTGGCCGCACTCTATCTCTATCACGACAGTCAGCATGGAAGTCTGGTGCCTGCTCATCGATCACGAGAAGAAGGCTGCCTTTGGAGATCCCTTTTCTGTTATCGTCGGCCCCGATGCACGCATTCAGGAATTGAAAAAGAAGATCAAGGAAGAGCAACCAGACGTCCTCGGGAACGTCGCTCCTAGAGTGCTGACCGTGTGGAGATGCATGGACCCAAAACTGCTCGCAGAGATGGACTTGGAACAGTTGAAGAAGGACTTGAGTAACGTCGACTTCACTGACCGGACCAAAACCAAAATGCTTGCTATTCGACAAAAGACAACGGAACTCGCCCTCTCCCCCTCCGAAGAGATACTGCTTATCGAGGTTCCCGGTGCGTCGCGCTTCTTCCTCTTTTCAAGCCGGTACCTGGCTTGACTCCTAGACTCACTTTTACTCACTTCCGTGTCCCTCAGATTTGAACGAGTTACGCCAGGTTGTCTCGGGTGAGCTTTCATTCGTTGCCTTCACTGTTACTACTGCTAACAAACTGCATCAAGCTAAACGCATGCGCGACGAGGGAGACCTTTCTGTGCAAATCGAACGCTTCAAGAAGCAACAAATTGTCGAGATTGCGCCGTCAACACTTGCTACGACGTATTCCACTATTCAGGGTAATTCTCAACAAAGAATCCTCGATGACATCCCCAATCCGGATACCGATGTATCTCCAGTCTCTCTTCTATTCGATGGCTTTGGTGAATTTCTTGACACTTTCCGAACATACGATGGTCTTCCCGTCAACGTTGCGAGCATACCGCGTGGACAATGTCGTTCACTCATTGACGACTTTGCCGAGAAAATGTGTCTAACCTATCCGGATGAGGATCGTCGTAATAGAGCTGGTCTTGAAGCTATCAACAAGATTTTCGTTGCATATGGCATTAATAATGCCACCTTTGGTAGGGCTTTAATTGATAAGGTGATATCGGACGGCCACTTCCTGACAGAGCATAAGACGGTGGGAGGCGTTGTCGAGTTCAAAAATAGTGGCAGTGGAACCGGGGGAATCCATATTCAAATGGTCGGATATACTGCGCGTGGGAGGGCTGAAGCTCTAGGAGGCCCAAACAAAGAATTGATGCTATGGCGGGCGCCGTGTATGGGTATAAGTGTTGTTGGTGAGCTGCAACGGTCATTAGTATGCACGCACTTTGCTGATGAGGAATAGATACGTGGGTCGGGTTTTATGCGATATTGTTTGTTGATTCCAGGGCTCGTGCTGTCAGTCTCACTCCTTGGCTGTCTTGTTGTCCATCTGGAGGCGAGGGGGATCAACGGAGTGCACTGTATGCCGCCTTTGCCGCGGCAACTGTTCTTATCAGACGAATCACTGAAGATGCCAGTATGCCTGACATCAATAGACACGCCGATATGCGTTTCCCGTACATCTCGCATCTTCCTACAGAGGGCGGCTCTTCAAATGAGCCATTCAGCTTCCGAATTGTCCGCCGATTTGGTCCCTGGCGAGACTCTCGTCTTCTTTTCATGGCTGAGACAAACGACGGCCGTGAGATTATTGTGAAGTTTTCTCGTCAGTATTCGATAGACTTGCATAGGTTTTGCGCCGTTCGTCATCATGCCCCGAAACTCCTTGGTCACAAGAAACTCCCCGGTGGATGGTTCGCCGTTGCCATGGACTTGATTGCTCCTGTGGAGTATCTGGCCAAAGCAGAGATTACTCAGGAGAAACGAGACAGCTTAAAAAGTATTATGAGGGATCTCGTGGATTCATTCCATGCTGAAGGTCTGGTCCATGGAGACCTTCGAGGCCCCAACATACTCTATAATGGGGAAACGGTGATATTGGTTGACTTTGATTGGGGCGGCAAGGATGGTGAAGTGTCTTATCCAACTGTTCAGCTTTGCGAAGAGTTGATGGCGGGTCGCAATATCTCCGATCTCAAAATACGAAAACAGGATGACCTTCGAATTCTGCAGCGGACGCTCGATTCTATGTAGTTTCAGCAGTCCGGTGGTTCTCACCCGGCGCCTACGCATTTTTCGATGACACCAGACCATCATCGACTCTCCAACTTCCCAATAACTGACTCCTCCGTGTTGCTCTCACGTCTCTTCCTCCCTGGCCAGTTCTCCGCTTCCATACAATTACCCTCTGGCCAACTGCAAGTACCGCGGCGTTCTATTCCCCAGGAACTGCCTGAGTCACCCGAACATCGGCTGTGGCAATTTGAGCAATTTCGTGTTTCCTTCTTGGACAGTGTCGACGTTGTTCGTCGCATCTGCTTACGACTTAGTATTCATCGACTTCGAACGAAAAGTGCACTGTTGTGTTGCGTGGATCGTGACAGTTAGCGAGATTGCAGTGTTTCTATAGAATCTTTCCATAGGTTCGTGAAATATGAGAAGTCCGATAGAAAAGGCCATAATGTCCGTGACATTCGGAACATTAGTCGTAGTTTCGCGGTGCATCTGAGCATAATTCTCTCGTTAGCTTCTACTTTTGCGTTAAAAGCACCGTTAAAAATACTTCTCATAGCTATACAAGGCAAGTGTTTACCAGGTATAAAGTGGTGCACTGAAAGCGACCGGGAATGGAACAGAAGCTCTTCGGTAAGAGGAAGAAGTTTGATGGCAACCTGAGCCGTCTCGGTGATGTCGCACTGACTTAAGGTAGGGAAAGTATAAACTCGACCAACCTGTCACATGTGACTGATGACCCTAACAGACCCTGATTTAACCCGATTTGGAAGGACCCTGCGGCAAAAATCTGAGGTCTGGTTGACCCAACCCAGGACTTTTGTTTTATTTCCCTTGAGACTCATGAGTTTTAAGCTCTGCAAATGTAGATTAGCTTCCTAGAGCTGGTTTGAAGCCTTTGGTTGGCTACTCTATACTTTTCTGGTCTTTCAAGTAAAACTACTTGATTTGGATATGACAAAGCTATTACAAATGTATGACAAATGTATGACAAATGCAAATTTTACATAATAATTTTGCACATGTAAGCGGCAAAAATCTAAGTCGAAAATTTTCAAGTTGTACCAAAACATGCAGAAATGGCATTCTGAGTAAATTTATAAGGTCAGGGTTCTTCCTTAAATAGGAAGCTCAAATAGCCATATTTTTAGGAAATAAGACCAACAAAATGTAGGTATGGATACCTCCTACAAATGTATGCAGTCAGAATTTTCATTTGAGGTGTTGTGTTATGTGTATTTCTGTTGAAATGTTGTGGGAGGGTGGATGACCAAATGCGGTAAGCACATCACATCACAGTTGGTCGGGTTTATACTTTCACCGTGTGTTGTGTCTGTCTGGGGAGAGCTACTCAGATGAGTTTAGACGGTCTGAGTGGACCTGGGAGAACCTCACCTAGGTAATCTACCTCGGGGTGTGCTTAGGTCATTTAAAGCACACTAAACTTACCTAAACAAAGGTCAACTCAGATGATCTAGATGGAGGTGAGTGCAGATCACGACAGATCATCTAAGTTGGCCTGCCGGTACCTCTAGCTAGATAATATTATATATGGTAGATACAATGTAAGTGTCAATCATATGTGTCGATCATATGACAAATGATAATGTGATCTGCATATTTCAGTATAAATAATGACAAATATTGCCTGCTGTTTCTCCTCATAGCTCAAATAATCTAGATTTCGTGTAGATAAAATCTGGAAAAATACAAAAATATTTAGTAGATGATATATAGTGTATGGGAATACCCTCCCTCCACCCATCCCCATCTCCATGCCATGCAGAACTAAGAAAAAACAATCCCAATTGATCTAGCTCTCATGCTGCCTCCTACCCCTCAGCCTTCAGCGACCCGCTCTGTAACCACCAGTACAGCTTCCTTCAGTCAAGTACTCCTCCGCCAACCTTCCCCACATTCTTGAAGCATTTCAGACTGGGGTTCGACATCTGATGATGTTGAACAAGTACAACTAAGGAATCAAGTTCAGCAACTCCAAGCAGTCATTGAACAGCAAGATCGAAAAATTGAGTACCTTGAAGCAAAATCTGACCACTATGGAGCAATACTGAAGAGGCTGGCTAGCCAGCAAGGCCTCGATATCGAAGGAGAGATTGATCCACCACAAACTAAGAAGAGATCCTGAGCATCAGATGATCAGTTTTTGACAAGCGCAAAGAAAAAAGAACTTACAAAGGTGCAATGTGATGTTCGATCAGAGATCCTGGTATGTTATCAGTCCTTTTTCTGCTTGCTTTGCATTAACTAAAAAGCCCAGAAACTTCTCAATAAGACGCTTTGCATGCTTGCAGGAACAAAAGAAGACTCACATCTACCACTGGCAGATCTTGCACCGGGCGAGCATTGTAATGATAAGAATGGTATTGTTCTGATACCAGATTTCATGAGGGAGGTCACATATGGGATAAACAGCTGTTTAGTTACCCAGGCCATGACTCTTGTGTACAAAGACCAAGCAGTAAGTTATTAGTTCTGAACTCTTGGAAAATATATGAAACTTGCCTTTAGGATACAATTAGGAAGGACATTCATTTTAAAGACATCCTTTTCACAGAACAGGACATCTTAGAGATCGCAAAGGCCGCATTTAGGAACTGAAAAGAGAGCTACAAGCTGGCAACAGATGAGAATGCGAAAGACAAGGCCAAAGCCAAGAAGAAGAGAGCGGCCCGAACGCAATGAAGGCGACAGGTAAGTTCTGATTTGCCAAGAGATATGTACATATGGCGACCCAAAAATATCCCTGCATCCACGTTTGATAAGGCTAACAAAACACGTTCAGAAAAAGCAGGATCGAATAAAGATACAAGATGAATATCTTCTTCATTATGGTGCTGATGTTGGGGATGTTTTGAACATGGACTGGACATCAGACTATGTCAGTAAGCTGGACAATACAGAGGACGAAAGTGAACATGCCTTTCATAGAGGACGAATGGTCAGTGCAGCAGGATTGCAGGGGAGTGGCCAAGGAGAGATCATATGGGAAAGGGTCAGGCCGGCTTTCCATTCCGAAGAGGTCAGTTCAATTTATTTCAAAGAAATGAGGCATTTACACTAGTACTCACCAAGCTAAATCATAGATCAATCTTGTTTACAGTCACCTCGATGAATTGTTGGAAGAACACGATGCCAGTTCTGGAAAGAAAAAGGTTGGCACAAGGCGTGTGAACTTGGGTTGAACTCACAATCGAGTGCCCACAAAGCCACCTTATCCATTCATGGTCAACGAAATGTGAAGGCAGAAGTTCGTTGATGGAAAACACTTGGATCCCCCATTCCGAATGAAGTGCGAAGACCCTGAAGGTTTTGGAAAGAAGAAGGGAATCACCAAAGAAATACGAAACGACAGGCTATTGGTGGAAACAAATTCTGTATGATAGGTCTCAAATGCGATGAAGGGCTAAGAGGTTCGGAATATGTCAGCTCGACTTGTTTACCTATATGATTACATTTTCCTGTTGAATTAGAAGTGTACTTGTAGTGAGCAAAATATGCAATCCAGATATTTGCTGACAACTTACTCATGAAAGGCCGATAGTCACCCAAACTAGGATTGGTTTGGGTCGATCTTTGTCCTCATCAGATCGTCTAGGGGGGCCTGTCATCACAGTTGCTCAGGCCGCTTGAGACTTTATTTAAGAGGGTAGAACCAGTGATGGCGGGCCTGCCTGGCCGCCCCTAATGTAGTCATTATACTTCCAAAAATTCACCTCGAGTTTAGGACTTGAGGTGAGATTTGTCAGTAAAAAACAATTGATAAAAGAAACATATGCGTAACTTACTAAGGATCCCATTCTTCAGTCCAGATGTCCTGTGCGCGAACAAACCAGCAAACGTAAATAAGGATTATGGGTTTGAGAATCCGAAATTGAATGTGCTGCAGAATATAAGTGACTTGGCCAGCATATAGCTGGCTGCCATGTTCCATCTGAATGATAGAATTCGGTGCCCTGTCTGCTTTAAGAGAAGGTGAGATGCGCCACCCATCCTTGATAATAAAGTCATAAAAACTCGCACGGCCAACTAGGTAGTTTGCATCCCATCCTGAGCTGGCCGGATGGACAACCTCCACGCCTGGGTATGTTTCCTGGTAGAAGGTTAGTAGAGCGGTTTGCAAATCCATGTCCAGTCCTTTGAAAGTGCTTGGACCAATAAAGGGCGCTTGAAACCCAAGAGAGACTAAAGAAAGAATTAGCAATGATAGCACCTTTAAGTTGATGCATGAGTTCTTCCTGAAATCTACTCACTGTCTCTGGCACGATCCTCTGCCTCTTGAACGATCGAGTTGATTGATGCCACAGTTCCTTGCTCATCCCTGTCTTCATTCAGTATCAGCTTTGCCAGGTCAGTAAGTCCACCATCGCTGTCCGAAGGAGAAGAAGAAAGAGAATGTAACTATGAAGAAAACATTTGTGAGCGATATTTTGATGTAAATAGAAACAATTGATAGCTTACCATTTATCAAAGACAAGTATTCCAACAGAAGGAACACAGGAAGGTTGTTTCGATTTCCCCACTGTTATGGTTGTTCGTCGAGTAGCTCTTAAGAACTTTATTCAGATGTTCACTCGTGAACGTCCAAAAGCCATATACGGGCCCAAAGTCCTGTATCTGTTGAACAATATGAGTGACCCAATGGTGGTTTAGTTTGACATTGTCTCCATGAATCTATACAAAGTCAATCAGAAAGGTTTCATAAGAGTGCAATCAATGTGGCAGTGGCGAAAGCTACATGCAATACGTACAACTTGTACTAGTACTGCCTGGCTGAGATGACGAAACATGTGCTCACTATAAGGAATCCAACAAGGTAATCTCTGAGCAACTGCTCAGCTCTTTCCAGGTCTGCTATATGAATATTTTGTCCAAGTAGGATTTTGAGGGTGGTTGCGAGCTTCAGAAAGTTTTTCGCATCATCAGGATGCATGCGAAGCTGAGGCATCTGATCTGCAGATGCCTCAGCTGTTCAAGTAACTTTCTCCTTCCTTTTCATTGCCTTCTGCCATTCATCTTGTGTGACTGGCTGCCATTCACGCCATATGAGAGGAATCTGTGGTAGATCAAAGAAAAATCAGAAAAGAAATAAACAAAGAAAGTATAGCTTACTATCAGTGGACAGTACACAAGCACAAGTGCTTTGTACTCGTCTGCAGAAAGTGAACTGCCAGCTGGGTATCCGACTTGATTAGGTAGACGACCGACCCATGCTAGCATCTCAAACTGTCTATATTGGCAGAAGTCAGCAAGTCTCCATCGTATCAAATAAACATGACTTACCATCTGTAAATATTGATGTATTTGATCCAGTTCTTGTAGTTTCCGAGCTGTACATTCTCGAAGAATGCTGCTTTTCACCCATAATTCAAGCCACTGAGTCTTGCACAGACCTATATAAATATACATAATAAGCCTTCATGAGAGATGCAGAATGGTTTTTTGATCACTCACCGAGAAGTATATTGTGCATTGGATCAAGAACCAACATACGTATAGCATCGAAGTAAGGTAGGCGAGAGAGTGTGTAATAAAGAGAGCTGTGTTCCTTGAACAGACCCTCGTGCTCATTAGACCCATCACCAGGTCTAGCGGCTTTGTACGCTCGTGCCTGTGATCGGTGTTCTTCATTCGTGCGAGGCGGATATGCTGTGAGAACAGACAATGAGACAAACTGAATCAGAAAATGCATAGAGTACTCACCTTTTGTGAAAGCATCTCGTGTCGTTAAGTTAGACCGTGGTATTTTGCATCTTGTGCAAAATCGTGTAAGGTGTCCATGATCAGCGAAGCCACAAACCCGACATAGGGCCGGATGATCACAGGCATCAGCAAGCAAATATACTTGACAGCAACGACCTGTTAAGAAACATATAAGTCAGAAAAACCAAGCCAAGAGACTCGGCATTTGAACAAATGGCTGAAACTATCATATCTATACAGTTTCGATGCCTCGTCACTCAAGAGGTTGACATGCTTTAACAGTTCCGCAAGCAACCAGTATAGCAAACGAGGGATCGGATACTTACCTTCAGGAAATTTTTCTGTCTTCATAATGATTCCCTCATTGTATAACCATAGCTTGTCGTCCACTGCAGCCTCCAGAACATGCTGGAGTTCATCGCACAAAGATTCTTTGGGCCCTGGAGTTAAAGCTACAAGTAAGAGGTTCTCCAGATTATACCTGAGAGAAAAAGGTTTCGGTCGTTAGAACAGAAAGACACCAATTGACCCACAATAAAACTTACCTGAGATGCACCGGGAGATTAGCTATGGAGTATGACAGGACTCCTGAGCTATACGATAGGCCGTTTTTGCCTCTCTCACCACCAAAACTAATAGTTTACATATAGAAATAGTCAACAAAGAGAATTTTATGACAGAAATTGACTCACCCATCAAAGTGTAAGATGAGCCCGATTCTCAAGTCACTAGGATTCCTTGGTGAGAAAAAAGGTGAGCTGTCATTCGCTCAAGCCTCTCTCCACACTTGTCCATCCTGTATATCCCTAAGCTTCCCTTCCACATCTTGCACCACGAGGGACTCCTCTAGTTCCTTCTCGAACTGGCAAACAATTGCTGGTATTTGGAAGCCTAAAGGAAAAAAAGGACATTTCAGTCGAGGTGCACTTACCAATTTATTTGACTTTGAATGCGAGCCGTCGAGGCTCACATTTAAGGTTGATTTCAGCTGGAAAAGAGGTACAAGGCAATTAGAACATTTCAGATCAGTATCAGAGTCATGTGGATAAACCCGGCGGCAAGTCGGACACATTGGAAGAATCAAGAATGGATCCTTCAAACCAATAGAGTTGAAGACGGTTCGGAGGGTCCTAGCAGGTCTGGAACCTTCATTTAGTAGTCCTAAATGCGAAAACATTATCTGGAAGGATTGAGAATGAGATTGCATACCCTGTGAGATGAATGATGCTGCAGGTTGAGATAGGGGACAAGTAACAGAACCGGGTGCCAAAATTTTTGATCAGCAGCGGCTTCAAAAGCCAGTCGAGGCTGCGGCTGCGGCTGCGGAGCATCAAAGTGAAATGCATACTTGGAGTGGTTGTCTGGTAGAGAAAGAATGGAATTGGGAAATGTATGTCCTTCTTGTGCTAGCAGAATATAGATGCATTAATAGGTAGCACTGATCAGTCGAGTGAAGTATGACGTACTTTGATTGGTTGGGCATGCATTGTCCCCAAGGAGGCATGACTGGGTGGCAGATGACTAGAGGGGCCCTCCACGTTTGTATGGTTCCTGAGATGGGTAATCAAGTCCTTGTTCATCATGGACCAGCAAGGTTTCTTGCTGGTCCGTTGGAGCACTTTCCTGGGGCAAATCTTGCTGAGTTTCTGTATAAATGTGGAAGCCTCCACTATTGTCTGCAAATTCCACGGCCGTCTCGTGTTCAGATAGGTACGTGTCTTGCTGCCACAGCGAACTGTTCAGGTCCATGTCATATGACGTTGAACCAGACCCCTGGCTGTGAGCCGAGTTGTGATTAATGCAAAAAAATATTGTTCAAAAAATGCTATATATTTACAAAGAAAATACAATCTTACCTGACAAAGTATTGCATCTCGTCCAGTCCATCTCCATCCATCTGTTCAAGATATCCTCCCAGAGTGGCAGAACTTACTTGTTGCTGTACACCTGAGGGCATATGTGTGGGCGGAAACTCATCTGCAGCAGTCATCTGAGTCACTGTTGAAAAAAGTTCGAGTCGTGTTCTGTCGGTATTCCGCACATAGGGCCTATGTTGCCCTCTATTCTTGTTGTGCACTCGCCTGTTAGGCGGCGAGACTAACAGGCGTCGATCTTGAGGCGGCCAACACAACAACAAACAACTGGCTAACGCGAGTTGCCAGGCTATATGCACGCTATGTCGCAGTGAAGGTAAGTAGAATAGAAAGACAAGGAACGAAAGAGTCAAACTATCTACTTATATAGACTTTGAGTGAGGGAAAGGTCTACTCTAATAGGAAGTCACATGATAAGGAATGAGATGATTAGTGAGCGTGATAGAATGTTGTGAAATGTTCCGGCAGTTGGATGAATAAGCGCATAAGAAAAATAAAAGAAAAGGAAAAAGAATATTAAAATGAATGATGACATAAGAAAAGAAAAGGAAAATGTTTGAGTCCTTACATCACCCCCCTCTCAAGGTTGGGCGTCCTGACCAACCACATAATCCTTCTGACGATGTGAACCTATACAGTGCTCGCATGCTTTGTCGAGGTATTGTTAACTTTCGCGGAGCTCCAGGATGTTTGCGATAGAATTCTTGAATTGATTCCTGTGCATTATCCTTGACGTCGGATTCCGGCTGCCATGTCGCTTCCTCATATCCAACCCACTTGACCAAGAACTGGAGCCTTCCTCGATGTAGACGTGAGTCGAGTATTTCTTCAACCTCGTACTCTTCTTGTTCATCAATGATCACTGGCGGGGGTGGAGGCAGCTTCTTTTGTGATTCGAAAGATGGTTGAACGGCCAGTTTGAGCAGGATCTCGTTAAAGATGGGATGAACGTGTTTCCATGTCTTCGGGATCTTTAGCTTATATGCGCTCGCGCCCACCTTTTCCATAACCTCGAATGGGCCAAACCATTTGTCATCCATCTTCTTCATCAGTCGGATCATCTTAATGTTTCGACCATCCAAGAAGACCTTTTGTCCCATCTCATAGACTACCGATTTTCCAGCGTGATGATCATAAAAGCATTTCATGTCTTCATTGGCCTGAGTCAGATTGGCCTGAGCGAGTTCGTGTATTCCCTTGACATGTTTGGCAAACTCTTCTGCCGATAGATTGGACGAAGTCATTCCAATGCCCATGAAGTCTGAAGGGTGTTGTCCCGTGTTGATGAAGAAGGGTGATAGTTTGGTCGCCGAATGTTCACGATTGTTGTGCACAAACTCTGTGAGAGCTAGCCAGTCCGCCCAGTCTGATTGTCAATGATTGATGTATAGTCGAAGGTACTGTTCGAGTTCTTGATTAACTCATTCCGTCTGTCCGTCCATTTGAGGGTGGTATGCCGTTGATGGATTGCCTTCGATGTGAAGGAGTTTGTACAACTCCCTCATCATCTTCGCATCGAACTGTACTCCTCGGTCGTGGATGATCTTTTGAGGTAAGCCGTGCAACCGGAAGACATGGTCCCTGTAAATCCTGGCCATCCCTTCTGCCGTCAATTTCGTCATCGTTGGTATCGCATGGATTTGTTTGCTGAAGCGATCGACTACCACACAAATTGCGTTAAATCCATTTGACTCTGGCAACTCTCCGATCAGGTCGACCATGACAACTTGCCATGACGCCTCCGGCACCTCGTTAGGGTGCAAAACCTTTGCCCTTGTTGTTCTGAGGGCCTTCGTTCGCTGACAACGATCGCATCCTCGCACGTAATTCCTGATATTGACATACATGTTAGGCCACCAGAAACTTCTGTTCACTAGTGCAACGGTCTTGTTCGCTCCTGGGTGGCCTGCCAACGTCGAGTCGTGACACTCCCTCATCACTTCCTCCCTCATGCTCGTCGGTACGAAAACATTTTGAAACTTCTTCGTCTTTGTTGTCGAGAGCTTAACCGTCACCTCCTTTTTCCACAACCCATCTACAAACACTAAGTTCGTCGGTCTCTCTTCCCCATTCAACTCCATTTGTGCTTTTCGAATCTTCTCGATCAACACGTCTCTTGACGTCTCTACCACTCCTCTGACCAGCCATTCATCTCTGATGAATGTGACATCCTTATTATCCCGTTCGCCCTTGTTGTAGTCCGCCCGTCGTGACAATATGTCAGCCTTGCCCAATGTCTTCCCTGGCTTGTGTACTAACGTGAAGTCGAATTTGGCTAAATCGAGTCGCCAATGAGCTTGTCGACAATTCAACTTTTGAGGCGATCGGAAATACGTCAAGTTTGCGTGATCAGTCCATACTTCGAAAGGTCTCTTGGCTCCTTGGAGGTATTGTCGCCATTCCTTAAGAGCTTGAACGATTGCGAGCATCTCTTTGTCATAGATCTCGTAATTTTGTTCGGCCTCCAAGAAGGTCAACGATCGATAGGCTATCACTTTCCACTTGTCGTCTTGTTTCTGAAGGAGCACTCCTCCAGATGCAAAGTCCAACGCATCTGCTTCGACCCGGAAAGGACCCTCCTCATTCGGGATGGCTAGAACCGGGGGACTACTCAACCGACCCTTCAACTCTTTGAATGCTCGTTGTTCCTCCTCTCCCCACTTCCATTCCACCTTACCCGTCAGTGTCGTCAGGGGTTTAATGACAGAGCTATAGTCCTTTACAAATCGTCGCAACCAATTCCCTAGTCCCAGGAATTGTTGCAGTTTGTGAACATTTTGCGGGATTGGCCACTCCTGAACCGCTGTTGTCTTTTTCGGGTCCATTCGAACCTTGCCATTACCAATGATGTGTCCGAGATACTTAACTGTATCAACCTTGAACTCACATTTCTGCGGCTTCAGGAAAAGTCCATTTTGACATAGGATCTCAAAGACTCATTTGGTGCGTTGGCGATGTTCCTCCAAATCATTCGAGAAAATGAGAATGTTGTCGAGGTAAATGATGACGATACCCTCATGAATCATTTCTCGAAAGATATCGTTCATGAAACCTTGGAATGTCGCTGGCGCATTGCATAATCCGAAAAACATGACTGTTGGTTCGAATAAGCCTAAATTTGTCCTAAACGCCGCCTTCCATTCATCGCCTTCGTGAATCCGAATGTTGTAATATCCCCAGCGAACGTCAAGCTTTGTGATGTATTTCGCATCCTTGACCTTATCGATGAGCTCATTTATCAATGGCAACGGGTATTTGTTCTTAACCATTCCTTCGTTAAGCTTTCGATAGTCTTGGATTGCTCGTAAGCTCCCATCTTCCTTCTTAATAAAGAAGAATGGAGATGCCATTGGGGATTTCGACTGTCGGATGCGTCCAGATGCTAGGTTCTCTTTGATGAACTCCTTCATTGCCTCTTGTTCTTTCAGCGACAATGGGTAAACCTTGCAATCGCTGGGCTTAAAATCTGGCTTCAAGTCGATAGCATGGTCCCAAGTTCGATGGTTTGGTAGGCGTTCAAATGATTCTTCACTAAAGACGTCTGTGTATTCTTCCAGATAAGGTGGCCACTTCGCTGCCTCCTTCATCTGCACATTCCTCACAAACTCTTCATCTATCTCCTCGCTCAATAGTGACGACTCACATTCATCAGGGCAATGCGTGAACTTGACTGTTCCCGACCTCCAGTCGATCTCAGGATTGTGCTTCGTCAACCAGTCATGTCCGAGGAAGATGTTGCTCGATGCTAAGGATGTCACCGCCAGTCGTATCTCCTCTTCGTGTTTCCCAAAGAACATTTGTACGACTACATATTCCTTGATCAATCCCGCCTCATTGCTTGTTCCATCAGCATTGAAGACTGGTCTAGGCCGAATGTACCTTTGGGTGGGGAAACCGTATTGTTTGGCAAAACCTTCATCGATACATGAACCCGTGCATCCCGAGTCGATTAGTGCATGAGCATCGATGAAGTTTTCCTCTCCGAGTAGAGGGTTTGACAAATCTACTTCATCATCGCCTGCTATCTTTGGATGTACGATGCTAACAAAGGCGTCCAACTCTTTTCCTCCCGCCCTCCGGACGAATTGATCTGCATCCACTATGCCCTCGCACCATACCTCAGCCGTGCGTCTGCCAACCACATCCCATACTGCTTCAGTATCATTCGCCTGAGCAACAACGTTCTCGCGGTAAGGTGCTTCCGCCTCAACCTCATTTTTTATAGCAGTTTGATTTCGCTCTTCCACACTAAGCTCGTTTGAATTGCCTGCTTGCGCATTCACTTTTCTGACCAACAAATCTGTGTAGACGTCGAAGTCATTGTCGTCTGCTTCAGGTTCATCAGGTATTACGTCGGTAAGGAGTTTTCGAAGGGTGAAACCATCACTGATATTCGCATCTTGGTATTGTACAACAGGACGATTATATTTTAACGAGTCCAATGAAAAGAGTCCTTTAGGAAACCAACCAGTCGTTCCGACGTCTATGCCTGGTCCTCTGGAAAACCCTCGCCATCCACGAGTTCTTCCAGTTCAGTTGGCACTGCTCGCACATTGATGTCGTCAACCTCTTCAAAGGAGGATTTCTTCATTTGGCCGAGTTCCTCAAAGAGCGCCTTTCTGTCTGCTGGAACAAAGGCTGCAATGATTGCGCGTATCGCTTCACGGCCTCGAGGGCATTCCCGAATGTAGTGGCCCACTTGACCACACTTATAGCAAGTGCATGCGCGATGCGCCTAATTCATCATCACCTCCATCGGCTGACCTAGGCCCCCATATGTTACTCCAGTTGCATCACGATGATCTTGGGCGGGAGGGATGAAAGGGCGAGTCACTTGTTGAGGCGGCACCGGATGTCTTAGTGGCGGTGGCGCTGGTTTCATCACTGTTGAGCTGACCGTCTTCCTCCTACGCTCGGCCATTAGATCCCTGATCTGACGCTCGACCCTGTCGACCTTGACCGCAGCCTTCTTGAATTCCTCATACGTTGTCGGCTCATTGGGTAGGCGCATGATACCTTCAACCACCTTCAGGTTTAGTGCTCATTTCAAGCGACTCATCAGCCATTCGTCATGAGCCTTGGTGGCCAGTCCAGCGTCAACTTGACAGATGTCAAACTTATTGAAGAACTCGTCGGTGTTGAGGTCCCCTTGGTACATCGCGTCGAGCCTTTTGAAGGCCTTCTGGGAATGAGCCGGATCATCAAACGAGGTGTCAAGTTTCTTTAGGAAAGCATCCCAAGTGTTCTTGAATGCTATCCTACCCTGTTTGTCAATTGCACCACTCGTGTAGCTTTCTGCCCAGCTCGCAGCAGCACCGCTCTTCATATACGACAGAGCAAACATGATCTTTGCTTTGCTCATCCTAAACTCTGACTCTGACGCATAAACATACAGGCGCAGCTCTCGTTTGAAGTCGACATATCCATGTTCACCGTCGAAGTCTCAGGGCTTGGCGACATGAACCTTGTTCATCTTCGATCCTTGGCTTGTTCCTTCTCCTGCCGCTTGGAGTGCTAGCGCGATCGCTGTAGCAAGGTCCGTTATTGACTCTTTCGACAATGACATCTCTTGTTCTTCTTCTTCGTCTTCCTCCTCTTTGTCTGTTGGTACGAGCGGAGCTGGCTCTCGTGGTTCGGTGAAAGACAACAAGGGTGCTATGGGTGGAGCTGACGTCTGACCTGTCGATGTTGATGGCCCTGGTAATGAAGCCATTGATCGTGTGGGGGTAGGGGGTGCAGGATCATCTACGTCACCCTCTTGTTTCGCTCTCCAATATTGGGACTTGTCCCCTCTGGTAGAGTACCACTTCTTCGCAGTCTCGTCCCACCAAGCAATGAAGGTTTGATCGCCCGACTTGACGATATACTGTCCTCGCGACGCGCTCCACCTAGTGTTTGTCGGGAGAGCCACCCACTGATCATCAGTTAGATCCACCTTGATAGGCCAGAGGTGGAACGGGGATCGGGATGGTGTTCAGACGGGACCGACTTCGGATGACCAGCTCGTCTTTGAAATTGATGACTAGTCGGAAGGCACCGAGGTAGATGATGAACGAGATGCTTGATGATGATTGGACTCTATGAGTCACCTAAGAGAACAGCTGATGCGAGTTCCACAGAAGAGTGATTCGGAGTGCCACGATTGGAGGGTTGATTGATTATTTTGGGAACTATCAGGACACGTCAAAGTCAGTCGGACCTTGACGGGCAAGATAGGGGTTGCTCGGATAAATCCGGGATGGGTGCGGTCATTGACCGTCGATGTGTCTCCTGCGTGGAGTAGCGACAAACGAGTAGTTAACCCACGGGTTCGAGAGTAGGTCTTTCTATTATGTTAGGCAGCGAGACTAACGGGCGTCGATCTCGAGGCAGCCAACACAACAACAAACAACTGGCTAACGCGAGTTGCCGGGCTATACGCACGCTATGTTGCAGTGAAGGTAAGTAGAATTC
Source organism: Phlebopus portentosus (assembly GCA_037892935.1). Classification (NCBI taxonomy): domain Eukaryota; kingdom Fungi; phylum Basidiomycota; class Agaricomycetes; order Boletales; family Boletinellaceae; genus Phlebopus; species Phlebopus portentosus. The sequence continues at coordinate 1,490,058 of JAYXKI010000004.1, read as the reverse complement.
AACAAACTAATAATACAAGAGTAGATACCTATGTCGCAGTGAAGGTAAGTAGAATAGAAAGACAAGGAACGAAAGAGTCAAACTATCTACTTATATAGACTTTGAGTGCGGGAAAGGTCTACTCTAATAGGAAGTCACATGATAAGGAATGAGATGATTAGTGAGCGTGATAGAATGTTGTGGAATGTTCCAGCAGTTGGATGAATAAGCGCATAAGAAAAATAAAAGAAAAGGAAAAAGAATATTAAAATGAATGATGACATAAGAAAAGAAAAGGAAAATGTTCGAGTCCTTACATCGCCAAGTTGTATATGCCACCAATTGGCCATCCGGATGGCCAGAAATCCTGATGCATATCAGGCAATCACACCAGCGGTCCTAATAAATTTATTGTAAGTGTGAGATATATTGTACGGAGGAAAAAACTTACCTTGCGACCCATACCAGATGATAAGAGGCCGGTGTTGGGCGTTCAAGTCCAACTTGAAGGGATACCGGTGAGCTTGTCACGCTGGCATTGTGTCTGGACAGTGATGATGGTAGGTGAGGACAGGGGATCTGCACTGATCTGCAGTGATCAGTCCAGATCATCTAATCTTATCTGGACTGACCTCGCCGCAGATCACCTCAGATGACCTCATTCTAGATGAGATTAGACGGTCTATACGGATCTGGCCTGATCTGTGCAGACCATCTAATCTCATCTGCGCTTACCTCACCGTAGATTATCTTAACTGGCTTCACCTAGGTGAGGCCAGCTTACCTAAACTCATCTGGGAAAACCTTAGGTCAGACCATCTGCACTCGCCTTTCGTAGCTCAAAGCAGACAGTCTATTCTCATCTACGGTACGTCTATCACAGATCATCTACACTAAGCTTCCTACAGGTCTCTTCAGGCCATCTGAGTTCTTCTGGGGTGATCTGCCCAGATCTGCCCAACACGCGGTGTTTCCCTACCTTACGAATAAAGAGAAATCTGGTCTTGCATCTTTTGAAGTGGAGTGGTAAAATCACCGCTGTAGCTGATGTTGAGAAGAGACGCACTTTCCGATAGGATGGCGAAAGATGCAAACCCTACAGTAAAATATGCAAACGCGCTGATGGACCTGGATTGTCCTTGCTTCGGATGATACGCAAGTCCATTCGGGAATAAGTGAATCGTCGCAGCCAGCGAATGTTGGGCACATGTACTCTACTGCCCTCGACCCTGAAGAAAGGCTGTGTTGATTTTCGCAGGCAAATTCAAAACATTGCCTTCGTGGATCTCAGATAAACGAAACGATAGGCATTATGCGAACGACCATGAGAATCGTACCGGTTTCGGTTGTAAGAAAGCGCGGAGCAGCGGCTTGCTTCTATCAGGGAGTCGCACCCTTTCATCAACTTCGATGGAGACCGATAATGCCGGACATCTTTGCGGCATACCATCATCATATTCCGGCGGAGTAATACTTCGTTAAGACTACCTATCGTAAGGCAATCTAGTGGACGGCCCACCAATGCGAACGACTCGCGCTATACTCTGCGATGCACTCGTCGTGCTCTGCACATTAGTCAACGCTTTACTCTTTTCTCTACGCTTTTGGAACGTTTTCGTCACAAGTACATCAAAGCCTACCGGGCATCTTTACAGTGAGCTAATATACTTCGATATTTGGAGCCAACGTGACTTTCACTGACCCCGTGCAGCCTACATTGGCGACGGTTATCCGGAGCATGTTCCTCTTCCTTCGCCAACCTTTCCAACCAAACAAGTATTCGACCTAGAACCCACAACCTTTCCTATCTCTGGACCATCTGCTGCTGAAACGTGGGAGTCTATTTACCCTCCTGGCTACGGCTTCGTACGCATGGGCGATCAAGCATGTTTTCTATGCATTGCGATGTTCCATCAGCTGCATTGTATTGAGAAGATGCGCATTTATCTCGACGACCCATACGGCGCAGGTCAGTGGGTCAGTTGGCCCCATCAGCATCATTGCGTGAATTACTTGCGCCAGTCGATACTATGCCATGCGGACCGCACACTCGAGCCGCTCGATTCAAATCTTCGAAACGAACTGAGCAGTGAACTTGTCGAGCGTCCAGACGGGCTCAGGGACTTCACATCAGACTTCGTTCAGCGTATAGAAACGAAGACAGGAAAGGCAATTGAGCATCAGTGCGGCGATGCTCACGCGTTGTTTGACTTTGCTGGGTCAAACTATATTGATTGGAAACGTGAATGGAACATCGGTTCGCCGTGGGATAAGGAGAAGATAGGGCATGAGCATAGTCATGATCATGGGCATAATTACGGACTGAAATATTAAAATGTACTTTACCAGACGAAAAGGAGAAACACCTGATGTGCTAAAGTGACGGCATCTGAACAACGACAAACGCTACAGCATATGTCAATCATACATAAACATAGTCACGCGTAAGGACGACTTCTTACCCATTCTTGGCACCGTTTCTGGCTGTTCCTGCCAGAATTCAATTCTGCACTCGTCGTCCTCCTCAATCGGTTCTGCGCAGGAAATTTCGTAGGTTTGCAGTGACCCTGATGCACCACAGTCAAATTCCGGAGTACGGATTTCTCTTCCAGCTCTTGCATCGATCGTTGCGATAAGAGAAGACCGGGCTGGCCGGGTGTGCCAGTTTAGCAAGGTTAGATCGAGCTCTACGTTCCCCCGAGTTTCAAGTCGCCAAATATCGAGTTTCGTTCGAGCTGAGCTTAATATCAAGGTTCTGTTTTGCTCCTTTAGTTGAGGGTCCGAAGGCCACGGCAAAACCGCGGAGATAGTACAGCGCTCCATCTCATAGTCCTGGACACGCAGCTGCATGATCATACTGGTCCCACTCGAGTGGTCAATTACGACGCGTGGTTCTCCGGGAGAGACAATCCCATTAAAGGTCCGACGTTCACGACCGTCCGTCGGCCAAACTTTGTCTGATTCTGATAGAGATACAGGAGTAAACACATGTGGGAAGTACACAAGCTCGTCCGGAAGCGCAGCAAGAGCGGTGGTGCGATTCAATCGAGAAAGGCCTATGTACATAGGAGGACGAGGCAAAGTCGCAGCATGCGCGAGACGCGCAGACCGAGATGGGAAGGCAGTATTTGAAAGGGAGGTCGGCGGGGAACCGGGGATGAAGCAGGAAAGTACCGCAAGAGTGATAGATGCAAAGGCGCACAGTCGAACCCAGCGAGGACTGGGTGGTTCGGTATTAATGAGACCCACGCCGTCACACTCCTTGGGATCGTCGGAAAGCTCGCGAGTTGGGAGTAGAGCGTAGCGTTCGACTTCTGTTGTCGTTGAGGATCTCTGCATAGTTGTCTGATGTAGGGACAGGAGAAAAAAGTCCCGTTTGAATGCAAATGATAGAACGCAGGCTTACCTCATCACATCAGGTCCTTCAAAAAGGAGACGCTGCAACTTTTCAACCCTCCGTAAAGACAGAGCCATGCCGACAGTTGTATCAACTCCAGATGCCGTTCCTCCGATGCCTGTGTTCTCGCAAGCAACGATTTCTCGAGGATACGTTTACGTGTCTGGAAACATAGGAGTCATGCATGACCTGAAGACGATTGTGCCGGGCGGCGTTCAGGCGCAAACTGTGGGTTCGACATCTCTTCGGGGATCATTCTCTAACGGATCATTTCCTGGCAGCGTGCCGCACTTGAGAACATGCGGAAAGTGCTGAAGGCGGCAGGCAGTGGACTGGAGCACATCGTTAAAGCAAACGTCTATCTACGGTACATGGACCGCGACTTCGGGCCAATGAACGAGATCTACATCCAGGTAATACCAGTTCATTGATAATTTCAAGTCATTTCTGAATCAGGAGATGGCAGTTCTTTGAGAAGGACAAGATGCCTGCCCGGACGTGCGTCGGGGTTGCTACTCTTCCTCTCGGTGCAGATGTCGAGATTGAATGTGTTGCGGAAATTCCCGAGTAGCGCATTATGTAATGAATATGTTGTTGGTAACATACAAGTACAATTCGATGAACTCTTGATAACCATGCCCGTGTCAGTGCTCATCCTCCAACAATGTTCGCTAAGCTCAGAGAAATCCTTCAAGACAGAACTTGTCTGATATCCCTTGTCGCTACTTTCACTTTCTTGAACATTCTCGTGACACTGCGCGGGTCCCGCGATTGTATGTCTTTGGCCTCACTCACAATTGCTCAAGTTGATCGTTCATCTCTTCAATAGTAAGAGTCTCCTTCGCTGATGAAAAAGCAAATGAATGGCCAATTCCGGGCCTGCGTACTGTGGCCTTGACGCCTGAAGAAAGCGTTCATTACCGTATCGAGAACGACGTTGGCGCCGCGGAATGGGAGACTAGTCTTCCTCGAGGTTCTGGTGTCGTCTTCCACCCTCATTCCGCGGCCGATGCAAAGCCATATCGACTTGCGCTGTTCCATCAACTGTCATGCCTATCTACTCTGCGCAAGGCCTTAGCGAACCCCGTCACTCCACCGAGCTCAGAGACGCACTTCTGTTTGAATTACATTCGGGAGAGCTTGACGTGTGGAGCAGATGATCATCTCGAGATGGTTCGGAGTGAATATGGTGGGCGAGCGGTGCTCCCGTATACCACGCGTACTGATTGTTCTGATTGGGAACGCGTGTGGGAAGCGGCGGAGGCTAATTTTGATGCGTGGGCACGGGCAAAATGATGCAAAAGTCGGCGACAATGACTCTAGAGCGTCCGGCGTCCGGCAGGACAATTTCGCAGATACATGGAGCATAAATCTTTCGCGAAGAAGCAAAGAATATGAAAAAGACCAATCAGATAGATTGTTGAGGTCTTCGTGCTGTTCCGCTTTGTTCTAGGACTGAGCACTTTCGAGACGGCTGTCCATTTACAAATTTTAATCCTTCTCATCTTTACACGATAAGATGATGGTTATCGGTCCTTGTCGATAGTCGGTTGAATCCAATGTGGGTAATATATAGACATGCGCCCTTACGGCAACGGCTGGCATACAATAATCAGCGGTATCGATTTTCTGAAAAGAAAACCGTGTATCTTCCGACTCTATCGGAGCGTCGGAAGGAGTGTTATGCAGACATCTTCTGAGACGGAACATTTTGTGTATGTTGTGAAATCTGATAGTCTCCCTTGAAATTCGGAGATCAGGCTTATTGGCTGCTCTTGACCACTGCCGCTAAGTACTTCATCATGCACAATGTTCGCGCGTTGCCTTTCGACTTGGACATCTTGTTGCTTAATCGGGGCAGGCCAAGCTGTTCTCTGTGCATTCTGTTCTCTGTTTTCCGGCGCGACGTCAACAGGAACACGAAATAATAAAGTGCTGTAGTGTTGATTTGTCCCATCTCCACTTTAATTGATGAACCAGAGAAAACATAACCTAGGTCTATAATTCTGGCTCATTCTATATATGAGAGCCTTTCTATTCCTTCATGAGTTCAGATGATCAAAGCAGAAGGTATTTCCGTTTCCATTTGAAAAGGAATGGTGGCATTTTTCGTCGTGCCGCTTACTGCTGATGTTGTGTATAGACTGGGCTACAATTCTCGGTTGATTTCGTGTCAGTCTATTTGGTTAAGCTATTGAGTTTTTCTAATCCTTCACCAGTGCGCTACGTGAATCCAGAACCTTCGGGTTCGTTACATCCTGGTTATTTGGATATTCCGCGCGCATAGTGATCATAAGCATATCATACCAATCGATCATGAATATTCCCAAAAGCTCCTCGGAATACGAGCGGCACGGCGATCAATGTAATAATACTATACACGATTCCTTATAGATGCATAACTTTGAAATCATAATTACGATGCCCCACTTTACGGGCAAAACGATCCTGAGACCTATTGCGAAATGTGGAACCACTTTCACCGACAAGGACGTTGCGTTTTCCATCCTCCATAATTTGGGGTCCGTACATCGTCTAGGAGCATATATCCAGCAAAATAACTCCTTTAGTGTAATGAATTGTCGTACGTTATCAGACCTGGTTGCTTCTGCCCTATGTATAGGCAATTGGCTTGTGTGAATACTAATGCCTTGGGCGACCCCCGAAAGCTCGTCCCGAAGGCCTTGACGAGAGTTCAGCCTGGAGCAAATGAGGAAATTTGTAAGCCTTGTGATTTAGCAGATAGATTATGCTCTCTGACAATGCCAAAATGGAGTTTGTGTACACTGGTTGAAGCAACTTTAGTTAGAAGCAATGAAATTTTGTTGGTAGAGCGTACCTTTTGGAATGAGGAGACATAGGAGAATATACAGAAATGAGTCTGGAAGGACCAATCCGCTCACAAGAGCGGCTATTGCCAGCATACTTGTTATGGCTCCTGTGTTGACTGAATATGTGATCAAACGGTTAATCAAAGTATCCGTCGTTTTCAACCCAGAACGGGAAAAATGCAAAAGGAAGGCAAGGACGCATGTAATTGTTATGTCAGCTGCAGCAGTAATGGACTTCTCAATGCGCTCGTCGAGAACAATGGAATAAAGCTGGCCAACAAATTGGAAATGGACTGCCTGAGCGAAGTAGAACTCCTGGGCAACGAACTGAGCAATAACCAGCGCGATCACGGCTCCGTTCAAGTAATAATTCCCGTGACTCACTGGGACCGTGTTAGTTGTCAAAGGATATAGATCGGAGGGAGAAGCGTACAACGCCAGATACGAGTCACGAAGAGCATCTGAACAGCAAGATTAACGAAGCCGGTTAAAGCAAATGTATCGATAAGGTGGCTAGCGAGAGCATATTTTGATTAGATACACGTAGAAAGGCTCGATCTCAAGTATCTGATGGGTAGTATCAAGCGCCCAGACAATCAGGACATGGAACCTAAGCCACCATTTGTCGGTTTTCCAGAAATACTGATGCCATAATATGAGCTAGTTTGATGGGCAGATGGGCGAGACACGTACGTTGCAATAGTAGTATAACTGAACAGTCCAGGCTCCCCATAGGCTGAGGACAGAAGTGTATCGAGAAGTCAGTGAATTCACTGTTTTAGATACCACGGTATACTAACGCCGAAGTCGTTCTATGAAGAAGGTTATCATTAATGACCAGCATAAGCGACGGCAAACTTCAGCGACAGACATCCCGGCAATGAAAGCACATCCAAACTATCGACGGAGTCGTGTAAGAACAGTTTCCGTGACTTAAACGGCGCTGAAGTGAACTTACAGTACCATCCAAGTGAAGATCGTGCGGACTATCAGTCGAATTCATGGTGGGTTAGATTATTTCCTCAAGAATAGAGACATTTGCTCCACTTTCTGGATACCGAGTCGCCTTATAGCATCCCAGTCCGTGCCAGAGAAATCTGATTGTTGAGAATGGATGCAAAGAACTCGGCTTCGGCATCTTATAGATCATCACGGGGAAGAAGCATTCAACCGAACATCTCTATTTTCGCGACAAGATCGTGTAAGTGTCTATGCCATTTCGAGGAACAAACCTCGAAAGGTATCGAAACTCGGTGTATGCCGCAGCGTTCTTCTTTTGCAACCATCCAATGCGACATGAATCAAGTAAAGGTTCGCATGAGATGACACCTATTAATGTGATGCCTGCCCGGGTCCCGATCTGGCCACCTTCCGAATAACCTGTTTAGTACAGGATGTTCGCAGCGAGGCGGGAATTCTATGTGATCAATCAGTTCGTCACTCATCAAAAGAACGAGCTAACTATGCGTCCCACTATATATGCCCATGAGCGGACTATCCTATTGATATAATTTGATAAAGCCAGATGATGCGGATGAGGTTGGAGAAATCAAGAAGACTGAAAGCAGAGGCACTTGACACCATGCTCCGTGTCTAGCCCAAATGACCCAATAAGCATTACCTAGAGGCACAAACAGTTGCTGCAGGAGAGAATGTGCGATCAGGCCTCGCAGTTGGAGACGTCGGTAAACTCTGTCGCGCGCGCAAATATGGCTGTGCCTGTATGTCTGTATGCCATAGAATTAGTAGGAAACCAACCGAGCCTGTCTGTGCGTGCGAAGCCAGAACTTGCGCTTCCCTGGTCATCGTGGATTATGAAGTGAACGAGTGAGAACGACATGTTACGTAATTGTGAGGTAAGCAAATACTCGTAAACAAATGACGCCTCAACGGTGCGATGAACATTATTATGCAATGCGAGTCCAGCATTGGCTATGGCGTCCGACTCGGTAACACCAATGCAGTCCACCAAACGAGCTTTTCGTGTACTGTCAGAGAACGTGTACGCAGATGGAACAGCGGCTCTCGCATCCGTCACGCTAGCGTTTCGCGACTAATAGATCTTCTCTGACAGAGACAAGGACTGTCTTTTTGCCGATTCAGGTCTGATTAACTGCGCAGAGACATGTGAAGAGACAAGAAGCGTTATATCCATGACATGGAGAGAAGGTGTTGTCTAGTATGCATGGGTGACAAATTGCCTGCTTGTAAGTTATCACGCGATTTTTATCTTTGTCCGACCCCAGACAGCGTTTTTCGTCTTATACCTATTTTCTTAGGTTGCTATGGACTGGGAGTAGGTTCAACAACAGTATTTTGGTGAGGGAAACGGACAGCTGGTACATCACTTGCTCTGTGCGCAAACATCGGCAACCAGAGAATTTGTTTCGTTTGCAATGCGAGATTTACAGTTGAAATAATATGCAAAGTGAATGCAAGCAGAGCAACAAGGTGCGAATTTCAATCATAAAGCTGTCAGGGTATTGATAGACCGGGTGAAGGCAAATTCCATGTGAGCTCCGGGCTTGAGGACCGGGCTCTACTCTTGTTTGTCTGACTCATACTCGCTCTACGAACAAATGTAAAGGTGAGTATAGCAGAACAGGGGTATAATTTGACTTTGACCTTACCGAGTGTTCTTCAGGATCTTCAGGACCTTCCTTCCCGTCTTCGTCAAGGAAGTTCCATGGAACCTCGATCGGCTCCCAACTGTGATGTTTATTAACCCCATGATACCAAAAGCACGGTTTCACTTACGCTTCTTCCTCTTTTACAACAAGATTGTGGCCTTCGCGCCTAGTCTCGGTATGCTTCCGCAGTTCTTTAACTTGATATAGCGGGACGAATACCGGTTCGGGTGCAGCGGCCCTTTGAAAGGTTCCAGGAACACCATCGGCAACCCAATAAGCACCGACCCCAACTCCAGTTGTGCTTGCCGATGGCGATGCACTTGATCCAAATGCGTGCAGGCTGATGTCTACGATTTCGCTGTCTATGAGTTTGAAGTCAGCATTACGTCCGAAAGCCGTTGCCCATCCATATAAGTACTTTTGGCAGAAAGATAAAGAGCATATGCCGGGCATGTATGAATGTGGGTTACGATAAATTTTCCCTTTACCCAACTGGAAAGCTTTAATTCTTGGAGGAGCTCGTCTGGAAGTCTTGTGATTCGAGAGTGATGCATGAGAAGAAGAGCCCCTCGAGCACGACCGAATTGCCACTTTCCACTAAACATAATTTCCGAAGGGCTATTGGCACTCCTAAGACAAATAAATCATGCTGCATCCGAGCTATACAAAATAGAGCTTACGATTTTGCGGCATATTTGACGTCCAATTTCTTGACGGTAAGCGAAGCTACCTGATACATGTCGATTTGCGGCCCAATGATCGGCGGAAATCTTGATGTGATACTCTTGATTTCGACCTCCTTGTAAATATTTCCTTGGCGTTCAAACTGACCGGTTTCACGGTCGAGCGTGCCATAATCTCCTGCCTAATCGTCTAAAGTTGTAGCAGACTGCTGTGGAGTGAGTGAGAACACGTGGCTTACCTCTATGGGTATCGATGGCTCCCAGTTCGCCAGCTTAGAAACAGCCGTCTTGATAAGGTCTATAAACTTGCGCGATGCAGTCTTTTTCTCCAGATGGAACATCGCGGCTGTAAAGGAGACGAAGGTTGCAAGAAGAGGTGCTTCTGCTTTTATGTCTTTGCTTTCGCACAGCTTGCCTCGTGTTCCTCACTCATATGACCCCAAAAAGGCGCTCCGTTGCTGTCTCTGAGCGCCGATCATCGAGACAAAGAACATTTGAAGGTCAAAGATGCTCAGCGGGTGTGTGAAGTTTTTTAAAGTGTGGACGTAAACAGAGGGACGACTGAAGATGCGCAGCTTGCTGCAGGACTAAGTTAATTAAGACAGACAGTAAGACACGTGGCTGTTTTGATGGGAATCGAGGCACAGCATGGAACTTTCTAGGTTGAGGAGATTCCGAAGGTCGGTGGCACCAATATTGACCGCTGCAGACATGAATTGCATTTTAAAACTTTCTTATTGCTGAATGAAAAGTATCAATATGACGAGATCAGAAAGATCTGAACGTTGCATCATTCGCGCTTTGCTTAACTTCGAACGATGAACTAGTCAATGGATTGCACGGCGACACACTGCGACCATTTATGTTCGCGATGAGCATCTTGGGACTGTTACAGGAGGCGAGCGGTGCACACAAGGCTTTATTGACCGGTTTGATCTGGAGGATAGGATCCAATCCAAAGAACCAGGCTGGAGAGCGTCGACCTTGAAGGTAATATTATGTAAAATACTCATGTGAATCTCGGCTATCTCCGGCAAGCTGAAGATAGATCGATCATTGGTGTGGTCGAGAACGAAAGGATGCCACAAAGTGCACGCGGACCTTGTGGGGCTCCCTCTGACAACAGCTCGATGGCTCATGAGATTCATGCAAATCGAACCGTTCGTGTGCTATGTGCGTGAAAGACACGTTCAGCACACGTTTCAACTCGTGCTACCTCCACCTTGCCAGGTGGATTCTTCGCTCTTCGGCTTCTTCCCAACGGCCAGGGCGGGCCTACATCAGCAAGATGCCCAGCAATCCGATCAATGCGAAGAGAATATAACGATATCTCAATTGTCAAGCTCAAAGCACTGTAGCAACTGGTATGTACTTCCGAAAGGATTACGATTTCATAGCTGCACTCGTTGGATTTCGAACCGTAGACACGTTTGGACCCTGGTATTTGTCATCACTGCAACCGCGGACCTATTTTCTGCCAGCCTCAGCCTCAGAAACCATTGATAGCGTTAATGGTCGCTGCACAATCATCCTTGGAGTCACTGTCAGGAGCTCAGAAATGTTCAGTCTAGTGCTGTCGTGCCACGTTGCGTGGCATCGAATGTTTCCGGGAACCGGCAGAAGCAATGGATGCCAAATATACTGGTCCGTTGTCTAGTTATTGGCGCGGAAGTGTACCTCTGCAGGAGTTGACGATCGGCGCTCGGAATAATGCACATTACGCGCTTCGGATGGTATGGGGCATCTGCAGGGACGAAAACAGCCAATGTGTTTCAGAATAGATCTTTGCTTTTCGAGGAACGGCAATCTATAAGACGGGCCCACACAGTGAGCTAAAAAACCGATATCGATGTTGAGGCACGATATCTGTGCTCGAAAGAATAAAAGATAGTTACAATTCCTTTTGTGCTATGGGAGGAAGGTCAATGATTACTGCAATAGATATCTGATGAAGCACTCGGGTGAGCTACCATGCAGTCTTCCGTTAGATGATAGATTCTTCACTAATAATGTTTGGAAGCCTTTGTTGGTCTGACTTGTCAGCAAAGATTATTGTTGGTCTGCAAGGTGCATCTGAATCTGCAGATAAGAATATCTGTCAAGTCTGAGCGGCGACTTGGCGAAGACTGTCGAGATCGCTTCTGGACAAGAATGACCTAGAAGACCAAAGAACAGCCAAGCAGACGATACCAGCTACTGTCTCAAGAAAGGCTCGTCTAAAATGTTGTCCTTATCTTTACTATCTGCAAAGGTCGCCGGAAACACGAGACAAATCTCTTATTTTTCGTTTATCCGACGCCCACGCTTCGCCCAGGGCTCGCAGCGTACATGCCATATTTGAGAAGCTAAGAAGCTAGCACAGGGGGCAGAACCTTATTTTATAGGCTCAGAAATTTGATCCAGAATAGGAATGTAGAATAAAATCTTTTGAACCCCATTTTTAATCATAAAGAGTTAGAAATATTTGAGATGCGAAAATAGGATTCAGAAGATTATTTTCTAATTCCTGTATTTTAAGTATTAAGAATTAAAAGTTTTTAAAATTACCTTTTTTTAACTTTTTAAGTCTTGTATATTCTATTGAGTTTTATAAATTCACATAGTATCAAAATAGATATAAATATTTTATATACTTGATAGTGTTTTCTAGGATAAATTATTTAAAATAAAAATCAGTCTGAAATATGTTTGAGAATATTATAAATAGGAGGACTTTAAACTTATAATTTTCTATACTGTTTTTAAAGTAAAGAAATTCTTATAAATATTTTAAATAAAAAAAGCTATAAAATGTATTACTAATTTATAAGTTCTAAAGGGTTTTGAATATAATACAAAATTATAAATTAAGTCGGCTATAGAATAACATATTTTGCAACCTTTAGAATATACTGTTCTAACGGCAATAGAATTTACAATTCTTTAGACATAAGAACTTGTTTTAGATTAATAAATTTTATGCATGTTATAATTTAAAATATGATTTAATACAAAAAGTTTAAGTTTTTGAACTACATAAATTGATTTTATATAATTTAAGATAATCTAAAATATCAAATTCTAGCACATTTTCTATTTTTATAGCTCAAAAACTTAAACTTTTTGCATCAAATCATATTTTAAAATATAACATGCATAAAATTTATTAATCTAAAACAAGTTCTTATGTCTAAAGAATTGTAAATTCTATTGCCGTTAGAACAGTATATTCTAAAGGTTGCAAAATATGTTATTCTATAGCCGACTTAATTTATAATTTTGTATTATATTCAAAACCCTTTAGAACTTATAAATTAGTAATACATTTTATAGCTTTTTTTATTTAAAATATTTATAAGAATTTCTTTACTTTAAAAACAGTATAGAAAATTATAAGTTTAAAGTCCTCCTATTTATAATATTCTCAAACATATTTCAGACTGATTTTTATTTTAAATAATTTATCCTAGAAAACACTATCAAGTATATAAAATATTTATATCTATTTTGATACTATGTGAATTTATAAAACTCAATAGAATATACAAGACTTAAAAAGTTAAAAAAAGGTAATTTTAAAAACTTTTAATTCTTAATACTTAAAATACAGGAATTAGAAAATAATCTTCTGAATCCTATTTTCGCATCTCAAATATTTCTAACTCTTTATGATTAAAAATGGGGTTCAAAAGATTTTATTCTACATTCCTATTCTGGATCAAATTTCTGAGCCTATAAAATAAGGTTCTGCCCCCTGTGTAGGGAATTCCGTCACGGAAAGAAGCACGATGGACCTGGCCAAAAGGGTGTTCCGGACTTTTGTCCTATCTTCCTAAGTAAGGATCGTGACTATTGAAATGACGTATCCTGATTAGCTGAAGGGCGCTCCAGCGCCGTGCATCAATTCAGAACGAGCTGGCAGACCGGGCACCTCCAGGAGCCGAGCACCACGCTTTATGGCCGACATTTCGTAACGCGCTTCAGATAGCAGTATTCATCAAGGCTCCGAAGGATGCCTTAGTCGCTGTATCGGCCCTTGGAGTAAAGAAAAAGGCTGAAGAAGAAAACTTTCAATAGCCATTGAACCCTGCAAGAGCTTCAACGGCCATGCTTCAAACTCTGACAACGAGCATCGTGAGCAAGCGCGCTCTGATCCGTGAAGATGAAAGGGACCCATACCATATGCACGATTACAGGGAAGTTCGACTGCGATATTGGTCTTCGAAGATACGGCACGACTTTGTGACGAACCGAAGTTGTAAATTTTGAATCATTCGGGATGTTCAACAAGGGAAGGCTTTGGGCGTCAAGGAGCAATGAAGGCGCTACCATATGGTTACTCTTTGTTCGGACTATTTGATCTCAAGAACAGGGGCGTATTTGGGTACATAATGGTGCTCTCCCTCTTTGCCGCATTATCACAAAACGCCAAATATATATAACTGCACCCGCGCGCGCGCGCTCAAGCCCGAGAGTGGCAAACATCTCATCATGATCTGTGATACCGATGGCTGAGCCTCGCGACCAGAATTTAAAGTCAATGACGACAACAGTAAAGGGTGCATCAACCGCGAGGTCCTGTATGACAGACATAAAACTTTCATTGCCCGCGCCCGTGAGATCGGTTATGAAATATGGGAGCATCATCTTTCGTCTTCCAAGCGAGCCATATTATTAGAATCCCGACAACATCACATTAAATTCCTCTGCGCTTCTTGTTGTTCATCATGAATCCAGATAGGCGGGAAGTAAGAAATAATATATCGTACATACATTCTGGTGCCCCTATCCCGTCTTCTGTCCGTCGGCAGATTCCTCAGGAAATAAAGTTATCTGGATCTGGGGCGAGTTAGTTCTTTGCTAATAATAGACTCGACGAGGAACGAACAGAGAAACTACCCTTCGCTTCAAATTGGTCTGAAGAAGTCGAGTAAAATAATAGCCCGGCGTGATGAGGCAATAGTCCCCAGAGATCACATACGTACGTCCTATCCATTCGTCAGTAATAATATAGCGGCGCCCGCTATCAGAACTAGAAGTAAAGAGTGCCTGTAGGATGGGTAAACTCCCCTCTCCAGGCGACGAAAACACGCTGAGGCGGTAGCTACGGTAATAGCATGTACATCATCGGATGCTTGGCAGTTCGGTTGTTCGTACCACGAATGAACGAGGCGACGGCGGTGGTGGTGGCGGCGGCGGCGACTGCACTCTCCTCGTGTTAGGAAGTATGCGGTAGTAACGAGTCAAAGACTCAAGAAAAATGCCCGGCGGAGGTAGTGCATGTCAAAGAGGAGCAAGGGAACAGACGGTTCATCTAAAAGCGCCTATCTTAGAACTTGGACAAGAATTGAATCGGACGCACTACAATTCGTATGTACTGTATGGGTTGCAAGAAGCATCGTGGCAAGTATGTTTTTAGTCAAGGTGGGCGGAGTAAGCGAGCTCTGAAGAGGAAAGAGAAGCCTGCAAGCGTACAGATGCTCTCAATGTCAAGGACAATCGCCGAGCCGGTCCATTGAGTAAACGTCTATTTCTCGAAACGAAATATAGAAATATCGAGTACTCGTGAGCTTGAGGATGATACCTTGGAAGATGCTCGTGAAGATGGCAAGACTCCGGCTTGTTGTCCAACCAAGAGCAGGTGCTTAGTTCTTGCTTCATTATAGGCAGATATAAATCGCATTCCTCAAGATTCCAAGGAAATAAATCAGCTTCCAGGGAGCAGATGCACGCACCTTTCTCCGTTAATAGTTTGACTGAACTATGAAATCAGAGACCGTAGCCGGAATTTGGTTCGTCAGTCAGCACCTGCATGGTCCACAAAGTTGCGGTGAAAGCGCGCACAGAGAACAGAACAGAATTCCGTCGGTGTACCTTGGCGCAGAAGTTCTTAGGAAAAGAAGGCCGGGCGAACGCACCACAGCGCATGTGTACCAAATCTGAGTTTGGATTCTGGCTATGTCTTTCTTTCTGTGCACTTCTGCACTATGAGAAAAGCGGGATAGAAGCAGAAAAAAACCAAAAACGACTCAAATGCCTGAGTATCAGAGAATCATCCGAGGTTCTTCTGAGATTTCTATTGACCAAGCATATGTTCTTCCATGTCATGGCTGGGCTATGCTGGTGCTGCGGTAGATACGATATTTCGGAGAAGTGAGAATTCTGTGAGAACATGAACGAGAAAAAAGGACAGCGATGTTCAAATCTCGTATCAGAATGATAAAACATGTAACTTAATTCAATGTATTGGTTGTGCCAAGCGATGACTGTGGGATCGTCTGGGATCGTCTGGGTGGGATTGTCTGTTTGTCTCAGATAAGTCTGTCTTTTTTTTTCCATGCTAAATGTCGGCGACATATCGTGCCCGTCCAGCAACCCTGACAACCCCCGTTATGGAACCGGTTGTCGAGTTTGCGTTCCCGGATGGTGCGGGCCGTGAGAGAACGAGAGAGAGAAGAGTCTGGCCTGATAGCACAGAGTTCGGCGGGAAGCCAAGCCACTGAATGAATGACTCGCTGGCTGGGGATCGAGGGTCGGGCGGACTTGGCGCTTCGATCCGCGATCGTTGCACATCACATCAACGAAAGGAGTATAGATATGCTCAGATGTGTACCTGATGAGGGAAATGAATGAGGAGACGCTGACTGATAATAGTCAGGTATTTATGGAGAATCGAAAGGCACGAGCTCGGACAGTGCGGCTGAACGTTTTGTTTGTTGGAATAACGTTTGCTTCTTATCGTTCAAGGCGCTTACTCTCTCGAATATCGTGGAAAATCACCGTCGCCGCACCGCCGCACGAGAAGCGCGAAGAAGACATGCGGGCCCATCGCGGGAGCATTACATGAACGATTAACCGAACGGCGAATTGATAGAAAAAATGCAGCCTCTCACGCATTAATTAATGTTTGTTTGGGAGGAGCCGATAACGGTGGGAGAGTCTTGAACGTGGGATTTGGTATCTGTTGCGGGCTACGCGGGAGCGCAGCGCTCAACTGTGAATGGTATCTGAATGTACATTGGAGGCGAATGATTTGATTTGCGTTTTGATGTCGGGCGAGCGGACGGATGGAAGAGAGAGTTCGTTCGCGCGCGCCATTTGATTTGTCGATGACGATGGATTGCTGTCATAGCCGGCGCAACGGGAAGAAGGGAAAAGATCGACGAACAATTCTCACAGGAATTGAGGGTCCCCTCCTGCCATGTGCGTGTGTAAAGGGCCGACGATGACGGTTCTTGTTCCAGAGGGCACGGCAGCCGAACGACGACTCCGAGTCTCGAGCTAGAAGCACGACGTCAGCAACGTTGTCCTATCCTTGCCCTTGTTCAACAGATGGGGTGCATTTTCGTGCCCCTAGAATTACCATACATGGAAGGAGGGTGGAGAGCGAGCACCGGACCGATGCCGGATTTGGAAGTGATTCTAGAAATTGATGAGATGACTCCATTAAGTGTGTTTGTTTGCTTCTTCTTTCTTTCTAGTACGGCCACGTTCCCTAGTCTGCTCTTCTACTCTCCCTTGCCTGTAACACGTTCCCTATCTTTTCACTTTCTTTATTATTTTATATATCAGGTCTAGCATGGCTCATCGTCGGACTCCTTCCACAATGTACGCGACAGTCGTCGTGAAAGAAGAGAAAGAAAATCCTGTCCTCAGTGCGTCGGGCGTTGGCGCCGGCATCAGCGCAGTCCTGTCCGCTGCCGCGACGGTCCTTGCTCCTGTAAGTCGTCCTTCGGTCTATTTCTGTATGGCCAAACGACGGCAATAGCCATATATAAGTTGCATTTTTCCCTTTTGCATAGTCTTCCCTTCCGTGCTCTTCGCTTCTGTGCGCGGGCGGGTGACATTCCCTAATCTGTTATCTCATCCCACTCCATTCGATTTGTTATCCTTCCCTGATATCATACCAGTTATATTGCCAGTACCTGCTCGTATCATCTCCCTCGCTCTCGCTCACTCACAATCTTGTCACACAGGCTCTCCCTCTTTCAGTCATGCGCCCGTCGATCACACTCGACAGGCCAGACGGCTCAGCCACAATGAGCCCCAGCTCGAGCTCGAGCTCAAGTCTCAGTGACGACGACTACATGTCCATGACATCCCTCGACCTTCAGACGCCTTTGACGCCAGGAACACCCTCAAAGCTTTTCCCTCACCCGCCTCGCTTTCCTTCCTACCCCGCCGAATCTTCCTCGCGCAGTGCACTGACAAAGGCTCGCTATTACCTTCGTCGTTTTGTCTCCCGCTTTCTTGCGGCACTTTCTCCGCGCATCTCGGGTCTCCCAGTCAAGTCACCCCATCTCTCATCCGCATCATCGACTTCCTATCTCGCCTCTCTTCCGACAAGAGCACACGCTTCCGTCCGTCGACGTGCTACCTTCCTTGCTCTCCTCGCGCTAATTGCGCTATGCACATGGACACTCTTCACGTCTTCACTAGGCGATACCCAGTCACACGCACGTCCGTATTCACAGGGCGTGATGCGTAATTGGAAAGATTGGAGGAATCAGGCACAAAATCGTGAGGGTGACGAAAGGGCTCGGTTATTAAGTAGCGCATCATTCCGTGCTGCTGCTGCTGCTGCTGCTAACTACCCCGTAATGCACACCGTCTCTACTGAGTCGAATTCTGCCTTGCGCGTATCCTCATTGGAATTATCACCCGAAGATGAACTCGCGGCATTAACAGCCTTCATCGCTGCTCTGCCATGGAATGCACTCCCATCTCACGTTGACCCTTCGCGATCGCTCGACCCAACGATCATCCTCGACTTCGACCCTTCGCATCGACGTGCACGTGACGAACTTGTGGCTTTGCGTCGAGAGACCTGGCAGCTCAATCCCGTTGTGCTGTTTGGCAAGTCTAGGCATCCTCCCACGCGGGAGACGCGTGCTATCTTGGAGGCGTTGAACGTAGATATCAAGAATGGCGTTATGGATGTTGATATGACGGACCGGGTGGACGGAGATATTGTACTGGGTGTGCTAGGTAGACTCCTCCACTCTTTGGAGTCTGGTTCTTCGGCTGCGGCTTCATCGGCATCAGAAAGCTCGGAAAGTATCGAGCTCCCTCTGCTTCTGATCGGCGGAAAGCCAGTACGAGGAACGGACGTACCGAATTTGGTGGAAGGCGGTGAGCTGCCACGGATGTTACGCGAAGCCGGCGTGAGGATGGCAGTTCCGGGCAAGAAGAAGAAGGGTCATTAGACGCGCTGCCACGCGGTCTGCCGGCCGCATCTTTCGGATGGTGTTTGATGATTACAGATGCGACGTTGCGGAGAGATTGGGTACAGGCTGCCCGTTCTCATCTTCTCGCGCTTCTCCCGCGTGAGTTCGACGCTGGATGCGGTCATTGACACGTCATTCGAAGTCCATGCTTTCACACTATCTCGCCGAGCTCGCGATCTAAGCGCGTAGCATTGGTGTATACTTACATTTTCTGCCAGTGGACATTTCTGGCTTTCATATCGGTCTCGGGTCTCGGTTTCACTTCCTTTTCTGCCTTTATTCATCGTTCGCTTACTTCCTCCTCATGCAATCTAACTTTGCGTATCTTCATTCATTTATAATGTCTGCACATACGGGTCCGCGGCACTAGATGTCCGTTTGTTGCTTCACTTCGTACATAGCACGGTTTCCTGGATTCGCTGAACTTTCCCCTCCTCTCTTCTCACTCATCCTCTCGGGTTTACATCTCTCCGTGTCCTACCTACTTACATGCTTTACTCTACTCCCGTTGTGACTTTGCCATAACCCTGTTCTTAACCATTACTTCCTGTTCTCTTCCTTACTGATCATTCAATCTCACCGCACAATCAGGTAGCTTTTTGTTACTTCGCGGACTTTTCACCAATGCCTGATGGAATGAAAGCAAGACAAGAAAGAATTTGTCTCTTATTGCTGCCCTGTCTATTTCATGATTACAGATACATAAGTAGTATAAATATCGCATATCGCTACTAGAAATGAATTCGGGACGTGGTGTGCTTTTGAGCGTGGTCTGTGTCGACGATAGCGTACGTGAAATTGTACTGATTTTGATTTGTAGCGAGAGTCAATAAGAGTCTGGACTCTCAATTCCTTCGACCTCCGTTTTGCTTGTGCTTCTTGTCCTGCCTTGTCCTGTCCTGCCCTGTTCTGCCTCGAGAAAGAATACGCCGAGAGAGAAAGTCAGAAGAAGAGCGTCATCCCGCGATGGGGCGGACCTTGGCTAGCTGCAAAGGCTTGGAAGGGGCGAAGGTTCTTCAAGGATCGGCGCACTTGCCGATCACGATCAGCAGAACAGAACAACGTGCCGTCGATCTCGGAGTACCAAATTCTGATCATCCTCGGCTCGGAACTCCGATCTCCCCGAGCGCTCGAGCGAGATAGGATCGCGTTGTGACCTGCTGTAACTCGTGCCTGTGATTGGGTCACGGTCTGATCTCTTGACGACAGACTGATCTCAGTGCGACTGCCCTACTTATGATAACTTACGCACATTGAAGATGAGCCGAAGACGACTTTAGTAGGATTGAAACTCATAAGTCTTAATCTCTTTTTTACCTGGCCTTGAAGCTTGTCCTGCAAAGTTTGCCTTATCCGATACTGATCAGAACTACGCGAACTGCCCTTCGCCCATCCTGCTCATCCCAGCCAGTGAGATGAGCGAATCAGGAGGCATGTGGAGGATATGATGACATATACTGTAGCTTTGGCCCTGAAGGTGCGCAGTTGCACACATGGAAACGCATGGCTATTTGATTTTTGTATCTCATATTCGACGTGATTCCATGCAAGTGGCGTATATATTTGCTCATCTGTCGCAACACAGACCACGCCATGAGTCGCTTAATTGATGCCTTCTCATCTGGAATGTATCCGTATCCTTCGTATGAAGCGGTTGCAAGCGAGAGAATCTTCCCCGGCTTTTTTCTATCTTCGTTATCGTAGAGATAATTGAATCATGGATTGCGTGCTGTAAGAATTAGCGCTCGTCGACATCAAAGCGCGAGATCCTGTGCCTTGATCACCGGGATACCGTAGGTCCCTTCTCTGTGCTGATGTTTTTATATTTAGGCTCATACAGGAGCATGGAGATAAGCGCCTGTATCACGTCGACTCGAGAAGACAGAAATCGCACATCATCCGATCTGCAATCCACATTCGTTTGATATTTGGCGGATTCCTTTTCTTTTCCTAAACCTCAAGCATGTGGTGAACAGGCAGGCTTCAACAACTTCTTTCGGCAGGAAGTTCTTTCATCTTCAATCCGTAAAGTAACTGCTTTGTATCCTGATAAGTATACAGCCGACCAAGCCGACTTGTAACAAATCTGCCGCCTTGAGGTAAGAAAAGACACTGCTTATTTTCCGAAAAGTTTCTCTTTCCGTACTCATGCCACCGATCTCTCCGTCCATCGGAAGCGATTTGAGTGCTTCGGCCCGCGGTTGATGAACCAGTGCAACATTGCCATTATCCGGTGCCTTCACTTCTCTGCATTGGTCCTGTTCCGACTCTGACGGAGGACAAACACTTAGAAGTGCATGAGGTAACATCCTTTTCCTGTACAACGTACGCTCAGCTAATTGAGAAGTCGTTTTTCAGGGGCTCTCTGGCGGTGCATCAGACATAACCTTTCCATAATCAGCTCGCACACAAGCGCGTCAATAATTTAACCCTTGGTCCATTTTCACTTAGCTGCGTAAGTGATAGCTGTGCAAGTAATTGAAAGATGCTTCGTGGAGCAAGGGTGCATCGGACGCGTGAATTCCTGCATTCGCCATGATTGATGATGTCGTAGAGTATTTGTGGACCCTAGTGCCTGCCTCTGAATCGACTGAAAATCACATTTCTTTCTGTGATTTCTTATGCTCTATCTGTGTAATCACAAAGAACTTCTGTAGAACTTCTGTGAGTTTGCTTACTCAGGGTGTTTCCGCGGAGTGATCCGAAGGCACTGTGCTAGCACGAACTGTTCGATCGAAGTTTATCACACCTCATCACTAACGAGGCTTTGCATGTTGCGTTCTACTGCCACCTCTGCCTGTCTCTTCTGCAAGCGTTATCCATCCGTTAACATCCATCCTTTCTTAAGCGTCGCTTATTGCAAGTGCTTCAAAGATGATAACTTCCTCCGACGCTCCATCGTAAGGACATATTCTATTGTTTGCAAAGAGCACTGTTGATTGAGGATAGTGATGTGCTATAAGCGATGTCCATGTTCGAAGTAATGTAGCCATTGCTCTGTGTGCTCGTCAATGCGGACAATAATTATATTGAAGGCATCGAAGTCAAATTCAAGGACAGATGCAACAAATATCCGGTCTCCATCAAAGCATGCTTCGGGGAGAATGGGACTGATAAATCGAGGCAATACGAGGCGAAGGAGAAAGTCCATTGGTTGGTCGAAAAGTAGGTATCGAATACCAAACCCTTTTTTGCGTAATCCAGCTCACTATCGCGCCAGGCAACTCGCATCTGGTTCTCAGCTTACTGTCCATGTCCGGGAGCACCGCAGTTTCCGCCGAACCATGAATATCATGATTATCTCTGTCTCGGTATCTGAGCTTCTGATAAAACTATTCTTTGAGACCAATGGTAAGTAGTATCTCGTTTATCTGTCAAGATATTCTCTGCAGCTATGCTCTCCGCCAGATTCTGATGCGAATCTAGTTGCACGCTTTCTGCTTCTCTTTTGCTTTGCAGTTCCGCTTTCTATGCAAAGTTTTTCGAAGAAAATCCTTTCCTAGATATTTCGGCAAAAGAAAAAGAAACAGAAAAAAGATATTGACCTTTTTTGTGAAGAAATTGAATATCATTGAAGATACATAGTGGCACTGTCGGTCCGGTGAGGATTCATATGAAGACGAACAGAATCAGACAACTGATTAACCACTCGTTTAGTTCATCGAAGTCATCCGCCGTTTTGTGAGTAGTCTCATATCCAGCTTGAAGCAATGAAGGTTTTCTTAAAGACATTCGGGAGAACATGTGAAGTGCTTGATTTATTGTCACGATCACCGAGACCGTTTCATCGGTAAGTTGCGACGCCGGTCTGTGAGAATAGGACGTCTTCAGGTTTATTCTACTGGCAGGTACATCTTGCCGCAGAGGCAGCCGCCTCAATGGCAACTAAGCTCTTGGAAGTATGCGTCTTTCGTCTCGCGCAAAGGATAGTTGCTGACTTTGTTCTGGTTCTGCCAAAAGCTACATGAATGTCATGCATCTGCCTCTGAACTCATGGGAGATGTATTGACATTTCTGCCGTTCATCGATATATCAGAAAAGGGCTTAATATACAAAGTGATTGCGCAGACCACAGATGCTTGTCCTTTTTGAGTCCATTTGTAAGTCGATAATCAAATATGCCAATGGATTTGTTCTTGGTAAGATTTTCCACAGGGTCGTCCAGCAACAAAGCTCAAATTAGGAGGACTCTTGGAAGATCGGATCGAAGAGATTAAGTCCTTTATGGAGACGTTTGGTGGGTACCTGATGACGGAGATTTGGAAGACGACCCTCAGGATAGGTGAATATCCGTATTCACGTCCAGTAAACGTTTCACACTGATTTTTCGTCACCGAGGAGAACACAGATAACCTGCTTCTCAAACATTTACGTCCCGTTACCGAGGCATCCTACAGAGAAGATAAAGTGTGTTTTGAAGGGTCAAGGATAGACACGCTTCGAGCAATAGAAGCTTGGTCAGAATCCGAGTCGAGCTCATCGATATTCTGGTTTTGCAGCTCGGGAAAGACTACGATAGCGCACACGGTCGCCAAACGATTGCACGACCAAAATCGTCTTGCATACTACTTTTTCGCCATGAACAGACAGAGCTCAGACAGAATCATGCCTACCCTTGCATATCAAATGGCAAAGTGGCATGAGGACTACCATAGGAATGTGCTTGGCGTCCTTCGAGGCCGGGAGGAGCTCGATCTCTATTCGGGGTTAAGCAGCCAATTCAATTTGTTGATGAAGCGACCCATTTCGGAAATGTACATGCACTCGCGCCCCCGCCCATAAACCACTTGTCATTGTACTGGATGATCTGGAGAACTGCCACGACTCGGAGGACAGCAGGAGATCTTTCGTGTACTATCTCATGGACATTCTAACACTTGTATTCTTATTTCAGGGTACGCGCCATGAATTGCATCCCATTGACGATTGAATTGATTTTCTTTATAGCTCATGTTGCCTATCTGTCGCGGCATAGTAGAAGCTGTCAGTGTCGATGAGCTTATAAGGAATACTCGTCACAAGGTAAGAATAACTTGCAAGTCTGGTATGTTACTGGACATCTTCGCTGCCAGGGAATGTGTTTTAATGACATCGAGGCAAAGAATCGCGTTGACCTTTAGAAATTGGATGACTACACCTTCGTCGGCTACCTGTGACTCATCCCTGTCTAAAATGACAGACCAAGGGAAATGCGGATCGTACTTAGGTTCCTGACGACGGAACATTGCTTTCGAGAGGTCAAGGAGAAGACGTTCGTCCATAATCTCTTGTCTTCGACGGTCGATACCGGAAAGGATACGGAGGACTATTTGTAGGTGGCACATGCCCGGTGATGGAGCTTTCGACTGAAATTGTCTTCTGTAGCAGTCCGTCAAAGTACGCAAATACGTAAAGCCTTGCTGCAGTTGCAGGACTAGGGTAAGTAAATGTACTCATGACTGGAAAATAACATGCCGAAGACGAAGTAGAGCGGATGAGCTCGTTTTAGCAGCAGCGGCCTTCAAGGACGTCATGCTAGTTCCAGCTATGGTTTTCTCTGAAGAAGTCACTGATAGTGGCCTTCGAAGAGCGTTGAACATGAAACACGAAATGGGAATAATACGAGTTGCCAGAGAGCCGCCTTCGCGCCAAGTTCGATTTAGCCAGCATGGACACAACTCTAGCTGATACGCATATTATCTTGATGCAGCAATGTCTTCCACCGGTTAATTCTTCTAGGATTTAACTGGGACGAGGCTCAGAGCAGAGTCCTCGTTGACGTCGGTAGTGGTACTGGGCATATCTCTTTGGAGTCAGCGAAGAAGTGTCTGGATGTACAGGTTGTTCTTCAGGATCGCACGTCAACGATAGAAAAGGCTAAAATTATAAGAGTCTTACAAGACTTAGTGATACACAAATGTCATCTTAGCTACCACCAACCGAATTAAAGGACCCACCACTCCCGACACTAGAGAGCGTACCGTTCAAGGGTTTTATTGACATTATGAGAGCATCTGGTTGGAGATTCTCTCATATTCAAAAGCTATCTGAAAATCAGAAGCTTTTAGCTAGCATTGTGGCAGGGCCGGAGGATAGATATGACGCTAGGTAGAACGCAACAGTTTCTAGCATACTTATCTCAGTAAAGTAATGTACTGCAACAGCGCATGCTTTCAGGACGACTTACTACACGAGAAAACGATGTAGTCTTAAGTTCGAAGACCCAGCCTTGCACAGGTAAACTGTTATACGTGCATATGAACTACACGCATTTTGATATCGGCCCTGCTGTGACAACGGGTCGAGCAACGTGAACCGCTTTTATTCGCACAACGATGACAATACTAGAAAACTAGAAAAAAATTAAAATAATGAATATAAATCATTGCGTCTATTGGAAAGAAGTTGCTTGTTTTTCGATACCGACCGGGAAGTGGTCTTCCCTGGAAGCCGCCAAGGCTATCTGTAAGCTAATTGTGAAGCTCTCATATCTGCCCGTGTAACGCCGAAACGCTAGTAGCAGGGAACTCTGATGGTAGGGCTTCCGATACTCTCCTTACAAGCACGACTATGATCAGTCAAATTTAAAACATTCCTTCGTATGTAGATAGAGTATCTCACCTTTTAAATGCGGTATTACGGTGGCAATGTCTTTCTTGGCCCGAGCTTCGAAGTCACGATAAAAATCGTTGCTTGTACGATGTATATGACATGAGAGCAAAGAAGAAAATTCACGACAATAAAGTCAGGCGACGGCTACAAGAGTTTGCAATGTAACGATTCCCGACACAATACCATGGCGTGATGCGTGGTGAGGCAGCGATGCGGGATGCTTACAGAAGGACGAAGAACTTCTTTCGCTACCTAGACTCGCATGACTAAAGAAATTATTTTCCAACCACTATGCATATTGTACATGTATAGCAGTAATTTCTCCTGTCAGAAGTAAATTAGAAACTGGCGGCCACGAGCGACGCTGGATTCGCCATCCTTGCGCATGAGCTAGCAGTCTGATGCGATGCATAAGCGTTGCCGAGGGGTACTGGTATCTGAGTTTAAAAATGATTACCTTTTCGGGCAAGCGACACGTGGCAATCTGTGAGCTTTATCTTTAAAGGTTCATGTACTAAATAGTAATCACGAGGGCAAGTTTCTGTCTGTTTTCCGGTCGTCAAATGCTGAATGAATTGTTCATCGTCTGTTTGACTTTCCCCTCCACGGCGCCTACGGATCAACTCAAATGCCGGACTGGACTAGACTGGACTTCACGACGTCCAAGGCGTATGTGCCGCCACAATCTAGTAGAGATTACGGATCGAGGTCTTGAGGATCTGCTCTAGAATGGGGATTGAGGTGAAGGGCAGCTTGGATCGGTGCGTGAGTCTTTGCGAAGTTTGCTCAGTTATAAGAAATCTTAGTCAGAACCATTACAGTCAAGCGTAGTGCTCAGATCTTGTAGCGACCCGACTCATTCTTGCCGTAAAAGCTGCATCGCATTATACGGGACCCATAGACTTGAACCGCTTTCTGGTTTGGAGATATCTAGAGGCCAACTGCCATCGGAAAACAAATAGCGCAGCGACCACCCATTTCTTCCACCTTCTGATGCAGTAAAGACATGACAAGCTGGTGCTCCGTGATCTCTTCCCACTCGACATGTAATTGCATAACTGAGCTTAGGAGGCGTGCATAAAGCAGTCCTGTGAATACGTGAAGAGTGGGTAACTGTCCTGATCGGATTGGTATTTGTGCGGATTCTCCCGTCACTCATTAGGAACACATAGGAACGATTTCGTGTTTCAAACCCGACTTTGGACTCCTGAGTTGATTCTATATCGCGTTTTCATTCAGTGCAACCTATCATCGGCCTCGGGATTGCTTCGGAATTTGGAATGAGATTTTTCGCTCTTGACCTTAAGCACATGCGCCGGTTTGAAAGTAAGTCGGCTAATCCTCAGACCATTTGCTCGACCACTCTAGATCGTCCTTGAACTGAAAGAGTCTATTGGTGCATCAATGATGGAAGTTATGGCACAAATCTATCGGATGACACGTACGAGCCGGAGTGCAGTATGCTGGATATGAAAGTACTGCCCAGCGTGCAACTATAGGGAAGATTACACATCCGGCAACTGAAAAGCAACCGCTGAACATTACGAAATATAATCATGCTAACCGAATCCATGTAGATCTTCACAGAAGTCTTCATATTGTGAACACACCGGAAGACATGCGGGAAGCTGCAATACTGTGTTTCATGCTTGGATTTGATTTGGGAACGGATTCTGACTTGAAAGTACATCGTCGGAGATAACTACAGAAGTATGGGATCGCAGATTGCATCAAGTGAATGCCAAGGTGTACCCTGGTTCTGCACCATTACGATCGATTTGAAATACAGGAACTTCTTTTTTTGTGGCTGTGATGTACAATCACCAACATGAAATAGTAAGAGCGTGTATCAATAATCTGATCAAAATGACAACTTTCGGGAATAGTTACCTGTGCAAGCCGCATCTTTTGTGCGCATACAGTTCATGGAGTTCTTGTTGAATTTCACTGATGCGGACTTAATCGAGTATCTATTTGTTAAAAGCTGCCGCATGCGCGAACAACGGACACAGAGACAGAACACCGAGACGAATGTTCCGGTAAATTGGTGCAATTCTAGGATGACCGACGTCTCCACACCTCCGTTATTGTCATTTGTCGGAAAATCTATTCTGGACCAATGCAGTTCGTTACGCTACGTAATGGAAGATACTCTGAAAACGCTATGTCAAGTTCCCGGTTCGGAACAGATACTCGAATGAATGAAGACCCGACCCTGAGTAATTGAAAATAGGAATAGGAATGACATTCCTTGACTTATAGGTGTGAATTCGCTCTACGGACTGAAGGTGAAGATTATCACCGCTTTGATACTAATAAATAACGTAAAAGTATAATTGACGTATCAGAATAATTGGGCATGAGTAGAGAAACGGTGGAGCAAATAAACAGTCGCCACAAAAGAATGAACGATGAACAGCCAGATATTCACATTCGATAGGAAGTTGTCACTCATGGTGCATGCGTCTCTACGTTTCTCTTTTTATCCTCCAACCCCCAGTCTTTGTCCATGGCAGTATGTAACGGAAGAGCTTGCATAAAGAAGCTCGAGATGAGGCCAAGGCCGGCGACTCCCGTGAGCACGAGCCAAAAGATACGCAAACTTTGCGAAAATGCATCTTGGACCTGGCGCTTGAAGGGCTCTTCAAGATCGGGAATTACGGGTATGATAGAAAAGGAGATGGAAGTTCCTTCAGGGAACCGCGAGACGAAATCGGCCGGGAGCTTTTTGGTGAGCCCGTTCTGCAGCACTGTGCCTCCTACTGTGACGCCCCAAATCTACGGTGTATTGGCTGAGAAAGTCACCATCGAATTCTTTATTGGAACTCACCTGCGAAAACCACCGCACAAACATAAAGAACGCAAGGGCGCTGGCATTATATTTTACGGGCAAAGGAGCGAGAACAGGGAAGAATCCTGTTGTCAGTAGTATTCCGAGGCCCAAGCCAACGATGACCTGATAGCCAATAAAATGCCCAACATTGCTGTCGGTATCCAGAGTTGACATCAATGCTCCGCCCACGATGAGGGAGACCCAAGCCAACCAGAGCTGCGGTCGATATCTGCCGAACTTTGCGACACTCACTCCTGCGATAATCCCGAATGGCATGATCGTGAATGCAAGTCCGAAAACATCAACTCCCGATCTAGTCGGAGAAGCATCTTTGCAAGCTTGGAAGAACGTTGGCAGATAGACTAATAGTGTGTAAGTGAAGTAATGGACGTGCCGTACGGAAACAACAAGGACTCACATATTGTTCCGAGAAGATAGAAATTGCCGAAGAAAGCCTGGACATACCCAGAGATCGACGTCCTATGGGCAAGAATTCTGAGAGGAACCTTCACGAGTATTTCAATATCAAGTATATCAGTACCAAACACAAGACATACTAGAGGAGCCTCTGGAACTTTTGCTTCGTAAATGATGAATGCGACTAGGCCGGCCAGACCAAGGATAAGCGGGACAAGAACTTTTGCGGACGACCAGGGGAACTCGATTCCTCCCCACGTTAACGCTAGTACTACCGATGTGGTCGAAGCGACGATTATAGTGTTTCCCCTAGCAGAAAAAAAGTCAGCTCGAAATGATCAGTGCGATTGAGAACAGGCTAAATACATACGTCCAGTCCAAGCTTAAAATTTTCTCTTTGAAGGTTCCACGCGGAACTTTGAGATTAAGATAAATGGCTGAGATGCACGCAGTCACTCCGCAAATAGGCAAGTTCATGTCTAGGAGCGAACTTAGACCGTACTTCTAAAGGTGCGCGAAATGTGTCACTCACAGAAGAACCAACGCCACTGACCCTTTTGCGCCAATGAGCCAGCAACAACTGGTGCGATTGCCGTTCCAAAGCCAAACGCCCTTATCGACGAGGCATAGTTAGAACGCAAGCACCATCACGGAATCCATAGACGTACAAAGCAACTAATCCGTTGTATGTCCCACGTTCTTGAAGAGGGACAAGATCCGCAATGATTATTTGGGAGAGGGAGGCTATCCCGGCGACTCCCATGCCCTGAATTGCTGAAGTGATCGGATTGAACGAAAGGAGACCAATTCAATGTGAAGTCGACTTACTACGACCAGCAATCAGAAAGCCGAGAGAGGTTGCCGCACCACAGAGTGCGCTACCTAGTGCGAAATAGAAAATCTGTAAGAGCATGACATTTCTTCGTCCAAACACCTATTTGGGTTTGTTAATGTTTACTGAGATGAATCAGTGAATGTACACAGCAGCATACCTGGGCTAAAGCGCCACTCATAGGAAGAAACGCTGTTGCAGCAAGAGTATATGCTGTGCCGACCCATTCAAATTGTTTTCCATGAAGGTCAGAGACGATTACCGGGAGAGCAGTTCCGATGCCACTCTGCAACCCATAACATGAATCGGAACAGAGTCTAAATATCGGCGTTGCGCTCACCATTTCCAAGGTCATCAGAAACGAAGCGAACATGACCGACACGATGCACATCCAAAACTTGAGGTCTTTCGGGGGCGAGACGGCTTCATCAAGACGACCATTCGTGTCAGCGTTGCTGATGAGGACCTGGCTGGTACTGGTCTTGAACTCCGTTTCGGAAGAACTACCCTGGGCACCCTCGAAGGGGTTTGGTACTGAGAGCTCGAATTGTTCTCCCTTCATGCCTGACGGGATTTCAGTCAGAGAGTGGAGGAGGACAAGCTGAAGGATTCACGGATGCTTACCTGAATGAACGAGTCCGTGTGACTAACAGTGACTCTGAGTGGAATGAGAAGTGGGTCTTTGGAACGAGGTCCAAGGGTTGACACTATTTCAGAAGCACTCAGAAGAGAAGCACGGATCGCACCGGCACCTGTCAAGCCCAAGAATATGTATATCTCAGGTTTACCCACCAGTCGCCACGGTTCCGTTCGTTATCACAGCCAAACAACGATGGCGATGGCGATGGTGAACGGCCATCAACAGACCATCGAGCACTTCCATGATGCTCAGTACAGATGTGTCTCGTCTGTCATATGCGTCCGCATCGTCGGAGATTAGGGGACTTTCGATTTTGTGTGTTTCAATTCATATCCCGCATCATGATGGAACAAAAACAAGTCGCCGGTAGACGCTGTCGGCAATACACGACTCCGTGATGATCGACAGCTTTCTGCGCTGATAATCATTATCGAAAACTGATTAATATTGCGCACTCCGGTAGCAGATGTTATTAGGTCGTCTGGTATTTTCAGACCAGATGCTCTCGGGCAAAGAGGCACAGACAAGATGTGGAAGTATTTCCAAACTTGCTACGAAGTCATTATCAAAGTAGGGTCGACTAATCAGAGCTGCGGCTGATTGCGAAAAGGGATCGAATCGGGGGACCGAGTTCTCAGGAGGCAGACAGACCATAAAGATGTCCTTGTAAATCAATCAGGCATCCCAAATCTTATCCGACTCAGCGTCCCAAGTAGGTTGGTTGTGTTTTGAAAAAGGCCTAGCACGTATAAACAATTGCGGGTATGGATTTGCCAATCCGACTCCACTTGCCTCCGCTGAGCCATAGTCGCACAATTACCTTTACATAAGTTTTTCTTCTGGTACAAGGTAGTCGGTCATCTAAATGACATTTGCACAGAGATACAAGGATAACAGCGATAGAACGGATACATGCGTCATAATGATAAGGGTGAAAATCGTCAAAAGCTGGCCGTCATTGCACGTAGTTCGGACATCATGATGTCTTCGCTATCGCCATCTGGCATCTCCATCCTCCGAGCCCCAGACCTGCCAGATGTATGCTCCATGTACTGTTCGCGAATATTGAGAAGAAGTCTTTGGCACATTACGCTGGCTATAACTGTGACCAGCCCTACTGGAAGCGCCAAATATTTTGTCTAGAAAGAGAATGTTAGATACTAGATGTGTAGTTTCATAAAATGAGGGAAATGCATACTCCATAAATTGCCCAGACAAGTTCTAGAGAGAAGAACGCGCTGAATACCCTGTAGAAAGATGTCCTAATTAGCGAGCGATTATAGCAAGTAAACTCTTCGGCGCACGCGATATAATACAAAATCGAGTCTTTGACAAGAATCATGACGAAGCGACTCATCATACCCTCCTTGCCATGGGAACGGACGCTTTGCATGCCCTTTAAGACTGCCAATAGGAAAAGAAATACCTCATGCACAAATAGAGGTACCCAGACGGTGCGGTAGTAGCTCGGGACATTCAGAGAACGACATATGAAGAGTGAATTTACGCTGGCAAACTGAATGTACACGGCTACCAGAGTTCTCATTAGAATTTATGGAAGTAATATAGGATGGAAACGTACTGGACTGAGTTTTTATTAGTCTTATTATGAACGTCAGGAGCAGGACGATCGTTATTGCGGAGGTCGTGAGAAGGACAAAAAGAATTTTTCTCGTCTTTCCATACATCGCATATAATCGAAGTTGAAGAGTCACTAGCGAGACACATGAGCTACGAATTCCTGCGTAGGCTGATGACAATTACCTTCGGAGAGAAGCACTATTGTGGCACCAGCAAACCAGTTCATTCTTACCCAAGAATTGCCTTTCATGGCCATCAGGAATAATGAATAAGTCACTTTGAATGCAATCACGCACATCTGTGACGGTGAAGAATACCGAAGGAAGAGCGTTAGCACTGGCACGAAAGGAAATAACGATTGAATGTACGGACAACTATAATACTATCAGCATGAGCCCGAAATAGTGAAACTATGGCTGACGCACCTCGTCAGACACGTTAGGTGTGAATAGGACTGCAAAACGGTTTCTTAGCATGATGATTGAAGGACTGGTTGCTGACATACTTGTTACTATGAAACTAGAGGACATGAGTCGTAACTGTGAAATGGAGAGACAGACACTCACATCATGAAACCCAGCGTCAAATACCGCGTCTACATGACAATTGTTAGACATCGTATTTCATTCTCGATTACCACCCACAAGAAGAAACAGAAGCTTCCCCCAACCAAAGGCGGCATTCTTTGTTCATTGAACTGTAATGAGCTCGCTGTACTCGTTGGATATACCACTATTGAGCTCACCCATACAAGATCTTTTTCTCTCCCGAACGTTATGGCTGGACAAGCACCTTAATTAAGTCAGGAACGGTAACAAAAATCGTTCTTCCTACAGTAGTCGTAGAGCAGAATTGTCAGCGATGACACTAAGTGGAATAACAGATCAGAATGTTAATGAGAACGTATCGACTGTCAACGAACGACATACATGCAACGAGTTTCGTGTTGAAGATCGCTTGTACGCCGTCTACGAGCTCAGCAACCGAATTAGCTGGGTCGGTCATACTAGCTAGCTGCAAAATTCCGAGAGCAGATTGGGAAGAGTCTAAATCTCGGTGCCGCACATCCGCTTTTATCGAGCTGTGCGACTTACAAGAGCCTAAAAACCGGGTTTATTTCTCATGCTTCATACATCACTGTCAGCATATGCTCTCCTGATACATCCAAACACTCACCGTGAGATCCGGATGCTACATTCCGGCGCATTTCATCTGATATCAACTCGGAAGCAGGTATCGGAGTATTGTTTTGTCAGCGCAATACTAATTGATAAGAGACATCATGATGCATTTGAAATTAAAATCGACAGATGAACGCGTGTAGGAAGAGACAGTGGCCGAATATGAAATAAAGGCCTAAGAGACCTTGGCCAGGGCAATCGCAACCATTTTTATAATAGCAGATCGGCAAGAAGCGAAGAGCAGGCCACACCTGAAACTATGTAACGCTGGTGGACGAGGCTAGATTTCTAAAAAGATAAATAATTTGCACCTAGTATTGATTTCGAGAATGTGTATGGACCTACCTAATGAACCAAATCCAATATGTACTCGAAGTACTTAACGGCAAACTGGCAAAACCACGCACATACTTATCCACGATGATGCCTTAAGTACCCTGCGTTTACATCAGTGCCAGGAAAGGCGAGGATCGGGATGTGCTTGCTTGTTTCAACCTGTCAAAATCAACAGCCTGTCAGTGAGCGGCATTACTTGCGGCAGGATCGGCTTTCGAGAAACTGCAAGCACCTCAAGGAGACGGAGATAGAAATAACGAATACGTTCGTCGCTCTCAGGTAATGGTCGAGGACACGGGATGAGGCGACGTGGCATGCCAGAGTCGAGGGAGATTGTGTAGCCAGGTCAATTTTGGTTTCCGACGACCTTAAAGAAAAGAAGAAACCCGATTTAGACGAGATTAGAAGGTAATGTCACGTGACATATTGATCGTATTTCAATTTTGAATATCTGTCTTACTTGGCACAATGAAACAATAACGCCGATTCGGAGACTTTCTGAAATGCTGGTTTTTCATTTCCCGGACGAATGAATTGCTACCTGACACTCATTTCAAACTTCTCTTTTGCTCTGCGGGAATAGAAAAATTAGACGCCCGGAACTCGTCACGGACCGGGTTTGTTTGATCAATAAATTGCAGCGAATCAGATATCACTGTTACTTGTGCTGTGTGTCGCTGTGATTGTGAATAACATACTCTCCAATTAGGTGTATGAAATGATAGATCCCAACTCAACTATCACTGATCATCATGTCCGTGACGCAAGGCTCACTGCCGCGTGGCGTCTATTTAACAATCACTCGATTGTCGAGACCATTCACTACCTTGACACCCACTATGGGCGACGTCTCTCTGTAGGTATAATAATAATAATAATAATAATAATAATAATAATAATAATAATAATAATAATAATAATAATAATAATAATAATAATAATAATAATAATAATAATAATAATAATAATAATAATAACAACTAATAATAAAGTACCGTTTCGCCCCCTTGCATCTGAGGCTACGTTTTCAAATGTATTGGTAGGAGTTTCAGTCGGTATTGACACGTCAGATGATGCTTCATAAGTCATGTCTGGGTTTGAAGAGAATGTCGGTGACCAGAAGCGGTTGTTTGAAAAGCCGTGGAGGGACGATCGACCGTGTGTTTAAGTTTCCGATCAAAATCGGTCCAGACTTAGATAGCGATTGAATCTTAGCTGGGACCATCTCTACCATATGTCTTCTGTCCTTTCTATTGCATATTCACCCGATGGAAGTAGGATTGTCTCCGGGTTCTGAAGACGCCACAGTTCGGATCTGGGATGCGCTTACCGGTGCTCAAATTGGATAACCTTTGAGTGGTCACAAGAAGTGGGTCGTCGACATTGGTTATTCTCAAGACGGGAGCAGGATCATCTCAGCATCTCGGGACGGGACAATTCGATTCTGGAATGCGACAAATAGTGCTCCAGTTGGTGTCTTACATAGAGACGAAAGCCGTTGGGACCCAGAAAGACAATGCTTTATATCCATTCCGAAATGGCGGCCTAATTCATCGTCGAAGTCTTTTACGATACAATCTCTTGTGTATTCGTCCAACCTACTTTACGTACCAGAGGGTGGATGGGTTCGAATGTTGGATGGAGGACCGCTATTGTGGGTCCCTCCGCAACATAGGCGTTGTTTCTGCCACGCCGCTCGGGAAAACACGATTACCACGAATGACCGCGACGAACGATAAAAGGCATCCGCATGGAAGGATATTCCTCAAGGGCCGAACTGGGCGAAAATGATAAGCATTAAGTGATCGGATTAGTGAGAAAGTCGGTTTTCATGAGCCTAGGGGCTTCAGCATGTTTGGTCAGACTGATGTCTTCACATCAGGAGCTGCGTAAATGCAAAGTTTGTAGAGGTTATGTCTTGCCACAAGGTTCCAGACTGACAGTATTTAGTGTACAATATTTTAGATGGCAGAAAGACAGACAAAACATATTATATATGCATTCGATCGCATACATTTGTATGAGTAGAGACTTCGCACCTAAGTGTTGATGATACATGAAGAGAGAAAAGGACAGACTTGCTAAAAGTACCATCAAGCCGAAAGAGGGGACGCCATGAATATGAAATGGCCTCTGGGCATAGGCAGGGATGCGGTGACCTGGGGGATGCGCAAAAGGAGCACACAAATGTAAGAAGAGGCGACCAACGTACCATCATCGCGGTGAAGGCGGAGGAGTCGTATTCACAGGAATTCCTTGCTGACGACCACCAAACCGAGGTGGAGGCGGAGGTAGAGGCATTCCCATTCCTTGTGGAGAAGCGCCGAAACCAGGAGGCGGCGGTGGATGTTTTCTTGTATTCATTCCCACGGGTGCATTGAACGCGACAAGAGGCTACCAGGCATTCCTCCCTGCATCGCTCCAAATCCGAGCGAAGGTCGTGGGACTCCCATTTCCATTCATGGAGAAGGGGAAAGCGCAGGTGCCAGTGCAAGAGCACCGGAGAACTGACCTTGATATGGACCAGGAGCACCATAAGGAGGAGCGCTAGACGCGGGATGACTTGGTACTGCTGCTATAGTTGCGGTCACAGGAGGCCCGAAAGCAGCAAGAGCCTTGAGCGTTGCAGGCGGAGGTCTAGCACAGGCGGGTAAGCATATTTCTTCCGAGCCTGCGCGATGAGGGGATATCCATGCCGTTTGCCCTTTCCATCCTTTTTTATGCGTACTGCACGATGATTGCTTTGTTCATGAGGAATTTCCCGTTCATAGCTCCGACGGCAGCATCCACGGATCCGAAATCGATGTAAGAAACGAAGCCGTAGCCTTTTGATTTGCCAGTTGCCCATTTTCATACAATCTGAATGCACTCAGGGAATAGAACATTGAAAGTTGTGATGAACACGCACCTTTGCAGCGGAATCTAGCATCCAAACGTACTGAATGCATCGTACAGCAATCGCTCGTTCGTGTTCTCATCCAAGTTTACCTTCGAGTACACACTGACGTCGAGCTATTTCTTGTCAGACGATACCCGAGGTAAACAGTAACTAACACCAAATTTGGAAGGACGCACCATGAAAGCACTGATAGCTTTACCCAAGAGCTTGATTCGAGTAATGGTTTACAGGTATATTTGGCGTCTTCCGTCAAGGACTCATCCTGGCGGGCAATTGAAATTGTATCATTACATTGGCTGGCTTAGGAATGTGCGATATGTCTAGAAGGAAGGGGACATGGAGAGTTGCTTGAAATTTCGAGGATACACAACACAAAACAAGGATTAGCAGTGCACTGACCGGACCGGACCGTCAGACGTTTGACCTGACACGTGTCTTGTCGATCACGCGGATCGAGTCGATTCAACTTGCATGGTTAGAGTGAGTCGGTCGAGTCTGACTACCCTGCTTATGATACGCACATTAATGAAGATGAGCCGAAGACGGCTTGAATAGGTAAGATTGAAAAATGTAAGTCGTAGTCTCATTTTCCCTGAAGCTTGTCCCCCACAGTTTGGTTTATCCGATCCTTGTCAGAAAAAGTGATCAGAACTACGCGAACTACTCTTTGCCCATCCTGCTCATCCCAGCCAGTGGACTGAGCGAATCGGGAGGCATGTAGAGGATATGACATATACTGTAGCTTTGGCACTGAAGGTGCGCAATGCACACACTGACGTGCTTGCTATTTGATTTTCTTATCTCATATTTGACGAGATTCCATGCAAGTGGCGTGTATTTGCTCAATTGTCGTAATACAGACCACGCAGTGACTCGATTAATTGATGCCTTCTCATCTGGAATGCATCCGTATCCTCTGTATGAAGTCGCTGCAAGTGAGTGAATCTTCCCTGATTTCTCTATCTTTGTTGTCTCTTCTTCTGGTAGGAACGATAACTCCTGGATTTTCGCGTGCTACAAGAATTGACGCCCATCACCATCAGAGCCCGAGATTTCGTGCCTTAATTATCAGAGCACCATAGCTCTCTAGAGTTCCTTTCTCTGTGCTGATGCTTGTATTTAGGCCCGTACAGAAGCATGGAGATAAGCGCCCCTATCACATCGACTCCGGAAAGGTTTATTCGATCTGTGACCCGCATCCGTTCGTTTCTTCGATCCATGTTGCGACAGCTTCGCGTTCCTGTACAGCAGGTTGCTGATAGACACGTCTCCAAGTCGTTACTGCGCTGCTTGCTAGACTCGCAACAAAACTACTGCGTTGAGTCAAGAATAGAATCCAACGTTCAAGGGCCATTCAAAAAGCTTCTTTTCGTATAGATGCCACTGACTTCCTCGTTCGGGAAGCACCTGGAATGCTTCGGTCCGCGGTACACAGAACGCTAAACTTCGAACTTGCCATGCTTGAGCGGGAGGCCGACATGCTTTTGTCACGAAAAGAAGAGGTATGACCTCGATGTTGTTAAGATGACACGAAGACCGATTAATTGACTTTCGTGTTTGGCAATGCAGGCAGTTGAGGCCAACAGCATAGACCTCGTCCTCGGCGGCACACTTGAATGACCATTAACGCGTTTTCCACTTCCATGCTGAAGACTCAAAAACTGCCCGCAAATTCGCTGACGTGTTCTTTTGTTATACGGTACTGTACGGACAGGAATCGAGCCTCCCGAAGCCCTCATCGGCGCTCCAACACCTATGCTTATGCATATGATGTGCACAATGCAGCTCCAAAACGAACCAGGGTCGCGTTAAGTGGGATTCGGACGTGCATGTATTAATCACACTCTCGCTTGTTGAAGGCTTGATTCTCTTCCCGATTATACCCTTCGTGAAGTGGTCAGAATCGCGCGAATACTCCATATATATACCTTCCCTTGCTCATCCCAGAGACATGTGAAGGACTAAATGTAGTAATTTCGATGTTTAAGGTGGGTAAAGTTCACGTTCACAAGGAGCCGCTTCTATGTATCTGATGTTTTCATCCCACGTCTGGCTAGGAATTCTACAGAAAGCACATTTCCCGTAGTACGTCCTTATTCCCCGCGCGAAGCATCTGCAGAAACATAGGACCATGGATTCCCTCAGCCTGCCTACGGGTAGTTTTATGTTTTAAGCATCGTCACCCCCCTTCTTGGGAAGCCGTGCGCGTTTCTTCAAATAAGAGCGCGTCGATATTAATCAGTCCTTTTTGTCACTCGTTGCTTGCGTGCCCGGTGTATTTCCTTTTGATTCGCTCCATTTGTGCGTATGCCAACTTCTAGGCGACGTTCAAGGGTGTGTTTTACAGAATGGATGAGGGGAAGCGCGAAGTGGAACGACATAAGGTCTTGATCTCCGCGTTTAAGGAGCAATTTCCTTCAATCTATTACATGCCATGTCAAGGATTCGTCAATAGCAGGTGCTGGTACGTGCTTTGCGCTGCAGATACCACACTGAAAACACAGCTTATACAGTATCACGGATATTGAATGAAACAGATGGGTTACTTCGCGCAACCAGGAGAAAGGAGTCCAGAATTTGAATATATCACATGGTACGCGGCTGTGGATGTGACTTACACCTTCATTTATCTACTTTCCGTTTTTTTTTTCTTATAATCTAGAACGGTCTGCCGTATCACTATCAGTATCATCCACACGGTCGACGAGTCAATGAGGCGCCCAAATTCAGACAGGCTTCCCGCAACCGTCATGGCCACTTTTCAAACCCGATGTCCCATAAGCGCCTGGCATGACTTCGTGATGAAACAGTAAACTCTTCCCGCCCATACGTTATAAAATGGACACTGGACAACCAGTTCTGTTACCTGTATCAGTCAATCTCACACCCCACAATGTCTTCTAGCGGCGAGTAGCATCTCGTCGTCATACCCTCCACTTCTTCCTCGAATCCGATTCTCATATGCTATGCTACAGCGCGCGACAACATCGGCATACCTGCACCGGGCCTCGCTTTTCGTATTCTTGGTTATGCCAGTTACAAAGTGATCTATTCGCGCGATCGGCCAGAACCTCAGGTTGGACATATTCGGGCACATGACGACTATCCCGACCAATGGTTCACGCTCGTGCCCGGTTCTGGACCTCACAAAGGCTTGTATGCCATTAAAAGTCGATTCACTGGAAAGGTACTTTTCTTGCGTAATTCGGAGCCTCGAGTGGGACATATCGGTGGTCCTGGAAACTACGAGGATAAGTAAGCAACCTCCTTGCTCCCTTTGACCAAGCCATTCCAAGTCCTTTTTGCAGCTGGTTCAGACTGGAGCCTGGAGAGGGCCAGTATACCAAGTTCTTCCGCCTTATCACTCCATACGAGAAAATGGCTCTCGTCTCACGAACCCATATGGAGCCAGAGCTGTACGGCAATACTACGTACGATATCTACCCAGATCAATACTTCCGCTTTCTTGTCGAGGACATGCGTGTCAGCAAAGTTGAATACGATCTCAACCGTGCTCACATTATCTCGTCAATGCCTCGAGTGCTTGCAGACCAGAAGATGAAGAATACTTCAATCGAGACGAAGGAGATAATATTTTCGGTGAACGAGTCAGTAACGAACACAGCTGAGTTCGAGCATAGCCTGGGATCTACTATCGAAGTCGGAACTGGATTTTCTGGTAAATTGCAGTTGTCCTGTGAAATTTTCTACCAATCTGAGAGCTGATCTCACTGTCTATTCATATCCGAGGAAAAGTTTACTATAAATGTCCCAACATCGAGCCAGTTCAAATGGGGAGACTCCACATCACACACAGTCTCACATACAGATTCCTTCTCGGTTGAGGCTGCACCAGGTGAAACTGGGCGTGTGGTATCAATAGTCAACGAAGGCAAACTCGAGGTCCCGTTCACGATATACCTCAGCTCGAAGGCTACAGGTGTAGACGTTGAGACAAAAGGGACGTGGCGGGGTGTTTCGACTTGGGACCTTTGCCACGCGATTGAGACGGTCAAACCAGACGCGTAATAGAATATATGCACGTAATATTGAAGGACCGGTAGAGACAAACATTGCAATCCCGGTTTCAGCCCAGTAATGTGTCGGGCACGTGTCTTGGAGGTCTGTCTTAATATTAATATTCTTTTGTCTCGGTTTATTCGATAGCCATTCGCAGCCTGACTGTTCGATGTTGTATAACATTCTAATTCATAGCCTCGCGTCTGTACCGTTCAAAGCATTAAACTCCTGTAAATAAGTATATTGTCTATTCTTCATGTTCTTCTTGTCTTGTAGTGTTAATTCTACTGGCTGTGTGCTCGAATACTTCGTCTGCGCCCTCTGCTCAGACAGCCGGATATCGAAAGTGATCGTAATTGGCACACTTTTATGCAAGTCATGTCGTGTCCATGCAACTTCAGTATGACACCACTCGGGTCATGGGTATGAATTTTCAAGTGCTGTCCGACAGAGAACGAACAACAAAGCCTTGAAATATTCATGTACGGAATTCTCCAGTGAGGTTTCAATCAATACGGACGGATCATTCATGACGTTACGTCATCCACAGATCTTGCAATATGTCGATCTTGTCGATCCCTTCTTCATCCTTTCCGATTTTACCGTTTCGCCTTCCAGTCCATCAACAAGATATATTAAGGTGATTCACCGACTGTCCTATCTGTAAAGAATTCATAATGGCATTGTTCTTGGATACCTCTTGCACACCTTTGTCAATAAATTACCAGCTCCTTAAAAGGGTATGTCTATTCAAGTTGTTACGACCCCAGATTTCACTCAGGATGTCACGAAACCAATACGTCTCTGCTCATAGGCGATAGGAAAATGGCATGTCGTGGTCTCCTGCTCCCAAATGACGGTTGTTGTCTGTATTGTGAAGGTCAGCAGACATCTTTCAGGTCTCAACTCGGCTGACTCCTGATTTGACCAAAGTTATATATATATGATTATATCAGCGTGCGTGAAAAAACTTTTGATAGAGTTCCAAACTCCGGGACTACCATCATTTTCCTCTGGTCAACTTCATCAAGAGTGGATGGTAGCATGCTCGTTCCTCCGGAAAGTAACCCTACTGCGCTGGAACCGGCCAGGATGACGAAGTGCGTACTTTCCTTATTCTATGTATTCT
The DNA here is from genome assembly GCA_037892935.1 of Phlebopus portentosus. Lineage (NCBI taxonomy): Eukaryota > Fungi > Basidiomycota > Agaricomycetes > Boletales > Boletinellaceae > Phlebopus > Phlebopus portentosus. The sequence continues at coordinate 1,448,873 of JAYXKI010000004.1, read as the reverse complement.
ATCCGTAGATTCACTGCTCCTCCTTTTCCAGCACGGTGCACGTCAAAGGTATTGATTTCATTTATGGTCTCTAACAGGAGCTGACAATAAGGGCCGCCATTCGCAGCAATCGAGGTTGTATACAAGGCCGAACGGTCAAAGCGTCCCATCTCTCTCAGAATCAAAGCCGGAAAGGACGAGACGTTAAAGTCTCCACTGTATGAGAAGGACAAGGAGATCATTTGGAACGTTGAGAGGTGAGTGACCTGTCGTTGCATCGCCTGTTCGCTTGCTAGACTCTCATTGCCGTGCACAGACAGTTCCCGTCTATACCACAGTCGCATTTTACACTCGTTATTCGAGAACATCACACGCTTCGAAAATCAGATGTTGTCAACATCAATATCGCCGTGGATGACATGTTCATGAAGCCCGTTTTTGTGATTGATGGTAGGATAAGTTGGGAACTTCCAACCTAGACTCATAAACTTGTTCTCACAGAACCAAATGACGAAGCTTTGATAATCAATGTTTGTTGCGAGGCTGCGGGACCAGTAAGTTACTTAGTTGCCTGAGGTACTGTATCGGGGCCCTGAACAGTATGCTGTAGTTCATTGATCTGATTCGTCATCTCGTGGCGGAAGCACAATGTCGGTTGTCAAACATGAAGCTATTCCTTGAGCGATTCAATGAGGTGTGCGAGACGCTTAACCGGATCATCAGCATCACGGATTCCGTCACAAATGTTGGCCTTTAATTTCAAGATATTTCGTACATAGCTCTGATTATATTATAGATACATCCTGCACTAGCGGCGGCAGTGACAGCGGCTACAATGCTATACGAGGTGGTCCAAACTGTATGTCGTGCAGGGCTTATGTTGACGGCGCTAAATTTATTAGACATGCCGAAAGCAGAGGGAGTGTCACGAGGCAGCGACTACTCTGATCGCGGAAATATCAAATTTTCTACCTTTTACCGAGGTTCCGATGGGACGCTTGAAGGGTAATCTGACCGAACAGACTGTAAATTCTCTGCTCTCGGCTTTCGGGAAGATCGCTAGAGCGATAATTGAGTATTCGTCGAATAACGTCCTCGGTACGAAGCAAGAGACAGAGTGTATTCTAGTTGTTGAGGCTAACAAGGTCTATTTTTCAGGAAACCTCCTAAATGATCGAACGGAAGAAATTGATGATTATAAAAAGGAGTTCAAGAAGCTGAAAGACGTTTTCGATTGGTGCGTCAAAACGGAGATGTGGAAAACCGTACTAAGGATAGGTGCGTAAGATATTCCTGCAATTTTTTCAAGCTATGCTAGACACTACCACAGAGACTCATACCGAGAACATGCTTCTCACCCTCTTACGTCCCGTTCTTCCGGCGTTTTATAGCTCGGAGAAGTCGTGTTTGGAAGGGACAAGACAAAACACGTTTCAAACGATAGAACAATGGATGGAATCGGGTTCGAAGATTCTCTGGCTTCATGGTCCAGAGGGATCTGGGAAGACAACGATAACCCACACAGTCGCTCAACGCCTCGACGAAGAAAATCGACTCGCAGGATGTTTCATTTATGACAGTGATGCCAATGAGCACCGGATCTCGGAGAGGATTATACCCACAATAGCGTATCAGCTAGCCAAGTGGCACGCGAGCTATCGTTCCATCGTTCTTGATATCCTGCAAGGGAACGCCGAACGAAGCATACACTCCAGCTTACAAGCACAATTTGACATTCTCCTCAAAGGTCCAATCACAAAGCTTTCTGAGAGCAATCCGAGAGAGTTCCTACCTCCTCCACATAAGCCATTGGTCATCGTTCTAGATGCGCCAGATGAATGCTGCGATTCCATTCCAAAATGGCGATTGCTTGTCAAATTCATCAGGGATGTCGCTGGGATGGTTCCTTGGCTCAATGTGTTCATTAGTAGCAGGAAACCGCTTCAGTTTGACCTTCTGTGGGGAACGGCCTACCAGGAGCTTGATATCAATAGCCCAGTCGTAGACCTGCAGCTCGATATCGCCGTCTTTTTACGTTACTGCACGAAAGCCGCAAACCTCGCAACGGAAGGATACCATGCATTGGAATACAAAGTCTTTAGTTTGTCCTCTTGGATCCGACTTGCACTTAGCAAAGCGAGTACATGGATCAGCCCGCACATTTTGACCATACAGCGCGACACGTCAGGACAATCATGGATGGACCAGATCTTCCTCACGGCTCTCTTTGGAGTCTTGTTTGTAGGAGGTTTCAAGGAAGAATCACTTCCACTGATCCGAGACGTACTTGTGGTTGTGTCGTGCATCGCTTTCTCCAGTCCTACCACCGTAGAAGTTCTTCCATTCATGCATTTGATCAAGAGAAACATCACCCTAGAAGTTCTCGACGCGACCATCGCTTCCTTGTTTCCCATTTTATTGAGAGACGAGGCAACCAGAATCCACATAGTTGTACCACCCACCGATTTTTTGGGTTTTATTTCGGACAAGCAGAGATCTGGATCTCTTTGTGTCGAGGTAAAATCTTTGAGCCATGGTCTGACGCAAAATTGTCTTCGCTCTATGCTTTCGGGCCTTCGGATGAACATCTGCGGCCTTGAGCCTACTCATCTACTGAACGGTGACGTGGAGCACCTGAGTTACGAGGTCGTGGAGAATATCTCGGGATTTCTTCGGTGCTCTAGTTTGAGCTGGATGGACTTGATTGCTATCACAGGAGACTCTCGGTCTTTTAGAGGCAAGGTTTTGCAGATTCTGAGCTTTCCAAAGGCTTTGCATTGGATAGAGATTCTCGGCTTGATCGGTAGTTTGCAAGCGGGGAAGATAATCCTCAGGAAATGTGCAAACTTCTACGAGGTGAGCCATCCTACGGACTGTAATACGATGCTTCTTAAGATTTTGGACTTGTTCCAGGATGACGAGAGTATTCTCCGCGCTATCACAGTTCTATACGATTTTATCTCGGTATTTGAACCAGCGATGATGTCGAATATTTGTCACACCTATGCTTCAGGGCTTGTGTGGCTGCCTTCGGACTCACCGATACATGGCGGTACCAGGCCTCGCGTACCAAAGCTAGCCTTTGAAAGCTTCCCAAGGTCCGATCCGAGCGTTACCAACCTTAGCTCCGCAACCGATATATTCTGCACCGCACGCTCTCCAGAGGGAAAGAAAATCGTTTCTGGAAGCGGAAATGGGACGTTGGAGTTTTGGGACGGAATGACAGGGGATCGGATCGGCGGGAAAATCAAGGGGCACACAGATTGGATCAGTGATCTCAAGTACTCTCCTAACGGCACCAAATTCGCTTCCGGGTCATTTGACGGGACAGTGAAGATTTGGGATGCGCAGAATGGCAGGCTCATTTTTCGGCTGGAATCAAGCTCGGTATTCTCCGCTGTCGTATTCGCTCCGGGCGGAAGCGAAATCGTCTCGGGGCATTGGGATGGTAGGATACGAATCTGGGACGTTCAGATTGGCGCCCTTGTTGCCGAATCGCGGACTAAACAAGAGTGGGCCATCTTTGCGGCGGCACGCTCTTCAGATGGGAGATGCATTGTCACTGGATCTCATGATGGCACGCTTCGGATATTGGATGCACAGAATGCTGATCTTATTGGGTATCCCCTCGAGGGCCATGAGTATCGAGTCCGCTGTGTTGCGTATTCACCTGACGGTAGCAGGATTGTCTCGGGTTCAGATGACAAGTCAGTTCGAATCTGGAATGCACATACTGGCGAACCAATTGGAGAGCCTTTGAGGGGGCACGAGGATGGCATCGTCGACGTCGGGTTTTCTCGAGATGGTAACAGGGTCGTCTCGGCCTCTTGGGACAAGACAATTCGGTTCTGGAATGCGATGAATGGTAGTCCAGCTGGTATCTTGTTTCGAGGCGAAAGCCGCTGGGATATAGAGAGACGTTGCTTTGTATCTATTCCGAAATGGTGGCCCATCTCATCGTGGAAGTCTTTTACGACACAGCCTCTCATGTATTCATCCAACCCGCTTTACGTATCGGATGACGGATGGATTCGAACGCTGGACGGAGGTCTGCTGTTGTGGGTACCTCCAGACCACAGGTGTTGTTCCTGTCACGTTGCATCGGAAAGCACCATGACGACGAACGACTGCGATGGACGACTCAAGTCATCCGCATGGAAGGATCTTCCTCAGTGGAAGGACTGGACGAATACGATGAACGCAGAAGAGTCGGGTTGATAAGAAAGTCGCTTTTCATGATTCCAGGGATTTGGAGTATGTTTAACGGGACCGATGTTCTCACAGAAGGAATGTATACATACAGGATCGCAAAGAGGTCAGTTCTGGTGATGACATGCTACAGTCTGTTATTAGAAGTATTTGGTATACAGTTACCAGTAAGGAGAAAGAAGGGCAAATTAATTCTTGGTCTTTGATAGAATACGTTTGTAATCCTAAAATCCGTTCGAGGCCCAAGAGTATGGCAATCGTTGAGCCGGAGGAAATCATAGTCATTGAAAATCCTCCGGGAATTCCCAAACCGAGAGGCTCCGGAAGCATTCCGATCCTTTGCGGAGGAGGCGGATGGGTTGGTTATTTCTACGGTTGTATTGTATGTGGCAAACCTAGAAGGCGGAGAAGCTCCCGTGCTCAATCCAGAGAAGACGAAAGTGGCGATGCGTATGCGAAATCCACAGGGAACGGGGCGTATGGACCAGGAGCACAGCAGAGAGGCACAACAGATCGTCCACGGCGGCCTGGTTAAAATATTGCAGACGTAATCGTGGGATGTCCGAAAGTGGCGAGTGATGTCTCATGTTGCAGAGAGGTTTGTTTATCAGCGTCTTAGCAGAGCTTGAGGCAGGCAGAGCACTGTTCTTTCAACTCTGCGCAGTAAGGAGATGTTCAACGGGCGTTCCGCGTCGTTCACTCTACTGTCTTTCTTGATTGAATACTGCACGGTAGTGGGTTTGTCCACGCGGAGTTCTCCGTCCATAGCCTTTGTGGGCTCAAATCGATATGGAAAAACAAGCCAACCCATTCGATTTTCCAGTCATCTGATCTAGTGCAATCTGGGTGATAAAAAAAAATCAAATCTGTCTCGGACGACGGAGAATGGAGGCTGGCCCCCGTTGGATTAGAAGAACCTCGGTGATCATAATGATGCTGTCGTGTCTGACTTGTACCTGTACCCGTCATCGGCATACTCCGCCCCTGCGTCCACGTCGATTCCGCTGATCCCGTCGATCGCCTTCCACAAGCGCTTGCTCGAGAAAAGAAAAGAAGGTATATTGTATTGTAGTTATCGTACACCAGCGATCACTGCAACGTAAACAGAACATACCTTCTGGGTTTGTTGAGATTCGATCGTCGTGATCGCCGTATTTCATTATAGTCTACATTTTCTTTCTTGTTTACTTTATAGACTACCAGCCGCTCGTTGTAACACCTCAGTCTTCTACTACATTCACAAGACTGAGGTGAGAATTCTTTATACTATTGCACAGTATTATGTCCTTACATTCGTTTGTAGTACATTCTTATTAGGTACACGAATATGAGTCTTCTACTACATTCACAAGACTGAGTACATTCTTATTAGGGTTGCTCAGAGAGAACGTGCAATGTGTGCGAACAGAAATTGAAAGGGTTTCTATATATGTCGGCTGGTCAATGCACAAATCGATCCGTGACACAGAGACTGATCCATCGCCACGAGCCATGTTGAACTAATGCATAGATTCGGGAGCTGAAGTGCTTCAAGTTAGCTTTGAGAATTTACAGGTACGTACAGTCTACGTGTACACAAAGAACTATACCATATAGGGAAATTTGAGGGTCCAGTACGGACGATGCCGATCGGCGCCTATTGAGATCTTTGTGCTCATTATTTCATCATTCTTGTCCTCAGGGACTGATAACCCCTAAACTTGTCTCACTCACTGACAACTTCAAGGCTCCACATCGTGATCATCACCCACCATGTCCCTCGTCTTTGCGCTGCTTTCCCTCTGACTTCTCACTGGTTTCTGGGCTTCCTCTTCGCGGTGAACGAATAGAATATCCTAGCAACCTTAAGCTTCGGTGTTGAGTAGGGAGTGACACGCAACTGACTCGGCTTTGTCAGTTCCCGGCTTTTCGATCAATCATATTCTGAATAATCTGTCTGTGCTGATCATGTCCCTGCTATCGATCTCTGTATGCCTCCAGGATGCCAAGAACGGTCACTGAGTACATGGCGTGCTTTCCCGCCGACGTCATCAGAGATTCTCTGGTATATCCTAGGAAGCATCGCGATTGACGAGCAGTTTATATCATTCTCTCCTTACCAGGTTCCATGCATCGACTCATGTGTTTTCCTCTATATTCCCTTCACAAGTGGGTGAACGCAATGGAGCTACCGGTTGCTGAGTGCTCTCCGACCTCTTCTCGAGTGTGACTGTGCTTCAAAGTCAATGCCTACCTGTCATGTATTCTGCAATGATTTAAATGAGTCGCTTGAATCTATTCAAATGGTTTCTACAGTACATGCATATTTGTCAAGGCTGAAACAGCTTACGATACGGTCTCTTCTATTGAAGCAGCTCGAGCTTCAAGGCGAAACAATCTACCCGAGATACATGGATCGGACTTCATCGAGGAGCACAATTTGCTTTGGATTCAGAAAGATACACAATAGCAGCCATTTCAAGAATCGACGGTGCAAGGTACAAGATTCAGTTAAGTACACAATGAAAGTTTGACAGACTCCTAGACGACGCATCTTACTCGCCCACCATAAGTTCTAACTTTTCTGATACTATCTTCAAGCTATCGTTCAGGATGCAGTGTAGCGGATCCACATAGATTGCATGAGACCTTGGCGACGGGTTCCTAACGTCCCATACCCGAATTAGAACGTAGACGTGTTTCTCTCCGTCTTCGGCAGGCTTGTCATAGGTGTAAAACATTGATAAGCCCTGAAACGCCGTCGTAAGTAAGCTGACACAAGGAATAAAGAAACGAATCACGATTTGCAGCTGTCGCTGGCTCATTGAGAATGGCTCACGAGATCCACTCGATGTCGCCTTCACTTCGATATGATACGTCGGATGGACCCCGTTCCATTGCTCGACCGTGTCTGGGTCATCTTTAAACAAATGACCCGTTAGAATACCTTCACAATCCTTGTAAGTGAAATCAGCCAAGCTCGATCCTTCAAATGCATCAAAGCCTGGATGGAGACGACGAAGTTCGCTTGTCCAGTTTTGAGGACCAAAGGTAGGACCTATGATGGTCGACAGTAACTCGTAAACCTGGCAGGATATTGTCAGTATTTACGATCTCTCTGGAAAATCAACTACGATACATAGCGCTCGCCAAGGAAACCGTTTACTTGCTGATAGAATGAAGGCTGAGGAAGGGCGGGGCTACAGATAGATGGAGCTCTGAAGCCGATATCTGATGCACTGATCGAGATATGATGCGTGGACAGAGGAATCTCATGTGCGTAAGACTGATTTTCAATCGGATATTGAGCGTCTGTAGACCGCTTTCCGTAACCGAGTACATCCGGCAGCAACGACTCGGTAAGTGGCATCGTCGCGTATCGCGCCGTTGATGCCACGAAGCGGGATAGGTTAGCGGAAATCATTCTTCTGGAGCGAATCACAAGATGTGATGAATTTGAGAATTCCGGAATGGTCTGCATCACCAGGTCTATCTCGGTCTCTAGGGATGTCATGGAGAAGCGACCTATTGAAGAAATATCGCTCGAAGATACCATACGATGACGGTTTTGATCATGACTATCGCCACGACGTGACAACCTTGCAGAAAATTTGGACGTTATGGACGATGAAACTCCGGAGATGTGCATCTGCAACCATTCATCATTTGCGTCTGCGGGGTGCATGACAACGCTGCCGATTCCTTTCTCTCTCAAGATGGTGTCGAAGACCTCGCTCGGGAGAGTCACGCACAGCAGGAGAAGTTCGAAGTTGCAGCCGAGCATGTCTGCCAAACGCTTGCATATGCCATGGTAGACTTTATGTATCGTATTCTCGCCAATTGGATGTAAGGCTGATTCGCTAACGTAAGCGATTATTGAGGACTCGTCTTCGCGAATTTGCACCAGCTCCGTATCCGTTGAGATGGCACATAAATCGTGAATAGAGAATTCTGAAGAAATTCCATCAACCGCGAAGACGGACATCTCTTTGAGTTTAGAAAGATATTCCAAATGTCTATCGGTGTGCTTTTTATTGTCGTAAACGAGTCTGTATTGAAAAGATCTAATATGACTCGTAGCGAATTCGCATGAAAGCTCACCTCTCGAAATCCCGGTATCTCCCGCAATAGGTAGCGGTGAGATCACCGTGAAGCCTCGGCGATCCCCGCAGTTCCATCTTGTGATCGATGCATTTATCCAAGTAGTGCAGCATGTCATCAGAAGCGAGCTGAAGCAAGTCATTGATTATTGGTAGGCCAGATTCGGTGTCGGAGAGCTCTAGCAGCGGGACTTTATCTCGGAATAGTCTGGCGTAATACCCTGTGTAGTCGGGAATATAAATGTCCCTTAGTTTCTGCAACCGTATTCCTGTCTCAGAGTAACGCGTGGGGAAGATGGAAAGCTGCAATAAAGGCTTTGCTGACGATTCGTTCAGCGCTCTACTCTCTACCAAGCGTGAGATTTTGACGATCATTGCGCTGACGGTCTTGTGCACATCCTTCCTAATGCATTTATCCTTCCATTCTTCAGCAAGAATCTTGAGTTCATCAACCAGAACCGTGGGAGGAGCATCTATCAATCCCAGCTTCTCCTGAAAGAATTCTCCGAGTTCACCATATACACGTTGAAGTGCAGTTTTTGAAGTCATGGCCTTGGGCCCGTTCCAGTAGACATCGGACATGCGTCTCCAATTTGGCCCCTTCGCTGCGTCACGCACATAAATCAAGGGATGTTCGCGGAAAGCCGCACTACGGACATTGCAAGAAGAGTAAGGAAGTCTGCTGTAGGGAAATATAGCTCGATCTACTTACATGATACGTGCCTCATCCTCGTAAAAGCGAGCATCAAGCTGCTTATAAACCTGTACCACTTCTTTCTCGTTGATCAAGTCTTGGCTTTGGTATTGAATGAGCAACTTTACAAAAAATGCGACATCTGGTTCCACAGTCACGCCAACCAAGCGGAGGAAGTCCCAGGAACTGGACTCGGGATCAGCTACCGGAACAAAGGAAATCCCGCTGCATCTGGACATCATGCCTCTCTTCAAGCACATGGAATCAAGGGTGCATCGTGTACCATCGTCCTGCGAAACAGGATGCTGCCCAAGCTCCTTGAGCCATGTTACACCTGACCGAACTGGCAAACGGGTCCAGAAGTATTTGAGAGCTTTGAGAGTCTCCGAAAGCCTTGCTGTCGTTAGCATTTTCTTAAATTCTGGAGATAAATGCATGCTGATAACGCGAGGAGCTGTATTTAGGTGAAGTTCATCGTGGAGCCAACGGAGCCAATCTTTTCTCTGGCGATTTTCGAATCCTTGAATGTACGCGGAGTGAACGAAACGAGCAGGAGAGGGAAGAATGCGGCGCAGCATTCCCTGATCGTCGGGCAAATCCAGATACAACTTATTTCCAGTGCTCGTCGTTCCACCTTCGTTGACAACGAGGAGGCGATCAGAAGGGGACGGTAGTTCCGGACTTGAGAAGCGATTGACGAAGAAAAATGATGCATTGGAGACGTGTTGCTGTACCGAAAGCGGGCCCTTGTAGTCAAGTATCCTCTCGGCAATATAAACCAGATCTACCTGGCGCACACCCAGAATGCGATATAGTTCATATTGCCGAGAGGATGAAGATGGATGGACTCGGTGATGGATCCGACGGAGATTAACGTGATTAGGTATTCTGCTGACGTCTGACTCGAACACAAATTTCGAGGCGTCGCGTACTTGTGACCAAGACCCATCATCTAGTGGCAGAATTCTCGCTTCCGACATGTATTTATTAAACTGAGATCGGCTCAGTTGATAATTTCGGGACAACTCGAGGCATACAGTTTCATGCCATGCATTGTCGCGCCTTGAAAGGTACGCTGTATCCATAGCAGCGACGGCCGACAGAAAGTCTTCTGATGTCATTGTGCGAACACCAAGCCGCTCAAGCACTGGTATATCTGTAGATGCATCGTATTCGTCCGACAGATACCAAAACTTCATAAACCTTTCTTCGATTAACGGGCCTGCTTTGTAGCGATATATAGATGGGATGCGAAGGACATCGTTAGGGCGTCGGAGAACTTCGTTATGGTCCTTGACGACCTGCATTGTCTTGAGAGTTTCGACGAGTCCTTTTTCGACTGGAGAGAAGAATGGATAAACGATTCCATTCGGCAGGTATCGTATCCATTTATCGCGCAGACCGCTTCGATCCTGAAAAGATTGAATAGCGGCAATAAAAGTGTCGACGATAGTATTTCGGATATTCAAATTCCAAAGTGAGTCGACAAGTATGTCTTCCCTGCTTGATGACGTTAGGAAATCACCGTGGATTACGAACTATATATCCATTGCAATTAACATGCCTGAGATAATCTGTCAGTACAACTCACGTTAAAGCCAAATTTTCGAACGGGAAGGAATGCATGCACATCTTGCGGGCGAACACGTGGCTGCTGATTCTCGTCGACGGGAAAGGCAAGAATAATTTCGGTACTGTCAGCACCTCTTCTTGTGTCATTAGGCACGTTGGACATATCTATGGTTCGCTTGAACATGAAATACACATCCTTGAGCAGAAGAACTCCATTCTCGGTATGGGTAAGTTGGATGAACCCCATTTCGAGGTCTGTACGCTCGATGTTAATCGATCTGGTCGCTCCTTTGCTGTCGATTTTGATCTCGAGTTCAATGGAACGTAGCTTTGTAAGGAAGAGAAGTAGGGAAGGCTTTATTGCGGATATCATGTCATTGAATGCAGTGATCTGGCGTTTCTGTCGGGATGAGAGGTCCAGGTAGAAAGTCGTCCATCCGGACTTTGACTTCCTAGAAGGGTCCCAGATAGGTGCTATCATTCCAAGCCTCTCTTTCCGGTCGAACTTGAATGTATACGGTCCGGACGCAACGTGCACGATATCTGCAATTTTGAATACGGACTTGAAGCCTGATACACACACCATTAGTTTAACCAAGCCGGCATGGATCGAAAGAGTATGCTTGCCTATTCCTTTCTCACCTGCGATTATGAAGGTAAGCCTAGCTATCACAAGAAACTGCAAGCACAGATCATACCGATGAAACCGGAGATATTCTTCTTCGTACTTGCACCGATTTTGCAAATGGCACGGACGTTAGACTCCGAGAAGCCCGCTTCATTGCAGCTCAACGTGATGGCGTAGTCGGTGATGCTTATGCGCAACGTGGGTATCGCTTCCTTGTACTCATTGTCTTCTGCATTCTGCACGAGCTCGAGGAGGAAGTGTGTATCCGCGTTATACAGTTGGTCGGTCATGCTGAGCGTGCCAGGTCAGATTTAATCAAGGACAAGCTCCCAGAGAGCTCACAGTTCTAGGGAGCGCTCGACGCACTCAGAGAGTACGGACGGGACTTCCTTGTCAAGCTCTAAGCTCCGACGAATATCCTGAATGACATCCATGATGGATATCTGGAGTCAGAACTGAACAGCCGGCAGCCGGGTCGTACTTATATGAAGCCCAAGCGACCCATTCCTCAAGCCATAAGCCAATGCTAGATTAGGAACAAGCGCTTAATGTGACAGAAGAGATGGCTTGTTGTGTCCTCCGATAGTGTGGCGTGCGCAGCCCAACAGCATGTCTGTAAACTATAAAAATTGAAGTTCATCCATAGGCCCTAGTTAGCAAATAGAACAGAAGTATCGAGTCACCGAACGTGTGGACAGGAGTGCCGTCTGGGCGCCTAACAGGCACGTGTATTCCCACGACCAAAATCAGGCGCCCACACTACGGGCAATTTAGTATTTTACATCGGATGATAAATGGATTGATATGTAATTTGATATTTTCAATATCATTCAATATCATTATGCATATCCTCATTAGGGATATTTAGAATATCATCGAAGCAGATATCCCTAAAAATTATCCCGATTGGTCAATCAGAATATCTGCTTTGATGATATTCTAAATACTTCGATGATATTCAAAATATCCCTAATGAGGATATGCATAATGATATTGAATGATATTGAAAATATCAAATTACATATCAATCCATTTATCATCCGATGTAAAATACTAAATTGCCCGTAGTGCCATATCGACTCTCGCGCCCTTCCGTCCTGGGTGATTCAACTTTCATATCGTGGCTATCGATGTAAACGATACCCTCGGATTAGGAGTGCTGTAGAAAGCGCGTCAATAGGCCATGAGTGCTCTCTCAATGGTCATTCTCACTTCGCGTTTTCGCGAGCCGATCCAACTAGACCTTGGGACCACCATCAGGTCTTGGCAAGATGATACAACTCTCTTGAACTGTTTGTATTTGAAAATGATGAACTCAAGTTGCGAGCTGCTCCACTAATAAAGACACCACAGACTCAGATAGTGAAGGAAGGGGGCAGCGCGTCCTAGGCTTCATCGGCTCGTAGTATGCCCATGATAAGACTACAAGCTCGAATTGCCGGTAATATGACATGCTGCTCTTAGATAGGCTAAGGGACAAAGCAATAACTATTGACACGACGATCATGGATTTGTACAAAGTCGTCATTTGCGAAGAACAAACCTCGTATAGTTAGAAGACATAATCGTAAGTGTTATAAATGAAAGCCGGACGGGCAAATGAAGAACAGATTCAACGGGCCGAGAAAATTGCGTCCACATAAACAGTTATCCATTATAAGCTCCGTTCTTCAGCTTGTTGCTTCCCAGAAGCGCCTCTTCAACTTCAAAGGAACACGCCTTAGTCCAAATGCAGTCCCGATAAGGCCGGCCTGTCCCATAACGCGCTCTTCGTAATCGCTCTTATCCTCTCCAGGTAACATGTTCGGTTCGACTTCCCACTCGAGAAGCAATGCTGACAAGAAAGACAAAGCTTCAGTCTGAGAGAACTTCCGACCTTGACAATGATTGGGTTTAGAAAGTTGGTGCGGGCGTGACTGTCCAACCAGTTACCAATATACGCTCTAGGTCCAAAGCCGAACATTCCAATGTCATGCTCAGAGACATTCTCCCATCGTCCCGGTCGGAATATGTCTGAATCCTGGAATGTATCCGGGTTGCAGACTACATTATAACGATCAGTCGCAGTTTCATGACTGTTGTGAAGCGAACGCACAAACCCCGACCAGGTCGAACATTACTAAATTTCCATTCTTCAAGAACACCTTCTCCGCTCGCGGACGGGCAACATCGATTATAACATCCTCAGTGAGCTGGCGCGGAATGAATGCGGCCGACGCTAAGTAACAGCTCTTAAATAAAAAAGATAACAAAACGGAGGGTCAATTTCGGGCTCACGGCAAAGCCTTTCCGCTTCCCAGAAGCAGGACAAGGTGTAGGAGAGGCTACTTCCATCAACAAGGTCCTTGTGAGAGTAGTTGATTACGACGTACGAAAGGATTACAAGTAGAAAACGCTTCACATATCTCTTCGTAAGCCTTCTGCTGCTGATCTGGGTAAAGTGCTAGGTAGCCCAGAGTTGTCACTATACCACTAGATGTCGTTTCTGATCGACACGTTATAAGCTTCGAGCACGTAATGCCATGGAGGGCTTTACCCACCATGACCAGCAAACATAAGAGAAAACATATTTGCCACCTTAAGGATGAAAATTTCAGACCGTCAGACCCGGTTGTCTTTTAGAATCATGCAAGGTACTCACCACGTCACGTTCATCTAAACCGTTCTTATCTTCGTTAACCAACAAGATGGTACGAGACAATTGAGAATGTCTGTAGGTAGCGCGTCCTCGTCAGATTCACAGCTACTAGTTTTTCAACCCTCAAATAAGGTCGGTCACAGTAGACGCGACGGTCTGCCATGCCCGATTCATGCCGCGCAGCCTGAATGGTAGAGGATGGTGTGTTCCTCGTCACGCAAGTCGGAGAAAGTCACGTACCGCTCGAAAGGTAGACTGTACACCCAGTTCGGTATCACAAGACGTGGGATGAGTGTCTCTGAGACCAATCGGAGTGCGTCGGGGAAGTTATCGGTTTCCGAACGAGTTGCTGACCAAGGAGTAGAGAATGTGAAACCACAGCGGCAGATAATGATAAACGTAAACTACAGTCGAAGTGAGTAAAGCGAACTCAGCCTTCAACGACACCGGACAGTATACCTTCAGGACGAGTGAATTGATTTCGTCAAAGACCAGCTCATTCCGGCGAGTCCACCCTTCAGTATCCATCATTTCTTGATATGCGTTCCTGACCGTCTTCCATACTTCGGAGTATCTGAAGGTATTCTTTCAAGCAAAAACGAGCTCAGGCACGACACATTCAACTCACGTTTTGCTATTGAAGGCGGGTGATACGACTCGTCGATGACGCCGCCATACATCTCCATTCGCAGAAGTGACACTGTGCCCCCATAATCTAGGTGGTGCTCAAGAGTGTCAAGCAGCAAAAAAAGACGATAATAGGCACCTAGCTAGGGTGAGATCCTGCGGCTTCTCTAGATGTATCTTATTCTTGGCGCTGAGCAGTTGCTTCATCACGTCTAGTGAACTGACATAGTACGCAGGACTGCCTATCATCCAAGGAACAAAAGCTATGACATCGTGTGATCTGTTGAAGTACGCTAGGCAGTTTATTAGACGAGAGTCCTTCAAGTACAAACTGGAAATACCTTCATGACGCCATTTCCAGAACCACTGGGTGCCGGGATTCAGCGAGCACGAGGGCAAGACAGCACCGAGGGCACTTATAGGAGAGAACAAGGGTCTAGGGCCTGGAGTAAAGTTAACATCCTATACCACTTCGAGCTCAGACGCGCTAAAAGCATGAAAAAAATCTTTATGACGCACCAAAAGACCGCGCAGAAGCTCACAGAATGTGGATATTCCAACGGCGACGAGCAGGAACAGAGGCATTGCAGTTGGAACGAAAGGAGCGACGTGGGATCGGTCTGTCCGGTTTCAACTTCAGCCTCACCGCAATCCGTCTTCCATTGATGAGCACTTCCGGTAATTATCAAAATTGTCTGTGCAGGTTACAAATGCTGCATTCTGCGAGCATCAGGGAGATCAGTGTCGGGAAGGTTTTGGCTGGAAAGGGACACGATGCAGCGGCCAGAAACGGACTACTCGCATACATGAAAGCATGTAGCATCAGAAGCAATCCCGGAACGACCGAACTCCGTCGGATGAGGTTTCCGTCTCCCAGAAAGACAAGCTCGGATGTTGTGAGGGCCGCTGGCTGCACCAAAATCGATGCCATCTGGAATGCAAACCTTTCCCAACGGTGGTCCGAGATGGAAGCATACGTTGTCAAGTCCTTTTGTTGATGCAGCAGCAGTTCCGAAGCATCATAGATTGAGGATGGAGAACGAACTGTGGACACGGCAGATGCCGAGTTCGAAAACGCCCAGGCCGCCAAATTTGGTCACCGCGCGGAGTCGAGACGGCACAGTCACCACGTAAAAGGTATATACTGTACCATGCCCTACCCAAGAAATGGAGCGGGCAGCTTGGACACCCAACGAAACAGCTGTGCAGAATGGCCGATGAATTGAAAGCTCTTCTTGATATCATTTCGTCCTCGATAAATAACATCTCCGCTGCGTGTGGGGGCAGCTGGGACGCCTTTCCCTTCTATCAATGACCCAGTTCATCCATCCGAATTCAAGTCAGAGGGATTACACGATAACCCGATTATCTCGCGCCCCGTCTGTCTTATTGTGTCCGCAGCGACACTGTTGATCGCGACTGTTCAGCCCCCTTCAGCCGCACTCACTATATCGGCCTTTAGGGCAGATGATTGTGATACTTTCATTTTCACTTCTAAGACCCTACCTATCCTAAACGTACCAAACACGAGAACACGAAGGGAAAATCTGCTCTTGTTTAATATGGGTAAACTCATGGAAACTCGCTCATTTCCCTCCTAATGATTAGAACAGTTTAACCAATAATAGCGCCGATGAATGCATAAAGTCGGGGTCGTATCTTGTGGAGGTAATGACAGACCTGGCTACAAAGTTCTCCGAGGAACCAAACTGGTCGGCTTTTTAGAAAGCGTTCAGTACGACCGATATACTTTTGAGTTCTTCGATAGACCAACGGAGGAATATCGCCGCAAGAGATTCGCCACGTTAGTGGTCGGTGTCAACAGAACCCACATTCCGGCATCCATTCTGTCAGGTAAACTGATTGTCTAAAGATAGTATTCAGATTCGACGGGGACATGAACTTCAGGTTTCGATTGGGCCTGCCTGCCTGATAGAGGCATAGTCGTTGATGTCGGAGGCGGCTTAGGACATGTCGCACTTGAAATTGCGAAAGCGAATCCCAGTCTACAAATAGTCATTGAAGATAGACAACTTGTTGTTGAACAAGCAGTGACGGTGAGTATAGTAATGCTTTACTGTCAAGTACAGAGTCATTGAGCATCTTTATTTCTGAAAAGAGAATTCTCCATCACACGTTTCGGAGAATAAGGTTCATTTCGTAGGTATTTGAACCAATACTTTTCTTACTGTATTTTTTATTCCGAACCTCAATCAACCAAACTAGGAGCGTACTTCTTTGAGCTGCAGCCAAGGCTCCCTGGAACAATCGATGTTTTCTTACTAAGAATGAAATTCCACAACCGGTCTGACAAGTATGCAATAAAAATTCTGAGGCACCTTCGTGCGCCGTACGCCCTAATACAAAGCTCGTGGTCATCGATAGTATATTTTGTCACGCCTACGGTGCTGGTCAATAGACTGGAAAACCACCCTTTCCTTGCTGCCGAACATGGGCGGTGCTAATTTACTCGCATATTTAGTCGATATTGCTGTATTTCCGATTTGTGCTGCGAATTTTTTTTTACTAGGCTTAGATTTTCAATCAGGTGTTTGTTTGGCGTCTTGAACGCGGGAGAGCGTATTATAGAAGATCTGAACCACAAATTGACGATGTCCGGATGACAGATCCATGAAATCCGCAAGAACCCAAAAAGTCCTATGTTTAAACTAGCTGTCACTGCTGTCCCCATTCAACTTGACATATAACGACAGATAAGGGATCATGCTTTCAGATTTAGGCCTGTTACTTCAGAAGGGTTATCAGCATGAATAGCAGAGATCGTAACAGCACATCATAGGGTAAGGAACGTGAGGAGACACCATCGAGTCTCTGTCTTGCAGCATGGATTTTGGCAACCGCATTAGATGATTCTCATCTCGATCTGAAAATAAATGTGGCATGGTTTACCGATACACTCCCATTAAATAAAACGCCATTACACATGTAATCTACTATGATACAGCCGAACGCGGTCTCGCTGTTCCTGAGATCTTCGCAAACAAGATCAAGCTATGTTCATATGCTCTTTCGTCTTGCTGTCGCAAGATGAGAATGGTCCATCGAGTTCGAGCGCAGTGTCGCAGACTGTTCCAGATTCAGATAAGAAGATACGCAGGAGAAGAGACAGGTTGATCGTATCGACGAGCGATTCAGTGCAGGCTATGGCTATCAGCGGCAGAATATCCTGCACGATCGAGAGTATTTAGTAAGAGCATAATAACCAAGGCCAGACGCATGTCTTCCCCGATACATAATCCAACATTGATCATTCGAAGCACTACAAGTCATAAATTAGGCGAGCATGGACAGCCGGACAAGCATTCTCACCCCAGGTCGCCTTGGAAAAGTAACAAAAAAAGGATGGATTAGATCATTCCGAGCACGGCAATCGATAACTTACAAGAATGAGGAATAGACCGTCTTCATATGCTACTTTCAGGATGTGATAACAAGCGAATATACCACGTCTGCCTCCTATCCTTGAGAAAAGTTCGTTCATAATTCAGTTCCCCACTGGAGACTGGAGACTGATGATTTCAAGGAAAATGTCAGGAAGACAGCATGGTTGAATCGGACTCTATCCATCCAGAACACACACGCCTATCCGGGAGCCATTGTGTCGCATTCGCAAGACCATTACATGGTAACCCTTTTTCAGAAATGAAGTTCGCCAGCTCATATGTTCCCGTTCTTCGTAAACTTTTTCATGAAAATAGCAGCACCGTTCTTGTCAGGAGAAGTCTGCAGCTTTCGGAGATTTCCAGACAAGTTCCGACCTGAGGAGTGCTGGCAGCTATGTAAGGTAGCGATAGAAGAGGAGGATGGAGAAGATGATACATAGGGTCATGAGAGCAGCAGCGGAAGAAGTCCTGTTTTGTCCGACTCTGTTCACGCGATGAGTCTTTGACTCCTGTCACAACCTCTTCGTCGTCTCGACACTGATAGGATTTATTGCGACTCTCCGCTAGTGAATACGGCGAGCGACGGACAACCTTGAAGTGCTAATAGAGATTTGCTTGCTGTGTAAAGTAAAAATGATGGCGGCTGATGTGCACGTGCACGGTGAGTTTACACGGACTCGGCGTCATTACAGAAGCCCTTCCTGATGATCATCTCTTCCTCTCTGCCTCTTCGTCGTCGTCGACCATGGTCTTTTCCCTCCCGCCTCTCGCAGGCATCCTGCTCATCATGCTCATGGCGGTGACGTTGGGCAGAGCGGGCTCTCTCGATGCCCGTGCTCCTCAGGAGGCCGATGACGATGATACCACGTCCCTACATTTCTACACCCCAGTCCCGTCGTATACGATACCGTCGTGGTATAGCGGGACGAGCTCTGCTAGCCAACCTACGTCCTCGGTCACTTTTGCGTTTGGTTCGATATCGAATACGAGTGTATGCGGACGCAGTGATATTACCTGTAAGCGTGCCGTGATAATCTCCTCTTGATTATTCATATGGCTCATTTTCTCGTGATAGGGTCGTATACTGGGGATACATACTACATGATGGGCATTGCTGCTATGCCCGTGGAGCTTTCGGGTTCCAGCTCAGGCGATAGTTCGCCCACAGTTATTGTGATTTTGGACGGAGGATTGGCCGTTGGCAATTACACCTGGTCACCCGTGGACGTCCCTGCAGGTGAATATGTTATAGAGGTCTCCATCCCCAATGTCAGCTCGTTGTACTTTTCCGAACCGTTTTATATCGTCGATGGACTGGATACCTCTTGCCTTGCGAGCACGTCCTCCAGTGCCTCTTCAGGTATAGCAGGCACGGGTTCCGCTTCAGCAACCGCCGGCTCCTCGTCTGCGAATTCCTCCTCCGCTGGCGACGCTTCGGGTGTTCCTGCTCTCGGAGCTGTGAGTGATGGCTCGTCCTTGTCCTCTGGTGGGATCGCAGGAGTCGTGATTGGAGGGGTGATCTTCGTGGGAGCTTTGATCGCCATCTTAATTCTATTCCGACGGTGCCGGTCTAACAGGCCCGCGGGCGCTCCACGAGGCGGCTTATTCGAGAAACGGCGCCCTAAAGGTGCAATAATTATCAGCAGTAGAGGTGGCTCCATTTCCTCTGCTCATGGCGTTCCTGCCCGAGGCATGGGCTCGGGGTTTGGGATGAATCCGCACTATAGTTTGAATGATCCATCACGAAGTGATGTCGGACACGGTGTATCTGAAGAGGATGTGAGATCGCCATCAATTACTGGAGAGAAACTTGTTGGTCATGCGCCCGTGGACTTTGGAGCGTTTCCTCCAGCTGTTGTGCATCGTTCAACTCACGCTTATTGTGACTCTTTTGGTTCAGCGGTGTCTGGATCGACTACTGCGGCAGGTTCGCCCGTCGTGACAACACATCATTATAGACCGTCGAGGCAATGGTCATTGCAAAATACTTCAGACCCTTTTACCTCTGGTCCGCCATCTCCAAGTCTCCGTGCCTCCGGAGACTACCATGGACCATCGGGCAGCCAAGTCCCCGTAGCGCTTTTCTCCCCATCTTCTGCCGCATCCACTCCGCGTACGTACGGCTCGCCCGGAGTACCTCGCGACATCTCAATTGCTTCTTCCTCGTCGCCTGACCTGGCATACGAACCAGAGGTAACTTCGCCTTCCGGACCGGCGGTTGCTCCGACAGCACACCGTCGCGCTCCGCCCGTACCGCAGGCTGCTGTACCAGCGTCGACTTATCAACCGCGACCTCGTGGTAAGTCGGCGTCGGCACGCAAGCCTGTTCCCGTATACGTTCCCTCTGCAGGCGAGGCCGTCGAGCTCGTTGAGACTCCAACACCACGTTCTGCCGTCAGCGGAGCTGGGTCGTACTACGATAACACTACTGGTCAGCACTCCAGAGTGTCCCTTGGACAATCATCCTCTACAGGCAACGACTGGTCGTCCGCTGCAGCGCACTCACACTCACCATCTGGCGGGTCGCATGGTTCTTTCTTATCCGAGACGAGCCGACGTTCTGTCCCCGGGTTCGCGGACCGCGGGGATATTCCCGAGTTGAACCACAAGTCGAGTTTCGGTGATCGTCAGATGCATGTACTCATACCTGATCCTCCGTCTCAGCAGATGCAGTGATCTGGCTATCGCCTCCAGTCAACCAAAATCCTTTGCTCTTCCTTAATATTAGGACTGACTTCCCTGGATTGAGTTTGTCGGTCCCTCTATCCTTCTCATTCCGCGGATTGTATATAGTACGGACGATTCTTTTTGCTATGTACTTGCTAATCTATCCCG
Source organism: Phlebopus portentosus (assembly GCA_037892935.1). Lineage (NCBI taxonomy): Eukaryota > Fungi > Basidiomycota > Agaricomycetes > Boletales > Boletinellaceae > Phlebopus > Phlebopus portentosus. The sequence continues at coordinate 1,428,208 of JAYXKI010000004.1, read as the reverse complement.
CGGTTCTTTCTTTTTCTTCGATCATTATCGTCCTCAGGGAAGGTTTCCTCCAGAGATGACACCATCCTCCGCTCTACCCATTCGTGGTCTTATTCCAGTTTTTTATTCTCACTATTTGGAGGTTCGGAGGTATATTTGTTTTGTGCTGTTGCTAGCTAAATATTGTACTGAGTAAATAGAAAACCAGATTACTGAGTGTACTATGCATGTATTCAATACTATGGTCTATCAGGGAACAAATACGGTACAAGAGTAAACCACCTGTAGTCTCAAACCAAGATGTATGTATTCCTGAGGTGAATGTCAGAAAAGTCGCATTTTCTCTACGACTTGCTTCTGTTGATATTGCGGCCCCATACGGACGCGGTCGGGTTCGTCTTCGCCTCAAGCTACGAGATAAGGTCGTAGCGTGAACAGGGACGAAATTGAAATTCTGTGAAAGTTCGTCCGTTCTGTCTGAAACGAAGAGGCAGTTGGAACCAACCCAGCCGGTGCAGACATCTCCGCTGGTGCTTATCAGAAGCATTTCGCCCTTCTTGGGTCGCCAAACTACGAGGTACATCCGTCGAGGTAACCTTAGTGACTACCAAAGAATCAAGACCAGGGTCAAGCGCACACGACTTTCAACGAACCTTCCCACTGCTACACAGGACACTCTTCAGCATCCTTCTCTCATTCATCGCAACTCAACAACGAGTCTATGTGGGTTGCCCAGGATGTGAGCTTTACTAACTTGAAAGTTGAGTGGAAAGGAGGAAGACGTAGAAACAGATTATGTAAATGTAATTCTCAAACAAATTTCACTGCGTGTTAGGAAAATCTAGAGGGGGTGTCTAGAGTATCTAGCAAAAGCTACGTTTACCTAGAGACAGAGCAAACGATAGATTATCAGTAAGAACCATGTCTAGGTTTTCGTAGATGAACTTGTTTTACCTAGAAGTATGCGGCTGTAGAGAACCTAGATGCATAAGATTATCCTAGCTAGGTTATCCTAGAGCAGCTAATTTAGTAATCTACGTACCATACATACAGCATCCCTAGACAAGTGCAGATAATCTAAACTTACCTGAGCAAGGCTTTCGTAGAGTATCTACCAACATGTTTCCCTAGAATAAATTATGGTCACTACGATAATCCAATCATATACTTTGCTTTGGATTTTCTAATTTATCCTATGACCCCTACCTCTAGATTTTTTCCTGGCATGCGGTGAAACGGAGCGAAACGCATAAAAGATACTGGCTTGGCACAACTGAGCTCAGTACAAGCTCCCAAGGCCAAAATCGGAACCGAGTCCGTCGGACGTACCCGAGTCGCGTAAACTTTGACAGCATTCATCATTTTATTTGCGTTACCCCTAAGTACCAGTATGTACTTGCCGCTCGGCCAGAGACGGGATACTATCCACCTCGATTTAGATTAAATTGATCTAGCTTTAAGCTGACATGCAACATTCCTTTCCTCCGCTTGATGCAAGATGGCTTCTGAGCGACTACCTGGTGCATACGTGCGTCTAGCGCACCCTTCCGAACTTGGTGAGGTAGTTCGAGTCCTAACCCGAGCATTTGCCCGAGACCCAGCCTTGAACTGGTATGGCTGTGTCAAGAAAATGGTTCCAGACTGCGACTCGCAAGAGCCACACGCTGTCCGGACAATGAAACGACTTCATAATTTCCAGACCGCGACTGTGAAGTCAACGCATCTGCTTGGAGGAGTAATAAGCGTCGCAGTTATTCCACAAAATGATAGCTCAGGAGGCGACCAGACGAAGGGCAATTTGGGAGGACAAGAAAAAATCGTTGGTGTCGCTCTCTGGCTGAAGCCGGGCCAGACCTTGGATTTTGGGCTGAGTATTCTGATACGTTCCGGAATGTACAAGATACTCTACGGATGGGGAGTAGAGGGAGTCAAGGTATGATAGGTTTCGTTTGTTACTCATGCTCATATCATGGGTCGTCAGAGGATCGTCACCGAGTTCTCACCTGCCGTGGAACGTACCCTAGAGAATGCATTCAATTCTCGAGGTAAGAGTAAATTGGACTCGTGGTACCTCTTCGAGATAGTGGCAGATCCTGATTACGAAGGGAAAGGTGCGTGAAGAAGCACGATTTCGTTTCCGGATCGTAATCCACTAACATATTTCCAAGGAGTATGCTCGCTCTTGATGAAGGACGGTCTCAAGAGGACCGAACCAAAGCCAGTACACCTGGAAGCCACGAAGGCACGAACGCGCGATATATATGCCAGATTCGGATTCGAGGTCAGTACATCCTTGGGTATGTAGGCATTTCAGAAACAAACATCGTTCTCGCACCAATCAGGTCGACGAGGAGCATCAGTTCGGACGAGGAAAGGTGGACTCCAATGGTCTGAAGGCGAAGGGTGAAACCGCGACGGGATACTCTGAGTGGGTCATGACGAAGGTGAGCTCAAGTTAATGCCTCTACGCCATCCCATCCCATAACTCGTTATATCCAATTGTAGTGGACATATTGAGCTGAGATTCGGCGCTTCGGATGCGCTGAATGTTTCTACATTGGCGACTTGTGCACAAAACTCGTAGGCGTAGATCCAGAGAGATCGTGGAAGGAATCGAAATCATGTACCTGTGATTTATGACAATCCTGTGACTCTTCGCTTTTCCACGAGGCAACATGCTGAGGCATCAACTTCTGCATGGTCACAATTCAGCTAGCGAGCCCGTTCGGGAGTCAACTAATGTCTTTGTTTCAGCGGCGCACGGCTATAGAATAGCTATATGTAGTAAAGTAGTTGCGACTAGGATGTTGTCTAAGGTCGGCATCGAAGAACGAGAGCCCGAACCTATTTCGATTGGCGGGGATGATAAAAATTTGCGTTCGGCGATGCCTCTTCATCGAGTGAAAAGTAGCATAAATGGTGGCTGGAACTGACGCCAGTCAAGTACGCATCTTCCGAAGTGTGAGTATGGCTCGTTACGTCTTGACGAACGAACGGGAGGGCAGTATTGGTCTTCACACCCGAATTGTTGAGAATCGAGAGCAAAAGGGCTGAAGTACGTCGAATATGCATGCAGCCGGGAAAATTTCAATAAATTTACTTGACAGTATTACCAGATTTCTTGCCACCGTCCTTTGCTGTTGCCTTTGCGATGAAGTGAATTGGGATGACTTTCATTTCTGAGGGAAGGCGAGATGATCGATACACCGATGCGACAACTGCGATCCTATGTACATAGTGTTCACCAAACTGAGGTCATCGGCGCATATCAGAATTTCAAAATATCGAGCGATCTAGAAAGTAAGTAGCTACATCACACCGAACTAAACACTGGTCTGTTACACGCACCCATTCAGCTATGATGGAAACGTCATTTCAACTGGTCCATGGTAACGGGTAATCTCTGAATATTGTCATCCAGGAAGGCTCGGAGCGCCCGTTCTGGCTGGTCCCAATGCGCCTTCGGGATCGAGAGTCAATCATTAACCCTTCCATGTCTTTGAAGATCTGAAGCTCACGAAATGATTTGCGCCTTCCACTCTGACGAACTCAATCTGCCTAACCGGTTTCCCTAATATCTTAGCAGCTTCAAGCTCCGTCTGCATCGACCATGCTCCCCAAGGAACCTCCCAGGAGGAGTGATCGCACCAGACGTATCTAACCTTTACGTTATCCCATGCGCCAAGAACGTCGTCGCTCAAGGCAGTTCTCGTTTGCCGATAAAGCACTGCGTCTTTCAACTCTCGGAAAAGCCCGTGCTGTATACCCGCTTCAAGAAGCAGAGTATCAGAACGGCCCGGAAAGGCAGGAGAAGGATACATGGACGATTCAATTTCTTCAGGTGACATCGTTTTGAACGTAGGACGAGGCTGCGGAGCGGGGTTGCGCAGCTCTAGGCCACGGGGGACTTCGCCGTGCGAATAGTATCCGGAGACGTAGGCTTGAAAATTTTCAAACACTTCTTCAGGTGACTCAGACAACTCAGCAAGAGGATTGTAAAAAGTTTCCGGAGGAGCATAGCCCAAGGAATGGTAAGGCGGATCTAAAACCATTCGTCAGGAAGCTTTAGACTTCGCCATTCAATTGTACTTACCATACAGAATCAACCATCGAATGTAGGCAGACAACGGAATGCGATTAACTGAGAGCTCCTGCGCATTTGCAAGAAGTGCCGTGATCCAGTTTGCTCCGAATGACCATCCAGCAACGATGAGCCGCCCTTCTTTAGGAATCTTCTCCTTTTGAACGAAAAGCTCGAGAAAATCATAGAGCTCCTTCGCACGCTCCTTCATGTAATTATTGAGGACTGAGAGCGCATCTGCTCCGATCGCGTCGATAGATGAGATCGGACGCAGTTCCTCGTGGTCAAAAGGTTTGGACCCGGGATAGTCGCGTCTGTTGACAAGGACGATCCGCGTGTTGAACTGATGGGCAAGTGGCAGAAGTCGGGTGAATACACCTTCATGGTGTTTAGTGTCTGCACTATCGACCGGGCTCGATCAGACACACCTGCGTGCCAAGTGAATCCATGCAGTATCACCAAGGTGGTATAATCTTCCTTGCTACCGATGGGGACGCCCGAGTCGTGAATCGCGAAGACTCCGTACTTGGAGGTAGATAGGCTTGTCATCCTGAGCGACCGGAGTCAGGCATTAGGTCGCCGGGATCAATATATGAATGATCCAGGCATATCGATTTTAAAAAGGGCATAGAAAACGAAACCCGCATCAGAAGAGAAACCAAAACGTATTTCCGAGAAAGCGTGGGAATTTCAGTTCGGCAGGGCCGATCCTTACTTAGTTCTTTCCCTTTCCCTTTGATTTTTTCCATCGATGCACCTGGAGGTTTAGCTCATTGAACATCTTCAAAAGACAGCACTCGTTTCGTCTCCCTTGGGCTTTCTTGAAAAGACACTAGAGGGAAGACGATGAATGGTTCGGATCGTCATTGGTTACTCAGCTTCTAGAAAATTTCCTGACACCAGATGGCCTCAACTCACGTTGTCGACCATCGCCATGATCGTGGCTTGGGCCTGGGATGGGAGGCCATTGGCGCATAAGGATTTATTGGAACTAGTCGTTTCCTGATGGACCTGAAATCTCTTGACACTATCAGTACTCGACGGCAACGCTGCTTGCGCCTCAGTCAGATGATCCCGCTAAAAATTGCCAACGCTAACACCAGACCATATAACATTCAGGACGAATATACCGTGTGTATCATGGTATTGAAAGGCAGCGTTCACCAGCTTGGCAACAAGGCCCGTGAACAGGACTAGTGCTGAGGACATATTACCAGAATATCGTTTCCCGCGACTGAAACCTAAAAATATCATCCAAACCGCGTTGGCCACGGGATAGTATAGCCGGCATGTCTTACCAATGCGTTCTCCAGTGATATCAGAGCATACGGTCAGACAGTACCAGTTCCATGCATAACAAAATGGAAAACAAGTTCTCTAGCTGTTTACCTGGATGACGAGGAACGCATTGCAAATACTGGACTTCCAGCAGCCCATGACTATTCATGCACATTTGAATTTCCCGTTGAACGCATGACATGTATTTCAATATTGTGTATCGGAGCAAGGGGTTTAAAACAGTACTCAATGCAGAATATCAACCGCCAAAGCTTGGCAAAGAATTTGTTGGACCGAAATCAAGTTTAAGAAGACGGTGCCAGGAGCACTCAAAGCCAAAATGCACAAAATAGCTTCATGGAGCCACTGCGTGGTTAGGCAATGGTGAGTAACTCTCTAATCCGATACTTTCCGATGCATTGAACGACGTGTATCAATCTCGCTCGTACTTTCGACCAGGACTTTGACTTTGTTCGCTGACCAAACGCTTGCTCTGGAAGCTGAAGGAAGGTTGTGCGGCATGTGCAGCTCGATGCCCTCCCGATCAGCGAGCTAACAGCCAGTGAGCTATCGATGATATTTCGAGCAGATGGAATTCGGTAAGTGTGCGTACCGTATTGGAAGAATCCTGACGAGTTTGGTGTTAAAGCCGCCTGTTAGATAGATGTCTATCGCTACATGGATAATGCACGCACAATAACGTTGCGAGCATTGAAGGAACTACCCGTCGTCGCCTTAAATGTGGACAGTCCATCGTTAGTGTTCCCGCCCCTCGTCCAACCTTGACGAGCATTCAAAGTCGACAATAGTGAATTTGTATACATCTTGGAAAGTGTAAGACCAATCCCAATATGTCTGGAATACACAGTGTTAGTCATCAGCAGAGCGTCCCGATGCAAGAAGGAGTCACATGGTACTGTTCTTTTGCGAGTTCAGTGAGTGCTTTGGGTCCTGAAAAGCTTAATAATAGTCACCAGAAATGCGAAAAATGCTATAATGATTGCAACGGCAAGTGAAGTGGTTAGTACACCGGTTTGAATCGTCACTAGGCTCCCGTTAGCATGGGGCACTTTATTAAGTGAATCGTCGTACTCCTGTTCAAACGCATTATCAAATCATCCGAGCCAGAAAACCCGGTTTTGCTTTTTTGCTGTCAATGAGGCGTAAGTTAGCGAACAAGGCAACGACGGATGGACATACAAGATACCAGACAAGAGAAGTGGAGATGATGATGTCTGTGACTAACGAGCCGACAAGCCAAGTCAGAGATATCTGCTCGACCTTGACGAGTAAGGTAAATTGCTGTAGAATTGTTCCTCCGACAGTCGTTCCGATGGAAGCGACTACCGAGAATTAGTAATAAGATTGAAGGAAAGAACGGAATACTTACGCATTTGGATTGTAGAGCAGATATAGACAAGGACACTCAAAATTCGAATTCTGGTCAAAACGTGGATTCGCCAGCCATAGAAACATTGGACAACGAAGGCAGTGATCCCCTAAGCAGCAATTGATGAATGTTATTTCATAAGTACCAGAGATCTATCTAAGATTACCGTCAAAACTGGATCTTGAAGGCCAACCGAACTATGTTAGTTTTGTACTGAATCAACAGGTTCGACTGAACTCACATGGGCTCAGATCTGAGGAGGATAATCAGCAATTACAAGATTCTACTCAAGGCGCCAGGTACTTACATAGGTTGATGACCTGGATAGCCTCAGGATTTCCTGGAAATGGACTTCAGCAAACCGCACTTGGCCATCATCAAAAGCTTACCAAAATTTGTGACAAGGTAATTATAAGTCATTCCGATGTCAAATGCGCAAGACACTGTGTCAAGCAAGAGGAGACTGAGCACCTAGAACATATTGTTACTATGGGTGCCACACAGCCTATGAATTGAATGATTACGCACAACAGCCTTGATTCGTCTTTTATCGCTGGATGACCACCAGATATTTTACTTAATGGGAGGAAGTTTCACAGAGATAATGTCGGACGTACTGTTTGTACCACATGAAATAAAGGTAGCACTGAATGACCATTATACCATACAAGATGCCATTGATTGCAGTCCCCACGAGTAATGGGCCAAGTCTGCGATTTATGAATCCGTTAAATGCTGCTGAAGGACCCAGCGAAGAGAGAGCACGAACAGTAGGTCGAGTGCTCCCATTGCTACCTAGCAGTGATCAGTCAGGGATTTCAGAGTTGATGTGGGTGACGACTCGCCCGATCTCTTATACTTGATGATAAGCTATTTGGTTAGCAACGCAGAAGCTGGTCATTTGCGACTATTTTTATTCTGTGGGATTTCACTTTGTTTCCTAGACGTGCATCATCTCCGTGGAGCCCATCGCACGAAGTACTTTTTTGGCCATCCGAGTCTCGGAAACTCTAAGTGGCTAACAACAATCCATTGATCGCGGAATGATGAGATCAAGCGCAAGGCTAAAATCAAGTTCCTCAATACAAGGTCCGATCGCCAATGCACATATATAATTACCTGTCCTCGAGTTCACTCGGACCCAGATAAACAAATTGAACTCAATCATATAGGAAGGATGGATGGCGGAAGAACAAACCAAATCGCTCGGATGCTGTGCTCATAGAAGGTATACTGAGCTATCTCGTCCAGGTATTATACCGAAGGGTATACACCCTGTGGCGGCTAGAATTATCGTCACTTACATACTCATGTGCATCTCAGAACGTACATCCATCTCCTTACGAAACTCGGAGACATTCTCAGCTTCAATCCCGCTGGCCGGCGCACTTCTCCGATCAAGATCTCTTATGAGACCAATGAAACCGCGCCAGTCTTGAGGTTAATCCCTCGGAACGCGTTTGTCCGTACACCCATCTTCGCAAGACGGGATCTCATTTGACCTTGTGATATCACTATAACCAGCTATTCTCGGCATTCAAAATATGAGATCCTCATATTCTCTCTTCATTTCCACTGGTTGATACAGCATACATGGAATAGGAAGTAATTGCAGGCAAAGCAATCATGAAAACTATTGCAAGCATTCCCTTGAACCTATTTCACACGAAGCCCAAACGAGTGCACTCTGGCCGGACGACTCCCTTATCAACGAGCTAAGGAGAACGGAGATGGGAATAAGCAAACACTGTATAAAGAATGGAATTCGACTTGGTATGCATACTTTGTCAGACGGCTCCACATCGCACTACGAAAGGGTCCGGGAGCCTTTGTGATAGGCGACATAAATACAGATCCGAGACGGATCAATGCTCCTGGGCGTCTCAAAGGTTCGGCGTTGGTCAGTATGTTCGCTATGGCCTGACTTCTTTCACGCGAGTGTGCGCATCCGGGGCAGCAGAAAGTACGTTCAATTCCCGGACCGGTGTTGCGACCATAGAGCCTGCACCAGTGCTTCAATGTCCTGCTGCGAATGAGGAAGTCGATGGGCACCATCGTCTGGCTGTTGTCCTTGAAGCCACTCCGCCGTCTGCTCACGAGAACACTACTCCTTTTGGGGCTCTGATTATATATCTTACAACATATCCAAATTCGCCAAATATAATGTTTGGCTTGCCCCTGGTGCCGCTTTTCGGTTCTGGTGATCTATGAGAACTACCCATAGTGTTGCGATATGCGGAAAGTATCTTACCTGCGTACTCCGACTCAACATGCTGCGACTAGAGTCGCTCAGTCTGCCCAATCCAATTCCGATTTGATTTGGAGCACACGGCAGCCCCCAACAATGACATTTAAGGTCTCTTCGGATCCAACGGACGGAATCGATTTAGCATCGCTGAGCTTTGGGTGATGCTCAAATGAAGCCGACGTGGGTACAGTCAGATTGGGCGTACTAGGACCACACCCTTGTAGGATACTAAAATTCCTGAGATCGTGGCTATATTCCGTGATCGGAGGCAGAATCGAGGCCGCGTAATGGTAAGGTAGCGAGGTTTATTGATAGATTGCACACCTGAGACAGGACCGACAGTTTGCCACTTCATCGCGATATCGTATGATACAAAGACTAGAATTATTCCGCCATGTTGAAGAGAGTCGTGACAGACTACAGACGAGCTGGTCGGACAAATTGTAGTCCGACTCAAGGCGTCATTCGAAGGTGATAATTGGAGCGAGCATCACCCTGCAGTTCCGTTGCGCCTGCGAATTCAATCTCATAAGGCGATACAAGCAAAAGGAAGGGTGTCTCGCTTGTGCTCAGGATGCAAAGCCGCTGTAAATTCGTCTTCTCTGGTAGTGGATGATTGACGAACTTGGAACAGGGACGATCCAATGAGATCGTGGAAGTAGGAAGTCTCTAGGGGACCGTAGCCCGAGGAATAACAAGACTGGTCTACAATCAGCTTTCGGGAAACTGTGATCTGAGTCAAGTAATCGGACTGACCGCAGAGTCCACACGTAAGCAGACAAGCGAGTAATTCACGAGTAATCGCAAGAGCTTTACGATCCGGTTTGCGCTACACGACCATCCAGCAACGATAAGGGTTCCCTTTGCAGGGATATTTTTCTTAACGAAGAGCTCGAGGAGGCTGTAGAGCACTTTCCCGCGCTCTTTCATGTGCCTTTCGAGAATCGGCGGTGAACAACTTTCTCAGTCCCACCGATAGACGAAATTGCACGCACGTTCCTCGTCGTCGAAAAGTTTGGACCCCGGATAATCTTGCATGTTGGCAACGATGATCCGTGCATTGAACTGATGGGCAAGTGGCAGAAGTCGGGTGGCTACACTGGTCAGTGTCTGCACTATTAAGCGAAAAGAACAGACGCACTTGCATGCCAACTTGCCAAGCGGGGCGATACAACATCTCCTCACTAATTCTGGTGATGCCATCTAGGACGCCCGAGACGCGAATCGCGAAGACGCCGTACTTGGATGTCAATCGTCCTGAGCGGTAAGGTCAGGCAGCAGGTCGTCGCAGCCAATATTTAAATGTTACGGACATATTGAAGAGGCACCACGGTGAGCTCTGGTCAGTAGAGACCGCATCTGAATTGAGTTGAATTGAACGAAAGAATGCAAAGATGCCAGCGAAGTGAGCGAACACGAACATGGAAAAAAATGGTCCGAACCGATAACGTGAGAATGACATACCCGATAGGATCAAGGGTACCTCCGATTATTGAGATTTTTGCACCTGCATGGCATCAACGTCTATTAGTAGAAGCAGCAACGTAGGTGCATGCAACCAAGTCGTGGACTCGTGGACTCGATGAAGAACGGACGGTGATGGGCGAAATTTAGCTTTAACCTTCCGCCATACACACATTAAGACCAAAAAAAGGCTATAGTGGGCTCAGGTGAAGTCTACGACATCTGTGAAGCCATGATACTCTAATGGGTTTATTCTACTCCTCCAACGGCACGTCATGCCGGACATTAACTCGCAGGACTTACAAAAGTGTTGATTATCGTCAAGCTTGTAATATTCAAATTGCGATCATGTACGAGATTTTACATGTAATGTAAACACACCCCTCACCACACCCCTCCGAATCTCGTGTCGATCCGAGGTAAAGTATCCCTTTTGTTGTTTTCTTTTTTTGTTCACCTTCCGCTATTATATGAAGCCTACCTCTATGCGTATCATTCAGATTCCATATACAGTATATTGCGAATAATTGGGGTATAAACCGGAATACATGCTACACTGCCCAGTGATCCGTGTTGTCATACTTCGAAGAACTTCACGAACACTCTAGGATCATTGCAGCAGCCTTCAGCGCATGATTAATCAGGACTTCCTCGATCGTCACAAAATCAAGACTTACTTTCTCTGCAATGGCATAGACTGTCGCTTCCATGTGAGCGGCAATGTGCAAGGGGATAATACTAGCATCCACGACACGAACATTCCTTGTTCCATAAACCTTAAGGTTGGAATCGACAACGCCTTCCAGCGTAAACTCGAGTGAGAATATTTATTCACGAGATGTGAGAAGACGTACCGCCAAGGAAACGAGGTGCCATCGCGGATGTTCCTATAGAGAATGAGCATGAATTTTGAGCCTCTTCGGCAATGTGCGTACCTATAAGATGATTCGAGCCCTGAAGAAATCAATACAAATTCGTTCAGAGTTGTTTAAATTGTACTTACTGCGCACGATGACCGGATATACCTGTACAAGCGAACAAAAGTCAGAATAACATAGCGAAGAACAGAACAAACTTACTCTAAAAGACTTTCGTCATCTTGTGATGCCGGATCAGGACTGGTCTGCTTGTCAATGATCTCTGAGACTGGTCCAGATTTTCCGATCTTCAGTAATAGCTTGAGCAGATCAAGGAGTACTTGAGAATCTAAAATATAAGAGGGTGAATCTAGAGGAAAGTCAGAATTTGAAGTGATCTCACCATATTGCTTGTTTAAGAATTGCGGATCAATGACAGGGGAAGACAACGGATCATTGCTAGAGATGTGCTATAAACAAGTATTTGCTGTCATTGAAATCGATAGCAAGTAGTTAGGAAGTGTTGACACTCACGACACTTCCACGGCTCATAGGATGAGATATTCCTCCGAGAGCTAGCATGTTCGTGCTATTCGGAGCCGGGTTGATGAAACCCCGACTCCACATGATAAGTTCAGATTGAGCGATTGCTCCCTCCGTAATCCATGCACGCTGTATTTTATATTGCTCAGCTTGAAACGATGAAGGGTCCACCGAATTAGCATCCTGGTCAAACTGAGCGAGTAAGTCGGATATCCTGCTGTCATTTACTACTGCTTGAAGCGGGAGAAAGGCGAGAGTCGAGTCCAGCGCTGCCAAGAGTCCGGTGCCATTTAAATCACTATGTTAACAGTTATGTGAACGAAGGGTCTGATCTAAAGGAAGAAATTACTCACTATAACCTCTGTTGTTCCGCCGCAAATGTAGCATTATTTACTAGTTCGTCTGATCATTTCTGAATTGAGCTTTGATAGTATACGCGTGACAAATATATTCACCGAATGTCTCAATCCCGGGTTGGAGTTGCCATTGTACCCCGACATTTAAGTGTTCCTGTGATTTTTTCTAAGGGTAAGTTTCTTCCTAAAGTAATATTACTTACCTGCAAATTCTCCCCGACGCCAGGAAGATCGATCAAGGGAGAAATACCGTTGCTCGAGAGAATTTTTGCGTTTCCAATACCTGCAAGAAATTAGTTGTGTGTAGTCGTGGTACCTTACGCATGAGATCAGAATACCTGAGAGTTCTAATATTTGTGGCGTCTGCACTGTCCCTGCAGATACGATTATCTCCTTGGAGGTCTCAATTGTGTATGTGTTAGATCCCACCGCCACCTCAGCTCCGGTAGCAACATGATCTGATCCTACACTAGAGAACAAGATCTTGGTTGCCTAGAGTCCTTGTCGCGTCAATCCATACAGATTAGAAGAAAGACGAAAGAATGTGTTACCCGGGCTTCAGTGAGGATATGTAGGTTCGAGCGAGCAGGACGTCCACATAAATATCCGAGAGAAGAATACGCTCGCACACCGATTGTGCGATTGACCGAAAGACGTGTGTTGTATAGACCAGTGGCGTTGCCATTTAACTAAATAAGGAGATGAGTTGAGAGGTGTTCCAAGGCAGAAGAAAGCTTACAGGGTCCACATTGAGCCTTGTTCCCAGACCATGCAAAGTCTGGACAAATCTCGGAACGGTTTCGTGATAAAAGGTATTGAAGGAAGCCTAACTGATCCTTTGAGTACAGTCTCAGAAATTTACGGAAAACGCTTCGCACCGAGATAGGACCTTCTGCGGAACCAACTTGTCTTGCTGTCACTCCACCAGTAGAGCTTTCTTCTAAAAACAATGGGAAAGGATCTTGAGGAAGAGATGCGATACTTTCAGATTTTGCGAAGAAAGGAAGCAAGCCGTCCCAACTCCAGTCCGAGCCGGGAGCAAATGTTTTCCATGCATCATATTCTGGAGACGATGCACGACCGAAAGCCATCAAATTTATGCCGCTTGATCCGCCAAGCATTTTTCCTCTGTTGTATAACGATGTAAAACGAGGAACACGACTCATACTGTCTACTCACCTTGGTAGAGAAAAGTTCCGCATGCTAGCAGACGACTGAGGCGCGCTCACGAAACTCCAATCGTAAGTTGAGTTCCCTAGTGCCTTGCTGGATAGGCCTGATAATACATTTTTAAAGTAACTAACAATCGAAGGGGAGAGGAACCAACCTGGAGTGTTAACAACTGGATCATCAATCAGGAATTTTCCGGCCTCGACAACTCCTACTAGAACCCCCGGTTCTTCTGCCAGCCTGGTATTCCAAACAATAAATTGCTAGGACCGATGCACAGAAAATCATGTATTGACCTTGCAGCAAGAACCATACCAGCTGTACCGCCCCCTTTCAAAACACACTCAAAGTCAATACCGTCGATAGAACTCATTTACAAAAGTATACCTATAATGAGGTAATCGAACCTAGACCTTGCGAAAGTCGGCGCGTCGTCGATTATGGAAGATGTGCCAGTACATGTTGTATCTGGAACAAGTCCTGCCGTCACCGAGGCGAGAAGCAGAGTGGCAAGAGGGAGAGAGTACATCATCTCACACGTCAGCACTAAGACGATCGAGCCATCCACTTACCATAACTTCCGTCTTATACTGAAATTGAAGACGTTTTCGATCCGAGAGCGGTGCAGTTCTGATGTGGTTTCAGCCTCGTACACAAACGAGATATTTTTTTCCATGATGATAACTGTCCCGGCTGTGATGATGAGAAAGTGTTTTCCGCTCTGATCAGTACAGAAGGATGAGGGAGGGAGCGAAAAAGGCACCGGTGCCTTCGTCATCCAATGATGCGCCGAGGACAAGAATATCCATGTCTGGCCGAATTTTTTCACCTTGTGGATCATTGAAACGGGTTAAACCAGCCATGCGGAGCACATCATCAAAATGCGCGACTAATACTAACTGTGCGCCTTTTGTGATCAATCGCTGATGGATGTACTCGAAGTTGAGCCGAGGTCGGACCTTATTTGTAATCAAGCGGCTGCGAGCTGAAGTGTTCGTCACAGGGGGTCACGTCTCCTAGTTTTGGAAACGCTGATCAAGTGGTCTATCCCTTCCTCATTTATTATTACAGAAAGCCGTGAGGGATGAAAATAAATTGACAGAAGTTCTGGTATGCATGTTGTGAATTATGTATTTCTGTACTCCGTATATCCATGAATCTAAGTTCTAAGCATAAAAGTAAATTTTCTCGAATTGGGACAAGAGACCCTCGCCGATCAGAAAAGACCGCGTGACGGAACGGATTGGGGTTGGCTAGGGTTGTCATGATCTCTCACGATCAGCCCTGAGCGGCCGGCCGGCCGACTGATAAAAGACCAGGATATAATCAAATCAACACCTGAACTGAGATCACGTCTTGTCGATCAACAAAATCATATTTGAGGTTTATGTCTTCGTAGCAAACATTCTACATTGTAAGTGCTGTAATAATCATTCGAGCAACAGGCTTACGGACAAACGGACTTGTCTTTTCACAAAAATCATAACAGAGCAAAATTCTATTGCTCATCATGACCTTTATCTCCTCAGTTGGGCCTCGTATCTGAATGGGTGTAAGTTACAGCTCAGACAAAACAACAGAACGCACTTACGGTTCTTCAAGATACTTAATTTCATCCGCAGTCAAGTTCTTTCCGGTGACTACGCACTCCGCGAGTCTAGTTGGCTAGAGAAAAGCGTGAGATCAAGACAGTATCCTCACTATCCTCACACCGAAATCACCAACCGAGTTTGCTCCAACTATCGGACTCGACACCTTTGAAAGCGACCAAAGCAATGCGACCTGGCTCATCTTCCAGGAATGTTTACCAGCAAGTTCTTCGACGCGCTTGATGATTTCCTCATCGGACGGTCTTCTCTTCTTCTCGAAAGGACTGCCCTTAATGCTCTGGGTACGGGGCGTTTCGGTTCCGAGAGGGCGTGCCAAATGTCCATCCATCAATGGCGAGAATGAAATAATACCTATGCCCTTCAGTTGACAGTATGCGAACATATCGATTTCCTGATGCGAAAATATTGATTAGAAACGTTTTTCGGAAGAATGATCGGCACATTCACCTCGCTGCGATACAACAAGGAATGTTCAACCTGAGTGCAGATGAATGGAGTCCATCCGTTGGACTCGGCGACATGGTTCATCTCTGCAAGCTGCCACGCGCTCAGCCTGCTGGCTCCTAGATAGCGTACCTTCCCGGAAACGACGAGATCATGAAGCGCCTTCATCGTTTCTTCAATCGGCGTGTTTGAGTCGAAATCATGGATTTGGAGTAAATCGATATAGGTGGTGTTCAGCCTGTCCAGCGACGCTTCTACCTGGTTGATGATGGCCACACGAGATAGGCCACCTTGATTGACATACTCGCGGGTATTCGCAAGATCAGGAAAGAACAACGTGAAAGTGCCTGGATCGGGAGCAACTAGGTAATTTATTTTCGTCATGATCACCATGTTCTTCCTCGGGATATTGTTCTACAAATTTATGAAGATCTGTTTCGTTCAAAAGAGAGCAGACCGGTCGGATTACCTGCTTCATGAAAGTCGCTATTATACGTTCCGATTCGCCATTGGAGTACAGGTTCGCAGTGTCAATGGTGTTTATACCCATGTCCCATGCCGCTTTGAGGATCGGAAGTGCCTTGTATATGGGTAAGTTATGTGCACGGAATAGCAAAGAACGTAACTCGAGCACAGACCTTTTCTTCTGGTAGAACCCACGGCTGGAATACGCGGAATTACTTGCTACACTTGTACCGTATCAATGTGAACTGTAACTCACCGCCCATTTGGGACTGCCAAATGACATTCCACCAAGAATGGGAACGGATACTCGAAGTCCCGATCTTCCCAGCTGATGATATCCGACTTTAATCTGAGTGCTCATGATGATAGACTGAGGTGAACGACCAGGGGAAGGCTCAAAGTGACTGATATACGTCCAAGCGGCGCGCATCCATTCCGTCTTTTTTCAAGTAGCCGAGACGGAGGTGGTTATGCAGAGATGCGATGCTTTTGGAAACCCTAAGATGCCGCTGGTGCCGAGGTTGACAGATCAAGTAATCTTCCAGCCCCATCGTTCTTCTTTGATAGTAATATACTCTGTGCCCGCTGGCACTCTGCCAGTGGACCGATCTCTGAGTTATTGTTTCTTTTATATAATGTATACTTCTCCTTGTTTGTTCATATTCTTTTACTTCCTGACATTGCTTGTGACGGTGATCATGGTCCTTCGAAGTTCGCATAGATGAGATCGTGCCTCGATTCTTTTCGGTCTCTATGCCGCGGATTTTGACACTTTCTCTTTGCTTCATCCATCCTGCAGACACCCTTGCTGCGTCTCAATGTCTCGAATTTTTCTTTCTGTCTCGGTCACCGTCCTGAATGGGATGATATCTACACCTCCAAATCCACCACCGCAAAATCGGGAAAGAGTGGAAATTAACAAACAAGAGTCTGCTTTCATTACTGCAGCATCTTCACTGGTGCGCATTTCGCAGGTTAGTTTCGTCACTAGCATGATCTTTCTACTCTCGATGTTCAGATGTATATTTAGTATATACTAGTACTTGCCACACTATGCGAGTCGCTCATAGTCATTGCCGTTCGATACCCATCAACTATATCCTCGATCGTTTTATCCACGCTCTTGTCAACCGAAGTCTCTGCTCAAGAAGTTGGAGTAAATCCTCTCGCTCTCATAGCATGGGCAATAGCCGTCATGGGTTGTTTGCTACGTTACAGCTCTATCAATGCTCTCGGCCAATTTTTCACGTATCAATTAGCCATCCGGAACGGTCACGTCCTAGTTACAACAGGACCCTACGCAGTCGTTCGCCATCCCGCATACACTGGATCAATTACTGCAGCACTAGGAACAGGTATATTCTTCCTTGGTCCAGGCTCGTACGCATATGCTGCAAAGATCTTGAGGAGCAAAGCAGGAGCGTCATGTGCATTCGTCTGGTTAGGGTGGAAACTATTCATGTGCTATAACGTGGTTCGCCGAACGGCTCACGAAGACGAATTTCTTAGGAACAAATTCGGACAATCGTGGGTCTCCTGGTCGCAAAGAGTTAGATACAGGCTCGTTCCAGGTGTATATTGAATGGAGCCGTTCTGTACTATCAGGATAACTTCATTGGTTGTTAACATTTAATACACGAAGTCTGGATTTTCACAGTCATTGGCTGTTAAAAAGTTCTTCGATGCGGAAGTGATAAACAAGGAAACACTTATTCATCCTTTTCTCCACAACAGACGCATGATACACATGGAGACGAATGATTGTCAGAGTTTCCGGAGATGAAATTATCGGGAGAGCGTTCCGGGGTCAATGCGAACACTGAGGATTCTCACATTTCGATCTCTGATCGTTGTCTCGTCTGGACCCGTTCTGTAGGGTTCAAGGAGCGCTCATTGTATATTTGGCACGAATGCACATCAAGAACTGCGGCATTTTAGGGGGTAGAAGCTCTAATGCAGGACAGTCCTATCAGACTTCCTGATGAGTTCACATCTCCAGAACCCACCGTACCTTTAAGAAGTCAAGTACTTGGACACAACCATCTTTCAGAGCCGTGCGGAGGTTTGTTATTTTAGGAGAAGTGACTTCCCGCATCATGGATCTTTTTGCTGTTATTATCTGCGATCAAAGAATGACAACAGCATCAGGGAATGGCATTGCATCCGCATTCCCCCACGGACCAGGATAATTAACAGCAACATGCCTACTGGCGCATCACGGACAGGCATATCCGTTTCCAAAACCTTCGACTAAAGGACGTACCGATGACTTCGAAGAAAGGAACAATCTTGGCGAAGCTCCTTCTTTACTCGAATGGAATCTTGAGGTCTCCCATTACAATTTGCGATCTGTAAGAAGCGCCTCCATCGACAGAATAAACTCCTCCATTCGGACGAGGTAAAAGCGTAGAATCTTGCGAACAATATCGGTCTTGTTTATATCCGATAATATCACTTCTTCGGATCGGGGATCTAGCCCCTATTTTTCAGTAGCCCTGTTCTAGCATTACTCAGTATTGTTCATCCACCATTGTCAGACGCTGAAGTCCTATGTAAGGTTATAGACGCTGCATCTTTCAATCTGTTTTCCGCTTTGACCATGTGAAATAGATACACCCAGTGAATTCTCGTGTCACATCTTTTAGATCTTCCTGAAATTCCTTCGCCATCTCGTCAGTGAGTCCTTGAGCAGAATAGCGAGCTGGAAGAGAGTTTGCTATGTCCAAGTGCGAATCGCGCCAGACCAAACCGAATTTCTGCACGGCCGGCGAGGCTTTGGATTCCTTACGATTAGACACGATTTTTAAAGACTGATCTAGTCGAACTACACACCAGCTGGCTGACCACACATCGGAATAGTGATTTTTTCCACATTAACCTCGCTGAACTGTCCAGAAGACTCGAGTATACATTGAAGGTCTTTACCGATGCAAGGCTCGGAGCCGTGAGAGCGTATGATACTGTGTAGTTTGGCTACCAAGGGCGATCGTGCTGCTATTCCCCGCCTCGTTCCGTCCTGCGACGGGTCATCATCATCTGGCTCCTCGACAAGTAACCATCCAGATGGTTTGATCAATGCTGTGACACGATGCAAGAACTGTTCAACGTCAGGCAGCTAGAAACGGCAACCCATCAGTCAAGATAAACTATAGAGAGCCGGAAAAGTCACTTTCATGAAGCAAAACCATGCGAATGTGTATAATATCAAAGCTGGCCTCCTCGAATGGAAACGGATCGCGAAGGTTCAGCAGCTGAAAATACACATTTGACGGAAGGCTGCTAAAGTGACATTAAATAAGATCCGTAGGAGCAGAAAATAACATCGAAAAACGAACCGGGATGGGAGTGGGTTAATGTCAACAGCATGAACTATTGCTTCAGGGAATCGCAAAGCAGCGTCGATAGCCCTACAATTGTCATAAAAATCTATAGCATTCCCATCAATTGGCACCGTTACCAAGCACCACTTCCACAACTAGGACAAAAGTCAATTAGACATGTCGTAGATCGGTTTGTTTGCTGTTACCCCATGTCCAGTATAGCCCGCGGTTTCATGGTGTCAAGCGGTGCGAGTGCAAGGCGACCGCCAAAGTATTCAGTAAAGGCTCTGTGTACCCTGTCGAGTCTATTGAACTGAGCAATACTAACATATACGATTAGTAGGGAATCTTCTCACCTCTGCAGTTCAGTTTGAGATACATAGGCAGACTGATCAGATACGAGTCAGACCGTGGTGAATTGAGACTGTTTGCGAGTTGGTTCGCACCTGAAGGGTATATCCGTTTTCCATTTGGAGGAAGAACGGCGCGTAGCTGGGCTGGACAATGAGGTGAAGGACAGAGTTGACTCACGATCGGAGTCTCGTTTGGAGGACGGTCCATGATTGATACTACTAGTAATGAAGCTTTTTCCCTTGCTAATACGAATTCTCTACGTTCGTCTCCGTGAGAGTTTCAGATAGAATCTGGAAACGTGACAAGGAAAAGTCACGACCTGAGCCACGTGACCGTTTTCATTATGAAAATTGTTCACATCATATGGCCTTGCCGAGCTCAAATGAGCCCCTTTGATCATTTCATTCATTGGACAGACCTCACACATGACACCGAGACTGAGTTTACGACGTCTGCGGAATTCGTTTTCGGATCTTGATTGATGTGCAGGATGCATACTCGTGGTTGACTTGGAAAGGCATTCAGGTCGAAGAAGATCCGTAACCCACGGACCACTGTAGAATTCGATGTTCAGAACCAAATTGGTTATCTCTTCTGCTCGGGTGAAATCTGGCATGCTCAGGTGTTCTAACAAGAAACCGGATATCGTGGAGACCAGAAGGTGGCCCTCTGGCGCCTCACCTCTTCGCAGTCCTCCTGTATCCAATGCGGTAGCGGTACGTCTTCTTCTGATGCCACCTTAAAAAGAAAAAGATTTGTTCCCCGCTGAGACAGTCCAACCCTTAGCAGCTACTTGACAGATCTCGTGCTCCTGAGAACAAGGGTTGAATCCCACTCGGTCAAATACTGCCACATGCGTCTTTTGTCGTTTCTCAGAAACAAGTCCAGATCTCGTTCTCGAAATTCGGGCTCACATTCACAAGATTTACGAGAAATGTCGTCGCTTACGGTCAACGACAAGGGAGTCAAGTTTGCCTTTCTTGACAGTGGGGTACCATCTCAGAGTGGTACGTACACCACCATTATTGCGATTCATGGGATGGGATTCTCTAGCAGTACGTTACAGATTCGTGTTTATTTTACCGGCGCGCCCTTACAATCTTGCCTAGAGATCTTCAGAAAGGTCCAGGAACTCGCACGGAACTCGAATGTCCGTTTCGTCGCAGTAAATCGGCGCGGATATACGGGATCTACACCCGTTTCCGACAGCGAGTCAGCCGTGCTGACGACAGGATCTGATGACGAGAAAGCCACTTTCCTGAATGACCGTGGCTATGAGCTAGCCACGTTTATTGACCTGTTCATACAGCAGAACGGCATTCCTCCCATATCTGACGATGGGAAGACCGGTGGTGTTTCATTGCTGGGATGGTCATCGGGCTGCGGCTTGACTACGGCTACTATTGCGAACATTGAGAGGCTTTCAGCCGAAGGGCAGAAGCGTTTTCAGAGTCATCTCCGCGCTCACGTCATGCAAGGTTTGTCCATCCAGGCATCAGGTACGGCGTTCAACCTTTCTCACGATAGTTTTTCCTTCTCAGAGCCTCCGTCTATCATCTTTGGTCTTCCCCTTCCTCCTAAACTTTGGTCTCCCCATATGGATACTTCTATTCCAGCGGATTTACAGACGCCATTCTACACTCGGTGGATCACATCTTACTTCGATCACGGAGATTTGTCAACTCGGGATGTAGATGTTCTATCGTATATTGTACCCAGCGCGTCCCGTGCACCCTCGATCTACAATATGTCGGCACAAGATCTCGCCGAATTGGTTGAAGAAGGGCCCCAGGAGCTACCGGCGATGTTCGTGACCATGCCCCAGGCTAATGCGATATACAACAAAGCTTGCTTTAATAGCGACGTCAAAAAAAGTGTACCGCGGATGAAGATATCGCTCATCACCGGAGATGTGACTTGTTCATTCTCTTTAAACGCTCTTTGGTCAATCGAAGATGATGATAAGAAGAACGCAGGAGGCAACGTTCGTTTCGAGGTTATACCAGGTGCTAATCATTTTGTAAGTGCGGCAATAATTTCCTTGAGGAACGTCAAGTGACATGCAACCTTTGTTTCAGATGCAATGGGACATGCCTGAGGTCGCATTCAAGGCATACGTGGATGCTACTTTCGCTTGATCCTTATGTTCGTGACTGGGAAGAATAGGGTTGTCGTGTGATTATGTGTACGGCTCGGACGCACTATTTATCGTGCAATTTACTTCTAAACTTTTGTTGATCCAAACCAAAGCCATGGAGACTTTCAGAGAATATTATCTTTCCCGGCTGCGACAGTGTTGTGTTTCGTAATCAAATATCATACTCTTATCAGCCCAGCCTGCAATGTTGTGATTTGAAAAATGCAAGAACATAGTTTCTGAAGACTCGTTACGGCTGGTTACATACATTCGAACTATATAAGCTGGATACTGACAGGAAGCTGCGGGCCTCGGGCCTCGTGTCCTTTTATCCATGGCTGAATACTGGATGCGATCTTCAGCGTTACTTCTCCTGGTACGGCTCCGAAGCGGAACCGCGTAACTAGACCGCTCAAAATAACCTACGCATGTCAGTATACTGGGCTCAAATGGATGAAAATGTATTCAACGAACTTTGTATTGGAACATTGCTTTGAATGAATCGATTCAGTCCTGTAGTGCTAGTAAACGAAAGTGGGAGAACCCACCAAGCCGTGATCCGACGCAGCTCCTTGGACCATCGCTGAACACCAAGAGGTTGGACCATCCTGGATATTGTTTGACCTCGGACGGCAGATCCTCGAGCCAACGTTCTGGTCGGAACTTTTCAGCATCTTTCCATAGCGAGTTCAACCGCTGGATGGCGATTATAGGTATAAGAACAATCTAAGGTATGAAATGAGCGAGCATAGCTACGCATGAGTATTGTGCCTACCTGGCCAGGAGAAACCTCGACTTGGCTAGTGACAGATCCATCGCTGAGCTTCACCGGTTGGCCAAGAGGTATTATGTCATGTTTCGTCGCAACTCGTTCCATGTATGGTAAACCCGGATACTTTCGAAGTCTGAACAAGACATTAGTATATCGGAATTTCGTAAAATAGATAGACATTACGTTTCTTTCAGCACTGCATCCAGGTACGGCAGTCGGGATTGAAAATCGTTGTATGTCGGTTCACCAGTGAAGTCGCTCAGCTCTTCCCGAAGACGATCTTGTATCCCCTGATTTCGAGATAGTTCCCATACGGTGAAACCTAGCGTCATAGTAGTCGCCTCGTGACCAGTCATTCTGAGAAAATGTGAGGCAGCGCTTTTGAAAGTAAAGAAAAGACGAACATAAAAGTTGAAATCTGATAAACCGATGAGTACGTGCATGACTATAAGCAACTAATGGACTGACCTGTTCCGAGAGTTCATCTGCAGAAAGCCTATCCTCTAAGGATGCAATGACTATACACATAAGTAAGAAAGAGGTTTTGAGATTGTTATCTGTCAGGTAAAACTTACGTAGCAAACTCAACAAATCCCTGTGTTCGCGTTTCTCGCCGGGATTTACAAATGATTTATTTCGGGCTATCATTTCCTTCGCTACACCCGCCTAAATATTGGTGCTCAAAATCATGCATAACCGACGTAGCAGAAAGCACTCCCACCTGTATCGTCCGCTTTGCCGTTCCTTGTGCTTGTATAGCCTGAATCGGAAGGTCGTTGAGAATGGGAAATCGCCTGAGCAACATCAAGGACTACATCAAGAACATGTCAACCGTTGAAAAAGTCGAGCACGACAAAAATACACACCAGAAAGCCCGCGTAACGAGCTGCGGGGGTGATTCCTGCACGCCTCGCAGTTATAATATCCTGAGCCTCTCGACTATTTCCGCCTTCAAAATCGTGGAGAAATGCCTAATGATACCGATCAGGACTAGCCGGACGTAGCATATTTACGGTTATTTACCACTCGGCCGACTACATTGAGTCTATGAAACTCATTGAGCTAAAAATTGCTGCACAAAGGACCAACGTACGTTGCTTTCGCTGTCCAGGTTAAGATATTTAATTCGCACGATGGTGAGCCTGTATTCTCGACAAACGTAGCGAAATCATTCAGGACCTGTATCAAGGTGAAAAAAGGTTTGGGTTATCCGAAATTTGACCGTTGGCATCAAATACGACCTACTCGAGATGCTGCCACTCTAACTTCTGATGACATGTAACGAATGTTGTCGGCGCTGGCCATCTTATCAGGAAAACTGCCTTTCGTTCGAAAGCATTTGATTATACCTCAAGGAAGGGCTAACGAGTCGTTTCATTCTCTTATGTTCATGCTCGCCCTCGACCCAGCCTAACCCTTTACCAAGGAGTCGTGCGACTCGTGGACGAACGACCTGACTATGGTCTTCATGACATGAGTACCACCGTGGAACTGGTTTCTTGAAAGACGTACGGTAGTCGAAAATTTTTCTTTGAAGAATATGCGCAATTCCGGTAGGATCACTTAGAACAAGCTATGCTCGAATGTCTATTTCATTTCATTCTAAAAACAAAGCAACCAGCACGCACGATGTCAGGAGCCTACAGATACACTTTTATTTAGCAAAGAAAAAGGTCTCGGTAACGTTGAGAAACGACGAACCCCAAATGCAGCTTTTATGCGAAAGGTAGGGCCTAGCTTTGCGATCCACGTTCGGAAAGCATGGCCAGGCTCGTGCATGAAAACGAGTCTTTCATGACCCCAAATGAGCTCATGACCATCCTGGCTTTATATCAGAAGAAAAGATCAAGTAAAAGAGACAATATGCGAACCGGAAGTGGCAGGCGCTGGACAAAGGAGCCGGCTCTTCCGATGCAAAGACACGCAAGGCTGATAAAACCAAGTGCCAGCAAAGCAAGGCCGTAGTTTGACTTCAGGTGACAAAAGACTAGAGAATACAGAAGATGAGCCATCATAATGATTGCACAAACAAATGCGAAGCCTACGTATTTGTACTGGAATAAATGCCCTCTCGTGATAGAAGCTTGAGTTGGGCTTATGGGTGAGATGCAAAACCCTAAATAAAATAATATTAATAATTAAGGACCCCGGATACTTCCGGTCACCAATCAAGTAACAGCTCTGCTTCGCGCGCGACTTTGTCGTTAACCATTCATTATATTTATTTCACTTCACAGAGGATAAAGATATAACATGCTCAAGGCAGTGGAGTCACTGTTAACCACCTATCTCCGATATGGTCCAAGCCAGCTTCATCTCGGGCATATTTGTGCTTGTGCTCATAGCGGTTTTGCATCGAGCACTCAACATAGCTCGACGCGTTGGCCGCCTTCCACCGAGTGCGTAATCTGTGAATATTAATGCCTCCAAGATTATTTCGATAATTTGGACTTTTCAGTTGCCAAGTTCCCACATTATTCATCTGAAAAGCCTTGGATTGTCTACGCGTCGGTCGCCAAAGCTATAGGTGGGCGTCTTGCAATCTTTGGCAACAACCTTGTTTCATTTCGCAAATACTGCTTAGGCTCGATTTTCCGTGCACCTACCCTTGGTCGCACTGTCATCATCATAGATTCAGCGGAGATTGCAGATGAGCTTCTAGGAACGCGTAGCAACTTCTCCTGCAGACCTGTTTGGCCCATGGCAGAATTGTTGGGGAAAACGCGCAACGTAGTGTTCCAGCGGTACGGAGACAGACTGAAGAAATTGCGAAAAGTCTTGCAAGCATCACTGGGCCCAACTTCGATCAACGGAATGTGGACTGAGTCCCTAGATATGCAAACGAGATCTCTGTGTAAGTCATTTCTCGACTCTCCGGAACGATTCTACGACGCCGTTGGAGAGTAAGTAGCCACGTCATTGATCCGGTATTTGTCTTCGTTGAACTCTTTACGAAAGGAATATGATTCGCCACACCATGGCAAACGTATATGGCCAGAAACTCAGCCCGGAACTCCTCCGTGATATACAGGGTATCATGCATGATACGAGTATTGCTTTGCAACCTGGACGATGGATGGTCAACTCCTTTCCCTTCCGTACGTTTTCCGTTAATTTAACGAAGGAACTAATCTTCTTACCATTCTCTGTAGTGAAACGGGTACCAACCTGGTTCCCCGGTGCCGGCTTCCACCGCTGGGCAAGTGGTGCCAGAGAGCTATATAGATCATTTACGCTGGAGCAGTACAATGCGGTTAAGGCTGATATGGTATATATCATTGTGGTTGGATTTCTGATCTTAGATACTAAAATTGCAAACTCAGCGAGCCGGCATTGCAAATATTTCATTTGTAAAGGCATCACTTGAAACTTTAACTACACCGTATGATCCAAAAGAAGAAACTTTGGTCATGGACGCCGCAGAGAGTTCCTTCTTCGGTACGTTTCTAAATTCTTCCATCTGAGACTTGACTTCAATTTTGTCCTAGCGGGAATAGATTCGGTGAGGATTCCTATTGTGGCTTTTCTCCGGATGATATGTATCGTTGTAGACTGTCGCGACAATCCTCACATTCATAGCCTTAATGGCATGCAACGAGCATGTACAGGCACGCGCGTATAGCGAGATATGCTCCGTTATCGGGACAGACCGTCTTCCGGATATTAAGGACAGGCCCTTATTGCCTTACGTAGACTGCATAATACAAGAGGTCTATCGATTCAGCCCGGTCGTTCCTCTTATAACGCACAGCAATATAGAGGAGGATCAGTTTGGGGGATTTAGAATCCCAAAGCGTAGCTGGGTTCTGGTGAATGTCTGGTAAGCCAATAATACTTCAATAGACTTCTGGATTATTCGTCATATAATTCTGCAACCTATCTCAATCTAGGAGTATAATGCATGACGATTTAACTTATCCGAGCCCAGGAGAGTTCCTTCCCGAGAGGTTCATGATGAACGGTGATCAACCTGGTGCTCGAGACCCAAGGCTGGTGATTTTTGGCTACGGAAGAAGGTAAACCAATAATCAATCTGCTTGAAAGAGTTCTGATGTGTATCCATAAACAGGCGATGCCCTGGCATCCATTTCGCCGAGACCTTGGTATATCTTATTGTTTCGCGAACACTGGCATTATTTCATATATGTCCTGATACTTTCGACGGCAAACCGGTCGCGCCAATGCTCAACCCTATGGCTAGACTCGTGGCGTGAGTACACTTCATAGCTTCAGAATCTCTCGTTAATTCGATTGCTCTATCCAAGCGCCCCGGAGAGATTCTCTTGCAAGATCGTTCCCAGAGCTCATACCCGTGACTTGTTGTCCTTTCAGTAGTGACAATCTGTTACTGCTTTTTGACCACTGGTGGTTGTGCGTATAGATTTGGCTTACAAGTAAAAGATCTATCTCTTGCGAACTACATATCGCTCAAGTAACATGGTTTTCTTTCGTTCACAAAGACAATAATTTTTACGCACTATTGCTGGACTAAGCCATACTCTGCCTGTCAGGATTATATAACAAATCTTATCTTGATGCGAGTCCTATGATTTTCTTGGTTCACCTTCGGACCGAATATTCAATCGGCATTTCATTCGACCGACAGTCCAAATTTGGCAGAAACTAAAAACCAAACGCCACTACCTGCGCATCGGGTGATCTACAAGACGGGGCAAGTTCAAATAACCTTCTCTGATTTCGACTTTCAGAGGGCGAAGTCGCGATTGGATAGTGCAAAAGGAATATTGAAAGGATATGTGGCGTGCATGGCTATCAGTGACAAGAGCCATAGTTGTGTTTCTGGCTGGGCTATGAGAGACTCTGCTCTAGGGCAACGACGGTGTTTGTATCTATTGAAATCCAGGACGCGTACAATCTATCACAGGGGCAGAATTACGTTTCTGAGCCCCTTATACGGGAAACAAAATTGGAAAGCTCGCCTCTGATTGGCTGGATTTCAGTTCCGGATCAAAAGTTTCAGGTTCGGAAATAGGATTTTGCCCCCTGTGATATATCACACTGTCATTTATGGGAGATGGGAGAATGCCAGATACCGGCCCTATCGATGCAACGACTGCGAAAAGATTTCACATAGACATCAAACAGTTTCGTTTCGCCACGGTGTTAATAGCTCCAATGACATCCATATGCCGTTTGACGATATGTACACAAGGGCACTCATTCAATTGTCGAAGTACATCACTCGGTTTGATTAAGAAGGACTTTGTAGCAACTTATGGAGTACAAATCAGCCAGAACACGCGGTCCAATATGCGTTACGGTACCTTTTAGCCCTTTAGATTACCGAGTAAACTTCCACTGGCAGTTTCAGAAGTAAATTACGTTCCGGTCTCACGGTCGTGACGCGCGACTCTAACTCAGGAGAACTTCACACGTAACTACTGTTTTTACACCATTTTTCGAAAGACGAGTGTATAGGTAACGAGTGACCGCGAAGTTGATGCTGTTCACATCAAGGAATTTCCTCATTGAATGGTCAATGGACGATACTATCGCATCAGGGCATCGGACCCGTTCATAAGCTTCCCCGAGTTGCCATTCACCGGTTTGATGAGAACCTCTGGGCGCTTGATCCATGCGTTCACATAGAGAACTTGCAATATGTGAGCCTCCTATCATTTGTCAATACCGATTCCACCGTGGGTTGATCTTTTTTGTCAAACGTCACTACGAAAATAGATCCTTATTCTTCCGCGCTCCATCATCAAGATGATATGAAACCTCAGAAGGCTGAGGAACAGAAACGTTGACTGCGAGTATCAGGATCTTCCTGATCCGACCTGCCTACAAAACTCCCAAGTAACATTGAACGACATCAAGTCTACCCTCTAAACAACATCGCGCTATGGCATCTGTGCAAGAGAATCCTATAATCCTGAACATCGAGAGCTCTTATGGAGCACTTCTTATCGGCTGCCTTTTCTCGTGCGTCGTCTGGGGTATAACTTGCCTGCAAGTGTAAGTGATCCTTCGGATATCGATTACACGCTGGACTCACAGAATTATGTTCAGATTTTGGTACTTTTACCAGTAAGCGGAGATTAGCCTTCTCCATGCCACATGTGAATGACAACGATGACAGCAATGACACGGATAGCATGTCGCGAAAATCATTCGTTAGTTCTGTTTACTGTACATTTATGAGGGCATACTGATCGTTCCCTCTTTTCGTCGTTCTCATACTAGGTATTTTTCCTTTGGTTTGTTAATTATCCGTGAAGGTCGATTTGGAACACAGTCTAATTTGCTTCAGGATCGCCGATACCGCCAACGAGATTCTTATCCTGAAGTCGAGTAAGGCCTCTCGTTCATCACTTCACCGTACTCCCGCTAAGTTTTTCTCAGTGTGGCCCGTCCTTATCTTACAATGGGGAAGAGTCGCTGGACTTACAGATATTCAAAGGTAAGATAGTGTGTTTATCTTATTACGTACACTCGCTGACCAAAAGACACTGCATATTGCTACTTCAGTGAAATGACGGTTCGTTTTCCTCCACTAATACCGATCGGCTAACTGAGTTTTTGTCTAAAATTGCTCCTCGCAGCACCATGTATGGGTCTCTGTACGTCGTCAGTTTGCATTGTTGTTGAATATTGCTCTAATTCAAACCAGGGAATAGTAGCTGTTTCTGTCCAGCTCTATTACTTACACAGGGTCTATACTTGTAAATTTATGGAGCTTTATACAGTCGTAAAATGCTGACTCCAGGTTAGATAGCGGGAAGAAGTGGTTGGCTCCAGTAACCCTGGCACGTAACACGTTCGTTATGTTACTTATTCGCAATGCTGAGTGTATTGTGTATAGGGAATTGTTTCTCTTTGGCAGCTTTGTCAGTTTCTATAAGCTCCGCTCAATTAGCTCTCGCTAACCATGTGTATATTGTCATAGTTGAAAGTATCCGTAAGTTCAATATCGTCTCGGGAAAGACTAAAGTTATCTGATTTCGAGTGTTGCGCCAGCGTTTCAAGTCATCATGTACGAGAAAGATGGCTATTTTCTAGCTTTCATACCTCAATTATATCTTTGCAGGCATCGGAATTATACCTTCGCTGTTCTCTCGACATCCTCCATCACAGTAAGATCAAAACGTTCTCTATATGACGTTTGACGCATATTGCATATCCCCCTCATGTAGGCGCTGAATATCTCCTTGCGCGCGTGCAGCGCGGCGGTCGACATATTCATCGCAGTCTCCATGTCCTACTACTTGATCAAGAGAGGCATTCCACAATTCTCTAGGTTAGCATACTATATCACTCTCGCGATGCTCTTATAAATTTGGTTTCTTCCAGCACTAAGAAGATGTATTTCCGACTCTTTATTCTTACCATTAACACTGGCGCTTGGACAGCACTCTTTGCGACCATCGATTTCTGCCTCGTAGGATCCTCCTCTTTTTCTTATGATTCAACGCACTGAAACTTCGATGATAGATGGCGGCTTACAAGAATGATTTATGGTACACGATTTTCGAATGGCCCCTCTGTTCTCTGTACTTGAGCGTCCTCCTAGTCAATCTGAACACCAGAGAATACATTCGAGGCCCTGTAGCTACGAAGGTCTGGCAAGGATCAGCAGTACAAGCTGATGCCTTCGGAAGTGGTAACATCGGCAACAGGACTCTCGAACCTCGCAAGGTATGATAAAAACTCATGAAATACTCTCGATTTGCTGACACAAAGAATGTGTCGCAGGATACATTCATGATGATCGGGATTGAAACGGAACAAACATTGCATGTTGACAAGGTAGATTCACGGAGTGACTACAAAGTCGGATCATCGGCGGTGAGGGAAGAGTCACTAATGTGCAAGGTCGTATCTAACACCATTCGAAACACTAGGTCTAAGGGTTCATTGAGCTACATCTATGACGAGACGGCATGTATTTCATACAGGCGCATCCGTGATTTTCAAAACACCGTTGCTGGATCAATATTTTGTAAATGACAACGCGATCGTCTTCTAGGACATTCTTACTTTTTCTATCACTACGTACCGATCAGCTGAAAACATGATAATAAGAGACTCTTGTGGCGTTATGCACTATATACTATAACTTTACCAAGCTACTGCGCCTCACTGAAATGAAACATTACCTTCTACAACTGAAGAATTCGTCGTAGTCACTCCGCGACAAAGAATAAACCGAACTGTCGTGTATACGGACAAGTCTTGAATGGTACACCGAGGTCAAAGATAGAAAGGATAAGGAAAAAACTGCCGAATTCAGGTAAGGAAATAACAGTTATAAACATGAAATTTTCTTACGAAACGCTCAGGCAGGATCGCTACTATTAGTAATAATTAATACTAATAATCGGACATCGAACGAATCGGCACGTGATATTATTTGTCAACGATTTTTCGTTTGTCTCTGTCCTCCTTTTCACCGCGAAACCGATGACCTTGTTATCAGATCGAAAACAACAAGAACAACATTCATAGCACAATCGGAAGAATGGCGCTCTCCCTTCCTTCGGTGAACGTCGACTTACCGACTTCAGCACCTGTCAACAAGCAACTTGACGCCAACAGCAAAGGATGTCCTAGTACAAGCTGGCATGGACACCGGCCATGAGTTGAGTAATCAATTTTCACGAAGCAGTGGGGCCCAATTCTATTTCCGGGTTTGGGAGAACATGTGCTTAACTAGATGCGGGAGGAACGCTTCAACTTGATAGATGGCTTGAGCACACTCCTTTTCTCGGAACAATCAAGTTCAATTGCCTGTTCTTCTACAGCATGACGCTCACCTAATTATTTCGGTTACTATGATTCTAACGGATTCATACCTTTGCGTCATCTTAGTGCCACAGGAGATTTGGTGCATGTACGATCCATCCCTCAATGCGATTCAATGATATAGTTTATTGGTGAGTGAATTTCTTTACTGTGTTTTCTGGAGCTCAGGCCTGATAGTAGGGCACTTATTTCATCCGAAATGGTATTACATATTTCACGGGATCAATTGCGTGCCGCCAAAATCGAAGAAGGGATACAATGCGATCGTGGTGCTTGGTGAGGTCGAAATGATCAAATCCAGTCTCTTATCAGTCCTCGTCGACCGGATCTCCGAACCTTTCAAGACTGATATTGGAATGGGAAGTCGTCGAAGCGAAGCCCGTGAAGATCGTAATTGAGGTGAAATGTGCTGTGCGAGTACTGACTGTCCGGGGTCTCCGAAAGATATGTCCCTGAGGTGAGCTTCTCTGCGAAGTAACTCCGCTTAATGGTTCCGTTTGGCAGGAGCTGTCTGAATTATCGGCGCCAGTTTGAGATCATGATGTTCACATCACGGGGAAGCAGGTCAGTTAGAAAGCCAACCTGAGCTCGACATGTCTTGAAATGAAGCGACTTGTTTTCGTCTAGGATACCGGAAATCTTGGTTTTCCTTCACAAGTCGGCGTTACGCGGAGATCAGAAATATCCTTGATTATGTCCATCACGCTGTTCCCATCATCGTCAACTCACAAGCAGGGCTTTGGTATCATCGATGCTTGGTCTGCCTGCTTTGCTTCAGTGGCCATATACTGCCATCCTCTTCACCTGGACAGATTTCAAGACAATATTCTTTCCGGTGGTGCGTAATATGTGCGCTAACGTGGCCCACCATCTGAATCGTTTCATAGATTGCCTTTGCATGCGCGACCGGTCCTGTGCACTCTGTTTCCAGGTTAATTCACGCCTGCGCTTGGATATGGATTCATTTGCTGCTCTGCAACGTATCCAACCAAGCGAGGAGTGAACCTGAAGATTCTATCAACAGGCCATGGAGACCATTACCTTCAGGCAGAATATCCAGACCTCAGGCAATACTGCTTCGCTGGTTACTCGTTGTGGCCTGCATGGCATGGTCAGCATCTTACGGAGCGGACCTGATTTTTGTCACTTTGGCCCTTGCAATAACGACACTGCTTTACGACGAGTTAGGCTTGGCTGCACAACCAATAGGGAAGAACATTTGCTGCATCTTTGGCTATACTTCGTTCGAATTCGGCGCGACAAAACTCGTCGGTAAGTAGTTTGTGGAACTCCTATTCAAAGAATGTCAAGACAATCTAACAAGTATTTCCTTAGGTCCTAGCAGACATTTGGACGTCGTGTCGTTATCTGCGATTACGATCAGTGGCGTTCTGATATTGACTACCATTCAGGCGCAAGACTTCGCCGATGTGGAAGGGGACATTGCCCTTGGGAGGGTCACGTTTCCGATCTTCGCACCTGAATTCTCTCGTTCATTTACGGCACTTATTGTGCCAATATGGTCTGCAATACTTGGCTGGTATTGGGACGTAGGAGGAGGTACACAATTCGTTCTTATTCTCTTAGGAGGACACGTAGGCTGGCGCATGTTCACAAAGCGCTCAAGCGAGGATGATAAACGTTCGTATGTGATGTACAATGTATGTGCTAGGATTCGACTCCCTGTGAAAAGAACCTGATGAATGTCTATAGCTCTGGCTCACTGTCGCTCATGCTTTACCGCTCCATAAGAGAACAGGATTACTACATCTATGATGAAGTTACACTGTTTCAGACTTCAAACAAACCTAAGTTCAGGTCGCCGAAATAGAATATGTATGTCCATGGAGGGGTGTCTCGAAGAAATGACAGTTGCTATAGATCCATTGAATACGGTAGCACACACCTTATCACGCATACATCAATGCAATAAATGGAATGAAAGAAGAATCTTAGGAGGAAGATGTGAAATGACTTTACGGAACGCATGGCGCTAGCGTGATAAACTATCTCAAACTATGTCTCGAGTTTATGGGCAGCCCTCTGGCAACGTGAAGCAAGTCCCTAGTTCCCAATATCGCTATCGCTTTCTCAATCACGGACATATGATCCGACAGTCTGCGTTGGAAGAACAGTGGCAGAAAGATCTGCCAGGGTCCGTCTGGCAAGCGGCTCTAGAGCTGATACTAATGTAATCTAAACGAAGAGCTTCTGCTTTTCTATCTGTTCGTCTTGAGCTCTCCATCAAATTCTTCGAATCGGACCTGGTTCGCGCTGTATGCGAATGAATCCGAGAAAATTTGGCGAGGGCTTGAGTCCGAATTATTATTCTGTTACTTATCAATAACAAGATAAGCAAAGTGGGCAGTGAAGAGTTTCGAGAGTTATCTCGATGCTATGCAAGACCGCTTCAGGGAATATCACGTAAAGTGACTACCAAGAATTACGTTTCTGAGCCACTGAAATAGGAAACAGAATTGGAAGGTTCGCCTCTGATTGGCTGGATTCCAGTTCCGGATCAATTTTTTCAGGTTCGGAAATAGGGTTTTGCCCCCTGTGTACCCTTGTTTGAATTCATGAAGTGTCAAGGTCACGAAAGTTAGGGTATATGCTGTCTATGTAGAACGGCTGGCAAATGAATGGAACGGAAGTCACAGCCGCTGATATGTTATTTTGCCGTTACGTCGGAAATGACCGAGCTTTAATTCATTCTCCGACGTGCATCCTTCTTTTAAGGTGGATCGTTGATGAGGCCCGACGGACCTGGCGAACATGGCCTACCTTCCGCAGGACTTTACAATAGCGATCATATTCTTGTGCCTCGTCTTTCCCGTGGTCTACTGCAAATTTTGCAAATATCCGAGTGTCGCTAACGTCCCTCTTTTACCACCGGGTCCAGCGAAATTCCCCTTCGTTGGCAGCATACTCAAGGTACCTCCGTGTGGTGCATGGCTGACCTTTTCAAAGTATAGGGATATCTATGGTTCGTTGTTAAATTACCTAGTTTCTAAAAACCGTCTACTAACCGGGAGTGAAGGCGATCTTCTTCATTTCCAAGGTCTAGGAAACAATGTCTTGGTTTTAAATTCACTGGAGGCAATAAATGATCTTCTTGACAAGCGCGGGAATAATTATTCTCATCGCCCTATCTTTACCGTTGCCGGAGAGTTGATGGGTTTGGGCCAGGTATGGAACATTGTCTACGTCTCTAGCTGCTGCAACTGAGTCGAGTTGTCTAGAGCATGCCTCTTCTTCCATATGGGGAAGAGTGGCGATCTCATCGAAAACTCGCGCATATCGCACTGAGTCCGAGCTCTGTGAAAGTTTATCATCGAATTCAGGAGAATTTGGCGATTATACTTTGTAATGATCTCTTACGCACGCCAAATGATTTCTTTTCGTTGGTGAGACTGTCAGTTGACTGTGTAATCTAGCTTATACGGTCAAGCTCACATATTGTAGAACCGCAGGAAGAATAATCGTGTCCGTTACATACGGACTCCCGGTAGGCTCATCCGAAGATAAAGTAAGCCGAGTACTTCACGTCCATGGCGCGTCTCAATTGTTCCAGTACATCACACATGCCGAGAAAACTATGGACGTAATCGGTAAGGCGACGGTCCCTGGCGCATTCCTGTGTGACCTTCTTCCCATTCGTAAGTGATATAGCTGTATCTCATAACGCCTGAAGATGTATGCCGATTTTCAGTCAAACATCTCCCGAAATGGGTTTCATTTCAACAGAAGGCGCTTGAGGGGAAAGCCATGATTGAGCAACTTGTAACGATGCCATTCGAGCATGTGAAAGCCGAAATGGTTGGCCCGGATTTATCATTCGTAATATAGTGATTAATTGATTTTTCTAGTCTTCTGGAGGCGCTTTACCATCTTTAACGTGTGGTCTACTTGAAATGGAGCATGAAAGCATAAGTGACTTTGAGCACAAAGTAAAATGGACTGCAGGTGCTATGTATGGAGGTAAGTCGTATCAACTGAAATCTTTCGACGCCACGACACTGATTCAGAGACAGCTGGAGCAGAAACGGTAAAGCGATCCAACTGGGCATGAACTTCGTGTCTGAAACGGATCTTCAGACTTATGCTACTGTCTTGACATTTATGATGGCCATGGCGCTGTATCCATCAAAACAAGAACAGGCGCAAAAAGAAATTGACAATGTCATCGGCATGGATCGCTTGCCGACAATGGATGATGCGCAGGACCTGCCATATGTCCGCTCTGTCATCAAAGAGACAATGAGATGGCATCCCGTCTTGCCACTCAGTTCGTATATACTTTGCTTTGGAATTCGCTTAACTGAGTTTTGCCAGGTATTGCGAGAAGAACTGATGCCGACGATGTTTACAATGGATTTTTCATTCAAAAAGGAACCATTGTTGTACCCAATGTTTATGCCATTGCATCGGCGCCGAGCGAAAAATATGATCCCCGCGATTTCATTCCAGAGCGGTTTCTCGACCCTGAAGAAGTTGTGGCCGACCCTAGTACATGGGCGTTCGGTTTTGGTAGGAGGTAGGATTCCTCCGATGAGTCTTTCAAAGACAAGAGCGTCTGACTTAGGAAAAAAGGATCTGTCCAGGCAGGTACCTTGCGGAGAACTCTGTCTTCATTATAATCTCGAGTTTACTTGCGACATTCTCTATATCATCGCCGGAAGGTACAACTCTCAGTCCTAAGTTTGGTCAAAACCTCGTTAGGTAAGTGGCACCAGGTTAGACTTTTCAAAGCCTCACTCAATATCATGCTGTGTGCGACGTTCTGCAAGCTATCCCGAACCGTTTCAAGTTAATATCACGCCGCGCCACAGGGCTGTGGAACAACTAATTCGGCAACGAGCTGCACAATGTGATATTTACGGAAGAGGATAACTTTGAGGATTTGCCGCTGACGGCGCTCATATGTTCTAGAGAATAAATGGCTATGCCGAATACAGAACGGTTTGGCAATAAATCAACGCGACACGGAATAGAGCACATAAGAAAGTAACAGAAAGCCAAGAACGGATCGATGACGTCGAATGGATCACAGAATTATGTCACAACCTGAAAAAGGGGGCTTGAGAATGAGACTTACACGAGAACTGCCGCTAATGCATAACACAGTAAATCATAACTAGTGTAAGTACTCCCCAGTTGAGGCCTCTTTCAAGATAAGTCGCAACAGCAACAGGCGCAGCATTCTACCAACTTTGTTTCCTCTTATTTTTGCAAGCTCGACGACTCCTGAAGAATACCGTTGAAGGCCGGTCTGCAGAAGTGCATCACCGACATGAACATCAGCCCTCCGAACGGAAGGGAACCCAACTCTGTCGATTTAGGTGCATAATGGTTCTTTGATCGATATTTGTCTTCTGTTATTCTGTATCTGTTCTTTGCTAGCATAATATTTGCGAATCTAGTGCCTCTTGTTTGCGCTCGCCATCTATTCGCGACTTTGACAATCGTTGCCGCCGACGCAGTCAATCTGGAGCAGAGGGGTTCAACATCTCGGAAGGATAGTGCAGGTAGGGCTTATGTGAGAAGCTGTACGTCCCGTGACAATCTTTTTATGTTGGTAAGAAGATATTGATTCACGGCGTCTGCCGCCAGACACTCGAGTCACTGGACAATAAGTATACCTTCGTAATTCCATCGTGCTCCGTACAGCTGAGCGACATCGTGAGTACGCTAGCGATGACTCTCTATTTCCCGCAGCCCGGCCTTGACCCCATAATTCATTATGTAGGCATGCACTGCTGCCAGTCGTTTTCTATGATTTGACCTGAACGTAGTCGAATTTGACGCCTGCATGGTAACACGTCCGACGGCACTGCGCATTGTATCTCCGAGAATCGGTTATCGAGAATTTCGATATTATGAGCGAGGTCATCAGAGATGCCAAAGCACTAAGACCGACGGTATCCGGATAGTATGGAAGCTTCGAAACGAGCTTTTCCCCCTCCAGAATCTCCAATCTTCAACAGTGCCGCAAGATCCAACCATGAGGATGGAAGTCGCACGGCTGGTAACTGTCAGACAAACATCTTGAACGAGGACGAGACAGTTCCAAGTTGTCGAATGTGGTAAAGATGGGACTTCTGGTCTTCTTCTGAACGAAGAGTTCGAGGAAGTCGTGGAACTCTTCTGCGCGCTCCTTTGTGCGATCCTGAGCGCATCTGTATCAAACGCATTGACTGATGAAATCGGATGCGCTTGCTCGTCATCAAAAGACTTGAACCCTCTTGTTCATTCTATTGACAAGACCAATCTGAGCATTGGACTGACGTGGTGCAAATGGCACAACATGGACGAATTCCCTTTGTTCTTCATGAAGATTAGTACGCACACCATCAATGGGGAAGAGCCGACGCATCTGCATGCCAAGTGAAGCTCTGCAGGACCACTAAGGCGACATATTCTTCATTGTTGTCGTCTAGAATGTCTGAGTCGTGATTGCGACGACACTGCACTCAGAAGTGGCTGGTTTCTTCATTCTGAGCGGCAAGAATCGGGCTTCCTGTGGGCAGCCAGCCACGCGTTCTTGTAGGATAATGCGATAACCTCAAGTAACATACAGGAGAGATTAGGGAACTTTGAATACAGTCAGTCCCGCATTAGATATATACTTAGCTAAGAAGGATGAAATATAGTCACATACCACGCGATACAACATGACTTTCTAGACAGGGTCACCCTTTCAATCCCTCCCACAGAAAGACTTT
Organism: Phlebopus portentosus; assembly: GCA_037892935.1. Classification (NCBI taxonomy): domain Eukaryota; kingdom Fungi; phylum Basidiomycota; class Agaricomycetes; order Boletales; family Boletinellaceae; genus Phlebopus; species Phlebopus portentosus. The sequence continues at coordinate 1,390,252 of JAYXKI010000004.1, read as the reverse complement.
TGATTGCCGCTAGTGCTTGCAGCGTTTCCATAATCTCCTCTGCATGCCTCGAAACGCTATCCGGGGGTAGTAAGGATATCACGCAAGTCGAAGAGTAATCGTGTCAGGCGCACTCAAAGGTCCAGGCACTAAGAAGAAGAAGGAAAGCCTCCTCAGGAGACTCGTAGGCATTCTCTCCTACATAACCGCCAGCCGAACTTCCCCGTGTAAGATCAATTACACCGCCAATGTGTTGTCCCAAGCATGTGGTTAATCCCTTTGTACACGCACCCAATATGGAGCAAACTGTTTTCCACACATCCATTTTCGCAGTATTTATTCGACCTGGTGAAAGCAATGTCAGTACTATTCGCGACATTCAAATCATAAAAACATGTTCTCGCTTACTTCATATCCTATGTAGCTTCGCATATTGATGCAGAAAACGTCAAAAAGGAATCAATTGTAGACGAAGCAACTGTAGGATCCATCACTAACACATTCCCCTTTCACGCGAAGCTCTAGCAACCCTGCTTGGAGTCCGTACGAGCCCAGGAATCTTTGCATCGACGAACTATAAGATACGGAGATGGGCGTCAGCACAATACAGGGAATGGAGTTCGACCTGACATGTGTACCTTATCAAGTGGGTTTGTGACGTTCGTCGAGGGACTCCAGTAGCGTTTGGTGTACTCGAGAATAATGACGGCATAAGTTCAATGCTCGTCCGCATCCCAGAGGTACATATCGGACGACAGCCCATGCCGACACAGTGCTCAGCCCTTCTGATAGCGGATGATTGACGAACTTGGTAGAACGACAGCTTAGCAAGCGTATCCGAAAGTGATGAAATTCTCCATGCGCCACCGAATCCATCCTCAAGAGAGGTATAAGCCTGCCTACGGGTGGTCTTGCTTGTGGCCGCGATGTAAAGCCGCCGCATATACCACTCTTCGGTAGAGGGTAATGGATAAGTTTGAAAGTGGAACGGCTCAATAAAAGGGGCTATAGAATTAGTTTTTTTTTTGGAGGACTGTAGTCTGAGGAGTAGAAAGGGGAGTCTCAACTGTCATGAACTACGTTCCAAGTAATCGGGCTCACCACATAGAATCGACCCCGAATAAAAGCAGACAAGTGAGACTGATCTACCGGGAGCTCATGGATTAGCTTCGATCACTGGTATCCAGTTTGCGCGGAATGGTCGCCCAGCGATGACGAGCCCTCCGTTTTTAGGAATCTTCTCCTTCTGAACAAGGAGCCGTAGAGCCTTCGCGCACCCTTTATGTAACCTCGGGCACATCCGCCCCGGTCCGGTCGATTGAAGGGATCTAACACATTTCCTCGTCGTCAAAAGACTTGAATCCTGTGTAGTCGTGTCTGTTGACAAGGACAATCCGTGCATGGAACTGATGGGAAAGTGGCAGAAGTCGGGGTGAATACATGTTCACGGTGATCAGTAGCCATATTGACAGGAGCAAGAGTCGACGCACTTGTCTAAAGTTCTACAATATCACCAATACGGTTTACTCTTCATTAATATTGTTGTCGTCTGGGACGTCTGAGCCCATGGATCACGAATGCGTCGTATTTGGCCGCGAACAGCTTCGTCATAATGGGCGGTAAAAGCTAGGCTTTGGATGCTGCAGTTAATATTTGGATGATTCAAAATATATATTACAGCTAGTTGCAAAATTGTTGGCAATCATGTGATTTCACCACTTTTCAAGTCACAAGTGCCTCAAAACACAGATAAAATCATATCTCACCCAAAACTCAATGGTTTCACATCATCTAAGTTGCCAAATTCATATTTTCAAAAGGGCTTTCTTTTAGAAACAAAGATTGAGAAAATAGAGCAAAAAATAACCCCAAAATAGTGAAAATATTGTTTTTTATCTCTTCTTTGCATATATTTTTTTTTCTGTGATCCCTGCTGGTCCAGCACCTCCCCAAAGCTGTCCAAAATGATAACATGATTATACTATGAATTTACAGTCTGAATTTGAGTTGAATTGTGTACCAGAATGTACTGCTTTGAGGCATGCCTGAATCACTCAAAACTCATCATTCCCCCCCAGCCTCCCAAGCTCCAGAAAAAATTCTTACAGGTCAGATTCATGCATGTAAACTCACTATAGATTAAATACATAAGCTTTGAGCACCACCTGTTGCTGTAGGATCCACTGGGGAGCTGTGCTGAACAAGTGGTTCTGGTTGTATGCACCATTCTAGACAGCATCTTCTCAGCTCACCAGTGCAAGCTAAGGCCCTAGCTAATATATAAAACTAGTCTATTATATCTGAAATGAATTTACATATATGAATCTGACCTGTAAGAATTTTTTCTGATGCTTGGGAGGCTAGGAGGAAATGATAAGTTTTGAGTGATTCAGGCATGCCTCAAAGCAGTACATTCTGGTATACAATTCAACTCAAATTCAGACTGTAAATTCATAGTATAATCATGTTATTATTTTGGACAGCTTTGGGGAGGTGCTGGGCCAGCAGGGAGTATAGAAAAAAATGTATATGCAAAAAAGAGGCAAAAAAAAATATTTTCGCTATTTTAGGGTCATTTTTTGCTATATTTTCTCAATCTTTGTTTGTAAAAGAAAGCCCTTTTGAAAATATGAATTTAGCAACTTAGATGATGTGAAACCATTGAGTTTTGGGTGAGATATGATTTTATCTGTGTTTTGAGGCTCTTGTGACTTGAAAAGTGGTAAAATCACATGATTGCCAACAATTTTGCAACTAGCTGTAAGGAAACAGTAGAGTAAGCTTTGAGGGGACGAGAGACGCGTCTGAACTGGGATTACTGCCTTTTTCATATGTATTGTCACTCGTGACCTCTGTGATTTTTGTCACACAGAACACCTCAAAATATAAAAATCACCATATCTCACTCAATTCTTGACTGTTTTGCATGATCTAAGTTGCCAAATCCACAGTTTTAAGATCTGTTTAAACTTCAACAACGATGAATAGAAATTAGTAAAGAACAAGTGAGATATGTTGCAAAAGGCTGATTTTAGACACATCTTTCATGTGCAGTTTTTCCTGCCCTCATCCCTGCTTCTACAGTCCTACAGGCAATTCCAAAATGATATAATTATTTTATTGTAAATTTACAGACTGACTTTGAGCTCTATTCTGTGTTGTATCTGCTGGTTTGATACATGTCTGAGTTGAGCTCAAACCTACCTTTTCTCAAGGGCCCCAGACCTCAAGATAAATTTATTCTTAGACAATCTGATGTCTATAAATTCATATTATTCCAATAGCACCACTCTGGTGCAGTCTAGGTTGTTGTAGCACCCAGTCTGAGTGCAGGAAAAAATGCACATGAAGGAAGTGTCTAAAATCGGCCTTTTGCAACATATCTCACTCGTTCTTTGCTAATTTCTATTCATCCTTGTTGAAGTTTGAAACAGATCTTAAAACTATGGATTTAGCAACTTAGATCATGCAAAACAGTCAAGAATTGAGTGAGATATGGTGATTTTTATGTTTTGAGGTGTTCTGTGTGACAAAAATCACAGAGGTCGCGAGTGACAATACATTTGAAAAAGGCAGTAATTAGACGGACGCAAAAAAAACCCTGCCCAGAGCGTGAGAACTTCGCTCCCGAAGGGGACAGCTCCTCGTTGAGCTAATCCGATCATGTGCCAGCACCAGTTTTGTATCTCAACAGTGTTCGTTAGAACAGTGTCCGACGTCTAGGACCCTTTAACAGAAGAAATACCAGTGTGGCTCTAGTCCTCCTTCCAGAAGTACTGGTATTTTCATGCCTCAAATTGCGTTGAGGAAGTTGTCTCGTGTATCCTTGCCAATCTGACCTGTCCAAACTCCAATTGACATCCGCTTTCTTTCCGGGTCGTGAAGAGCTATTAGGATGCGGTGGAGAATGACAAGGGAGAATAACGAGCCCAACTGATGCCTCAGTCGTTTTCAATGTCTATCCAGTTGATGATGATGATGATGATGATGATGATCGAAGGTGACAACTGTGAAGCAGCGCCTGACATACATGCGCTTGTGAGTAGTATTCCTAAAGCTCAATTTGAGGCGTCCAAATCAGTTGAAGGACGGACAACCTTTAAGCAGAATCTGCTACGGAAATTTACACCTTCACGGTGCCTGATTAAAAGGAAGATGGTATTCTGGTTGCAAATTCACGACCTTGTGCAAGGGATGCGACTTTGGGAATCGTGAGTGATCTTTTCACCAGACTAGTTAAACAACCCTTCATTTTCTTCATGGTCAGAGATGAAGAGACAGGAGGCGCCTGAGTGCTCTTTTTCCGAGGGTAGCAGCGACACTGAAAGGTGCATCTTACTGTAACCGAGTTCGAACAAAGCTAATTGATCGACGTAGTTCCTCCCTTGGGAAATTTGCAGGATTGCGTTGTATGACTTCTTGTCGTTTCCTGGACTGACATAATGATATGAAGGCAGATTTGCCATACTCGGTTGTACTTAGCCCTGTGGCCGTCAATCCCTTTCAATCATCCGTCTCCCATCTGCTTAGTATCCGGTCGGAATATCGGAAACGGCTCTAGACGCGTTAAGCGAGTCTCGCTTTCCAGATAGGAGCTCATTTTTTTCTGATCTATACGGCAACGATCATGTATGGTTCTCGCCGTTCATTACGGAAGTCTTCTCTTCGCATGATGGTGGTACAGTTGAAATTATCATAGTGCATTGAATCATAATGCATAAATCTTATAATGCATTGGGTTTGGGCTTCTCCCGACTTGGGAGAAGGGAAATTATGCAAAAATCTCGTATTGCATAATGCATTGCATTTTGAGTCAATTTATGCATTTTACTGTGCTATTTTTGTGAAATTTGTCCATATTTGTGCATAATTTCTCAACATACATCCAATCTCTGCCAAGTTTTTCAGCTATGAATAGCTAATTTCTGATGGGATTTGTGAAATACTTTCATTATCAGCTTACTCATTCGATGCCAATCAGCCTCAGAAAGGCTAATTTCAACCAGAAAGAATAAAATTCATTATTTTACTTAATGCAGAAGGCTATTCCCACACATTATGTTGCATAAATTTCATAATGCATTAGGAAATGCCTTCTCCCGACTTTATGTGTTATGACAATTTCAACTGTATTCCAGACCTCCGAGGTGACCGTTCTCCGTTTCCGATTAGGGTTTATATCTTTTAAATTATCAAGAAGCTCATGCTATTGCCTCTTTGTTCCTCTCAAGGAAGCGTTCGTAGCTGCTCTGCGCAGAGTATTTGATCATATGTCGTGCCCCTAAGCACCAGAAATTATTTGACTGCGAGGCTTCTTTTAAAGTGTGGGTGAATAACCGCTCATTTCCTTGTACTGTAAGGCTATTGAGCCTATGTGTAGACCAGCAAGAAATAACACATATGTCCCCGTCTCCGTGTCAAAGCCGACTATCAGCACCAAGAACCCAGACAGTAGATACTGGTTTCGTAATTTCCTTGGCAAAGTAAGTTGTTTTGTTTGCAAACATTCCTGGTTCCTTCTGCTTGAGAACAGTGCTGGTGATAATTCGTCACCCGAAAATGCGTATGTATTTTCGAGACCTAGCATTTACACCTGTCATTTGGAAGGAAATATTACATTTCATCACTGTAGGTAGCATCGGAGCTTGTGGCCGTCCGTACAAACGCTTCCCTCCCACGAAAGTCAAGAGACAACGTCGCTAGTTCATGTTGCCCTGTACTAATTCCGCTTTGAATGACGGTCTTCCTACCAATTCGACGCAAATTTGTCAGGATGCGACACGCCAAGACGGAATGCAGGACTCTTTCGAGACTAAAAGACTGTTAGTTGATCTATCATATTGCCTTCTCGTCCAATACTGCTCACCTTGTAAGTGTGTTCAGGAAATCTGCCTGTTGCGAAATATCAGTAACAAAAATAAATTATTCGGAATAATGGAAGAGTCGCTGACCGGCAGGGTCTGGATGACAACAACATTTGCAACGGATAATGCTACAGGACCTTGAGTATATTGTGCAAAATCGGCGAAATCCAGAGACTAACCAAAGAGATAAAAGTAAAAAAGCGATCCTGATATTATTGAAGGAGTTCAAGGTCAATTTCAAGATGATACAACCTTCTTATGTATATGACATACCGTCTCCATAGATGGCTTTGAACATAGCGGAATTCCCATGAGTCTTGTCTTCGGTAAAGAGGACGATCAGCTACGCTCAGAAGTCGCGACAGATAGCTGCTTCTTACAAGTCCGAAAGCCCACAACAAGCATGAAACACAGAACACCTTCATGCTCAGTATCAGTAACTGGAAGATTCCGTACGAGTAACTGAAGTCTTCTACCGGCTTCGAATACCATGAGAAGAATCCAATTCACGGTGAGAATGGAGCTACCGCCTACAACGAGGCAACCTGCAATGCCATCGGGTAAAGGAGAAACTAAAGGGATCGGATTAGCTAAGGCATTGGCAGTAAGTTCAGAAGTCTGTCAATAATGCTCACATTTCAGAGTGCTCAGAAATTTCGCCATGAAAATTATTTCTGGCAACCAGATCGCAACTGTCCAGACAAGTAAGAGAACTCCGACGATTCTCCTTCTCTCCCATATCGCCCAAGCTCTCAAGACGAGAATAACTGAGCGAAAGGGATATTAGTTAGATGGGGGAACGACGAGATCATGCACGAACTTTCAGCAATCAATATTCCACACAGTTGCAACCCTAATGGTATCCGTTACACAAGAATAAGTATGCCTGTCTGTTTCTGTCACTGACCACTTACAGCCTGTAATTTTGTATGCAAACTGGCAATGGCCATTTGTCATAGCTATCCCCAGCTGATCTATTCAAGCCATGAATATGTAGCTACCAAACTGATGCTTTAATGGGTACGTACGCCAAAGGACGATGGCTGTGTCAATGAAGGGCAAGTATCGCGTAGCAATAAAGAGCAGCTTCGCTATAGACCAGGGCATTGTCCAAATAAGGCTCCGTTCTGTCTCTATTGTGAGCACATATTCATAGACCTGTACGGGCAGATGTAAGTGATTCGCGGTGTGCAAAGTAGAAATTTCATTACTAGCAGCGCAAGACTGGCGACTAATGAACAATATGAGTAACTCGCCGTATATCAAACAAAGAAAACTTACAATCGATGTACTGCAATTATGGTACTACGTTAGTTTACCTCAGTTTTTTAAACAGTACAAGAACATACTGTCGTTAGCTTGGAGTGCTCTAGGAGCAGCACTAGTTCTTGAGCATGTGCTGCCATTATGGAAATGAAAGATCAGGGATAGAGATATGGGGAGCTCGTGCATGGTACGACATAAATAAGAGAGATCGATGGGCGTAAACTCAGAATCGTCCTCTCATTACCTCACGAGGAGGGGTCAGTGTACGTAGTAAACTCAGGATATTTCAAATTGAAATATAAAGTACACGGGAAAAGAACAAGCTGTCATACCCAATTTGTCAGATCTATATGTTCAACTTGTTGTGGATCGCATAGAGTGTCCGTGGACTTACAGCTCTGATCTTCCCCGCCAGGCGACATATCACCATTGCTACGGCTTCCTAGCATGATGATCGGAGGCAAGGATAGATCTTCTATCACATGATGCATCGCAGATTTTGTGACTCCGCTCTACTCATAGGGTCCATGGGAACATTACAGACGCGGCGCTCCTGCCGCATTACGGTAACCTTTTTGATGTTAAGCCGGCTTTTGCTCTGGTAGATGGAAGTCCTTGCGGATTCCCGTTTTCATCCCACGGCAGGCACAGCCGCGACTAACAGACGATTAAGGTCGTGGCTAGAGTTTTTGCATACTTTCCACAACCTCGAGCATTTTCTCCTTAGAAGTGGCGGAGTCTCGTTTCCAGCCAATGCAACGTGATCCAACTTCCCAGATGTCGCAATCGGAGGCAGTTGTACTGGATGATCGGCTTCCTGACATGGACACGAAGCGACTGGCCGACAAGGACTCTGGAACGATTAAGTCGGACTCTGCACATGTTTCTGAAGAGGTCCCGGATGGTGGCTTGGAGGCTTGGCTGCTGGTAGTCGGTGTGGGTGAGCTCTAATTGCATTTGCGAATGTCTTACCGATCGCGTTCAATATAGGGTTTCTTCTTGTCTCTGTCCACGTTTGGCTACTTCGTTTCTTGGGGTGTAAGTGTTCCTTCGGTGGAGCGATGTTTATGACGACTTAATCAAAAAAATTGAAATTATCAGACTTACCAGGCTTATTATGAGACGGTTCTCCTAGTCAGCAATACCCCATCGCAAATGTGAGCAATTTTTTACCTGATCGGCACTATCTGCCTTATTGTTTTCAAAGTGCCTGGATAGGCTCGCTTCAGGTAAGCAAACGAGTTTCTCAAGTCTTAACGAACCATTTATATCATGTCGACATTAGTACTCTCTGATCTTCTTGCCTGTGCGTGAACTTCATAATGGTTCTTGCACTCGACTTCATCCTGGCTTATCATACGCAGGGATTACTGGCCGGCCGGCTCTTTGATTTAGGATACTTCAAGCCGACTTTGATTACCGCATCGGGTGCTATGACAATTGCCAACTTTCTTATTGCTGAATGCTCGAAGTATTGGCATTTTGTCCTTTGTCAGGGATTATTGCTTGGGGTCAGCACAATCTCGTGAGGCTGCTTTGTTATCACTTAATCCTTGGCAGTTGGCAGCTGGTTGCATATACATTCCATGTATCGCGGTCGTATCACATTGGTGTAAGTATCGGACGTTCGTACCACAGTGGTCCGCTTCAACTGATACCTCGATTCTTTAGTCAAGCATCGAAGGCCTGTCGCCTTCGCCATAATTTCTTTCGGGGGATCGGTAGGAGGGATAATCTATCCCATCATAGTCCGTAACCTACTTCCTACCGTCGGGTGAGTAGTGATAACTGGTTTCCTATTGACGTCTATAACCATTGGATTAGCTTCAAGTGGACCGTTAGGACGATAGCCTTCATTAACCTGGCGACATTTATTTTCGCGATTTTCGTGAGACTTATGTACTGTCACTTTCTTCTATTGCTAATAATTCTTATAGACGATGCGCAGTCGACTCCCTCCTCCGGATATCCTTCCGAAGTTGCTTGACGTGCGGACGTTTCTTACTCCGGCATACCTATTCTATGTACTCTCAACATTTGTCGCCTTCCTTGGACTCTATACTCGTACGTAGTCAGCATTTACCAGTAATGCACAAGTTTTCCTCATCCTTCCATAAAGCCCTGACTTTCATAAGCGTCAGCGCGGAGCTAATCGGTCTTGACCCTAGTTTTTCTTTCTATCTCGTCGCTATCGCTAATGCCGCCTCCGCCGTTGGTCGCTTGAGCAGCGGTGTGCTAGCCGTATCTTATGGACCAGTCAATGTCATGGTCATTTGTACGGCGCTGGCTGCTGTATTTACATACATCTGGCCATTTGTAACGACAAAAGTCTCATTTATAGCCGTGACGATTCTGTATGGGTGCGTACATCTTAAATTGTTGGACAAATTACATGGATTCAAATTTGGACGTAGAATTACTTCTGGAGCGTTCATCTGCCTCTTCGCGATTCCGGTTGCTCACCTCGGTGCAACGCACGACGTCGGCCGTCGGACTGGCCTACAGATGACCGTTATGGCTTTTGGTACGCTGCTTATATGTCTGCATTCTCTGATTGCTCATATGCTTCGGTTACATTTCATTTCAGGTGCTCTGGCAGGACCGCCAATCTCAGGTGTCATCAAGCAGCACCATAGCACGTTTCATGAAGTCGGGATTTTCGCTGGTTCGTGACGAGACATTCGGATGCATCGGCCATGAGTTGCTGATGATTATCCATTTGCAGGAACCATGATTGCGGGGTCGATCTTTCTAATGCTGGCTAGCAAATTCTGTGCTGTTAGGAGTCTCTTTACTGGTAAATTCTGATCTAGTGTGAAGGATGAGAGGAATCGCGATGTACAAACTAGAGGTTCGCATCAGCAGTAACATGAGTCTCTCGCAATCATTTGTATGATAACAAACAAATGACGTGGGGTGATTCTTATACAAGTCTACAAACTCCAATGCGAGGCCAACAAAATAAGACAAAGCAATGAAATATGGGTCCTTGGGCCTCCAAAATTCTACCGAACTGGTGCGGTACCAACCGAACAATAGCATCATTCAAAGCTCTTCACGAGTTCCTCAATGACTGCGACGGACTTTGTCGATCTTACTTGAAATGAGCAATGGAATGGCAGCGGGTGTCTATTTCACAGCATAAAGAGGAGAGCGATTATGAAGAGATGATGGACTTACACAGTATGGCCGGTGGAAAACGCGACCTCTGGTACGCGAGGCTGATCGTTGCAATTCTTTTCGGGAGAAATTTTGAAAGCCCACAGAACGCTGGCTATTAGCATAAAGAGAGATCTCTCGGCAAAGTGCCTCCCAGGACAATTTCTGGTATATTTGTGCTGAGTTATGTCTTTCAAACGGAAGAATGTCGAACTGACCGTCTGCCAAATCCGAAGATGAACTCGAGAGGATCAGACTGTTGTATAGAGCCTTCAGAGTTCATATCAAATCGTTCGGGCTTGAATTCATGAGGTTCTGGATAAACGGACGCCTCATGCGACATGCACCTATTAGGGAGTTTATTCTCAGGTATCCTTGTCAAGGTACAGTCTCTTCGTGACTAACCAGATGTTTGCCATGACCCATGACCCTACATTGATACATAGGATTAGCCCTATAGCTAAAGTTGAGAATTCTGAGAAAGCGACAGACCTTTAGGGATCAAATATCCGTTATAAATGTCATCCTTTTCTGGGCTGTGGATTACAATCGGAACGACAGGGTTGAATCGAAGCAATTCCTTGATTATGCAGTCTATGAAAGGTAAAGAAGACTGATCTGAGATGCATGGTGCTCGCTCATCCCCGATCAACAAGTCTAGATCTTTCTGGGCACGCTCTTGGATGTCAGGATGAATAGCCATCATCAAGAAAAAGAGCTTCATGGTCGATACGACCTGTAGGCAGGCTTATGTAACAGACTGTGGAAAACAACTTCGAATGTAACTCACGGTGTCTGTACCACCTGACAATATCTTTTTAGCTAACGAAAGACCAAAGGTTAGCAGGCCCGTGCGATACCTGAATACAAGCTTGCCGAGGTATGTATCAGTATGTCTTCGTAGTCATTTCCTTTCAGGGGCAGTTTGGCGAGATTCAACGACGTAAAGCTCGGGAGATACTGCCCTTTTGCCTAGAAGGAAATGAGCTTAATTTACCTATGTTTCATGATGCCTACTTACCACAGACGACTTGACAAACTCGTGAGGCGCACGAATAAAAGCTTCGCATTTGCTTCGGGCTTCGCTGGCCCAATTCTTAAATCCCATACCAGGTAGCCAAGATGGAAGAAGTTGCACTATTCATATTTTCAATGTGAAACAAGTGAAATGCGCAAATTTTGACCTACGGCGAGGAAAGGAATCAACAAGCCATCGACCTGGATCCGTCGCTTCAGTCGTCAATCTCCCGAGTTTCTCGGCCAACTGAACGAAGTAATCGTCCTCATAATCAATCTGATAGCCGTAGACAAGCTTCAAGATGATTGCAGATGGTAAACTGACGCAATGTCACTCGAGCAACAAATAACAAACCACCGGATTATGCACATACCTGTTGATGTTCCTAAAGAAATCTTCGGGTTCTCTAAGAAGGCGATGAAGAAAACGGTATGTTTCTCCTTCTAACACGGGAATGTAAAACTCCTCTGAACGCGCATTCAGAAATGCAATCATGAGTTTTCTTGTTTCCTTTAAGCGAGACCCAGCAGGAAGGAAAAGAGCTGTCTTGTCTCGTCCGATGAGCTTGGCCATAGGCTGGAAATAAGCAATCAACTACTTGTTTATGAATCTCATGAGCGAGACGACACGAACCAGCTCAGGGCGACTAGAATATGTTGATGTTCTCTTTTCGAGCAAATCTTGGGCAACAGAAAGATCACTGAGCATAAAGAATCGCCTTCCGAATATTCTGAAGTGAAAGAAAGGACCTGAAACGTTGGAGTCAGAGAGTACAGTATCTTCTGTGCTACACAATGACGGAAGTCCAAACCGTATAAGTCTTTCCACTTTGCGAAATGCTTGATTGGGTAGCGTCGCGGAACCTGAAATAGGTTGCCTACAAAAGGAAGTGGGGTTGGGCCTTTCGTTTATCAATCGACAGGACCTATATAAACTAATGGACTGTGCTCACCTGGAGGAGATGCGTGTTCGTTACGGAAAACACATTTGATCGAGGCAACAATTATGCCAATCAATATTAAAGAGATGACAATAGCGTGGTCTCGCAGCGACATGGTTGACGAGAACCTTCCAGCTAAGCTGTAGTAAACCGAGTACGACAAGGAGTGCTCGTAGGATGTTAAAGCAAAAGAAACAAAACAAGCCTCTCAAAACGTAAATCAAGGTGCGTTAAATATTGCTCCAATATATCATTTTCCTCATGAGTCGACACGAGGCATCCTGAGTGTGAATCAAAGTTTGAGGACCAAAACTCGGATCAGTGTCGAGATCTCAATAGTCGAAAATATACTAGCCCTTTCTTCTGCACTTTGTGAGATAGGTGCTCGGGGTACGTCGTCATGGAGCGTCAGCACAGATATTGTGGGGATCTGGACGCGAGACAGTGTGTTGGAATCGGAGCGGCCTTAACCCTCGATCGTCAAGTTCGCAGCATCACTATATCAGAATGGAACCAGTACTAACGTGAACGCGGTGGAAATAAGTCGAACGTACCCGAAAAACAAATTTCATGGAGTAGAGCGCATGTGAATCAAACGATAATCGGGTCCAGTTAACCGAAGGCGACAAATGTTGCGTGCTTCTCACTGATATTCTAATATTACGTGTAGTGCAATTTGAAATGTCATGATCAAGTTAGGCAACAGAGCTGATTTCTGTGAGGGCATGGGTTCAGACCCTAGACTTCATGCCCTTAGATTGTTGCTCGTATGGAATGCATAGCGCCGTCTGGACAGCAGTAGCGAGGCACCTCTGCTTCTCCCTCCATGATCCATGATCCGGTTCAGAAGCATCTCCTGACGGGGCAGTCCACACTTCGACTATCGTCTCATGTCTACCCAGAGGATCCTGCAGGAAACGTCCGACAGAGTATAATCCAAGGGTGGAGCCAGTTTGCGTATCGATACGAATTGGAGTCTTGAACTCAATAGACAGAGACAAAGTAGCGTACCAACTAATATGGCACATTCTAAGATTACTTCGTCAGAAGTAGAACATATCACTCACGTTTTGCCTACGAGCGGATTCTCCTCGCGAGGCAATAGTTCCGGCAATGGCTTGATAATGTCCGTGCAGAAAGGTAGCATGCTCGGACGCAAAGTGCCAACTTCGTCCTTGAAGGTGAGCCAGGCACCAGATTCTATCCCAGGTGGTTCCCTCTGTACGGATCCATCCTTGTCGAAAACTCGATTCTCGGCTTTATTCAAATGCTGGAATACGGGATCCTCTTTGCCGGTGATACGGTTCTTGAAGTTCCAGACGTCGTACAACCTAATTTCAGGAGAACTTGAAGGGTGTGTACGAAGCGGAGTGCGCCGGGCATAGGGAGAAGGAGGAACGAGTGCCTTCGAGTCGATGGGTTGCGCTATTTCTGTTTCTGCTACTGGGAGAGATGCTCCGAAAATAATATGTGCAGACACCATAATCTGCCCCTGGAAATGAAAATAACACTAAAGAAGATGAAATACCACGCAATTTTCTAGACACGCACGTTCTGGACAAGTTCTGCCTGAAGGTTGTTCAATGATGAACCACCTTTCACTGACTTGACGTGCACCTCAAATGTTGCAGGTTGCTTCAGAGTCCCTGACTCTGGTTCTTTCGAGGGAACAACTCCTTGCACTGGCCGAAGAAAATGAGCAGATATGTGGACAGGTTCTGTCACCTTCGGAGAATGAAGCTTCTGGTGCGCGGTGCAGGACTCAAGAATGAGGCCGATGACATATCCTGGGCAGGAATCAGTGACTTTCTGGACATAAAACATTGACTCAAACTACGTACCTCCATTTGGTACACTGGTCGATGGAGCCAGAAGTGAGTCTGAATATGCGAGGAAAAGGGAGCCATGGCGGCGCACTCACAGTACCACGGTCCATTCCAGGTCTATTACACCTGACCAGAGACTCTCTTTGTCGCCAAGATCCTGTCTCTCGACCTTGTGCACGGATAGTGCCTGACTTAGAAGTGGCATCTTCAAGAACGACGCTGTAATGGTAGGCTAGGGAGGTAAAAACACTACACGAAAAGCGGAGGCGAACACGAGTCTGCTGAAATCTGGATCTGGATCTCAACAATGGCGATAATAATGTCAGGGACCCCGATTCACTAGTGCTACGTGCTGCGCTTCCATGACTGACAGGACGGAATAACATTCAAGTCACAGAGCCGAATCCGCGTCGTCGCCGAGGTCGGGGAGCTAGGGAGTCGGAGCTTGAAATACTTCCTTATCGGGATATTTGTTTGTTTCCAACGTGTTGATCCTGCCAACTCGGGATTCTCAGAGATTACTTAGTAGTCTCCCATCATATCTATATGATGGCTGCTCACTCCTTCCAAGACCCGTCATATCTCATCAGTCACAAATGTCCACCGACGATTTCCAGCTATTGTTCGAGGAGTTGCAGACAGCTTTTGTCAATCCGGAGTCTCTCTCGACAGATGCACTTGATTTACACGCCTTCTCCCAGTCAAAGTACCCTCAATTCACTGGTAAGAGCCTCTATTTCCCGAATAGACGCCCTTTAAATGGCATACGATAGGTGCACCGCATGCTATCGTTGTACACGTCAGCTCGACAGAGGACGTCGTCAAGGTCGTTCGTCTCGCCTCCAAGTACCGCGTTCCCGTAGTTCCTTATTCTGCAGGTACTAGCCTGGAGGGAAATGCGAGTCTAACTCTTTCTGATGGCAGTTGCTTGTGTTGAGTGCATATGTAGGTCTCTGGAAACGGTAGAAGTATTTGCGTCGATCTCTCCCGAATGGATCGCGTCTTACAGATAAGCGGTTCGTTTTGTCGTGCTGCTCACCAGCTCGTCCAATTTGCTGATGTTCCATTAGAGGAGAATTCTCATGCTATTTGTGAGGCCGGTGTGGTCTGGAATAAGCTGAATGACCTGCTGAAGAGCAAAGGTGCGTCATGCTAGCAAGGCTTTCGCGCTCATGGCTTAGTGTGTGTACTCCATTAACTGTATAGGCATTCCATTATTTTTCCCGGTAAGTGAAGGATCTCAGAACAGCCGGATTGTTTTACCGATTTATCAGTATCAATCAGCTTGATCCAGGCATCGGTGCAACGATCGGCGGAATGATCTCTCAAGGATGTTCTGGTAGTAAGTGGTCCCATGGCTCTCATAATGAAGCAAATTCATCTCAACTGTGACGTTTGAAATAGCCAATGCGGTCAGATATGGAACTGCAAGAGGTGAACTCGTACTGAACGTCGTATGTACAGTAGTATGTCACTTCGTTTCGTGCTATACCAATCTTTATTCTAGACAGCGGTGTTACCGTCCGGGGAGGTGATCAAGACCCGTAACAATGCCAGGAAGTGCGCAGCTGGATTCGATCTGACCAAATTATTCATCGGAGCGGAAGGTACACTTGGCATCATCACAGAAGGTGATAGGCGTCTCTTGCTTTCGTGCAATATTCGAACTTCTGAGCACGTTTTCAGCTACGATTCGACTTATGCCGCGTCTACCCACTTCAGTTGCCGTGGTCTCGTTTCCCGATGTGCGGAGCGCTACGCAGGCCGTGACTGAGGCGCTCAATCACGGAGCAGCTATCCGTAAGCGTTGCATTCGATCAATTATATCAGTCATTGTGGAGCTTCTCATTATCCTTTCGCCCGTTCTTGTAACAGAGTGCGCGGAGTTGGTGGACGACCTTTACATTAGGGCTGTGAAAAAATACGGCACTTACCCTATGAAGTGGGTCGAAGCAGATACCGTCCTCTTCAAGTTCCAGGGATCCGAGACGGTACGGGCGGATACATCACGTCTTGTAGAGAACGTGTCAAACAAGTACGGCGGATACGGGTACATGCATATTACAAAGGAAGATGAAGTGGATCTGCTCTGGTCCGATCGCAAAAACGCGCTATTTGGGTTACTTCAGATGTATCCTGGAAGTAAAGGTTTCATAACAGATGTCTGGTGATTTACCTTTACCTTTGCATAACTGCTCCACACTGATTGGCTTCGGCGACACTCTAGTGTACCGGTGTCGAAGTTACCTGATCTTATCGTCGCAACGAAACATGAACTTGCATCTCGCAACTTAGTTTCTCCCTTGGGTGGTCATGTTGGCGATGGTACGTTGACGCTAAGGCTCTTCTCATTCTTTGATGAAATGCACTAATGCGCTACAAGGAAATTTCCACTGCTTCATTATGTATCGTAACGAAGAAGAGCTAGCTCTTGTCAGAGAGGTCGTTGATGCGATGATACAGAAAGCAATCGCTCTTGACGGAACGTGTAGGTACTTTTTCTTCTTTGACCATTGCGCGTACTTGACCTTTTGCCTTTGAATTATCATCCAAGGCACCGGAGAACATGGAGTCGGTCTAGGCAAGAAGGAATATCTTGTCAGGGAACTCGGTGAAGGCACCGTTTCGCTCATGAAGGCCATCAAGGCAACGATTGATCCACTCAACCTTTTCAATCCGGGAAAAGTGTGTTTTGGTCTTTTCTCTCTGTTTCGAAGCCTGTTTGACCTTTTCTCCAGCTTTACCCCGACTGACGATCAATTTTTTTAAATGAAGGCATTTGCTAGTAAGAAGATTCTGCGCTTGAGAAGTTCTGGCCTTCCGTTCGCGATTGACCGAAGGAGTTCGGCGCAGACCAGAAATCGACTCAGGCGATTGAGCCGTGTATTATTAAACTTTTATGCATCTAACATGTATCTCGTTCCAGTTCAACAAGAATTGGTCAAAAATTGGCTATCTTTGTGCTGGCCGTTTTTGTCAAATCGAATCTTTGAGCATTTGAGATTAGCGGGAGGATCAATTATCAGCCACGCCTTTTATATCGTCATTAAGGATATGATTTCCTCGGGAGTAGTACTGTGCATACATTCAGTATCGGATGGCATGCAAGCTACGACCGAGTCACCTTCACACGAAAGTGAGCATCCACAGCAGCAGAAATAACACCTGATATCCTATACTAGTGTTGGCGACGACAGAGCCTGTACAGGCGCCTCGGCATCCTGTTACAACATGAACGAGGAAGCCGTCATGCACCAATGGATTTGTGGCCTGCTTCTTGAAGTCATTCTTCTGTCTGCCTATAACAATTTCGCACCCTTCAAGAATTGGGTGCAAGTCGAAGCCATGTCTGAACTCTCAGAATATGCCGCCTGTTTTGGAATACTGGGCTTGCCGCGTGGACACTACCAAGGGAGATATTCTTTCGCAGCGTCCGAGTCGTCTATCGCTTTACTCTCATTCCGGTCCTAGTAATCCGTGAGAATTACCCGCAGCGTCAGAGTCAGCAAAAGGTATCTTACCTTCCTACCCTGCTTCGCCATCCAGCTCGGTGCTGAAGATCCCCGTATCATTCAGTTTGAGAACGAGTTGTTCAAGCGAATGAACGGTTCATGCGAAGAACATATGTAATGATTATGTATGACAAGAAGACCGTCATGTTATGAGGGCATGTGCGACATAATGCACGACTCGGCTGGCGAAGCTTCAGTGCGGCTCTGGACATCATTCTCATCCCAAAGTGATGAAATAGAGAGAGCGTTGTCCCTCATTTCCGATTTGCCAGCGGATCTGATCGTTCCAGACGACAGAAGCCAAGACTTCATACATGGCAGGAGGGAGAACAACAGTATATACACCATCTTGAGAAGCATGCCGCTTGCAAGCCACTACGTCCTTACAGTTCTTACTTCTCTCATGGTCGATATTGGATGACCTTGACCTAGGAACAACTCAGCAAGAGGATGGTAGAAAGGAATGTAACCTAGATAATGGTAAGGCCGAACTAAACCCTTTCGTTAGGAAGGTATAGACTTCGCCATGCGAATGTGCTCACCATATAAAATCATGCGCTGGATGTAGGTAGACAAAGGAAACTGGCCGATCGGAAACTCATTAAATAATTCGTACAAAGAACCCAAAAAATAATGATGGACTCTCACAGGCATACAGTCAGTTGATATCCTCGATAGGTAGCTGTTGACTATTCGAAACTTCCTACCTTCCGAGTTGGTCTAAACCTGCTACCAACAACAAGCACGTATTCATTCGGCCAATAACCTGGTGTTTGCGGACGGTGACCCTCATTCAGATAACTACATTCTGATTCTCTGCGACAAGCTTTCGAACACTTTCAGTATCCATGTCATGTTCGGATGCAGCTGAAACCCACAAATCATTCTACACGCTCCACTCTCATAAGGCCAGTTTTTCGGCTCTCCTGCATGAAGTGGCCTTTCCGATCCGAAAGTTGGTCAAGAATGACGGCTGCATCGATCCACAACGCTCGTCCAGCGACATCATTCTTTGATGTAGCGGTCAGGAAGCTATGAAGCAGGACGAGCAACTGGGCTTACCTTTCATTACAGACGCGTCGAACGTACCCTGGAAGTGACGCGAACTCTCGAATATAGGCAACACACTTTGCAACCAGCCCTGGGCCGTCCTCTTGGTCATGAAGAGTTGATCTCCAAGCCGAGGTGGCGAATAGGTTGGCGACTTGGACATGCTACTACTTATGTGTAGGTGACAGAAAGCCGCCAGCGGCGCGTAAGATATCGTGGGAAAATCATTGCTGAGATTGCTGAGATCCGATTTTTTCTTGTATTTACTCTAACAATAATATAATATGCTCTTTCCGATCCTTCTATGAATTCATCAACCGACGAATAAAAGAATAGCCGTCAACAGCTCGGGGCATCTTCTCCCCTCCATTCTAGTGTTCAAACCGTGCGAAAAGTTTGGGAATGACGGTGGTGTCCCATTCAAGGTAGTCTTCACGAGCTTCAGAGCGACCCTCGTTGCTTCAAGGCCCGTCCATCATCGAGATATGTCTCGGTGAATGATTGATAGTGGATAGCAGTCGGTTGGACGTTCTCGTGGAGTCGGACTTATTCAAGGGATAACGACTGCCATTGTTTTACAAAACTAGCAACTAGTGGTGCGGTGCGAAGTGGCAACCTTGGCAGAGCTCCGCGTGTGGCAAATGTAAGCTATTTCCATGCCGAAGTAACCACCTTCTTAGATCAAACATTATATGTATGCCACAGCTAAAGTGCGATCTATTCCGTCCGCACAAAGAAGAGTACCAATGTAGAATTCTGAGAAGACCTGATCCCGCGCGATAATCCAGGATCAAGCATAACCTGTGGGTTCGGCGGGGTACAATAGAAGCTGTTGATCAACTGTGTATGTTGTCGATTCTAGTTATGCGATTCCCGTCAAAATAACTCACCTCTGATCCAGAAATCAGTGTGATACTGCTCCAGGTATTATTATTCGGAGTAGCTGGTATCACTACCCAAATGACTAGACACAGCATAGAACGCCGGTCTTGGAACCCTATTAACGTTCCTTCCGGATCACTTGTAACGGAGGCGTATAAAAAGTTTGGACCGATTTGAACTTGAAAGCGAGACCACCCAACACGATCGCAGTGGAAGATGACCGACGATTTGAAAGCTCTTCGTGACATAATCTCTTCCTCCGTAGATAGTATAACGGCCGCGTGTGAAGCGGCAGGAACGCCTTTCCCTTCATTGAATGATCCCATTCAGCCATCAGAATTCACGCGCGATGGAATTCGCAGCCACTCCGCAGTCATGCATTCCGTCAGTCTAATTCTGTCTGCGGTGACGCAGTTGGTCGCGACTGTTCAGCCTCCTCCGGCTACCATGATTATTTCAGCATTTAGAGTGGGTACAAACGATTGTTTTAATTTAGTTTCCGGATCCTCACATATCTTGTCTTTCAGTATACCCTTCCTGCTTCACTCGGTGTTGTTGAAGCAGGAAACGTTGCGGAAATTCTTCGCGATGCAGGTCCACAGGTCAGGTCAACAGAACTTGTGAAAATATCCCGCAGCTCACGCTTGAATAGGGACTCCACATAAACGAAATAGCCTCAAAGAGTGGTATGGACACTAAGAAATTCTGTGGGTGGCATCGTATGAAACAGGCCATCGGATTAGTGAAATTCTTGCATAAGCTCGTATTCTCAGGTACCTGGTGACGGAACATTGGTTTCGAGAAGTCAGTCCTGACATTTTTGCTAATAACCTGCTTTCGTCGCTCCTGGACTTAGGAAAAGAGATAAACGAGGGCTTCGAGTAGGTACACTCGCTCTGAGAAGAGAGCTACTGAATTAGCTTTATAGTCGACGTAGCAAGCACGAAAACTCTAAAGGAATGTCCGCGATGGCAGGCTATGGTGAGTCTCGGTAGAGTTGTGATTGTTCTCTACATGATTCCAATAACCTAGTAACTAATAGCGCCGATGAATGCATAAAGTCCGGATCCTACCTTGTGGAAATGATGACGGATCCGAACACAAAGTTTTCGGAGGAACCAAACTGCTCAGCTTTGCAGAAGGCGTTCAATATGACCGATACATTTTTCGAGTTCTTAGATAGACCAACAGAGGAATATCGCCGCAAGAGATTCGCTACAGTAATGGCCAGGACCAATAGAGGGAATACTCCGGCTGCCATCGTTGAGAGTGAGCCAGCCTTTTCAAAAAGAATATTTGAAACCGACGTAGGTGCGTTTTTCTTTAGGTTTTGATTGGGAAAGTATTCCCGATGGAGGAATCGTCGTTGATGTCGGAGGCGGCTTGGGACATGTTGCGCTTGAAATTGCGAAGGCACATCCGAAGCTGCAAATTGTCATCGAAGACAGGCCACTTGTCATTGAGCAAGCGAAGTCGGTGAGCAGGATCGCTTCATTGCAGGGTAACGTCTCATCAAGAATAATAGTTCTGGGAGGAAAATCTTCCATCTCACGTAGCCGAGGGCATTGTTCACTTCATAGGTCGATATGAGTCGCTTCGTCCTTGACAGCTGCTTTCCTATTCTTTGAAATCGACTCAGGAGTCGACTTCTTTGAAGAACAACCCAATCTACCGGGACCCGTCGATGTTTTCCTGCTGAGAATGATCATCCACAATTGGTCCGACAAGAACGCGGCAAAGATTCTGCGACACCTGCGCAACGTTGCGGGGCCAAATACAAAGCTCCTGATCATTGACAGTATACTCTATCACGTCTGCAGTAGTGGCCAAGAGGCTACGAGACCGCCGTCTCCGTTGCTCCCTAACCTCGGTGGAGAAAATTTAACCCCATATTCAGTAGATGCTGCTGTACATTTCGTCTTCCTTTTTGCTATGATCCCGTAACTTATCCTCCTGACCAGGTGTCTTGCGTTCTGAATGCGGGAGAGCGTACTATAGAAGGCTTCAAGGACGTATTAGCTACCTCTGGATGGCAACTCCATGAACTGCGCAAGAACCAGAAAAGCTCTATGTTCAAGTCAGCTGTTATCTCTGTACCTATTTAAATTTCGGATGGATATGTACCAGTAGCCGAGCAGTTCTTTGGGATATTTGCAAGTCTAATCGTATGTACTGTCCGGAAATGTTCTTCCGCACCGTGGCTTTGAAATAAAATGCACAGACATTACGCAGCACTTGCATGTCCCGATGTGCACTCGCATACAATGAAGACAATAATAATGGGTACGGAACAACTCGTACGGGAGACAAGCTCTTAATTTGTAAATTCTGCAGATGATCTAGAGAATGCCATGCAAAAAGTAACTCAAAAGAAAGACGCTGCTGATGGTCCTCTCCTAGCATACTATTCATTCAAGGTATCAACACAAAGTTAAATGTTTGTGATATGCGCAATCGCGGGTACATCTAAATAGCACCGCAGTAATTTATTGATCACTACCGAGAAACTTCAATCTTTGTCACTGTTTTCCATGTGCTCCGACCACCATCTTTCTACTTCCCTTTCGGCATCGTATGCATACTGATCTGCGATGAAGCGCTGGAGCTCGTCTGCCTTACTAGATACGATCTCAGACTCCTTTCCGAGTTCTTGGTCTCCCTGTGAATGCGTCGCAGATTCTTGTTGACGACCTGTTTCCATCGTTTTCCGTAGTTCCGCATCTCGATTCCGTTGAAGTGGACCATCAGGGAGATGGAAAAGAGTACGATTAGTCCTACTAGCTGCCTGAGTCTTCGATGTGCGCGGCTTTCGTAATTGCTCGTAACTTCGTAGTAGATTCCCGAGGTCAGAAATCTCTGCTAGACGGGAAAGTATTGAACCTAGCACTGCAGAGTCTTCAATCGCCATTGCAGCTCCTTGCGCGTGATACGGCTGCCATTCCAAGTGCAATATCGTTATGTGTTAGTTATTACGAGTCCCGTGTACTACTCACAAGCATAGGATGGCACGAGTCGCCCAAGAGAACAACACGGTTCTCCGAATGTACCCAGGTTGAAAGAGGTTCTCGCTCCATAAGCCTCCATTTCAGAGCTCTGTCCACGTGCGACATGATTTTTATGATGCTGAGAACGATATTAACAGTCGAAAGTTAGTGATGTGAAATCTGCATTACCGAGGTTCGAAATCCTTGAACTCCTCGCGCATAGTTTCTATATCGCCTTCAGAGCTCCATGACTCCACGGAGCCTGTGTCCGGGTGTATCATCACGAGATTATATTCACGCCTTGCTCTCTGTCGAACGGATCAGATTATCCACGGGCTTGGTTAGAGAATTGACATCGCACGATGCAATAACCAACGACATGTCTCATCGGACCCATCCAAACGGTCGTCTCTCGACGATCAACTAGAGCTTTCAAGTCCTCTTCGGCATCGAAAACATCTGTTCTTATCACTGCCCGATATGCTGCATCTCCTGTTGGTATAGCGGCATGACGATGGCCGAGTACAATGTCCCTTGCCGCGCTCTTAAGACCATCCGCCCCGACAACGAGATCTCCAAATAATATCTCTCCTGATGCAAGTGTAACTGAAACTCGAGGATTTGGTGTTGGATTGATCTCAACTACTTTGGAATCGATTCTAAAGTTGATCTGGGGCGAAGATGCGGCTAGAGTATATAGCATGGAATGCAGATCCGCACGATGAACGTTGTAATAGGGCGCTCCAAAAACACGTTCCATAGATTCTCCAAAATATCGACAGCCGATCATGTCGCCATTTTCGTAACGCCGGAATACTACACGATCGGGCTCGACACCGGCCTGTGAGAGTTTATCTCCGAGGCCCCAGCGGATAAGCAACCGTGTTGCATTGGGGGATAGCTGGATACCCGCACCAATCTCACTGGCAAAGCCAGCTGACTCGATGATCGTAACACTATGTCCAGCTTGGGAAAGACAGTGTGCAGCAGACAAACCTCCGATTCCACAACCTACGATGAGAATGCTCAAGCGACAGGGTGGTTGGCAATCACTGGACATTGTGGCTGACAATATAGTTGCGCGAGCACTGCAGAACGACCTAGGGGCAAGTGACGCTTCTTACATACAAGCGGGAGGCAAATGCAAAAGAAGGTACGTACGATGGTCGAATGCAAACTGACGAGAACTATCCCGAATTGCAGCCCTTCAGCTTTGCAAAGGAAATCTAAAGCCAGCACATCAAATTGATGTGGGGTTGTAAAAAAAGGTTCGTGATTCAACACGAGTTCCGAGGAAGTCGGCCGGTGAACTCAGAATTGACTGTGGGTAAGGACAGCTGATAGATGAAAAAACCTTAGTTCGAGGACGTATAAACTATCTATCAGGACATCATACTTTCTGTCTAGGAAGATCATGCTGTACCCCACCGATGACGCTAAGCAAATGGTCGTCAAAGGCGGGAATCCTGCCCTCCTTTGCTCGCCGGAACAGACCGAGCTGACGGGATGTCAGTAAAAATTGCTTCTGGGTTTCGTCTTGTCCATCGTTTTTCAGCTCTCCAGCAACTAAGAGCCTCCACACAAACACATGGAAATATCGATCATCAATAGGAAGGCATTCAATGTGCAAGACCACCATGGCAGCAAAGTTTCGATAGTTTGGCACTTACTCCCAGAATGTTAAATCTTTCATAATCTTTCTTTGTAACATCAAACGAAACAAACAAAATTCGCCCTTTCCCTGCATGTTCCGTGCAAGACTGCGCCTCCAGACTGACGTCGTCGTCGCTAAGAGCCGAACGTGTCCCCATTAGATAAATTAGGAAGCTTAGCTTGGAAGGGTTTTACGAATAAAGTTCTGAACACCTACCAGGTAATTCAACGTGCCCAGGGCGCTGTGACTGGGCAACCCTGAATTTCCGCAGCTATTCTCATCGTCTCTGCATGACCGACTAATTGCGAGAAAGAAAATATTTGTAAGCATTGCTCTATAGAGATCTTGATGAACGTTATCTACCTTGTTCCAGAGGCGTCGGACCCTGAGTGAATATTGAGAAGGGTTGACGTGTCAGTAAGACAGAATTCTCGCAACACAAGGAAACACAGACAGTGTTGTACTTACGCATTCCTCGATACGGTAACCTTGACTCTTATACTTCGGAGAAGGAATATGGTCTTCTGCAAGTAGACCAAGCTTGAGCAACATAGCTTGCATCCGTAGTGCAATTCCTGTCGGCTCTGGTTTATACCATGGAATTTTATGAAAACTATTAGGAGATAAAGAGGAGGATAAGTATGTTTATCTTGAGAGTCATGTTAGGGAAGAGAAAAGAACAAATCACCACTCACTGAGCTGGATGAAGCCGGTATTGCCCTTTAGTTCCTGTCTTGCAGGGAGTCTTGCACGGAATATGATTCACCGGCCACAGGCGTGGCAAGCTGAAGTAACGGTGTTGGATTGCGAAGAAATTCATCACACATTGGGCGAGCTTCTGAGCCACGGGAGATGGCTCAGAGAACCTAGTAAAAGATCGGTTCAAACCATTTTAAGTTTGTATTCCTCGTTAAAAGTTGCTAGAGATGACATACATGAGTGCGCTCCGTACTCGATCTTCAAGCAGAGAAAGACAAATTGCGCGCAACAGCTTCCGGATTCCAAATGCTTCGGGGAAGGTGCTGAGCATGTACTCAAACGCGCTCCGTCCAATTTCGAAGTTCGACGATGATGGAGCCATTGCTATCTCTTCATAGTTCTTGGAGGATGTTCACATCACAGCAATTTAAGCGAGGAGATAAGACCTCAAAGCGTTACGAAAAAAGGCTTACCTCGGTCCATTCAGCCAGATCTTGCAGAGTCTCCGGGATGTTTTGGATCTTCATACGACGTCCGATTTCTTTCCAAGTTACGAAGAAAGCCTATATATGTAGAGACAGCCGTGAATTGAAACTCACGCGTTATGTAGCGTCGCTATACCTCTTGTTCAATCTCGTGGAGATCTCGCCAGCCGTATAGCCGTGCCCAGCGCTACAGATTAGAATCAGAACGACAAGCAAAAACAATGAAAAGCTTTATTCATATCCACTCACGATGGGCTCGAGCACAAAGAGTGAAAGCGTATATATGAAGTCTTCATTTTTCTGATTGCATGCTTCCAAACTATCACGTGGCGAAAAAGCAGGTAGAAGGTACGTACAATGTTTGGCCAACGGCTATGAAGCCAGTTAATGCGTGCTGTAGCAACAGAATTTCGCTGATCCACATTCTCCGATGTCATATCCGCCTCCTCGACGAATGGGCAACTGGCCAAAGTAAGAACAAGGATCTCGGTCTAAGATAAGTAGCTCCGTCAGACAGCAAAGAAGAAAACGACACTTTGGTTGAACTGACATCGGCGAAACGCTTGGAAGCATTTTCTCTAGTCGTGAATTGTTTCGACTGCACTAGAACTTCCGAGATGGTCGGCTAAAGAACACACAGAGGTATAATATGAGCCAGCGAAAGAAATTCAACCGGGACAGTTGGGACACGTACAATCGCATACGTCTTGAAAGATGCAAATGCGAGTGCGATGCGTAGGAGACCTGGCATTTCAAGGTGGAGCACGTGATGCACTATTTTCTGCGCCTCCTTTGGGGTCAACGTTATCCTGACGTCGCGTCTAAGTTCCGCGTCTCCAGCCAAGATGCCTGTTTCTTCTCCTCTGGTAACTTTTCGAAGACTAAACTTGCGTGCAATCGCATTCATTCTCGTGTATCGCATCGTCCGGACCAGACAAAGATAAATAATTATGCTGCAGAATGTAAAGCCAGCAGTGAAGCCATCGGACCATTTAGTCAGTCCTTGTGAAGGGATTGCTAGGGAAGCAATAAACACCATGGCAGGTGCGAGAAACATCTCGAGATCCTTCTTGTTCAAGTCTCCCGTGCAGAGACGGACTGTCGTTTATAAATGTTCTCCGGCAAATATCTCTCAGTCCGAGGGTTGTCTATATATATATATGTATGCATGTATGTACAGTATGTATGAGTTGAACTGAATGTCTGACATCATGATGATAACGGTAGCTATCGCAGTGTAAAATCGGCTAATATTCACCTAGGAGAAGAATCACTATCATTCAAGAACACCCTGCAAGCGATAGACTGGAAAGGCCGGTTACTCTAACATATGCACACCACTCATTAGAAGCAACTCAGATTTCTATCACTGACATGTAATGAATCCAAGTTGTGCGCTCGGAGAGATGAGGCGCGACGTAGACTTCTTCACCAATCGGCTACACTTTGGATGAGGAACGAGAAACGGTCTAATATCAACGAAAAAAATAAACATAAAAATCGAGTAAAGGTCAATTCTAAGCATACTCGCCTCTTTCCCATTGAAGTCAGTAATTGTATTGACATCGACCTTCACCTCAATTTCTTGTTGAGACGGATCCTGGGAATGAATGCATAGGTAAGAAGTAAAATAAGTGACGTCCAATGACTAACTTCGTTAGCCAGCGTCGTGCTGCCGTTGTGCCCCTCCTGGGCACGGAAAGTGCTTAGCTGGATAGATTTTCCTCGCGCAGAGCCATCTGCAAGCTCGTCGCGAAGGCTTGCCCTAGTATTCAACCTATATACTTTCGAATCAGGGATCAGATTGGCATAGAGAGCTAAATTGGAACCGACGAGAATAACATGCAATTGATGTATACTGAACTGTTCGTCAATACTCTGAAAGCGTTGGAATGATGAAAAACTCACATCGTGGAATAATAAGGTCTACGAAAACATCGAGGTTGGACTTGGGTAGTGCAATCACCCCAGCAATGCCAATTAAGCTCCAAACACCTGTAATCATTCCTGTACTGATACTGTACATCATAAGTCGTTTTACAACTGAGTCGGTCGACTTGTATCGAGACCGGCGACGTTGAAGTAAAATGACCAGAGTGAGTGCAATTGTCATATCAACAAAAGCGATCATCGAGTTCAGCGCTGTTACCAGGCCCTGAATTGACGCATTTTGTGTAAACACGGTAAAGTGGACTGCTTTTGCAAAGAAGGTCAAGTTGACGGCAAGCAATGCCAAGATAAGCACTGCATTTGTTCCCGTTAAGATTATGCTTTTGTCGCTCACTAGCACCATCGATGTAAGCAAAAGGATAATTCTATCCAAATTAGTTTGATACGTACGATGCCAGATGCGAACGAGGAAGAGAGATTGTACAAGCGTGTCAATTAGAGCTTGAAGAACAGCCTCGATAGCAGAGTTCCTGGGAGAATTATCAGTGAAAACCAGATCAGTATTCAAAGACACTCACTCTGGAATGTGATTCAAATAAGACACATCCGCGAAATGCTTCACAAATAGGACATATATCATACGACATAAAATCCCCTGATGCGCAGTGTCAAGCGCCCATGTCAGAAGTACGTAGGCTTGAAGCCGCCGCTTGTCCGACTTTGAGTATTTCTACAAATTTGCGTCAGAAACACAGCAGCGAAATTAAAAAATTGCCGCCTTCACCTCGACGTAGAAATACAACTGGACGGCCGACGCGCCCCATGCTCTGAGGAGCCAATAAAATGAATGAGATGCTCGGAAGTGTATACAAAAGGCACGAACGCCATTGAGAGCCTGGCGGGCGTGGGCAGTCAGTCGTGAATGATGTCATAATGCAAAGAGTCTCACAGTCCTGCTAGAAGGAGGAGTCCGATCTTCAAGGGAAGAGAGCTATTGAAAATGTTCGCAGCTTGAAGAAACCGGGCTCTTACCGTAACGTCTAGTGATGGCGCTTCAGTTGGGGTACTCATCTCTAAGATCAATGAGACTATGGGAGGAAGGCAGATCGTTGGATTGCATACGAGCCTGGTTAAGTCATATAAATTTCGAAAGGCGGTGTTAGTTGACCAGCATCAGCACCGGTATTGAGAATACTCACCGGTCGAAACATGTAGAAAGCTTGCTTTGACGTGATAGACAAGTGTGAGAATAACTTCACACAGCGCGGAAAATAACTGCCGAACAACAAGAAACATGTCTTCGTGTATGCCAGATGTGCGATGAGCCCAACGCTGAATATTAACTTTATTTCGTCATAAAATGCAGCGAGATGAGAGAAGCATGATATGATTCAGAACCAAGAATCTTCGAAGCAAGTTGACACGTTTGCCGTAAAAGAACGGAGGCTACCGCAGTACTGGCGAAACGACGGTGAATCGGAGGTTTGATATGGAGTACAGCGATGGAGTTGTCGTAATATCCGCACTGCTTTCTGATGGCCTAGAGCGGAGACGAGTAGCGTCGTAGTGATGCATCATCGATGAAATCGGAACATGGTGCCCGGGGGATCAAGTATTATTATTATTACTACGGCGGCACATGGGAGCATTTTGGATTGCTCGTCTTCTCGTGATAACCAGTACCTCTTTTCTGAAACTGAGATCTACTATATGAGACGGTGTAAGGTCAACGTTGGAAGTGATGGTTTATAGAACATTCATACCAGCTAGCATGGCGCAATTCAGTATTGCGGAATCTTTTCGTCTGTAGGAGTTGAGCTAAATCAATCACTTGCGGAAGATTTGTCGAACACCAGAAGCGTTTTGCCTGTTTCTTCAGTTTTTTTCAATACTGAGTCGACTTCCGCCTGTGTCTAATAAAAGGTTACGCTGGCCTGTATTAAACCTCCTTTCCAGAAGGAGCAGGCAAGGAGTCCGACTATCGCGGACCTCGTTACATCAAACTTTGAAATCCTCCGCGGAATCAGGGTTAGAAAGCATGAAGCGACGCAGAGACGCGGAACAGTGACGTCGCCTTGTCATCGACCATTGCATGCAACAGGCCAACAGGCGACCAGAAGGCAGAGAATACAAAAGCAGGAGTGCACGGGCGTAGACATCGATTCTATTCCTGATGAACTTAGTGCACTTTTTCGGGCAGGCCAAAACTGCAAGAGAACCACGTATAAAGCTCAGCTCAGGATAAACATTCAGCGCAAGTTCAGTAATAATAACTTGCCCTTGGTGCTCGGTTAAAAGAAGCCCCTCAATAGCAGCGTGCCAGACCATACTACAACCCTATAACGGAGCCATGCATGTTTCTCAGTCTTAGTATTTCGTCTTCGTGGATAGAAATACCTTCTGACGACGAATCCAAAAGGAGTCGGCGTGTTACGTAACTCTGATCCTCATGATGATCCCGATATCCTCCGACACTAATCACCGACTGTAACGCCTTTTCGCTGTTTCTTTTACTCCCATTTGACTTTCTCATTTACAAGGCGTGTTGCAGCTGACTTGCTAATTCGTTGCTGCTTATCCCATGTAGTACGGATATTATTAACGATCGTCTGACTGGTCTCCGCAAAAACTTGATGGTTTTAGATGTCAAATGGTAACAGTTGGATGAGAAACGGCTAGCCAATGATGTTTCGGCGGTGCGTCCCCATTCCATCAGGTAATTACTGATCTCTTACTTTTTCGAGGGCAGGAAAGACCGTGCGTAACACAACTGGATATGACGTCTCGCCAGATCATTAGAAATTGTGTGAATTCTGTATGTCTGATCCGTAACTAACTGGTCCTTTCGAACTTCCGTGTGAGTCGATCGTATGTCAGTCCAGTTCGTTCTGCTACACCGATATCAAGACATCGCCGAAAGAATTGAAACCGTCAAACATACAATTACGGACATATTTCTTCGAATTCCGCCTTTCCCTTGTCCATCAACCTTTTATCATGTCTGTGCCTGTCTGAGCGTATATAGCACCTATCGAAAAGCTTACGAAAATTGGAATCCGTGCTTATCGGGAACGAAATCACTTAACGTAAATACTCAGCACATTTCTTACAGGGGCTTTGTGCCCAGTTCTCAAGACAGTTACTAGTTTTGAGGTCGCCTTACCTCCCTGTCCCGTGGACCGATGATCTGGAATTATGTCCAGCTCATTCGAGCCGACAAGGTGAGCTTCCTTTCACGGTTATCTGCGAATCAGACCCACTCACTCACTGGACTCGATAGCCGGCCGGAGGAATGGCAGTGTTTTGGCCCTATGGTTCGTCCCAAATCCAGCGGTGAATGTCATATGAGCCATAGCTCCCTTAAACAGCATATGGCCTCGTTTCGGCAGCTAGGCCTGGTCTGCTCCCTTATCATGATTTCCTTTGGAAATTTACCAAATGTGGAATTGGAGCCTTTCTCATGCGCAGCGCTGCCTGCACGATCAATGATATACTGGATCGTGAGTTCGACGCATCTGTCGGTCAGTACTCGATGTCTTGATCTTCTAGACTATTTGTATCTTAATGGATCTTCTAACAGCGAGAACCAGAAACAGACCAATCGCTTCTGGCAGGATCTCTGTGTTTTCAGCCGTTGTATTTCTCTTATTCCAGTTGGCGCTGAACATACTGTTCTTCTTGACATTTGAACGACCTGCGTACGCGTCTATTTTTGTCATTCTTATGGAATGTTGAACCTCCGTCTAGATTCTGGGCGGCGATGGTACAGCTCTTCCCACTGTGCGGATATTTCAGGGCGTTGACAATCGGCGAACTAACTATTTGGTCACAGGTCATGTCTATACCCGCTTTTAAAAAGAGTAACATATTGGCCCCAAGCATGGCTGGGAGTCGCGATCAATTTTGGATTTTTAGTCTCTTGGCTCGACTGTAAGCAAGGGATTCCCCCGGAAAATCTCTCCGCACCTGTCATGCTGTTTGGCCTCTGGTGGTATGTGCAACTAGCATTATGACTTTCGTATTCTCATCCTTTCGTTCAACAGCTGGACTATGTCGTACGGTCAGTTGCTATCGTCTGATCTATAAGTGCGGCAGATTGAAGACCATTATGTAGACACGATATATGGTAGTCAAGATCGTGATGACGATAGCAAAATCGGGATTTGGTCGACCTCCCTTCTCTTTGTTGGAAAAATCAAGACGGTGGTCACTAGCTTCTCCATCTGTTTTGTCTGGATGCTTTATTTATTTGGGGGTATAAATAACCAAGGATTTGCTTATTTCGCGATTTCTGTCGGAGGAGCGGCCGTTTTTTTGACATGGCTCATCGTTGAACTGGACGAGAACTCCCCTGAGTCCTGTTGGAGTGAGTCAGCAATAGCCGTTCGTCGAGGTTATCATCTAATTGTATGGTAGCTTACTTCACCAGAAATAACTACTATCTAGGAGTCATTATTTTCTGTGGAGCGTTTGTCGATTATATCTTGGCCATGGAGACCATACGCAAGTGAAGCAACGGGTTGAAGATGAAGGTCATCCCAATTACTCTCGTATGTACACATCAAGGATCAGTTAGTTCTAGAATGTGAATGGTGGTATGAATGATCGTGTATCAGTTCAAACATTCGATAAATTGCAAACAGGCCCTCTTGTCTGTCGACTTCGGCAGCTGGAGCTGGAATGTAACTAAGGACGAGCCGTCAGACTTCTCATGCAAGACCCCAAGATGCACTACTAGTATAGAACTAAATTAGCAGCATATCTTCACGGTGTCTCCATTTGTCCATGTTCGTTACGTCACTACACACTGTGTGATGAAAGAAATACCGGAAATGAGTTGGTCATGTCATGGCAAACACTTTATTCACCGAAAGGCAGATGGTGAAGCGAAACTGTCACTCTCAGCCCTCCGTTCCTCTTATGGTATGTTCCGAGTTCCGATGCTTTGAATATATTCACCTGAGTCATTCTGAGTTGCCCTCATCCCCCTTGGACCCTTCAAACCATGACGTCCGAAACAGCCGACATCTTGGGATCTTACCTGAGGACATCGACGCGCGAGGGAAAACGTTCCCACGGGGTCAGAGGACGCGGGAAAGTTGCAGTCATTACGTCATCGTAACGTCCACTTCAACGACGTGGGACTGATAGTGCCAAATCCGCGCAAGGTAGCCTTCACGAGCTTCAGAATGGCACTAGTTGATTCAAGGCAAGACTTGGTCTGATGGGTCTGATCCGCCTGTGAGTTTCTCTATCTTCACTGACGAGAAAAATCTCGATAGTGATTGATATTGGATAGAAGACAATCGGACGTTTTCGTAGGGTTGAGCAGATCAAAGACAACCTTGTCAG
The DNA here is from genome assembly GCA_037892935.1 of Phlebopus portentosus. Taxonomy (NCBI): domain Eukaryota; kingdom Fungi; phylum Basidiomycota; class Agaricomycetes; order Boletales; family Boletinellaceae; genus Phlebopus; species Phlebopus portentosus. The sequence goes on along the minus strand of JAYXKI010000004.1, from coordinate 1,357,692 downwards.
AACTGCGCATGTGTGGAAAGTACGCTGTTTTTGTAGCCTTCTTAAATCATAAATCAAACATCTTCAGTTCCAATCTGTATGCCGAGGCTAAAGTGCGATCTATCCCATCTGCACAGAGAAGAGACTAATGTGAAAGTCTAAGAAGATCTGATTCCGCTCGAAAGTTTAGGTTGCGGATTCGGCGGAGTACAACAAAAGTTCTCGATGACTATTTATATTGCCAATTTCCAGTTATGCGATTCCATCGAAATAACTCGCTGATCCGGATAGCCGCCGTAAAAGCAATTACTTAGAGTATCTGGAGGCCACTAAGGCACGTGTCCAACTGACTAGACTGACTCGCAACTTACCCTTCTGGATCACTTGTTACGGACACGTATAAAAAGCATGGACCAATTTGCACCTTACAGCGGAACCACCCAACACGATCATACTACAAGATGAATGACGATTTGAAAGCTCTTCGTGACATAATCTCTTCATCCGTAGATAGTATAACGGCCGCGTGTGAAGCGGCAGGAACGCCTTTCCCTTCACTGAATGATCCCATTCAGCCATCAGAATTCACGCGCCATGGAATTCGCAGCCAACCCGCAGTCATGCGCTCGATCAGTCTCATTGTGTCAGCGGCGACGCAGTTGATCGCGACTGTTCGGCCTCCTCCAGCCACTATGATCATTTCAGCATTTAGAGTGGGTACAAACGATTGCTTTTAATTTCATTTCCGGACCCTTACATATCTTATTTAAGTACACCCTTCCCGCTGCACTCGGTGTTGTCGAAGCAGGAAACGTTGCGGAAATTCTACGCGATGCAGGTCCAAAGGTAGAGATAGCGAAACCTGTCAAGCAGTTCTCGCAGCTCACGCTTAAATAGGGTCTCCACATAAACGAAATAGCCTCAAAGAGTGGTATGGACACTAAGAAACTGTGTGAGTGGCATCGTATGAAACAGGCCATCGGATTAGGTAAATTCTTGCATAAGCTCGTATTCTTAGATACCTTGCGACGGAACATTGGTTTCGAGAAGTCAGTCCTGATATTTTTGCCAATAACCTGCTTTCGTCGCTCCTGGACTCAGGAAAAGAGATAAACGAGGGCTTCGAGTAAGTACAAGCGCTGAAAGGGAACGAATTTCTGAATCGCTTTGCAGCCAGCTAAGCAAACACGACAACTCCAAAGGAATGTCCGCGATGGCAGGCTATGGGTGAGTCTCGGTAGAGTTGCAATTGACCTCTTGACGATTCCAATAACCTGCTTAATAATAGCGCCGATGAGTGCATAAAGTCCGGATCCTACCTCGTCGAAATGATGACGGATCCGAACACAAAATTCTCAGAGGAGCCAAATTGCTCAGCTTTGCAGAAAGCGATCAAAACGACCGATACACTTTTCGAGTTCTTAGATAGGCCAACAGAGGAATATCGCCGCAAGAGATTCGCCACAGCAATGGCCGGCGCCAACAAGATGCACACTCCAGCTGCCATCGTGTCGAGTGAGCCAGACGTTTTTTAAGGAAGAATGGTTGGAACCGACGTATACGTGTTTCTGTTTTAGGTTTCGACTGGGAAAGTCTTCCCGATGGAGGTATCGTCGTCGATGTCGGAGGCGGCTTGGGACATGTTGCGCTTGAAATTGCGAAGGCACATCCGAAGTTGCATATCGTCGTTGAAGACAGACCACTTGTTATGGATCAAGCGAAGTCGGTGAGCGGGATTGCTTCATTGTGAGGTGACGTCTCATCAAGAATAATTAGTTCTGGGAAGAAAACCTTCCATCTCACGTAGCCGAGAACAAGGTCCATTTCCTAGGTATATCAGTTACTTCGCCTTTGACAACCGATCTCTAATTATTTGAAATCGACTCAGGAGTCGACTTCTTCGAGGAACAACCCAAACTACCTGGACCCGTCGATGTTTTTCTGCTGAGAAACGTCATTCACGATTGGCCCGACAAGTACGCGATAAAGATTCTGCGACACCTGCGTAATGCCGCAGGCCCAAATACAAAGCTCTTGGTCATTGACAATGTACTCGATCATGTCTGCGGTACCGATCAAGATGCTACGAGGCCGCCGTCTCCATTGCTCCCCAACCTGGGTGGAGCGAGTTTACTCTCATATTCAGCAGATGTCGCTGTACGTTTCACTTTCCCTATTTTGTTTTGAAGCCATAACTTAACTTCGTGACAGGTGTTTTGCGTTCTGAATGCGGGAGAGCGCACTATTGAAGGCTTTAAAGATATATTAACTCCCTCTGGATGGAAATTCCATGGAGTACGCAAGAACCCAATAAGCCCTGTGTTCAAGCCAGCTGTCACCGCTGGCCCTGCATAGGTTTTCGACTGTGCGCTGTATGTATTAGTAGCCGAGTAGTTTGAGATGTTTTCGAAGTCACCTCAGTATTATTTTTATAACAAGAAAAAGAGATCATATATTGAGCATCATTGGTGTAGTGGTTAGCATGGAGTCTTCCCAGACAGAGGATACAAGCTATTCTCTTTCCTAGGCGACAGGGCCTATCCCTGCCAATCTCCACTGCTGCAGAGAGCCAGGCTGCGAGAAAGAGAATGGCGTCCCCATGCCGGCAAATGTCTTCTATTCGTTTCCAACACATTCCGATGCTCAATCTCAATTATTTTCACATACATCTGCGCGCTATATCAGGTCTATTTCCACAGGACTACAGGGATACATGACTCGGCTTACTTGCGGAGAAAATTGATGTTTGGCGGGTTTTCGAGGTTTTCTGAGGGTGACACATCAACTTTCCAGTCTTTCTAATCAAACAATTCTGAAAAAAAAAAAAAACAGCAGTATATCCTCATTTTATACAATCCTGCTGCCCAAGTAATAGAATAGTTATTGCAAAACTTTCTCGCCCATTTCATAAAACCGTGCTACCCACATAGTACAATGCTCGTTATGAAATGTTCTCCCTCATTTTATACAATCCTGCCGTCCAAATAATATAATGGTTGATGTAAAACCATCTCTCTTGTTTTATAAAATCCTGCCACCCAAATAATATTATGGCCAGTGTAAAACTTTCTTGTCCATTTTATACAATCCTGCCGTCAAAATAGTACAACGGCCATTGCAAAATGTTCTCCATCATTTTATACAATCATGCCCTTCAAATAGTATAAATGGTCATTTTTAAACTGTCTCGTCCATTTTACAGAATCTTGCCGCCCAAATAGAACAAAACCGATCGTAAAGATTCCTCCGCCATTCTGTAGCGTCAAGATAGTACAATGACCATTGTAAACCTGTCCTCCATTAAAATTGTACAACAGGTCGCCCACCACACTCCCATATGCAAAAGAAAGCGATCGCCAAAATTTCATAACGCAATATGTGCGTACCCATTCGCAATGGTCCGCGGTCCCATCACCGTCATTATCTTATAATGGGTGCAACTAGTAGTGGCGAGATGAGAGAAGTATGATGTGGTTCAGAACCAAGAATCTTCGAAGCATGTTGACACGTTTGCCGTGATGAAAGAGAGCCTACCGCGATACCGGCGAAACGACGGTGAATCGGAGGTGTGATATGGAGCACAGTGATGGATTGTCGCAATATGTGTGCCGCTTTCTGATGATCAAGAGGTGAGACGAGTAGCTTCGTCGTGATGCATCATCGATGAAATCGGAACATGGGTGCCCGGGGATCAAGTATTATTATTACTACGGCGGCACATGGGAGCATTTCGGATTGCTCGTCTTCTCGTGATAACCAGTACCTCTTTTCTGCAATTGGGATCTACTATATGAGACGGTGTAAGGTCAACGTTGGGTGTGACGGTTTATAGAACATTCATACCAGCTAGCACGGCACAATTCAGTATTGCGGAATCTTTTCTTCTGTAAAAGTTGAGCTGAATCAATCCCTTGCGGAAGATTTGTGACCAGACATATGTATTTCACGGTCCCGTGCCGTGAAGGATCGACGTCTGACTGACCATCGATTTGCCTCAATTTTACTGTCACCTACATTATCTCGGCATCCTCCCTTCAGAATCCCCAAACCTTGCCAGACTCACCGCACTGCCCGTCCGTCAAATTGAGATGGGCTTATATGCGACGCGAAAAGGGACGACGCACGCAGACAGCCGGCTGATTACGTAACCCTTGCCATCAAATAATCCCGATGTCATCCGACGCAAAATCGCTACACTAATCTCGTGTAATACGGCGGGCATTGATAGTTGCTTAGCTTGACTAGTCACTTCAACTTTGATGATCCCAGATACCGAATAGTAACAGTCGGGACGACTAGAATTAGAAACCACTAGCGAACGATAAATTCATGAGGTTCGTCACCTTCCCATCAGGCAGTCGGCAGTCTCTTCTCTCGGATAAGGAAAGATGCTATGTGTAGCACAACTGAACACGGCATCTACCCTTTCGCCAAATCTTTCCCAGAAACGATGTGAGTTCCGTATATCTGATCGAACTAATCGGTTCCTTCTAACTTCCGTGTGTATGTCAGTCCTGTCCTGTCGTATCGATATCAAGACATCGTCAAAAGAACGGGAACCGGCAGAAATGCAAATACCGACGTATTTTCTTCCAGTACCGTCGCTCCCTTGTCCATCAGCCTCCTTTTCTCATGCCTGTGCCCGTCTGAACGTATATAACACCCAAAACGATAAGCTTACGAAAATTGGCGCTCGTGCTTGCCGAGAACTAGACTTGAGGTCGCCTTACCTCCCTGTCCCGTGGACCGATGATCTGGAATTATGTCCAGCTTATTCGAGCCGACAAGGTGAGCTTCCTTTCACGGTTATCTGCGAATCAGACTCACTCACTCACTCACTCACTGGACTCGATAGCCGGCTGGAGGAATGGCAGTGTTTTGGCCCTATGGTTCGTCCCAAATCCAGCGGTGAATGTCATATGAACCATAGCTCCCTTAAACAGCATATGGCCTCGTTTCGGCAGCCAGGCCTGGTCTGCTCCCTTATCATGATTTCCTTTGGAAATTTACCAAATGTGGAATTGGAGCCTTTCTCATGCGCAGCGCTGCCTGCACGATCAATGATATACTGGATCGTGAGTTCGACGCATCTGTCGGTCAGTACTCGATGTCTTGATCTTCTAGACTATTTGTATCTTAATGGATCTTCTAACAGCGAGAACCAGAAACAGACCAATCGCTTCTGGCAGGATCTCTGTGTTTTCAGCCGTTGTATTTCTCTTATTCCAATTCGCGCTGAACGTACTGTTCTTCTTAACATTTGAACGACCTGCGTACGTGTCTGTTTTTGTCATTCTTATGGAATGTTAAACCTCCGTCTAGATTCTGGGCGGCGATGGTACAGCTCTTCCCACTGTGCGGATATTTCAGGGCGTTGACAATCGGCGAACTGACTATTTGGTCACAGGTCATGTCTTTACCCGCTTTTAAAAAGAGTAACATATTGGCCCCAAGCATGGCTGGGAGTCGCGATCAATTTTGGATTTTTAGTCTCTTGGCTCGACTGTAAGCAAGGGATTCCCCCGGAAAATCTCTCCGCACCTGTCATGCTGTTTGGCCTCTGGTGGTGTGTGCAACTAGCATTGCGTCTTTCATCTTCTCATCCTTTCGTTCAACAGCTGGACTATGTCGTACGGTCAGTCACTATCGTCTGATCTATAAGTGCGGCAGATTGAAGACCATTATGTAGACACGATATATGGTAGTCAAGATCGTGATGACGATAGCAAAATCGGGATTTGGTCGACCTCCCTTCTCTTTGTTGGAAAAATCAAGACGGTGGTCACTAGCTTCTCCATCTGTTTTGTCTGGATGCTTTATTTATTTGGGGGTATAAATAACCAAGGATTTGCTTATTTCGCGATTTCTGTCGGAGGAGCGGCCGTTTTTTTGACATGGCTCATCGTTGAACTGGACGAGAACTCCCCTGAGTCCTGTTGGAGTGAGTCAGCAATAGCCGTTCGTCGAGGTTATCATCTAATTGTATGGTAGCTTACTTCACCAGGAATAACTACTATCTAGGAGTCATTATTTTCTGTGGAGCGTTCGTCGATTATATCTTGGCCATGGAGACCATACGCAAGTGAAGCAACGGGTTGAAGATGAAGGCCATCACAAATACACGTTTGCACAAATTGCGGTGCACATACGCCTGCGTGTGTGAGATGTATGAATCAAGGGATTAGTTCTAGAGCGTGGGTAGTCGCATGAATGATCGAATACTAGTTCAAATGTTCGATAAATTGTGAACTCGCCTATTAGTACCTGTCTGCCAATTGGGAAGCGAAGACCCCAAGACTCGCTATTGATTTATATCAGGAGCAAGTCTTCACGAAGCACAAAAAGTTCGTTTGCTTTGATATTACAGTAATAGTCTCATGGCTGACTATCTCCATTTGTCGATGTACAGTACATATAGTCTGTCCTTATTCCAATAACTTCCCTTTGCGATATTCGTCACGTAACCACAGAGGTCGGTGATGAAACAAACAGCGGGACATAAAGTTTTTACGTCACGGCGAACACTTTGCTCACCGAAAGGAAAATGTTCAATTTTAGCCGAAACTGAGTGTTCTTCTCAACCAAATGTGACCTGTCACCTTAGTCTACCTCTGGAGTAAGAATAGCTGGCCTGTTCCTATCATGTTACGTCCCAACTTCTTTGCACACGCTCGCTTGCCTCCTGCTGAGTCGTTCTCGCCCCTCTCAAACTCTTCGAACCATGACGTCCGAAACGATCAATATACCTTTGGATGAAGAACGCACTAGTGTCGTTCCTGAGGACAGCAAGAAACCTCAGCTTGTTGATCAGCTCATTGTTGAGGAGCGCCAGGCTCAGGACAACGCTCAACTCGATCAAGTGCCAGACGGGGGTACAGAAGCTTGGTTGCAGGTACTTGGGGTGAGTCGTAGCATCACGTCCGGCCCGGACTGACGCAGACTCACGATTTGTGGCTCTAGGGCTTTGTCCTGGCGTTTTCCACTTTTGGCTATTTTGTCTCGTGGGGAGTATGTAGAGAAGTCTCATAACCTAGTACTAGTTGATTGATCATTTCTCTTTCCACAGACTTACCAAGCCTATTACGAAACCGTTCTCTTGCCCCACAATTCGTCGCAGCAGATGTATGTTTGTTTGAGATCATTACCACTCCATTCGGCGGACTCTTACGTGCCTTTTACCCGGGACTAAAATCAGTGCATGGATAGGATCGCTCCAGGTGTGTGTCAGAAGTTTCTTTGCGAACTCGATATTGAGGAGACAGGATCTAGTACTCTATGATCTTCTTACCTGTGAGTACTTAAGCCATGCCCTGAACTACAGTGCGACGCTGAGTAACCTGCATCAGGGACTTCTTGCTGGTCGTCTTTGTGACTTGGGTTTCTTCAAACCGACCTTGATAGTCGCTGCAGCTGTAATGACTACGGGCAATTTCCTTACAGCAGAGTGCACCAAATATTGGCAATTCCTTCTTTGCCAAGGTTTTCTCCTTGGGGTGAGTCTGCAATAGTTTGGAAACAAGTTCTCTACTCATTTTTGCAGGTATCGTCAAGTTGCATTTATATCCCATGCATCTCGACTATCTCGCACTGGTGTAAGTGCTTTCTTTGAATCTCGACTCGTATACCCATTCATGAAATTATTCAATGAAATTCAGTCAGGTACCGAAAACCTCAAGCCTTCGCAATTATAACGTTTGGAGTTTCGTTGGGGGGCATCGCTTACCCAATTATAATACGCAATTTACTCCCTTCAGTAGGGTGAGTGGTTAAATAGTCGTCGTGAGGCCAAAGATCTTATGACTCCGCAGCTTTAAATGGACTATCCGGACAATCGCATTTATCAACTTGGCTGCCTTTATCGTGGCTATTCTTGTATGGATATGTCAACAGGCTCGCCACTCTCATCTGACTTCTGAAATGTTTTTCAAATCACTTTAGAGTATGCGAAGCAGGCTCCCGCCTTCAAATGTACTCCCAAAACTACTCGATATACGCCCATTTGCTTCTCCGGCGTATGCATTATATGTTATCTCGACATTTGTTGCCTTTCTAGGACTATACACCCGTGCGCAGTTCTCACTTGCTATCAGAAAGTCGTCACTGATATACCAGTGTAGCGCTTACATTCCTCAGTGTCAGTGCAGAGCTGCGAGGTATCGACTCTCGCTTTGCGTTTTATCTTGTCGCAATATCCAACGGTGCATCTGCCATCGGCCGATTGGCGAGTGGGCCGATTGCTCAGGCCATTGGTACCGTGAATGTATTGGCCATAAGCATAGTTCTGTCAGCTATCTTCACATACATCTGGCCTTTCATGGAGACTAGGGGGGAATTCATTGCCATTGCCATTCTTTATGGGTGCCTGATGTTCCCCATCTGTTCATCGCTCTTTACGGCTACTAACATGCTAGAACTTAGGATTGCCTCGGGTGTTTTCGTCTGTCTCTTCGCAATCCCTGTCGCTCTACTCGGGCCATTGCATGATGTCGGACGCCGGACAGGAATGCAAATGACAATCATGGCATTTGGTGGGGCCCTCCTTTTTACACCTTTTACCGATGTTTGATGGTTCCCTCGTCTAGGTGCGTTGGCAGGACCACCGATTTCTGGAGCCATCAAAATGCATCATAACACATTCCGTGAAGTTGGGATCTACTCCGGTATTACTTTTCGTTTCGTCCCCATCACAACCTTGCTCAGTAGATCTCATTTCTAGGATCCGTCGTACTTGCTTCGGTCCCTATCATGTTGGCAAGTAAATACTGCGTTGTAGGAAGCATCTTCAAGGGAAAGTTTTAGTACATCTTCGCCTTTTGGTCGTTTCATCTCCGGAAATTGGCCACTGTCGTCATTGTATCACTTCACATGGGACTTTGGTGTTCTCCTGTAAGGAGCACGCATCAAAAATGTTTTGATTGGTACACTATGTTGAGATGACTGCCAGAGTGCTTAATCTCACTTAAAGCCTATGGAACAATAAATGAAGAATTATATGGCATAAACGACCTAGTTTTACTGCTGATTACTGTAATTCATCCATATCAAGCGACTTTGAGCCACGTCGTCATGTACCATCTAGTCTGACTTTTCGCGACTAGACATTTTCGATAACTTTGAAGATCAGGACATGAAAGTCATCTGTATATTCATGCCGATAGAGCTTGTTCTAACAATCTTAGTCAGGTTGCGTCAGTGACTCCTTATTGTGCAGAATCGTCTATTGTGCTCTCTGGTTCCCATCGACCCTCTTATACGGGAAATACTGTCTACTCGGTTACAGACTACCTTGTGATTCTGACATTGACTCGGAATTGTGCCGGCTTAAGATAGGATAATGATGTGAGTCCGATTAAGGTAAATCATCAAATAGGCAGGATTGAGTATCTGTGAAGCCAGAGGGAAACAGAGGTGTGATAGGCTCTTTGGCTGCTGCGAAACGAAGTGTCATCAATCGAACATCCGCACAGTGCCCATCCCTGTGGGACAGATTTGAAAATCAAACTGTGGTTCTGGAGCTAATAAAAGCGTCTTGTCATATGGATCGAGGCTCGTTCGTGATGCACTTGCAGTGTTGTGGAGCCAGCAAGTTTCGCAAGCAGAAAGATGAGAAGCGTGGTCACAGAATCCAGGTAGCCCGGAAGAGACCCCGCGACCAACCGTTTCTCAGCGCACCGTTTACGGGACGAACAGTTGAACACATGCCCTGCCGAAATCCGCAGTCGTGATGTGCCACTGATGACTAGGAGGTGCCGGCTTCTATGTTATTTTGGCGCCACGAGGGTCCGCAAGTCTCATGACATCGAGAATTCCGTAGCGACCACTGTTAACTGGATCCAATCCTCTTCTGAATAAGGTGTTGAAGAACGTGCCTTTATCATTTTCATGATTTTTGGTACTCCAGATGCCACACTCTACAATACGGTTGTTGACCCCATGCTAACCATTTGCGTTCGCTGTTCTATCGACGACTTCTTCGAGAAACGTTTCTGTTCGTATAGCTATTCTGGTGTAAAGTGATCGGGCATATTGAAGGACCGTGCAGGTGAGGGCCTGATTGGACAATACCCAATCCTAATATACCTCTCAAGTATCAAGCTTGTGATATTTGGACGTCTTCCCGGCATCTTTACAAAATGCGATGATAGGATTAGTTTGCATATTTGAAATTCGACAGACATTGGTATCACGGATCTTTAGAAATTGTTCGTCCATGCCAGCCTAGTCAAGACTGGGAAAGTCTCTTGATTCAAGGCATTTCTCGCAGCATTTCCAAATTACCGGAAGTTTACAAGAATGTGAATGACTCGGAACCTCGTTATTCCCACCGTGTTCCCTGCGAATGATAAATTTTGCGACCATGCGATGATGTTTATGTATGTACCAAAATGATTTCAACCTTACTGCTTGTTGGACTTTATTACCAGCATGCACAGAAGGCATGGATTGTTACCTATAGCCTTTCTATCTGATATGAGCGTAATCAGGTTTCACTCCATGGTAACCGGCACATTCGGACAGTGTGGATGCATTGGATAGCACTATCCGTCGCCTTGCCAAGTGTGTGGGTTCCAGCAAATGAATATAGGTGTGATAAAAACACTTATAGATACTAGGGTACTGTCAACAATGGAAGCTGACAGATCGGATACTTCAAAAATATTCCACTTGAACCGCCACACTGTATCGAACAATGCGAATCAGCAAAACGTGTTTCCCTCTTGATCCCCTCGCTGCAGCCTATGACTTGCCAACAAGTTCGCAAGAATCTCCCTGGAGACGGTGTCGGATAGCTGCAAGAAGCTATCTTGCTTTAAGTAATCAAGTGCCTGATATTGTGACCAACGACTGCGAGATTATATGCAGACAAGTCCGCCTTCGAAGGCTAAACATGAAGCAAGGCCTCCCATGGTTCCCGCAAATCATTTGGTAAGAGTCCAACAATTGCACTTGATCTCAGCTTGATCTGTTCCAAGGTATTTTGGGCTGAGATACAATGTTGTCGGAGGGAATTGATGCAAAGTGAAGCAAGTCATGCTCCCTTGACATGGACAGTTGAACTTCCGTTCCTCGAAGCTGCATCATAAATGACGAAGTCATCAGACACTAAATTGCGCAGTGGTCGGAGATACTCACGCCTATTCTGAGATGGTGCTCCCATTGGCATCCACGCAGCACACGGAGTAAGGATAACGGACTGACCGGAGGATCTCGAAAAGCAAATACACAACTCTTGGCAGAACACACACCAGCTCTATGCAGAAAGTGGAAAGATAATTCGTCGTTAGGGAATAGACCGTGAAAATATTGTGTCTGTATAAAAACCTTCTTGCCTGTCCTGAGACAGTAACAGCGGAAGGGCGGGTGCTATTCCAAATCCCTCAACAGTATTTACACGTGCTTGCAAGAGCACCGACTGCGTGAAGTCATTCCCAGCTATCATAGTAATAGAGAAGGAGTACAGGACGTGGATCTAGAAGTACGTACACTGAGCAGGGCAGGAGACGAAGACGTCTTGCGGATGAGAGGTGGAAATGAGTAAATACAAGATTCCTCCATTGAAGACCGGGTGGCTTTATGAAAATCTGCCAATGTGTGATATGAGCCAAGCATAGTTCCTACGGGATGACACGTATACTGACGCACCGTAGAGTGTAAGATTTCTACTTGGGACCAGCTTTTCTAGCCTCAGGTATTCCGAAGCCTTCGTGAAGATGTTCTGTGCTACCACCTATAGTCTGAGCGCTTTCGTTAGTTTCTTGGTCTGTTTCGAAACATGGTCCGCGGGTATGTGAAGCAGAACGCGAAGGACTGGGACCTAGAAAAGTTGGAAGTGCCATTATCGCTTAGAATGGAGGACTAGAGAGGATTTGGCGGAGCAATCTGCAGAGTAAGCCATCTAGACGCGAGACGAGAACCAAAGCAGCTTGCACTGTGTCGGTGAGGGTTCAGCGTAGCGTGACGATTCGCGTTGACTGTGTCACTGATTGATTTTGAAACTCCGCATGATTTGTCAAAGGCGTTCAGTCGATCCGCGAGAGTGCACGGGGGCTACATTCCGCGCTGCGCCAAAGTCCGACGGCGGTTATTTGACTTGGAGTCGCCGCCACACTCGCGATAAAAAAAACATCGATATGTTACAGATGTCATCAGCTATTTCGCTCGGCCAAGTGGTAGCAGCGTGTGTCTCCTGATGAGTTTCTCGGAGCACAGGCATCTAGTCACTTGCTAGATCATGATTTGATATGATCTTGGATATCTGAACGAGATTTCGTCATGGAAATCATCCCTCGTCCGTCTTGGGATCCACAGTCCCGATCTTGATGCGATTCTTGACAGTCATAAATGGGTCAACACGATCCTCGTGTTGACGGTGTCACCGTACTCCTTCCAGGTCCTCTGTCGACTATGTCTTCCTGCGACTCTCCTGCTCTTGATTTGTCTCCTACCTTTGGCCCATTTCTCTTGGGTAAGCAGTTCTATATCCCCGTAGTCATGTAGCTGAAGCAGCTCCCTGCGCCACTTCAGGCTTTACATTTTCATCCATGTTTGTTACCTGACCGACCCTCGTAACCTTTTTCTAATTTTCATGGATAGACTTTTCGGAGTGACGGTCGTACAAGCATATATTTATTACAAGAACAATAAAGATGCGTGGTACATGAATCTTTTCGTAAGTTCTCTCCTAAATTTTTTAGGCTGAACTGACCGAGATAAAGGTCTCTCTTATGGTGTCAGTTATTTCCTATTCTCCTGTGGAGAGACGGTCTGAACAGGATGACAGTGGTCTGGATATCGCGGAGACTGCTGTGCTAACACAAACACTGTATCACTATTTGGTATATTCGCCTTCTTCGCTAAATAACCGGGATGAAGCTCAGTAAAATATGGAAGATTCGAAACTTCGGTAACCAGGCAGCTTTGACACTGGTCACGATGTGCGTCTCTAATTTCGGCAACCACATATGGACTAACTTCTGCAACATATATTCCAGACCTTTCATATGGGAGGAGATTTTGTTCTTAACTATTATCGTCTTGTAGATCGCCATTTTGTCTACTGGTCGAGAACTAATAACATTTTGTATTAGATCGCAGCTGTTCTACGAAAGTCGCGTTTTCATTGGTGAGCATATATGTTTTCTTCAAATCCACCATTGATGGTTTTTCTGGATCAGCTTCGAACACACATGGCTATGGGAGGACAGTAGCCGTCATTATAGTGTGTAACAGTATATTCTCCTTGTTATTCTTTCTCAAGGTTTCTTGCCAGTCTATCGGTTCTATCATATCTTTCAGTATGTTATCTCATAAACTGCTCGGGAAGCCAGCTGACTTCCAGGAATTATTTAGGCGTTGGCATAGGTGAAGCCCATTACAAGATGTTCGCGACAACGAAGACAAGTTAACTTTTCCAAACCAAATAGCCAGTGTCTACGAGATAATCCGGACGCCTCACACGTTCTTAGTCCTCTCGCAGCCTAAATATAAGGTACGTACCCCTGATCCAACTATTGATATTCCTCTGCGCTTATTCTTTTCTTCACAGAGGCTTCTTAGCGTCGTAAATTTCTCTGATGTTGCACTGGACATCATGGCTACTACTGCCATGACTCTATTTCTTTCATCTTATAGGACTTCGTTTAAATCGTCAGTATATCCAACATGAAACATTGCAGGGAAACCAAACTTACATTTTTTGCAGGACAAAGGCTGTTCTAGATAGCCTGCTCTTCTTTTCAATCAATCGTGGCTTTCTTATTTGTCTCGTCCAGATCCTCAATATATCTCTGTTCCTAGCACTACCATTGGAGGGATATTGGTATGTCAATTCTATTTCTAGTTCTTAAGAAATTCTAACTCGCAATCGCCTGTTTCGATGACAGGATATTTTTCCATTTGACCGTCCCGAGGTTGCATATCAACACTTTGTGTACGTACCCTTTCTGCATTTCTATGGTTCGAGTAATCCTAACGATTCGACTTGCAGTGGCAATGTCAGTAATAACTCCTTAAACCTTGTGTTGATAATTAAGGCCGTTGTCTTCGCAGGCTTAACTCGCGATTCTCGCTCCGATCTCAGCTGGAGGGACGTGTGAATGTCATAGGAGGAACGAGTTTGGCCTCCTCAGGCCACTGCCTGCCTCCTATCAGACTGCACAGTGACCCCAATTCAAACGCTGGAATTAGTTCGATGTCTGTGGGGAAGGTGTGTCGATTCTTGGACTAATTCATACGAAACAAGGTCACGAACCAAAAATGTTCACTAGAACCCCCCTCTTGCTCCAACCTATCATATGCGAAGCGAGGATGGAGCGAAGCCATCAATGACTGTCTGCGATGACATTCCTAGCCACAGCGGATCTCATGCTATTGTGGGCTCCAGGGCTTCGTCCATTGCTTGATCTATCAAAGCCCATTCCACAATATCACCTGTTTCTCATTTCTCGGCTGTATTTGCGTCCTAGGTGTATATACAATCTATTATTTCCACCCTACATATCAGCATCTGAATTTTTAAAAAAATGCCTTGCGCACCCACCCACTGAATTTAGATGCACAGAGTGCATAAGAGAGAGAAGGAAGGCAATCATTGTCGAACCATCGGATTGTCGCAACGCTTTTCTTTTCTTCTCAAAACTGAGAAAGTACATCCCGGCAATATCCGTGGCGTTTCATCCGCGCCCCCGATTGGTATTTGTCCGTCCTAAGATAACTCTGAGTCAACACGATGGTCACTTTGAAAGTTGGCTCTATGTTCACCTCTGGTGTTCGAATCCATCACAGGCGACTCGGATAGTTCCGGCCTCACCTTTTTTTTGGTTTCACAAAGCGCGGGTACTTTTCTAGTTGCCGTGAACACCTTCTGGATAAACACGAACACAAGCTTCGATGACACGGGGATCACGCTGGTAACCATTCCCAACTCAATCGAGTTCGTAGAGCGCGTCGTGCATCTGCAAGATTGATGATCGGTTTCTGTCACGTTCCCTCTCATCATCTCCGACCTTTAAAGGCTTCGTCCATGATTACTATGTCTGTCACGTCCCTTCTAGCTGTATTCTCGATAACAGTGTAGACATGATATTCACTTCGCCGCGTCCCCAACCGACAATCCCAAGGACCGATCTTCTTTCTTACATATTCGGTTCGTTCTTTTCTGCCATATCTTCACATTAGAGCCATATCCAATACTCCTTCAGATGACTGGGAACATGACTGGGACAAACCGCTGTATATCAGTGCCGAAGATCCATCTCTATTCCTTACAGGAGCTCAACTTCTTGATCTCACCAAGCGGATTGGCCGCGGCCTTCGTGAGAGTGCCAACATCAACACCGGCGATGTCGTGCTTCTGAGTGCGGCAAATAGTGTGATCCTTCCGCCACTCATGCTTGGCATAGTTTGCGCTGGTGCGATGTTGACGGGAGCAAATCCGACATTCACTGAGACTGGTTCAGTATAGATAAATTATCAATATTACAGGATGACCACTAATCTCTCCTGCTTTCGTCTAGAGTTGTCGTACCAAATCAGAGATGCGGGTCCAAAGGCCATCTTTGCTACTGAGGATACCTTGGAAACTGTTCTGCAAAGTGTTTCGAGCTTAGGCTTGCCTACATCGATGGTTCATCTGATTACTTTGGACAAAGACTCAAAGAAAGGTGTTCGTACCCTAGGAGGTCTCACGGAGTACGGGACTATGAACTGGGAACGCTTAGAGAACGAAAATGGAATGCATAACCGGTATGTTGCCCCTGTGATAGAAGGGAAAGGAGGCCAATCCCGATAATTGCTTCTTTTTAGTATTGTACTCCTGAATTACAGCAGTGGTACGACTGGCTTTCCAAAAGCATGCATGATCACTACGTACAACATAATTGCCCAATGTGTGCAGCATCGAATAATACATGATATTGGTCGACGGGGACTGCAGGCTCAAGGCCGCAAGATACCGGAAAAAGATACAGTGTTAGCGTACATGCCTTTCTATCATGCCTGTAAGTTTGTTCTATCCACTGACGTAGGCAGCTATTGATATCCTTTCAGTCGCGCAGCAAACTTACATCATTAACGGTGTGCGGAACGGAGACACGATATATGTCATGCCGTCGTTTTCGTACCCGGCTCTCCTTAAATATATACCAGCATATCGTGTCACGGCTCTTGATGCTGCGCCGCCCGTCACTGTCCTCCTTTCCAAGGATCCTAACGTGCGAAAGACGGATTTCAGTTCGATGCATTCAGTCCTATCCGGTGCAGCTCCTCTTGGTCGAGAAACACAGACTCAGGCAGAAGATGCGATCAATGCGTTCCACAACGGAAATATACGAATACAGCAAGGCTGGGGGATGACTGAGGCTGTGTGCGGAATTTGCAAATTCGCGCTGCATGAGCACGACCCGGACGTCTCGGGTGTTGGTTATCTCTATCCGGGTATGACTGCACGCATCGTACCAGTCGACGATTCGAGTTATTCTCAGTCACTCGACTTCAATCAAGAGGGAGAAGTATTGTTAAAGGGACCCAACATTTTTTCTGGGTACTGGCACAAGGAGAAAGAGACACAGGAGGCATTTACGCAAGATGGGTGGTATAAAACAGGAGACATAGGCGTTATGAAAGAGAGCGGGATAATGCACATTGTCGATCGTAAAAAGGAGCTGATTAAAGTGCGAGGTGCGTGCATCACGAGCAAGTTAGCCTTGCGCTATGAGTGATTATGTGATTACCAGGTTTTCAGGTAGCTCCAGCTGAGCTCGAGCACTTCCTTCTCAAGAGTCCCGACGTAGACGATGCAGCCGTCATCGGTATTCCGAGGTCTGAATCAGTACTCTGTTTATTTATGTGCCTATCTGACTCGCAGATCTTACAGTGAAGGCTCCGAAGATCCTCGTGCATATATCGTTCCTTCTATTCATCGACGATCGGACGATCTGGCGTCTCTTCGGATCTTGGCTAATGACATTGAAGTGCATGTAGCAACCAATTTTGCTAAACATAAACATCTCTCGGGAGGAATCGTCTTTGTTAAAAGCATACCCAAAAGTCCAAGTGGGAAGATTTTGAGGAGACAGTTGAGAGAAAGGGCTGAGACTCAGGTTAGCAACGACAGAATTTGGCTCTCGAAGCTCAGGAATGAAATGCAGTACTAAAGCATGTTGAAGCAAAACTGTAGTAATTCACGAGCTGGAAATTGTTGGTTGCAGTTACTAATTAATATAGTGATCGGAGTCGGTTGAGTGTGCAGGTGGTTCCGTTTAGTCTCCGGCGCCCCGTTTAAGGAAAGTGGTCTGCATCCCCTGTACAGTAAAGATAATCGCCATCTCTCTCCTCATTGCTTGTGTAGACCATGCTACAATAATAATCAAGTGCCTTTGTATATTGTATACTTGCGCATAGATGCCCTATGTGTGAAAAAACACAGTGAAGAAGACGCAGGCGGGGCAGGAAAGCTTTGATCCGAATCGACGCAACTTGTATTCTCTTGTCGATTACGAGGGTCACTCATCAGTTCAGGGGTCGAAGAGCTATCAAGGTATGCAGGCTTCACTTCCAATAAGAACGAGTATTTGCATCATTCGACGTAATCGGCTAACCTGCGAACAATTCCGCCTCAGTCGAAACTATGTTGAAACTATCAAATCGGGGAAGGTTGAGTCCACATACCGGACTCCGAAGAACGATTTATCCATCGGGAAAGTGCATAATCATCGATCACGAGTCTTCGAGTGGCAACCGCAAAATATTAGGCTTGAGAAGTTTCAGATACTTAGCCTTCAATTTCGATGCCTATCCGGACGAAGAACAGTGTTCCAGAATTGTTTTCGATCCAATCTCTGCAAGTATATGGGATAGAAAATGACTAATTCATTTCTATCCTACCGAATAATACGAGTTATGCGTGCCACTCTCCCAAATGAAGTTCAACTATTCTCGAAGGTGTAATCAAATGTAGCGAATAGTTCAAGAGGAAGCATCCAAAATCACGCGTCCATCAATTTCGCCTCTTTTCATCTCTTCATAGACACTAGAAGTATCTCTCTTAGCTATGAGACGGTCGCTACGGTCAAAACAACATACAGTGCCTCTCTAGCTCTGATAACCGGCGAATTGAATAGCAGCACTTCACTTTCCCAGATCCGGCGATGTTGACTGCTTCGATCGACTGCTGTCTGTTTCTGCAGAGATATATCTTTTAGCGCAAATTAGACCGACCCAACCAAGCTTCCGCGGATAGTCAAACAATCGACAATGAGCTCTATGGGGAGAGAAAGGATGCCGTTCGGCGGGACGCAAACGGCCAACAAATATCCCGACGAACGTAAGTAGATCGCAGCCGTCGCATATGCACTTGACCCATCCACCGTGACTTGTACACCTAATCCGGCCGTTACGTTACGTACGTTAGCAGCTATATCAGTGCGTTCCCTAACATCAATCCAGGCCTCTGCACCCCCAAAATTGCACAGTTCCCGTTTCTCGGTACCAGTATCTATTGCGATAACGCGAAGACCCATCGCAGTAGCGTATTGAAGTGCTTCGAAATGCACAGGTCAGCTGCGTGTATCTTTTAAGATTCAGAGCGAGCATACCTAAATGACCAAGTCTGCCCCCTGCCCCAGGAATGGCCACCTAATTACCAATGCGTGCATTGCATTGTTGCAAAGCTGCGTATATGGTCACGCCCTACCGTCGGTACAAGCTTTGAGCATGCTCCTCCAAAAACAGGAGAAATAGGCTTACAGCGCACATAAAAGCCGTAGCCTCAGGATCATTCACAGTATCCGAAATCGGTGTGCTGTGTCTTACACACGAAACTACGTATTCGAAGAAAGTATATCAATCCGTACACCAGCAGAAAGCAATTTGTGACATACTTGTGTCCCGATGGTAAGCATTGTCAGAGAGAGACAAGGCACAACGTCAGAAACTTACGTCCTTCAATCCTTTCGTAACTCAAGCACGATATTTGATTACGACGCGATCACCAATTTTCACGTCATCGTACTCGGTACCTGACGCGATGGCCACCACAGTTCCAACACCTTCATGACCACCGACTAGGTTCTTCTTTGTTTGGATTAGGGCTCCGCTCGTATCCGTAGATTACGGATACGGTCCGTACTGCTCTGTGGAAGGCAAATATACGGGCCGTAAAAGTACGGCCGTCCCCCTATGCGGACCTTGTTTATACGGACGTAACCGTATACGGGTACGCGCGGAGCCCTGGTTTGGATGGAGTAGTGACCTTGTCGTATTCCAGGATCTGTGTGACATACACCCGAATGAGTCAACTTCACAAGACATCGGCCAAGTTCAAGTTTTGAAGGCTGAACGACAGGGTGGTTCCCAATAAGAGCCAATTCTCCTCTGGGAAAAGGGAGTATGAAGGCACGTTGAGAAGACGGGATGGCCTGAGAAGACATATTTGTTCGACGACTTCCTCAAGCGTTACAAGAGAACACTTACATTTATAAAGTCGTAGTAAAGATAGGAGTGATTTGAGTGGCGTATTTCAAGAAAGATTCTTATTCTGATGAGATGAGATGGCAGGGCAAGTCCTCATGCCGAAGGTGTCCGTTCAGTCAAGTTGGCAACTCACGCAGCCGCACGTCATTGTGGAAACGTCAATAAATTCGCACGCTTGCTTTTCTGGTGGTCTGGGACTCTGACTCTGACTTGTGCAGGTACATAGACAATCTACTTGCTGTACAATACTAGTAGTACTCTTAAGCGTATTAAACCAGAAGAAACATTTCCGAGACTCTTCACAGAAACCCCGTCTGCTTCCACTTTGAAATCCAAGCCTCAACGTTTCTTTCGCTCACTGGCTCAGCGTTTCGCAGGACGTTCGAAAATTTCTGCGCCTTCTCGCTGGCGAGTTTTGGCTCGAATCTTGTACCCTTCTCTCTCATCAAAGAGCTAAATAATGACAACAACCGTAATGCGGGATTGTCATCCAGAATCGCTTGTCCTTCATCAAGGTTCTCTAGACTCGTCGATCTCTCCAACGCGTCGATCCATACCTCTGGCGCCACTGTCGGAATGTCAAGCGCCTTCGAGAAACAAGCGATAACCTGAGACCATTCGACTGGCCGAGGGTGTACAAGATGCAGGATGCGTTCTTTGCAGTCGAGCATATCGAGAACAGCACCAGCTGCCACGTCTGATGTAATCCAGGAGATATCCTTTGGAAATGTAAGCAAGAATCAGATCCGTGGTCCGTCGATTACTCACTCCGTCCATGGCAGGAAGTTTGTTGAGGAAGATGCTAGACTTGATCAGGCTAGGGAACCATTCATGCTCGTTCCATGAGCCCGAAGATCCAGTGATCTGACCAGGACGGATAATCGTGATTCTAGAGGCGGAGTTCCTACTCGCTTCATGTAATATCTCCTCGGAAATCCATTTCGATTGCCCATAGCCAGATTCAAGGCTCACGTTCTCTATCCCTACAGGCTCCTCCGGTTCAATTGTGTCCGAAGGGTCTGAAGGTCGATTATGTTAATCGAAAACGTATTTCTCTTGTGTGTAACGACTCACTCCTTCGGAAAATACCAATTGAACTGATGAAAATAAGGCGAGCTGGGAAGTCGCCTTTACAATGAAGGCAGAAATCGACAAAATTCCAGACGCTTCGGATATTACTTTCAAACGAACCGACGGTGTTCCTAAAATTGACTCTCCATCCTAAGTAAAGGTGCTGTATCAGTACGTCGCCCGCGTTGCCAATTATACCTTACCATTATGGATGACATGCGTCACAGATGACAAGAGCTACAATGGTATCAGCTACGTGCATGCCTCAATGCGGCATATGTCCGTACCTCGTTATACTGATCTATACTGATCCCCAAGCCAGTTTTACTCGCATCGCCTTCGAGGAATCTGAGATTGCTGCTACCCAATAAATCGACATTCAACCCTTCTTTTTCAAAGGCCTTGACGAGTCTTTGGTCCACCGGACCGTCTGGTGAAGGTCTGGACAGTACGAATACGAGATTGACCGAGTCACTCTGTAAGAGCTTAGCTAGCAAGTTTGATCCAAATGAGCCGGTGCTCCCAGTGATTAATACGACGCGTGCAGGAGGGCATGCTCTCGGAGTAGCAGTAAACTCCGGAAGTGCAGCCGTATATTTTCTAGCTAATGCCAACAGTTCCTTCTGTACTGCATCCTGTTCCTTGCTTCCGAAGCGTACATCTCCTGTGATAGTGGCGCATATATAGTCGGAAATCGCATTTATGTTCGGATGATCGTATACGAAGTTGCTTGAAAGGTTGTGAACGAGAATTCCGTGCGATTCTCTGAGGATCCTTACAAAGGTATTGCGAACCCAAGTGGCTTGAAGGCTGGTGTCATGGATTATCAAAACCGCACCAAACAAAGCAAACTGGAGACGACCCGCCTATCAAGACCGTGCTCAAACATATCAGCATCATCTCCTAGTCCATCCGCTTGCTTCTTCATGATTTGCTCAACAATGGTTCTTGTTAACCGAAGGACTGATGAGCGCGACCAATCTTCGGGCGTATCGATCTCTGGTTGAGCACTTTCATTAACTGCATCATACACCGCATTGATCTCTGATGAGTACTCTTCTAGGACTCTTTGGCGTCGTAGAGTCCCCTTTGCAGTGTACTCAAAGGGTTTGTCCGGGGAGACGACTAATATCATCTTTATATTTTAGAAGGCAGTATAAGTTAAGTCCAGACTCTTTTCGCGGAAAATGTCACCTCTTTGAATATCCGAGAATGACTTGGTGCATGTGAGTTAACTTTCTGGACTGTTGGCCTGTACGAAGTCAATACGAGTACTAGGAGTTCGGAGAAAGCGTACCATATCATATTTCGGAATTTCGCAACTGCAGACGCGTCGGATGGATTGATCGAATGCAACTTGCTTGGCTGAATTAGCACTCCACATTGGAAGCGGCCTCTCCCAAACATAATCGCTTTATCGATATTGGGATCTTGGTCAAGGATTGTCTCTAAACTATGATCAACATACCATTGCAAGTCGTTTCTAAGTCCTTACCAAGTGGCCCTGGATTTGTTTTCTCGCCGTTTGAATGGATGATCTGTGCATCAGCTCTCCCAACCACTTTGAAAAGATATTTCTCTGTCGGGTGCGGCGACACTAAATCATCTGTTGCGTAAGCGTCCACTCCATCTACCGTTGTGTTTATAACAAGTGGTCGATAGTTCTCCGTAGCCTTCATAACAGAAATAAACGTTCGTCGAGACACGATATGATCGACACTCACCACAACGATGACTCTGAGTTGGTTATCCCCGAATGGATCAAGGTAGATTTTCCTGTTAGGATTAAATTTGAAATACTGCCACTCCATACCAGGGTTCTCTATTCCGTATTAGAAACCAAAATATATATATAAAGAAATATGAACGAACTTGGTAGGAACTCGCTCAAGAGAAGTGTCTCGGTCCTGCTTTTATCTTTAGCACGATTCTCTTAGAGCACCAATGACGTCTTACGATGCATAGATTTGGAATATATTGACTCCTTCTGATGCCAATAGATCACCGGCGTGTTTCGCGAGAGGACCACCTCCGAATACCTACCGCAATGTTAGCAAAGAAGTGGAATGAAATTATAGAGCTCAATACAATTCCTTTCATCTTGGACATCTCGTCGACACATTTAGGATTCTGAGACCAATGCTTCGGAGAGATAAACTCAGCGCAAGGGCCCCAGTAATTCACTGGGAAAGGCACCAACCTCAAAAAACGTTGGGGGACTCAGTAGGTATTCCGCTTTCGTAGCTAAGCTGCCCTCAAAGACATTTACTGGGTTTGGAACTATAGCCGGTGTCTGTGGTTTAAACACGGCGATGATAGTCCGGCGGTTGCCTATCTCGGATTAGCATGGAGAGGCAAAGTTAAGTAATTTAACAAACTGGAACGGTCAGCGGGAGTCCGCTCATAGCATGGAAGAAGGGCACACAGTGACACCCCATAATAGAGCCAGGTACATCGCTTTCCCCGGAGACTTTTGATAAGCAAATGGTGGATTATCGGTTTATTCACGGACCATCAGAGAACTTACTGTGAACTCACATGGAATGATTGAAACCCAATATAAAGCTTGATGTGTCCAAGCAATGGGCTTAGGAAAAGAAGCCGTTCCTCCAATGAAGATTATTATCAATACCAACCTCTATTAGTTCAGATAGATGCTCACCTGATGAATGATATATTATTGCAGGTGTGCTCATTCTCAGATTCGCAGACTCTACGGTTCGGAAATTAGGGTCGAAGCCCATAACTGGAAAGAGGTCTTGGAAAGTTGGCATGTTGACCCTTCGTAGTGAAACTTGCGCCGAAAGCTTCAGCGAATCGTCCGCGAGTTGTTGAATCGATGGCTCCGAGGAGACTATGATGCCAATGGGTTTCGTCTGGGAAAGGAGGAAGGAAATTGCTTGAGGAGTGTTACGAGGCGAAATCAAGAATATGGCAGCTCCAGTCCTTAACGTTCCAATGAGTGTACAAAAAAAAGTCACTGCATCTGCCAATTTTCCTTCAGTTGATCTGAGCTAAGCGGAAACATGCTGGAAGATCATACCTGAGGCTTCCAGTATGGCGATCACCGGTTGTCCAGCCTGGACCTCTTCCTGAACTAACTCAGGAAATCCCTGGCGTATCAACAGCGTGGCTCGATGCATTCCCTGCACGCCCTGTCTCATAGAAATGGTTCGCAAGGTTCCTGGACCATCCTCATAGACGAAAAGTGGATAATCCTTGTTATGTTCGTAATTCCAGTCGTATAGTTCGGGCACGGTTAAGGAGCCATCCAAGGGAGGCCGCTTGAACGGAATGCGAGTCGGTTCCACTTGCATTGCAGATGTGGTTTAAACGATACTTCTGGGGAGCTAGGAGTAGGTCTACTTTCAGCGTTCCACCCCGCCGTTTAAGAACCTCGTCTGCACCGAGGTAGGAAGATTTTGATCTTACCCAAACCCTGCAACATGCTCACATGCACCACCAAATCGAGCCAGTTGGCTGGGCTTCGGATATCTATCTAAGTCCCCGAGATTTCAAATCCATCGATATTCTGACGATGCACAGGAATCACAGCGGAAGCATGATCTCGGGCCAGGTCTCGATCAGTTGTCATTACGAATGACATAAATGAAGGACTGAGAAGCCCCATGGTACTACGAAGCTGCTTTTGGATGGATATGCAAGTACCGACTTACTAGTAGTGAGCCGTCGAGATTGAATTCAAATTGGACGCGACCGCGTTGTTGCCTGTTGTGCCAAAGTTGTACTTTTCTCACGCCACCATTTGCGTTGATTAGTCGCCGCCAGGATCTATCGTCTCTGCTGGATCTGTCAGGTCGACACTTTAACCCAAATCCACCCGGAAGATGACAACGAGATTAGCCGAAGCCTTTCCCACCGCACAAAAAAACTTGGGAGTCCTCTTCGCACATCTGATCCCATCAACGGAAGATTGTTCATATATTTGAGTCGTCTAATGCTCTCAAAACAGTAACTAGCCGTTTCTACGAGTCTCCTTTCAGCATCACATCACTCTAGTTGTAGCGCCTGCAGCTCTTGCTTACAGAATGCCAATAAGTCTCAATGAAGCCTCCCTCCTGGCAGTCATTGTTGAATCCATGCTGTTTGGTATGTACTAGCCTCTTCACCGGATTAATATTACCTTTCTCTAATTCTGCTATCTAATACAGGGATACTTACGGCGCTATTTGTCACTGCTGTTTACACAATGATCTTCAAGAGGAATGACACCGACACCAGGACGTTGAACAAACCAGCTTTGGCTGTCTCCGTCCTAATGTACTGCATTGCGTTCGTGGTGAGTGTTGAGATGAGCTCAGTTGCGATTTTTCGAGTGATATGTTCCATGACAGCATGTCTCAATCAACGCACGAAGAGCTGTTTTCGCCTTCATCAAGCTATCGGACAACAGCGAAGGCGCCGAAGAGTACTTTTGGATTCATCTAATGCAGTTTATCTTGCGAAGATAAACATGTACCTCTTACAGACGCTGCTTGGGGATACCTTCATTGTCAGATAAGGTATTAAACGATGGTATGGAAGTATAGCTGACTTCCACTGTCAAGATTTATCGTCTATTTATCGTCTGGGGGCGCGACTTCCGCTTGCTCATTCCCGCTGGAGTGCTCTTGACTGCTAGCACAGGTGTGGTTTTTTCCTACGGTAGCGCCCTTCTTCGCTAACGATCGTGTGCGCCGCTCTCTAGTCTGCGCAGTGTTTGGAAACATTGCAGCCGCTCGCGTTTCTCCAAGCACGCTAATATTCATCCCACAGCTGAAGCGGTGGATCGTCTCAATATTGTCTCTCACATTGTTCACGAATGCAAGCTGCACTGGTCAGTCCGTAATTTGAAGTCACTTCAGTATTCTCACAGCACCTCGCTTGACCCTCGAAGCGCTCATTGCGTTCCGGATTTGGTGGACTGGCCGTCAGTTCAGAAGTGCACCTTGGCGTAACAGTCTCTCTCCTGTTATCGCAATTGTGGTCGAGTCGGCTGCTGTATATTCAGCGTCGCTTATTTCGCTGATGGCAGCATATCTAAGTGGGTCGTGGGGGCATTATATCGTACTGGATATGATGCCTCAGATAATAGTACGTTGCCGCATCTATCTCTTGGGCTTGTGATTTACGCTTGCTACAAAGGCGATAACATTCTTAATGATCATCGTTCGCATAAGCTTGGCTGTATCAATTGCGCAAGGTGAACTTGCGGATACCGCAAAGACTATCCTGCATGATAGTCATAACGGTCTTGTTCGTTTGGGGCGAAAAGATCTGTCTGCGGACCCACGCTATTCGACTGAGTTCGGCCCGAGTCTACAAGGCCTGGGCAACGCTACACGGAGATCAGAAACAATAACACAAGGCGGAAGTGACACGACATACTGCACGTTCATTTCATCGCCATCGAAGTCGGCATTGTACGGAGGAGTGACGGAAAGACTGAGACGAAAGTCTGCATAAAATTGGTCAGAGTTCGGACAAGAACATATGGGCGCGCACTCGAATAGAGCATTAGTCGGACCCTGTGACACATCACAGACATCTTGTGCAACGATGGCTGTCGGTTGAATAGGACATAACTATGTTCATAAATAAATTAGACTAGATCAGGCGCTACTGAACGGTAGACTTACTCTCCGCTTTTTAAGTGTCATTCAACGACCCATCCATACTGAAGAAATGCATCCGCACGCTCATTGTACCGAAAATCTATACACTCCCTGGTATCCCGAATCGCATATTGCGGTCCAAGTATTCTCTCGGTCCGTTCCGCGCGAGCTCTTGTAAGTACGCGATATTGTACGGAGTCACTGTCAGACAGTTTTAAACCACACGTCAATCGAAACGCTCTTCCTAGTAACCTCTTTCTTGGTATGTGAGAATAATGGCGATGCTCTTCGGCTTGCCAACTTCGTCAAGTTCCAGGTTTGGGTCTCCGGTGATGACAGTGTGTGCCGAAAAGGCTACATGTTTCCCCATCAAGTCACCACGCAGACGACCCTCCTTGCCCTTTACTCTTAACGAGTCAGAATAGCTTTGATGGGTCGACCAAACTTTTGTGGAGCTTGAGGTGTCTCAGCAATGTCGTTGTCCATGTATACGGTGGCATGGAACTGGACATAACACGGTAAGCGGTCTCTTAACATCCACGTACGTTCGCAAGCGCTTTATGATATCACCCAGCTTATCGTCCTCGCTGCGCAAGGCGCCACCATCGATGGAAATGCTTGGACGCATTAGAGGAGGTTGGACAAGCAGTGCCGTAGAAGTCATCCAGTCTAGATGCGCGTACTCTTCTAATGGCTCGAGTTAAAGCAATCTCATCTTCAGGGATTTCTCTGAAAACGTTGCGTGAATCTGGAGTGTAGGGGGTGAAACGAGCAATGGGTGTTGAGACATAAACCCACAGCGTCTGCTTAAAGCCCTCCAGAGTTAACAGATATACAATTGGGTATCTTCTTCATTTCACAAAGAGTCCTATGATTGCATGAACGCGACGCGTAGTTATCCACGACAGTCTTGCTTACCTGGATGGAAGACTGGCCACAAAGCTCGATCTGCCAGAAATGCGGTGGACTTCATCACAGCTGGATGTCTGACGTCTGAGCACCCGCGGTCCGACGAGCAGAGGTAAGAGTCAATTGAGTGACCGACTTTGAGCTTATGTGTGGACTCGTCGTGTACCTCGACACGTCCACGTGAAATGCATCACGTGGGCATGTAGCTTTCGTCGGTCGAATTCCGCCTTGCCTCTTCACTCCACATTCTACGTTAGGTGGGCAGTTGCTAGCGTACCTCTATTCCCTGGAGGAACCAACGTAAATACATTCGAGCCCATTACTGGCAGAACTGAACCGAGGTCGCTCGCTGACTTACAATGAATGGTCTTAGATGAGCAAATGTTCGAGAGCGAGGCATTTCGAATCGGGTATGTCCATCTTTCTGTTGTCAGCGGATATTCTGACTGTATTCTAATTGCATGCCCCATAAGATCTGCTCTGGGCTCGGTCGAGGTCTTCTTCCAAATCTGCCATACACAGGTCCCTCTGCTCAATCTAGTACAGTTGTTTCATTTGAGACTCAAATACGTGTGCTCTCCAGGGCCAAAAACGGCTTTGGAGAAGCCCCTGCATCCGGCCTTACTGGCGACGGTCATTTCATGAGGCACAAAGTTTTCCAAGCATCCCCTGCTCGTTACCAACCGCTAAGGTGCAGGCGGTCAGAGTCGGCTTGTGTGCATGCTTGTCATGCGGGCACATGAGGTTGCTGAGGCAGACAAAGTCCATTGGATTAGTATGGTAGACCACGTTGCCATTGCCTTGCTCATCAAACTGCTTCAGAACCATATGCCTCTTCACCATCATTTCCCTTGTCGTACCAACTCCCCTGATGACCCGGATTGTAGGTTCACTCCTGTCAGTTTTAAGGGCCTTACTTATGTTCGTTTGACAGGCTTGGATTGTGTCATTCGGTATCTATTATTTCTCCAGGTGTGATGGTGCATCTAGACACGATGCGCCCTTAGTCGACAATATCTGACGTCTTAACACAGATCAATCACAAGTCTGTTATGACTACCATTCAGGGTCCTGGGGCTTGGGGGACGATGATCTTCGCATAGTGGATGGCCTATTTGGCAGATGCATATCATTCAGCACATTTTCACTGCATGCCATAACTGTGGGTATCATATTGTTTACTTGAACTTTGTTCTGACTTGAGTGCAGTAGTGACAATGACGATTATAGAATCGACTTCTATACCATAGAGCCATTACCTCCTAAAATACGTGATGTGCAAGGTGTGCAGAATGCAGGGTTATCGCCTTGGGAACAGTTCGAGGCTTGACGGTTGGTTGCATCTAAAATTTAACAAGCATTAAATTCTATCTGCTTTGGTACAGTTACTCAAAAAACTGATGCAATGATTGACGTGTTTCAACTGTTTCCCTTATAACTCTACAACTACTGTAGCTACACAAAAATAAAAAATACTCTCGGAAAGCGGTGAATCTCAGCTTTCTGGAAATAAAAATATTATAAAAACATTCGAAAATTTGACGGAGTTATGAAGCGATGATCACATGACACTCATTGCATCAGTTTTTTGACTGTACAGAAACACAAAAATCAACTATATTACAGCCTTTTTCATATGTATTGTCACTCATGACTTCTGTGATTTTTGTCATACAGAACACCTCAAAATATAAAAACCACCATATCTCACTCAATTCTTGACCGTTGAAACTCCTGTGCACCATCTGATAGCTGAGGAGTGTCCCAGTTCTTGGGGGCTGTTCAGTAAGATTAAAATGAGTGGGAAAGAGAAGGGTGACTTTAGAGGAAAACTAGAGAAGGGCTGATGCATCAATCTGGGTTCCGGAGCAGTTCTGGAAGGTATGGAGGAGAAATGGGATTGAAGGCTGCTGGATGTATGCGAGGGGGGGATTGGATTAAAGGAGATAGGTGAAGAAGCAAGGCAGGAGAATTCGAAGCAAAGGGGATCGGCGGTGGCGATGCATAGGTAAATGATGTCCTCACAGGTAATCCCTCAATGGATTCAAACCCTGGAGGTGGAAGACAATGAGATGAAGCTTAGAGAAGGACTTCCTCTAAGTGCTGATGATACGTAAGTGATCCTTTTGAGAATCCGACATGATATAATAGGTTACGACGAGTTACGATAGGTTTTAGTGGGTTACAAAATGAAACGAAGCGATACGACGTGGAACAAAGCGATATGACACAGAATGAAGCAATACACAAGGGACTCAAGTGAGACCTCGCGTAGAGGCATAAGGAGGAGTGAAGAGGGTCTCAGACTTCAACATGGGTTGAACTGATCACACTGGGCTTGGGTACGACTGCAGAGCAGTAGACTCCCAGCATATGAGACAGAACTATCATGTATTTGTGGGAGATAGAGAGTCGAGGAGGGTATAGGAAGAGTCGAATTGGTCTCGACTGTAGCTAGAGTGAGTTCCTAGTCTGAACTGAACTTCGGACTGAGCTGTTCCAAGCTAAACTGTCCTCTGCTCCAAACTGGGCTCCTACTACGAGTTGCTCACCTATTTATAAAATTGTCTGAACCTGAGCCTTCAGAGCATCAGGGAGCATAATGAAAGGAAATCGGAAGTGATAAGCATAAGGGAATGCATGGGAAACAAAAGACGAAGTGAGCACATCTGAAAAGTGGCAGGATAATGACCATAGAGCATAATACAAAATGTGAATGTATATGGAATGGTGAGCATAAGGAATCATAGGGGACAAAACAAAATGTGAATGCATATGGGACTCAAAAGGGAAAAGCCGGAGCGCATCACGTTGGGTCAAAGCTTGGGGGCATCAGGGGCTAATTGCAGATCCTTCAATTTACCTTTTGTGCCTGAGTTTTAGTAAGATGGGCTAGCTAAGCCAGCCTTTGTAAGTTTTTGACTGGGTGGCTTGAGCATCCGAAAGTTCTTCCTATACAGCGGTCAAATGCGAGAGGCTACAGTAGTCCATTCCACTTCAAATCAAATTGATCTGCACTGAGTTTCGCTGTTATGATGCAGATTACCGCAGAACATGTGTCACGTATGCGATCTTGGACCTAGCGTGTCGATGCTTCTTACACCATTTTGCATGATCTAAGTTGGAAAATCTATAGTTTTAATATCTGTTTCAAACTCCAACAAGGATGAATAGAAATGAGCAAAGAATGAGTGAGATATGTGTAAGGACTCGAATATTTTCCTTTTCTTTTCTTATGTCATCATTTATTTTAATATTCTTTTTCCTTTTCTTTTCTTTTTCTTATGTGCTTATTCATCTATTTGCCGGAACATTCCACAATGTGCTATCAAGCTCACTAATCATCCCATTTCTTGTCATGTGACTTCCCATTAGAGTAGACCTTTCCCGTGCTCAAAGTCTATATAAGTAGATAGTTTGACTCTTTCGTTTCCTTGTCTTTCTATTCTACTTACCTTCACTGCGACATAGGTATCTACTCTTGTATTATTAGTTTACTGAATTCTACTTACCTTCACTGCGACATAGTCCAGCAACTCACGTTAGCCAGTTGTTTGTTGTTGTGTTAGCTGCCTCGAGATCAATGCCCGTTAGTCTTGCCGCCTAACATAATAGAAAGACCTACTCTCGAACCCATAGTTTAACCACTTGTTCGTCACTACTCTATGCAGGAGACACATTGATAGTCGATGACCGTGCTCATCCCAGATTTATCCGAGCAACCCCTATCTTGCCCGTCAAGGTCTGATTGACTTTGATGTGTCCTAATAGTTTCTGAAACAATCAATCAATCCTCCAATTGTGGCACTCCGAATCACTCTTCTGTGGAACTCGCATCAGACATTCTCCTGGGTGACTCACAGAGTCCAATCATCGTCAAGCATCTCATTCATCATCTACCTCGGTGCCTTCCGACTAGTCATCAATTTCAAAGATGAGCCGGTCATCCGAAGTCAGTCCTGTCCGAACACCATCCCGATCCCCGTTCCACCCCCAGCCTATCAAGGTGGATCTAACTGACGATCAGTGGGCGGCTCTCCCAACAAACACTAGGTGGAGCACATCATGAGGACAGTACATTATCAAGTCGGGCAATCAAACCTTCGTTGCTTGGTGGGACGAGACTGCAAAGAAGTGGTACTCCACCAGAGGGAACAAGTCCCAATATTGGAGAGCAAAACAAGAGGGTGATGTAGACGACCCCACACCCCCTACCCCCACACACAATCAATAGCTCCATTACCAGGGCTATCAACATCGACAGGCCAGATGTCAGCTCCACCCATAGCACCTTCGTTGTCTTTCATTAAGCCACAAGAGCCTGCTCTGCTTGTTGTAAGAAGCATCGACACGCTAGGTCTGAGATCACGCACATGACACGTGTTCCGCAGTAATCTGCATCGTAACAGCGGAACTCAGTGCAGATCGATTTGATTTGAAGTGGAATGGACTACTGTAGCCTCTCACACTCGACTGCTGCATAGAAAGAACTTTCGGACGCTCGAGCCACCCAGTCGAAAACTTACAAAGGCTGACTTAGCTAGCTCATCTTACTAAACCCGGGCACGAGAGGTAAATTGAAGGATCTGCAATCGGCCCCCGACGCCTCCCAAGTTTCGACCCGATGCGATGCACTCTGGCTTTTCCCCCTTTTGAGTCCCATATGCATTCATATTTTGTTTTGTTCC
Organism: Phlebopus portentosus; assembly: GCA_037892935.1. Classification (NCBI taxonomy): domain Eukaryota; kingdom Fungi; phylum Basidiomycota; class Agaricomycetes; order Boletales; family Boletinellaceae; genus Phlebopus; species Phlebopus portentosus. The sequence goes on along the minus strand of JAYXKI010000004.1, from coordinate 1,325,960 downwards.
TTATGATCCTTATGCTCATTATTCCGTGTGCGCTCACATTTCATATTATGCTCTATTTACATTATCTCGCCACCTTCCAGATATGCTCACCTTGTCCTTTGTTCCCGTGCGTTCCCTTATGATTTTCACTTTCGATTTCCCTTTGTTATGCTCCCTGACGCTCCGATGGCTCAGGTTCGGACAAAGTTATAAATAGGCGAGCAACTTATAGTAGGAGCTTAGTTTTGAGCTCGAGAGTTTTAGCAGAAAACAGTTTAGCTCGGGCTTGAACCCACTTTAGCTACAGTCGAGACCAATTCGACTCTTCCTGTACTCTCCTCGACTCTATCTTCCACGAATACATGATAGTTCTGTCTCATACGCCTCGAGTCTCCTGCTCTGCAGTCGTACCCAAGCCCAGTGTGATCAGTTCAACCCGTGTTGAAGTCAGAGACCCTCATCACTTCTCCCTACGCCTCTATGCAAGGTCTCACTTGAGTCCCTTGCGTATCGCCTCGTTCCGTGTCGTATCGCTTCGTTTCATTTCGTAACCCACTGAAACCTGTCGTAACTCGTCGTAACCCATTATATCGTGTCGGATCCTCGAAAGGATCACCTTCGTATCGTCAGCGCTTAGGGGAAGTCCTTCTCTAAGCTTCGTCTCATCGTCTTCCGCCTCCAGGGTTCGAATCCATTGAGGGATTACCTGTGAGGACATCGATTACCTTTGCACCGCCACCGCCAATCCCCCTTGCTTCGACTTCTCCCGCCTTGCTTCTTCGCCTATCTTCTTTAATTCAATCCCCCCCCTCGCATATATCCAGCAGCCTTCAATCCCATTTCTCCTCCATCCCTTCCGGAACTGCTCCGGAACCCAGATTGACGCATCAGCCCTTCTCTAGTTTTCCCCCCAAAGTCACCCTTCTCTTTCCACTCGTTTTAATCTTACCGAACAGCCCCCAAGAACTGTGACACTCCTCAGCTATCAGACAGTGCACAGGAGTTTCAGCACATGCACTGGTACAAATATGTCCAAACATGTCCAAATAATTATGGCAACCTACTATAGAGTCTGACAGCATCCTGTTTGATGCCCTGTATGATATCATCGCCAAGCTCAATTATTTGAGAAGAACACCTTTCTCATGTTGGGTACCCAGTACTTTGAGTTAGAGTGAGATTTTATCTCTGCAGTCTCAGCTTGTGAGAGTTTTCCTTTACTTGGCATATAAGGTTGCTCAGGCTAAATTAGGAGGATATCTTTCTATGTATAATTATTGTCCAGATGCAAGTGATGTGATCTACCATGTCATGTGGGTCATTGTCTTTGATGCCATTGATCATTTCAGGATAAAGGAGTTTAGCAATGCCATATGAATGAACTCATTGCTGAATATGCTGCTGAACCCTGCAATAGAATCCATTAATCAAAAGATACTGGATGAAGCACTGCATAGTATCTTACAAATTGTTGGTTTGCTAATTATCTTCACTTCCCTGAGCATGACTACATACTAACTCGATGTTAGCTGTTAGACTGATGTCTTGACTTCAAATAGATATCTTGTGAGTATTCAGCAGTAAGAGTTGGCGACCCAAACAGTTATCCTGACTGACACTCCTACCAGTAACTTGATCCAGCTGTCATGCATTTCAGCTGTCTAACTTTGGGACTTTCCTAGTTTGCTAGGCAGACTGAAGATATTGGACTGTATTACAGGGCTCAGACAATACAACTATACATATGAGTAGGCAGGAGAGGAGGTCATTGAGATGAAATGTGTTTACTCCACTGCACTAAGCAGTGAATCAGACCTCACTCATATGGTATATGTCATACTTTGATGCATCTTAAGCTGATAATACATATCTGATGTCTTAACACAGGCCAACTATCTAGAATCCTGAGGCTTGAAGTATGATGGTCTTCACATGGTGCATGTTTTTTTGGTAGCCATATATTATTTGGTGTATTTACACTGCAAATCATAGTTTCATGTCTATAGTAAGGCAGGAGAATAGATATATTTTGATTGACTCTATCACAATGTGAAAGAAATAATTCTAAATTGATAAGATAGCTGTCAACTTCATTCCAAAAGTGAACAGAAATGAACAGAAAGTAAGGAATAGTCAAGCAAAAAGCAAACAGTTATAGAATGACTTCTCCAGAAATGTAGAGCCGAGAATTTGCCCAAATCCATCCCGAATCCGTCCTAATTTGGCTGGATGTGTTTAGTTTTCAGACCTGAGGGTTTTCCTGATGCATTTCTTTGTAGCGAGTCATCCAACTTCGTTGATTGATTAGTATCTTAATTGAGGACCATACGCATGCCTTGTTTGACAGTCTACACCTGAAACGAGAAATGCTCCTTTCTCCTGTCGCCAGAGACCAACATAAGGCAGCAGGGTAAGCATTTCTATGCTACATCAGAGCGATATTGAATGAGTAACCCAGAGTGGCCATTTCACGTCAGGCGGGGCTGGCGATTGTAATGTCCCTCAGTTGCAATGGTTGCCGGTGAGGGCACAGGTGGCCTACTTGAGTACAGCGGCAACCAAACTTACTTCGACAATACAAGATATTCTTAGGCTGCTTGAATTCGCCTGCGAAGCGACTATTTGTTGCAATAAGAAGCGGGGCCTATACCGATATTGACAATAACGGGATTGAACGATTGCCTCTGCGCATCGTCTGAAGTGTACTGATCCGGCCATATTTTCATATCCCAGCACCAGGGTATCGCGGATACGGTACGTTGATTTTCTCTAAACATGATAAATTGAACACTGAAGCGTTTGCTGTAGTGTCATGACGCTACACAGAGAAGGTGTCTCTCGCCTCATTCTGCCGTGAAAACTGTGCAGCCGCTCCTGTCAATGTACTTATTTGTTTCGACGAATAACATGTAAAACCCGTGTAGCTAGCTATTGTCTGTTCAGAACTGGCATTGGAATTAGATTTCACGGACGTCAAGCAGACTATTTTGCAGCCCATGTCAGCGATTGGACGGGCCTGTAAACGAGGATTAAGCTCACTGCTCCCTGGACACGATGAGTGAACTTCGCGACCGCGTCCATAACTTCATCAACATTCTCATAATGAACTGCATGACTCCCACCGTTCGAAATCACAATGACCTCCAAGTCCTTGTAATACGGCTTCATCTCTTCGACAACTTCGTGGCCTATGACCTGGTTATCCGACGTCCCGTTTATGATCAAAAGAGGTAGTCCTTGTACCCCCAGCTCTCGCAATTTTGTAGGATCTTGTGGTCTTGTCAGTATATGTTTCCTATCTTTCGGTGTCTGGCGTGCGGACATTCCAACCCAAAGAGTTCTCAGCTCCCAGGAAACTGATGACGGGTCGACGAAAAGAGAGTCCGTAAATTCCTGAGCAGTCTTGGCCGATGTCGACACGGAGTCTTCGCACAAGAGGCCAGGCAAAAATCCGAGAATAGTTGACGTGCCGACACGTTCCATGACAGGTCCAATGTATGGTAGCGCCGTTAAATAGACAGCTCCAGACAATGTGTCAAATGGGAGATGCTCAGCGACGTCAGTGAGGACAGTGGCTGAATTAAAACAATCTTTGAATGGGGCGGTCAACGTAATGTTCTGGCATAAACGAACCTCCCATACTCCTATAACCATGGTGGTCAATTAGACAATAGTTGCATATAATGCATACAATAATCACGTACCAGCCCACAAGGACGGGACGCTTCAGATTAAATGCCTTGATTACGGCTGCGAAGTCGTCAGCGTACAGCTTGGATGAATATCCGTCGATGGTGTCGGGTTTTGCACTTCGTCCATGGCCGCGCATATCATAGCGGACCTAGAAACTGTTCAGATATGGAATGTGTAACGAGATGGTCTGACTTACGAGATAGAACTGACTAGAGTACGAATCATTCGTGAAGATATTGTCGTAGACAACTCCACTGAGAGATAGACCATGAATGAAGACAATGCTAGGCTTTGTCAGGTCACCAACTGCGTCGGCGTAGATTTTGGCTCCATCGGAGGAGACGACAAACTGAGAGATCTGTGAAACTGGGGACATTTTCTGCTAAGTGAACGACATCCGAGATAGTACAAGCTTAGCTTATAAAGCCCGCACCTTCTAGCTAGCTGGCATCTCGGTATGGGAATCCGGTATTGGTTTAGATCCCGAAGATGCTGGAACCTTCATGATATCTGGGCTTGGAAACTCCAAAGCATTCATAACGAGACAACGTTCACTGGGAGTTAATCGTCCTCGCTCCTTAGCAGGGCACGGATCCCTCGGATCGTGATCTACTTCCCATCAAGGGACCCTCGATCTCGGTTTCCATATACCTACCGTCGTAAATAAGATTAACACTAACAATTTTGCATCACATCTCTATACACATCTCCATACATCGTCGGGAATGGGGCTTTATAAATAGTATCACCATCTCAAGGCCCCTCGCAGGACGACTGGCCGAATAATTTAGAATATATGTGTCTACAGTACATGCGCTTCCCATCGACCCATCTATCCGTCAACTTCATGACAAGCGAGACAATTGGAAATAATATCTCAGAGATCACGAATGTTCCGAAACTATCGTAGTTCTGATTTGCACCTCCAGCCCATTATTTCATTGTCGCTGTTGAAATCGAGGCCTTAAGATCTTGTTGGAGTTCGAAGCCTGATGCAAGGGATAATCAAACAAATAGATGATGGTCGCCGAATCGAAACCTTTTGAACTCCGATCACGGCGGTATTAAGAACAAATCTTCCCATCTTCTATCAGTTACTGCTGCACATGGCCGTCACTCGAACATACCGTTGGATAAAGAAGTAATCAGCATCTTACACAACTGTTCATCACCGGTCGTGCGCTGCTTCCCGTAGTAAACGGCCAAGGATTATCAACGGAATAAACTATTTCATGTTGGGAATATTGATGTACCTAGGTCAGTATGTTCCATGCATTCGCCATTCTCAAGGTTGGAGGGCTCGTAGCTTTGCTGCATCTGTCTAGGTCAGATCTTATCGAATATTTCCTGCAGAAATGGTTCTGACAAGTTATAGGTTTCTGTGAGCCTAACTATCGCAAACTTGACAGTCATAGTTGCGTTCGTAATGCGGATAATGCATCATGATATGACGAGAGAGACAGTAATAGAGGAGCTTGTTGAAAACAGGGCCGTCGCCGGTCTTGCAACAATAACGTAGATTCGGTTTGTCCGGAGGCCAAACATGATGGGGTGTAACTACGCAAAATAGATATACTCGGTGCATCCGAGACAGCTCCCGAGCTCGGACTGAACCCCGAAATCACACTCCTCGAGCGGAAGGAACTGACGAGGGAGAAACAAAACGTACGAAAAGAAAAGAAAAGAAACCATGACAATACCAGTTAGAAGAATAAAGATCCTCCCAACACAATTGCTCCCCCCGAAGTGCTAGGGCTCTGTTCTGCTACACTGTCAGCACCCGCCGTCGCGCAAGGCAAGCAGATAGTAATCTTACGACTATTGGAGGAGTGTAGACCAGCGTGAATATCGAAACCACTGTTGAAACTGATACAACTCGAAGCATTTTGGCGAGCGTTGGGGCGAATATGAAATCTCCCTTTCTACAGGACAATGAACACCTGGCGAAAGCCTCTCGATTGAAATCATCTATGATCTACGAACTCGGTGACCTTCGGCGTGCTGAGAAAAGTAGCACGCCGTTAGGCAAATAATTATTGCAGTCACGATCTCCTATTCACTAGCGATCTGTAATAGAGCGGGTGAAATCAAACTACTTGAATTTGAAGTTTCTCCGTGGAATGAATGTCGTCAGATGAAACTTCACTCGTTGCTTGGACGATCGCAGCGCGTTCTTGAGAGAGATATCGGGAGAGGGGTGCTCTGCGTTGGCTATCTGTCGTATTCATATTGACTTTTTGATCGGATTACTAGTAAGTGAAGCATCATAGTAGTCAACTTCGAAGCACAATAGCGGCGGTGACCCTTCGCACATTCGGAGTCGCTGTGTTACTATTACTAGTACTAGTTCGCACAGAATCTTGAACCATACAATACTCCGTTGGGATTACTTTTTGGGACACAA